>JBAJFG010000024.1:0-1320278 GCA_037903475.1 Ancylostoma caninum
GCACAAATCTCATTCATAAAAATAAGCTGGCTGGTTGAAGTGGTCAGTGTACCAGTGAACAGTGGCTGTATTCACGAACGTTGCCTGGAAGGTCCTAGCCTCGCCGCCGAGAGGAGAAGTTTTGCGGGTAAAAATTTGGTATTCATGAAACCAGGGGGAATCACTTCTGATCCAACCGGCAGGTGAATGAGGAGCTTTTCCACCTATCGATACTCATGGTCATTTCCTGTCAAGTACTCCTTCGAAAAAAAAAACACACTAATAGTTCTCAAAGTTTTGAAACCAACTCAATCCATTTACCTCTGAAAATCATTATCGAGTTCGTGGAAATTGCACCTGCTTCTGCAAATTAGAGTTTTTCCACAATGGAGCTCAATGTTTTATTATTCATGGGACTTTTTATTCAGTTTCCATTTCCTAGCCTCAGTTGAGTGGACTGATGTAAGCAAGAAAAAAGACTTCAGGGAGATTCGTTGCAGAATTAAAAACCTGTTGCAGCAGGGGCAATACAATGCTATAGCTTGTTTTAAAGGCAGCAGGAGCTGAAATTCTCGACTCTGAGCTGAGCTACGGGTGGTGAAGTACAGACTCGGCACATCATAAATGTGAAACGAACACAGACAATGATGGCTTACCTGCAGAGAAAATGGAACATTCGTCGCGAACACGCCTGGCCGTGTTCGTGCGCGGACGAGTTTTCCCCGGCGCGAAAGCCATTGCGGCGCGTGGTTTTGGCCGAGTCGTGCCATGAAACCCTGTGAATTGAATGCATTCCGTTTTCTCTTCGCGCCACCCACAACTCAGCTCGGAGTCAAGGATTTCAGCTCCTGCTGCCTTTAAACGCGAAGATAGTTGACTACTTGTGCACAGTGCCTGCACCTTCTCCAATTACTGTTCACTTCCTAGGAAATGCCTTTTAAATAAGTACCAAATATGCGGTGAAAACATCGCTTTTCATTCCAAAGTATTATTCTAAAAAATCCGACTTCGATTTTGTAACATCCTAATACATAGGTCAGTTTTCATCTCGATGATGAAGTGATGGCAGCAATACAAGTCCAACGGTGTGATAAGAAAGCGCCGAATGCGAAAGTGTGGAAGATGTCACGCACGGGTCCACACCTGCAAGAGTAGTATGCCAGCGTTCAGTAGAGGAGAACACACACACGTATGCGAGGCGAGCGAAGCGAGCCCAAAAGAAGCCTGAGAGTCCGGCGTCAGCCGGACTCTCAGGCTGGTTAAATGTTAAAAGCCCAAGAGGGACACAACTGTGGCGGTACTCAAGAACACTCAGTAGCGAAAAGGAGCGTGGTCCCCATCCGATAATTCCTGTCAGAACCCTTCCTAGTTACCCATGCGTGTAATATTGGTATTCATGATGGACCACGAAGTATGAAGGCCGAGACGCGTCCATTAGTTAGAAGCTATGAATTTGGCCGCGCTTTGACGTAAGAAAAGCTCTAAATTATAGACTTCAAAAGTTTTGGCATGGAGTTTGGACGAGAATCGCTCCATTCATCGTTTCTCTTCGATATTATAGCCGAATATTAGTAATATTAGTAATTATATTGGTAATCCCAAGCATTTCCCCACTTTTGGACGCCGGCGCACCCCCATCACACCTTTGGACCCGACTCCAGGCGTTTCCCCAATTTTAGACGCCGGCGCACTCTTACCACACCGCGGGACCCAACTCCAGGCGTTTCCAAAGTTTTGGACGCCGGCGCACCCTTACCACACCGTGGGACCCAACTCCAGGCGTTTCCCCACTTTTGTGAACGCCGGTGCACCCCTATCACAGCGCTGGACCCGTTTCTCCCACCTATGAGCGCCGACGCATCACTCTCACTGCTGTTCCCCACTCAACGGCAACTCTTCCCCTACCGAGCACCGACGCGCTTCTGACATAGCCCTAGGCTCGTTTCATGTCTCCTTCTCCACCATCTGTGCGGGCGCAACCCCCGTCCATGTCATCCCTCGTCCGCCTAGCTCCTCCACTTTGTTATAAAACTGTCCTGCCCATCTCTTTCCTTTTATACGGTCATGTAATCATAGGCCTATCTCACTCATTCCGACCGTGTTGAAAACAACTGTCGGCCATTAACATGTCTGAACATGACAAACGTGGCCCAAAACACCTTTAAATCAAGGTAAAAATCAAAATTTGCAACTTTTCTGTACATAACTCGATGCGCTGAACACGATGGTGCCGGCAGTTTTTGACGACATGGCTGGTTCTCTTGCACAAACACACACACACACACATATATATATATATATATACATACATATCAGTGGCGGACGCAGGGGGGGCGGGGGGGAGGGGCGCGCCCCCCCCGAGAATGGGTCGCCAAATTTTCGAAATTACTTTACAATACAAATAAAAATCTTGTGTTAGTTTATTTTTAATTGTTTATTTTTATTATTATTTTTAATATATTTTTTATTTATTGTTTATTATTATAATTAATATTATTATTAATTTTATTTTCCGTCTGGGTCCCCAAAACGGCGGAGACCCCACTTTTCTTCCCACGCCCCCCCTCCCGCCCACTTTCTGCGTCCGCCACTGATATATATATATATATCTATTAAACAAAGCGCCGTAAGGGGGCTAGAGCGGTTAGAGATACGGGGCGGCACTCATAGACACCGCAATCTTGAGGCGCAGACTGTGTGGCGAAATGACCAATTTCCATGGACGCAGACACGTTCGCTTCGGGACCCGCAATTTCGTCACTGCTGGCTCTCCCGCATGCACGGGATGGTGATTTCATCACCTTCGCTGGCGGTCTCACCGCATAGGAGTGAGGGAGTGTTTACGAGCTATCAGGCTGCACAATGTACGCAGCAGGAAAACCAGCCTTCCACTGTTGCGACGCTTTGAGCACTCGCAGGAAGAAATGGACACGTGCCATGAGAGCTGCCGCGTCTCGAAAGTTTCGGGGAGGCTGGACCCACGCGGTCGCCTCAGCCCCTGTTGAATTCTCGCGGCGATTGTGTAGTCACAACATTCGTTCATTACGACATTCGTTCGTTTCGAGAAAGCTTCTGCACTAACAAAGAGTAAAAGCCTCTAAATAGGAAGGCATGACATTGTATATCCAATCAACTATATACGGATGCGGTCCACCGATGGAGAAAGGACCCGCCGTGGCCAAATGGTGCGGCGGACGCCGAGATACGGGTCCACCAATGGAGAAAAGGCCCTCCGTGGCCCAGTGCTGTGGGGAACGCCAAGATACGGGTCCACCGATGGAGAAAGGGCCCACTGTGGCCCAGTGCTTGGGGAACGCCAGGATACGGGTCCAGCGATGGAGAAAAAGCCCGCCCTGGCCAAATGGTGCGGCGGACGCCGAGATACGGGTCCACCAATGGAGAAAGCGCCCTCCGTGGCCCAGTGGTGCGGGGGACACCGAGATACAGGTCCACTGAGGGAGAAAGCGCCCACTGTGGCCCAGTGGTGTGGGGGATGCCAGGATACGGGTCCACCGATAAAGAAAGGGCCCGCCGTGGCCCAGTGGTGTGGGAGATGCCAGGATACGGGTCCAGCGATGGAGAAAAAGCCCGCCCTGGCCAAATGGTGCGGCGGACGCCGAGATACGGGTCCACCAATGGAGAAAGCGCCCTCCGTGGCCCAGTGGTGCGGGGGACACCGAGATACAGGTCCACCGATGAAGAAAGGGCCCGCCGTGGCCCAGTGGTGTGGAGGATGTCAGGATACGGGTCCACCGATGGAGAAAAGGCCCGCCGTGGCCCAGTGGTGGGGGGATGACAGGATACGGGTCCACCGATGGAGAAAGGGCCCGCCGTGGCCCAATGGTGTGGGAGATGCCAGGATACGGGTCCAGCGATGGAGAAAAAGTCCGCCCTGGCCCAGTGGTGCGGGGGACACCGAGATACAGGTCCACCAATGGAGAAAGCGCCCTCCGTGGCCCAGTGGTGCGGGGGACACCGAGATACAGGTCCACCGAGGGAGAAAGCGCCCACTGTGGCCCAGTGGTGTGGGGGATGCCAGGATACGGGTCCACCGATGAAGAAAGGGCCCTCCGTGGCCCAGTGGTGCGGAGGACACCGAGATACAGGTCCACCGATGGAGAAAGCGCCCACTGTGGCAAGTGGTGTGGGGGATGCCAGGATACGAGTCCAGCGATGGAGAAAAAGCCCGCTCTGGCCAAATGGTGCGGCGGACGCCGAGATACGGGTCCACCAATGGAGAAAGCGCCCTCCGTGGCCCAGTGGTGCGGGGGACACCGAGATACAGGTCCACCGAGGTAGAAAGCGCCCACTGTGGCCCAGTGGTGTGGGGGATGCCAGGATACGGGTCCACCGATGAAGAAAGGGCCCTCCGTGGCCCAGTGGTGCGGAGGACACCGAGATACAGGTCCACCGATGGAGAAAGCGCACACTGTGGCAAGTGGTGTGGGGGATGCCAGGATACGGGTCCAGCGATGGAGAAAGGGCCCGCCGTGACCCAGTTGTGTGAAGGACGTCAGGATACGGGTCCACCGATGAAGAAAGGGCCCGCCGTGGCCCAGTGGTGTGGGGGATGACAGGATACGGGTCCACCGATGAAGAAAGGGCCCGCCGTGGCCCAGTGGTGTGGGGGATGCCAGGATAAGGGTCCACCGATGAAGAAAGGGCCCGCCGTGGCCCAGTGGTGTGGGGGATGACAGGATACGGGTCCACCGATGAAGAAAGGGCCCACCGTGGCCCAATGGTGTGGGAGATGCCAGGATACGGGTCCAGCGATGGAGAAAAAGTCCGCCCTGGCCAAATGGTGCGGCGGACGCCGAGATACGGGTCCACCAATGGAGAAAGCGCCCTCCGTGGCCCAGTGGTGCGGGGGACACCGAGATACAGGTCCACCGAGGGAGAAAGCGCCCACTGTGGCCCAGTGGTGTGGGGGATGCCAGGATATGGGTCCACCGATGAAGAAAGGGCCCTCCGTGGCCCAGTGGTGCGGAGGACACCGAGATACAGGTCCAACGATGGAGAAAGCGCCCACTGTGGCAAGTGGTGTGGGGGATGCCAGGATACGGGTCCACCGATGAAGAAAGGGCCCGCCGTGGCCCAGTGGTGTGGGGATGCCAGGATACGGGTCCAGCGATGGAGAAAAAGCCCGCCTGGCCCAGTGGTGCGGGGGACGCCGAGATACAGGTCCACCAATGGAGAAAGGGCCCACTGTGGCCCAGTGATGTGGGGGGATGCCAGGATATGGGTCCACCGATGGAGAAAAGGCCCGCCGTGGCCCAGTGGTGCGGGGGACACCGAGATACAGGTCCACCAATGGAGAAAGGGCCCACTGTGGCCCAGTGGTGTGGGGGGATGCCAGGATACGGGTCCACCGATGGAGGAAGGACCCGTCGTAGCATAATGGTGTGGAGAACGTCAGGATACGGGTTCACTTTAGTCCGATAGTGTCAAGAATGCCAGGATGCGAACCCGCGCTTGGAGAACGGATCCGGCTTGCCCTAACTGTGAGGAGGGCGCCAGAACACGGGCGCTCTGATGGAGGAAGGGCCCGCCGTGGCCCAGTAGTATGGATAACACCAGAATACGGGTCCGCCAACATAGGATTGGTCCGCTGTGATTCAGTAAAGTGGAGAATACCAGGATATGGTTCAGGCCTAACAGTGAAAATGGCGCCAGAATACGGGTCCACCGATGGAGAAAAGCCCGCTGCGGCACAGTAGTCTGGAAAACACTCGGATACGATTTCGCCTTGTCCAATAGTGTGGGGAACGGCAGGCTACAGTTCCGCCGATGGAGAACGCGTCTGCGTTAGCCCGGGAGTGAGGAATATGCACGAATACGCCATACGATGGAGAACGAACTTCTCATGCTCATACTCAACCCATAAGAAGGACTTCATGTTTGGGCCCATTGGAAGATTGGATCTGCTTCTTTATAAATTTTCTAGAGATTTGGCAAGTGTGAAGCGTTTGCACATGTGCCAAGTGGCTGCCCCATCCCACTTTCTAGCGTCCCGAAGGGGCGCTAGTATATATATATATATATATATATATATATATATATATATACTTACTTTGATACTTTGATGGTCCATCTTCACTGCTGGGTTGGTCTTCTCAGTGTGGACCACATTCGCTCCAGGTTCTCCTGTCTCGGGCCGCTCTCATCCAGTTCGTCAGTTCTCTTTGTTTAAACGACCTGGAAAATGTATCAGACCAGCGCGTGAAGGGTCGGCCGAGGGGTCTTTTGACGTTCAAGGGAGTCCAGAGAGTTGATCTCGTGCTCCATCTGTCGTCAGTTCGGCGCATCACGTGTCCTGCCCACCGATGCTTTGCGGATGCCATGTAGTCTGTCAGGTCCTTGATCTTCGATTCCTTCCTCAAGTCTTTGCTACTGAGGCCACATTTCCATTGCTTCCATCTATTCGTTCCCAGAAGACATCTTTCCAAGGCCCTGTGTGTCGTTCTCATAGCCAAGGAGATGTTTCTGTTGTCCGTCCATGTTTCAGTAGCATAACACAGTGCCGGAAGTACCGTAGAATCAAATAAGTGAGCTCGCAGCTTCGAGTCCCTGATTTGACTTGTCGTTTCTCGAATCGTGTCCATGGCTGCCCACGCCGCTTTTCTTCTTCGCCCAATTTCGCCTGTCAAGTCGTTCGTCATATTTACTTCACGTCCCAGGTAAACGTAGCTGTCTACTTTCCTCAAGATAATTCCATCCAGCTGTACTATTCCGTTGTCACACCACTGATTTGCCATCATCTGTGTCTTCTTCATATTCATTTCCAGCCCGATGCTCTTGCTCACTTCGTTCAGCTCGTTTAGCAGCTGGTTCATCTCTGATGTGTTGTTGCTAACAAGAACCACGTCGTCTGCGAATCGTAGGTTTGAGAGCTTCTTTCCGTCGATCGTGATACCTTTGTCTTCCCAGTTCAGTCGAGACATAGCATACTGGAGGGCTGACGTGAACAGTTTTGGCGATATTGTGTCTCCTTGTCGGACACCTTTTCCGATCGGAATGCGTAGTTTTTTGTTAAACAACTGGATTGTCGTCGTTGTTCCGACATTGCACTGCTCAAGAATGTTCACGTAAGCTGGATCTACTCCTGCATGTATGAGCGCATTCAAGACTGCATTCGTTTCGACGGAGTCGAATGCTTTTCTGTAGTCGACGAATGTGAGGATCAGAGGCATCGTGTATTCCCTGCATCTCTCAATCAGCTGGACGATAGTGTGAATGTGGTCCATACAGCAAAAGCCTTTTCTGAAACCTGCCTGTTCTATTGGCTGGTACTCATCAAGCGTGGTTTCAAGCCGGTTCAGAATGATCTTCGTGAACAGTTTGTACGGTATAGACAACAAAGCAATAGGGCGGTAGTTTTCGATCTCTTCTTTGTCACCTTTTTTGAAGATCAACACTGTCTTGGAGCTCTTCCACTGATCGGGAATGATGCCAGCTTCGAGATAGGAGGTAAAGTGATCTGCTAAGAGTTTATGCATTGTATATCCTCCGACTCTAAGCAAGTCCGCTGTAATGCCATCGGGTCCTGGGGCCGTCCCCTTTCTCAGCGATTGAATTGCAATTCTCACTTCCGAGACCAGAATGGGTGGTGGCTTTTCTTCTGTGGGGGATGGGCGTCTTGGGACAACCGTTGTTGAGCGGTACAGATTTGTATAAAAGTCCGTTACAATGCGTTCCATGTCCGTCCTCGTCGTTTTGGGTATTCCCTGTTTGTCTTTCAGGCACGTGGTCACAGCAGAATAGTCCGAGAGTTCTCGTCGGCATCGTTTCAGGCTTTTCCTCTGAGCGGCTGTCGAAAGTAGCTTATTTTTGCGATGCTCTCTAAGGGATTCCTTCATGGCCGCGCGACAGGCTTTATTGATGACAACTTTCTCCAAATGCGTCGCTGCCTGATCTCTTTTGACTTCACCTCTACGGCGCAGCAATTGTTTGGCCTTTGGGTTCAGCCTTTCTCCTCTCTGTTTGTAGTTCATCATAGCTGCTTTGGCACAAAATATCAGCCCTTTTGCTAATTCTTCATAGTCTTCTGTGGGATCTTCCTCCTTTCTCCAGTTGTATGCATTCATGGCCTTCTGCAGTTCGGATTCATCATACTCAGGAGAGCGTATAGGTGGCCCACGATGTGTGTCTCTTTTGAATATGCGATCACTGAGTCGTATCTTGGCCCGTAGCAGTCTGTGGTCGGATCCGGTGTCAAAAGAGGGTACTACTGAAGTGTCCATCAGGCTCCATCTTCGGTTCGTGAGGATGTGGTCTAGCTCTGAATGAGTTTGTCCGTTAGGACTTTCCCAGGTCCACCGTCTGTGTTGAGGCTTCTCGAAGATGGAGTTTCCATGAAACAGGTTGCAACAAGACATCAGATCTAATAGACGAAAGCCATTGTCGTTCCTAGCTTCATTTCCGTGTCGACCTAGTCTCCAGTTTCCGTCGCTTCCATTTCCTACAAGGGCGTTGAAATCCCCGCATATGTATTTGTAGTATGACTTTTCCTTCTTAACTACTGCTTCCAGCTCAGAGTAGAAGTTGTCTTTGTCCTCTTCGCTGGCAAAAGAGTTAGCAGTTTACAATGGTGATGGTCGCTTTCTTCGTCGTTCGTAATCGTAGCACAGCAATACGCGGACTCAGAATTTCGTGCGAATGAATGCTGGGCTGTACTCTTGGGTGGATCAAGAAGCCGACCCCCCCCCCAACGTTCTTCGCGTCAATCTTTTGCCCCATTATAATCAGTTCTCCGCTTTCCATTCTTCTTGCATACGGGGTTTTCGTTTTCGTCTCTTGCAGACATATGACATCGTACCTGAGCCTCTTAGATATGTGGAGAAGAGTTCTCAAGTCTGCGTCGGATGCGGCTGATCGGCAATTGTATGTGCAGATGTCCAAGCATTGTCCAAATCGTTTATCGGGATTTCCAGTGGCGCCCCGTCCCTTTCCTCTTCCGTCCTCGGCAGGGGCATCTCCGGGCGCCGTGGGAGAGCATGTCCGATTTCGGGCCGGTTTTCTCTCTGTTGCGAATGTCGTGGCTTTTCTGGTGGCCTGGTTACCCCTGGAGTGCCTTGCCGGAGCTATCCAAGGGCCGCCCGTTCACGCACTACAAGTAGTGCGGTTCTGAACTGCGTGGCCGTTTGTGCCGTTGGCCATCTCCCAGAGATGAACTCTGGTAGATGTTCACCCCTTCACCGCGATGAGGTGGCACATGAAGGGGTATATATATATATATATATATATATATATATATATATATATATCAGTGGCGGACGCAGAAAGTGGACGGGAGGGGGGGCGTGGGAAGAAAAGTGGGGTCTCCGCCGTTTTGGGGACCCAGACGGAAAATAAAATTAATAATAATATTAATTATAATAATAAACAATAAATAAAAAATATATTAAAAATAATAATAAAAATAAACAATTAAAAATAAACTAACACAAGATTTTTATTTGTATTGTAAAGTAATTTCGAAAATTTGGCGACCCATTCTCGGGGGGGGCCCCCTGCGTCCGCCACTGATATATATGTATGTATCAATAACTCGCATCCTGGCGTTCGCCCCATCATTTGGTGTCGACGTGCTCGTGCCCTAACGGTGCACCCGCATCTGGGCGTTTTCCACAATAATGAGATCCGGCGCACCTGTTTTTCTTCGGCAAACAGGTGTCCTGGTCTTTTCCACGCTTCCACATTGTAATTTGCTCATATGACTATAGTCATTTAATGAATAAATGGATAAAGAGCCCTGCACACCTCTCCTCCATCGAAGGCCCCAGGGGTTTCCACAATACTGGGCGCCGACGCATTCTCCATCTTAGGGCTCGTATCGTAGCGTTTCCCCACTCTTCAACACCACCGCACCCATCCTCCATCGGCACACCCGTGTCCTGGCGTTTTCTCCACTACTGCATCACAAAAGATCCGTTTTTCAACGGTGGACCGTTATCATGGCGTTTCCAAGATACAGAACTCCCTCCCTCCCTCCATCGATGGATCCGTACAGCATTTTCCGTAGTACTGGTGCACCCTCCTTCATCGGGGGCAAATATTATACAAGTATTGGCGTTTTCATCACTATCTGGCCCCGGTACACCTGTCCTCCATCGGTGCACTCGCAGCCTTCGTAAATTTCGAGGGAGTGGAAGGAAGATATTGAGAAAGTTTGTTTAATCACATTGTTGGTTACCAACAATACATAATTGGTTACCAACAATATATAAAAATGGATAACACGCCTATCCTACGTATGTATATGAGCACCGCCGCTTCAGGGGGATGAAGGGTCACTGCCCTAGTTTTTCCGGATGCTCTGCTAATTATAGTGGAGGCGCCAAGAGGTCACCACACCAACCCAGGCTCGCCCACTGTACAAATCTCTGCTTTAGCAAGCGTTGGGATCGGGTCCGTAAACAAGGTGCCGGCAATAGGTGCATCGCTGCGGACGGCGTCTGCTGTGATCTTTTACTATTCATTTATATAAGAAATTATTCGTATAAAGATTAGAAAATAGAAAGAGTAGACCGTTCTTGCTTTTTTACGAGGGTAGGGGTGTATGGAAGGTTTGAAACTCTACAGGAAATATATTTTCATTGGGATAATCTGAGAAATAGAAAATAAGTAAACTGAATAAATTTAGGGGCCGAACGAATCTGAGGCAGCATTAGCTCAACATTACTGAAATTCACTTAAAGGCGATTTTATTGCTGTCATTGAGCTGATGTTCCATCCTTTTGCCGAAGTCAATATTTTTCATTTCATCACCACAGAGGGTGCTAGAAGGACGGCAGGCACTAGGCAACAAAGAGAGCGTGTCCCGTACGAGATAACTCGACGGCAGCAGCATAGATGCAGACGTTTATGGCATTGTGCCAGCTCCAGTGCCAATGCATACCAACCTGGCCCTGGGAATGTGACCCGTCCTCAGGTGTTGCCGCCACCAACCAGGTCATATTGGAAATGGCAAAGCCAACATATTCCCATTAGTTCTACAGTTACCGTTTCAAAATAGTGTTATTAAAAAGTAGTGGAAATAACTTTCATTTATGTCAGAGGCAGGAAAAAAGTCAGCATTAAATTTAGCAGTCATGTAAATGGCTGTGCGCATACCTCATTGCTTTATCTTTACGCAGGCATCTCAGGACTGAATCCAAACATTAATTTTATAATAGGTTGAGAAAATGAAAATGACCGTTTAGGTGCGCAACTTTTTGAACAGCAACATTCCTGATGTCGACCCTCGACAGCTCCAGTATACCAGTAATTAAAGGTGCGAAAGACGTGCGAGATCCATCCGAGCGAGCGCGTACCCGCCACCCTGCAGAGTGTGGAGATGACATAGTTTTGCAGAGACACGTCCCTCATTGTCGCCTAATGCAACGCACCCGTGCTAGATACCCTGCAGTACACAACATACCCTAATTCAACAGTTGAATTGTTGTATAGCTTTAGTAACGAAGGAAAAAAATGTAGTCATTGCTTTTAAGATGTTCAAAACAATGATGTTTTCTGGTATTTGGAGCTGAAATTCTTATGTTTCGGGTTCTCAGAGACTTCTGCGCTATTATATACAATTTTTGCTGGAGCTCACATGAAATTTTCAAAAGTAGTTTCACCATTTTGAACCTCCATCTCTGGGAATTTCGAGAGCGCCAACGTTTTGGAAGGCAATGCCCTTTTTTAAATAAAAGAAAGTCAGCCTTTGAAAAAATAGTGAAGTGCTCATTGTTCAATTCATTATCAAAACTCGATAAAAAAAGGTTGTGATCTCGACCAAATTTACTTTTTGCGGCACATTATAGTTCATAGTCTGCTTCAAATTTCCTAACAATAATATTTTTTGTGCACTGGAGAACTTACCTATGCGGGTATTTGGCGTATTAATTGACGTTCCTCATGAACATCACAAGATACCATTTCATGCATTTTTCCGTCCTGATACTGCAATTTGTTCCACTATTGCATTCTTACTGTAACGCAGTTACTGAATGGCGACCTATAGGCGTCATATCCATGAGGTATGCCTGCAGGCACAGCACCTATCCACAAGGCATTTCTTCACCCCATTTGATGATGGGTCCAACTGTCGACAATATTTAGAAGAACACAGATATAAATGTGAAGCATTTACAACAAATTCCGAAGTGAATCTTAATGTTGCTGGAGCAGTTATGCTTCACAAGTCTGAATCTTTTTTGCTAGGTATGCTAGTACTCGAGCTTTGAAGAAAATCCATTTAGAGGGAACAGTAGAATTGAAATTGTCAAGTGTTTCCAAATTATGTGCAGGTTCCACTTGCACTCTTTTATCTTTCTGGTTTGTTCCATTTGAAAGCGCATAAGCAGGAATTTCATGTTGAAATTTTCAAATATAGGGAAGACTGAAGTTGGGTGGGTTCTTCCACGGAACAGTCGGTTGAAGGTTTATTGACGTGTGTACACAAAGGCACAGTTAAGAATGAATCCTACTCTCTCATCCGTACTTTTATACACTCGGTTATCTTATCCGCTATCACTTTCAAGTCATTCTAGGAACGTCAACATCATTTTAGCCACCATTTACCACATGCCTCCTCCCCGAAAAACTGGTGTTTCCACTACATCTTTCGATGCACGAGTCATTGAAACTTTTGTTTACAAAAACGCATCACAAAAAAAGATCAGAACTTCGTTCTGCGGCCTCGGGACCAGTGTTTGTGCGGCCAATGCGAAGGGGAGTATGGCTCGATGTGTTTACAGAAATGGTTTTCAGAACCACCGCGTGTCCTGTGACTGCCATAGCATCGCCAAAGCTGATGCGGTCTACCTCTCCCGCCCTCATACATCTCTCTGTGTGCATATATTTGTTCCTTTTTCTTATATCCAGAAGCAGCGATGGGAGCGTAGCCTCTTTTGCGGGTACTTTTGGGCTCTGCTTCGTGGTCACGTTTCTCATTAATGCGTTTCATCGGCTGCAGCTGCAAGATAGGAGCGCATCGGCTCTTGGTAGCCTCCCAAAACTTTCGAGCTGCACTCTGTAGGTAGTACCTCGGCGAGGTATTCACTCTGTTTTCCAACAGCTTGAAGGGCGCGTCAGCTATGGCATCCTTTTCCCGCGTGGGCAGCAAACAGTGGAGTTTCTCCGAGAGCGATGGTCTTTGTTGAATCGTTTTCTCTACGAGGTCTCTTAGGACGTCTATTGATCTTGGCCAATCGATGTCGTCTTGAAGAGATGGTAATGTGTAGAGTTCCGCCCCGACACTGACGGCTCTCATCAAGAGTGCCCCGGCACCTTTCCACCTTAGGAAGCCTGCGAATTTCGTGGGATTGAACAGAACAACAGCCATGACATCCGGCGAAAACCATTTCATTTCCTCAGGACTAGCAAGGATTTTCGCTGTTTGATTCGAATACTCGAAAGCATCCACCAAATGTTCAAAACCGATTGGCAGCAGTATCAAAGTTTTCTGAACGGGGACGGATAACCAAGAAGGACGGATAACCAAGAACGATCATTCCATGGGTGGTTGGTGGCGTATCTCTCAGCTTCTTCGTAGATTTTTCCAATGTGATACAGGTCCAATTTTGATCGCGGTGGATGTTCGAAAATAGAGTTGTCTCTCGTGGCTTCGACTGCCGAGTGCACGCAGCGTTTGCGGAAATAGGCCATCGCCAGTCCCAACCCAATCGGGTTCAGATGATCAAACTGATCATCGAGTAGCCGAGTGACTGTCCATACTTCCGGAAGATGGTTCACTATCACAATAGAAAAGATGCGAGCAAGGCCGTAGAGGAAGTTACAACTAAGATCGCTACAAAGCACAAAATTAGGAATAATGTCACAAATTTTCTTCGATGTGTTACATCTGACGATTTGACCATTCGCTTCAATTGCACCAGGGCATGTCCAGTCGACAAAACGAGGTTTGTCCGTTCTTGGGCGGTTGCTGAAACAAACCGTATTAGCAATAAGGAATGTTCTTAAGCAATGTGGTTTTGATCGCTCTGTGCTTGTAGGTTTTCTACCCCTTTTACCCCTAGTAGTGTTCGTCCTTACTGGAGTGTCATCAATCTGAGGTGGTATTTTCATTAGTTGATCAAGGGGTATCTGTACTGGCTCCGCATTTTTACCAATGAGTGTAACCAGTGCAGAGTTTTGACCTGCTACGATTACTCGCTATGGACCACTCCATTCAATGATGAGTTTGGGAAAACGACTCTTGTGCTTTTCAGCTGGCATTCGAACATACACTCTATCTCCATCCTGGAACTTCACGGATTTATATGTCTTCCATTTCTTATCGTACTGATTCTTCTTTTCTTTCCTATATTTTTCATTAGCTTCTTGGACACATTCACGAGCCAGTTGTAGTCCGCGAAGAAATTCTGTTTTGTATTGGTCGTAATCTACTATGTATGGAGACAGTTGATCTGGTGGTATTTCTGATGATAGGTATATAGGATCATGTCCATGCAGTAGGAAGTGAGGGCTCTCTCCTGTAGCACGATGAGAGGTGCAGTTGTATGCATAGACTTTGTGTGGAAGAACTCTGTCCCATTCCGCTGCAACATTTATCTTTTTCGCCATCATACGAATGATTGTCCCGTTCACTCTCTCCGTAATACCGTTCTCCCTTGGGCAGTATGCCTTGGCGAATCTTTGTTCTATACTTATAATTGTACACAGTGAAGAGAAGATGTCGTTCTCAAACTCTATGCCTCGGTCTGACAGTATGGTTTCTGGCCACCGTCCATAGGAACATATCCAGTTGTTGAAAATCGCTTCAGCGACGGTTTCGGCTCGCTTGTCTGGTATTGCATACGCCCCGAGATATTTTGTAAAGTGGTTTACGACGGTGACTATGTACCGGTTCCCTCTTGTGGTTAGTCCCATTTCAAGGATATCTACCCCAATTATCTCGAAAAGTTTGCATGTTGTGACTGGTTTTAGAGGAGGTACGTTCTGCGTATTTGTATTTGTCAGAAAACATTTCTGACATTGTCGACTCCACTTTATTATATCTTGGTGCATTCCAGGCCAAAATGCAACCTTTTTCAATTGTGCAAATACTTTGCGTCCTTAAAAATGACCAGCCATCACTCCAGAATGATATTCCTCAAAAATTTCGTATCTTTTCGATTGTGGAACTACATCTACGGTTGTCTCATCTTCCAGTATTAGCTTCAGTTTACCGCAATCGATAATGACGTCAGCAGTATTGAGCCTTTTCTCCTGTCTGGGTAGTTTCACATCGATTTCTTGACAAGTTTCAACTGCTTCTATAATGCGACCAAAGTCTTTATCTTCACGGAGTTCTTTCATCCACTCGCCTTCTTGTATTGAGCAGACAACTTTTTCGTTCTCTGCACAGATAGGTTGATATCATCTTCATTTGTTGCGACTCCACGCGATAAGGCGTCCGCTACCCTGTTTGCTGGCCCTTTTACGTGTTCGATGGTTAGGTCATACCGTTGCACTTCTAGAGCCCATCGAAGCACTCGAGGGGAAACATTAGTTCTTTTGAACAGTGACACCAGGGATGCTGAACAGTGACACCAGGGATGCATGATCTGTACGGACTATGGTGTGAACTCCGTATATGAAGTAGTGGAACTTTTTCAAGCCAAATACAATGGCTAATGCTTCTTGATCTGTGATGTGATAGTTCTTTTCCGCGCTAGAGAATGATTTCGAAGCGAAGAAGATGGAGTGTAGGAAACCTTCGTCTCCTTTTTGGGCTAGTACAGCACCGACACCAATCTGACTGGCATCTGTGTAAATGAAAAATGGACGAGTCCCTTTCTCTGCTTTTGTTATATCTGGTTGGGCTAAAATTGGAGCATCAACTATGGACCTTTTCAAGGTTTCAAACGCTTTTTCATGTTCTATCGTCCACACGAATTTCCTTTTAGCGCTAGTGAGGTCATATAGCTGTTTTGCAATCTGAGCGAATTTCAATGTAAACTTTCTATAATAGCCGGCCATGCCCATTTATCTCCTCAGCTGAGCAATGCCATCTGGCCTGGGGTATTTCTGAATTTTAGGTACCTTGTCGGGATCGGTGCTTATTCCGTTTCGAGAAACAACATGACCCAGAAATTCAAGACTCTGTTCCAACATTCTGCACTTCTGTCGTTTTACTTTGAGAAACGCACGCCGAAAAGTTCCCAGTACACTTCTGAGAACAACAAGATGTCTCTCTATGGTGTCAGTTGCGATCAACACATCGTCAAGATACGCTGATATTTCTGGTCCTTTCAGGTCACCTAGTACTCTTTCCATGAGTCGCTGAAACACTGAAGGAGCATTTGTTAGTCCAAATGGGAGGACTCTAAATTGAAAATGACCGGCAGTTGTTGTGAATGCACTAATTTCTTCCGCGTTATCAGCAAGAGGAACTTGCCAGTAGCCACTTGCTAAATCTAGCGATGTAAACCATTTCTTTCTCTGCAAACCTTGCAGAATCACATCTATCGAAGGTAGTGGGAAACTGTCCTTCTTTGTGACCTTGTTGACCTCTGTATAGTCAACGCATAACCTTAAGGAGCCATCTTTCTTCGCAACTAAAACTATGGGTGATGCCCATGGCGACTGGCTATCTTCAATGATGCCACGCTCCTTGAGATCCTGTAGCATTGTTTCTACCTTGTCACGCAAGGCATAAGGTACTGGTCGTGTCTTTTGGCGAATAGGTGTGGTGTCTAGGACTTCAACATTATGTTTAATGAGGTGAGTTTGCGTGAGTTCTACGTCGGATACAGCAAACACGTCTTGAAATTCCTCTACAATATCCTTCAATTCATTCTGATAAGCATTCTCCTTTCTATTTCACTTTATCCTTTATAATATCTACGTGGTTCTTTCCTTTGTTTCTTAGGTACAGGTTTTTGGAAGGATAACATATCTCCAGGCTCATCAGCTAATTTTGGGTCGAACCACTGCTCAGATCCTGTTCAGATCCCCAATTGCCGACATTTTCGCCTTTAGCGATAACCCACATTTGTTCTGAACGATTTGTTGCAGGAATGCTTGATTTCTCGCAAACGATCTGACATACGCCAGAAGAAATTCGATTGTTTTTAGCCCACAAAACAGCATCTCTGTACCTGCCTGGTGCTTGCAGTTGGACATCTTTAGTTGCTCCAGGTGGAATTGCAACTCTAGCAACAGTAATTGCAGCACTAAGCTCATCACATCTGTCCTGGTTGGTATTCCATTTGTCTCCGCAACGATTGTCTTTCGTCCGAATTTTGGTCCTTTGTTGAGCCGATTTTTTCCTTGTTTGCAATTTAAGCTTTAAGGTTTCCAGTGCATTAGTTCCCAGGAGTAGTACTTCTTGTTCAGATTTTTGCACATGCATGTGGACTGAAACCTTTTTTGCTCCTTGTATTTCGACATCAACAAGGATTTGCATCAAGAAATCCATAGCAGTGCCGGAAGCGTCGTATACTCTTTGTTGATTTTCTAGCTTCATCATGATGACGTACTCATCCAGATCACAACCTGTGCTCTGAATTCTTTTCAATAGCCCTGTTGGAACAATAGATATCACGGAACCCGTATCGAGAAGGCCTTTCACAGTAGTACCGAACGCCTTGACATATTTGAAGCAAAGTTTGCCGAAGAGCTTACAAGGGAAGGATACCAAATGTCTGTGGCACTTCAAAATGGAATGTGCCTCATAATATGAAGTTGACGATGCTGATCTCGATTCTGTTCTCCATTAGTGCCTAATACTACTGCGCAAAAAGTTATAGCCTTGTCTGTGCAGTATTATGAGCAGTTTCTGCATCAACTCACCTTAACCCCACGTAGTAGGCGTTGCCGTGAGAAATGAATGCAGAATTCGTGATCAGCAGTCCAAGTAACCCTGTATGCAAAATCTCAGCGGAAAATGCATCACCACGGGTAAAGAATTGCGCCTTGATCAGTCGCTACTACTACTAATCACAAGGGAACTTTGCTTCATCGGAGACTTCCTCGTGGGGAGTGTACACTGCCTTGTGCATCTCGAAGCTCTGATTTCAAAACTATCTTGACCTTGGCCCAGCCTCGCATCTGCAATGATTTATATTCATTTTTCCAGACGCAAGTGATAAGAAGGTATACATAAAATAAGGTATGTGAGGTAGGTCAAGGAAGTGTGGCGCAGTGGTAAGTGTTTCCGTTCCCGTTAATACCCTCACGGGTTCAATTCCCCTCAGGAGTCGCACTTTTGCATTTTCTCCCAGTTACTGATTTTCTCTAAAAATCTATTCTATGCAGTTTTTTGTAAGTGTTTCTACTTGCAAATACATATTCTAAAAGCTTGAAAGCGTTTTCAAAGATCTTCACTACCCCGACTTCGTCGACAGTGGAACTACTGATGGACTCACGTGAGCCCAAATTTTCAAGGAATTCTTTTTTGCTGAAAATTTCCATAATAGGGTTATCTGAAGTGCTGAACACGAATATGATATCCATTTCGTGACGTCACTACATTCTTATAGGTTTGCGGTAGAATGAACAGCAATTACTGTAGAAAACCAAACAAAATTGTTGAATTTCGACATTAAAATGTTAGAGGCTTGCAAAATGATGCTGATAATCGTGATCAGCACCTGAAATTACCCCTATGTGCAAAATTTGGATGGAATCTGCGAGATGCCTGAACTACCCTATACCCAATGACAGTTTCCTCGTGAGTGGTAGTAGTAGCAAATGATCAAGGGGTGATTGTCTAACCTTAATTCTTGCCTTTTTTCGCTGAAATTTTGCATACAGGTTCAGTTGAGCTACTGATCGCGAATTCTGCATCCATTTTGCACTACAACGCCTATTTTGTGGGTTCACGGAAGGTGGATGTAGAAACTGTACCTTCGAATGTACTGCACAGACAAGGCTATAACTTTTTGCGCAGTAGTATTAGGCACTAATGGAGAACATAATCGAGATCAGCATCGTCAACTTCATATTATGAGGCACATTCCATTTTGAAGTGCCACAGACATTTGGTATCCTTCCCTTGTTAGTACTGCTAGGATCATTGTTTCCCAAGATGACCTTGCACCAGTTTTCAAGATGTTTGGAAAATGATGTTTTATCATGTTTTCCTCTGTTCGACTTGGCATCACGGTTTACTTCATTTGGTCGCTTGGTTTCCTTCTTAGCGGTGCATCTCGAGGCATAGTGCCCTGTCTCACCGCATGAAAAGCAGGTTGCCTGTACACCTTTCTCCTTATTGGTCTGACCAACGGGGTTGTCACCCTGTGCACTTTTGTGTTGTATGGTTTCCTGATCGCTGTGCAGCAACCTTCCACTTTTGTGGGCCGTTCTTTTATTGTCTCCGATCCCGTGGTGTTTAGCCACCATGGGTATTTTCGTCCGCTCCAAACGGAAAGCCACGCGCTTCACAGCGTCATATATTCGACCCTCTTCGGCTTCGTCAAACGCCGCAAGCATATAGTATGATCCACGCCAATGTTGTAGGCACTCATACAGTTTTGAAGCTAGATCGAAATCACGATCTTCCCTGGGGTACAGTTTCCTTCCCAGCCATTCTAGTCGACAACAGAAAACAAAGGCTGATTCTCCATCACCAATAGAAAGCAGTTCCCATTCACGCTTCCACTTGAGTCGTTGACATGGTGTCACGCGAGCTTGCCAAAGTGCGTCAACTGCATCCTTAAAACTACTTTGGCGTAGATTGTTCTGCATGCTCTCGTATACTGCTTTTGCTGTACCGTCAGGGTGGTTGACAAGAAGATCCCTTCTATTTTTATCGGTCCACACCTCAGCTGGGTATTTGATTCCGAACATTCGTAGAAAATCGGTGAGAGAATTATTCCCTGTGTATTTCGGTAACTCGGAGACTGTCTGAGCCTTGAAAATTTCTTTTAGGACTCCAACTAATTCAGAAAGTCCAGATTTTACTGCACCATCGTCCGAAGAGATCGTAGTATTCTTAGACATTGAGAATGAATATACGGACTCACCGCGTCCCTTGCTTGGGGAACTTAACGCTTACTACCGCCGATACCACTCGGGAACAGCCGACGTCTGGTTGTGATGATGCCCATCGGCTTTGTCTGGGTATTCTAGCAGCTACTGAAAAACAGGCTTACTATGACGTTGTTCGACCATTGACAGCAGGTCATCGTCTGCGCTCTCCCAGTTGGTGACCATTTGCGGCTGCTCACCTGCTCTGCTCGCAAGGCTTCCAATTTGCGCATCTGTATCGCTTCAATCTTGGCTGTCTTTGTCGGCGGTGCGGTTTTGCTTGCTTCTGCGGCGGCCATCTGCTCCGCCAGAGCATTTACAGCATCCTGTAATATCTTGCTATGTTCCTGCAACTCCGCCATTTTCGTAATCACACTGACTACACAAGTCTTTATGGTAGCTTTTTTTGTGTCGTGGTTGTGTACTCCTGTTTGACGCTTTTTATTGGCAAGCTTTCGGTGCTATAACACCGTCCTCAGGCCTACATTATAAATCAGTACAAATCAACATATCTACTAACACTCATACAATGACGTTAAGAATGGGGTAGAGTGACAGCTCAACGATAAGTCAGTAGAACAATGAGAGCTATAGAGACTGGGACATCAATGGCATGGTCACAATCATGACCGCTCTGTGTGATATGGTGACAATCACGACCGCTCTACGTGATAAGCCTAAGAGTATCTAAAAGCTCATCTCTATTGTTTATCTCGGGCGTGAGTCGCTTTATCTCCAGAGCCTCAAGTAGCTTCCTTTCTAAGGGACTTCTTAGTGAGCGGTGCAACACTAAAACTCTAACTCCAGGCGGGTCTTCTCGTGTGTGGCGGAGGGTTCGGTGATGCGAAAAGCTGCTGTTTGGGTAGGAAGCAGGATTCCGCAATGCTCGTAGATGTTCATCGATCCGTTTGTGGAGAGGTCGTGCTGTCTCTCCAACATACCTTTCACCACATCCTTCGCATGTTACCATGTACACTGTTCCTCGCAGTTGACATATTTTTCTTTCTGTGCAATATGTGCAACTGCTCCGGCCACATTTTTCTTCGTAGATCCGCGAAGATGCAAGCAAGTTCTTCAGATTAGGTGGCGGTCGAAAAATTAGTTTTACTGGGAGACCTGACGATCGCACTATTCGGTTGACGTCCCTCGCACACTGTTCGTTTACAAAAGGTAACACAAGTGGTATGCCTCCTGCAACGGAATAGGGGCGCCAGGATCTTGCCTCCGAGGTCGTGTAACCATTGTCTCTTAGTATTCGTTCTATTGAATCTTCCACTTCTTCTGATTCTTCGCTGCAAGTCCTCTTCTTGGTAATAACGATATTCCGCACCATATTGACTTTCATGTATATAGGATGCGCACTCCTAGAGGCAAGATATTAGTGTGATTCCTTGTCCCTTTCTCGTAGTGTGATTCCTTGTCTGGAATCCTGTGCAGTTCCTGCACTTCTATATCCATTCTTCTTTTGTTCGGCCCCCAAGTTGGGTGGGCTCTTCCATGGCACAGTCGGTTGAAGGTTTATTGACGTGTGTACACAAAGGCACAGTTAAGAATGAATCCTACTCTCTCATCCGGGTACTTTTATACACTCGGTTATCTTATCCGCTATCACTTTCAAATCATTCGAGGAACGTCAACATCATTTTAGCCACCATATACCACACTGATGTAAACTGACTATTTATTCAAAGTGGAAATGAACTAAGCGAAAAGATGGGCCACAAAATGTCTTTGTATTCAGCATGTTAGAAAGCTTCCTGAACATATTCTCAGCTGATGTTCCGAAGCTCGCAGCAAGTTCTTGCAAAGTGCCCCGTTCCTAGAGCTTACATATCGGAGAGGTGGACGAGGTTCTTATAGTGGGCGGAGCTTCGATCGCGGTAGTGACCTCTTGGCAGCTCCACCGCAATTAGAGGAGCAGCCAGTTAAAGTAGGGGAGTGATCCAGCGGTACCCTACATTATCGGAATTGCTGTTCAAAAAGTCCCCCCCCCTGAGAGGACATATTTGACATCATCGCTTCTGTGCGGCCTCAATACCATGGAACCCCTCGCCGAGTTATCCATATCGCCAGAATGACGTCTTTTTTGTTACTCATCCCTGAACCTTCGCACAGGAAGGTCGGAGAGTAGTAATTCTGCTCCATATATTGTGCAGCCTGAAAACCTCATAAACACTGTCTCACCCGTAGGCTGTAGGATTCGGCGTTCGTCCCAATCCCGAATGGAATAATTCTTTCGCTTTTAACACTGACTACTGTATTCATCATCATCGTAACGAAAGGGACCATACGGAGACGGGTTCCACCACGACCTCCACTTCATCTATGCACCTGTTATGAAACATCAGGCAAGTGTCTGGTCAGCTTCGCATCCTCACATGCACTGTCTATGAATGTCTATGAATGAACCTCATGATGGAAGCAGGGGATCACATGCTGCATCCCCCCGCACGTCTGCGCTCTAGAAAGTTTTGCTACACAGCCAGGATTTATTCACGAGGATTTCCCTCTTTTTCGATATCGCTGATCTTCTGCATTGTACTTTAATTCTTGCTTCATTTAGATCGCACAGATTTTCTCAATTTTTTCACAATAAATTAGTCATGCAACCAAGTCAAGCCCTAATTCAACATTTTTTTTACATTTACCGCTTCGTCTGCACAAAGATGCAATGAAAATTTGCTTTGAGGCTTATCGATGTTCTCATTTCCTGGCAGCGTTTGTAATGATCGGCACACCCCTTTTGGTGTAACGAATAAACAAATTTATCACATAGCTACGAATTCCTAGTTGGAAATTTCTGAAAACTCTGCTTAATATTGGCGTTTCATGCAAAAACTTAGATATGTAAATGAAAACTCAGAACTCGGAAATCCAGTTATTTATTCGTTTGCTAGCTTTGAACATCCATTACTCACTCACAACACAAAAGATTTTGGGTGACTCCTCCTTACAGACATCGCAAACCTGACATCCATTTCTACAGCAATGGTGTTTTGCCGGGTTACACATAAGCACTTGAGAGGATACATGTGTCCATTAAATTCACGTACACAGTGGTGCAAAGTCGCGAAAGGTTCAGCACATATTCCAATGGAAGTCAAAGTGGAAGGTGCGACACGGTTCACGATCGTTCAACTGTTTCCATTTTCGTGACAACAGCTTTATCAAGACCGCATATTGTTGCGAATCCGTTCATCGGTTCCCGACTTCATTTCATTGCTGATTTTCCATCTTGTCGTCAAGCTCTTTCCTCACTTGCCTCGCACAGGTTTACTGCATATTTTTATGAGGAAATCACTAGAAAGGTTGGGTAACGTTGAGGCTTCACAGGGAATTATCCATGCATGAAAAAATAATTTCATTCAGCGGGGTGGCCCAAATTTATGATATCTTACCGAGGTTCTTACCCTTCCGTTTATTTCACGTTGGTGCTTCTTTCTCGAAACTACTCATATCCCTGATCCTTTCCTATCGCCACCAAGAGCCTGCCACCCAATTCTAAGACAAAACTGTTTAGTGCGGCATGCTTCCAAACTGCTGGCAGTGTCAAAAAAATCTGCTTACACAATGGTGCAAGGCGAAATTGTAGTTCACAGGAGACTTAAAAATGCATAAGAATTTCAATAATTTTGAGGGCTAGCCTTGAAGATCTTAATCTCAGATATCCTTTCACCTGCCATCGATCTTTTTTTTCTCAGAATGGCTCCATTTTCATCAAGCACGGAGTAAGTTTTTGATATCGCTTGTATGCTGCTTTGAAATAAGTTACTAGACATTTCTGCGACTGTGTTCCGTCTGGGCTGGGAATATCAGCCTAGAATACATGAAATGATGACCGAGCATATCAAAGATTGTTAATTTAATTCAATGTTATCGGTGTTATCGGATATGGTATAGACTACAATATGGAAGGAGATGGAACTCGTAAAAGTTGGTTTGCTAGCCTTGTTTCGCTCGATCATGAGTTCATGAATCCTATCTCAGTGGTGATGTTTTGAAATCTAGGTTTTATTTCCGCCTGTTACTAAATTTCAGTAGCGAATACGAATGTTATGCTATTGTTTCAAGTGAAGGTGAAGGCAGTTTCACGTAAGTGATGGTGTGTATCATAGTGAAGGCAAAGAAAATGGTAATTTTCCGCCTCTCTTACGTTCCACTTTTGTAGATCTAGTTTGGCCATGAAACTGTCGTTCGTTCTCAATAATTGTCACACCCCCACATTGGTAAGATCACCAATTGAGCTGACAAGAAATACCGTTCAATTCCGCCAAGTCCAATTATGAATGCATTCAGTTACGGATGAGGACAAAGTCTGTGCATTTACCCAATTTCTTCACATCGAGGGAGAAACCGCAACGGAAATCAAATCATGCCTGAATTTTCTTCTTGGAGAATCATTGCCTTCGTTTTCTACCGTAACTGTCTGAAAAATGTGGGCGAAGCACGTCCAAGGCCTCTAAAAAACACCTACCATCTATGAAATTCTCGACGAAGTCCATGACATAGTTTTGGAGGTCGTCGTATAGAATTATGTAACATCCAAAAGGCAATGAATGTTGGTGCATTCACGGACTTGAGCGGATGAAATCTGGGATCACCATTACATACCAGGTAGTAAAAGTCAGTCCAAGAAGTTGGTTGACGATGGTGAGTCGGTTTCGAAGGAGGTGAGGATTGGTCGGCATGGAAGATGAATGTGTCAGTTTACTGGGAAGCAAAATGAAGTTTGATGGTTGATTAGTTTGATGGTTGATTACACCGAAGATGATGAAGAGACAGCTCGGCTGTCGACGGAACATAATCGCTGTTCACTTTCTGCAGCGAAGATGAGCTTGGCTGATTCTAAGCGCAGCTCGGGGCTGGGCTGCGCTGCTAAAGAAACGGCAAAATAGTGCTCTCAGCGGAGGAGTCTCATAAGTTGCTGACGAGTAACTTATGGGACTCTGACACACTATCTCACTTAGCCGGTGTAATATGGCGTGAGTGTGCGCTGAGGAATTTGCACACCATTTGGGTGTGAGATGCGTGTTTGGCCGAGTTTTCCGCGCAGAATTTTTTGAGCCGATGATGTTTTTTTTTCATTTCAATTCCTCTGCGTATTTTTCAAATTTTTACATGGAGAAGTTCCTTTCTATCATTTCTTACGGGAAAGTTTTTTGTTTATCTGTTCAAAGACGTGAATTTTCACCAATAAGTCCAACTACTGAATTACAGCATTCATACAATTATTGCTAACCCAACCCCTTGAACTGGAATTTCTCTCGAAGCTCGTTCAGAATACAGGTCTAGAAGCGAGATATTGGCATTCAGAAAGTTTCCGCTGTAATTTATCCGGGCTTGCTTTTTCAAGAAGGGGAGATCTGCTACTTTAACTCTCATGCACTTCCCTGCACTTTCCTAGCTCTTTCTCTGTGAAAACTTTCAATTACAATCCCGGAAAAGGAAGTAAGCGAGAGTTGAGTGAGTACTTTTTAGGTTCACATCCAGTGACTACAGTTTAAAATTTTTTTTTGTATCTTGATTGTTCAGAGTCAGTAGTCTGAACGGGCCTGCCTTATGAATCAGTTTGTTGTGATTTTCGATTGCAATAAAAAGTTACTAGTAGAGGGAGGTGGTATCTATCTTACCTCCGTGGTTAGTGTTGTGATAATTTTCGAATCTGAATTTGTATAGGACACGAATTGATTGCCTTCTTATGATTGAAGGATGCCTTCACATGTAAATTTCGAAGTGCTGTCGTTGCTATACTCGTTTATTGGCCATACATTTGACGAGATTTGTTTGGCAACCACGCAGACGAGCTTGCCAACTATTTAGGCCAGCGAAGCCCGCCAGATGTATCGCTAAACAAATTCGTCAAAATTTTGAGTGGCGTCGCCACTCGAAATTTGCCAATCGTATCGCCGCACAAATCTTGCCATTCGTGTCGTCAAGCAAACCCCGTTAAATGTAATGCCACACTAACCTTGCCAGTTGTATTGTCAAACAAAAGGGTTATCAAACGCGCAGAAACTTCGATATCATCAGGTATCGTGCCTTACCAGCTGAGCCAGCCAGATCGACACCGTCGATGGCTAAGCTTCCAACTAAGAATGAAATGAACGCCTTATCAAAACACCATAAAATCAAATGTGTTGCCACGCAAACCTTGCCTCTCGCCAAGCAAACCTGGTCAAATGTATCGCCAACAGATTCTCTTGCTTTTTATATCGCCACACAACCGTAAATTCTCTTGGCTTTTATATCGCCACACACCCTTAAATTGTATCGCCAACAAATTCTCTTGCCTTTTGTATTGCCAAACACCCGTAAAATGTATCGCCAACAGATTCTCTTGCCTCTCGTATTGTCAAACAAGCTCTTCACTGATTCTCCCGTAAAATGCATTGCCAAACACATTCTCTTCATAAGTATATCGCCACCAAACATCAGAGTATGATCTCGCCTTCATTCCTCGTTTTTTTCTATCTTCTGCGTTCTCAGTTATTCTCCATTTCGTTTGGTACATTCACAATCTAATGCACGTTTTATTAATAGCATTGCCACTGTAATAGCTTTCGCTATCACTAATTTCGTATTGCTACTGTGAAATCTAAATACTTTTACTATCTATCTATCCTTTACGTGTTATTCAGTTCAGTGAATTCCTTGACGTGTTGTTGAACCGCGAGTATTTCGTAACATGTAGTTGTTGCGTTATCAAAACTTCCCACAGGAAATGCGGGAGGTATGCGTGCCATTTGCCAGTACAGCGCCGCTTGAGCAGGAATCGGCGTTGTGGTGGTAAATGGGTTTTTTCTTGGAGGTGTTTCATAATTCTCCTATCAAGAGAACTAACCGGAAAAAACCACTGTTTGCTGTCGCAGAGACTACATCATGCCTTTTTACTGCAGTCTCGTTATGGCGCAGAAGGTAGCAAAGAAGGCATCAGAGCACATATTATGTTTCTTCATTGAAGAGAAGGAAGTTCTCATTGAGTACACTTAGAAACTTTGAAAAGGACGCCGAAAGAAACGCTCTGTGTGGAGAACTCAGGGCCAACTGAAAAACGACTATGGTAGTCTTGGATTCGAAGCAGATCAAAAATAACTTGAACTGGCGAAAATCTAAAACATTTGAGAAGTATGACAGGATGGAAAAAAGTAACACGCGAGAAATAAAGTGAGTGCAATTTCTTTTTCTGTTTTTGTTTTGTTTGTAGTAACAGTAACTTTAGATACCGCCAGAAGACAGGCGGAGACGTGTGTTCGAGGCTAGAGGAGAGGTTTATAGCCTCTCCTTCAGCCGGATCAGCGAAAGAAGAGCTTTGGTCGGTGTACTACAACACCCCTTGCATGTTGGGACTTCCTACGTTGTATCGCCTGTGAGGTTACCTGGGCGGCACTCCATAAAAAGCCCCAACATTCACGGGGGTGTTGTAGTGCACCGCTCTGAAGTGGCGGTGTGGAGAGGGCGAGAGGGCCGACCGCCGTCTCTTCTGTGTTGGAGCAGTAGCAAATGCGTATGAGTATTTGATATTTATACTCCACAACTGTGTCACTTCAGACTTCTGATTTGGTGCGTCCAGCTCTCGAGCAGATTGTGGAGTGGCGGCGGCGCGGAGGGTGGGTGGACCGACCGCCGATTGCTATGCTTTTGTTTCATAAGTTCATATACCAGCTTTCACACTAGTATCATTTATGAGTGACTTTCTTTAGGCTGTGTCCCTCAAGCAGTGATAGTGGAGTGGCGACGACGGGGAGGGAGTCTAAGGCCACCGCTGCATCAGTGCTGCCCTCACTGAGGTTATTCTTGTTCGTCTTTTTTGACGTGATCTAGGTAGACTTCGGCAGAGATAACCTCAGTGTGCTTTAGATTTGAAATGCCTCCTAAGAGACAAGAATCCTTAAGCGGAGTGGACGGAAAGGCTAAGAAAGTAAGGAACGTTAGAGCCACTGAAACCCATGAACAGTGTGCTCTCTCGTCTCGAGGAAAGCAGGGTCAGAAATTGCTGGAACAAGAGCTGCAAAAGCACCTGAGCAGCGCGCGCGAGGCTCTGCTCGAGGAAACTCGGATAAGGAGAGCTGAATCTAGGGCTTCTGAAAGTGAGACTAGAGCTGCTGAAACATCAGAGCAGCAAGATTACTGGCTCGAGGCCACTCGGCTAAGGAATACCGTGTCTAGAGCTGCCGAGAAAACTAAGCATCGTTGTGCTCGACGTGAGCAAACCCGACTAAAGAACGCCGAGTCTAGAGCTGCGGTAGCATCTGAACAGCGTGTGGCCAGATTAGAGGAAAAACGACTAAGAACTTCCGAATCAAGGGCTCATGAAACACCCGAACAGCGTGGGTCTAAAATCATACTACTCCAATGAAGAATGCCGAGTCTAGAGCTGTTGAAACAGCTAAGCAGCGCGATTCTAGACCGGATGCTACGCGGTTAAGGAGCTCTGAGTCTAGGGTTACTGAAAAAACCCAGCAGTGTGAATAAAGACTTGGAAATGGACGAACACGACGCTTATAGTCAAGGCAAGCACACAGAAGCGTTGACTTTGCATCTTTACATTAGCGGCATTTCGATATGGTCCCAGTTACAGCTGCAAAGCACATCCAATCGGACGGAAAGGTTAAGCTTGCCTTTCTGAATTCGACTCCGGAGTCATTTCTTTTGTACATGTCAGGAACTGCGATGGAATCCAAACATTTCTTGCAAAACATTAGGAAATACAACTCATGTTTCCAGATGAACTCTTCTGGTTCAACAGCAAACGTCCAGAAAGCCGGCTTCATGCCAACTTTTGAAGTTAGAGGTCAGATCCATCATAGGGTTGGATCCTTGCTCCCCTTCCCAGTGAAAACCTTACCTGAGGTAGCGTAATAAATTATTATTACTATTAGGTCGTCAACTATGAAATGTCCGATTTTATGAGCGGTCAGTTTGACAAACTCTATCTTCCAAGATTTACTAAATCTCTTCTCATCTTTATTTTCGTTATGAAGGTACATCCTCTTCCTGTCAAAATCACTTCCTGGGTTTTTGATCAGTTTTCAATTTTTTGTTTGAAAGCATTTCTTGTAGAACTACTCAAAGACGAAAAATCGTGTCGTTTTGGAACATAGGTTTCATTTTCCAGCCATTAGAGCTGAGAAAGCTGGAACATCAGGGTAGTGTTAAGGGACATTTCGCTAGTAAATGCACAGAACAGCGTTTGCTTGGGATGTTCCGCTCAGGTGACATGAAGCTCCAAAATGAGCCTTATGATGAACCTGGATATCGATGAGCTGGAAGCTGTAGCCGAAGCGGATAGGAGTCAAACTGGATCAGCATAAGCAGCAAGTTGTGGCCTTTACAATCAAATAATATATAGGTACTCAAGACAATATGACCATTAAAATTTGTTCGGTAAACGAATTTTTCCCAGTTTGACCGTCAAAAATGGGTGCCAGTTTTTGACCGTTTTTCACAAATCCACGCTGCTTAAGCCAGAGGAGCAGGGGTGAGGACCTCCTTCCGCTTACTGTACTGGGCAAACCTTGCTCTATTTGACCACAGCTCCTTTCAGGGATTAGCTCACTTCTTGCTGGAGAAAATGTTCAATTTTCAACATAATGTTGGAAACGCTCTTCGCCACTTGATTGCTACTAGCTTTCCAAGTTTTCAAGCTGTTGGCGCAGTCAAGCTGCAGTTAATATGGCAAGGCTGTAGGGATAGTGCAGGAGCATATTCGGATATCTTATACTGCATCTTGCTTCAGAAACAAAACACCAAATCTTCTCATCCAAAATCGGACATTTCATACTTGACGACCTAATATTATAAAGCCCTAAGTTTTTGCAGGTCTATTTTGTTGGCGATGAAAAACAAGAAGTAAGCCAACGATGTGAGGATGTTAATGGTACAAGGAGGAACATTGTTTTAAATATGCAAAGAACGTTCCATCAACATAATAGCTTGATCAAGATATTCAAAACAGCCTTGGAGAAAATGCCAACAGGTGAGTATAAAGTCGTAATCCGTTCAGTCTATGGCAAAGAGACCTTGGAACCGGTTTTTCACTCAATGAAAAGGTTTCCGCTGAAGATTTCTATGCGAACCGAATAATGATAAGAAACGATACGCGTCACCAAACCTCCTTTTGAGATGTCGTCAGCTCTTCACTCAATTCATCGTTGACATGTATGCCGAAATCGAGAGAGAGCATCTTCTTTACATTAGCTTGAACCAGAGAAAGCTTAGATTGAATGATTACATCCACTCGAGAGACGTTATAGCAAATGATGGTAACTCCACCGACGTTGGGCTTTTGGTCATATTACCAGCGACGTTCACAGGCAGTCCAAGACATGCACGAATATGCACAGGACACAAGGTTGTATGTTCGAACCTCTGGGCGCTCGGACCTATTCGTTACGTTCATATGCAATCCGGAATGGAGTGAAATTGAGAATGAGCTCTTCCCTGATCAACCACCATTTGAACGTCACGATTTGATCGTCCTGTTTGAAGGATAAAAATTTCAATATGTGTTTTCTTTCTTCACACAGTTGGGACTCCCACGGATTGGAGCAATTTTTATTCGACTAGCTTTCGGCGTATTAACGCCTTTTTCGAGCCTACAACATACAACATACATTGCACAGGAGGACTACCAACAGACACGGAAGAAGAGCGCCTCACCAAACAGCCGTTGAGAAGCAACTGAGATGGCTACGGATCGAACAATGAGCTTTTTCGCGATCAGTCTCAGTGCCTTAAGTTGTTCATCTTTACTGTTGATTTGTGGTGATCGTCTCCTTATCTCCTTATCTTTCTATCTAGACTGGATCGCTCATTGAGCCTGAGTCTTGCGCAAACTTGTTTGTTTTTTAGAAAGTTCAATCAACTCATTCATCGACACGACCGCCATCATTCATCAATGCAAATGCCATTCCACCAAAACGCTGTACCGTAATTGGAACAAACGACATTGATGATGATATGCTATCAACATTGAATATGGGTCCCTCATCCTCGTTTGCGCAATCCGTAACTCAGAAGACAATCGACTCAGTCTGTGGCGTTCAGAGCTTCGCCCACGATCTGAGATGCAGGTACCACCGAGAAACCACGGCACTGGACAGAACAGCGACATTACTAACAAAAATGCCTTTTCCCAGAAACAGCACTATCGTTCCAAAACCTATTTCATCTTTGGAATTTAAACTAGCTGAACTTCAAACCGATCTCATCCGCATATATGCCGCAGCTTCGAAGACTCACGTCTCCAACATGACTGCAAAAGAAAAGGGTGATTTACGAAAACTGTTACAATCAAAGGATGAGCTGAGGTACACAGTTGGTGACAAATGCGGTGGCTTTGTTGTAATGCCGAAGTCGATGGACAAGGAACTCACGGAACTGGCTCTATCGGACTCAACGGTATACGGAAAGACGACCAAACGAACATTCGACATTCTTTCCCAACGGCTGAGAGCGACCGTCCAATCGATCCTCACTTTTAAACTGGGATTGAAAGGAGTAAAACGGTTGCTGATTGCCTCACCTGTTGTTCCAACCTGTTGTTCCTTGAACAAAACACGTAAGTACACAACCAAGTTGATCTAGGAATGATCTCTGTAAACGACATCAAAACAAGGGCAATCATCTCAAGCTTTGGGGGACCATGTGATCGAATTAGCTGGCTATTGGTGAAACTGCTAACGCCACTGCTGAGATACGTCGGAGCTCATATAGCGAACGTGGAAGAGTTCATCACAGCAGTTGAACGATGCGAAATGCCCAATTCAGTTGGCTGTGCAAGCTTCGATGCCATCTCCCTGTATACGAATGTTGATAACGGCTGCGCAACTAAAGCGATACTTGATTCGCTCGAAGAACACCAAACAGACGTTGATGTCATCTGACTAACAAGAGTCGAGCTGGAAAAACTCCCAATGGCCACTTTAGCTTGCAATGTTTTCCGATTCAACAACAAGTACTACATGTAACTAAGACGTTTGGCCATGGGATTACTCATTTCTCCATTGTTAGCCATAGTCTACCTGGATCGTATTGAGAGAATGTCGCTCACATCCGAAATCGCTCTCTACGAAAGGTACATCGACGACTTCTTTGTTGTAGGTTCAGATCCCATAGCACTCCAACAAGTCCTGACCAATCTGAATTCGCATGATCCGAACATCCGGTTTACTATGGAGGAACCTGACATCAATGGCTTCCTTCCATTCCTCAATACGAAAATGCGGATTCGAGACGGATTGAAGGAGTTTGGTTGGTACAGGAAACCGTCCTCAAAGAACATAATAATTCATTCGAGGAGTGCCCATCCCATCTATATGAAGGCTAATGTAGTGCGTAACATCACAAGAACGAAGGATAAGATTTGCAGTGGGACGCACTCATCAGACGAAGCTGAAATCGAAGGGATCCTCGAGGAGAACGGTTACAACAAGGATGTCACCAACACATGGTGCCCATTTTCACCACTAGGTGGGATGCCAATGGTGCTGCCTTTCGTGGATGACCGAATATCGAGGGAAACGAATAGGATTGTCAGAAGATCATCTCTTCCCATTCGGCTAATATTCAACCACCGAATCTCAAGGATCTTCTGACATCGTCACGACAGTACGAGGACAAATGTGAAACGCCAAACTGCAGATACTGTGTGGACACGAACATCTGTGAATTGAGAGGAACTGTATGTATGGTCACCTGTCGAGGGTGCGGACAGGAATATGTTGGCGAGACCTCGCGGCCTCTGCACAAACGTCTCGATGAACACCGCAGGGCTCTGCAAAATCCGACTTCGTATCCCTCATGCAGTTTCTCCAGACATCGTACGCTCATTCACACTCAGGAGCGGGCACCAGAACTTGATGTCACCATTCTTCAGCGGTTCCTGGAAGATCCTTTGCAAAGAAAGATGATGGAAGCGGTGGAGATAAGGAGATCACCACAAATCAACAGCAAAGAAGCGGTGGAGATAAAGAGATCACCAAAATCAACAGCAAAGATGGACAACATGAGACGCTGAGACTGATCGCATAAAAGCTCTTTGTTCCATCTGTTGCTTCTCAACGCCTTCTCTATGTGGTTAGGAGGCTTTTCCAGCATGCTCTTCTAGGGTGTACCTGAAATCTGCTGAGTGGTTTACAGAAGGTCAAAATTGCGACGTGGATGATTTGCAACCACGACAACGAAGGGAGGATGCTTCAGATTTGTGGGAGTTGTGGGAGAAAGTGGCACCTTCATGCAAAATCATGTTGAAAATCGTGGTCAGCGTCTGAAACTACCCCTCTGCGCAAAAACTGGGAGGATTCTGCGAGATACCTGACCGACCCTATGTCCACTGCTCCCTAGTAACTGCCCACCTTACACATGCACTGCTAACATGTACCCGTCCAAAAGAACAGATGCAATTTTAAAGTGTTATGAACACATTGATTTAAAGATTGTTACCTATATATTTTAGTTTTCGTTTCGTGCACTATCCTTATACGAAAACTAAAATAATTTTATTGCTCTAAGTTTCCTCCTGCACTCATCAGTAAGGTAGAGAAAACTTATAGCAATAATAACGTAGATATTGAACAAATATGAAATGTGGAACAGAAAAAACTTACGTCCACTTTCTTCAGCCGTTCTCTCATGACTTGTGAGTGTCCGCGACCTCATTTCGGAATGTTAGAATAGAAATGAGGAAGACTGCTTAGTGGTGGGAACAAGATATCATTTGCAACTTGTGTAAACGAGATATCATTTGTAACTTATTATTGGGAATTTCGGTGAGGTTTATTTTATCTTGGAAGGAGTTGTGCGATGTGTGGAGACGCAGGGTATGTTTTACATCCGAATTTTAAAGGCAGGGGTCCACCTCATCCTCGTAGTTCAGCTAACAGCGGATTCTGCATCCACTCGGCGCGGTAGTTCCAACGGTATACATAAACTGTCCAAGAATGGTCCACAAACCCGTCCTCCAGGACGGGGTCTGTAACAGTTTGCCAACCCAAGTTGACATGTGAAGTAGTTGGTCTTATCGACTGAACACGCCAAGACTCGTTGACCAACGGCCGTAGCAGGCAGCCAGCACAGCCTGGAGCGATCCGCCTCCTGGCTCCAAATTTTCACCCAGTTCGTGCCCTTCAAAAATGGGCATTTCATCGCTTCTGTGCCTGTTGATGTACGCTCCGAGGATCAACATGATGAGAAGGTTTAGGATTAATGGTAAATCCAACAGGCAGAACGAGGTGGCCCTTTGCTTTTAGGCTAATTAGAAGAGAATTCAGATGGCAGCAAGTGTTAGTGCAGAGCATGACGTTGAGCTGTGTGACCATGCACCACCGAGCACAACACTCTGCCAACTGAATGAACTATATTTTACATATAGTAGCTACAGTAGCTCTTCAACAAAGCTTTTAATTTTAAAGTTATCAATTTCAAATTTATTTTGTTACGGCTGAAGAAAGTGGACGTAAGTTTTTTCTGTTCCACATTTCATATTTGTTCAATATCTACGTTATTATTGTTATAAGTTTTCTCTACCTTACTGATGAGTGCAGGAGGAAACTTAGAGCAATAAAATTATTTTAGTTTTCGTATAAGGATAGTGCACGAAACGAAAACTAAAATATATAGGTAACAATCTTTAAATCAATGTGTTCATAAAACTTTAAAATTGCATCTGTTCTTTTGGACGGGTACATGTTAGCAGTGCATGTGTAAGGTGGGCAGTTACTAGGGAGCAGTGGACATAGGGTCGGTCAGGTATCTCGCAGAATCCTCCCAGTTTTTGCGCAGAGGGGACCACGATTTTCAACAGACGCTGACCACGATTTTCAACATGATTTTGCATGAAGGTGCCACTTTCTCCCACAACTCCCACAAATCTGAAGCATCCTCCCTTCGTTGTCGTGGTTGCAAATCATCCACGTCGCAATTTTGACCTTCTGTAAACCACTCAGCAGATTTCAGGTACACCCTAGAAGAGCATGCTGGAAAAGCCTCCTAACCACATAGATTTCGTCTCGGAATAGCATCTTAACTTCGTGCACTTCCCTTGTAAGCAGAATCGTAAACTTTTGGAAAGAAACGACAAAACTTTTGCACCAACCTAATACTTAAGAGCCTTCTCAAAAGTTGCTGCCATTCTATTTCTGCCGGAGAGGAAACTGTGGCGCGGTTACGTAGGCAGGTGAGATTTTTGTGGTGAACATTCTTGAGAGTGCAGTAATGGACTGATGTGTAACGTTTTAGTGAATCGTTTTCAACTTCTCAGCACTGACTAGAACCTATAGGTTGGGGGCGCAAAAACGCGTGTCACCTTTTTCACATTTTTTTGGGTGTATTAGAGATTTCCTACCGGATGGTGCTAAGAGGACTCACCGGGCACATTGCACTTCTGAAAAATTTGGGGTTTGGGAAAAACACTCGCGCACTTGTTTCCGGTTTCTGCTCACTTTTGCGCAATACTGAACATCCTATTCAAATGTCAAAATCACATCAGGCAAATTTTTTCTTCTTCTTCCGCGAGGTATCAGTGTACGTTGAGCAGGCTAGGCGACAATCTGTGCAACTCTACATGACGTTTTCGGCATTAAAAGTGTGCTCAACGTCAAACGTTTTCTTTGGTGGAGACTTCTCAGAGAGTCCTGCCTCTGTAGTGTTTTTTAATATGTCTTGTCAGAATCGCAACATTCTCTTCACATATCCAATAGTGAAATGTTTATTTATTTACATGCAGTCAGCAGTGATCTACAGTATGACGACATTAAACATATGCATCTGTAAAAATTTTCCCTATGAGGGAACAATGTTAAGGCAAGTCTCATAATCCCGTTCGAAATCCAGTTAAATTATGTAATATTTGCTCATGATGAGAATATTCTAGAAAAAAACTGTGCACAATATCAAATTCTGTACTCAAAACGAGCGACTAGAGAGTATCGGAGGAAAGGGTAGTGGAAGGTACAACATCTTGGTACGTTAAGAACAACTACCCGAACGGGTCGAGAACGGAAGTTCGAGGCAATCTATGAGATGTGGATGACAATGGAGCTTAAATCATATGGCAGGACCCGCTGGAGATTTTCTAGAGACAAAATCTCAGTTAAAATTCGAAAATCAAAGTCGGCAAAGTGCCGAGGGCAGCAGGATCGAGAAGCACACGCATCCAATGTCTTTGCGTACTTTTTCGATATGGGAAGCAAATGCGGAACGATCAGATAGGATTAAAAAAACACAAATTTTTGCTGAAAGGTACAGGTCATGCCACATAATTTGAATGTATAGTTTCCGGCAGTCTACAACATTAAAAGGGCAGTCTACAAATGAATTGAAAGCATTCTCAAAGCAGTGATGTGTATAAGCAGAATAAAAAGAAAGACGGTGCTCGCAGATAAATTACAACGGTGCGGCGTCGGCAGCAAGGCAAAGGCAGCATCTACAACATAGTTACAGGCTTGTGGAGCAGTTTTACGCCCTGCTCATGAAGGCTACTGAAGCGCACAGCTGCTGCGGACTCATGTTGCACCATCCGCACGAAGCCTGGCAGTTCTCCGCCATCCACTGACGTCTTCGGGTGCAGTAGTTCTGTGCGCGCCAGAATGCACAGGACACGTGTCGATCGTGACATCCTGCAAATCGGGATGGTCTCGGGATTTTAGTTCCAGGAGATGGTGAGGGATGTCGTACCTGTTCTGTTATCGGTGGGATTTGTGCACAACCTGCAGCTTCTTCTGCAGTATCTGTTCATGTAGACGACGTTGATCTGGCACTCTCCCTGCCGGGCCCACGCGTCGCAGCATGGATCGTCGTTGTAGCAGTTGTTGTTAGCTGCTGCGTTAGCGGGCTGAACGGTAAGCAAATGTGTATTACATCATTTAGTTGGATCGATCGGAATCATATTGGCTGCCAGAATGTTAGGGGATCCTTGGTTTTTAAAATTCGATTCAAGGCCGTTCCGCCTTATGTAATCGCTTCTTTTCTATCCGGACTAACGAAACAACCTTTTTAAAGCTCTTCGAATTACTTCAAAATAGTGTAAATATGTCCGGAATTTTTGTTTTGTTCTAGGAAGGAGCGATCCATGGAATTTAGCTCATTCCTGAATTTGTGTTGTCGAACTTCTCCCGGCAACCTTAAACAAATTGGTGTGGACACTGTCACGGTTTTATATAATCAAGGCACGCATTCTGAACTAAACAGAATCGACAGCGTGCTGTCTATTAAATGGGATTGTACAGAGAGGGCTGCGATAAATCTGCATTGGTGTACCTTATGTTTTTGTTGCTTTGGCGCACGTTTGAGGGCATTGAAATAACATGAAAATAAAAATGATTTTGTCAAGGTTATTCCTACCATTGGACAGAATTCTTTTGAATTTTGTTCGAATACGTCTTGAAGGTTAAGAGTGGAATAGCAAGCGTTGAAAACTTGAAATGTCATGTACTAAAACTATCATTTGCTAGCTAACAAACCAAGGGACGAGGAGTAGTTGCTTGCGTGCGAGCAGAAGTTGCACGAGTTGGAAGCGCCGAGGTCTGCTGCTGCCTTTGCTGCACTGGCTGATGCTCGCTGTTCTGTCGAATGACTTGCACAGCAGTCGTCTGTGTGGGTTGCTGAAAATAATCATATCAGGGAAACACTCTCTAGGATTTTTGGCGACATACCTCTTGGAATTGTTGTCCTGGCCGGCACCAAGCGGCAACACATGTTCCTTGCCAGCACGCGTCGAATCCTTCGAACCCACGGCAGAGGCCATTTGGCTTGATCTAAATGTGGCCTATAGCTACTCCGCTGTTGACAAACATACAAATATAGTGATAAGGAAGGGCTGAACCAGCTCAGCGCACCTTGGAAACACAGTGTGGATTACCGCGGGTGTCGCAGAAGAGATAAGGCGAGCCACAGTTTGGATTTTGGCGCGAACAGGTCGCTCTCGGTGCGTAACGGAAGAGATTGTCGGTGTATTCGTTTGAGAGCCCTGAAATAGAAGGAGTTTGAGCCATAGATGGTGTTGTTTCGGACAAAATAGTTCGCTCCATGGATAGTTACGAATGTTTCGCCCTTGGCGTCCCTCTTCAAAACCTGAGTTAATGTAGGTTGAAGAGGGATTGAATAGAAGAAGTGAAATTGACATGGGGTCTTAGCGTAGTTGCGAATTTTGGGACTTTGGTCTTCCAAAGGAGTAGTATGCATGGGGGAAGGTGTTAGATGTGTCTGACAATTCTTCTAGCCACCTAGAACCTTCCAGGTACCGAATCCTTGCTCTAAGGCACGGAGCTGCTTTGGGTATCACTCTTAATCAGTTCACTCATTTTTGTGTAAGAAGCTCACCGTCGCGATTCTGCTTGTCCCATGGTCGCATCTGAGCATAGCTGAAGTGTTGAGAGTTCGCACAAGTGCCAATATCCGGTGGATATGCCTGAATTGAGTAGTTTTTAGTAAATGTGTAGAAAAAGGCTCAGCGGCTTATTTGCAATGGTTTTTAGTGCTGCAGGAGCAAACAATGCAACGTTGGAAGGGGAAACACTGCTAATCTGCAAACGTCAACCAGCAGCCCCTCTTTTTGACCATAGAAAAAAATTTTATGTGGAAATAATAGATCAACAAAGGCATACGAAAATACCAGAAGCGATAAGAGTTGACAAAAAGGAAAGTCTGTTTTGGCAAAGCGCGTACAATGAAAGGTAGGTGGAATTGCGTTTTTTTTTTGCGGACTCGGGAAGCATGCAGCGCGACCGCGCCTCTCGCACAGCAGTTGTCGCCGTGATGGCGTTTTTGGTAGTTTGTTCGTTTTCTTCATAGTTGACACCAAATGAAGCGAAAAACTATTAAGGAAAGCTTGACTGTGATTTATGAACCTGATCCACATTATGGGGACAATTCCAACACGAGCAACGCAGTCGCGCCGCATGCTTCGCGAGTTATCGAAAAATTTACCTGTGTCGATGCTCACTGAAAAATTCGAGCGATAACCATAGCAAGTATTGCAGGGGAGTGCGGGAGTTTTAGATGATTTTTTAAATAGGATTCATATCAAAGTAACTAGCTTAGCTATGCAGAATTAGTAAAGAGCGAGAAAGCGAAACTGAGAAAGCGAAACTGAAGTAAACGAGCGAAATGGGTGAGCCATCATTGTATCTGGTTGCAGATGAATATAATAAAACGGTGGAAGGACACGGGGACGGGAATACTCACCGTTTCACGTGCAAATCTGTTCTGTCGGCTTTGCCTCCACATTTCCCAGACGAAGTCGACGAAGCAGTGATGTAAGAAGAAAATAGGATCGTTGGCCGAAGTGCTAGGTGGTTTCATGTCGCCTCCGACCCACAAGTGGACAGACGAGTGGGTGTACTCCAAAGCACCGAAGTTTGGACGGAACGGACATCCTGAATTAGCATTATAAGCACAATTATTTCCTCACGTTAAGGTTCGCGCTTCCTGAGCTGGATCGCTTGTCTGGGGGTGCTATACTCCCGAATGACTCTACGCCGACTTTTAATACTGGAAAACTCCGTGTAATTCCATGAAAAAGTGGGGAGATGTGGCAAAAAAAAACAAGTGAGGTTCAGTCGGACAGCAGCGGAAAATCTTCGAGATGCTATGAAATGCTCGATTACCACGAATTTTCTCTAACTATTATATTATTCCCGTGAGCAGCTAGGGTACACCTAAACTTGTTTTTTTTTCTTAGTCTCAAGCCTGAACGAATTCTTGTCCTAGATTCTACTTACCTACCTATATACCTTAATTTGTTACACTTCCCAACATAAACAGCCAAATCGTCCTCTTGTACTATCCATTTACCATTGTTGTGGTCATAACCAAAGGCGCGCGTTTACATACATATAAAGTGCAGCATGCCCTTGAAAGAATTCGTGAGAACTTGTCTTCCATTCATGAAAATTTAAGGGCTCGAACATCAGAGTACTTGCGAAATTACATGTATAACAACGTCGTTCTTCTCAGAATTGGATGAAATGCGAGTACTTTAGGTACTGACGAGTGGCCGAACGTCTCATATAGTCCTTTCAGGGGTTCTGTGTCTTATTTTTCGTTTTCAACTGTTCTTTTCCACCTCTAATCCTGAAGAGATTATGGTTTTCAAGAAATCTGATGTGTAGAGAACAGTTTCGTGCAAATTTCGGTCTTTGAACGCCGAACATTCGCGCTCAAGAATTCACCTATTCAAAGAACCAGTGATGGCGCTCTCCATACTGTTTGTACAAATGCGGAAAGAAGCGCTTTTTATAACCAGCTGAAATAGGGGGAGGTGACCCTTGAACAGAATTAGAAGCGATCTATTAGCTGACAAACCGTTCTGTGGAGCAGTGTAGGCCAGAACGTTCTGGATTTCCGTTTGACTCAGCAGATTATTTATGTTTGCTTCAGTGAAGAGTTTTCCTTCGGTTGCAAGTCGTCTAAAAAGGTTTGGGTCATCCAAAGAAAATTACGTAAAACCACGACGCTTACCTGACGATGTGTGGCCGCCCTTCGAGAGTTCTGAATCCAGCAAAAGGTCCACGAACCACTTGCCCAGCTCCGTCAGTTTCTCCCATAAAGAGAGCTGAGAAAAGGATAGAGTCACGAGGATCAGGCAGGTAGGAGTCCATGACAGAGTCCCAATATGGCATGGCAACACCTGGGTCAACCATCCGGACAGCGATCTCCAGTCTGCAAGCGATGAGTTCCCTTTCTGGTGAGAAGGCGCCTTTTGCAAGACGAAGAACTAGTAAAATGTTACCTTTTCATATACTCGCGATGCCATGGAAGGAAACCTGGGCCCGAGTGCGCTCCAGATGAGGAGCCAACCTGGGAAGATGAAGTTTTTTTTACACCAAAAGGAATGCCTTTTAAAACATAAGCAAATCCTTGAGCATCACCACATACCTGCCTGTGCATCACACTTAATCGGTCGTATTCACCGCTTCTCTTCAGTTGAAGTATAGCGTTGTTCCATCTGAAAGAATGTACACTGCCTCAGCTTGAAAAATTGTAAAATTACAAAGCAAACAAAAGAACTTCGTGACATCTTATACCCCTTCCATGCAATTCCACCGTAAACCCTATCTACCCTACTTCTGTATGAAGTCACATTCGTCAGTTCATAGGAATCTTATAGCAAAGCCATTTTTCAATTTTTCTCACTACGGATAGGAAAACGCTATAACTGACTGACTTCCTTCTGCTTTCCACGTGCTGAAATAACCACTAAATTTTCGGCCACTGCTGCTCCAATTTCTTTTATGGCTTTTTACCTTCAGTGATCCAACCAGAACTAGTTTGCACCTTCGTGTTACTGTTCCAAACCCCATTAGATGAGGTTTTACTGCTATAAGTTCGCCAGTTACAAAGTTGTGACTTATGAAAATGTGATGTAATAGAAGGGTAATACCACTCCCTCCCTACAATAGTGAACTCTTCTCAATAAAAGGTTTTTGGTTAAGAAAAATCCAGATGTATAAAAATGGCTGTAATCAAAGGGTGACTTGCATAAATTAATCTTTTAACTGTGGCATTTTTGCCCACCTGGACTTCGACGCAGGGATGGAGAAAACCCATCACAGTGCAAATTTCACTAAAGAAATTTCAAATATGAGAAAAGCTGGAAAAGCGAGAGCACACGAACAGTGCCCTTATCCTATATGTATGTATACAGGTTAACCGAAAATTAGTCGTGCATACAATTTCCGTTAGATTTCCGAATTATTCTGGGTTCTTTTCCATAATTCCTGTTGCATTTCTAACTTTATTCCACAAATGATGTTTATCCCATGATTACTGTCTTCAGCATCATGCGCAAGGTCACTATTTAACTGCATCAAGACCAAAAGACTCATTCGTGTGCGGAAAAACTGTTCAAAAATTACATGAGGTCTATGCAAAACTGTATGAGTGTACTTGTAGCACATGCGTGCGTGCATGTGTGCGTGCGTGAAGCGAACGTGCACGATGGTGAACGGTAGACAGAGATACACACGTATTAAATGCTCTATGCAGTGCTCTAGCTGCTTAGGGTTCCAATCGAATCATCGTTATGATCATCACGTTCACGAAAACTCGTCCATAACGCTTGCTGATGCGCGACTTTAAGAGGGTGAGCGGTGTGTAGCCAGGGTCTGTGATTGGTCAGCTCATCCGTTCGGCCTATCGTAGAGCCAGAACAGTCCGGTACAATGTTTACGCCTTATTTCAAGCACAAACTTTACTGTAATTAATCCTGGGATGCAATCCCCTACCACTTGCTCACTCGTCATAATAAAATTATAGTGAAGTGGCACTCACAGAGTACAAAAGACCTTTGAAAGAAGGCAAAAATGTGTGGTTACTTCGAAAGGTCACTGCTCTTTTCAAATATTTCAGCCGTTTACATTTCCTGTCGCACAGTTTTCAAAGTAGAAGTTATAGATTTTAAACCACTGAGATACTGCCCCCCCCCCCCTCCCTCCACCCTGCCTAAGTAGCGTTTTTTGGCACTAATGGCTATTAAAGTTCGTTTGTTTGTTCATTGAGAACATTCTAACAAGCTCAATGTCAGCGTAAAAAGATGAACTCGCAAACCTGTTCCTCTCATTGTCCGTCATCATCCTGTACTCTTTGCGAAGTGCCATGAGGTATGGTTGTCCGTTTGGCAAGATACACCCACCGTTACCAGTTACACGACCCTTAAAAGGTGAGCAATTAAACGAGTTGTTGACATTTCAGGACGACCCGGTTCTACTGCGCCGCTGCTTCCGCAAATTGCAACAAAACGTCAGCACTACGTCAGTTTTTTGTCACCCCCGCCAAGTTGCGGGGGTGACAAAAAACTGACGTAGTGCTGACGTTGTGGTGCTCCAATGTCACCCTATTTGGAGTGAAATTTTGAGTGGCACATGGTGCCACACAGTTCGGTTTTGACCTTTATTACAGTTTTCGGTAATGTTTGGCGATTGTCAAGGCGATACCTACATCGATGGAATGCCGGCGAACAGTTGCGCATCTCAAAGGAATGACGGCACATCCTACCGCATATCAAGGTTTTGGGGGGAGCGCTATTCCATTGAAGTCGTCTTTTTTCTTAGAGGATACTGGTGACGACCTATGGACCTACGTAGTTACTCTTCCAAAGTGGACGGGATGACCTCTCAGATAGCGGTGACAAGGGCGACATGTAGATCAAGATATATCACTTTTTTTCGAGAAATTCGTCCACTCTGAGCGTGCCGGCATCCTACGACCTTTTCGGAACCTTCTTGAATCCCAGTGCAGGTGTCATGACGCTTGTACAAAATTTGCATGATGTATGCGTGTTCGTTTGCATGATTTGCATGATGTCTGTATGTCAAATTTGTTTCAGACTTCACTGCCCAGATAGATGTGAACTGTATTTCACAAGAGTGATGACAGTTGACACGGAACTGTGCCAGTGAGCGATAAAAATCGTCTGCATTTTCTAGGCCAAATCTAAATTCTTCCAACAAGAGGATTTATCGCAGTAAGGGGATGACGACACACGCGCAGAATCCAATAAAACATCCTGTCGGCAACGTTAATAGGGCTAATAAAAAGAAGGTCTGACCTGACCAGTGATTTTTTCAATTAGGATCGAATAGTAATTGACTAACTCAATTCGAATTTGAATATTAATGTATGACCGAAGAATTTGAATGCTCAAAAAAGAGATAGACCAAACGCCTCCTTGTCATTAGTACGGGATTGTATTGCACTCTCTTCCCCAACCATCCGAATTATAGACTTAATCGAAATTAAATTCTCGGATTTCGAACAAATCGAGAGCTATCTAATGCACTATTTGGTCCTAAATATAGTCACAGTTATAGTTAGTTATTTTCATGTAATCTCCACCTATTTGGTAGCATTCTCACAAAGTTGAGCTAACTCGTTCCCATCAGAAAGTCATCGCGTTTAGGAATACCAGATCAGATGGCTACGGCACTCAACAATTATTAAACATCAGATTCAAATACAGAGTTGTACAAATATTGTTCAGGTCGTGTTTGATTACTTCAAGCTCTACTTGACTCCCTTTGATGTAATTCATAACCATGAATATAAGAAATGCGGCAGAAGACGCAGAAAAAGTAAAACCCCGTGATAGGTCGTAGAAAGGGATGAAAAGGGACGAAACTAAAGAGAAAATATTATAGGCGAACTAGAGAACAGCCTCAGATATGACAGATTAGTGTGGGGATGCTATTACAAAGACTCCGCTGTGTTCTTTCAGTAAACGCAAAAAAGTGATCTTGTGAAATCCAGTCAACAATAACGAGGAGTTTTTCCTGCTCGAGGATTTGTGAAAAATAAGAAGCTTAAACTCTGCCGAATCACTTCATTTCCAGCTGGCGCTCAAACGCTACCATAGCCAAAATAAAACGTTGATCACTTTTTTCAAGTGAACTATGAATAGTAGGAATATTTCTTACGTTCCTACGTTAGCTGCAAGGAGCGTCGATGGAAATGCGTTCTCCGCGGACTCTGGAAGCACATGGCGCGACCTGCATTGGAATCGCCGCCGTGATAGTATACCATGGAGATTTCTTGAGAGTTGCTAATTTGTCTATAGACATCAAATAGGATAAGAAACTGAAAGTCGCATGATCCACTAGTGTGGCGGCAATTCCAGCGGAAGTGGGGCGGCCGCGGCGCGTGCCTCCGAAGTATGCGGAAAACGCACCATCATTGATGCTCACTGCATGTGAACCACCAAATTGTGACCAGTCTCAAATATCATTGCAACATTGACGTTTCGCATTAAAGAAATAAAAAACCGAGCATTGTCCGTCGACAATGGTCTACGTTTTCACTTCAATTTGATTGCACTAAATCTGGAAGTTCCAATTTTAACTATTCTAGAGTCTTGCTGTTGCTACGAGTAAGCCATTCGTGTGTAAGCTCTACTTTACTGTCCAAAGTACTTTCCTGAAACGAACGTAATGTTGGACAGATAAGCTGAGTTGTATTTGGTCTAACCTTCCAAGATAACCGCTGTGTTCAATCAGCGCAAAAAGATGTTTTACTTTGAGCAACTGCTAGAAATCCTACAAAACCTCTCTACATCCTTGTATTACATTTTCAAAAACATCATAATAATAAACTTAGCGTTAAAACTGTAGAAACCCAGGAAGCAAACAAGTTTTCCTTGTATGGATAGCTAATTTTTCCTCATCGGTCAGCTGTTTCAATGCTACCTCAGCATTTTCATACATGGCGAATGCTTCACTTCTCCTTACTTTGTTCTTCCAAAGTAAGGATACAAATAAATATAAGGAAGTGTTTGCGCTCCTCTCACCACTTCACATCTTATTTTCGCTTTTGAGAGCCGATTTGAACGGGGCCCTAGCACTGCGTTCACCCCGATACGCTGTAACCAGCGACAATGACGGAGTATAGTTCCGTCACATCTGACATCTCAAGGTTTCGTTACTTTTTACTACTGTGAACGGCATCGTGCTAACACCAGCATCTCACTTAGCCGTACGAAATGGGCATGAATGCGGAAAATGTTTTATTTTTTCGTCATTAGGTTTACCTCGCTCTTTTCTGAGAGTTGTTCTTGAAAACTTCTACGGAAGCTAGTACTCACCCCCATATATGGACAAATGCATTGAATGTTCATGCATCCCTGAGCAGATGGCGCAAATCTTTGCGGTACTGCTGGACTGAAGTTAGGGTTACCCGGGACGCCAGGAGCACCTGAAAGTCGAGCACTTCGCTCTGTGGGTCGCATCCACGAAAAAACATTGCACTCACCGATGTTGTTTTCGAACGCTTGTCGTCGTCTGATGGCCTTTCGGGCATTTTTGTCCCATTCCTGGATCATCACGCACGTTGTTTGCATGTCTAAATTGTATTGTGTAAATGAAGCCCTGCAGAAAGGTTAAAGAAACATGTTCTTCTCTCTTTTTCATTTCAAAAGGTTCTGAGTGTTTGCCTGGGTGGTCTCACAGCGCTCATTGCACTTAATTTGAGGTGTTTTTGAGCAAAAACTTCACACATTAGGAAGTGTCTATGGCTACAAAGGGTTCACTGATTGGAAAAAATGTTGAGATTCACGCGCTTATGTTTCCGGAAAGGTGCTAATCCGCCAGTAAACTCACTGTGGACAGATTTCTCAAGCAAAAATCAGGATTTCATTTGATATATTCTTCATAGCTATAGAAGGAATTTGGCTGAGAAAACTCTCAAATTGAAGGTTAGTGGATACGCCGCAATCATTTCCAAACATCCATGAATATCGCTGTTGGATTAGTAGTAGAGAAAGCCTATGAACCTATGGAACCTATGAACCTATGAAGTCAAACCAATTTGGAAGAAATTCCAAAGGAAGGTGTGTCCGAAGGGAAGCTTAGATACGAGGTAGAAAGATTCTGGATTCATATATGCCCCCGGAGAGTTCCGAGAGCTGCTCTCATGTACTCAGGGTGGACAAATTTCTTGAAGGCAGTGCCTCACCTCGATCTAAATTTTGAGGTACCAACAGAATCTGAACGTATTTGACGCGCTGTGTCCAATAATGCAAATGATTCCTGATAAAATTCTCAGGATACCCATTTTTGAGGGACCAACCCAATTTGGCGCGGACGAGTTCCTTGGAAAAGGGAAAAGGGAACTGCATTTTTTCCCACACACTCAGCAGATCTCATCGACCGCGTAGGTGTTCTAAGTCATTGTCTCGGAGAAATTCCTCACAGCAAGATAGAAAAAAAATGAATGAACGCAGTGAAGTACGTCAATTTCTTCCCAGAAAACTCGTCCATTCTGGAACACCGAGAAAGCCACTATCGTCACAGAAGCGTTCATGAATCCCTGCATTCCTGCTTTTCTTTCTCCAGGGCAGTTATGTTAAGTATTGTCGATACTCCAAGCTCAAACATGTCCACATGATACATTATTCGGTTCTATTCGTGGTTTCCCTTCAGTGAATTCTCAATTTTTGAGATAATATTAATTTGGAAGACATTCCCGAAGGGAGTGTTCCCGGCATTCTCTTCAAGGCCTTTTGGATAAGTGGTCCTCCTGGAAGAGAACTGTAAAAGCGAATAGAGTCAGCAAACCTTTTCCGGGAGCCTCACTGCAGTTGAAATCCGCTGCAGTACTCGTCGCCCACATCGCGAGGGCAACAAGCACGAACCACATGATTGGATCCTGTAAAGGGATAAATCAGTCGCAACCCGTGGAAATAAAGAACGGTTCAGCAAAAGTCGCATCGATCGCAACGGACTACAAGGCTAACACTCTTGGAATGCGATAATTTTGAGAAGGTATTGCCCTTGATACGGAGCAAAGCTGCGAAAAAATTGGCTACAAGAAGGACAATGGGTGACGGAGAACAAAGTACAAAGTGGAAGTGAGTGAATGGCGGTGGAGAAGAAACGATGGCACTGGCACAATGGTTCAAGGGCACGACCTCTACCCTTTTTGGAAGCGCGACGTATTTTTGGCGCTTAACCGATCACAACTCATATTTTACTGCGTCTCCATATGTAAGAGAAAGAACTGTGAAGGGGTAGCAAGAAGGCGAGCACTTGATCTGAAAAGAAAAATATTTTCCTGTTTTCAAGTATGATCTTCGCGGCAAGGCTGTGTTGAAATCGCTTCGCCAGTGCAACAAATCGCGTTCTCTCAACTTATGGCGTTAAGACCTTGAATTTCGTGATGTTTTTATCAAGTACTTGTAGGTTAGCACGCAATGTTTCTCTTGAAGAATCTCTCTGTATCGCAACTAGTTATCTTATGGTCTCTGCCGCTTGAGATACTTTTGTTGGTTTTCTGATTTCTCACGAATTACTAGAATGGTCTTTAGTATTTTTAAGCCCCGCCACACAAAAGTATGCGCCTCAACCCACTCACAAACTGGTTCCACATATAAAAGAACCTCATTGGCGCCGTTGGCTTGCAAGAAGTTTCTAACAACCTCGTGCACGATCGCACATCACTATCTAGGTGAATAATAGCCCTACATGTTGACCCAAGAAGAGCATATTTGGAGCGAAGAACGAACGGAGCTCAGGGAAACATAGAACACCGACATCCAACCCGGTAGTTAAGAAACGAAGAAGTGTTTTATTTCGAGTGCTGTACGGCCAAAGGAATTCGAGCTGTTCAAGGCCAAATGTGACGATATCAGAGCACTCATTGCCGGAGAAAAAAGACAAAAAAAGAAATTACCTATTAGGTCGCGTCAACTCAGCGCCAAATGGGTCAATTCAGCGAACTAAACCGAAAAAAAACCTGAGAACGACGGAAAAATTCCCCGATGATGCAAACTCCATGCGAACTGGAGCAAACTGCTTGCGTGCGGATTTGATATGATACCACAGCAATGCAAAACGCTGGATATCGTGGATTGCAGCGGTTTGGCGATTGGGGAAAGCGTTTTACTAGGTTGTAGGTATTGTTCGGCGCTACGTGCGCTGTGTTCGTCGTATTCTTGATATATCGGTGGTTATTGCAACGGAATCACCGCTCTGACCCACCTAAACAACTAACGGAGTCATCGATTGCTCACCATTACTGTTTGGACCTAAGGTTGTATGTAGTAGATGGAGTAAAACGCAACGACTTCAACGTCCAGGCTCCAATGGCGCTCGAGTAACGTCTGAACAGCACTACTCCTCAAGAGAGGGCAGATAAGGGTTTCCCCGAGTTCCTTCAAATTTAGGAAGACCCTTCGGCTGCGAAATCTGGGGGTACGCTATGATAGGGGTAGTTTTGAACCCACTACAGAAGCGTGTGAGCCCACCTCTTCGATAAGTTTTCTCAATTTTTCAAAAAACAACCCCACTTCCAGACACTGCTGGGTGTGGTAAAGTGTTACAGTTTGACATGAAACTAGGGAGGAAATGCTGTTGATTAGAGTAACCCACTCTAGAAAGTAGAGTAACTCATTTTTTGGAAACCTAACAGATTATCTGGGGAGCCTTGCGAAAAAAAACAAGAATCGGTGGCTACTTTTCCATGAGTATCCATGGATTATATCTAGAATCCAGGCAAGTTTAGTCGCTAGGGGTTAGCAAGTTAGCGTTCTCTACTTGCAAGCTTTCACAAGCTTGTTCCCCGCTTTAGGTTGAATTAGCGACGTAAATCTTAATATTTGAAAAAGATTTCTAGTGGGGAGGGGGAATCGCTTTCCATCTTTCTATCCCATCATGCTTCGTGGTCACATGAATTTCCTTTTCGATAACATACATAGATATGGAGTTCCTGTCGCATCTCCTCCCTTCTAGCTTTTTTCGACCTTCATGTAAAAGCACTGAAATAATCAAGTCAACTATTAAATAAGCAGCTGTTCATAACAATGTATGGTTCATCTCAAGGGGTGCACTGCAGTGAGACGGCAAAGGACGGAAACACCCACCCCGTAGACTAAACGGGAGCCTGTTGACCACAACAAGGGGAAGCAGTTTAAACGGTACGCGGCGACCCAGGGAGAGTAAACGCGTAACCCAAATGCTAAGTCTAATCGTATTGGCGCGAAGGTTGGCGCTCGTCGCAGTTACGTAGGTATCTCGCTTTCGCGCGTAGTAGTTTCAGTTGAAGTGTCCTGTCCGATACTGTCATGACCCGTTGGAAGTGCCTTTATTGCTATGGAATGTGCGGGAGAGAAAACAATAGGAGCCGAGGGAGAAACATGCCGTAGTTGTCGTCATGTGCGATGCGTCCAAGAGTTGATATGCGCCGCTTGACCTTTGAACACGTGAAGCGGTGTTTGTCGAATGAGCTGATCTGTTGCCGAAAAGAAGAGAAACCATGCCCGAATTACTCGTATCTGACTCCACTACGACCCGAAAACCAACGACCTACTACCGCTACCGGGACTGCCCCAGGGGAGGGGTTCTTTGCTCCGAGCATTTGGCCTGTGGAACACGTTTCAGTTTCTCTTGGGGGCTTCCTGACGAATAACTCATGGATTGGACAAGCACGTGAAAAATACCGCAGCCTCTCTTGACGAATTAGTTGTGTATCCCTCATTTGTTACCATTTTGAAGAGGAGAATTCCCTGATAGGGTTTTCTTCGCCGCTGACCGGAACTTCCACTTTGCAAAATGGTAACAAACTCCATTTCCCGAGCGAAGAAATGGTTTAGAGCCTCACTGGCGCCAACATCTATTCACTTCGGAAATGGATTTATTCACCTAACAAAATTCTCTGAAGCTTGTACGAACTAGTGCAACTTGAGTTATCTTGAACACCTTAAACCTACTTGGATATGAGCGGGTTGGAAAACTCTAACCGTAGCTCTGTGGGCAGGATTGAAAATGATTGGGCAAATATAAACGCCGTAAACTGACCTACGGACTAGAGCAGCTCTGCGACCTTCTCCGTGACTAAATCTGTGGGAATTTTCACCTCTACAGCTCCTTGCAGCCTCAGTCTGGATGCTGGGCGGATGAAAACACAGTGACTAGTAGCTAAATGATATCGAGCTATGTTGAACTCATAGACATTTCACTCCACATTTGATGGGATTTATAGTCTATTTCAGTTGAGACGATATTTGAGTATCCGTGCAGATAACCGCTTTTTTCTCCCTCATATATAATGGCTACACACTTTCTCGCGTACTTTTTCTCTCTGCTGTCTTCCCAACTATCGTACTCGGTGGAAAGCACCACAGCAATTGCTGCTATGAGACCCTCCATTTGCAGGTAGCCCCAAATTCAGGAAACTTCAGTGATGTTCGACGAAAACGAGCCTTTTTTATCAGAGCGAGCATTCACATCCATCGTTTAATATTTCTGCTGAAGTGTTATTTTATGGGGTCATTAGGCAGCTAATTGAAAACGTACCGTTCTTCAAACCCTTTGTGGCATTGCTTCTAAATTCTCCAGGATCAGAAGAAAGCACTCAGGCTAGAACTTTATATTTTACACATAATTTGTTACCAGAGCAAAATGAAGCAGCAGACTCATTGGGGCAAACTGAACCCATGGAAAAATATTCATACTGACTATTTTAGTAATGCTTTGAATTACGCATGGCACCATTGGTAGAGGAAGCACATGTGAAGATTACTAAAGTTTTAAACCTAAAGAGCTTGAAGCCAAAATTCTGCATGCATACTAATTTTTTTTCAGATTCCAGAGCGACTGGATGAATAGAAAAGTAGTGCATCAAATTAAGAACGAGTCTCCTGAGTTGAAATTTCATGGTCTCCTCCAAATCTTTCATTAGGTGGAGTGAGCATGCTCTTACTTCACATATAGCATTTGTATTCAACGAGGTGTCTTTCAGTAGAATTTCCTCCGTTCTTTAGTGTCATTAGGTGGAGTAACCATGCTCGTTTTTAACGGTATCCAGTTAAGCTTGATTCTTGCTCAAATACTTGTAACGAACACGCAGGAGTACATGTTGACTGTCGTATTTTAGTGCACCATTTTTTGATGTATCGGACAAAGAAAAAAATCCATAGGTTCTGTAACACAAGTAACATATAAAGTAACATATATGTTTGTAAAGTAAGAGAAAGTCATTGACCATCCTTCCACGTGAGAGCTTCTTACGGCCGACTTTTATGATTCTTTCGTTACTTTAGCTTAGTGAGGGGATATGTCAATCTTAATGGAGTCTCAAACAAAGATAATCATCTCTAAAAAAACAGGACGTCTCAAATGCAAAAGCTTCTCAAGGCCGTTGATAAACTGATAAAGCTCAAAATGTTGACGCAGCTTTTTATGCTTCCGGCGTTTCGAGACTACTGTCCTCTTATCGCTCTGTATTTACGTTCTCCTTAATATAATCGCAAGATACTGAAATATCAACTGCTTTGTACTTTGAAGCTCAAGGATCCGCTTACGAGGAGTCCTCAGGATCGGTTAAATTCAAGCACTTGGCTCATGCTAAACATGAAAATGCTAAACAAGGGTGCGGTCATCAATTCGCAACACCCACTGCTCGTCGCTCTCCAACCAATCACGAGCGCCTTTCATTTCTGATCAGTTTTTCCCTCGCCTAGCTCAAACACAACTACGGGAATGAGCGGTAATGGCTCTGACGCATCAGACAATCTGAGAATTTGACATTGCTAATAAAGTTCAGACGATGGACATTTCATAAAAGACCAGCATGCCCTCGTAGTCTTGCAAACAGCCCTAGGAATCATCATAAATACATGGCAATGAAATGGAGGAAGAACTTAGCTATACGAAGAGGTGTAGCGAAGACATAGTAAGGAAACAACCAGAAAAAAAAACTGCTCTCAAGCTCTTGGAGAGCGTAAATTACGGAAGATGTTGATAGAAAACGAAAGGGGTGTGGACAAGTGCCCAAGAAATGCATCAACACATTCTATTTATCTCACAATCATTGAAGAATTAAGGACGAGACATTGCGTGGACAGGGTCTAAATGTAGCAGACGCAGGTCACCTGCACTGTACTAGCAAGTTGCTAAGACGTCAGGAATGAAGGTTACTTTTTTAGTGCTACGGAAATTTCCAAAATTTCCTGTAATGGATGTTGGGAGTTCTTAGAAACCGTTGAAAGGATTTTGTAATCCATTTTCAGAACGAAAAAGTAAATCTCAAAAAAAGGGGAAAAAGAGTGGAGAGCAGTGGAAGCCACTGTCATAAAAGGGCTTAGGAAAGACTTTGTAAGAGACGAAAGCGAGGATAGTGCCTAGAAGCCTTGGTTCTGGAAGATTCCTGTGCCCAAAGCACATGCAGCTGAGGCGATTACTACTAGGCGGAAGAACAGGGCACAAAGAGAAGGTCAGAGAGACCACGGAACAATTAGATGCTTCACCTAAAAAACGCAGTGCAAGTGTAAGATTCTGCGCAGTTGCGAGGACATTACACCACTTGACCTTAACCGGCAAAAGCCTAACAAAGCGATGGCCAACACAGAAGAACGAGCATGAGGCCAGAGAAACGCCTTTTTTCCACGCTGAGAGCGATTTTAGCATGACATGACCGAGAGTAAGCGCGGTGCTTTTATAGGTGGCCGCCCCCTGCGCTTGCCGCCTGCGAAGAAAACAAGACGAGGCTCGCGGCGACGCTGCTGGTGACGGACGATAAATCTACCGGTAACATTGCCCACAGTGACGTCAAAGAAGCCATTGTGTCACGGCTTTCTGCACGTCCAGGTGGCACACATTCTTGTGCAGGTGTTGCTAATTAAATAGCTGGATTGGTACGTGCAGGAAACAGTGGGAAATTCGCTATTTATTGCGGTAATGTAGCTGCTGGGAGGTATTTCAGACCTGCAATTAGCTGTCGTAGACTGCTAATATTGCTCGTTGTTGATGAGGTGACCCCATTCCATCAAGCTCACCAGTTTTTTCTCATTGACAAGACCAATTAAACGGCAAAAAGAAGGAGCAAAGCAGTCGCCATTGTGGTTTATGTGCAGCGGTCTTCACTGGTAATTACCAACATTGAAAGCCATCGAAAACTAGCACCGGAATTGATGAACAAATCATTGCAAAGCCGACACAGGGTGGACGGATCCTTGGGTAGAATACAGGGTGAAACCCATCCTGCCAACTACACGGCAACTTGCTCCTGTTGCCAAAAAAAGGTTGTTCTAGCAAAATATACCTATTTTCGACACGGTTTCTAATTTTTGTTGGAGAACTATTTGTTCTCTGTGGGTGGGCTACAAATTTTCCAGGGGCAATTAATCATCTACCCTTCACTTTCCTACACATACTGATAACTGCAAGAGGCACCTATTTCTTTGTTTGATTCCGTATGTGGAGTAAGAATCGCGTATGATCGGAAGTGTTGCTTAGGACGGGTGGTTCGGAAAGCTGGGAGAAGTTTGAAATATAGGCTCCGCTACTGCCATTCCTTCAGAAATCTAGGATTTAGAAGCATCCACTGGGTCGGGATTCAGGAGCTCCTGAATTTCTGCAACCGGGATATTGCTCTCAGCTGCTCGTTCCCCCGCGAACACCCCGCCTTTCGCGCTCATCTTCTTCGTTCTAATCCTTCACAAATCTAGAGTTAGGAACCTCGCATGACTTTAGAGTCTAGAAACTTACAGATCGGAATCCCGCTCACTCCTGGTCGAAGGCGGAAGTCAGATGATATCCTTTCTTCTAGTTCCTCTCTTTTTTTTCATTTACTTGTTTACTCATCAATCCAAACGAGGAACGACGGTTGGCAAGTGGGGATACCAGATGGATTAAAAACTGGCAGCTTTGGCTCGTGGTTTGAGAGAAGTACGGATGATGAGTCATAGTTGAGACTTCAATGTACTACCGTAGCGGTGAGAACAATGCATCTAGGAAATGTGCTCCACTTCTCAATAAGCATTGAAAAACAGCGATTGAAATCATTTCAAATCAGCATCTTCGACGGAAATATCTCTCTTTCTGTGAAGGTGGGAAATGTTCAATGTGTAGTCAAGGTCACATTGTCTAATCTGGAAAAAGTCCGACCTGTCTAGCCAACACAGTAGAGCGAAAGTTGAATTAAATCCGATTCGTTGATGTTAACTCCATTACGTCTCATCACTGCTTGCGAAAATTTTTGCCGTAATGGTTAAGTTAATCTTTCAAACCTTTGCACATCTATTGCGTTCACAATGTGAAAGAAGATCTCTGGAAACTGTCTCATTGCATTCAAAAGGAAAACGATTTGTCTCCCAGGCAGGGATACAACTATGTATGAGAAGTATCACAGGATGACTGTGCAAATTCTCTCGTTGCATTATATTTTTCTTTGCGTCCCTCGATCATGACCCTCTACTGGCTCTTCATCCCAAAATGTCAGCAAAAAAAACATATTCCTGGTTAAAGGTGCACTCCAAACTTTTCTGACAGCAGTTCGTAGATGAGTTTTCCTACTGGTCATTATCACGGGTCCGTTTTCCGAAATTTTGTTGTAGTCCCATGATATCCATAGCATACACTGATTCTACAGTTACTGTTCTCAACTCTGAAAGGGCCTCGTCCGCGAAGACAGTTTTGCTTTAACTGGGAATGTTATCTAGCATTGCAAGCATTATCCTCGAAATTTCCTCGTCTCTTTCTTCATCTTTTCTTTCATTTTCTTTTATCTATCTCCAATTTTTTTTCATAAGGTCCTTTCCTGACCGCACACCTTGAATGTATTCATGGGTACATTTAAACAAACAAATAGGAGACTTAGAGTGATCTTAGTAAGGCTTTTATCTTAGCAAGTCTTAGCTACTAAATTAAGCACTGGGTGCTATGCTCTGCAAATTGTGGAAAAAATGAAAATTATGCACAAAATGCTGTATCTCTCCACCTATCACGTACTACGGACTACGTGCTCTACCGTACTAGCAGAACTGCGATGTCGAAGGTTGTGAGGTGTTCGCAAGTGTTCTGCCTTATCGTTGCGTTTTGCCAGCATATTCTACGTTTTTTACGAATCTCTTCAGCTCATTCCTTCGGGAATGTGTTTACCAATGGTAACTACACTTTTGAAAAACACAATTCCCATCAGCTCAGAGGTTTTTTTGGGAATCTCTCCTGTGTAATAGAGCGCTATTTGCGAAAGCGATTATAGGGATGTCAGGGATAGCATAAGCCAGAAGCCGCGAGCCTGATCGGAATTATTTAAAGTGCGGTAGGTTACTGTTTCCATCTAGGATATGAAGAAGACTGGTACAAACTGCAGAGTATGATCAAACCCGAGAACTGTGTCAGTGCGTTCACAAGCTTGCCTGACAAGTACATTTGAGAGATAAATTACTGTAGGCTCAATTGCTCAACTTCCACTTCCAAGGCTATTCTCACTGTGGCACAGGGTTTTTACTGCAGCTGGCGCTCAACGCCAAGAAATTACTTTCGTCCGTTCTCAACCAGCTGCAATGCACCCGCGAGTTTTGATGCTCCTCTTTGACTACCCCCACGTGCATTGTAAGATTACGCATTTTTTGTGCCGACACCGCCTGGTAGGAATTTAAGGACACGCTCGAAACATCGTCTTGCAAAGTTCAAGGTAGGTCTTTGTAGAGTTAGGGTGACACCGTGTTCCCAATCCAGGGGGGTCACCAACGCGTCACCAACGCTTGCAACTGCACGATTGGTCTCGCCGCTATTCCCGGAGAGTGTTGCTGTCGTGTAACAGTCGTCGTGTCGCCTCGTCGTCGCCGAAACAAGTTCCCAAGTGACTGAAAGGTTGCAAATTTCGTGTCCGGATGCTTCCTGGACGCCTGATAAACAACCTCTAGTCAGCCATTGTGTACTAGTTGATTGATCACTTGACATGGTCGCTATTTAAACTTGTGTGCCGGAAAACGGTTGGTCGAGGACTGCAGCAAACCCGAAACCCACACTTTTGCAGGATGTTGGCAAGCTGTCAACATTTTAGCGTCTTCATACGTGAGCCTCTGAATTGCTGACTCACACAGTTCGCTCGTACATCAAGCATTTAATTGGGACAGTCATACTTCAGACATCTACAGTATGATAAAACACCTTGCCGGAGAGTGGAATTCGAGAACTCAACGAAAAACGAGAAAAAGAAAGCCATCCATGTTGCTATTAAAAGCGACATTATGAACCCCAGCACAAGTATTACACTTTTTAACCCTAATAACTTAGAAAGAGAAATGTTATTGCGAGGATGGAATGTGAGCAAGTGTCTACACCACAAGAATTTGAAATAGTCCATGTTTGCAGAGTTCTGAGGGTCTTACGAAATGAAAAATAACCATCTGGTGGTCCACTAACCAGCTCAGAATGCAGGTAGTTAGAAGTAAATCCAATTCAGTCTCGAAACCTTCTTGATGCAGACGTTGGTCATCTATGACGCATTTAAGAAGTAATGATTTACAAGAGTAGAGTCTCCATAAATTATGATTTTTAAGATGATCTGTTACATTCTATAGAAGGAAAAACAATCTACGATCTTGCTGATGGTCTGTTGGTCGCTGGGCTTCACACGTTAACGTCTGTTTATTATCGCATAGGCTGTTTACAGACGAAGCCAGTCAGGCTGATTCGGCAGCACGCGACGCGTCTAGTCGCGATGCAGCAAAATCTGTGTTGTTTGCCTGCTCCAGTCATCTGGAGCTGTTCCACGGCTTCACATACCATATTGAAGTGAAACTTGCTATAAAACCAGACCACTAGTGTCTACCTTTCCAATCAAATTTTCGCCTGCTTGCAGCGGGATTGGGTTATATCAGGTGCTGTGATCTATTGCGCTCTTCCGCCAAAACCGTGACCTACGGTTAAGGCGCGGAGCCGACGTGCGCATGTCGTCACAGCTGCTCCCGCTTTTCTTCCCAGACAAATGTACGAACTCTGACACTAACGAAGAGGTCATGAGTGACTATGGATACTTTTCTAACGCTATGTAACCATGTACGAACATTGTTTCTGCTTGAACAAGGGAACAAGCAAGGGTGGGTGCCCACAAGATGTCCGTTATCACTATGCGCCATTGCCGATCGGGATGGATCAGCGCTTAAACGCCCCTTTTTAAGGAAAAAAAGGGGAGATCGCAAATACTGCAAATGTTCGACGCTCTGCTCAACTTTTTCGGTCTCAATCAAGAATGGGACAAGGGCCTGACGCTGCTCATTCAGTTGGAAGGTGTGCGTATTCTCGCACCATAAATTCATTTAGAGCTGCCGTTACATGGCCAAGATAAAACCATTGAGTTCTCTGCTGCGGAAGTTTGGCATCAATTTATTTTACTAGTACTCCGCTGAGAATGAAAAAATTAAAAACTTCTATTTCTCGTTTCGCACAATAACACCTTGTACGAAAAAAAATCCAAGAGGTACGCCTCCCTCATTGTGGGTAGCGATGAGCCTCAGCAACCCCCTTCGCTAACTACAGGGTGTTTTTAATAACCAAACGAACCTCTTCATTCACAGGCAGGTTCTTTTTCTCTTTATGATGCTCGGCACAGTGCTTTCTACACATTCGCATTTGTCTGTTATTATTGTCGTTGTGTACACATGTGATTGTTTTGACTGTAAGTAAGTGCGCGCCCGTTAGTTTGTAACTCCTAAGTGCTACCAGTTGTTAGCGGTAAATTATCGTGCGCTCACATCTGCCCAGTCCGACCAATCACCGCTTCATCTTTGGAATGAAGTAACACAACAACGGTGCTTACTCACCCCGGCTCATCGAGCGTTTGCTTTCACCTGCTTTTGAAAACATTGGAGGGTGGGGAAGAGGGAGGTGGGGGGGGGGAAGGGGGGCAAACCGAACATGGAGCACCAGCTGCAATGAAAAACGCAGCAACACGACTTGATTTCGTTGGTGAAAATCTGTGTCGCTGCATAATTCACATAAATGAAAGCAGTTCCGTGCGGAATTATCGTATTTCCTGGCACGCAGAATCTCGATTTCACATAATTGGATGGAGACGCGATTTTATGGATTCCACGCATACGGTGTAATTTGCGGTTTATAGAACTTTGAAATGAGCTCAGCTATCAGCTGTGAGATGCTGCTGGCGCTTTCATTCAAATACTTATTTACTCATACATTTGTTTGCTTGTTTATTTTTTATTATTTTTTATTCATTTTTCACTATTATTTTATATTTTACGGGGTGCGTCATAAGTTTCGGCAAAAATTCCTTGGAAGATTTTAAGTGAATTTTAACCTCTTCCTACATCACTTACAGACCTTCCTACTCAGGCACTTTTAGGTAGCCGCTACGATGGCGACCCCTCACAATCGATACGCACAGACGTCACAGTCGCCATCATTAGCGGCCACCGCTCCGCCCACAATCGATGCGTATCGGCCTCACAGTCGCCGGCGACGGCGACGCAAGGTGCTACAGTCCTCGGGGACTATAGCGGCAGTGTTAGAAGATCGCCCGCGCACCCCTCTTTATTTCAGAGGACCGCACGCACATCCATTACTATCTTACCGGACCAGCCGCTCACCCCTTATTATCCTAATGAACCAGCCGCGCACCCCTTTTCATCTTAAGTACAATTTATACTGGATACGTGCGAATGACGCTCCTGCGTCCATATGATAAAGAATAAGGCCCAATCGCATTGCATTCGCTGCTCAGGCGTTTATGGTCTCGCGGCGGCCGCGCGTTGTTTCCATTGAGGATGTACATGCCGCATTGACCGGTATTCCTGGAGAATCCCTCGCAAATGGATGCGTGTGACTGACGTGGAACTGACGCACGCAGCTAGTATAAATTGCCCTTTAGCTGACCAGCGGCGCACCCCTCCTTGCCTTGACGGAACGGCCGCGCTATCTATTTTTTGGGCTATGATAACAATTATGATACTCTAAAGATTGTAGTGGTGTTTCATTCTTGCGGTACGAAATCCTAAAGACTGTGCAGTGTACAAATTTGATCACGAGTTTCGGTTCCGCCACGCCGGCTTTCCAAGATTTGTGCTCGTTACAGAGCTTCATAGGTGAGGTTCTGCTTTTTATATGCTGATGAAGAACTAGTTTACACTTCATCTCTTTTCAGGTCCGGCATGAAAGTAATTGCTGAAGTTTCCAAACTCCTAAACTTCTTCAGCTTGGTCATAAACCAAGCCTCCATGAATGGTGGGTATTTAATTTAAAGACAGTGTTTCGCCTCATTTTGATCCTGAGATATTAAAAGAATCTGGACTAGCTCGACGCGACGATTCCAGTAATATGACTGAAATGCGCAAAAAGTTTTAAAAAAACTTTTCCATGGGACGCAAACAATTGTAGCCTGCACTAGCAGTCCGTATTTAATGTACAAGCCGAAGGCGATTTTCCATGTAAACAACAACACAGTAGTTGATTACATTACATTTTCGATGCACTGACGATCACTTCCAACATTTCCCCAGAAATTCAAAAATTAAAAGACGTTAAAAAAGTTCTCCACCGCTCATGAAGATTGCTTCACCATACAAATCTTGTGAGTGATTTCTGAGGTGAGACACTGCATTTGAGGCTCACTGTATGACTAGTACCTTGTAGGGAAGCATCCGCTCGTTTTGAGAAGTTTTACTTAAGGCAAGCTGCTATATTTCACAGATACCAATATGTAACCTGCAAGGGTACATAGACCAACAATGTAAGTGCATTCTTCCCTTATTTCCTCTCGTAATTTGAAATTTGTGTAACATGCGTCTAGTCCTTTATGCAGTGAATGTCTTTTTCAGCTAAAAGGTGACATATGAAGAACGAAAAGCCTATCATTGACTCAATTCTACACTCGGAAGGCAAAATTTCCGTAGTAGGGCTGCCGATTTGCATGGGAGGATCTGCTGAAATAAAATAAATCTGAGTCTAAATGGGATGTGTATTATGTGGTCATGAGCGTAGAAATGTAGTGGAATAGAAAGCAGTGAGTGCCGAAGGTGACCAGAGCATTCCAAAAAGCGCGGCTCATCAGCCACTGGGTGCGCGGCTGGTCCGCTTTCAATCAGAAACTGACCGCCTGTGCACCCAGTTGCTGACCAGATTCCATCCCTCACTCGGCCCGCCAGATTTAGGAGGGCGGCTGGTCCGTTGAAAGTGCCTGAGTGTAAAACTAGTCAGTCGGTCAGTAAAACATGCCAGTAAACTATGCTAATAATCCATTTGGTCGTATGCTACTGTAGAATCCTTGTCAAAGTCCTAGGAGAGGTCCACTTCTGAGGAAAATTCCAAACCATTTTCAGCTTCAGCTTAGCCATGGAAACGATGGAGAAGGAAATTGTTCAATATTCTCACGGTCTATGGCTCTTTAACTTGAAACATCCAGTAATTCACGCCTTGAAATCGTAGGATGAAAGGTGAATCCTTCTTATATTAGATGCTGACGTTACGATCCTATATAGTTGGTGTGAAAAGAGATATACCTAAAATTTTTCACAATTCAAGAGCAAACCATGTATAGGACGAGAAAATCATGGGACGGGCTTGAAGTTACCCCCAACATTCTAACAAAATAATGCCTCAGAGCATAAGAACACCAATATACATATCTGTGCACAGATGGACAGACCTCAAAATGTTCACTATTTGTTTCAATGTCCTTCTTTATGTTTTTCAGAGAATAGTTTTTACATTGCTTCTTGGAAGTGAATGGAAATATTTGTCACATTGTACGAGACTCTGAGATCTGACTTCGACTAGTCACGTTCCTGAACAGTTCTTAGACAGATCTCAAGTTCGACTCTCTTTAAATCCTGGGATTATTCCTACAAACAATTATTGTGCTTTTTTCAGACCTACCATTTGGACAAATAACGCATCTGGGTGTGGGGCAGAGGCGGTGGTACGCATGGTTGCAAACGAGTTTCCGTTTGAGGTTTGTAGACGGTATATTTACAACTTTGATTTGGGTGCGCTAGACATTTAACTTTGAGCTATTACAAAGGCATATTGAAGAGAAGACTTGGTCCTCGCACAACAGAATACTGAATACGGCTACATAGTTAAAGGCAGCACCCACGGAAATTTTCGAGCTCGAGATTTCGATACAGTTTCGGGTAATTGAGTGCGCTTAACACTGTAACACTGCCAAAAAACAGTCAAAACCGTCGAAATTTCCGTTTTCTGAGACCCCTCCGCTCACCGCTTCCGAGTAGGTTGGGCCGAGTTGCGCGGTATGTTCGATGTGGACCGATCCAAAAAAGTCGATACTGCTGTCTTTCTTGTCAGCTGTTTTGCGGACGGAAAAGGTTTTTGGCTCTGTTTTGCAGCCTTTCTGAGGTTTATGGAAGAAAACAAACTTTGAAAAAGATCGTCTCACTAGTCAAGATGTCCCAGAAGCACAATCGAGTTGTAAAGCGATTCCATAACCATGCAAAAATTCGAAAATGATACATTGGCGAAATTCGGCCATACAGGTAACTCAAGAAGAAGGTTCCTTGCAAAATAACAAGAAGAAAAATTTGTTGTGTTATAATGTGCAAAAAAGGAAAGCAAAGGACTAACATATAGCTTCTTAATAGCATGAAAGGAAATGGTTGCCTACCAAATCAGCTGGCAGCGGCACTCCGCTGCCGCCACAACTCGATCGAACGACCCCACGCTGATCCTGCTGATCCAGGATCTTGGACATTTGACTGATTATATCGTAGAAACGGTTGAGTTTTCCGCGTTACGTTCTTCGTCAAATTGTTGAGACTGTTGCTAAGGTTCGAGAACGATCAAAACCTCAGACATAAAAATTTCCGTGGGTGCTGCCTTTGAAGCAGTCCATCGTCGGATAATCCATTAACACATGCGCGACCTTACGCTTTTGACATGGTGTGTCACATGGGACACACGCGCTTCTGCACAAGTGGGACCCCTGCTCAACCGCTAGAGCACGTGGTCCCATGTGGTAGGAACTTTTTATCCGCCACATAATACCGTGAATTTGCGCTAATCTGAACCCGATCTTTTTCTCTTTTCTGACCGTAGAGAGTGTTTCTAAATGTTTGTCGTTCCTTCACTCGATACTTATTGTAGTTTCTTTTTCATATGTATCGTTCTCTCTGGTGTATGTTTCAACCACACATTAAAAAAAGTTTGGGTGAAGATCTGCTCTGCCCAGTGCATGTATAGAAAGCTTGAGTATTAGTTGGTATAGCACTACATAGAACTTTCCTGATTATGACTGCTTCACAGAAATATAACTCTGAAAAGAGCGTGCTCACCCGGTTGAGCACATTGTCGCGAAGGTGTTAATGTTTTGTTAGGTGAGTTGAATATGCAGACAAAGGTCTCCAACATCGCGGAGGGTCAGTGTCGGATCCAGAAATGCCCATAGTGGGGGCGCGTGAGAGTATGTGGTCTCCTTCTCGTTGGCGGACTCGTACGGAAGAATGAAATATTGGAAAAATCAACTTCAGCAATGAATAATTAGAACTGAATGCTCCAAAGAAATAATAAAAAGGCAAATAGGAATTAGCTGATATAATGTCGTCAACTGTTTTACAAAGTATTTTTGGCAAATTCGACGACAACGTCGCAAGGACATCCCTTTCACCCTACACTCCATGCACCCGCCATTGTGAAGAAGTGAAATTTACCAGAAACCTTGATGTTTAGTTTCTTGTAGTGTTTTTGTGTCGTCATAAACCGAAGAAAGGAACGTAACATGGCGTCGTCTCTTCAACGAGAGTGTGTCCAAGACCCCTAATTATCAGTGATAGAAAAAGCACAACAGTTACATATCCAGTCTCACAGGACTTTATCCAAGCTTTGCCCATAACTGGCGTGGATACTTTGAAGAGAGATATCAAGAATTCACGATGCAGTAGATCTTTACCGATTGCATATCAATTTCGGGCAGTGGAACGTTTGAGTACAAATAGTCCATCCGAAGCGTTGGGGCGGTTGAGGCTGGGCAACTTTTAGAGACAACTCGCCTGCGGCGCGGACCACTTTTCAGCTATATTGACACTACACATTAGTGCTGCCTCTTGAATACAGCTTCTAAACGAGTTTTCAAGTTTTTCTCATTTGTTCTGAAGGTGTTAATGATTGTGCAGTCCTTGTCAAGAAGAAAGACGGATTGCAAGTGCGGCTTCGTATCGTCGCGGCCGCAGAGATCTACTCGACCCCGTCACATGGAATATGCTTTCTCCACATCTTTCGCTCGGGTTTTACCGAGTTTCTGTAGTCACCGATTCCGTCATTCTTCTTGAGAGGGTCTGTATGTCATTTTGGAAGGCGGCTATCCACCCAAGCCTTCTGCCAAGTGAACCGCTTCGCAGCCGCGCTGCCTCTAAGAGTCCTCCAGTTTCATCTGCCCTTCCACATCGGATGGACCGATGAGTGTATATCCGCAGGACTGGATGAAGTATACTGGACCCTGGACCGGAGAGTCACCACAGCCTCTCAGCAGTGACAGTGCATAACACTTTCAGTCTGGAAAACTGGCATGTGTTCCTTGGCGCCGCCCACTGCACAGTTCAGGAACGGTCTCTATTTGGTCAACTGGTGCAGACAAGAAGAGCTGCAGTGGTTTCTGCATCGAATGAGAATTAAGAATTTTCTCCGCCAAGAAAGTATTCTGAACCAGTCTCACTCTATGTGAACCAAAGAAGAAATAAGTAATCAAAGACCGGCAATTTTCGCTAAAAGTTCACTTCTGGTCAAAAGAGCATTAAGAAAAGACCACGTTAGCGCATTTTTCTTTCCGCGAATGGTCTTCAAATAGCAAATTACTGTCCACCGTAACTCTCCATGATAGGTTTCTGGACCGAAATTGCGTGCGTTGACTCAAATTACGTGTGCGAACCACGCAATCTTTGCTGACACTGTAGTCAGTAATGGATGACGACTTCAACGAACGCACGCTGGCAATTTGGCAGTGTCCTCCAAGTTGCAGAGTTCTCTATTGGGGAATACAGGGCAAAAGGACTGCTTTTTCTTTTCCATTTCATTTGGAATAGAAAAAATTAAACGGTTTGAAAAGACAGTGCGTACACTTGGAAGTTGGAACAAAAGAAAAAATAACTTGTATAGGAGTGAAGGCTGGGCATCTGCACAAACGTTTAGCGGAATTCCTGCACTTACTTCTGATGTCCTGACTTATTTAATTGCTCAGTCATCTTTTCTCTTCAGATTTTTGTACTGAATGGGGAATATCAGGTCTCAACTGATCCTTCTGGTTCATCGTCTTTCCTTGCATTCTTATGCAACCAGTGGTTAATCTTGTTTTTTACTTATCATTGAAATCCTTCAGACTTGTGTTGGATTGTTTGTTCGAATGCTGCTAAGTTCAGGAGCGACTCTTTTGTTTAAAGATATATGACAACTAATTTGTCGTAGTAAAAATGCAAAGTAGAGATGGCCACAATTCGAACCGTTCGGGGTATGGCAGAGTGAAAATGAAATGCTGGCATAACTAGAACGGTTCGGATTATGGCCACTCATTCTCTACTTTGCGTTTTTACTAGGACAAATTATTGGCAGCATCATATATCAAGTTTTATCCTCATCCTTGATCCACATGCATTCTTGTAGGGATAAGACTTCAATTTCCGGTCTTCTATTCAGCTAAGGAAGGAGTTCCTGAATTGTGGTGGACGAGCAATAACAACAGTTGTGCCTGGTCCGGAATAGGGGAAACAGCCCAACACTATTTCGTATAAAAAGCAGAAACAAAGAGAACACAAGGATTTAATGAACGAATTTGAAGAAGGAACTGTTAATGGAATCTACCCTGAAAAAACGAGGAAAGGAAAAAGGAAAAATCTACGATGGATAGAGCTTTAATTTTATTTTACCCTGGTCTTTTCAAGCGAACAGTACTGCCATTCACTGGCATCTGGCATCTGCTGCTACATCTGCATCTGTTTATGGCACTTTGACGTTATTCAAGAAGATTTCAACAACGTCTCCTTCTTTTATGTATACAAGTCTTCCAGCCTTCACAGATGGAACAACTGATGTTAATTGAGCCAGAATGTGTCCTGGAAGAAGACCTCTCTGGACCTCTTTCTGCACAAGTATGTTCCTTGGGCCCCTATGTAGCAATTCATTCAAAGTAATAATTGTTTACTATGCGTGCAACTCGCTTCTAAGTACAGTCGCTCCTTCGTCATAGTTGAGAGGAAGTTGAAAGGAAAACCATGAATGACGTAAACATGTTCATTCTTCATTCGTTTAGATATGGAGAAAGCCCTAGATTTCACATGAGAAAATATGAGAGAAGGCTGCAGCTGGAGATCTTCCTCATTTTTCAGCACATTTCATTACTTCTTCACATAATCCTCAAGTTCTGAGGTCAAAATGCTGACGAAGCCAGATGATGAGGCATTCGCTGCTTTGCTTTGTTCGTCAACAGTTCTCTTATGTTGCGGAAAAACTCGCTCTTTTGGCGAAAGGGCATCACCTGGAGCTTGTTTTACAAGCACTGTCTCGCGGTGATGACCGCGACGGACGATCGTAATGCACCATGACGTGACCTCGCACTCTCACAGTTGGCACGTGCAGCTTGGTCTGGGGCGAAAATACTTCTCTGGTTACTTTTTCCGACGAAGTCGTTCACATTCAGTGGACGGAATAAATTAGCAAATGAGTAAAGTAGATGTGCGGCGCCTTTTACTTGTGCGCATTAGTTGCTTTCCCCAGATTAAAAATAGCCGCGACGAAAGACATATGAATACCACCATGAATTGGACTACACCAAACCATTTATCGGATGGTTATGGTTTGGACCGAACAAAAATCGAAAAATTTCATTTGTTCAATTGAATTATTAGCTGCATGTTCAAATTTTCAATTATTCGAGAACGACGAGCCCTACAGTTATTCTTATCTCTCATCTAGCGCTGGATTGCTATTCCTTGCTCGAATATTCGAATTTTCAACTTATCCAGAATTGAATTTTCAAACTCGAATCTATCCTGTTATTCGACTCCAACTATAATGATTTTCTTAACTATGCGCCATTATTTTTTTGCAGCTGTGTAGGATGCAGTGCCTTTTCCATCGATGCCAATAGATCTAGCAGACAAAATATGTACAGGGTGGTCCAAAATTACGGAGATAAGGGCGCGATGCGCGTTCTTCGACTTATCTCGAGTTTTGGCGTTTTGCGTACAATCTTTTGCTGTTCATTTGTCCAATTGTGCAGCTTCTTCCAAAACGTTACTTAACACTATGATTTTTAGGAACAGCTAGGCCGTCAGTGAAGCTTAGTTTTACCACCCAATTACATTTTTTGTGTAGGCTTGACGCGCATGTCGTGCTAATGTGTAAAATTTCACAAGAGGCACATTAAGCATTAGATCGAAAAGTACAAGGTGTGAGGAACAGAAAAACGTTAAAATCGTTGAGAATGGCCACCTACGTTGGTTATGAGATCCAGAATTTCGTGCGGATACGCCGAAATTCAACGCGGGCTGACGGTGCTTTTCAATTCTAATCACCATCATTAAATGTATTATGAGGGAAATACTTCACAGAACTTTGAGAATGGAAGCTGATGAGCCTAATAAGTTCCAGTCCCCTCCCTGAACAGTGAAAAAGGAACCAGAAACAGCCCTAAAGTACGTTTTTGCTCTATTTTTGCACAGGAAGTCATGTCCGCTTCCTTAGAAATCTTATTTTCAGTACTCATTCGAGCAGATTTCTCGTTATGATATTCATTCGAGGACAAAAACTGACTTCACTCTCGTAAAAATTGTAGCAAACGCTTTTAGAAAGGGCAGATTATCTATCAAGACTGCACTCCCGCGCAGGCGACTATTTCGAATTCTTCATCTGTTTTCTCGCCGGTGGTAGGAGAAATCGTGAGATGTGATGGTAGATTTTGTTCATTGTAGAGTGAAAAATATCGTATTGCAAACAAAATTGCCAACTCTTTTTTCAACGTTAGATATGAACCCTTTAGTGTGTCTCCGTATTTTAGACCACCCTGTAAACATGGAGCACGAATTTCTACACCGCACACTCACCTCCTGAGTTTTGCCAACAGCTACGCAACCATGTGGAAAACAAATTCGACAAGAGTTTATGAATCTTGTCTCCCTTTGCTTCAACACAGGCCGTCGGCCTTGTCTTCACGGAACACACTTCATGCGTCGTAGTAGTGCTCAGCAATTTAATTTCTGACCTATCTTTTACCCTTTTTTTTTCTTATCTTTTTTTTTCTGGCCCTCCAACATTATCTGAGTTTGAGCCGTAGATGTTCAAATTTGTTATACTCCTGCTCCCCACTTTGGCCTCTATGGAACCTTCAAATCTCGAGTGCATCAAGCCTAGTGATCCTTGTCGAGGAATCCGAGGAACACTTTCTCCAAGTAGAGATTTCGGCTAGGGATTGCCTTTTGCTCAAAAACATATAGAATGAAAACATGATCAAATTTACAAATCAAAAAAATGCAGGAACAGATGAGGCGCCCATACAATTCGGTCACCCTGTATACGACCGCTAACGGGTAGTGAGAATTGATAAAAGTTTTTCATCCCAGCTTGGATTCATAAGGTTCCTTGCCTCGCAGTACAAAACTAAGCACAGAACAGAAAGCTCAGATCTCGAGCTCTAAACGATGCAGGGTTAAACAGTCGAGCCATCGGAGGCAGATTGCTCATATTCACCGCCTGTTTTGTATTTATTTGCGAAATCTTGGTGGTAAGAAGAGGAATACTGGACTCTGAAGCACATACACAGCTCATGACGAGAAGCAGATCCTCAGGGCAAGCGTCCAACAAATGTTAGTCGCTGAACCACATAATAGAACTTAAACTCCTCTCCCGAAGACCACCGTCTTAAAAGGCCCACATCGTAACGGAGATATTGTGAGAGAAATTACGAAGAAGGTTCGATGTCTGACTTCTCTTCACAAGACAGCCAAGCTGAAATTCGCCAGACAGAATTCGCCATGACAACAGATTGAAGCACGATAATCTAATTTATCCTCAACATCATGAGTGAAGACCACCTTTCCCATCCCTAGACTCAATCGAACGTGATGGTGGATTAAGACACGTTTCAGATTATCAGACCTGTGGCTACATCAGACTTCAGCAAGTAGTACGAAATCCTCCTGTACGAGCTGTATCTTCACTTCGAACAGTTTTGAAGAGGAGCTGGAAGAATGAGAACGGTGATATCAATGAGATGTGTGGATGCGCAAACAATCAGTGGCACGTCGTAACTGGGTAAGTGGTACGAGTGAATTCCATCTACTGGAATCTGATGTAAACCCATATACTCAGGTGCTCGTGGAGCCACCAGAGTACAAAAATGTTATGAAAACGCCGGGACAACTGACGTGCTGTGTTTTACCACCGCGCACTAATTTCTATTCAATCACCTGGTGTTGGTGTAAGAACCCGATTTCCCTTCTGTGACGAACTCTCCATGTGAGAAGAGGGAAGGGTCGCACGCAGCACATACGATGCAGAAATGGAGTTACTCCACGAGGTGTAGCTGCTGAAATAGCACCTTGAAGGTGAAGGCCCTGATTTGGATTGAGCAGCATCAGACCTACCTCTACAAATGCCTAATTGTTGGAGAGAAGAAAATATTTGATGAAGATTATTTTCAAGGCACCAACCTATCACTAATGACGCCTACTCTCAATAACGTCCAAGTGTGATGTTAGTACCTTGCAAAAGAAAAAAAAGTGGAATCCGCTATATGAGACTGTCCTTCACACAGACCCATCTGCAAAAATCTTACCCAAACGATCATCTTACTTGGAGCTCGGTAGAGAGCGTAAGCTGCTGTCGCTGTACTCCCCTCCCTAAAAAACAGTAGTGAACGCAGGGGGGTGCCCCTTCCCGAGGATGTCGCCAAAATTCCGAAATTGCTTTACAAAACAAACAAAAATCTTGCACTGATTCGTTTTTATTTGCTTATTTCTATCATTTTTTAAATAATTCACATTAGTTAGCAATTACTACAACTTAGTTAGCAATTACTATAACCCTTATTATCATTAGTCTTACTTTCCATCTACTTTGCTGAATAAGTCAGGTGGAGTTACTCTTACTTCAGTTCCATTTAACATCGTTGATGAAAAAATGAGGTGCCTCGTCCATGATCCGCAAACCAGAAACGGCTAGAAAGATGCTACGATCCACTACTAGGCAATCGCCGAGTTCGGACCACGGATCAACCAAGTGGCCAAATAAGTAGTCCTAAAACGGCGGAAACCCCACTTTCTTCCAACACCTGTCCACCTCCTCCCGCTCACGCTCTGCGTCCGCCACTGCTAGAAGTAAGAAGTACTTCCTACCAGATTTCTTAACGCACTTCATAAAGAATTGTGGGAAGTCCACCTATGGCTCGGCAACTGAGCTGTACCTACAGTCCGTGAAGAGCTTACTGGCAACCTTCATCCCTACTCTGCTTATTCATACTTCGTTACTCCAGAAGCAATCGAGTGACTCGGAAGCGTCGCGATAAAAATTTTAATAACACATTTGTGACCTTTTTCAGAATACTTCGCAAAAAAAACTAGACGATGATTTTAATCTGTTGCTAAAGTTATCTCTTTAGCCGGTGTGGATCCGTGTGGTCCAATGATTGTGACCGATATGTGAACCTGAAAAGAAAAGAATGAGGATGTCATCGCGTGCTAGCAAAAATCATAACCAGAAGAACACACCTGCACTCCATGGTTCTTATGTTTGTCCTCGTTGAGTAGATTTGTCACCGCAGCAACCAACTGTGCAAACGTCTCAATGGCATCAAGTTCTGGTAAAAAAATGTATCAGGTTGGTTAGGAAGGAAAGGTGCACTTTTTCTTCTGAAAACCATAAAATATTGCATCGACATACTACGTATGACACCTAGCTATGGTAATGTACTGGCAGAACGAAGAAAGCTTTTTTTGTGCTGTTTGTATGAGAGATGTTAGTTCGAGAGAGAAGTCGTGAAATTATTAAGAACTGTCAAAGACGCATTTTTTTGTTTTCTGAATTTTGAATATTCAATATTATGAGCCCACTTCTGTGAACCTGCAGACGAATAGCACCCTTTAATCATGTGTAACAATCTTTAATACCCTTATATAAGTTCTTTATCCTTGATCTGACCAATTAAAGTTTTAACTGACTTGCTAGACCTGAAATCCGTGCAACTTTCACGTGCATACTATTTCCCTGCACTTTTGCTACCACATTTAACCTTCAGAAAATCATGTCAGCGTAGGACAAGCCGTAATATTTGAAAGGTATTCAAATATTCAACTATGTATATACTGTGGCGGTAATGCATGTGTCGACGTGATTCGCCAAACTTTCCAAAATTTATAAAACCAGACTGGCCGTCCGGCTGATGCCGGACTTCCGGACCTCTAATGATGCTCGCTTGGCTCGCGTACTCTACATTAAATACAACCAAAAATTTGAATGGGTTCAGTAAACCTTTTGCTGAATCTACCCCTCCACGCAGATCCATCGCTCTCCACGCCCCGTGGATTTCGTTTCACACACGTAGACACACACCTGACACATAAAGCAAGCCCGGGGGATTTTCGAAATTACTTTACAATACAAATAAAAATCTTGTGTTAGTTTATTTTTAATTGTTTATTTTTATTATTATTTTTAATATATTTTTTATTTATTGTTTATTATTATAATTAATATTATTATTAATTTTATTTTCCGTCTGGGTCCCCAAAACGGCAGAGACCCCACTTTTCTTCCCACGCCCCCCTCCCGCCCACTTTCTGCGTCCGCCACTGGTAGACACACTAGTACCCATAAAGCAAGACCATTATTATAAGTCATGCCACTCAAATGAACATTCCAAAGTCATTCAATTCGCCCAATACTTCACAGGGCAGGTCTCTCAACTCCTGATTCAAATAGCGCTCATGATTATTGTTGTAGTCGACTCCGATTACGAAGCCTTATCACGGATTTTCCTCCAAAAAAAAAACCAAAAATATTTCAGTTCAGGTTCCCAAGACCATCACAGGATTTCTGAAAGAAACACGTTCTAAGAACGTTCTAAGAAAAGAAATTCACTGGATTTTCTGAGGGCCTCTCCCATTTTCCTAGCGCGCCTTGCTAGTCGCCGTTGTCTGCGTCGTTCCTCCAGTCGCAGTTGATGCTCCAGTGCTTTCTCCGGTGCAGCGAACACCGACACTCGTTCCTAAATGAAGTTATTCTTAAACACATTCTGAAAAAGTGATTTTCATAGAGAGCCGTTATATTCAGTACTCCAACAGTTTGAAAACTTAAAAAAAACTATTAGGAACTATTCGAGTAACTGGGCTGTTCGAACATTCGGCGCAAAAATATTGGATTTCAATGCGCATTATCAATCAACTCCAACTGGAATCGCTGATAGTGAAGGTCTCCCGTACTTCGATACATGGCATGCCGGAGGCATCGCCCGATCCGCATTCAGTATACCGGATTTCTTCAGTTCTTGTCAGTTCTATTTATCTCGACTGAAATTTTTGAGGAAGGAGTCACTTCAAATGCAAGAAACCGGACCTCATGCCTTTCCAAGTTAAGATATTCAGATGGAAATGCCATCTCCGCAGTCTCCCATTCTGCATCCGATAGATGTGTTAACCTTTCTCCTCGGAGGTCTGACGGATAAGTTGGCATGGACACGGAGCTAGGCAACTAAAAAACCACATACATTTAGCAACTCATTCTACATCCAGAACGGATATCGCCCCTTTTGCTGACGGGATAATGATCTAACAAGAATTTCAGTTGCACCGCTTCCACACACAGGCGAAATACCTCGTGTAACATACAGTGTCACTCACCGAAGGGTACATTTGGAGAGAAGGAGGCTCCCGAATGCTTACACCATGTCCTTCGCTTGAGCGAGCATCTGTGCTGGCTGCAGTTCCGGTGTCGGACAGAGAGCTGTCTTGCTGCGAATCCACTGAATTCCATGTAGATGATCATATAGGAACAAAACCTATTTCGCACAAGCTGCAACAAGGATACACCTCAGACATTCCAGCACCGCTTGCACTAAACCGCCAAGACGGTCACTCCATCTGGCAGGCAGTTCATGGGCGAGGTTACCGGTTCCAGCGGCGTATCGGCGATTATGCAGTGTTGCTGGCGGTGCCGCAAAGTGATTTTGGAAACGCTTCCGCTTTTTTGAGGAAAAAGAGAGAACCCCGCTATTGCTTTCTACATTGGGTCTATCTCCGAGGAATTGAGCGCAATTTATACCGGATGCGTGTGTTCGATGCACGTTTGACTATGTGATGAGAGACATTCCTGTGACAGCTCACTCCCATATTCGTGCGGAAGTCCCTCCTGACAAAATGATGATCCCGGTCGAGGGTGAGCGGGAGTCATCCAGAAATGAGAGTCTTTGTCCAGCAACATCCCGATTTTGTCCCGCAAGCTGCGACAGGAGACCCGATCTTGTTCCGAAAATGGTACCACTATCATGGTGCGGGAGACCGAATTCTGCGGAGAAACTGAAAAACATGAGAAAGCAAAGACTGTACGCGTCGCGTTCAGGTGCACGGCATGCACCCCCTGCACCGACGCCGGTCGCTACTAGCGGACGCGGAAGCGTTTCTCTGTCCCGGTTTCAACCAGGCCTCAGTGGGCCAGTGGATTCCCGTAAGACTCCTCAGTCTCCACAGTTTGCAGGTAGACTGAAGTCTACCCTCAAAGTGAGAACCATGCATACCCCTCACTTGATACCACGTGACAATCACAAACCCGTATCATTCTTTGGCTAATTCCGCCACAAGACAAATTGATGTCTCCCGCCGGAGCTCTCGAATTGTCCCGAAAATGATGAGAGGCAGTTTTGTCAGGTGGGACCCCCACACGGATATCTGACATAAACCGCCCTCTTGATAAGCTTTGCCACATGGCATTTACAATCCCGCACCATTTTCGGGTTAATCCCACAACAAAACCAAAAGGATGTCTCCCGCCGGAGCTCCCCATCTTGTCCGAAAAGTGATAAGAGGTCGTTTTGTCAGGCGGTACTGTAGCACGAATGTATGAGCAGGTGCAAATCAGATGCACGCGTTTGCTCAGATGCGCGGCTCCGCCGTATTCTCTTTCAGGATGTGCATGCCGCGTTGACAGGTCTTCACTGAAAATCCTCCGTGAAAGATGCGTGCATCTGATGCACGCATTAAGACGGTGTGGCAGCTCATGGACCGCTTTCGAGATTTCCATGTCAGTTGAACTCTGAGTACAAGGATGTACTTCAAGTTCCACGGAAACGTTAAAAACTTCATAAGTTGCTTGTTTCTTTGGCCGAGAATTTCGAAATTCTCGGCTGGTGGATGAGAGGCTTCATTCCTCAGCAAAAGCTTGGTGGTACGGCATGGTCTTCAAAACGGCAATACTGGTTCATTCGATAACAGTTACTGCTGAGAAGTTCATCTTAATGTGCAAGCTTGAAGACAGTGTGTCACCTCATCATGGGTACTAAGACAGACAACGGAATTCAGTCCTACTCTACGTTCTGATTCCAATCATTTGTTTGAAATCTGAAAAAATGGTTAAAGACCCCTATTTTGAAGACCAAACTCAATATTGGTGCGACGAGTTTCCCTCCCAGGAAGCTAGCAGAAGCGGAGCTGTGAAATTAAGGTTGCACATAAAAATAAACTTCCAACAATAAGCAGTGGCTATTACCAACTGATCAAGTTCTGCCGCGTCGGAAAATATGCCGCACCCTCAGCTGGCTCTTGCTGCGGAATCAAGTCTCTCGTCCACTAGCCGAGAATTTCAAAATTTCAAAAATCCAAAGAAACCTGTAAGTTATGGGGTTTTCGACGCTTCCACAAAACTCTAAGTACATCTTCGTGCTCAGCGGCTCGTACATGTTCGACCGACGTGGAAATCTCGAGTGCGATCTATCAGCTGCTACACTCCCTTTTATATGTGATTCTTGTGCCTTAGAGGTTTTGTAGGTGGAACTCTTTATTACCGGCCTGACGTTTCGGCTCTATCGCCGTCCTCAGAGGCCTGCAAAGAGGTTTGGCTTGAAAAATCTGCCGTCTAACCCACCAAGCACCTCTCCATCCTGTGCTAGAATCTAGATATCATTCCAAGCACAGAATGCAGAAACCACGCAGTACCGAAAACGTAGCTCACCCGCTGTTCCACCGGTAGTGCAGATGTTGCCGCACTTCACTGCCGAACTATAAGAGTGAGTATTGCCTTGTATAGACACGAATGATGATAAGCAGTACGCGAGATCTATACAGGCAGAATCAGGCAGTTCATAGTTCACAAAGTGGCACGAATGGCATGAAGTCATTTGTTATCGAGAGACACTCATTTTTTTGTTCATTTGAGGATTTCGCACCGAGATCCAAAATGCGTTCAATGTCTTCCTGGCTGATATATCCGTTTCGTGAGCCAAAATTGTGCACTTTACATCAAAGTCGTTTTCGCGATGTGATTCGTTCCTGTGCCTTTCTAGGGAAATGGCTCGGTCGGAATGATTGGTTGGCGGTAGTACGCACGTGATAAAGGATGAAGACAACACCGGTAAGGCAGAATCAGCAGCATGGATGGCCTAGTGAATAAAGCAGCGGACTCTCAGTCATTCATAAAGAATGGTCAGGTTGGTTCAAATCCTCTCAGTAATAGAAGAAGGCTAGCACTACGAAGCCATGGATATGGCTTGCAAACACCCATCTTTTCGTATTTCTGGTAAGAATTTGCACATTTGTGCTGCTTTTATACTCCGGTGGATCACTTTGGACCACAATAGCTTCGAACCCGGAGCTCCTCCGCGCGAGACTGTGTCCAAGCAGTGACCAAGCTGCCAGAGGTTGTCACGGTGCCGCCGTCCAGCTGACAGGTAATTGTGGAGAATACCACCTTGTGCGCTGGATTAGGAGCAGTAGCGCCTGGTGGTTTGCTGGCTCATGGCGGCCTGAAAGCGGACAGTACTCGGGCAGATAGGAGTGCAAGCCCCGTTTTCAGCGGTCCTACAGCGGCCTAAACGCGACCACTTCCCCGGCGAAAACACCCGGACGCTCGTTCCGACCCTCGCCCCCCGCTCGTTCGGACCGGGATTTGCCCGCGAACTTGTCTGAGACGCAACCTTACTTGATCGGAGGAATGGGTTTCGCCACTCTTGTTCGATGCGATGACTTAAATGGAATGGATTTGTTTACTTTTACATCTCGGAGATCGATCAGATGGTCATGATAGCCATTGATAGACAATCGCAGAGACAAACTCCATTCCATCAGCCGGCAAATCCCTGCCAACACATTTGAACGAGAACACATAGCGGGCAAACAGTGGGAGGAACCGCACTGGATGTGAGAGTCACACGGTGGAGAGTACCATAATGAAAATGACCACATCATCGTCAATAGAAGATTCTGCCTGACCGAAGTCGGTCTTGTACCGAAGTTATGCACCGGATCAGACCATCGCCTCCTTCGTGCAAGATTCTTCTTCTCACGCAAAGGAGATAAAGCCGCGAAGTTCAAGAAAGGAGTCCCAAACCCGTCATCATTTGAGATACTTCGTTAGCCAACTTTTGGGAAGATGCGGTTGTCGACAACATCGACGAAGAGTACGATCGGCATGTTCAGCATCCTCGCGACAGCGCAAAGAGCGCCGAGGATTAAAGAGCCACCAAGAGACGACTGTCCTATGAGACCCTCAAGCTTATACGCCAGCGTGGAGCCGCGAGAGAGTCGTGTGGCTCTGTTCACTTCATCGGAGATAAACGCCATGCAAAATTGGACTTTGTTTTGGACATTGGTGTGCCCCTTTCGCGTTTGATTGCTTCGCCGCCAACTATTAGATCTTCCCGGATCGTAAGATATTCAAAACAAAATCTAGTTTCGCATGCCGTTCATCTCCAATGAAGCGAGCAGAGCCACACGACTCTCTCTGAGGAGAGCAGATTTGGAAGATATGGTCACAATCGTAGAAATGCCACCAAAGATCCTCAAATACCAAGTGGTTGGGAACCGCATGTACGACTGTCTCTCCACAACATCCAACTGTGTAATCTGCCCTTTCGGCAGAGAAGGTGACTGCATGAAATCATGTGTCGTCCATACATGATCAAGTGTAGGGATTGCGGTGACGAGTACATTGTTGAAACTGCACGGCCACTCTGCGTTCGAGACAAAGAGCACCTTGAGCGGAAATCGAGTTCTCTATCTTCCACCCCTCTAGGTTCTCATCGGATGCGAGTACACAACGGCGTCGATTACGAAGTAGAAACCACAATCCTCGAGCTTGGAACTGAGATTTCCGCACGCAAGGCTCTCGAAGCGTTTTGGCTTCATAACAGAAATCCAAAAATGCACCGCAAGAAGGAGTGCCCCACCATCACCAATGAATCCTACTGTATCGCGTGACCATTATCTTGCAAAGAATGAACATCTACTCGTTTGGAGTGTTTTTCGACGGATGGCCTCTGCCATTTTCTGGTGTTGGTAGCGCAGAGATCGCTCGTCATTGTAATTCCACTATTCGAAATGGTAGGTTTGCTATTCGTTGCTATAAACTAAAGAAGTATAGATTTTCTACTATTTTCAATTCCTTCTTCTTTCGGGTCAGCCGTTGGTTGAGCAGTCTACCACTATCTTTCGCTAGTTGCAAAAGTTCAAAAGCATTCTGAAGAAAGCTGAGAAAGACAAGCATTCTTGATGTCCTTAAGATCAGTGATGTTTAGTTATATTTTCACATTCTTGGACCTTTTCCGTACAACTTTACGAATCATAGCCGTAGTCCAGCCCTGGTAGTGCTTAACGGCAAGCTCTTTCTCTCAAGTATTATTTAACTTCTTCACTGTTAGTTTTCGATTGTCTTTCGTACTTTATATGCTGCACAACTGGTTGGTACTAATCGTCCCTTTGTCACTATACACAGTGTGATGCAAAGCCCTAATTATATGCTCTCATAAGATTTATGGGCTTTCTGATCTTTGAAGTGTTCTGGAGTTTTTCTTGCTGGATGCTAACCAATAATGAACACTGTTACACCATTTCTTTCTATTCATTTCATGGTAAGTCTGACCTTAGATTACTAGGGGAGGGAATACCTAACATCCGAAAATCTATGGTCAGATTTACCACGAATGTCCAAGTACTCGTGGGAAGTGACGTTTTCCTGCGTTCATTTGCCCGGAGATAGCCGCATCGAGGTGATGGGTAACATGCCACTCACTGGTTGGCAAGACTGAAGTTTTAAAGTTATTGACCATAAATTGGTCCTACTCATGGTACTGTGACAAATTTTATTGAATCTCTCGCGTTTGTTGCACCGTCCAAGAATTTTGCAGAATAGCGTCGGCTAACTTAGGAGAATATTAGTCTTGTTTTCACCTTCTTTTTTTCATACTGTTTCAGTTTTATACTCTTTGTTCAGTTCCAGAGATAGCTTTGCTAACCACACCGCACTTTGTATTTTGTTTGGCACACCCAGAGTGTTACAAATAAATAAATAAATATTCAGAAACTTGTGACTAAGCATTTCTTGCAGCCTCATCAACAGCATAGAAGAACCTTTCTTTTCTCGCGCATAGGACCAAGCTTCCACACCCACTTGCGATATCCTTTGGAGGATCCTTCCCATGTGGATGAAGAGATGGTATCTTTTTTATGCTCACCAGGCATGCTTTGTCCTTGCACAACTGTGGTACTCACGCCCAGACAACTCTTCTATAGTCAAGATCATGCTTGATGACGGTAGCATAGTCGCAATAAAGGCATAGCCAAATCACGGGTGTCGTCCTCCGCCCTCGTTTTCAGGTGACCTTCGACCGTTATTCCGCCTGAGTCGAAGTCCTGGTACTATTGAAAGAGTGTCAAACATTTAGAAACGTTCCTTTAGATGCAGCACACGTGCTGGCATCTGCCTTTCTCAAGGATAGCCGTGCAGGCAACCATAATAGACGAGAGAGTGAAGTGAGACTCGACTAGCAAAAGGTACTGTTACTCAAATACTAATGCAGCTTCTTTCGTATGTCCCTAACATGAAAGCTTCCAGAACACATTACGCCATACCGGCACGGGATCCCAACTGTCAAGCAGCTCTTCCGTTTTAGAAATGAAAATAAAAAGTGTTGCAGGACTTTTTCATCAGCACAATATCATCAACACTATAGGGTATTCCTCGATCAATCTAATCCCAGCCATAATTTTGATCACGAATGGAAAATGCCTCCATTCTTGTCCCTGGAACATTCATGCTCCATCCTTAGGAGAAGGTTTCACTTCAAGCGATTTCTAACGCAGGAAGCATGTGATGATGAAATGAAGTTAGTTGGTATTCTAAATTCCATGACAAGGTGTTTTTAACAAGATGGTACAAGGACTTAACCAATCTCTCACTTTAGGCAACATTCCAGATGAGTTTCCGTTTACGAACAAGGGTGAGCAACAATTTAAGACGTTGAGCAATTGGGAACAACACTGGGTGTTACTTACCTACCTACCTACTTACTTACCTGTACTTCACTCAATGCACATTTTTACCAAATTTACCTACTTCTCCGGAACAAGTATAACATCCAGGGCTGGAGAATCACATCGAGAATGAATCGGAAACGTTTGTAAAGAAGCATTCTCTTGACTTGTAAATTCGATTCTCTTCCCGTTTTCATGCCTGAGCACATGAAGCCTACAATCACGCTTGAAATAGGAGAAGAGTAGAAATCATGGACTCAGAAGAAGTTTTGAGTCTTTCAGACATGATTGGATCCAGTCAATCTGCTCGTTTCCCATTTAATGTTTAAAATAGAAACAATCCTATCCTGAAACGATAAAAGAAAACAACTGCTAAAACTAGTAAGAAAAATCAAAAATTACCCTGATCACGGTGATTTCTTCGTGTTTTGTACAGCTTCTGTCGTTCAAAATAAACATGTCTTTGATATTAGTTTTGCTCATTTTCAAATTATGAGTAACCTTTGTTATGTGCAGCATATGGCCCTGTTCACGGTCCTGGATGTTGGGCGAATAACATGCCACAAATTGTGGATGCAATGAGAAGAAATTGGAAAAAGTTGTATGTTGTCAATTTTCGTCGACTTTTTTTCACTGTGCAGTTGAATATCCGACGGAAGCAGCACCTATCACGGATAAAGAGGAACCACTGCAGGCGCCTGATGAGTATCAGAAGGTGTTCGGAAGAAAAGTCATACTCTCGGAATATCCAGAACATCGGATTTGAAAAACGTTATAATATATGCTTGCCAACTGAATATTTGGAAAAGATTTCAGTTTACATTTCTTACACTATTATTAAGGAACCTTCGAAAAACATAGAAAGGACAAAAATGGTAAGTACCTTAGGAAGTAATGCTCATGGACAAAGCAGCTCTGCTGTTTGAACGATGGAAGCTCGGACAATTACAAATGCAATAACTGGATTTTTAGAACAGTAGAGCTAGTGGATGCGAACGTTTAAATATGCTGCAAGTTCGGCTAAGTGTCACTGCAGACCTGAGTCCTCATGCCTTGAAATTACCCATATTGAAAGCAACCCCTTTACCTGGCACCTATCAACATGTTTGCCCATGTGTGGCGCTGCCTACGCCTAGCTTCTACCCATTGATATGATATAGCCATCTTTTCACTGATGCATTCCGGCCCAGCAGACATATTTGGCCGAAAACTGAAATGAAGTCACCAAAAACATGGCTTCACTGTACATGTATGCAGAAAGTTTTGTTGATTTAAACAAACTGCCAATTGGAAGGCAGTGGATTACTAGAATATCAAAATAAAAAAATCGGCTTGCATAATTTATCCATCATTTTTGGCCAGTTCGCTCGTATATTTCCACAGGAAAATGTTGCGAACCACTGCTGTGGTGGGTATAATCACACAATCCAGTGTTAGCGGTGTTTTGGGCCGGCATGCGGTTAAAAGCAAAATTTTTCCACACTGCCCCTGTGCTGCTGCTGCAAAGATATTGTGTAATATCATTCTCAGTGGATAGTATGGCAGTTGCGATAGTGAGTCCATTCTTATCTACTCGTTAATTCATTGCTTTTTGTCCCCGGGGAAACCATCCTAGAATATAGAAGCAAATTACATACGCAAGCAATGATAAGCATTCGCACTGTAAAGCAGCTATGCCAGGTAACACGAAGCCAATGCGAGGATCTTTGACTATTAAGTAAATTCCTTGAGATATTCATCTACATACACTAGCAGTCAGATAATATGATTAGAGGCTATATCGACGAGCGAATCATTGAAGCCCTATAAGAATTTCATGGCGACAGGTTAACATGGGCAAATCAAATGAGCTGCATTCTTGAGCACAAGCTTCACATTACTAGGCTTCACTGCATTTCTTCCAATATCTTCACTCCCAGGTACTGAGAAAAAAATGAGTTGATGCAGATCGGGGACATGTCTGCTTATTGTTTTCTCCAGCATGTTGTTGTTGCATTTTCTTTTGCTGTTCAAATGGGAGAACAAAACTAATTGATCGAATTTACCAGAAAATATGGAACTACTCGGTCATACCAGGATTCAGAATGATCTCTTTTTGAATCGAAAATGATGACACAGGTGATACAAACTAGAAACCAAACTGTTGATCAAGGCTATAAATTTTAATTTGGAACACGGTAGTTTTATTTGAAACCAGTTCACGTCAATGTTATGAAGCAGGAAGGAAAGAGCGTTTTGATTCTCATTGTATCCTCAAGTTTCGTCCGAATAGTTTAATCCTTGGTTGCACTACATTAAAAATTTCTGCCCCCAACAGTTATGCTGATCAAATCTCTTTGACCACTGTTGTATGTGTCTGCCACAGTGCACTAGAGAGCGATATGAATAAGTTGTTGAGATTGGAAAACCTCAACCAAGGTTTCACATGAATGAGGAAGTTTTCGAGCAGCTCTAAGTCTTGGGAAGAAGTGGATAACGTGGAGAAAGCATCCGAGTGGTGAAGCTGATGCTTTGGCTTCATAGACCGTTACAAAATTTTACTTCGTTCTTCGAATGGGGAGAGAATGAACTTTTAGTATGCACCTATGAACAGATGCAGACAATCGTTGGCATATTCGTACCTATGAATATTATTGTATGGTGATGAAGTTTGGCGCAGCATGAGATATATTGTTAACAGTGGCGGACGCAGGACGATGGCCGGGATGAGGGGGGCATTACTTTACAATACATATAAAAGCCTTGTATTAGTTTATTTTTATTTGTTTATTTTTAAAATTATTTTTAATATAATTTTTGTTAATTATTTATTATTATAATCAATATTTTCATTAATTTTGTTCTCCGTCTGGGTCCCCAAAACGGAGGAGACCCCACATTTTTCCCACGTTCCCCCTCCCGCCCACTTTCTGCGTCCGCCACTGATTGTTAGATATATCATCGGCACTGAAAATAGATGGCAGTTCTCTACACAGTGAAGTGGAAGAGTAATTTAAACTGTTTTTGAACAAATCTCTCAAAACAGATTATGCGTTTGGAAGTTAAGCTGGACGAAATCATTTAATACATGTCGCAAATTTACACAATTAATTGATACAATGTCTGGCCTAAACTCTATAAATCTCTACAGAAGCTCAAAACGAATTTTTTTTCAGTTTGTTTTGAAAGTGGACTCACACATTACAGAGATTCGTTGTCTTCGCCTTTATTGTTCTTCAAACTACCGAAGGATTACCAGTAACCTCAGATGGAGAGAACTTCCCTGTACCTCCATACTATGGTGATTCACCATGCCTTCCAATCACCATTGAACCCCCACGTAAGTAGACGTTTTGTTATTTACTTTGTGTAGAGTCGCTTCCACCTTTTCTGCTGAGCCATGCCTCGAAATTCAGCCTCATCGGAGTAATTTCAGTTTGCCCACTCTGTTCATGCAACCCGCCACCGAACTGCATTCCACGGAAAACAGGCATAAGGTACACGGATCTCTGCTCAAGAGTTTTTGTTTGGAATGAATGAAGAAATCTCGGGAAAGTAGGTTTTATTAATCACTGGTTTTTAGATGTCTGATTGCTTGCCCAATCCCAGTGGATCCACCTCCGGTGAGCCCAGGGAACTGAATTTTTCATCTAAAACCTGATTTGTTGCCATAACGAAGTTCCGCGGAACTACATTGAATAAAGCAATCAAAGCAGTTGAGACAAATGCTAACTTGAAAATTTTGGCAGGTTGGGGCTCTGGTCTGGTGATCCTTACCCGGTGACCTATCAGAATTATATCTGGCTGCTAGCTTTTTTCTATTTTCTGCTCGCTTCTTCCTATCTTCCCTAGCCCACTCATCTTCGACAAGGAAACTATTTTTTGAAGACTTGGTTCAGGTACCAATCATACAAAAACTCACAAATACTCAGTGGCAAGTACTGTGCTTTGTATACTGAGTTTTTTGGAAATCCTCTTATATAAATCATGGTAGTGCAACAAAATTTTCTAGAGCGCAGACGTAGGGGAATAGCACGTGATCGCATGCTTTTGCCGTGAGGCTCGATTATAGACTGTGGCTCGCGAGGATGCGCAGCTGACGGGGCATTCGGCCGATGTTTCGTCATAGGTGCATAGACGTGGTGGAAGTCGGGTGCTTTCGGGATTTCGCGGTGGGACCTAGCGGTCTCGAGCCCTCCGGGCGAGACAGTGTTTATAACGATTTGCCTATGCATAGCAGCAATGTACGGAGCAGAGTATGGTCTATTAGCTCACAGAGGGCGCCTGATCCGACTTTGTCTGCAATTACAACTTTGCCCGCAGAATGCGTTTGGAAGGATATTTTAGCGAATGGCGGTAGGGAAACATAAGAATGGAAGGAGTCACACCATATGCAAATCAAAAAGTGCAGAAAAATAGATCGGTTAGCCGAAAAATGACGAGGCCGTAGTTGCAGACAAAGTCGGATCGGGCGCCTTCTGTGATCTAATAGACTGTCGAAAGGATGAGTGGAAGCCGTAGCGATAGGATTCACTCGGTTTCCTTATGTGGGACGTGCTCTTTGCGCACCTCTCATTATTGAGGTCCCATGGGGATTATGCAGCTTGAGGATCCGTCTTGTTTTAAGAAGGGCAGTACAATCAAATACACAGGATGAATGAACGAAGAACACGTCATTATAAGCTGTTGTAACATTTTCTGGAACCAGTTGTGCAATTGGTCAAACTTTCTGAATATTTCCTAACTTTCTTCCTTTTTTTTTCAAGATTCACGAAGAGTGCGGGTGCACTGATGACGGACTGATGTGCCGGAGCCCCGTATTTCACGAAAACATCAGGATGGGTGTCCACCGATCGAGAAAGGATGGCCCAATAGTGGAGAAAACGGTAGGATACGGGTCCATCGATGGAGACTGGGTCCACAGGAGCCCATTAGTGGGGAAATGCCAGGGAACGAGTCCACGGATGGGAATTGGGTCCGCCGTGGCCCAGTAGTGGGAAAAAGGCAGAGTACGGATCTATCGATTGAGAATGGACACGCAGGGGCCCAATATTGGGGGAAGCGCTCGGGCACGGGTCCCACCGATGGATTGGGTCTGCCCTGGCCCAATAGTGGGAGGAACGCCAGGATAGAGACCATGAATGGAGAATGGGTCTTCCCTGCCCCAAAAGTGGGGAAGCGCCTGGATACGGGTGCACGGATAGAGAGTGCGCATGGTTCTCATTGGTGGGGAAAATGCCAGGATACGTGTCCACGGATGGAGAATGGGTCCGCATGGTTCCCATTAGTGGGGGAATGCCAGGATACGTGTCCATGGATGGAGAATGGGTCTGCATGGTTCCCATTAGGGGGGAAATGCCAGGATACGTGTCCACGGATGGAGAATGGGTCCGCCGTGGCCCAGTAGTGGGGAAAACATCAAGATGCACCGGTGGAATAGGGGCACTTTACGCATTCATTTGTGTCTCAGTCGACCCCACTCTTCTTCCTCCCTGTACATTGAAGCAGAAGCTCAATAGTTGGACTATCTCAGTAACGTGAAGCTTGAATCATTTCAGGTGATTATTCGCGCGGCATTAGTTAAACTGTGTCGTTCACAAGTACTAAAGCCATGTGGAAGATACTCCTGCGAGAGTTGAAAGTGGCCGCTCATAACGGGTCCATTGGCATGTAAGAAATGTGAGAAAAAAAGTAGGTAGTATCACTGCATCGGAAATTAGCTTTACATGTACAGTGGACGTCAATGGCGGTGGCCCATCTGCGGCCTCGAGAAGTACGCCGCGCTACCGCGCCGCGTGCGTCGCGAACGTCGTTTTCTGCTGCTGCTATGCTATATCTAGCAGCTTTCAATGCGATTTTTAGGATTTTTTGACCAGGTCGGGAAGAAAGTGACTAGAAATAACATCCCGGCAGCAGTCGACACTGATCCCGGCGCGTGCAGCGCGGTCGCGTTGCGTTCTTCTCAAGGCCGTGGATGGGCCACCGCCACTGACGTCCACTGTAGGTGCGTGATTAAAAATTTGCAAGGAAGGCTAGGATCGCGAGAAGACCCGACGTTGGCGAGGCGGCCAAACCCGTAGAGTATCCGCAACTCATAAGGAGAAGTTTGTATTTGAGCTCAGCTAATGATTAGTTCTGCTTATTTGCTAATTTTCTAGGCATTTTGCACGTGTGGTGCTTTTGCACCAGTGTCGGTTGAGGAGTACTAAGTTCAGTCGAATTCCGAAATGGGCTACTAAGTGCCTACACACTAGGGTTCTTTCAGGAAAAACAGATAGCACTAAAAAAGTGACTTAAGTAAGCGTTAGTGAGACGACGAATGATGTTTCAGCAAGAAATGCGTACCATTTGGCGAAGACATCCTAAATCATCTCAAATTCAAGCTAAAATCCTCGGAAAACCGATCTCAGTACGGAAGTATTTGATGCCGCTAGAACTCGTTGAAACTTGTTATAGGACCTGTCAGATACAAGAAATTGTCATTGGAGCGTGTTTTTTCTCTCAAACCCGGAACTCTCCCAGGAAATTTCTCTCGTTTGAGGAAGTGTTCCGATACGCTGTCAACTCCAAAAAATGCGCCTAGGTGGTACCAACTCTCCCCCAAAGTGGCATCTTCCATTTTTGAGAAACCGTCTTCGTTTTCGAAAAAAAACCGTCATTAGTGGTCAAAAAATGGTCAAAAACCACTTTTTGACCATTAATGACGGTTTTTCTCAAAAACGAACGGTGCTACTTTGGGGGGATACTCGTTGGTATAGTGCGCATCTACAGTCAAAATTCCAACAGGATACGTCCTCTACAGGTTGACCAACACCTGATTATCACTGGAGCGCACCAGAGTGCAGGGTAGGGATGGAGTAAATGGTTGAACAACGGTGGTCTTCAGCCACGAGTTTGATGATCCTCCAGAAGTGCCTCTCTGAAATCTGCTTGTCTCTAACATCAGTGGACGGTTAGCGGTTGGCTACGCCCCGGACACTGGTGCTAAGCCCCCTCAATCTGCAGGACGCTACTAAGTCCTGGTGGTCAATGACCACCTGGTGCTGCGCCCTGTTTTGCACATACCTCAAGTGGCTGCCCCACCCCACTTTCTAGCGTCCCGAAGGGGCGCTAGTCTTCTAGTATAAATAGGAAATGCTTCCAAACGTAAACAAATGCGAATGGAGACGAACAAATAATAAACAAGCAAATGAGCAAATCTAAAACCAAACACTTCTCTTGCGACCATCTCTCTTCAACTCGTTCTTGCAAAGCCAACTTTTGCTTGTAGTTCCGGTATCGAGTTTGGAATGCGTTCCTGTTGAGGACCTGATTCAATTCTCGTCGGTTGAATTTCAGCAGATTGCCCGTGCAGCTGGTTATTTGAACGAGAGTCGCGTTCGCCAGGAAATAGACACTACCTAATGATTGAGACACTTGAATCAACGGCCGACCGTTTCTGTTCTCGAAAATTAAAAACTGAGGATTATTTAACTATTTATACATTAGCTGATGCGCCAAGAATAGCTGTTTCAAATAACATTAAACATTTCAGAAAAGAAGATTTAGCAACGAGTTTTTGAAACGAGAAATATCAGGGCGCATTCCCAACTGACCATCCCAAAAATTCTGCCAGGGAGTGACAAAAGCAACTCTTTTGCCAGTACCTTACTGATACAGCCTAGTTATCATGCAGAAATAGAATAATCCTTGACATATAGTAAGAAATCTCGGTGGTCACATGCAACAAAAAGTGTTATTCGCGTCACAGGCACCATTACAGGAAGCTCCAAATGTCCGCAGTCAAGAGGGACGTGGCCACGACGCGGCTTTAGGCAGAGACACAGGCGCTCGGCATGCTGCCACTGGTTGGTTGCAGAGTCAGAGAAGCCAGAGGCAGCATAGAGAGCGCGTGTGTCTGATCAAGGAGCCGCGCCGTGGCCACGCCCTCTTGACTGCGGACATTTGGAGCTTCCTGTACTTGAGTTATAAGCGTGAATACTTCTTCATTGGGTTTTTTTCTGGAATTTCTAAAGAATGGAACTGGCGATAGCAATAATCAGCGAGTTCTATCGACAAGTAGAAAGATTTGGTATTGCTACTTCTCTAAACTGAAGTAAACGTTTTGCGTTAAGCTTCGAATATTTTTCTACTACTGAGTCGGTGTTGGAACCCTTCTATGGGAGCGTTACGAATCGGCGGCTGACCATACTTGGCATAAAGATCACCGCTGCTAACAACCGACTCGGCTTTTTCTTAGTTTTCAGTCCGAGGTATTCGAGATGGATGTGCAAATGAAAAAATATAAGAGGATCATTAGAATATGCGTTAGAATCGAACCGTTTATTTGGCTGAGTATCGTCCTTTCAACGATCTCCTCTCAAAACTACGTCACAACTTTCCACTTTCCAACAAAGCATGTTGTACATTTCAGCCAAGCAACTTCCTAAGTGCGAATTGATAACACAGGGAGGCTGGAAAGTATTGTTGTGTGCAAAATCGCTGCATCTTCGAAATCATGCGTTCCAGTACGGGATTTTTTAGGATCGAAAGAACAGAAGTATTTAAAATAACATTATTTAAATGATGTGCTCAAAATGCCCGCAACGGGCCTTCATACAGGCTTCAAACAAACGGTCGTAGAAACCCAGCCTGTACTTGTGCCGAACTACACCTCATCGTTGGCTACTGCTGCCTCTCAACCCGGAACTGCTTCCTCCGACCAGTCCTAGCGCTCACTCAGCAGAACAGAGTACTCAGAATACACCTCGGAACTAACGAGCTTCAATTCTCCACAACCTCTTTCGGGAAAACTCTCGAGTTCCTGTGCATGCAATAGTTGAATTTAAGGCTCCACTTTATTTAGCGAAATCCCCTTCAATACTCAATCATACGAGAGTCGCTTAGCTCCAGACCGTAGCGGATTTCCCACTAATGTAATGTACTTACAAAACGAAGAATTTCGATCAGCTTTTATCTACAATAATAAATACATATAAATATGTCAGATATCAATATACTCCAGTGACTATGTCTAGTGTGGCCTTCATAGAAGGCAAATACCCGCTTAGTAAAATGAATAAAAATCGCCTAAAAATCGCCTAGAGATTGAGAAGAGTGTAGTTCCGCTCGCAGATGGAGTGGAACTGGTAAGAGCATGGGTAGAAGTACAGGTAAGTGGAAGCATAGGTGTCGATGTTGTAGTGAGCGACGCAGGTGGCAGCAGTGGACCATCCATTCGAATACGAGTTGAACGGAGTGACTAGCCACTTCCTGGAAAAAATGTATTCCTAGGATCTTCCCAAGAGGAATCCAAGAGGAACTTACAGTTCGGCAGGGTTCATGCCATATGCGCCGTCCCACACCAAGTTAGAGTAGTCAGCTGGCAGGCATTTGAATGATGATCTGGAAGCAGAGTCTTAGGCCCCTTAAGATCTCAAGATCCTTGATACTTACGGTCCAGACTGCGCATGCCACCTGGGCAAGCCACCAGCCTCGTTCTGTCCAAGACCAATCCAGCTCCAGAAGTATAGCGGAGACTCCTTCATCACCTCATTCTGCAACGACATACATCAGGAACTCCACTTTGAGAATCTGTATTTCATCAACTTACGAATTCTCCAATCGAATCAGCGACGAACAGTGAGCCTCCCTTCTCGTTGCATGCCCTCTCAGCGCTCTGCATGTCCATTTTTGCCATCTCCATGTAGTAGCAGGACTGTTGGTAGCGAATCCAGCCATCTGGGCAGACGAGCATGTCCTGAAAATACTGCTTTCATTTTCTGACTTTTCAGACCGAAGCTGCCATCGTACCCCTGAAGGTCTCGGCTGCTCAGCCTGAGCTGGTCTTCCACAACCACCATTGCAACCACCGCCGCATCCGCAACCGCATTTGGACCTCCTCCCTACGCAGCAACAGCATGGAGGGCCTGAAATTCCCACTGTCGGAGAAAGAAAAGGAGCAGCTCTCATACGCCCAGCAATCTCACTGGTCGTTGTCGGAGGCTCCGTGGTGGTAGTTGTCGTGGTAGTGGTGGTGGTCGTTGTGGTAGTTGTCGTAGTGGTTGGATCTTCCTGGACCTCACAGCAATCGCAGCAACCGCAGAAGCATCCACAGCAAGGAGCAGCTGGAAATGAAGCTTTAGAGGTGATCATCTAATCGGAAAGGTCTTGAGAAAACCTACGCGCTGGTGGTGGTGGAGGAGCAGCCGTGGTAGTCGTAGACTCTTCATAGACCGGGCATTCGCAAACAGGAGCAGGTGTGGTCTCCTCAACGACCGGACACACGCAAGGAGCAGGAGTGGTCGTAGGCTCCTCCTGAGCCGGACATACGCATGGTGCAGCAGTTGTGGTTGGCTCCTCCATTGGCGGACAGACGCATGGTTCGGGGGTAGTGGATGGCTCCTCCTGAGCAGGGCACACGCACAGCTTTGGAGCCTCCGTAGTGGTAGGTTCCTCCGGAGTGGGGCACACGCACAGCTCAGGTGCAGCGGTCGTAGTCGACGGTTCTTCCAATGCTGGACACACGCACATCTTTGGAGCCTCTGTGGTGGTGGGTTCCTCTGCTGGCGGACAGACACAGAGCTCGGGAGCAGCAGTTGACGTGGTGGTGGATGGCTCGTCCAGGACTGGGCAGACGCACATCTGAGGAGCAGCAGTCGACGACGGCACAGGATCCGCTAGAGGTGGACACACGCATCGTGCCGGATCTCCACTTCCATCTTGTTCGAGTGGAAAGGCGATGGCGGGTATGATCAGAGCGAGTAGATACATCGATCTGAAAATGTACCTATTGCAGGATCTATCGATCGACGTTGGTAAGGTAAACCCACCTTGATATCATGGTTAGTTGATGCAGGGTTAGCTAACGACCAGCCTGTAGACAGAAATGTTCTGCACAGAAGATCCTACACGGCCGCTTTTATACAGCCATTTTCGCGCCCGAATCCTAGTTTGATTATGGTAGTGATCTTCTTCCGGAGCAGCATGAAAGCAGAAAATCCCACTGAGCTCTCAGTTCTGAGGCCAGTAGGAAATGTTTACGGTTACATGCGAGTGGACTGGTTCTGTTCTCTCGAACGCAGTTGATTACATGAAAATATTTCTGCATTTCCATCTGAAAAGTATCCAGGATTTCTGCGTATTGAGTCTCGAAAATTCCACGACGTCGATCAAAACGTGGGGAGAGTCGGATCGAAGTTCGTCCAGCTCAGTGGTCAGTGCATGCGGGATCGATAAAAATATTTTATGAGAGACTACCTTTATTGCCCGTTCACTATCGCTTTGATGGTATTCATGTACCAATGGGAAGTAGCAAATAAGCTCTGCTCTTTCCCTGTAATAAGCCAAGTGCTTTATATCTTTGCTGTGGAAAATAATGGGTATGGTTGTAACGGATCACTCGCCAACTGTTGGCAATTTCATGAGCCTATGTGCTCATCCCAGTTTATTCTAAGTTGAATGTTTTTGACTAATTCGTAGCTAAACTTTACCCATACAGCAGTATACATACCTTGGTAACTAAATGGGACTTTGTTACGAAGCTGGTACGTCTGATTGGAGACCTAACACAACCTTTCAATCATATCAATTTCATTTCAATCAAATTCAATTAGGTTCAGACCTCCGAAATTATGTATTCAAACATTGCACAGCATGAGGAAATGCCTAGCATAAAAGGGAGCAAGGTGTGGTGAATTGGTCAGCGGCATTTCTTTGAAGGAATTGCCCAAAATTTTTCCAAAATATCATGACACGTGGAGGGAGGAGGGATTGCCAAAGCCCAACTGAGGCTTCTGTACGCTATTACTTACACATAACCTTGTTGTAACTTGTCATCAATACAGTTTGCCGATGATGGAGGTCTCTAACAATGTGTTGTTGGCGACTTACACCGGGGCTCATGATCTATCCCGGTAATGATTACCTGTAGTTAGACCAGTACTTCTGGTTCAAGTAACTCATCTCAGTGAAGAACAAAATCTGATTACGAAGTCATTTGTACCAACATTTCCTTGAAAAACTTAACGGAGAAATCCACGCTGGATTACCGGGAATGCCACATTCTCTAGGATTTCCACGATTGGTTTTAGGACCGAGCATACCACTAATTGTAACCCTTCTTGGATTTTATGTCTGTGATTCATGACCGCTAGGTGATAGCGAAAGAAAGGCAAAAACTTGTCCGTACTTCTCCGTACTGGTGTGCCTAAACGCAAATGCATGCAATGTTTCAGCAGAAATTGGAATCATCAATGCCCAGCACTTAGCACTAACAATTATGCTGTTTTACCAAAAAATGCAGCATATGTGGATGACATCTACCTTTTAAAGTGACGCTCAACACCTAACCCCAATTGCCGTTGAAGACTAAACACGCAAACTAGTTTTATGCTGCTTAAATGGTACATATGATAGCAAATACAATACAAGCTTAGTTATTAACAATTATGTAAGACGCCGAGTAAGGAATGATCGCAATCGAATTAAAAGCACTTCTTATGGGTTGCACATGGTCAATACATACATCTAATAAGTGCCAAAAATAAAGTAGTGAAAGAGCTCTTGCACACAGTACGAATACTGCTGAGATTATTGCTCGTCCTTATCCTTGGTGCCATGCTTCAGCATGCGGGTGAATTCCACGTAATCAAAAAAGCCGTTTTTGATTGGAGCATCGCGGAACAGTTCATCCACCTGAAAAAAAAGATTAATTTGTATGATACAGTTCCACAAAAACGAACTTCGGTACATCCATTCAGACTGAAAGCTCGGCAGGTATCACTAAAGTATTTAACAGCTTGTCTCCAGTCAGACATAATGTAGGCATTAAGAAATTCCACACATTAATAGGTGGTTTAGATTATCCTTTAAAATCAGCACCTACTTCCCTTTAACCAGAGCACGCTGCCTGTAATGAATCCCTGGAGCGCGAACACTCCAAAGCAGTGGAGTGCATCTCGATAAAGGAAAATAAGCCAGCAGAAATCGCGTACCGCCAAGCTAACTCTGCTGTCGTAACCTCCTATATTATCGTATCAATATTCTGACAAAGAGCTAGAGAACCGATAATTGTCGATTTGTTGTTGTTGTTGCGTAGCTAGCTACTTTGATATTGGCATTTTTCATACAATCCAGGGGTGAGTAGTACACATTCACTGCTGTGCTCTGTATATACAATAAGGCAAATTTACTACTCTCCAGCACTCGCGCAAATAGGCTCATACGAATTCAACCTTCTGCTTTAGCCAATCTTCTAACTGTTACAGAAAAATGTTCAAAAGTTTCTGGAAGTAGCGAATTTGTGCAATCGCTGACTGGGAATAGTGGAGAATCGACTAAGCAACTAATTTCGATAGTAAACAACGATTAGATTGGAGACAGGACAGGATTCGCATCCAGCATGTTTAGCAGGAAAAACACGGCGGCTCATTTCCAATTTGTTACCACGTTCTTTAACCACGTTCTTTAGCCGCTCTGCTATTCAGTATATTCCATCCGTGCGCATGCTCGTTCCTTGCCGCAAATGCCAAATATTCACGAGATACTACATAGAAGATTTGATGATGCAGTAGTAATAGATTTTTATCACTCCAATATCAGCTGGATGAAGATATGCCGACGTGAAAGGAATGGATACACATATATACGGATGAGTCTTATTGGATAGCAGAATATCCACACTATTTCGCGGGATCCTGCGACTAAGCAACTGCTGACGATGACACTTTCTGCAGAATCGTCTTTATCTTGAAGAACCCGGTCAAGCGACCGAAAGGACGACAAAAGCTGCTTTGGCTTGACACGCTCCACGTCCGGCAGAGGTTCGGCATCACCCCAGCTGCGGAAAAGCTTTGCGAACCACAACTTCGGGTGTACGGTCGTGTTCTTCAGTTGAAAGTAGTTGGAGTTCAGGACCAGGCGCACATAGCGCTAGCGAATGGCGTTAGCAAAGAAGCCAAACGGAACCCGCAAACCCGCTGTCGCACGGCTCAAACGCTGTGTGCAAAAAGTGCTTATCTGAGTGGATGACAGATACTGGATACTGGTCCAGGAGCATGTCCAGTCACCAGCGCGTGTTGAATCATAATAACAATCAAAGAACCATATTATTACCCCAACAACGCCTAGGATATTTAACCGAAAGTTTGGAAACTTGAAAGTACTCCGTAAACTGACCTGTTCATGAGTATAGCGATCACCCATAGTTGTGAGCAACTCACGAAGTCGATCTTCGCTCAGTTTTCCCGAATTGTCCTCGTCAAAGCACTGGAATGCATTCCGAATGACTTCTTCAGGATCCGTACCTAAAAATAAGGAATCATATGGTATATTGTCTGCAGAAAGTTGGAAACATAAGCTAGTGATTAAGCTTCAGAATACGAAATGTCCATAAGACTTATCTTGATTTACCTGTAAGTTTTTCGCCGAAAAGCGTCAAGAACATAGTGAAGTTAATCGCCCCAGGAGCTTCGTTCACCATTGAATCGAGGAACTGCTCATTTACATCCTTACCTTCAATGAAGATCAGTGGTGAACAACTATCAAGAAATTTTGGAGTCATTCTAGTGGAGATAGATGACCACAACTGTCACAGTAACAGGATAGGTTTTGAGCTATTTCACAAATAAAATCAGTGGGAGAATTCCGTAATTAAATCCATGAAGTGTCAAAACAGCTGGAAAACTTCACTTTCGTGAAACCATTTGCGAGCGCAGATAGAGTAGACGGCGATAGCGGTGATTCATCTGCGGCCTCGAGAAGGAAGCTTTGCAACCGCGCACCGTAACCGATAATTTCTGCTGATGCTATGCTATTTCTAGCAGCTCTTCTACCCGATTTCAAAGATTTCCTATCAAACCGAGAGGGAAAGCGCCTGGAAATATCATTCCGGCGGCAGACGACACCGATCTCGATGTGCGCGGTGCGGTCGCGCTGCGTCCTTCTAGAGGCCGGGGATTAGCCACCGTCATTGACGTCCACTGCAAGTGCAAATGTCAATGATTAATTTTGATAGGTCAGAGGGTTTTCCAGTTTGTTGGAGAATGCATGGGCTCACCTCCATAAAACCACTATGAAAGGTACCGTAGTTGGAAGTTTGGAAGTGATAGAAGACGCGACTAATAAAAGCAACCTCACACATGGTGACGTGTGGTGAGTTGTAAAAAGGAACCACAAGTGTAAACCAAAACAGTACAAATACCTAGTGAAGCGAACATTTCCTGTAAATCGGCTTGATCTATGAATCCATCTCTGTTCTGGTCAATCATGTTGAACGCCTCCTTGAACTCCTGAAACGATTTATGCAAAGGATGAAAGCAATGAGATGGTACATTTGAATGTATGATAATGGTCATCCTGATTCAGTGTTGTTTCTTTACCGCCATATCACTTTATCATCACCCATCAGTAGCGCGAGCTGATGCAAAAACGTAGCGGTGTAAGCCTGGGATGGTTTCATTCATCAGTGTATGAAACTGTTACCGGCCTCCAAATGTTTCATTCAGAGCATGAATGAAGCTGTTATTGGGCAGCAGTGCTTAAGGGCAATTTATACTGGATGCGTGCGACTGACGCGCGTGCGTCTATATGATAAAGAATAGGGCCCAGTCGCATAACAGTCGCATCGCAGTCGCAGCTCAGACGCACGCGTTTACGACCTCGCGGCAGCCGCGCGTTCTTTTCATTGAGGATCTACATGCCGTGTTGACCGGTCTTCATGGAAAATCCCATGTAAATGGATGCGTGCGATTGATGCGCGACTGACGCACGCAGCTAGTATAAATTACCCTTTACGCAATCACCCTTGCATTAGCTCGAGGTAGAGATGCGTGAACAGCATTGAATCAGGATGACCTCGAGTATACAGCCACATCGACAGAAAAGTCCCGACTTTAAACGAGAGCAATGCTGCTAAAGCGCGGTAAGAACTGGCGAAGCCGTCTACCCTAGTACAAAAATGACATAGTGGTGCAAGTTTGTGACTGGCAAGGCAAGGGTTTCCAACCCGCTCCGCTCCTAATCAGATAAAGTTTTGGTGAAAGAATTCCCGAATCTACGAATTTCTCCTAGTTTCGTTGATAGTAATATATACCAGCTGTTCGGCAAATGGGAGACGGCTTCGCCAGCGACTCTTATAGCCAGATCTTCGGCTGCACCTAATCATCCAGTCGATAACATCCCCATCATTGCAACTACAGTTATAAATGAAGAGTGATACCTGGATCTGAGCCTGGTCAAACATAGCGAAAACATTGGAGGTAGCGCGTTGTGGCCGCTGACGACGATTAACAGTCTTTCGCGAAGCCATTTTCAGCCGTTGGTTGACCCTAAAAGGAAATTAACCACACTTGTATGAAGAGCAAGGAACCAAGTATGACAATAAAAAGTGTAGAGGTCAAAGAGATGAGAATGTTGTAAATAACATGCAAACTGTGGAAATACAAAAGGAACTCTTGGACAACCCAGACGTGAGACATTCTTCTAGATATCTGGAGCATACTCGAGAAATTTCAGAACAGAAACAACAACTTCTTAGGAAAAGCACAATGCCTGGGATGGAAACGATGGAATGGTATTCTCATAAAAACATATCAGAGTGACACCTGTTACTGACAGCCTTCGCCCTTACAGTCAGCTGGTACCTCCCTCTTTTGATTTCAATCAAAACAGCTGAGTGATTTCCGTTACACCACACCCTTTGCAATGCATTCCCGTCCATAGATATCATGCTTCTTGGACTCCAACAAATCGAGGCAAATACCCAAGCATTTCCCTCCAACAACGCAAAATTCCTAACAGTGGCCTGAAGAAACAACTCAGAACAATTCCTCAATGAGGAATCTTTTAGGCAGGGTAGGGACGAAGAAAGAAAGGCCGAATAACGAGGACGGCACTCGCAATCATGCGCACGAATCTTCCTCGTTTGTAGTTAGCGATGACACATAACCGGTATCGATCGAATCTTTGGAATGCCAAATAAAGGACTATGCAGTTAGCGCACAAATGTTGTAAAGGAGCGCGGAATCTTTACCACTACTAAAGAGTGGTGCTTCGATGCGCCGGTTTGGACATGCTAGGACAGGAACTGAGAGGATCAGACGAGAATGATGATGATGGTGTAAATGAAATGTGTGGATGCGCAGGCAGTCAGAGTGTCAGACTTCTGAAGTGTAGCACGTGTGAATGAAGCCTCAACCATTGAAGTTTGTATGTGTATGCTGCAGATAGAAATTATTCTTCATTGAAAATACTGCAGTGATGGAGAAAGGAAGAACTGCAACATGCAACGAACGGCAACTGACAGATTCTTCATAAACGAAAGTGTCTGTGAGCAACCATGGCGTCTGAACAACGCGATGATTCAGCCTCGATCGTCAGTCACGAGCGTTGTTGAGCAAGGAAAGGTGGGCAGAAGCTTTGATATGACTAGCAAGGTTGCACATATGCATGAAAACATTTCTCATATGATTTGCCTCTAACAGGCCTCGAGAACAATGATGTTACAATGAACATAGGGGAGGCACAGGAATATGTACACGAAAGCTATTAAGTTATGCTCAAGAAAGGGAAAATTCAACCGGAGCCTATTAACTGATAAGGTTGAGTGCCCTTAATACACTATCCTGCACTACTTCTTTCAAATTTTTCCTCATAAGGTTGCAGGGTGATGAAATTCGATCGACTGTGTGGAATTCAACGGAAATCCTCGAATTAAACCGCTGAGTCCGGGCACGGTGAAAGGTGGGGGGAGCGTTAGCCGTTGATCCTTTGGAATTATAAGGACAGGCTAAGGTAATAAAACGCTCCCATTATGAATTCGGCCCACTTCAGTGGGTGGTGTGAAGATTTGAACACTAAGTGCAGGAGGCTCCAGAGATCGAAGCCAGTTGCACCAAGCAGGCAACGTGGTGCTCTGATTGTCTGCGAATTAACGAATTTTACCATCGTCACAGTTCCCATTCTCGTTCGATTATAGTCCGTTTCGCCAGCGATGATAATTGAGTATTCGTGCACGGTGTCTGTTTTTCCCTGCACCCTCTCCAATCTCTGCGCACTTTCCCGCCCTCTTCTTCTCTGCGGCGTTTCCCCAACTATCTTCCCCGGTGGAACATGCTATATCCTGCGTGCTCTGCCATTTTCGAATAGGTGATGACGTGCGAGTGAGCCTCGACTGCTGAAATGCCCTCAGCTGTGGAAAATTCTGAAAAAAAAAACCTCGCTTCTCCTTTCTAGTAAGTTTAAGCAAAAGAGACAAATTTCTCCGGTCTCCTCAGCTTTAGCGCCGCAGGCTCAGCGCGCTGGAAAACTTTCTACCGATTGCGCAGAAGGACTGTACTAAAAGTTCATACAAAATAGGGCATTTACTTCGATTGGAGCAGGGCAAGGCGGTGATGTTCAATTAGAGCGCGAAATCTACATCCCCTTCGTACCACAATTCGTTGGAGTAGTGACGGCAACTTTTTGGACTCATTTCGCGAATGTTTCACTGAGAAGGCTTCATTAACTACCATGTAAGTATTATTCCAACATTACTGAACAAATATTCCACATTTTGCTGTTCAAACACATTTTTCCATGTGTAGTTATTTACAGATTGAGCTCAGCTTTAATTCAAGGACATGGCTATTCTATCAACACTTCAATCGAAGAAGTCCCTGCCTCTCGACGAAAAATGGTTGCTGGTCCCAGCCTTTCTAAAGGTACACTTCATTTTCATAGCAATCAGGTCTTTTTTTTTCAGATTCAATTTTGACTTCCAGGTGCGAGGTCTTGTAAAGCAACATATAGTGAGCTTCGATTATTTTGTGAACCAAGAGATAAAGACTATTATGCTTGCAAACCAGAAAATCACCAGTGATGCAAACCCAAATTTTTATCTGAAGTAGGTTTTCAGAAGTTTCTTGTTCATCCTCTGTGAGGTTGATGCAACCCCGCGTAAAATCCTCTCCTAATAGTAAATGAAGACCAAACCATTTCAGATATCTGGACATACGTGTAGGAAAACCATCTAGTGAGGAGGGTCTCAATCAGGTGATTTTTGAAACGTCAATGACTACTGAACTTCCGATTTGTATATACATTGTTTATATGCATCTCAGATCCATGACAAAATAACTCCTCAAGAATGTCGTCTGAGAGATATGACGTATGCGGCTCCTATTAATGTCGACGTCGAATACACTCGTGGTAGCCAGAGAGTGATTAAACGTGATCTCACCATCGGGAGATTACCTATCATGCTCAGATCAAGTAAATGCATATTGAAAGACTTGGTATGTTGTCCATGGGCTTCTTTTGTAGTTGTTCTTAATGTGTGGTCTGTGATTTTTTCTTCAGGCAGAGGAAGAGCTGGCGCGCGTACAAGAGTGCCCATATGATCCTGGAGGTTACTTCATAGTCAAGGGTTCAGAAAAGGTTATTCTGATTCAAGAACAACTTTCAAAGAACAGGATAATGATTGGTAGGAATTCGAACAAGGATCTTCAGTGTGAGGTAAGGTTTCTGTGTTTTTTTTTTCAACACATTTTCTAACATTACACACAGACTCCTATTAAATGTATTTAACTAGGTTCTTTCCTCAACTGCTGAGAAGAAAAGCAAAACCTATGTCATTGCCCGACGGAATAGGTACTGGCTGCGTCACAATCAGCTCACTGATGACATTCCAGTTGCTATCGTGTTTAAAGTGAGTCTGTTGTTCTGCAATTCACTGCTACTAGCACAGCACTAGTCGTAAATTCTGTTAAGAATTTAATCTCTTTTCTATTCCTTTCTGTTCAGGCTATGGGAGTGGAATCAGACTACAACATCATCAGCGCAGTTGGTCTGGAGGAGAAGTTAGTGGCTGCATAGTTTTTTCTTCGCTACTAGCTATACATGATTATTATCATAGGTATGTCACAGCATTTGCCGCTTCTTTGGACGAGTGTTCTGCTAATAACATCTCTACCCAGCAACAAGCTATCAACTACATAACAACAAAGGTGAAAATTTCGGACCCTGAGTTGTCGCCCTTAGAATGGATAGTTCTCACTATTTCATTGGCTGACCTGCTTACATGATTTTAATTTAGATTATAATTTTATACCTAATTTAGATCAAAGCTCGCAAGTACGGAAGTCCTTATGGAGTTGCAGCATCGTCAAACATCCCTGTCCCAAAAGAACATGAAGCAGTGGACTTTTTATCAACGTTAGTCGTCCCCAAAGTTGTTCTCCTGCGCGTTCCTCATTGTCTTCTTTTGCTATTTCAGATCGATGATTTGTCACATCCCCTGCAATGACGGTAATTTCAAGATGAAGGCAATATTCCTCGGTTTGATGACAAGAAGGTCTGATTTCATTCTTGTTTCTCACCAGTATCCATTTAGCCATTAACATCTTGCAGATTAATTCAAGCGGAGTTGGGCGAGTGCGACTTAGATGACCGAGATTTTTATGGAAACAAACGGCTTGAACTGGCAGGATCCCTGCTGTCTCTTCTATTTGAAGACGTATTTAAACGATTTAACAGCGAACTGAAAAGAGTGGCTGACAACTCCTTAGGAAAAACACTAGCAGCGCCCCTTGATATAGTAAAGCACATGCGTCAGGTTCGTTTACTCATGTCACAGTTATAGACGAATCTGTTAAGATTACTTAAACGCGATAAGATTAGAAGTTTTTTAGGACCTGATAACTCATGCCATATCGAATGCTCTTTCAACTGGTAACTGGATCATAAAACGATTCCGAATGGAGCGTCACGGCGTAACTCAGGTGAAATAAGTTGATTAGCTCACTGTAAGTAGAAATTCGAACCGAGTCCCCACTAAAGGTTTTTCTTGTCCTGATCACTGTCGGACCTCACTTGCAATTTTGTTTATTGACAATGCTTGATGTCTGCATCTATACAATCCTATCTCCGTGTCTAATTTTACTGAAGATTATTCTTTTTGATTGAGAGTGCTGAGATCAAGTGCTGCCTTTTCAGGTCCTTAGCCGCCTATCATATATTTCTGCCTTAGGAATGATGACAAGGATCAACTCTACATTTGAGAAAACTCGAAAGGTTCCTTTGCTTTAGATTCTTATGTTCGCTTTTTTTTTTTGAGGTCGGGGGTACCTTATTAAACCCCATCACCATTTAGTAAAGGTCTGGACAACATTAATTTTGGATTCTCTTGCTAAGGAAGCCTTAAAGGCGCACATTAAAGGATAACTAAAGGTGCTAAAGTTGAAATAGCAGGGCGGGTGCTGTGAGGTATCACAGCTCGGCTGCGCTAGCCCTTCAGTGGAGGTTCAAGATGTTCGTTATCTCTCAATTTCAGCGTGTTCGTCAATCAACTCATGCCTATAGGTGTTTTGTTTTCGGCTTTCTTCATAAAACTTGTCTTTTCTGGCCAGCAGAGTTGTCAAAAGTACAGCCAAAATGTTTCATTAGTTTGAGTGCTTACATTCTTCGAAATTTGCTTTCGTGGCTGTACCTTCATACTAGTTCACTATACAGGTGTCGGGTCCTCGATCTCTGCAACCTTCACAGTGGGGAATGCTGTGTCCCAGTGATACTCCCGAAGGAGAGGCCTGTGGTCTGGTGAAAAATCTCGCTCTCATTTCGCATATTACTACAGATTCGGATGAAAGGGCAAGTTTTAAATAGAGTTGCTGCGATTGTACCGTGAACTGTTATTTTGGATTTCTCATTCCGAATCTGTTTCAGCCTGTGCTGCGCTTGCTCTTCAATTCAGGTGTCGAAGATCTGCAAAATATGCACTTCTCACACATAAATAATCCGTAGGTTTTATTCGCTTCTATTTTACAATACGCTACAGTCTATGAACTTCTGCACTTACAGCAACTATCATCAAGTATTCTTAAATGGTCTTCTGGTCGGCACAACGTTAGATCCAGCTCGTGTTGTACGCGCTGTGCGGACGGTGAGAAGGTGAGACTGTAAAGAAATTTCGGGCTAATGGGTATAAATAGAGATATATGTATGTACATAGAGATAAGTGTAAGTCCGATGCGCATATTGCTATGTTTATGTGAACATCTGAGAGAAAGACAACACTAGGTAAGATTTTGGTAGGCTATGTTTTGGCAGAATACCAGATGCCATCCTATCGGCGGTATTCACCTATACTACCGAACTACTGAAGTGTAATTCTTCTGTTGAACAGTGATTTTTCTTGCAGGAGTGGTTTGCTGTCGGAATTTGTATCCGTTTCTCGATCGCTTCCTCTGCGCGCTGTGTACATAGCAAGCGATGGCGGTCGACTATGTCGACCTTATCTCATCGTGGAAGATGGCAAAGTTCTTCTTCAACCACATCATATACAGGTATGGAGGGGCAACTGCACCAGTGTAAGAAACGTTTTGGCTGCAATGACTGGATCTGATTAGGGAACAGAATAACTTTATTTTGAGCAAATATGGATGTGCGTTGGAGACCTACGATCAAAAAGCAAAGTTTAAATCTCAAAAAAGTCGATGAATGCGAATTGGGGCTCCTATAGGCTCATGAACATGACGTTTACACATTTACCCTGGATAATTTTAATGATGCGTGCCAGCTCTGAGGACGCACTCATTTGCAGGAACTGAAGGAAGGTCAACGAATCTTCGAGGACTTCGTTGATGATGGGTTAATAGAGTATCTAGATGTGAATGAGATGAACGATGCTAATATTGCAGTGTATGAGACTGATGTGAATGCTAAAACTACACATTTGGAGGTATGGTTTGAACTCTGTTGGTGAACTCTCCAGTTTCGGTCTTTTTTTTAAATAATCGTCATTGGATACGTTTTTTCTCACCAGATTGAGCCTTTCACTCTGTTGGGTGTCTGTGCTGGTCTTATCCCTTATCCTCATCATAACCAGTCACCTAGAAATACTTATCAATGTGCTATGGGTAAACAGGGTAAGTGTTTAAGGTATGTTGTCAGAAAATTTAGCTGTTGTAATGAAAATCTACATTTTCAGCTATGGGAACTATTGGTTACAACCAACAAAAACGCATCGATTCGATTATGTACCTACTTTGCTATCCTCAGCGGCCTTTGGTGAAGTCAAAGGTAGACGTGAATGCCACATTTGCGACCAGTTAAATATGTTTCCTGATGCCTAGTAAGTTTCCAGACTATCGAACTGATCAATTTCGAAAAACTGCCAGCGGGTGCTAATGGCATCATTGCTGTGATGTCATATAGTGGTTACGATATTGAGGATGCGCTAGTTCTTAACAAGGCGTCGCTGGATAGAGGTAATTTATTCTCCTTTTGTGGATGTCGGAATCCAAGCTATACTGCTATTATCCAGGGTATGGAAGATGTCTGGTGTATAAACATGCGAAAGGAACTGCAAGAAAGTATCCGAACCAGACATACGATAGGCTGATGGGACCATCACTAGATCCTCTAACGCGTAAACCTATATACAAACATAAAGTAATACTTCTATTTCACCTTCTAACAACGTCACTTTCTTTGCTGCTGCTGTGTTACTATTTTTCATGTTGTTTTCAGGTTCTAGACCAGGAAGGAATAGTTTTTGCTGGGGCTCGTATCTATTCAAAGCAGACTATGATCAATAAGCATATGCCAGTGGTGTCTCAAGAGACTTCCTCACCAACTGCCCAAGGTAAGCGATGAAATGTTGTTTTGGTAGTCTTTCAGAGTCTTTTGTTGGTCTGCACCATTACTTTCGTCAACACTCGCCAAACGAAAGTATGTTACTGAACAGCAACGAACAATGTTATACCGATTTCTTTCCTACAGCTGTGGTGCCAGGGGTTCGTTCTATTGAGTACAAAGATGTCTCGGTGACCTACAAGAATTCTCTCCCCTCATATGCTGAAAGGGTTCTTCTAACCTACAACGATGAAGAAGCACATCTTGTGAAGATACTTTTGAGGCAAACGAGGTGAATCGGTTTTGTTGCCCTATTATGACAACAAGAGGTTCACTGTGTTCCAGGCGACCTGAGCTGGGGGACAAATTCTCTTCTCGACATGGTCAGAAAGGAGTATGTGGACTAATTGCTGCACAAGTACGTAGAGCTTTCACAACTAAACATCGTTGCAGCTTGTCCAAGTCAGTTTTATTTTCCAGGAAGATCTTCCCTTTAATGACCTTGGCATGGTGCCAGATATGATCATGAATCCGCATGGTTACCCCTCTCGAATGACAGTCGGAAAATTGATGGAATTGCTTAGTAGCAAGAATGCTGTGCTTAGTGGCCGATATCACTATGGAACCGCCTTCGGGGGTGATCAGGTGCATATAGTACACTCACATTTCATAATGATACCGGTGTCTGTCCAGGTTACAGCATTTCTGACTGAGATTTTCGTAGGTTATCGACGTATGCAATGAGCTGGCATCGCGTGGATACAACTACTTGGGTAAAGACATGTTGACGAGCGGGATTACTGGGCAACAGCTGTCTGCCTACATCTATTTTGGACCAATATATTACCAAAAACTGAAGCACATGGTACACGATAAAATGCATGCGAGAGCTAGGGGACCCAGGTACGATTTTGTTCATCTGAACTGTATATAGAAGGTTTCTTTCCTTACCAGCATAAACACGACTATATCCAGCTATACACAAGAGAAAATTTCAGTTTTTTTCAAAGATGTTTGAGTTATCGTGTATTAGTTCTTGGGAGTTACAATGCGGATCTGAATCTGCGACACTTTTGCTTTTTATTGCATTCATTCTTATTTTAAAGAGCTGTGTTGACCCGACAGCCGACAGAAGGTCGTTCGAGAGAAGGAGGACTTCGCCTTGGTGAAATGGAACGAGACTGCCTCATCGCTTACGGTGCATCAATGCTGCTAATGGAACGTCTCATGGTGTCTTCAGACGAATTCAAGGTTAGCGGTTTCTTTTCTTTTAACTAATAGTTCTTAGTCACAGAAGTAGTGAAGTTGACACTGCTCCGCTAGTTTGGCCTCAATAGTCTGTTCGCACAGTGGGGGTTAATTAATATGCCGATCACGAATAGCACTACTGTCTTGCAGCATCCTGTCATTTCAGCGACAAAAGTAACCCTGTCCTTCCGCTTCCTTAGCAGCAACATCAAGTAACTCCCATAGGCAAAATTTTTGCTGAAATTCCTGAATTTGAGTCTTTTTAGGCAGAACTAGTCGAATAGCGTTGTGAAATCTTCTCGCAAAGATCTCCTACGTTTCAGGTGGAAGTGTGTTCAGAGTGTGGCTTGATCGGATATCATGGATGGTGCCAAAACTGCCGGTCTAGCAAGTCACTCGCGAATATCAAGATTCCATACGCTTGCAAACTATTGTTCCAAGAACTACAGTCTATGAACATCGTCCCCAAGCTTGATCTGGCTAGGTACACGTAGCTTCGTTAGTATTCTACCACTTCAGCTCAGTTGTAATGAACGGACTCGCTTGTTGAATTATTGCGATTAAGGAGAGAACTAACTTGTTGTTGAATTCATATTTGTCTGTTGTTGTTTCATCGATGGTTCGCATGGCTGTTCCTTGTTTTGTACGAGTACTTTAGACTGTTTTTACGTTGCTAGAATTTGTTACATCTTTCAAGATTCTTCTTTTATGAATCATCTAGAGTTTAGTGATATCATTTGTTTACACATTTGCAGTGTCTTTCACTTCTGTCAGCCTGAAATGCAAATATTGCTTCGCTGGAGATTTGACAGTTGTCGTGACTCACGGCTTTTAAGCACGACCGGGAACACATTCGAAATGATGAGGAATTCTAGGATTTCATAGAAGAGTAATACGCAACTACGGCAGTGGTGAATTTTGCCAGCGCTCAATTGGTATTCTCGGGTTTGACCAATTCGATCCTGTGCCAACGCATGGTCTGGCCTGAGGGTTCATCTTACTCTATATAAAGCGCAGACCCCCCCCCCCCCCCGCCATCGCCGCGCGAGGGGTGACAGGTAACGCTGTCATTGATCCACTCGCCTCGCCCCACCTCTTTTGCCCGCCGCCAGGGGCTCAATTGCGAAAATTGACCCGCCCAATGTCATGCCCATGGTATATGTATGTGTACAACATGAAAATCTTCAATTAGGACACCTAATTTGCAACGAAAACGGAATATCTTGGATCTTTAAAGCAGAGTGGGAGAACCACTGATGAAGCGAGTGTGATTTCGCAATCAGATCCGTGAATCATCCAAATACAGCAGAGTTGAACGGATATTTTCGCCGCACTCCTTCTAAAGCGTTAAGTAGTAGCAGCAATTAGAAATTAACGGTCAGTGGAACAAATGGTGCACTCCATGAGCTTAATATAGTACTTACAAAATAGGAATAGAATGTTCACGCAGTTTATTCCTGTTAAAAGCTAATTGTGCCCGAACCATAACAATTTCGCCTTTCAGCGCTATCCCAAATGAAAACGACTTGACCACGTGAGGACCTGTGTTGCTAATCATACAAAGGACCATTTAGAAGCTCTCTATACTGAACATAATAAGAGTTAACCTCCAAAGGAGCTACGCAGCTTCGCAGGAAATCACTGTCATCCGCGAAGCGCGGCGAGGCTGCGCTTCGTGTGGATGACAGTGATTTTCTAGAGTTTAGGTGACGTGGCACACGGGCTCTGGCTCGGGGTTCTTTTTTTCAGACTTTACCTAGCCCGGAGGTAACGTGGCACACGGGTCCGAGTCAGAAGTCTGGCTCGTTCAGACATATTTAGGGAGGGGGGGGGGGGTCCAAATCCTTGTTTTGTTATTTTTCGACTTACTTATTACTGAAACTTGGAGTAGTTACGTGACTAAATTCAGCTCAATTACTGATACGCTTATAATTTCTCATATTTGGGTACTTTCTCAGGTGTAACACCCTCCGGTGGTTTTCGAAGGACAACTTTGCAAGTGCGATACACGTAAACAGCCTCTGGATAATCAGTACACCCCTGTTTGAGTGAATTACATCTTGTTCTTTGCAGAAATGCTAAGTTTCTACAGGAAGCAGGCCTTCAGGGAGGTGGTGCTCTCTGCGGCGTTTCACATTAGCAGTGAGCATCGGCTTATTGCCAGTTTGATTCCTCTGATGAGAAGTTCCAGATAAGGGAGGGCACTCACGTTTGGGTGACATCGCTTTTGTAAAATCTGAAAGTTGGTGATGTTGTATTTGCTCTCGATGCAATGTGAAATATGTGCACTAACACCAGATAGATCTGCAGGGGTATCAATAAGCTTCCGGCCTGGTCCCACTTACAGAATAGCTTGTGTCGAAATGTTGAAGCAAATAAACACAGACCCCTAAACGTCAAGGCACTTTTCATCTTGCGCTTTATTTCCTTCAATGAAATTTAAAACATTTTTATCAGATCGGTATAAATATTACACGTAGGCTCCTTTCCATTCTTTTTTTTCGCCTAGTTCACCTGAAGTTTTTAAAGTCAAATCTTCTGGTGTACTCTTGCATCACATAGCTGGGCCCTTACTCCGCTCATGGACTGGTGAGTTTGGTGAAATGCTTTCGCATTCTTGTGAAGAAATATGGAACTATGAAAAAAAAAACAAAAATATTTCGTCAGAGAGCCTGAATTTCACGGTTTCGCTCGGCTGATTTCCGGATGCGATGGAGCAAAGTAGCCCGGTGATTAGCTACTTTCTTGAGGTCCACCTACAGATAATCAACTGACGCGATGTCTTCTATATCTCACAAAAATTTTGGCCAGACAATTTCAGCTCCAAGTTCCATCTGCGATAGTGCTGTTCTTCTAGAATTGCTTGCTGGGACTCACTACTTCGTGACTGAAACTCCAAATTTCAGCGATGTATAGAGTACTCATAAGCAGTCAAAAACACTGCAGAACACTGCTTTCGTTTTTTCCTTCAAACACCTCAAAATTAGCTTCGAATGTTCAACTGAAATTTTCCCGTCGAGTATCGAAAAAGTTTCTGAGACTCAATGAACCGCGAAGCATGAAATTATTGAACGATTGCCTAGAATATCTTCAAGGGAGGTTTTTGGTTTAGGCTCCGCACCCATTCTGGTGTCAAAATCGTTTAGCACTGCTTAAAAATTCTCATTACAACCGCAGTACTCTGTCCTGGCTTTGCCTCCGCTCTTCAAACGGGGTCTGCTCCGTCGCTGACCAGTTTTTACTCCCACAGAAGACGAGAAGAAGAGAGGATTAATTCCAGTATCACAAGATCTACGTTGACGGGCCGCAGCAACTCCAAGGACCCCACTAAAAGGAAGGTGCAATCCAGCAGCAGAACAGGTTGGTTGATTTTTTGCCTTTTCTTTAGAATCCAAGACCCCCGCTCACTACTGATGAGTTCCGGTGGTGGTCTTACTCTTTTTCTGTTTCTTCGTCTAGTGGAAGGAACGAAACGGATCTTAGATATCCTTTCCTTTTTTTATTTTATTGCCTTCCCATTTCCTCATGACAATGCTAGAGGGTTTTTTTTTTGCGTTGACAGTTAAGAGGTGGGTTTGGGTAGTTTGGGTCTTGGTCAATAGCAATCGTCAGAGGGTTGTTTCCTGCTTGGTACACATTTTTTTGTGTGATATTCATAGCCTAGCTTGAACAAAACGTTCTTATTTCTACGAGGGCTAACGAAATCTCATGAAACTTTGCAAACTAGAGTGAAGGGCTCGACAATATGAAAGTGACTCAAAATTATATGTACAGAAAGATGGAACATTCAAGCGAAGGCCGGGCACTTTTTGGTACCCTTGCACTGTTTGCCCCAAATAAGTTCACAGAAAGAAACTTGCTTAACTTACTCCTATGACTTTTCGGTGAAATAGAATCCTCGTGCGTTAGAAGATATTCTATGGTTTCCCCAGGATTTTTGTTGAGGTAAATTGTTATGTAAGTATAAAAAGTGGTGTAAGCCATGGAAGTACATACATTGTCGTTTTTTTTTTTTTGCATAATGGTATATTCTAGCTTTATGAATTACTTGTGGATTCCGTGTAGTCATTTTCAAAGTCTTTTTTTTTCAATTGCTTTTACCCCAATTAGGAAATCTCCAGGATTATCTAAGCATTCGAATATTACGGTATCTCAATTATGCGTATGTACTATACATTGAAGTTTTGAATTACTCTTAGATTCGTTCGAGAACACCAAACGAATTTTGCTCAGACTCCATAGGTTCACGCACCTATAAGTCTTTCAAACAATCTTGAGAAAAGAATTTTTCTGCAAGGTGCACGTCATTGTGTGAAGGTTCGTTTCCCGAAGTCGTATCTATGAGTGTGCATCATTTTGAGGGAAAAGAGGGCGTAACTAGGCGACTCTGATTGGAGCATGCGAGCCGCCCGTCACCCCTCCCCCACTTGTTTGGATTCGTACGGGGCCACGCATCTATGCACCATGTCGACGCCTCACGACTTCAAAGTGGGTGTGACGGGCGCCCTGAATGCCCCAATCAGAGTCGAGGGGTTACGCCCACTGTTCCCTCACGATGATACAAACCCCATATCTATGTGCAGGGTGAGCACGAATTATTGGCGCGTAGTTTTTTTGAGCTCCAATCGAGTAGCATTAGGTAGGATTGATCGAGTCCACAAGCCATACTCTAGGTATCTTTGCTTGAGTCATGTCTACCGTAGACAGCAGCTGCTTTCCCGGATGGCCTCTTTCTGTGCCAGCACAGGCTTTAGGAATCCTCGTGGTCAAACCGCGAGGTAGCGAGCCGTGACACGAGGTCGGTTACGGCTCCCTACTTTCAAAGATTTTCTGGGGCAGGTTTAGGAGACTTCAACCATCCATATATGATAGGTCAAGACCAAGCCTCAACTAATTTGCGCTCACCGTGGATTGGACCACTAAATCACTAGCTGGTAAAAACAGGTGTTATATCTAACAAGCCCTTTTTGCCATTTCTTGCGAACTCAGGACTGATAATATGAAGAGAAGAGCAAATATAGGAAATGTTTTGAAATTGTGGAAGACTCCCAATTCTACTAGTAAAAAAATAAAATAAAAAATTCTACTAGGTTCTTGTAAACTCGTTCATCCCCATTTTACGAAGCAAAATTCGTACAAAAGTTTTACAGGTGATTTCCTTGGATTTCAGCTTGAAGGCTTTGTCCATGTAATTCATTTCATTTGCATCTTTATGAGCTCCGCTTCGGGTATGTTTGTGGGTAATGTCTAGAGTACCAAATGGGGGGGGGGGGGAAGAACAGACAGATTGAAGTTCGTCCCTGAAGACTCTTGAAAATATCTTCTGAAATCACGCTTGCGTGTCAAGGGTGTTCTGAGCTGAAAGCTTCCTCAAGTCTTTCCAGACCAGGAAAGAAGTCATTCAGCAAACTTGCTGTTGTTTACGGTAGGTATTGCTAGTAAACATGCCCACAACATGACCTTTGAATTCGTTCCACCACAGCTGATTGGGGCTCAGAAGACCACGCGCCAATAATTTGTGCGTACCCTGTAGGATTACGTTTTCAAAGATTCGTCTCCTCAAAGACCACGAGATAGAGGACTATCTCTAATCACTGAGCAATGTGTGTGAAGGATTCCGCGCTCGCAAAAACTGAAGTTGATGGCAAACAAAAGCTGATTCTCGGACTTGCCTCCTGCGGAATGCTGCACAGTTAGCTGCTTATTTACAACAGTAACAGCCGCGTACGCGAGAAGATGGCAAAAACGAATTTTTGTCAAGCGTTGCGCAGACGGGATGGACGTGGGATAGGTATTCGAACAGTATTTTCTAGTAGCTGACAGATGTTCAAAATGCACACTTCTTATTTGTGAAAGAAAAATTACTGCACCCTTAAGTGGAAGCTGATGGGGTGCCATGAGGTGCACCCATTAAAATACCCATTTTTTTTCTTGAACAATCAGTATATGACCAACATGATTGCGCCAACGTAGCCTAGGGATGTTTTCCTTTTTCAGTGGGTTCAACCGAATCTGTGGTCTGTATGTCGTACTTTCTTTTTTGCAGGCAAAAGGCGGACGTGAGCAAAAAACGCGGTTCTTGCCAAAAAGCGAGATCTGGGACTTTAAGAGCAAAGTCTCTAGAGAGTCAAGCTCAAACACACGATTAAAGGATGTAAAGAAATAGTAACAGAAATAGTTTATTAAATAACCTTCTGCAAATTTTTATCAGTCTCGTAATGGTCAATTTTTCATTGAATGCAATACTTGATTTTACTACCTTTTTTGAATTTTCTTTCAAAATTTTTATTTGTGTTGGGGCGCCCGTAGAGCTGCGATAAGAGACCCGCCGCTGTTCGTTCGCACGATCATTGGTTCGATCCCGCCCGAGGCCAACCAAGCCTTCCATCTCCCAGAGGTCGGTAAATTGGAACTGGAGGATCTTTGGAGGGTGAAGCACTGACTTGACGCATCAAATGCCTACGTAAGTCACTGCGTAGTGCTCGATGCGTCGACGATACTCAGATGAAACCGAATGCGTGGCGCATCCCACAAATAGGATCGATTAACCCCGACCACTTTTATTTGTTACTAGCTGCCGTACCCGGCTCCGCTCGGGTGTTTTACTACCCTGGCTACATCACACTGCAGAGCTCAATTACTATCACCGATAAATTCGTTAAGCCGTCATTATTTTGGTGATCAGCATATTAGCGCAGGCCAAGTGACCCTTTCCCACAGACTTGTGGGGGAAAAGTTAGCAAAGCTATTTCGGTGACAATGAATCAATGCATTCGTACAAAATGGTTGTCATATTCATATTCAGCGTATCGAGGAACCCCAGGAGACATGTCTTCACCGCCCCATTGGGCAGAAAAGCCGAAAATCAATAAAATCAACAAATCAGTATTTTGTGCAAAATGGTTGTCACATGCGTGTTCAGCGTATTGAGAAACCCCAGTAGAGATGTGCTCGTTCGTCCCCGAGCGAAAATAGGAAAAAGTCGATAAAATCGATAAATCAATATTTCGTGCAAAATGGTTGTCATATTCGTATTCAGCGTACTGAGGAACCCCTGAAGACATGTCCTTGTCCGTCCCCGAGCTAAAATGGAAAAAAATCGATAAAATCAATAAATCAATATTTCCTGCAAATTGGTTATCATATTCGTATTCAGCGTATTGAGGAACCCCAGAAGACATGTCCCCACCGACCCCTGATCAAAAATAACGAAAAATCAATAAAATCGATATAATCGATAAATCAATCGATAATTCCAGGTGCAAAGTAGCCTATAACCTCCGCCGGCGCGCGAAGAATGTGTATGCAAAATTTGGTCCCGATTGGTTCACCCCCCGCGATTTCTATTAATTACATACATACACACACACACACATACAAACTTTCACTTTTATATATACAGACTATTTCGTAGTTGTCACCTTATTATCGTTTATGGTTTAACTTTCCAAATAATTTGTGTCAATTCGATAAAAAGTGTGTAAAAATTAACTCTAAAAAATGTTTCAACCCGTTCCCGAGTGGGAAGGACCTCACCCTCATCCTGCAACTGCCACATTCCCTCACTAAATTAAAGATTACTCGAGTTTTCTGGCAATTGGCTTATGATCATTTTTGCTTGGCCTAAAAAAAACCAAAGTATGTGACACCCTACCAGTTCTGGTAGGAAATCAAGGTGAAAGAGACTTTGTATCACTGTGTTGGGCTCTAGTTCACCTACTTCAGTATGTGGAACTCCGTGTGAAAGTATCTGAGCTTTGATGAGTAGTACGAGTCAGCTCCAAGTAAGCGATTCCAGTGAATGATGCTGGGCCGTTGTTCTACTTCATAAATTCTATTCTCATAAGATGTAACAACGACTTTTCTGCTGTCAAATCCTCTCCTTTCATCTTCACAAGTATGCTCTCTGGTAGCCTTCTCTCATCTGCAGCAACTGAGGCCCAACATGGGAATGAAGCTCAGACTAGTCCCTCTGCGTCTTCGCTGGACTTGTGTTTTAGTTATGCCATTTCGGTCACACGCAACCCATTTGTTGTTCTAGCTTTACTAGTTTTATTCATGTTATGATTTTTGCCCTTGTGTGGCACTCCTGCACGATGTAAATGAAAAAATAAATCTCTCCTTTCTTTTATATTTCATTTTTTTACATCTTATATAATTTCAAGACCAAAACTTCTCGTTCCACTGGCCCATCCTAATCTATGTATTTGAGAGCAAAACAACCCCTTGTAATTTTTTCTCTTTTCTTCTTTATTATTTGTCATTTATCCCCCTCCGCATTGGCAGATAACGTGCGAATCACTTGCCAAGCGCAGCGAGGGAGTGTTGGCGAGGCCAGAGGTCGGATCCTTTACCACTAGCATAGTGATGGATAGCACATTTGCCTGCTGCGGCACGCTTCTTCTTGTCAAAATACTACGAAGTAACATCATCGAATCTATGAAAATTTGTGTAAACTTGAAAAGGGGTTGCATTTCGTTGCATGAAGATGTTTAATCCATTACTCGCCACGTCGAGCTTGAGTCTCCGAGTTCTTCGTGAAAAAAAAGTTGTCGAGATCGTTGGGAAATCTATATGCATCGATTAAGCCCTCAACAGATTTTTCACCGTTGTCCTTTGCAATCAGGATGGCGACCCAGTGGACCATTACATCCATTACATTAAGCGCGAAAGCAAGGTGTTGTTTCAGTGGAAAGCCACAATTCGTGAAGAGTAGAGTTATGTTAATAGAGCTGTAAGTCACCTAGTTTATGATAACAGAAATTTTTCAGAATCGTTGAGACTTTAAAGGTTAGATAGCTGATTTTTCTAGGAATTGGAAAGGAAGTCGCCGCAAGCAAAACCTGCTAAAGTTGAAAACCCCTTGAAGAATCTTTTTATTTATTTATTATTTATTTATTCATGCACGTAGAATGCGTCGAGTGGAAAGCAGAAGTGTAAGTAACGGCAACACACAGTTTATTGAAATTGATTATGAGACCCTGCTATGTAGTAAAAATTTCATGAGAGGTTCAGACGAATGAATCAATGAATTCAAGTGCTCCTTTATACGTTCGTTATAACTCGTTGGGAATGCATGTTGTTGGAGAAATAGCTTCAAAATAATTTGAAATCATGGAACTCCTGTCCTAGATTTTATGGCTATGCCACAGCCATGTAACAATTTACGTACGTTTTTTGCTCCAATCTAAAGAGGGCGATTGACAAAAAGTGCATCTCACTGCGATGCGTACATTTACCCGGTTTAGATCTGCACGCAGCATGGCAAGTTCGTCTTACGTGAAAAATTTCCTTACTTATACCAAGGGACAAAAACAGAGAGGACACATTTGGATGTATTAGGCGCTTCTGGACGCTGATCTACTCTGACCTGGTATGCATGAACAGCTCAAACCCCGGGCATGCGCGCGCAGTTGTTACATCGGTACTCGACTCGAGGGTACGGCAAATATCCACCCCACCTCCCCCTCGCTGCTCGGCACTACCGTATCCGCCCCCTGCTCAGCGCGTTCTGGCGCCTCGCTCGCCGAACAAACTCTCGGCGATCGGCGGATCTGCGTGTCCGGGATCGGCGAGCTCTCTGGCCGCTATTACATCCGGACTCGCCCCTCCTCTCGAATAAAAATAGACGCTCCGGGGCGTAGCGCCGGCGAAGAAGTCTCTCGCTGTACACTGCCGCTTGCGGAGTGGGACTCTAGTCGCGTCGTCGTAGCACCTCCCAAACACACTACACCATGCCGTCTCAAGGTGCGTGATTCCGGCGTAACTGTACTGCTGGCCGTTGATTTCCTGAATTTTGCTGGATTAATTGGAGTGGTTTAGACCAGCTGAAGGAGATCTTCAACCTCTACGACGAGGAACTCGATGGCAAGATCGACGGCACCCAGATCGGAGACGTCGTCCGGGCTGCTGGACTCAAGCCGACCAACGCCATGGTCACCAAGGTGGGTCAATTTTCCAGTCTGAGCCAATTATTTTCTGTTTTATCTCTCATTTCTGCCTCTCGAATTTTCTGACCTCTCCACCGACTGTCACCTCTCCCTTCAGGCTTCTGGACAGGAGTTCAAGCGCAAGGGTGAGAAGCGCATCACATTCGAAGAGTGGCTGCCGATTTTTGAGCAGCTTTCAAAGGAGAAGGCAAGCTTTTCTCGCACTTCTTTCGTTTTTCTACCATTTTCTTCGATGAGTTCACCTTTTGCTTGCCATCCATGATCCTCACATTATCATAAGCAGTGAATTTTTCCAATTTTCTGAGCCAAGTCCTGGCACTTCCGATGTAAACTCAGCAGCCAATGTCATGCATTCGGTCTGGTTTCTTCGTGTTCGCTGCTCTCTCCTACGCCCGCGCGCTATCTCCGCGTTTTCCCCGAAATCCTCGAATGCACACTTATCCCTCGTTTCCTCGGCACGGCAAACAAATCTCAAGCCCTTCGGATCTTGAGTTCTCTCGAAGAACCAGGGATTCCGGACTTTGACTGGGATGAGCCGAGCGCCCAGCGCATCGGTCCCAGTTGTGACGTCACAACGTGGATGGTTAATTGAAGTGAAATTCCCTGTGGATTTCAGACTTTAGGTCTGGATAAGATGTTCATTTCTCAGGAACATTTTTGTGGTGCTTGCCTTCGATGGGTTTTTCTGGTGAGATAACTGCGTTTATATAGGCTGAGTGAGCCATTTCGCGGCTGCTGCCAGCAGAGGCTGCTCTGTACCGCGTGTTGTAATACATCCGCCCTCATCCGCTGCTAGAATGATGGCCTAGAAATTGATTGGACATTGCCACCTCAAGAAATTTTTACAATTTTAGATATTTCACCACAAATGTTATTTCGTCCCATGAACAATTGTTCACTTTGATCACCTTGAACAATTAGTGGCTGGACAAAATTACTTATGGCAGGGATGGTTTTCCAGTTTATTATATGCATTTTTTCTTCAACTGACCATCAGAGAACCGCTGATATTCTAGGTTGGGAGACTAAGCGGATATTTCACAACACTTCACGATCCAATAAAACTTTATCCGCATATCTATTTCAAAAATTCCATCTGCATTATCACATTTCGATAGGGGCCCGCTCTCTGTTTCACTTTCGAGAAAAGTTGTCCTTTATCGGTGCAACATTTGCTCCGAAAAAAGAACACGTGGACGGCTGATTTTATTGAGTATCGGGCTGATAAACGGTACCTTTTTCAGTTACAAAACCATGGAAACCCTCCCATCCCCTCCCTCCTCTCCCTCTCCAGAGTTAATTTACACAAATGGACAGGTCTTCTGAAACAGCTGTTTTTTTTTGAGTAATGGATTGATTGGGAAGTCCGACTAGTCAAAAAAAGTCGATTTTCCAAAAGGTAGGCCAAGATGAACTAGTGAACAAGTTGCCAACCTCGCGTGAAGCTCAAAAAATCAACCAAATTAATGGCTAATGTGTTATCTGCTTAGCGGTCACCTCTACTACATCTTCAGAAAATTTCAACATAAGCGGCGCTCACACTGAACTTCCTGGCATTCTTCGTTTGCGCTTCGGTTTAGAATTACCTTATTTATAGGACATCCTTTTGAAATTTGCTTGGGATGAACATATGGGAAGAAGGCTGATGTTACTCGAGTGAACGTAGATGATTTCCAAAGCTCCAGCAAAACAATTTTTGGTGAACGCACAGCCAAGCGAAACGACGCTAGCAAGCCATATTTCACTTCCTAATTTGCCTAGCATCACTTAATCTATGCGAACCAATTACGATGATCATCATTGGTTTGCGGTTTGTTTGCTTGGTTATCGTCTTATGAGACTCAGCCCCGATTCCGTTGCTCTCGAGATCCATTTCTATTGGAATTTTATTCTATTTTCCATCGTCACTTCACTCACTTCACTTCATGGGATGTATGGCGATGAACCTCAGATTGGCTGTGCGGCCAAGCTGTGCGATTGGCCAATTCGATGAATCAGCCACTCACAACTTGTCAATCGAATAAGCCAATTACAGAACTCCTTTTTGCAGCCCTTCCCAGCTACAGCTTTCCATTTCCTTTTGTTGCAGTCGGACAGAGTCTTTTCTTCCTTGGAAATTTCTAGCTTGGCGGGAGCATTTGCTGTTTTGCACCTATTTCCTTCTCTATCACCCTTCCTTCAATGATTCTTTAGTTTCCTGTCTTCCTCTGCTTCGCACAGTTCCTGCCACTTCCTCATCGCTTACTTTTCAGGAACAAGGAACGTACGCTGACTTCGTTGAGGGTCTGAAGGTCTTCGACAAGGAAGAATGCGGCAAGATCCTCGCCGCCGAGCTCAGACACATTCTCCTTGCCCTGGGAGAGCGACTCAGTGCCGATGAGGTAAGAACAAGGTTATTTCTAGCAAGATCTCAACATAATTGCTTTTTATCTCAGGTCGACGAGATTCTGAAGGGAGCCGAAGATGCCGAGGGTCTGATCAAGTATGAGGGTATGTTTTGGCAACCAATTTCCATGGTTTCTGGAACTGTTTACCTCTCAAATTCCTTAGCCATTGACAAACTATCCAAAAACATTGCTTTGTTTTTTGAAAACAGTTGTTCTGATGTGGTGAGCGGATGTGTTGGCTGTGTTACACCACACGTTTCGGCTACTGCGAGATTCCAGGAAGAAATTCCTGGATAATGCAAGAACGTTTCCAAGGAGGCCCTACTTATTTCTGTTTCAGATTTCATCAAGAAGGTTCTGGCTGGTCCGTTCCCCGACTCAGACTGAGTACTTCACTGATGTTATGATATGATGTGTTCCTTGTATAAATGCGAAGCTGCTCTCGAGTTCCTAGTTCTTCCGAATCGTGCAGTGTCCGCCGCGGTCAGCTCGAGGGACGACGCCGACGGGCCCGCGGCCCGCCGCGCCTCCTCCCTTTAGTGTCCGCGTCTGGTCCACCCGTCTAACCCGCAGGCGTCTTTCGTCGCCCCCTCTATCGGCCCCCGTCGTCGTTTCAGTAAGCGTCTAGTGAACTTTATTTAGCCAGGCATTTACTTGTTTTGAGAGCCGTCGGGCCGTCCGGTCCCGCTCCTCGCAACCCCCACATCTCGCTCTGTTCTTCTACTTCGTTCCTCCTTTCTGCTCAACACGCCAGCTGTGTCCTTACAAATTCATTTCGTGAATACGTCGTCTCACGTTTTTTTATAACAAAGTTTTATTATGTATGATCTGCGCGTAATAAAAAAAGAAAAGCTTGCTGATAAACTGTCGTTTTGTGGTGGATCGCAAAAGATTGAGAACACCGCACGAATTCACTGGAGGTTGATGTATCCACTAATATACTTGGGTCCGAATGATGCATGAGATATCTATCGATTCATTCGAGATTGGGAATTCGATTCCGAATAAGGCTTTAATCTGGATGTTCGAAAGAGAGGGAGCAACACAGTGCTGTTGGAGTGATAAGAAGGTAATCAGATCTCTCCTTTTTTTGAACACTTGAATTCTTCAGACTTAGTCCCGAATAAAAGATTGAATGAAAGAGAGAGAGAGTTATTTGTTTCTTATTCGGTCCTAAGTTTGTCCACTTATCATCAAAAAGTTCACAATTTGATATTATGTACAGTTGGTCTTGAAAGGCACTAATTCGATTTCCCCCCGGTTAAAATCAATTTGCTTCCTGGATACATCGGATCGAAAGATTCCACATGGTGAGATTAACATCACAATGAGAAATGATGACCGGATAGGAATAGGCCAAATATTGTCGATTTTGAAAAGCAGCACCGGTAACGACCGTACTGGTCGTAGGTGCAGCACCAGGGGCCGCATGCATCATTGAGATTTCCCAAGGTAAATGTGTTGACACCTCACCAACGGTATTATTCACCGGCGTAGCAAAATGATAGTAATCCACCCTCCGATTTAAACGTGAACGCCGTTCAAGACGCAGTTCCTCATCGTCAACGTTAGGATTAGTCAAAAGTACACTGAATAATTTTTTCATCCTCACAGATTTCTTGAAGATTGTAAATCTGTACTAGCTTTCTTTTAGATCTTTGTGAACTCCTTTCAATCATCTGCATTTTTTTCTAATTTTCAAGAATTCGATATTGTAATTGTTGACGGTGACGATAGGTGGTTACAGCTATAGCTACGAATACTACTGTGAACGTGTTGTGCTTCCTTACGTAATGTCAGAACGAAACAAAAAAAAAATGTGAGAATTAAATCATGAATAAGCGAAGCACACCACCAGATAAGCTAATAAGAGATCGAACCACAAGTACGAATATTCTGAAGAGGGGAAGCGATTACCTCTTGGAAGGTAAGAAATAAAGGCTGTGAGGATGTCCAATTCTTCAGAAAGGTCCTTAAAATATTAATCAATTCGGTTGGATTAGTAATAAGTAGGTTCTTTTGTCCCATATAAAGTACCTAGAGGCCTGTGGTACGATTGTCGTAAATATCAATGGTCCTTATGGCCGATTATCCTGGTCAGCCTTCCATTTCAGACAAGAACATGTTATCAGTTCAATTTCCAAATGTTCTTAGTTACTACATGAGCTGCGACACATAAGTATTATCCATTGTGGGGAGATCGATTGAGAATGGTTTGCATTTTCAAGTTTCAATTCGATGATTAGCAAAAATTATCGACTGGCTGATCTTGTGCTTTCGAAACGAAGAAAATGCGTATCTCCAGGAAAAACGTCATTTGTCCAGCACCATCTTCAATGACGCTTGCAATCTTACACAGTTTGACGTCAGTGTTGACCTCAGTGATGAGCAGTGCAGTCATCCGAGATTCCAAGAAGACTTGTAAGCATCTGGATCGCCACGTCTGGTGCGTGTTCCACTGTTCTCAAAACAGAAATGCGGGAACCTGACAAATGAAGCGTTCTCTGCGTGTCACCTTTTATTGACCCACTGACGACCCCGTCTCTTTCTGCGAGTCATGTGCATGAGATCATCGTGCTTTTCAAGAACAGAGCGGCCATATGGTTCGACGCGATTGTGATAAGAATGATTCTACAAGAACATAATAGATGGTCTCGGAGAAGGTATTGGGAATTTATAATGGTTACAATACAATGGTTTGGAAATGTTGCTATAATAATCGGGCAAAAGAGGAAAGGATTCACAGCTCCTCACGAAAAATATGACTAATTAAACCCATTTTCAGAACTCTATTAGTTAAAAAATCTGTCTTGAGCTCCAGTTGCCAGAACGTCGTTTGGAATCCATCCACATTCATTTCTTCAAAAATGTTGCGGAATATTACGAAAATAATGTCAAGCAGATGGGGAAACAGGGGCGGAATACCGATCAGCCTCGGTCAGTGGGTTAAGCAAGGATGTTGGTGAAGTTGAGGTTCTGGGGAAAACTCTTCCAGAGTGAAAGGGCTGAAACAGCTGTTGAGCAAATCTTCAAAAAGCTTCCTGTTCTGGTGGACAAGAGAGATATCTTACATCTAAAAAGAGCAATAAGCTCATAAGGAGCTGTTACAAGTTTTTCATTATGGAGTTGGAGACGCAAACTTTTACTTCCAAAATAATTGGTTCTCCGTGTAGTCGCCTGCTAAACAACCACAACAGAAACAGAGAACAGGGAATTGACACCTACCTGCGGAGGTGTTGTTGTGGACGCTGATATCAGCGTGAATTTTTGGTGTCTGTCGGCGACAGCTTACGCGGGCTCCCTCACATGTGCAAGCGCATGTGACTTCTGCTTGGAGAGACTCACAAAGCAGCACCTCATCTTCGGGGACGTCTCACATGTTTCGCGCTATTTCATCCTTGGGTGTGAGTTCTACTGAGACCCCTGCACGGGTCTCCCGGGGGGCAAGCTGGGCACCATAAAAGGCTCGAAAAGCAAAAGAGGCTTCGCTCTGGGGCTTCTCGTGCTATGAGCGGTGCATTGACGACGACCGAGGTCAAGGAATCCCGATTGGAGCAGATATTCTACAAGCGCAGACTATCCTTAGGATTCGAAGGGTGCCTGCGTAGTGCAAGCTGCATGGATTGACTTGAGTTCTTCAGTGAGACAAGAAGTAAAGGTATACTAGTAGTGCTTGAAATATCATTCAAAACTTATGAAAGACACACGCGTAAAAGCACGGATTATCGCAAGAAGTTTTAAAGGACTTCCCTGAAGTTTAGACTATGTATACGAATTGCCTTGAAAATTGCAATTTGGAAAGATCTAACTGATTACTAGAAGTGTTGGAACTACCAGCAAAGACTTAGGTATCGCGCAAGGAATCTATGAGGGAAGACCTCAGGTCTTCCTCAAGGTCTTGCCGGCGGATCTAGGTCACTGAATGAGCATACACGTTTTTAGTTAACATAAGTTTGGGCCGGACGTTCGAAGTCTTCTTCTGCATAGTAGGTCTCGTCATTCACTCAAGTTTGGAAACGATTCATGAAGTGCGCACTTCACAAGAGTTCTTCGAAAATCGTTTATAAGCAGTATGCTAGCTTTTGCGCACATATCTTTGGTGCAGATTTGGACGATGTCGAAATCAATCCGTACTTGCCATCATATCCTCTAGCAATCAGAGAATGGTTGGGAGGCAGCACAGTTATTTTGCTTCCTCAACGAACTTCTCAGCAGTCTCAGACAGTGCCGGACGCAGGAGTGACAAGTCAGAGAGCGTTAGAGAAAGAATGGCGTCTCCACCACTTTGGCACCCGGATGGAAGATTAAAAATGCTTAAAATATCAACTCTGGTATTAAGTAACTCTAAATAAATTATAATAAAATAATTTTAGAAATAAACAGCATAAAAAACAAGGCGTAGCAATTGAAAATTTCTGGTTGTTTTATGAGAAGTTTTCGAAGAATTCAACGACCCAATTACTAGCGGGGGGGGGGGGGGGACGTGTTCGGAAGTACATATATTTCTATGTGTATACTACGTACTATGTATGTATTACATATATTTCTGTGTGTACACTACGTACTATGTATGTATTACTACGTTGAAGATCCAGGTAATCAGCTGGAGTTTCTATTGAGGCGGCTTCGAGTGAGACTTGCGATTTTTGCCCAGACTCAGAGCGGATAACAGCTGCTCCGCCTTGATCCGTGTAAATGGCTCCATACCGGTGGTATCCTTGCATAATGTTATATTCGGCTGGCCTGTTGAACTTCCACTAAGGCACCATTTCATGGTATCATTGTTTCGTAAGCGATATTATTAACACATAATAAATTTACAAAGGCTCAAAGAGAGGAAAAAACTGTAGAGAGACTAGATGCTATACTAAATATCTGAATAACTATGATAATCCTATGTATTGATTTCTGCTAAGTCATTTCACTTGTGTTCATCCCCTTGCGTTTTGACCTTGACAGCATCTAAGAAATAAGTGACTTTCTGTATGTCTATGAAAACATCCATATCAGGGCTGTGGGTGATTAACGTAACGAGTTAACGTATTAACGCGTAACGACCTAACGTAACAAATTAAGGAATTAACGAAAAACCACAAAAGATCCGTTAGAATCCACTTCGTTAATAGATTGTATAGTATCCGAACTCGGATTATCCAGCAGGATTGTCCGCATAATCACGACGATTGTGGAATGTGATCTGCAGTAAGGCAACCGAAGAACAACCTGCTTTTTACGAATATCTTAATGCGTATGGTTAGCCTAGGTTGCATTCGTGCTGGTTTTGTAGCACTTGCTCATTGTGTCTTCTGCTCTGCTCTTTTTGCATCATTACATACTTATACCACGATTCTGAGGTATGCCTGCACGCCTTGCCGTCATTATGGTAACTCTCGATGATAATAGATCAAAGTCCCTCACTTTCTCTCATGGATCCTAAGATCTTAGAAGCATGGGCCCACCTCGTTCTGCTTGTTAGAGGTATCAACATATTCCAGACAGTAATGTACATGAACAGGCTTAAAAGCGACGGAAGCCTCGTTTTCAAAGGGGACGAACTGGCTACATTGTTGGAGCCCCCAGGGGAATCGCTCCAAGCTGTGCTGGCTACCCGCCACGGCCGCAGCGTTGGTCAACGACTCTCGACGTGTTCAACCGATAAGATCAAGGGCTACGCATGTTAAAGGCAAGGTCCGGGCAAAACTCCTTCTCCGGAATTGGATTCGTAGCCTACGGCGACGCCTTGAACCATAACTATAGTAAGATCCCTGAAAGGTTCCCATAACAAACGCCTTCCATCGACCAATTTCGGTACGGCGTTTGCGGGTTTGCAACGTACGTGCTTTCAAATGACGTTATACGGCGCGCGCTACATGCTGTCTATTGTGGCGTCGTAGGAAAAAAATTCATATTCAAAGGATCGGTGGTCCAAACGGAGGTGGGGAAGGTTTCGCGAAGTGTTCGTTAGGCTCTATGTAACTGAGCGTTCTTCCTTGTTTAGTATGCACGCGCGCAGCCTTTGTCGGTTGGAGCGCGTTTTCCCACAGCTACCGTAAGCCTCGGACGTTTTGTCCCATATCTAGTTATAGAGCTTATACCGAGATCTTAAACTTGAGATACGTGCTCCACATATGGTCAGGAATCCAGAGAGCGAAAAAACCTCGATGGCAAGATTTTGACCGGCGCCTTAGCAAACTGTTGCAAGCTCCGTCTCTGGAGATGGGTTTGAAGACCGTTGCGAGACAACTTATGTATGCCGCTGGACTCAGCGTGTCGACTAGATGCAGAAACTGCTGTCAGCTCAACCTCAACCACGAGAATGAGGTCGGCCCCTGCTTTAAAGAGTTTTCGTTGACTCCCTTAGCCAAAGATTCAATGTGAAAATTGTGAAGCAAAATAACCCAAATCTTAGCCAAAGTCATCTTTATCGTTTATCTGTCGTCTGACGTTTTTCTCCCCTATGTTTGTTTTTCTGTTTGCGTGAAAACATAGTTTTTAAATGTTTTCATCTTGCTATGCCGTACTTCCAAGGTCAGAAGTGAGCAGGTGGACGAACGAATTACTGAACCTCATCTATTGTTAGTTTGTGCCTTGATAAATGAACATTTTAAGACTGGAAGTGAAGTTTTGACCCTGCGCATTTTTACTAAAGATATTCAAGGGAGTAGCGTTATCTTTTCAGAAAATGATGAGTGAAGTTTTTTCTGGGGTTTCTCAATTAGAGAAATGATGACCAATGAAGAAAGACAGAAATTCCTTCGTCCTCTTGGTAACGGAACATTTTGGGTGTTGGGCGTAGTTCTTACGCACACTGTAAAAATTTGTTCCTTTTTTTTCCAGAATTTAGCTGTCAATCTGGAAATATCTGTTTTCACCTGTGCAGGCAAGTGGAAACTACGGGTGGAAACTATTATACTTCGCCAGAAGAACCTGATGGACGCTGGAAGAACTTGACCGTTGCAACCAAGACAAGGTTGTTGCGGTCGGAAACAATCACTCCTTTCTTACAAAATGTTCAATGCATGCTTCAAGCTTTAGAGATTCCCTATTCTCTCAGAATATCTGTAGAACTACTGCTACTATATGTTGTGAACAAGAAAAACAATCAATCGCAATATTTAATACGAAACAAAATTGTTTTTAACAAGGATAAAAACGTGAAATTTTAAATAAATCATCCGTGGGATTACTACTGAGAAATAAAGAAGTTTGGCGGACGGGATTACAAACGTAGTACTGGTTAAGATGTTTGTGGTACAGGGTCTAAGACGATAGATCAAAAGCTCTTGACCCGATTTTGTAAATATACTTTGAAAAGCTATAGCAAGTACACACAACGACTCATTGCTCGTCGTAGGTGAAAGTATTTGTGGAGGAGGTCTATCTACAGGTGCACAGGCAAACACACAACGACTCTTCGCATAAATTAAGGATTAAGGAAACACTACGAATGAATGAATGAATGCAATGACAGCAAGACACTTGGGAATAGAGTAAGAGGACTGAGTTCGTAACTGAGTTGGACGGACTCAACCAGGGCCAGGAGGGCCAGTAGTACATAAAAACAGCGGTGCATAGGGGTTAGTCAAGGATATCATCAACGAAATACTCGATTATCAACAACGGGATTCGAACACGTACAACAACTGGGCCGCGACTCGCGCGCGCGGGCGCGGCGCGGGACCACCAGAGACAAGCTGAGCAGGCGGCGGGCGACGAGGATCAGTTGTCCTCGAAGCGAACACGCTTCTTGTCGCCCGTCGTCGGCTTTCGGGGCGGCATGTCGCGCGCTATCAGCGGATCCACATCCGCGATCAGCTTGTGCAGGTCGGAGTTGGTACGACGCGACAACGGCCGCATTAGGACCACCTGAAGAAATTCGTGATTTCATTAGCGGTGGGTCAGGAATCGAGCTGCATTTATACTCTGCGCGGAGCATAGCACCCTGGCGATACTGATTCTGATACGTATCGATTGTCGGTGCGATGTGCAGCAGCGACGCCAACATTGCCCCGCCCAAAATCAATGCGTATCGGAATCATTGTTGATAGCGGCGGCGGTGCAAAGGGCTATACTCTGCGTGGGGTACAGAAGCAGCCTAAACTGCAAAAATAATTAGAGCTTACCCTTTGCTTGCCGTCGCTGATGTACAGGAATGCGATCGCGATGAGGATGAGCAGCGAAACGGCTGCCAGGATCGAAGCAGTCACCGTCACCCAGGCCGAGCGGGCCTCATCCTTTTCCACTTGCGGATCGACTGCACATCTACGTGCCGCTGTAACAAGACATCCAAGCACTCCTGAAAACTATCATATGAGGGTTCGGACCAAGTGAAAGCCAAGGAGAACCCAGCATACCATCTCCCACGTCGCTATCGCCAGCCTTCTCCAGCCATTCTCCGAGCCATTCTTCGCCACAGACGCATTGCCATGCATTCGCTGGAATGTAGAGCTCTCTTGCCAATTAAAGCACCTCAAGGGAATTTGGTAGGGTGCAGAAATTTCGTCTAGAAACTAGTTCCCTTAGCGTTTGAAAGAATATGTAGATAAGAAAATAAAAAATAGATAACATTTGACAGCATGACCTACCAAAAACGGCAATTTTTACCATTACTAAAAAGACGTCAGGCTTTATTTTCACAGCACTCAAAGCGTTCCTCACTCGTGCTTTTTCTATTGTGCTGTACATATCAAACACATCAAATGTGATGTTTTGATAAGTAAATATGATGTAATGGTAGAGGGTCCACCGGGGCTAAGATTCGTAAGAGCTCATCCAAGAAAACCAACGACGGCAAGGCTGACTACTGAAAGTAGAGTATGTCGAGCTAGGATGCGCAGAATGTCAAAATTGTGTAGTTTGCTACCCTGGATTCTCTCGGTTATGTGTTCACGAATCCCAGCCTTGAAAGACACATTTTGGTTCTCTTTTTTTCTTTTTGTGTTCGGTGCATCGTTGAGCACACTTCGTAAAGCAAAATATGATTGCTAACATGGAATAAATATAAATATAAAGTGACCTACTCAAGCGCCAACTCGTTTTTTTAAGTCTGTTATTGTACAGTCCTTGTCGAAAAGATCGACGGATTGCGCGTGCAGTTTCTTAGCGTTGCGGCCGCAGGATCGCTGCAGGACCTACTCTACCCTCCCACTTGGAGCATGCTCTCTCCGCGTCCCTCGTTCAGGTCCCACCACGATTCTGCAGGAACGGAATCCGTCTATCTTTTCGACAATGACTATAACTGCGCTTTACCACGTTCATACCTTCTGAGATTTTGGATGGAATTCTCTGTTTATACTTCACCTTGTAAATAAATAACGAGGAAATCATTGAAACATGATCAAAATAAAGCTATTTTACGGAACGAGCTACAAGAATCATAAAAAATGAATGAAAACGGTAATTCCTTTTGCCCTCTTTTCAAACAAATCATAAATCTTCTGGCCCTCCGGAGGCTGAAAGTTAAGAGAAGGTACACTCAAGTTATAGTAGATAGTTACCTACTGTAAAAGTTCAAGTTTGACTTACTTCACACAATTTATACAAAAGTAAGAAATTACGCGTCACCAGAAAGACAAAGAGAACAAAGTGTTCCACTGCTCAACGTGCTTCCGAAAATCACTCGGTTCTCTCCAGCGGCCTACGTCACCGGCTGCCCGGTTGACTGTTCCGGGAATTTCCTCGAGCCTCTCGCGTCGAGTGCTGCCTCGTCGCCGGCCGAGTCTCAGCTCCTCTCTGGGTACCGCTCTCGCCCAACAGTCGCTGCAGCTGTCACTACGTGCGCAGCGCTCTCGGCACAATGTGCCAAGGTGTTACGGGATACTGGGGAGGGGGGGGGGGGAGGCATCGAAAGTGAGCAAACTTAGTGGTCAATAGGAAAAAGCAGCGGAGAGTATTAGCACGATGAATAGAGCGAGTAATTAGCGGTAGGAGAGGTAACAAAAAAGGTGCCACCCTTGCACTGACGATTCTTTGTATCTCATAATGTGCTAGTTTGCAATTTCCTCATGATTACTTCACGTTTTTTTAAACGTTTTTCGGAAGGATTATCTGACCACGAGATCAACACACTCTAGACCGTACTAGCCAACGACTATCACCAAGGAAGAGGGAATCCAGGCGCGACTACAAGGTGCTAGGCAAGAAACAGCATTACTTTTTTCAACAGCATTACTTTTTTTGACGTAAAGACAATCCTTGCAAGCAAAACTCACGGAAATCTTTGTGTTTGATATCCTGCAGGCAACTGGGGTTCTCAGAGATGGAGGACTCATTCCAGTGAAGAAATAGTGCGGAACATGAGAAAAACTTATGAAACCTGGGTGTTGTTTTTTGAGCACTTCAACCGGAGGAAGAAATTCTCGGAGTTCCGTCGCCAGAGGCCATATGGATCAATGAGATCACCTAGGGTGGACCCGCTTACACCCCACTAATTTACCTATAGTTAACGCGAGCGTCGATCTGCCTACAATGGGTAATCTTACCTCTCTCGGTCCTGAATGCCCCTGAAAGTGACCGCGCCAACGTAAGCTGGCATTTCACCCAACAAAAGTCTATATCAACGAGCAGCGTCGATGCGATAGGTTGTTCGGAATACTTTCGGTGGAACCATACCGCTGAGATGGGTGATCATGTACTGAATTTATCAGGCTTGGCTCCGTCTGATATTCATTCACTCCTATCACTTGATTATTATCCGAAAGTCTTGCACAAACTTTACATTTTGTTTCAAACAGTCGTAAAATTGCTCTTCATGGATGGAACATGGTCTGCGAACTTTTATAGTTGAGAAATAGTGGAACATGCTACCACATTTTATCGCCGAAGAATTCCGAATCAAGATCAAGAAAATCTGGGTAGAAAAATAAAATTTGGTGCAAGACTTTCAGGCTAATCTAACACTTGAGGTAGAACTTCCCGAGAGATAAGCTGTGAGGTCAAATGACTAGAAATGTTTTACGTACATACGTCTTCGAGAGGTGCCAGTTGTCCTAGTTCTTGTGATTTTTGTAAATTACCTCACTTTTCTAGTAATCAGCCAACTGTTTGCTGCAATTGGAGAGTGGTCATTCTTCCTCTCGCTCCCCCCCCCCCCCTTCCCCGAGAATGGGTCGCCAAATTTTAGAAATTACTTTACAATACAAATAAAAATGTATTGTATTGTATTAGTTTATTTTTAATAGTTTCCTTTATTATTATTTCTAATGCAATTTTTACTAATTATTTATCATTATAATTTAGATGATGTACCCGACAAACTCACACGTAATATCAATGGCCTCGAGAGTGTCGAAGGAAATCGAGTCAAACGTGTGACGATGTAGGAATGGCAACTTGTTATTGTTGATGAACAACTTGTGCAGAGTCATGCCCTCGAACGCCTTCACATCAATCTGAACAGTAACCATTTAGCCCACCGTTAGATTCTCAGAAGGTACCTTCTGAGACGAACTTTCTCGAGGAGGTTGTGATCGGCAGCGAGGACGGTGAGGGTTCGAGGCAGATCGTGTTCGCCGATTGAACGGAGCTGATTTCCAGAGACAAGCAGCGTTGTGAGACGACGGAGAGGTCGAAGGTAGGACTGGCCATCTGAAAATGCTGAGTTTTTGGACAGAATACCGGGAAAACAGAGCAAATGCTTGACAGTAGTGCAAAATATCGTGCAGAATACTTCCTGACAGTTGCCATTGCTAGAAAGTAGAAAACAGTAACCTTTAGTTAGGGTTGTCAGCTGATTGTTCTGCATGGCCAAAACGTTAAGGTGTTGAACTGGAGACAGTGCTCGTTGAGATATCTGAAAGGAGGTTTGCATGACAAATGTAAAAGTCAAAAACATGAAACGTACTAAATTGTATTAAACAAAACAAATAGTATCTCGGTTAATGCTATTTTTTCCCAATCCACGTCTAACTGTCCTTCTTTACATCTCCATTTTGGACTCGACATTGAATAGACGAACAAAAACACTATTGGCGGGATTTATGATTGTTTCCAAGATTCGCGCTCCGGCTTTTCAAAGTGGACGAGTTTCCCGAACAAGAATAGGTGCAATATGTGCGATTAACTCACAAATAGGGATAGATGTAATGAAATCTATCACAATATACCTGAGAAGCTCCCCCAGCTCCGGATGAGTTAAGTCATAGAACCTGTGAGGGAATCATACCACCCCCACCCCTGCAGGTTCAGGTTCAATGTAGGTGGTATGGGTAGATCTGACATAGTATGTTTGCTCAAGATAAAATTTACAGAAACTACTGAAAAAATGTCCTTAGCTCTGGACAACCTCCTGAAAGAGCAATGTAGCCACCTTGTACAACCAAACCAACCTTAATTAAGCAGCAGTGCTCCACGAAACGCTATGAATCCTGCTACTCAGAAGAATTTCATTTCTTTCCTCTCAATGTTGTTGAGCCCCTCCAAGATACTGTTTTCACTTGAACAGCCTGAAGATGCTGAGCTGTCACCAGCAGCTATCAGTCCTCAACTGCTGAGGTCAGCAGAAATTCCACGTGCCAGGCAAAATGACTAATCAGCTGTGCGGAATTCTCAGTGATGGCATTTCAAACGAAAACTGGCAAAAAGGGAATTTTTTATTCCACTACTTTTTTTGGTTACTTCCAAGTTGTGAGTAAATAAATAAATAGGAGAATGTTCTGATATTACTGATACTAATACTAATCTAATCATACTTAATCTCATCAGAAAAACAGAATGGATCATATGCCGATCCAGAAGTACATGCAGGATGAGCAGAATTCTGACTTCATATTTAATAAGATCCTGGGATCCGACGCCTCTAACTTTCGGTTTCCTTAGAGTATGCAGTAGCTGTTGGATAAAACTGGTGTTTGGCATATTTCCTTCCGAAAGTACTGAATTTCATGTATTAGGTCGCAACTTCTGACATTACTTCGATTCCCCCTCATCCTTGGTTTAGAACACTACATGCACAGGGATGTGTGTATAAACATAATCGTTAGCAATAAGTTAGAAAAATAATCCGCAATCTCTCATAAAGGGCAACAAAAGCAGATATAATTATAAGCAATTGTAATTATAATTATAAGTTGATTGACGGTTTTAATTCAGGGTGTGTCGCAATTAAAAAGAGATTCCTTATGCAGATCTCCCTAATAACTATATTGGGTTGGTGCAAAAATAATGCGCGTTTTCGTGCCTTCGATCCCGAACCTCGTAACTCCTTTCAAAATCAATCTTTTCCGAAAGGCTTAAAACAATTGCAATCCGCAAATCTTTAGCAATAAGACAGATGTTCTCCGACAACCTTGCAATTCTGACAGGACCTTCTAGAATTAATGAACTTTCGGAGGGCAATTTTGGTATCCCTTTAGTCTTCAAGAAAATTCTCCCGGACGAATTCGTCCAAGTTCTCGAGGAAGTGGTTGTTGGTGAGCGAGAGGTTTGTTGATTATGAGATACAATTCCAAGCTTCCTAGCCCACTTGCGCCAGCCTGTGAAGTACCAGTCGTGCAAAGTGTGCATGGACGGTGCTGTGAAGGAGTGTAGAATCCATTTTACTGACCAACGCTGGGCTCACACATTGGACTTTCTAATTTATTTCATTTACCTCTTGTAAGTATGTACTTCTCAGATGAGAAGGAATGAATGAGCTGCAGTGAGCGATTTTTGCAGCAGGTCAGCACAAAGTCGTCGTGACCTTATTTTGGTGTTGCTTCGATTTCTGGGAATGCATCTTCCTGTCCAGCTGTCGAGCGCTTCATTTTGTCGTATAGGGTCACCGCTTTACACTGTACCACTGAGCGACTAAGTGTTCGGTCTCAATTCTTTCACTACAAAGGCGCGGAGTAGAGCTCTTAACGAGGAACAATCGAGTACTCGTTCAGTATGCGCGACTTCACTCGTCGAGCTATTTCATCCTTCCTACTGAAGGAAGGTATGGTCCGAAAACATAACCGGTGGGGTTCTGCAAAACCAAATATGTTGTTTTGAATGGCTGCTCATTGATAATTGTCATAAGTTGGGGATCGCAAACCTCAGGAAGATCTATGCGACATTCCTTACTTTCGAAGCAAGGCACACTAAGTCGAAGCAGCTTGGCGGGATGCATCCGCTTACATTTCCTTTGCCAAAACTACGGTGGTGTCCCGAAAGGTTCCTGCTGCGACAGCGTCGAGTTTTAGCTCGCAGAAATGAGTTTCACAAAAAACCTGCTTTGGCGCCTTTCGTTCCAGAACTAAAAATTCACCAAGAACATGAATTTCGTTCAAAATGGATAAGATATTTGAAAAGGCCATAAAATCTGCTAAAAAAATCATATACAACTTCTCATACCGGTGGTAAGAGAAACTGGAAGTTTTCCGCACCGAAGATGAAGCAACGAACAATAAACATTATTTTTGCACCATTCTAGTTTTTTAACCTCATCGTGATTTAGTCGATAACCATAACTATTGCAAGTTTAAATTAACTTTCGGAATATTCACAAATCGTTTTCCGGCTTGCAATCGGGGCAGTATTCTACCTTAACCAACGTATTTTCGCTCACGTTCTGAGTGAGCTATTTGTAAAGCTGGCCCTTCTCACCTGGCTTATGTTATTGGCAGCGATGGTCAGGCTTTCCAGCCTTGTGCTTCTCGCCAATCCAGACAGATCTCCGTCAGCGATTTCCGATATCGAGTTTCGATCCAGAGATAACAGGATTAGTGATGGCAGATCCCTGAATTTCATAAAGGTGACACTGCTGAGATGTTCATTAGAGAGAAGAAAATGTACCTGAGGCTGACACTTTTAAGCGAGTTGATGCTGTTGTTGTTCAAGAACAACTTCTGGAGATTCTCCAGCCCGCGGATCTCGACCTAAAATTTGACATCATCGTTTATGTGCAGAAGAGACATCCTAGTCACCCAGGGCAGCGAGTTGATGCTGTTGTTGTTCAAGAACAACTTCACAACCTTCCTTATCTGGTTCTCTATCAGTATATTTACTAGGCTGCATTTTTAGCGGAAAACAAGAGCAAGCACCGAGAAGAAAATGACGCGCATAGGGAAACATTACAGTTAATTCAACATAAAAACCTTCAAAAAGTTAAAAGCGGATGAGCATAGCAGACTGGGACTAGGAGGTTCTCAGGCAGATGCCATACAGGAGTAGCTGATCCAGGAATCTAGTCAGAATTCAACTTGTTCAATTAGGGAGAAGCTTCAAAACTACAACGAATAGCGAAGAAACGAGATGAATATACGAAGATAATGCAGAAGCTAAAAACCGATCGATTGTTGGTTGGGGAATAAGGATTCCATCGTTATGGAGTAAATCCCTGAGTTTTTATGTTTTCCTCCAGTCCAATTAGACTGTTGATCTTGTAAATTACGTAACATAAACGAAACGGAAAGAGTTGAAAGAGAATAACCTTTAGCTTCTATTCCTTACATAAAAACAAGTTCAAAGAGATACTGGAAATAAATCTGTGGTTCTCTTGTGCAGAAATCAGTGAACGGGATGAATTGTCAGGAATCGAATACTTGGAGCGCTCTTAATTTTTGGGTCTACGCCAATTTCAGGAAGTTCTTGGAAAGTTACAAAAAAACTACGTCCCCCTCTTTCAAAGGCATGACGTTCTCTAGTTAGTGAGCGTTTTTTTTAAATAGGGCTTATCATGAGATTATCATGAACACAGCCACATACGTATAACAAAAAGAAAGAACGAGAACGGTATTCCAGAGAATGTTCACAAAATCCATTCCATTCAGATTTTTTTTTTCTGGAAGAGGTAGCTAGTGCTTGTGGTATTTCTTCACCTATTTATTTTACCCAATTGATTATTTATTTATTTCCTCTCTCAGAACCACTCGTTCGCTACTAGAGAAATATACATATATTTAATAAATATCAATCAAATTGACCGTTTCGCTTGCGCTGGCGCGTTTGCACAATCGATATTTATGAAAATCACTATCGCCGGCCTCGCAGCGATAGAACGCGCGATGCTCATCAAGGAGTGTAGCATCAGCTCCCTAAAACTCCCGAAACTCACATTGGTAGCATGGTTGGTGCCCAGGTCAAGAGTCCTCAGCTGCTTCAGGTTGGCAAAAGCCGACCAGTCGATGCTGGTGATCTGGTTATTCTGCAGGTTGAGTACCTCCAGCGAGTCAAGCCCTTTGAACATATTCCTGAAATCACCAGGAATTAGCTTCTAGGCCAACAATGCCTCGAAACGCAGCGAAATACCTGGTGATGGTGCTGATCTGGTTCCCACTGAGGCTCAGCTTCTTCAACGACGTCAACTTCGCGAATGTTCCATCCTCAATGGTGGTTATGTCATTGTCGTTCAACGACAACTCTCGCAGTTCCGGGGTCAAATCGAAAACTCCTGTTGAAAGCGAGCCGATTCTGTTACCTGAAATAGAAGGGTTTAATATCCTGGATTATCGAGCTAGATGGTGAGTTTGCTAACCCGACAGATCCAATTCCAGAAGACTTGTTAGCCCTTGCAACATCGACCGATTTATTCCCTTCAGGTGATTATTCCGGAGGTAGAGACCGTGAAGTCGTGGACCAATGGTTCCTAGTGCGTTTTCACGAAGAAGAGCCAGAAAACTCCTTTCGATCGATAGGTATTTTGGTTTCACCTGCAATTATGGGAGTATCGTGCTTGGATGATACGGAGCTACAAGATGATAACCTTAGCGATAATTCCATGTCATTCATGGATTTCATAAGGACAATGCTCCACCACAGGGTTGCTACTAGTTGAGCGAAATAGGAAATTCTTGCAATGGGGCTGATAGTAAAACCGCGTTCGTTCTAGCTTGTACAGAAAGACGTTAAAATAACAGTTTTTCTTTCCTCTAACACATTTTCCTCGATTTTTCCAAGAGATTGCACAATTGAAAAACTCTCCCTCAAGTCTCCTCGGCTAGTTGTCGAACTGATACTGCCAATGTTTTGAGCAAAGCAAAACTAAATAAGTTGTAGACATCAATCCCACAGTTGAATGAGAAAAATTACAAGAAAACGTGGTGACTCTTTTCTTTGATGGCACTGAATGTGTACTGGAACGTAAGCAGTGAGTGGAACTATGCAAAAAATAAGACTTCGTTGGAGTTCGGAAAATTTACTTCTTTTCATTAATAGTGGTCAATAAAGAGCAGAAGAGTCAGCACTTCGCAACAATATCCTTCATGAGAGCGAAAAACTCCTCCAAAATCTGAATCTGAATGCTATCTGGACAAGTTGAATATTTGGCAGGAGCAAGAAGAGTTGCAGTGATCATTTTATTTATTCATTTATTTATTTAATGCTAATAAATGCTAATGTTATTTAATGTTAGCGGAAGTTGTTTTTCGTTTGTTTGTTTTTGCCTTGTGCTTTCGTCTTTTGCCTCTGTAGGCACATTTTCCCGGATTTCCTGTAATCTACCATCTACATTTTCCTTTAAATTTACGTTATTTTCATTCTCCTATCTCACTCCAGCAAACTATCTTAGATTATTTCTTCGGATTTGTAAACTGGCTAATGGATTAATACAAACTCATCGAATTATGTCATGAATATTATATGTACGTTTAAACGACACCACTCCGAAACCACCACCGAGCGTTACTTGTTCCTCCGCTTGCTCAGTTGCAGCCTCAGACAAAAAAAAAACGAAGCAAATGCTCACCTGGTCGAACATATCCGAAGGTATGATGGTGATGTGACAGTCCCAGATACGGACTTTCTCCGGGAACGATTCGTTCACGGAATGCAGTGCCTTCGAGATGTGAGGTAAAGTTTGGCCGGAGCATCTGCAAGTGGTTGGTATTCAGTCTGAGTGGCAAGATCTTCAGGGCTCTTTTGGTTGCTAACGGATAATTATGAGGTAATTTTGATGTGTTGGGTTTCATAAGCCATTACATAAGAGATTTGCCATGTTCACATTGCTTAAATCTACTATGGAACAATTACGTGAGCAAATTTAGACTCTGACGTACATGATTTCTTCAAATCAACGTAACCACAGTTACAGTAGCACATTGGTCTGCACCCTTTAACATGCATACTTTGACTGATATTTCCCATTATCAGATTAAAATGTAATTTATACAATAGTTTAGATCGAGGTCTAAACAAGAGAAAGCGAAGCAGGAAGGACTAAGGATGGGCGAGACTGTTATACCATAAATACAAAGCATCTGAAATGCAGCGTATTTCAAACTTCCTCCAACGTTCCTCAAAATGTGAATGCTCCTAGCACACGCAGCACAGACAATCCACGTAAATTTGCCTAGTTTTCCTTTGGAATTGCATACATTTCGGAGTCTTCCTAACCTGCGAATTTCAGTTTTTATGCAGAAATTTTTAAAAAATCTTAATGGTGGCCTTCCTATGCTCTTGAGATTTTTATACGAGAAGCCTCCAGCAGGTGTGAATAGCTTGAGTTTCACACAAGAAAACGCTAGGCATGGTCTTCGCAGTTCTAATACAATAGCAGTTCATTAGGCACGTATCACCAGGCACCACCACGTGTCATTGATGCAAGGAATTTCGTTGCAGCTGAAAAAAGATCCCACGCAAAGAATGGCCTTTTTTGAGCTGGGATCACAAAGAAACCGCTGGAAGATTGCGGTACAACGGTTGCATGTGAGTAGTTGGTGGGCTAAGCGTGAGCATTTGAGCAATTAGTGAGAATTGAATGGGTAAAGCTCCAAATATGCATGGAGAAATGCCATTCTTCGTTCTGAAAAGAAGTACATCAGAAAAGCTGGAGATTGATTAGGCTTTTTGAGATGACCCCGCTCGAAAATAACCGTATCCCTTCGATTCGGGTCTGGCCGGAAGGAGCTAGGCCCTTGAAAAATTAGCCACTGTCACCTCACCTAATCCAAGACGTGGTTTGAATTGACTTGAGGTCCTAAACAGTAACACCTCACTAGTCCATATTCCTATGGCATTCTGTCCCATCGCACTCAAACATCACGAAATCGAGGGCAGTGCAGTGCGGCCGTTCTTATGCAAATAAGCTGTGCATCTCATCCCGCGTCGATACCGAGCAATAACGGAACAGCCAAGTGCCAAGCACAAAAGCACACCGGCACAGAGCGAACCGCTAACTGCATTAGCGTCTCGCTATGGTCTCGTTAGTGGTTACCATGTGGAACTCCGAAACTCTAGGCGTTCCCACACCTCCCATGGAAATATGCACGGGTCACCTCAAGAAAGTGGAAGTCTTCCCCCCCCCCCCTCTTCCCCGCCCCGAAATTTTGTGAAAGAGCATAGGAATTCTTAATTAAAGCACCAGAAATGCAAGAAAAGCGAAACGACGAAAATAGGCCACAGAAAATTGTAAGAACAGTATTGAAAAATTAGCACAATTAAACTGGAAATTCTGAAATAAAAAAGCAGTATGCCGCACTTGCTTTTCTGATGTTACGAGGTTCAGAACTGGGAACAGAGCGAATAGAAGTTATGATTGGAAAATAGCATGGAAAATTATATTTCAAAAGCCGGAAGTGCAAAAATAGAAAGCGGTTTTTTGTAGGTGCTCAATGGCAACTAATGACATTTTCACATGCTCGTGCAAAAAATCACCTCTACCTTGATATTGAAGAAAAAACACTATTGGACTGCTGTTGATCGCTACATGTTCTGGTTGACATTAGAAAAGAAAATAATAGATTCCAGAGGATTTCTGCCTTCTTCAAACCTTTCCGATTTTGAAGATCAAAATTAGATAATTGATTACCTATGAGGTCATACCCCTTGAAGGTAACCTATTGCTACTAGTTTCAAAAACGGTCAATAAGGATAAGAGAGTAAAACAGTCCATTTCATCAAGTGGTATAACAATCTGCCGGGAACGTTTCAATGATAACTTAGTTAGAGGCAGTGTCTGTTCCATAAAGAAAATCTTCGGGAGTAGCTAATCAATACACATGATTCCTTACAAAAATTTAGGGAACTCGCTTTGCACCCTTTGAAATTTCTAGAGATCCACATTTACGTAACATTTACTGCAATAGGTGGAAGGGGCCAACGATCAGTATCATCAGCTGCACAGCCTTGTGGCAGATGTCTCAACACGCATTTCTTCGAAATCTCCACAAAAGAATAGGCTCAAAAACGGGTTTTTCTGCGGTTTTTTGTGTGGAATCGTGTATACCACTGCAATCGGCGTCTACTGAAGAGTCTTTCCGCATGAGTATCCCGAAAACGACCTTGAGACGAGATATTGTCTTTATAGTGCGGTTTCTTCTCCAAACTTAATGTGAAGCAATGCCAGAAAAAATCGCAAAAAAAAAACCAAATGGAGAGATCTAGCTCTGATAATGAGATCAGCAAAGCCCCAGAAATTTCCAAAGGCTATATTGAAGAATAGGGAGAGTTCGAATCAAAAAAAGTCCATGAGAGAAGAGAAAAAAGTTTCTGACATTCTTTTAGATCGATGAAACTTACAGAAAATAGAGAAGAAAAAATGTTGTTCGCATGACAAAGAAGATGGCCACTAAACATCTTAGATTTGCAATTACATTAAGGAAAGAGATACTGGCATCTGTTTCAAATTAGTCATTCTCGCGAAATAGTAAACATGGAACGTCTACTGAATTCGGAGGTAAACAACGTAGCGTCGAACAACAAGTCTGGGCCCGGACAAACAGAACAAAGACCAGGCGTATTTAGCGCTTACCCGATAGTTATTCCATCGATCGTAGCATCGAAGCCCTTGTTGAAACACTTGCAAGCCTCCTGGAAGGAAAATCAGTGAATTTGTTACATAACCTGCCAGTTTTTTATGACCTTCTATTCTGGAATTTTTCATCAGTTTTCAAGACGAGACTCGAATTTGCCAAAATTTCAGTAGTAATGAGATTTCGACAGCGCAGATTTTGCGCAAATATCGCTTTCAACAGATCTATTAACTCGCGAGTCGAAGCGCAACTGCGACTACAAGTACAGAAAATTTCAATAATTCAGACCCGCCCGCACGAACCGCACCACGGATCGAGGATGGAAACGGTGAAAGAAGTGTGATGCGTGGATGCGCAGACAAGCAAAGTGCCAGCACCCACATTGCGCAGCGCGTATGAGCGAGTCCGGACCGCCGTAATATCCTATTTGTATGACATGAAATCGTTGGCATTGGCGAAAAAAAAAACGACGGATCAGTCTCGATTTTCAATAGCTTGTTATAGCATAGTAATGGAAGTTTGGATGAATTCGAGCAGAACTTTGGATGGAGTTCATATTTCTGCTATCGCCTACTTTCATTTTCATTGCTAGAGTTGAATTCATTGATTCGTCTTTTAAAAAAAGACGAATCAATCAATTCAACTCCAGCAATGAAAAGCGTGTAAAACGTACCGTTTCATTGACATCAGTGGCCGCACGAAAAGCTTTATCGATTGCCTCGCAACCGAGTTCAGCGCGCGCAATCGCAACGACAAATACGAAAATCGATAATCGCAACATCACGTCATCTGTTGTTTTCTTGTGACTCTGCAACAAAAATATATGAGAAAGCGAGAATAAGGCTTGTTGTTCTGTTTATAATTTCTAGGCGTAGACGGGCAGATTATAGGAACGACAACAAAAAAGAACTATAAATCCATGGAAAATACGTTAAGGATGCACTCCAGAAAATTAGAAATAACCGCAAAAAATGTAAGAAATCCGGCCAAAGCCAGAATGGAAGATACGAGGAAGAAGATAACGCCAAAATATTTCACAACAATGGGAGCAGTATTCGGCTGCTATTTTCAGGCAACAAGTGTGAAAAGCATCCAGAATGTCTTCATAGGGACAACTGATGACCATGAAATAAGCAGTTCATAGTCTGCCAAATCAAAAAAAAATCGGTACCATTTTTTCGAGTCAGATAAAGCCTGGCATTAAAGGATACTCTCAGATTTGAGGTATTGTCATGGTGATTGCTCGCCAGAGCAGCTTGAGAAGCTGAGAGTAGGAGGATGATAAGGGGCGCAGAAAACAAAGTTAATTGGTTGCAGAATATGGAAAAATAAAGGCAGTAAGGGGTCACGAATGCTCCGCAAAGGTACTAATTCACCCGCTGTGTGAAAGTGCGCAGGTCTTCCAAGCGAGTTCGGGAAAATTCCCCCCCCCCCGCCCAACTTAGCATACGAATTTTCAATATTTATTTATTTCAGATTCGAAGCTAAGGAGGGAAGGAGGAGCAACGCTAACAAGCCAAAGAGTGGTAAATGCGACGTACTGCGCTGTCTTCATTTCTAACCGTCAAATTGAGTTTCCACATTTTCTTTTTGTCATCTTTTTGTCTTGTGAACCAAACACGAACTGAGTATTTAATTGCCCATCACATTCTCGTGGTGTATTATGTACATACATGGATAAATGAGTAAAAATGAATAGACTACACTTTTTCAGAGAGTACCTCTGAAGCACTTGTGCACGAGGAAAATTTCTTGCCCAGCCACTTTACAGAAAACGCCCAGCTTCGCCGCTAAAAAGCAGGTTTGTGATCCCTTTCTCCAAGCAGGCACAGCAAGTGATCGTAAGGATTAGAAGTTGTATCTCTCCTGTTCGGGAATTCTTCTGAGTTGGAATAGGACAAGTTTTTTAACCTTCTTGGAAACCATAAACTAACTTTGTTCATTCTTGCCATTATCGAAATTGTTTGTAAGCTATGAATATAGTGTCCTGAGATTACCATCCTAAACTCAAGCAAAAGCACATGACATCTGCTAAGGAATTCGAGAAAATTTCAGCGGCTCCATGGAAAATAGAAAAAAAAGGAAGATATCGGGCATAACGGTACGAATTTCATTCATTTAGTTAATACTCCGCAATGGTGCACCATCAAAAGTGGTGTAAGACTAACCAAGTGAACCTAAAGCTAAAAGCAAAGAATACATAATAACTCAACCATACATAGCAACAGCATTTAATTAAGAAATGCAGATTTTGGTAAGTAATAACGTTAGTTAGGATGAGTCTTGGCCTATATGTATTTTGTTGTTCTGTCCATACGTTTCAGAATTAGAAACAATGATTGACCAAAATAAGCATTGGATACTCGCATCGAATATCTGTACAACGAACAACAGCAATAAATTTCCGAGCTTTGTGGCATAAACATTACGAAAATAGGTGCAAGGAATCTGCGAAAAGTGGGTTTCTGGGTTTAGAAAGTTAAGTGCATCGAGCTCCCGCGTCACATAGGCCTTTCATCGTAACAGAGCGGCACTACGAGGCATCTCCTTATACGCACAGGTACTCACAGTGCTCATCTGAGCCTAATTAGCGACATCCCTAAATCTGCTGCTTTGATATTTCTGCTAAGCCTCAACTGCTTAGCCGAACGACCTTGAACAGCGCCTTGCACCGCTGACTTGGTCTACTTCGCGGTGTTCATTGCGAGATCCATAGAACGATCAATGACCGATGTAACACTAGTTCACCCCCCCCCCCCTCCCCCCGGTTGACCTTACAGGGAAACGTTCCGTCGTGTTGGAATACATAAAAAAGACTCAAAAGGCTTTTCGGAGGTGTAGCAGCGGCCTCAAGGCGGAGAAAGCTTTGGAAAATTCTGGACGAAAGGCGAGGGGATCTACGAATTCAGAGGTTGTGACAGCGAGGATGGTTAATGCTTTATCGCACCAGATGAACATCTTCCCTCTCTCTTACGTGAATGACCTTATATTCATCTACTTAATTTTTTATTCAAATACTTCGATAGGTCATGATGTAACCCAGCATAAAAAAAATAAAGTGAGTGAAGAACAGAACCATAAAGAGCTTTTAGGAGGCACAAACCCGCAATAAGGCTAGAAGTTCACTTTGATCATGTGGAAGTTATTTATTTATTTTTTGCCCTCTTTTTAATGGGGACTCTCTGAGGTTATAGTCAGGCCATTCTCAGGAAGCGTACAAACCCCGTTTTGCATCTGTTTGAGTTCTCCATGGAAATGCGAAAATCGTGGATTTTTCGTGAGTTTTCCGCCAGATTTGCATCGGATTTGAAGATGCATGGGCTCTGCATGGATTTACATGTGTTTTTCGTGGATGTGACCACTGTTGCTTATTGAAACTATTGATTTTAAAGAATCGCACTTTGTAGGAGCACGAATGTCTTAATCAGCGGATTTGCACCATTCAATCTCATGCAAACTCGCTTCCCAGGTTTCCTGAGAAGGCCATAGGCATAGGCCTTCATGTTTTTTATTTTCATGCCTATGTTTTTTTTTTCTAGTTATAATCTCAGTTTTATATTGGAGCGTATCAGATAAATAGCTGATTTCTAATAATTCTTTTGGAAAGAAATGAACCAAAGTAGTAAAGTTCCGAAGAAGGATGAAAGAAATCATCTAGGTGAACGGATAGGAACGGGACTGAGCGCTATGCTCAGGGCGGATTTCAGGAGATGGAAGAGACTGTGAGGGACAGTTGCAGAAACATGGAATGGACTGAGCATAGTGCAAACCTTAGTTTGTGGATGAGCAACGTCGAAATCACCCAAACCTCAATGGGTCACCGTTATTTACGCACCCATTTATTCATTTGTTTTTTTTTTTAATTTCTGAAAGAGTGTCACATGATCAGAAAAAAAATACGGCCATTACACCAAGGACTATGAAAAATAGGGAAGCAAGTATCAGAGTTACAAGTACCGAATCTCAGAAACAATAATGTTTCTGCAGTAAAAAGGAGAATTCTTCACATGGATGATGATGAATCTGTAAAGAAGGACCTGCAGAGAGATAATACGAGGCTTTGCTGAAGGAAACGTTCGCTGCAGTACACGAGTTAATGCGGGAGTCAGTGAGAATCAGTAATAATACGCTTCATAATTGAAAGCGTAGCAGTTTTTATGGAAGCAGCTACGGTTCTTGTGGAGAGCATTGTCGCTCGAAATGCATATCTCGAATTCGGTGCAAGTAGTGTCAGCGAAAAAACCAGCTACGAAGAGAAATGCGGGTGCAGAAGGGCACATTCAGTCGAACAATGGACTCGGCAGCAGCTAGGTACTGCAGGCGAATCCTTGGGGAGATGTTCAGCTGGAAAGGTTGAGAATAGATCATCCTCGAAATTGAGAACATAGCAGAATAAGAAACAATCAAGAGCTTGGAATTTAATGCAAAATATCAATCGGTCGAACATCGGAGGAGCACTTAGTCCTAGGAACCATGTCAACGATGAGCAAGTTTGAGCGCTGTCAGCACTTTGGGTAATCTCAGTAATGCATCCAGACCCAGATTGTTTCCCGTGCGTAAAACGAAAATTCGAAGTTTACCCAGAGATATCAATAACCTTCTCAGCTAATGAATAGCGGACTCATGGCCAATGAGACGCACACTCTTAAGGAAATTACCACAGATTAACATTAGAATCAAAGTGTTGACTGACTCAGATAAAATTCTAATAATAACCTAAATATTCGAATATAAACAGTAGAGTAGGTAGGGTCTGAAACTCGATGGAAGTGGAAACTTTTAGTTTCAGTGTACTACCCTCACACTTCAGGAAAAGGCATCACCATCTTCTCCGTTAGATCTACTTGTATATTTAAACGACTATTTGAGTTTCATTCGATTCGGTCAACATCCTATTTTAAAGATACCAATTTTTCTGGAGTTCCGCACATCATAAGTGCAAATACGCGAAAATCCAGAGACTATTTTATTCTTTCGAATCCATCGAAGAAATCCTTAGAAATCAGAATATGCTAGCGATCATAATGCATTCTTTACCTCTCTTTTCTTCACTGGCACAGGTTTAAAGGATAAAGGATAAAGTGGTCGGCGTTAATCAATCCCGTCACGAGGGATGCGCCACGCATTCGACTTCATCTGAGCATCGTAGAGGCGTTGAATGCGTATGTGCCCTGTACAATGACTTGCGGGGGGCACCCGATGTACCAAATCAGTGCTTCATCCTCCCAGACTCCTCTGGTACCAATTTACCGACCCCGGAGGGATGGAAGGCTTGGTTGGCCTCGGGCGGGATCGAACCATCGATCGTGTGCGTGCGCAGCGAGCCTCTTACCACTGCGCCACACGCGCCCGGCACAGGTTTATGGTTATGAAATAAATAAATAAAACTCAGAATGACTGAAGAAATCTTACAATCGGCACACATATTCAAACAGCGCCTCTTTAGCCCCCTTGTTTTTGTATCTTATTGAGTTCCAGGAGAACTTTTAAGGGTTTACTTGCCCATGAAGAAAGCTCTCGCAATGTGCAATCCTTCGTAAGCCATTTCGAAAATGGCAAAACTAGGCGTGACCTGCTCAGGTGAACAACCAGATGGCGCCCAATACGAAAATGTAGCCGTCGAAAATTTCGAAGTGGGCTGACTCGAAGGTGACAGTGTGAATCAAAGAGGGAATGTCATATCAGCTCGAATCAGATTCGAGGGGAGTTTTGTCCTAATGTTGGCTTTTTAGCTGAAAGTGTAGACTGTCTTCGTGCCCAGCTAATTATGTTCTGTTACTAACAAACCTTTTTTTACCCGTGATGTCACGAGGAAATGTTAGATATTCACTCTCGGTGATCCCAAAACCAAGAATGACTACGACTCAAACTTCATCCATCAATTTGGTATTGAAGCTCTGAAGTATGAACAGAAAATTACGCCTGCTGTCAAATTCGACGCGTAAAATTCAGAGATACGAAGGGAGGAAGGGCAGCCGGAAGCTGGGGACCACACTTGGCAAGGAAGAGGTGTGGTACAATCCACCGGTCCGTAAGTAGCGGGTATAGGGTCTCAACATGTTAGGTTAGTAGCCTCATCAACCTAGAAGAAATCCACAGCTGCAGTAGATAAGCATTAAAGCTGTGGTTATCTGATCTGAATGGTCTTTTTCTTTTCAAACAAGTGTGTCGCTGCACCTCAAACATTTTTCTCAACATCTTTTTTCTGTTTTCAATTGGCTAACTCGAGGAGTACACAGAACTACCTCGTTTGTGGGAGACTGTGATACCGTCAGTTAATTTAAACCAGGGTCCTCACCTTCATCCCAGGAATGAATGCCTAGTTGCGGAGTGTGGATCGTTTTCTTGAAGAAACTATTGCCCAGATCATTTTCTTTTCAGAGGTAAATTAAGTGTCAATTCAGCATTTTTTAGGAGCATAATGATGCTGTTTGTGGAGGTAAGAAGAAGAAGCCGAGAGTGAAGAAGGCAATTTTTGATATAAGGTGAGGATTAAGGTAAGTTGTTCCTAGGCACTGTTTTAGACTTCGGTGGCCTTGTTCTGTGAGGCCTCAGGAATGGCATGAATGATTAAAAAAGGCAAGTGAGAACGTTGAGTACGGCATATTTTACTAGTCTTCCAAATGCATGGCAATTGAGAAATTGAGGAGCAAATGAAATAGAGGAAGAAACCTGAATATAACAACAGAGAGAGGATGAGAAGTTCTCTTCATCTGATGAAAAACGGCGTTAACCTTGGGATAGAATTAATTACCACAAAAACAGCACAAGAAAGAGGACAATTTGGCGAATTTTAGGGAGAACTAGCAATGAAATGAAATGGAATTCACGCCCAGAAATTTTTTGCTCATTCGCTGAGCGAGCTAGCTAGTGGACAAAAGTGGAGGTACAGCGATTGCAGACTGATACGACCCAAAAAACGTCGAAAATGTCGGGAAAAAGCGTACAGAAGCACAGCGCCAACGGAACCAAATACTTCGGAGCGAAAAAAATCCGAGGATGATGCGAAGGAAACGGAAAAAATAACGAAAAAACACAGAGCCGAATCGATCAACGCAGCACGTTGTCAGCTGATCTAGATGTTCTTCAGCTCGGGCCGGCAGCAGCCCGTGCTGGCCTGCGCCTGGTGGTCCAGTCGGCGTCATCGCTCTGCACGCTACGCGCGTACAAGCAACCCTCGTCGAGCAGCGTACGTCGCCTCTCCGCAGAAGACGTGGTGTCTGCGTGCGTCTCGCACTCGCACGCCTCCCTCCCGACAGTGCACTCTCGCCGACGACCTTACGCAGCCCTGACCTCCCGCATTGTTCAGCAGACCCCCGGTTGTGTGTGTGATTTCGCCAGTCATGGCACCACGAAATTGTCCATGCACGCCGAAGCGCACGGGGCTTTTTCCAGACCCCCAGCCAGTGAGCAGCGCTTTTTGCAAGGTCCACAAGGCATCAATTGCACAGAGCAGTAAATGAAGGGCCTGGTGAAGGCACGGACAAAAACCTTACATTAATGAAGAAAAAGCAGGAAGCTGAAGTGGAAATTTCACTGCTGCGCTGCAAAGCATTGACAAGCCAGCACAAGGAGGATGCTCCAGCGTTTGCAAAGCTGGATATGCTTAACGATGCCTAAGGCTCGTCTACAATCCTAGACAAAGGCTCAGATCCCTTGCTGGGCTGGACCATCGATACGAATGCGTGATTCCTTTGAAGGGAGGGGGGGGGGGGGGTGAGGAGATAGTTACGATTGCCTCGGCGCTGTTTATTCAGCCAAACAGAGCCCTTTTTCTCCAGATCAATCTATTCCCTCATATCTTGGGTTGCAAGAAGTTCACCCATAAGGCTGCGGCGGTCTTTTACCTAACTAAATGGATAACTGTCAAGGTTGTAAATAGAAATATGCGCTGACCCATTCCTTCTCAACGACCGCGTCGATGAAATTCTGCTCCGTGTTCGACATTATCTGAAAGTGCGATTTATGGCACTTTTACTGACTAAAGCAGAATATGTTAAACCACCAACTTAAATCCTGGAATTTTCTCCTCCCTGATTTTTAGTGTAAAGAAGATAAAACCGTGTAGCAGGTCATTTAACGGGAGTAGAGAATATTAGCTGTGTCACCAAGCAAAATCTGCAACAGTCTGACAGTGACCCCGAACATGGGTAACTGAACCGGAATTGAGGGAGAGGGTCAACATAGAAAAAGGTGTTAATTAGAGTTCACTACAATCCCAAGAATTGTCTATCAAAAGATTTCAATATTGAAAAAAAAGTCCCAACAAGAAACAGAATGTCGTTCAGGGCAGAGCACGATGTGGTCACTAGAGATTGGGGACTACTACGTCCAGTCACACTCAGAAATGAGTTACTAAGTACCTACGTACATATGTATTGGGGCTCTTTCAGGAAAAAGTGAAAGTGAGCAAGAGTAAGATCAAGCTTCCACTGAAGTCAAACAATGAAATTTCAGCTAGTTCGTGAAGTTCGTGATAGGCCCCAGCACTGCTTGTCGGCGGGCAAGCTGGGTTTCGTAAAGGGGTCGAAAAGCAAAAGGGGCTCCGTACGGGGTTCGGGGCTGAGCCCCGGAACAAACTTTGGGGTGTTCGTTGGTCCACAGCAAAGGAATGCGTTGATAAAGGCGATGAAAGACGAAAAAGGCTTGCAAAAAAAAAACTGCTCGTAGCTTGAGCAGAGCTATAGCGGCGATCCAGATTGAGGAGTTCGATTGGAGCAGATCATGTACAGGATCCCATAATTCGGAGGACTCAAACGACTCCTGCGCTGCGGAATCTGCACGGATTGAGCTGGCCTCTTCAGTGAGATAAGAACTAAGGGAACACTATAAGTTTTTGGAAAAGACAATCTAAACTTATATAAACTAAAAAAGTGTATGCTCACATTCTGAGCCTGAGTGATTGCAGGGCTCTCCCGTTAGGTCGAGACTTAACCGATAGAGACCAGATTTGGGGAGAAGAAGCGTCATGACACTCACAATAAATGTATGATGTCAGATCACAAAACTTATGTGAAGCAAGAAATTGTATGCTCGGTAAAGGGGCCAGCCTATTTTCGACAGGCTGACATAGAAGCTGAGCCTGTTTGGAACATAATTTTCCTATTTAAACGCATAAGTTTCTAACCTCCTACCATAGACCCAAACTAGTAGGTATGTGCTATCATTCGCCGCGCATACTATCACTTATCACCCTCTAGCTTCTGAGTATTTCTAATTTTACGCTCGCTCCAACGTACTATCGCAGGCCGATTAGTGGAGCACTGCCGCGCTCCAAAGCAGAACGCTGATCCAGTTGACTCGCTGCGAGGGAACCCGAGTTTTTCAAACTTCTTCTAGCAAGCTTCTTTTCTTGTGGGCTTCTTTCCTTCAAGCTGACAAGCTTCTTCTCTGGTGTTTCTTTTAGAGGAGTCTGTCCGAAGTGCACGCACGCGGAGATCCAGAGGCTGCCACGCTGGCCAGCACTCCAGGTCATCATCTCTAATCTGCGTATTACGTTTCATCGTTACCTTCACAATGATTTGGCTGTGAAGTGGACGACGTGATAGCTAACAGCTTACGTCTCAGCCGCGCCGCCTCTCGATCAGGGATGTGCGGAAGTAAAATTTCAAATCCCTTAAAACGGAAAACGGAAGGTCAAAAATGGGCGGAAAACGGAAAGCGTAAAATGGAAAACGGAAAATTTTGCCCAAGCATAGGTTTGTGATCAAACGTCACCTTCAACATTGGATTTTCTAGGCATCTTCTTGATAAGCCTAAGTGGTGACTGTTTCAAGTAATTAAGTAACCTCAAGCCCACTGATGGTACGTACTTCAAACGCCTAGAATATAGGTAGATCGAGGAGTATTTATCCTTTACCTAGTTACGAGAGATCACCAGAGTTATATAATCGACAAGCATCTCTATCACTGAATGTTTAAGTATACGAGAAGCTGTAAAGTGTCAAAAGTGCGACTTCTTTGCTTTACTTTGGAGCAGACCTATTTTGCAAAAATTTAGACAAAAAGGCAACTATGGTAATTAATACGCTTGGGATCCGGGAAGGATCACTTTATCCACAACGGATCCTGTTGGGGCGAGTCAGCGATGGAGGAAGGAGGAGAAGAACAGCGTGTGGGTAACGTGAAACACAAGCAGCCCCAACATTGCGAAAGACATCAGGCGCCAGCGGCGCCAATGTAGAGCTGGAGATCATTGTCACATTAAAACAGTGACAATTACGGTGTAGCCTTATGCTTTTGCCAAGTTGAAAGGAAGCCTACCTCATGCGTTGATTCGCAAGAATGTTTAATGCTCTTACCATGGCAGGTCACAGTTTCATGGAAATTTTGTATGAGTCCACTCCTCACTTCTGTGGAACCTTTTGTTTTTCTTTTTTGAGAATTTCGAGGAGAGCAGGGCCCTTGCATGACATATTTGGAACTAAGATGAAGACCAGCAAAACCGCGACGGGACATTTACCCTGGAGCTGAGACAAAAAAAAAGAAACAAGATAGTTCGAACTTCGTGGCGTTTAGACGTCAATTTTTGCTCCATTGTTGTCAACTCATGTACACTATGCAAAACACGAGAATCCTCTTCATGATAGGTAAGCAAGCCGAAAACAACGATCCCTCTCCCTTCATTATTTTCCGGGAATTTCCGTTCTCCGGGTAAAAAACCCGTAAAACGTTAAACGTAAAACGGAAGGCCAAAAATGGGCGGAAAACGGAAAGCGTAAAACGGAAAATGGAAAATTCCGCACACCTCTGCTCTCGATCCCCGCGTGCGTGGGTGGACTTATCGTTTCGGACAGACTGTACGGCATATTTGTATAGTCATCTTTTCTCTAATACCTCTTCAACTCTCATGATAGCTGAAACCAGCTGTTCAACATTCGAAAAGGCTGCATTTGACTTTGAGGCCACTCTAGCTATTTTCAAAGGGGGCTTTGTAAAATCTGGATTTTTCAAAGGGGGCTCCGTTTCGGTTCCGACCCTACGACAGGCTCGTGCTGGGGCCTGGTTCGTGAACATTTTGGTGCACTTTATCTCAGATCCAGGCTAAAACCCTCGAAAAACTAATCACTGCCAGGAACTGTTGCAACCCGCTAGAAATGGTTCGAACTTGTTAAAGGACCTGTCAGAACCAGACGATTGTCGTTGGAGCACGTTTTTGTCCCAACCCGAAAATTTTTCAGGAAATTTCTCTAGTTCGAAGGAGCGTGTTGATGCGCTGTTAACTCCAAAATGTGCGCCAAGGGGGTGCTAATTCTTCCGCGAGGTAGCATCCTTCGTTTTCGAGAAACCGTCTTCGTTTCTTAAAAAAAGTGGTCAACACTTTCTCACCATTTTTGACAGTTTTTTTTTTTCAAAAACGAAGACGTTTTCTCAAAAACGAAGTATGCCATCTTCAAGGGATTATTGCTCGTATAGTGCGCATCCACATCCAAAATTTCAAGATGATCCGCCACCTACAAGAAGAGCAACACCTGATTATCACTGGCGCATTAGAGTTTCAAGGAAAGGATGAAGTGATTTACAGTCCATTGAATTTATGTACAGAGAACTCCAAACGTACGTAGACAAGAGTCGAGACCGCTGCGCGGCTCTCTTGGGCAGAGTCACGGGAGCTCAGCATAGTGTGCGCCTGCGTCTCTGCCCAAGAGAGCCGCGCCGCGGTCTCGTCCCTTGTCCACGTACGTTTGGAGTTTCCTATATATTAGATGAGTGTGTTGGAGAAGCACGAGTCCATTTCATGAAGGAGTGACTCATTCGCAGCTCTGGCGCTTCTCAGACTCAGGTTAAAGCACACGTTTACGGCTTTGACTCTCATTTCCATCCAGAGTATGCATGTATCGCCGGCTGCCGTTTAAGGCAAATCCTTTAGAAATGGGCGAGAGTGAAAACTATGGCCATCAAATGGACACATCTCATTTAGTATGATCCATAAAATCAATCTATCAATGGCATCACATCATCGGACGCCGAACTAAATTTCCGCAATTGCGCTCGACGCCTACTAAGTCCTCCTGGTCAATGACCATCATTTGCTTGCTCTGATGTGGTTTGTACAATAGGAATTTGAAGGAGTATGCAACTGAGAAAACTCCGGAGAAATTGTAAGAAAAGCACCTTCCTTATTCATAGAGAAACAAAAGTAAGGAGCCTTAGGGATGTAGTGTTTGCCTGCATAACCTCATACGTTACCTTCATACAATTTCTAAACTGTGTTACATGCCATGCCTTTTTCTAAATTTATCATTAAGGGGAAAAGTTATGTACAGCGTACCCCATAAGTTCTTGCACAACATATTTCGTACCACCATAGCAGTGGAATTCGACGCAATGGCATGGCCTCTATGGCCACGCTAAAGCAACTCAGTAGAAACTCATGTAGCCCGACAGATCGGGAATATGTCACAATTTGCTTTTGTAATAGCTCGAAGTCAAGTGCGAGGCGCACCCATTGCGGCACGGAGCATCAATTTCATCTTAAACTGGAGCTCCACTCTTCAGAACAGAGCTGTTCTATTTCCATCTGGAATTGGAGTAGATGTAAAAAGCACTGGAGAATTCTAGGGTGGGAGGGAATTCCGTTGTCTCTCTTCCTTCAAGAATTTCATCGTGTTTTTGAAAAGATGCCCAGTCAGTGCAAATTTTCTTAGATATGTGTGGCTCACAGCACCAGCGTCACTCTCATTCTAATTCGAACAGCATCTGTATATATAAAAGTGAAAGTTTGTTTGTGTATGTGTGTGTGTGTGTTTGTGTGTTCCGACTAGAAATCGCGGAGGATGAACCGATCAGGACCAAATTTTGCATGTAGACCCACCAGGGGCCGGCGGAGGTTATAGGCTACATTGCACCTTGGACTAGCGATTGATTTATCGATCACATCGATTTTATTGATTTTTCGCTCTTCTTGACCGGGGACTAGCTAGAACAGGCCTACTGAGGTACCTCGATGCGCTGAACACGAATATGACAACCATTTTACGCCAATTTATCGATTTATTGATTTTATTGATTTTTCGCTACTCTTGACCAGGGACTAGCGAGAACATGCCTACTGGGGTACCTCAATGCGCCGAACACGAATATGACAACCATTTTGCGCCAGTTTATCGATTTATTGATTTTATTGATTTTTCGCTATTCTTGATCATGGGGTGGTAAAGACATGTCTACTGGGGTTGCTCAATACGCTGAATAAGAACGACAACCATTTTGCCCGAAATATTGATTTATTGATTTTATCGAATTTTCCCATTTTCGATCGGGGACGGACAAAGATATGTCTCCTTGGGTTTCTCAGTGCGTTGAATACAAATATGACAAACACTTTGCATGAAATATCGATTTTTCGATTTTATTGATTTTTGGCTCTTCCGCCCAATGGAGCGATGAAGACATCTCTCCTGGGATTCCTCGACATGCTGAGTATGAATATGACAACCACTTTGTACGAATACGTCGATTCGATGTCACCAAAATAGCTTTGCTAACTTTTCGCCTGCAAGTCGATGGGAAACGTCACCTGGGCTTCGCTAACATGCTGATCACCAAAATTATGGAGATTTTAATGAATTTGTCGATGATAGTAATTGACCTCAGCAGTATGATGTAGCCAAGGTAATAAAACACCCGAGCGAAGCCGGGTACGGCAGCTAGTTTCAAATAAGAAGAGACCTTGTTGCATCGAATTCAATTGGATATCCTAAGCGTGACGTGTTAGTAAGACGTAAAATCTGCTCATGGAGGAAGTGCGTCTACTGGAGTAGTGCGCGATCCTGTGCTGAGATCCAACTCTCATGCAACACTAATCTGAATCCGATGGATTGTAGTGTGCTACCGTTGTTCAAGAGCAAATCAAATGCTACTTCATGCGACAGTTTGAGCTCGTACCATAAAGCTGAGGCTAAGCTTTTGAAGGATTCATACAGGGAACACTACATTGCCGCAATTTGTGCGCCTCCCACTCTACTTTGAGCTGCTACAAAAGCAAATGTTGACAAATTCCCGATCTCATAGGTTATTTAAGTTGCTATTGAGTTGGCTTAGTGGGACCAGAGGTCATGCCTTTATGTTGAATTCCGCTGCTGTGGTGCTACTAAATGTGGTGTGCAAGAACTTATGGCACACCCTGCACAAGAATGTGTCCTACAGATACTTACTTATATTGTTATTATTTTTGCCATTATGCTTACCACTCATATCCAATGGTATGTATTGTAGTCACTTATATTACTGCTATAACAATTACTGTTTTCATTGCGCTTTAAGGAGAAGCAAAAAAATGTTTTTTCACTTGTTCCACTCAATTTTTCTAGCATATCTTCCTCTATGAAGACACCAGCAATTTCAAGCGTATTCCGTGAAAGAAAAAAGATGTTGTATTATCTTGTAGTCGCTGAACAAAAAATTAACCAGTCAATAGAGAGAAATAATAGAATTTCAGAAACAAAAGCAAAAATAAATATGTGTACTATTATACATGATAGCGCTGAGATCCAACCATTATGAGAGTTTTCGATGAGGACCTGACAGATAGATTCCCTGAGATGTATACCATTGTGTGATTTCGACATCCGAACAGGCTTTACGGGGCCTGAACACATCACTGAGATTATCTAAGGTAAACACGCATCTAAGATAGACGCCCCTATTAAAGATGGGCAAATTTGTGTGGCGTTTACCCTGGATAATCTCAATGATGCATGCAACCACAGTAATTCTTAGTCTTCATTGCAGCGTTGGCAATGAGATCACTGTCTGAGACGACTCGTTCGGATACAGTGCTCGCTTTAAGCACGTTAAAGCACCCATTTTTCAGGAAAACTCGTCATCTTAAGAATAACGTGTAGATCAATGTCTCTTCCTGAAAACGTTGATGATTTCCATCGTTAGTGACGCTTAAACGACACTTCAAGAAGAGGTGAAACAGCAAGGCGCCCTCTGTTCTCTCGTCGAATTTGGTGGTATGTAAAGCTAGAACAGTTGAATTTGAGGGGAAAATGAGAACAATATAGAGAAAAAATTGAAAAGCTTAAAGAACCTCATTTGCTCCGAGGAAACCTGGGATGGTAGTAAATCTCCTGGAACGGCGATGAAACGATGAGCAGAAGGTCGCGGTGAACTGTCAGCTCTGGTTTGCAACCTTGAACTAGCTAGGAGCTAACTGCCAACTGTGGTCTTTGGATGATAAGGCTCTTGCAAAACCTTCAAACTCTTAGAGGTTTCGAACCTTCGCAGATGGGATGCCCATTGTCCTCGGAGTATGCTGACATACCTCTTAACCATGGATTCGAGTGCAAACGGGACCTTATGTGACCGTTACACCCGAAGCGGTAAGTGAATCTCTTCCTGCATAACCTAACTTTGATGCACTAAGCTCAAAGATGTAGTTCCACGCCCATAAAATATGTGGGATTTAATTTAGGAAGGACTAGGGCTCAGCTGTCGGAATCAGCCACCAGGAGACTGGAGTCACCGGTTTTCTCCGACGGAAGGTCATGGTGATCGAGACAGTGGGAACATCGATCAGCTGGGTGTATCCGGAAATGTGTCTTCACCGAAAAGGAGTCAGTGCACGCTCGACTGGCTGCAATGATGAACTCGAATCGTGAGCAAAAAGTTCTCTGGAGGACTTCTTCGCGAAACGACAAGATCGCCGTCTGCGTCTCGCGCGCCGCACACTCTTTCGCTTCCCGTGTCCTCGTCATCTCATACTGACAGCAAGTTCAGCGTAACGGTGAGCTCATAGTTCGATTTCGTACTGTGAGTTCTCCTGCAAGTATGGTCCCCGTTTCGTCATAGTTTTTGAGCATCGTACTTAGAGAACCATGTTCGGGCAAATGAAGCTTACATTACTCTCCCGCAGTTCCCCGTAAGCTGGGACTTAGCTGCCAGTTAACGTTCTTCGTTAACTGACAGTTTCAGTAGGTTTACTACCACCCCTGATACTAGGATGACACGACATCCCACATAAGAGATTCTCGTATGCGCACAAAAAGAGATTCCTAAAAATGATTCGTCACAGATCAAGTTCAGCAAATACGGTAAGCGAAAGCAAATAAATTATTGGATGACAAATGAGAGCTAATCATGATTAATACTGCACCCGCTGTGATATAACATCTGGTAACACCTGCCACTTATGGTGCTGACGGGGATTCTCTATAGAGCAGCATCAGAACGGCATTAATTCTGTGCTAACACGGATTCATCCTAATCATTCCACACAAGTGGAAAATCTTTTGATGTGAAACCTAATACATGGGTGAATGAGAAAGCGCATCAGACGAGGAAGCGAAAACGAAAAATAAATCAAACAAAAAAATAAGAGAAGAGCGGGGCATCCGCGGAGGTACAGTAAAGTATGTAAAAGTAATATTCTGTGGCACTAGGAACTTCCTAAGTGCCAGCGGTGGATGAGCAGTGGAGTAGGTAATTGAGGATTCTCAATTACCGGAGTACCAGAGACGATTTGACTGCAGACGACTTGCCCTAGTTAGTAGACGACCGTCCAGGACACAACTTGAGGTGGAACTATTTATCTCAGGCCACGCCTCGGACGAGGCATGGCCAATTGCGCAACAAAAATACACAATAGGTACGGACAGGTCGCGATTGCGACACTGCCGCCGGCGACACGAATATGGCACAAAATTAGATCCTTGGTTGTCGCATCAGCTTGAAGTGAAGTTGCATCAGCTTGGAGTGAAGTTGCTGGAGGTGGGTGCAGTTGTTGAGTGGTGAGTTGACGGCAGGCGACGTTGGAGTGGTGGTGGATTGGCGGGCGATTGTGGGCGATGGAGAGCGATGGTGGGCGAGTGTGGGCGACATCGAGCGACATCAACGGAACAGGATTCGGCAGGGAGTGGGGGACAACGGTGATTGGTTGCCCAATCACCGCATCGCCCAACTGCGGCCGTGGCTTGCTCAGTTCTGAAATTATGAACTTATTCGCTGTTGTGAGCGAACAGCATTCAAATGAGCCAACCTTTCTCCTCTTGAATGAGTGATTCCCTCCTCTGGATGGACATAGGAGGACATTGTGAGCACGGCCGCAGATCTGGCACGTTATCCCGCACTCCTCACGATGTTTCGGCTGCAGGCACTTCTCGCACAGCTGCCTCGTGGATGCCTGGATAGCACGAGACACCGGGTCGGGGTAGCGACAGCACCGACTGGTGACGTGCTGATCCTTATTGTCCTCGTATGCGCAAAATGCGCAATTTGAGCGCGGGGTCGACCGCTCCAGAAGGGTCTCCATAACCCTATCGTACGCCTGCAGCTTCGCCTCCATTCGGTGGACTGCCTCGAACTTCGTTTCCATCAGCATGCTCATGTGAGCAAAACGCTCGTTCAGCTCCTTGACGGCGTCCAACAGCGGCTCGATGTGGATTGCGAAGGCGACCTCGTCCATAACGACAGCGATAGATGAAATGGCTGACGTAGTGATTTCTCACCGCCTATTTATGTGCATGAAAGTGACCTGGCCGTCTTGTTTGTCATTTGTATAGATAAGATTTTATCCTTAGAAGGTGTGGGTGCTTGATATCCTCTGGTGCATTCAAGTATGATCATGTAGGGTGCATGCTGTGCGATTAATAATCAAGTGTGCGGCATTTTTCTTCAGATCTCGTGTCGGCAGAGCCGAACTATCACGGTCAAAAGAGTACCCGCTGTTTTTACGATGCACTGTGTACAAATAACAAGTATTTTACAGACTATGAGAATAGCTACAGGTCCAAAGAAATATGTGGACACTGTAAGAAGTATTGTAGTTCCGAAAATCGCTGTAGCGAGTTTCCAGTGATTCTTGATGATATTAATAAGAGGGTGGAGGTCTGGTAGGCTGAATTCTTCAAACCAATCGAAATGTTTTGACCATGTGGATAGAGATGTCTCCGTGATTTGCACCTGACCCATTCTTGTGGTGAAATGTAGAGTTCCTGAGAGGTTTATCTCCACAGTTTCTCTGTTGCATTCCGCATGACATTTCAGATTGACGATGGCACGATTGAATTCGAGCGAAAGAGTTGTGTTTTTTCCATGTGGTCCGCATTGTACCGAAAAAACATTGTCTTCACATTGGATCGCAATCCATGCCGGGTAACTGGTCTGGCATTTCACTAGAACTTGAGCACCTTCCATGCAATTATAGCACCCTGTAAGGTTGTCCATGGAGATGGAACAGTCTTGTTCGAGTATGTAGTCAGCCGAATTTATCAACGACTTTGAGTTGATAGAGATTACAATTTCTCCTTCTACCGAATTCGTGAGTAGTTCATTGTCATAGACGTATGTCATTGAAAATGGAGTTTGTATTGGAAGTAAGTTCGAACTGTCGTTTTTTATGTCTGAAATTGCCTCCTTAGGACATTGACACCTCGTTAGCGGATTTTGCGCATTGCATGAACAAATAATGCGATTTATGCACTTGTTGAACTCCGTTGAGGCCATGATCGCGGAGGAGCATTCTACAGGAAGTCTGTAATCCTCTGGAATGGCTAGTGCTTCATATCTAGATATGGCGAAACGTCTATTCATTATGGCAATTTGAGGTTTCTGCACTGAAATCGCCGTGATTTCATAGTCGTCGACCTTTTGAGTTATGTAAGGCACCAAAACTATGTTCTTTTTGAATTTTTTATTATACAATGTTATCCGAATTTCCAATCGTATTGTTGGATTCCATTCGGAGCAATCGATAACTTCGTATACCTTATCGGTCAGCGGGATGTGCGTGACCTTATAGAACGAGCACGCCGGTAAGGGTAATAAACAGCCGCAGGCAATGCCTCCGCATGAGTGGTCACACCCTACGTAGCCTGGATAGCTATTAGCCATTGATAGTTCCTCTACTGTGCTATTCGGTGATAGTGTTGAGCACACATTTCCAGTGCACGATCCCGCTTCAGCACAGCGTATTATGCTATATACTGTATTCCTGGTATTCCTTGTGAAGAATAGTGTTCTTTTCGCGCATTTCATAATCATCGGGGAATTCCTGATTTCAATGATTCCAACCGTGTTATTTCCATGCACAATGCTTGTGCAAAGGTTGACTTGAGCTTTGTTGAATAGAATTTCTCGATTATATTCATAGTAACATTTTTCTTTATTTTCGCAAATAAGGTTAACACTGTGCCTTGTGTGTCCATGTTGACATGTTGTTGACATGTTCACACAAGCTATCATGATGAGGCACGTAATAACAGGGATGTTTCGAGTTATTAATGGTGCTGGGGTAAACGTTGTCAACTGTATTGATTCGCTTCGTGATTGAGTGCGCTTATGAGTTTCTTTAGCTTTTCGGTTTCTTTTTATGCAGAGGATTAAACTCATTGATATCGCTCCGATTATGTACAATATTACTGCAAGGGATATCATAGCACCCATGGGCCAACAATGAGGATTCCCAATCAACTTTTTTGAAAGGATTGCTTGTGGATCTTCACAAATGTGGGGTGTTTTACATTCCTCCGTAACTATGTGTGGGCTTCCATCTAAAGCATATCGTAATGATACGCTCACACTTTCTTTTGCATGAAAGATTGGTAATTGCAGAGATAAATTTTTAGCCATTTGTGGAAATTTTCTGCATGTATCGTCGAAACAAATCTCGAATTTCGTTTTTGGTACGGAAACCCAAATATCTCTTTTCATGCAGGATATTTCCGCTAATTGTGCGTTCGTATTGCACCATAGCGTCACGAATAGGACTAATATTAGCGACATGTTGCTAACGCTGCCACGGCTAGGAGAGCTTCCTCTTGAAATAGGTTCTTCCAAGCTTCGTTCAAATTCCTGAATTATACCTGTAGCCCTGATTCTGGCCTGACGCATTGGTCTGGTATTACCGTTTTGGTTTTCGCGTTCAACGTTAACTGTTTCTGTAACAGTCGCACTACTTTCCGGTATACTGCGTATTTCGAGTGGATAGATTTTATTAAGGGGACGATGCCAAATATGCTTGTTTGGCATGAGTATTTTGACAGACCGTATTTCTCCATCCTTGCTCTTGATAAGGTCGATTATTTTTCCGTAAGACCAATTTCCTCTAGGAATAAATTCTTGTTCGATTAAGACAATTTCTCCTATTTGTGGCGGTCTTAGCGGAGCATGTCGTGGCTGATTCAAATCTATGCGCTGTATTTCACGAAGTGCAGTCAAATATTCCGTATTCCATCGTTCCCAGAATTTGTTGGCGATTTGTTCGGAATGTTCCAGTGCTTGTTTCGCTTGCATTACAGTTTGGATTAACTCTGGATCATACGATCGATCCTGTAGTTCTGATGAACTGTTTTGTTCTGGTAATGCGAACTTGAGGTTACCTTGAAGGAAATCTATAGGTCTTAGTGGAATTTCACTGATATCTGACGAACTCATTTTTGTGAGCGGTCTAGTGTTGACAATCGCTTCAATGCGAGTTATCGTGGTGTGAAATTGATTGAAGGATAATTTTCTTCTCCCTATTGATTTTTGGAGGGCACGTTTTACTGTACCCACCAGCCGTTCCCAGGCACCTCCCATCCAGGGGGCTCCTGGTGGGTTAAAGACCCACTTAATTCCAGCATCAGCGCTATATGACATGACTGAACTGCCAGTGACATCTTCGTTTTCAAACATTAGGTCTATAATTTGTTTTCCAAGTTTGAAATTTGTGCCGCAATCAGTGCGGATGAGCTTTGGTACTCCTCTGCGTGAAACGAATCGTATCAAGCAACTCAAAAACGCACCAGTGCTCATGTTCTCTACCACTTCGAGGTGAACCGCGCGTGTAGTGAGACACGTGTATAGGCATACATACATTCTCTCGTTGTTGTTTGAGAGAATTGGGCCCATGAAATCGCAGCCAACATTTTCAAATGCTTTTGTTCGAACGACTCGGTCTGCTGGTAGCGGAGGCATTAGCGGGGCCCCTAGTGGAAGTCCATGACTTCTCTTGCAAATGACGCAGTTTTTGAGAAACTTATTGTATGCGGCTGAAGGCCGTTGTATCCAAAATCGTTGTCTTGCTATGCATAGTGTTTGATCTTTGCCGCAGTGGGCATTTTTTCTGTGAATTTGCACTAAAATGAGCCTTGCAAGATCTGAGTTGTTATCAATAAAGATTGGCGATTTGGTATCCAACGCCAAGTTAGCGTTTTGGAGTCTGGATTGGTTTCGTATGATCCCATTTTCATCTCTGAAAATCCGTTTGTGCGGAAATCGCTTTTGAAGATCATTAAGTGAGATGTTCTTATGCTCTTGTTGTAGCAAAATGGTCTCACTTAGTTGCATGTCTTCCGAAGTAATATGCAGATCGGTTGAAAACTTTTGAATTTGCTCCAGCGTAATCGGTTTAGTTCTATGAACGTTTACAGCATTTATCCAACTATGTAGTTTCTTGCCAATCCTAGCAATTGTTCTCAAAGTAGTGGTCATTTTTGAAAATCGTGATAAGTCGATAAATGTTGGTTCAGTCTCGTTCACTTGGTTAATCATAGGGTTTATGGCCTTTGCCGTTGGCTCTGAATCTTCTTCTGATTGGATTTCGTATTTTTCATGAATCTCAGAAAGTTCTCTGAGGTGAGCTGGTCGCTCCATTTCTTGCAGCCAAAGTGCCCCCCTCATCCAATCGATATTATTGATTGATTTTGGAAGAATGCCGCGTGTTCCGGCATCAGCGGGGTTGAATTCAGTGGCCACATGGTAGAAAACAACGGAGGCTCCTTCGCGATTAAGCGAATTCTTCAATGTATTTATGCGGTTGCGTTGATTTTCCACGAAAATTGGCAATTTGCGCGTACTTTTGGTCCAACATAGCGCGATTTCGCTATCCGTTACAATGTTAACTTTCGGAATTTTCTTGCCGGTAGCTTCGAAAATTGTCGTTCCTAACCGTAAGGCTATCAGTATTCCGAGTAGTTCTAGACGAGGTATGGTTTGTTTCGCTTTTTTCGGCGCTAAGCGCGTTTTTCCGCTGATCAGAGATGATATTTTCCTGGTTTCGGAATTTTGTAGAAAAGCGCAACATGCTATTGCTGTCATACTCGCATCTGCGAATACCCATATTTGCATTTGGTTCGTTGCAGGAGTTTCACCCGGTGAAATCCAACGAGGGATTGAAAGTAGCGTGTTATTTAGCTCCTGACAAGCAGTATTCCATTTTCTGGTGAGCGCAGCAGGGAGTATTTTGTCCCAGTCTGTTCCTGCATCAAATATTTCTCTCATCAGGACTTTCAATCTGATCAGTAGTGGGCCGGCTATTCCTATTGGGTCATAGATAGAATTTAGCTGGCTGACCACATCCTTTTTAGTGAGGTAGTTTTTGCAAGGAAACTTCAAATTTAGCAAGAAGTGATCCGTTTTGGTATCATAGATAACTCCCAGGAGTTTGATTTGACCATCGGGCGCTCTATCTTTTTCCGGAATAATCGAATTGACCATTTCTGAGTTTGACACATACTCACGGATATTCATTCCAATTTCGGCAAAAATTGCCTTAGAATGTTCGTACTTTTCTTTCGCTTCTTGAACGTTTTGAGCTTCCAGTAGAATGTTATCTACGTATAGATTTCGTGCGATTTCGCGCGATAGTGGCGAGTTTTTCTTTTCCAAAAATGTTAGCAACGCCACATTTAGTATACTCGGGGAGGCTGTAATGCCAAAAGGCAATCGATTAAATCGATATTCCACGATATTATCCCTTGTGGGCGGTAGATGAGGATTTTTGAACCATAGGAATCGGCATAGGTCCTTATGCGAGTTTTGAAGCCGTATTTGTGTGAATGCAGCTTCAATGTCACAAATTAGAATTATTTTACTCATCCTGCTAGAAATCAATATGTCATGAATTTTATTGATTTGAGATTCTCCTTTGAAAATGACATCATTGAGTGATGATTCACCTCGTTTTTTGGAAGATGCATCGAAAACTATGCGTAAGGGCTTGGCTTTGTGAGCTCGCCAGACTCCAGAATGGGGCATGTAATAAGTGCCCACGGAGTTTGCAACACCTCCGTTCACTCGCTCGACTATGTCATTTTCCAAGTATTCATTGAAAATTTTCGAATACCAGTGCTGCTGTTCAGGATTTGTAGATAGTTGCCTGTGCAATGCTTGTAAGCGCTTGATTGCGATGGCGTAGTTATCGGCTAGGTCACTCACGTTGCTTTTTAGCGGAAACGGTGCTGTGACATACCCATTTTCAAAGGATATTTGTTTTGAATAGACTTTGAAATATTCGAGTGTTTCGTCTTTTTTCTCGTTTTCTGAGGAAGATATTCCTAATCCCTCTAGTTCGAAGATTTTTTGGAGCATGTCCGACTCGGAAGTTTCGACCACGGCCGTCATTCCATATGTTAGTGAGGGAGCTGCGTTATAATGTTGGTCCAAAGACCGTTTTTGCAACGCGCAAACCAGATGGGGTCCTTGGTGATTCTGATGACTCGAAAATGAAGTTGTGGTAATAATCGAGTCCCACTAGTATGTGTGGGGTTTGATGTTCCCCACGTAGGTTAGAGTTTGATATGCATATTTCGCTATTTTGCAAGAATTGTCTATCCGCGGCTGTCAATTTTACCGATGGAAAGCCATTTGTGATTACTGGCTTGGTCTGTACAAGGATTTCCAAATCCTTCCCATATGCAGTTCCTATTTTTAGCGAAACTATGTTGCTTTGGAACATTTCTGTATGACCTCCTATGCCTGACATAACACATGTCTCTGTTTTCAGTTTTGGCAACCCCAGTTTCGTGGCGAGTTCCTCTTGTATTATTGTTTTTTGGGCGCCTGTATCAAAGAAAAACAAAATCTTTTCGAAGTGTCCAGAATTATTGTTCCATATACTACCTTCTGCAGTCATGAGGATGACCTGTTCCCTCTGTGAATTGTTGTTTTGAGGGGCTTCGATCTCAAGATTAGAATAGTTTGTAGGCGGCATGCGCGGTGGTATTTGTTGTTGACGGACGTCGTTCATGATATGGTTCCTGATAGGTTGACCTGCTCTTGGGTTGTTTTCTGTTGACCGTTTACCGTATCTTTGGCTGTTTCTTTGGTCATGTGTGCTAATCCCACGATTGGCGGTGTTTTCTCTGTAGTTTGTTTTGCTGGTTGCAAAACAAACGCTCGAGTGATGCTTGCGATTGCATAATGGACAGTCTGCTTTGGTACATTGATTGCTAGAATGTGAATTGGTGAAACATTTCCAGCATAATTTTTTGTCTTGTAGAACTTTCCTCCTGGCTTCCACATCGCTAACAGTGCGACATTGTGCGGAAATGTGACCAGAACGTTCGCAGAAAACACATTCTGATCCTGGTTTAATGAATGGTTTTGATTTTGCTTCATAATGTCCTTGGATTGGACTTTTTGCTCTGTAGTTTTTCATTCTGGCGTCAACATAACATTTGGCAGATATTTCATTTTCGATCTGTTCCATAACGTCTTCGACGAAAACCTCATCCTTTTCTTTTATTGCGATGAGTACACTTTTGACTATGTCGTGTGGAAACTTTTGCAATATGGTTTCTGTCCACATGGCGTCCTTTGTCCGACGAATGTCTTGACCTGCTGATACCATTTGATTGATTAGCATGGTAATTTTATCATGTACATATGAGCAGTTTTCAGCAGTGTTGTTTGCAGGTCTCATAAGTGAAAGTCTCTGGACGATTCTGGCACGATTTGTGGGTTTATTCCCATATTTCTTTTTGAGTGCGTTAATCATCCAGTCGTAGTTCTGTGGCACCAGTTGTATGCCTTTGATCGCACTGTCGGATCTCCCTTTCAAACTATCTTTTAATAGTAGCATCTTTTCGACTACTGTGAGTGAGACGTTTTTGTGCACTAATGTCTCATAAATAGCCCAAAATTCTGGAAAGTCTTCTTCAGTGCCATAGAATTTTGGAAGAGTGAGTGTAGGCGGTTTCACCGCTCTGCAACTGGCCTGAGATGCGATGCTCAGATCTTCAGTTCCGTTGGTTTGGTAGTCTTCTGTGAGCCACTCTGAGTTTTCCGTTATTTCAGATTCACGATCGTTATTTCCCTCACCGGATTGCTTTTCCCGCAATTTTTCGTGTTTTCTGGCATCATTTTGTTCAGAAATGTCTGGTTTGACTATGAAACCATGTTTTCGCGAAAGCTTTTGTCGAGTACTTTTCGCCTCTGTTACTCTGGCTTCGAGCATATAGATGAGTTCGTTTGCGTTACCTATAGCCTCGTTGAAATTTGTGTCTTTTTCAAGGCTTTCGATCAGTTGGAGCAGAGATTTCTTCTCTTCCTTGGACGTCATGGCTATGAAGTCGTCTCTCAATTGTTTAACGAGCGATTTGAGCTCGTTACTTGCAGATCTTAGTTGTGAGATTCCGCCTGTTATTAAATCTATAGCGGTTTGTGCTTCATCATACTGTACAGTCTCGTCCTCTGAGTATTTTTGAGTTTTAGAATACTCCTTGAAGTTTTCTATCAAGGTTTTAAGCGTTTTGACGCTTATAATGATCGGTTGTTTATACAAGACCGATTCCATCGCGACTTGGCGTGATGGGGACCTTTTGTAGGCCACTTACAGGCTTTTCTTTGCCCGGATCCTGGTCCCAGTGGAGTCAACCACTGACACGGGATACTTTTTCGGCTGTTTGGCCGATGCACCAAAAACTGTGGCACTAGGAACTTCCTAAGTGCCAGCGGTGGATGAGCAGTGGAGTAGGTAATTGAGGATTCTCAATTACCGGAGTACCAGAGACGATTTGACTGCAGACGACTTGCCCTAGTTAGTAGACGACCGTCCAGGACACAACTTGAGGTGGAACTGTTTATCTCAGGCCACGCCTCGGACGAGGCATGGCCAATTGCGCAACAAAAATACACAATAGGTACGGACAGGTCGCGATTGCGACATATTCCGATTTTGGAAATTTAGAACTCTTCAATCCCGGCGCCATGGAAGTTTCTAGCCCTTTGAAGGACTAGCAATAGCTGAGTTATGTCGAGACTAACACTCTTTTTTCAACCCTCCAAATTTCCCACATTTCGTACTTCTTCTGACTTTCGACTTCCAACATTCTGCTTTAACGCAATATTTCCGCTCATCCCTGAAGCTACAGGGAACTCCAAATATACGCAAACAAAGGGCGTGGCCACGGCGCGGCTGTCTCAGGTAGAGACGCGAGCGCTCTGCATAGTGCTCTGGTTCCTCTGCTTCTGCCGCAGAAGCAGAGACAGCCGCGTCCTCAGACAATTTTTTGGAAGGACCGCAGCAGAAAACCGGAAGAACCGACAGGTGACCTGCGGACCCTCCGGTTTCCTGCTGCATTTCTTCCGAATAGCTGCTGCGGTCCTTCCGAGTAACTGTCGTGGTCCTTTCGAATAACTGCTGCGGTCCTTCCGAAGAGCTGCTGCGGTCCTTCCGACTGGATACGGGGATGTGCACGCCAATTCTGGAGAACTGCATTGGGCAACCGGTTCACTCCCGTGGGACGACCACGCGGGGTTACCCACGAGCAAAAATGACAATCTCGTTGAGGGTCACTGGCTTCACGGTCCGATATACTCATAAACCCAATTTCCCATCTGGAGTTGGAAATCACTGTATTTTTGTTGGTCGCAACGAAACTAAGCTCCTAACATGAGAAGGGTATGATAGTTCTCTCTCTCGCATTCTGCTGCGGTCCTTCCGGTTTTCTGCTGCGGTCCTTCCGAAAATTTTTAATCTCTGCGTCTCTCGCTTTTTAATCACATGAGCGCGGTCTCCTTCTGCTGCAGTCCTTCCGAGAATTTGTCTGAGCCGTGGCCACGCCCTTTGTCTGCGTACATTTGGATTTACATTTACATTTGTTTCGTGTATGCTGCTGAGATTCAAGGTTAATTTTTTTGATGTTTTCACTTATTCTTATTTTTCATTCAAATCCCTGAAAACGACGAGTTTTGCGTCACTAAACAATGGGGAGAAAAACTCGAAACGAATAAAAAAATCCTAAGCATTCCGTTGTTCCATCGAGACCTTTGATCAGCAGATGAGCTTGTCCAACTAGTGCACGAGCACTACGTCACCTGTACTTTTGCATCACTGACCCTCCCTTCCAGCAAAAAAATCAATCTCGTGTAATGGGAATTTATACGCATGCTTTGTGAAATTCCGAAACAGTTGCTTCAGTCCCCCAACATTGTTGTAGTTTACATAAATACAGTGGCGGCCACATATTTAGCACATCCACGACTTCGGACGAAAGAATTTTTCCATATGTTAGCTCGATGATGAGCAATCGAGATGAACTTTAATTGATGCCGGTTGAAAAAAGAACGACGCTTTTATATTGTCGGTTTCCCAAATTTTTCATATCTTACTCTATATAAAACGCAGACCCCCCCCCCCTTCGTGCGCGAGGGAGATGACAGGTCACGCTGTCATTGGTCGGCTTGCCTCGCTCCACCTCTTTTGCCCGCCGCCACCGGTTCAATTGCGAAAACTGACACGCCCGGTGACACGCCCATGGTATATGTATGTGTATAACATGGGAATCTTCACGCAGCTTCGCAGGTAATCATTGTCATCCGCGAAGCGCGGCGAACCTCGGGGTTCTTTTTTCTATCAGAGTTTACCTAGCCCAGGGGTAATGTGACGCACAGGTCCGAGACTCTCAGCGTTCTGGCTCCGTAACTTTTATATCCACCAGATCCACCAGTGGCGGCACCCCCCCCCCCACCCCTCCCGAGAATGGGACGCCAAATTTTCGAAAATACTTTACAAAACGAATAAAAATCATGTATAAGTCTATTTTTAATTGTTTATCACTATATGGTAAAACTCATCTGTCTGTGTGTCTGTTGGTAATCTCTTATATCTCACGATCCAACGGACAAAAACACATGAAACCTACACCGTTCGACTCAGAATTGTGCCCTCCTGTGCACCGTCAGGGTCTTTTGCCGTTTCCGAGAAAAACGATTTTATCGATTTTTCGCCCCCTATCCCCATCACCATATAGTATAACTCATCTGTTTGTGTGTCTGTTGGTAATCGCTTATAGAAAGGGACAGAAAAGAAATACAGGACAATAACAGATATGCTAGTCCTTTCTGTTGAACTACGTTCATTTACATTGCTTCCACATTGCTCCCGTAATAGCTCCCTAGATAAAATTTTCCTTAAAAATGGGTGGAATTGGTCTTCTTCAAGACTTCCCCTCCCTAACTTACACGTTCTGGCTTCAAAAATCTTACTTAATGCCAAAAAAGCTGCATCACTTGGCACAGAGACTCCTTCGCAATAACTCATGCGAGGGTTCAATGTACCGACAGATACGTTTGGCGTAAACAAAGGGACTAGCGCACTACTATATCAGGATAGGAATTTTGCGTCAAAGCACTCGTTCGTCGATTTATCGATTTTATTGATATTTCATTGTTTTCCCCGGCGTTGTTGGAGATATCTCTATTGGGGTTTCCCGATTTTTTCTGCCTTATACTGGAACACTCGAACATGCTAAACAGCCAGACGAGAATATGGCGATAGCTTCCCGTTTAATTACCATTGGAATATTCCAACTGACATTTCCGCTTACGATTCGGTAGGAACGGAGTTGCTCAAGGTTCGCTATGTATATATGTATCTTCGAATTTTTTCAGCATTTTGAATGAAATATAGGCAAAAGCAACTGTTTTTACCACTTTGTTCTTGCCCGGTAGCAAAACACCCGAGAGAAGCAGGGTATGCTGTCTAGCTATATTACATTTGTTCATGAAACCAAATCAGTTCCTGAATCGGTGCCCTACTTTTCTTGACTACTTCGCTAACTGTCAAGCAGGGCACATGATCGATCATTGACCAGCAGGACTTAGTAGGCGTCGATCATATTTGGGGAAATTCAGTTCCAGCGTCCGGTGATGTGATGCGATCGAAAGATTGGTTTTATTGTTCATACTAGATGTGATGTGCCCATTGACGGTCATGATTTCTACTCTCGCCACTTCTATAGGATTTCCCTTAAAAGGCAGCCGACGACACATGCATAAACATCAGGGGTGTGCGGAAGTAAAATTTTAAATCCCGTAAAACGTAAAACGGAAAACGGAAGGCCAAAAATGGGCGGAAAACGGAAAATTTTGCCCAAGCATAGATTTGTGACTGAAAGTCCTCTTTAACATTGAATTTTCTAGGCACCTTCTTGATAAGCATGAGTGGTGACTCTTTCAAGTGATTAAGTAACTTCAAATCCACTGATGGTACGTACTTCTGACGCATAGAATATAGGCAGATCGAGGATTATTTATCCTTCACCTAGTTATTGAGATTATCGGAGTTATGTAATCAAAAATCATTTTTTTTACTGAACGTTTAAGTAGACGAGAACCTGTAAAATGTGAAAAGTGCGACTTCTTTGCTTTACTTTGGAGCAGACCTACTCTGCATAAATTCGGACAAAAGGTAACTATGGTGGTTAGTACGTTTGGAATCTGAGAAGGATCACGTTATTCACAGAGGATCCCGTTAGAGCAAGTTAGCGAAGGAGGACGGAGGAGAAGAAGAGCGTGTAGGGAAGGTGAAACACAAGCAGCCCAAGCACTGCGCAAAACATCAGACGCCAACGACGCCAGTGTGGAACTGAGGATCATCGTCTGATTAAAACAGTGACAATTACGATGCAGCCGTATGCATTTGTCAAGCTGAAAAAAAAGCCTACATCATGCGTAGCTTCGCAAGAATGCTTGGCACGTCACAGTTTCATGGAAATTTTGTATCAGTTCACCTCAGATTGCTGTGGTATCTTGTTTTTTTTTTAAGAACTTGGAGGAGAGTAGGGCACATGTATGGCATATTTGGAAGAACTATGAAGACCAGCAAAATCGCGATGGGAAGTTTACACTGCGGCTGAGACAATAAAAGTCAAACAAAATAATTCGGATTTCGTTAGTGGCGTTGAACATCAATTTTGGTTTTGTTGTTGTGAACTCATGTACACTACGCATCGAAACACGCGGATCCTCTTCAGGATAGGGAAATACTTCGAAAACGACTATCCCTGTCCCTCCTCAATTTTCTGGGATTTGCCGTTTTCCGGGCCAAAAACCCGTAAAACGTAAAACGTAAAACGGAAGACCAAAAGTGGGCGGAAAACGGAAAGCGTAAAACGGAGAACGGAAAATTCCGCACACCCCTGATAAACATGCATGCTAAATGAAAATGAGGGTCAAAGGTCGAATATGTGCTTCAAACATGCGTCTGAGAAGCGTCAGAGCTGCGACTGGGTTAATTTTTCATGAAATAGACTAGTGCTTGCCGAACATACTCATCCAATATACATAGATTGAACGGACTGTAAACCACTTCATCCTTTCCTGGAACTTTACCACGCTCCAGTGATAATCAGGTGTGGCTCATCTTGTACGTGGCGAATCATGTTGAAGTTTTGGGTGTGGATGCGCACTACACGAGCAAGACGGCATCCTTCGTTTTTGAAAAAAAAACCGTCATTAATGGTCAAAAAGTGGTTTTTGATCATTTTTTGACCACTTTCGACGGTTTTCCTCAAAAACGAAGATGGCTTCTCAAAAACGAAGGATGCCACTCTGGGGGAGTATTGGCACCCCCTAGGCGCAGATTTTGGAGTTGACAGCGCATCAACACGCTCCTTCGAACTAAAGGAATTTCCTGGAAAATTTTCGGGTTTGGGATAAAAACGTGCAACGATGACAATCTTCTGGTTCTGACGGGTCCTTTAACAAGTTCGAAGCCAGTTCTAGGAGGTACCGACAGTTCCTAGCAATGATTAGTTTTTTGAGGGTTTCAGCTTGGAGTGGAGATAAATTGCACCAAAATGTTCACGAACTTCACGAACTAGCTGAATTTTCATTGTTGGATCGTAGCAGAAGTTATTGATATCACTCTTGTTCACTTCATTTTTTCCTAAATGAGCCCCAATACATAATTAGGTACTTAGTAACCCATTTCTGAGTGTGTATATTTGACTGTGGTTCTTTACATAGATGAAGCTCGAATACAGAAACTAATTTCGCAGTCATCTCTGAATTTGATGAGTTTTCACGAGTTTTTACCTCCACCAAGGTCCAGTCAGCAGTTTCTAGCTGTGCAAATCCTTTTTGCATAAACCATATCTCACTGCGCTGCATTCGCTATTCTGCTTACATTGCTCCCGTATTTATGATTTGATCTGCCTCTTTGATACTTTCTTGCCGAATAAATAGTTCCTAGAGAGCAATGATGTTAAATTAGGTATTGTTGATTTCTTCAACTCCCACAGCTCGAAGTACTGGAAGAATGGAATCAGTGACATGCTCAAAAATACTTGAAACGAGAAATGGATTAGAAATTTCTCAACTTTTGTCGATTCAAGAGAAGACTGGGAAACCTCTAAAAAGCAAAATTTTCGGTGTCAATAACATGCTTCTGCGTTATAACAACAAAATCTTTTTGGGATAACTGCAAATAAGTTATGTGTTTCTTGTCAAACATCTCTACTCCACACTGTCTCCACCTCATACCGTATTTCAAGGCTCTCATTTCTTTTCTTCTCACCCAAGCCTTAGTCGCCCCTTCAATACTCAACAGAAAAGATTTTTAGAACATTCTGTCTCCGTTTCACTCTGTTCAGATGGGAACCTCTTATCGGATACCTGACTTTCAAAGGTTCTTCCATCGAATTTTGAAAAAAAAAAAGAATTTCTCATTAGAATCGAGGGTTTCTCAGCTAAGAACTCCAAACAAAAGCTAGACTTTTGCACGGAAATACAAAATCCCGCAACAAAATTTAGGTTCGGCGCGACGTGGCTGTACAGCCTCAAACACGCCCATCCACCATCGGAATCAATGAAACCGATGCGCTCTCCCAGCTTGGGGCGCCGAACAATTGTATTCCAACGCATCATTATCAGTAATCTACGTTTGCAGTTTCTCCACTCCAGAAAAAGCCTCCTGAATTTTCGAAACAACCAACTGTATCAGCTGGGATCGAACGCTTTGCCGCATAGCTTGACAACTGCGAGATCGAACCTTTCTCGTCTAAGCGAAAACTATTCGCCATCCTCCAGCGAAAAATGTTCAACCTATTTTTTTCATACGGTTTCACTTCGCAGCTACAATAGGTTTTCCCAAAAATAGTGGCCTTTTTGGATCCACTCATACTAGGCCATCTTCTACCGAATCTCAGTGCTAAGACAAGAACTATAACAAGCGAGGTGTTAAGTAAACGCTGCGTCTGGGCTAATCCAGCACCTGTGGAACACCGCCAGCAGCAGACCACCAACCAGGAAAAACTTACCTTTCCTCGGATGTCAAGTTTTAGGAAGTGTATCCAGGGTTGTTTTAACGATGCAATACCTTCCCTCTATTGAGGAATGTCCACTCTTCACTGCATGACTTTAACATATGTCGCGAAAAAGGTTGTTGTTGTACTTCTTAAGGGTATAAATTTATGGTCTGTTAGTTCTGGGGTGGCGTGCCTCCGCACACCTCACCCTCCTCTATCGTTATCTCTAGCAAGCCAGACAGTCATAGACACCTAGAGGTGATGGTAAGCTATGACACTGCCGCCATAGTCCTTGAGGACTGTAGCACCCTGCGTCGCCGTCGCTGGTGACTGTGAGACTGGTGCGTATCGACTGTGAGCGGTCGCCAACATTGGCGGCGACGCAGGGTATATACTCCTCGAGGAGTATAGTGGCTACCTGATGCGCCGACAACGATAACGATATGGCCGAAGGGTGAGCGGTGCGCATGCGCACCACCATAGAACTAACACACTATTGTATGTGGTCTCAGTGCGCCATGAGCAGTGTTTCGCCCAAAATCCACTTTGTACCTCTTCGCTGGTCGCAGTTGTCAAAAAAGCAGAGCAACCTGTGACTCACTTTTACCTAACCGAGCTGCGTTTCTGGCAATCACCTGGTCGAAGTTGAAAGCTCGTATCTTTCTGGAAGAACTTTCCGAACCAACAGATTATGTGTGCTGCAAAATGGTTCCCTGGACAGGTGCATAGCTAACATAGCTAACCAAACCAAGCTTTTATTACACTAGTGCAGAGATCACGCCTTAAAATCTGGGAGCACGAAGGCCGCGTCTCACACCATCCCACAGTGTCCACTGCGAAAGTCACCAAAACTCAAAAATTACGATGTGGTTCCAGAATTTAGTGCAAATCGACTTAGAATGGTTGAAGTTTGTCTACATATATTTTAAATTGGTGGATTTATGAGCTACTAAAAATTGCTATTAGGTTGCGGCCACTATTTTTGGAACAATCCGATATCATGTGTTAAAAAATTTAAAAACTTCTCATGCACCAAACCTCCTCCTCCCCCGCTATCCCTTCGCCAAGACACCCATTATAAGAATTCCACGAATTTCACGCAATTTCTTTGTCCGCGCGTGAGTTTTGCTTATCAGCAAGTTTCATTGCATATTCTCTTCCTTCCTACATGATTTGCCACCACAGTCCCAAGCAAATATACAGTCTCTTATATTGCACAGCATCCAGTGCGTGCTTGAAAGAAGAAATGGTCCTGTAGGATAAGTGTTCCAGATCTCCTCAACGCTATCACTCATTATCGTGATCTCTGGTTAGCTCACAACACGGCTACCACGAGATATCTCTAGGATGCTTGGCGGTTATCTGGTTGCTAGAGATAACGTCATGAAAGTAGGCTAAGCTTTGTGGAGATTGACACCATCTACCGTTCTGGATCATATACAGTCTATTAGCTCACAGAGGGCGCCCGATCTGACTTTGTCCGCAACTACGACTTCACCATTTTTCGGCTAACTGATCTATTTTTTGCACTTTTTTGGTATTCATACGGTGTGGTTCGTTCTATTCTAATGTTTCCCCACTGCCTTCCGCTAAAATATCCTTCCAGACGCATTCTGCAGGCAAAGTCGTAAATGCAGACAATGTCAGATCAGGCGCCTTCTGCGAGCTAATAGACCATACGTATCTAGCAATACCGGCATGCAGAGGTACAAATCAGTATTATTCCAGCAACCATATGGTCGAAAGTTCGGAATGTCTTCCTTAGTTTGAGCAATAACTCGAGCCAAACACCACAGCGAGCACACTCTCGGCAAGCTGCCCATAAAGTATGAGAAGTATGCTAAGAAGTACCTCATGCACTGATGCCATCGTGGTCGGCAGAAAGAGAAGACTGTAGAAATGTAAACAACACAAGACCGATTAATCTCGAATGACAAAAACAATCGCTAGGACCTCGAACACCCCGTAATACCTGGGGAACGATTGTATTAGAAATCGCTACGAGAGCCAGATATACTGTGCCTACCTCACCAAATTGCGGCTTCGTTATTTAAGATAAAGGGGTCAAGGAAAATATTATCAACATTTGGTAGGAATCGCAGATATCGATGAGGATGTGTCACTCATCCATAACTTTTATCACGACGTCATCTAAGCTATTGTCTAGCAGGCAGTGTTCGAAATCGAAATTTCCAGTATTGCCGAACGGATACTGCCTATTTGTATACATAGCAGCTGGCTGTTTGTCAGTGAAATTAAAGCTATAATAAAAATGTTTATTCGTGGCAGCAACACAGTATTCTTGAAAATGATGGGTAGGGTTGGGTTATTGTGTATGGGTTTTGTGGACGGATCCCGGACCGGCTAACCCTTCGGCTAACATGGCGGTTTCAAACAACAACACGACAAATCACATGCAAAAGAGACAGAGAAAATGTAGGTTTCACAAGGAAACAAACAGACATCTTCGTTCATTTTGATGTGAATGTCAGAGCTGCAGAATGAACTACCAACTGTGGCTGGCTGACAGAAAACGAAAAGCGTATCAATATCGCAAACTAGCAGACGTGTATATAAAAACAAGCAACTACGAAGTATGTGTCAAATAACATGCAATAAAAAACAATTCACATCCAAAGCCCAAGGGAAGTGGACCGCCGTTGAAGGCGAGCCGATTCACCAAGAGCTGGGTGCGGTGATGAAGGTTACAGTGTTACAACTTCAAAACATGAAACGGAAGCGCCGAATACAAGGATGGCGAAGCATCAAACGAGTAGACGAGTAGTAATATAGCAAATGGAATTGAATGAAACTGGTGGTTCCAAGCAACAAGGTTTTGGGAAGAGTGGGGGAGGGAACGCGGTTGATGTCGGAAGGAAGTCGAGAGACGCACCACCAGAGGTCGAGCGCAACCAACAGTCAGCACATTGCTGGAGACCCGGCTTGGATTCGCGGGATACGGAAACGATCATGATGGTTTATAGTGTTCGATGGATTCGGGAGACTGCGCGCACGAACGAATAAATACCCCCACGAGACGTACCAGCGTCGCCTACGTCCAAAGCAAGGCAGGCACTGTTGCAACCACAACAACACAAGATTTATTGTTGTCATTGCAACAACGCATACTAAGAACAAACCTAAATAAAAACAAACGCATGGACGAGGCGTCGGTGATTACGCTAATGGGTTGGCGACACGTTAGAGTGAAAAGAAATCGAAGGGTAAATCGGAGACATCAGTGATTAGCTAACTCTAACGTGCCGCTATATTAAACATCTTACTTACATGCGGAGAAAGCACCGCCCCACTTCATTCACACGTGGAAAGTAAAAAGAATTTTGAAAAATAAAACAATGAGCGTGGGGTGAAATGCTTTCGAGCCGTGTGTAATACCGCGTAGAGAGAGACGAGTACGCTCTTCACCCAGAAAGAGACAACTTAAGTTGACTTAGCAACTGATTCGTCCGTTATTCCGCACCGTTCACGTGCGACGGCGGCGATTGCTTACGGGACGATTCTGCAAAAGGGAATCGCTGCTTGCCTTTCCAAGTACTATTTCCAGGAAAGTTTCAGAAGTTACAATAATTCGGCACTGCGCTATTCGAGGCATAGAACTCATTCCCAGTTCATGATCAAATTTTGACCCAGGGAGAACTTTCGCTAACATTTCTGCCGAATAATCAAAACTTCAAAACCTCCGCATGATTTGCAACGGAAGCACACAACGCTTCAATGACGCCAACCTTGAGGCTCTTCCTTGCGCCTGTCACCGTGTAGATTGGTGGCGCGTTGAAAGTCGGCAATAAGTTGTCCTATACGGACCTGCACACTCTGAGTTGCCAAAAAGTTTCCTACAATTCGTACAACCGTACCGCTGTCGCTTGGCGAAGGAGACGACGAACCTAAAAACCAGTTGTAAGGAATTAGTTTCTGTGTGTAATTAATGGTTCGTGGCATTGGCTTTGCAAACTTGAAGAGATATAATTAAGCGAAATTCAGTGACAGTCGGTATCGGTACAAAACGCTTCACATAATATGCAGGGTTGCAAAAAAATTACTTCGGTGGGGTGGGCACAAAGTCATCCTGAATATCCACCGCAGAAACTGGCATGAACCAATGGTTATCTCTTTACTTCCATCCCTCCTAATCTTCATTATCCTCTCTTTCACAATCCAGAAGTAATTTTTACACAGTATACTCATAATTCTAAGAAGGAGACTATTCACAATAAATTCATTGCTCTAATACAAAAAAATGTCGAAATAAGCCCTTTAGTTCATATTTCAGGGAATTCTTCGTGGTAGTGCAGATAAATTGAACAGTTGCATAATTTATGAGACGTAGAATCACAGAATACTGTGTAAACAAAACTCTGTACTCAAGTTCACCAGATGAAGGCAACCTATACTAGATGACAGCATCAGTATTGAGTCAGATGTAAGCCTCCATTCGCAGTGGATTTTCCTTGAAGCACAGTCATGTGGTATGTATGTAATGAAAATATTGAAAGGCTGCTGAGAGGCCTCGAACGAGTGCATCTGACCGCGGCGTTTGAGCTGCGACATCTACAGATCATCACATATACGCACATGCGTCGAACGCATGCATCGAGTATAAATTGCCCTATACATAAAAATCGATCCATTTGCGATATAAAGCGGGCGAACCTCATCTAGAGGTAGACAAGGCTCTGCTGCTATATTCAGTGTTTTAAAATAAGAACGAATACTATTTTTATAGTTCTATTTTTCTAAAATGCCTCACCCTCTTTTGGTTCATCGTGAGCTGCTGGATCAGCAACTTTTGGTTCGTCCTCGGGAATTTTCACCTGTAATTTAAGGGAAATGATTGTTTAAAATGCTTGCATCTAAAGCAACTTTCAGTACAGAAGAAAACGAAAATCTTACAGAGGCTCCCGTAATGCGTTGTAGCTCACGTACGTTTTGCCCGCCCTTACCGATAATTCTCCCAACTAGTCGGGACGGGACAGTCAGTTCCGTTCGTAACTTCACCTGCAATTAGTGAAAAAAATCAGCAGCGGACGAGGAATAGAATAGATGTTAGATTAGTTCAGAACAGTGATTTCATCAGCTTGGAGCACTCCCCAGATCAAATTTCCTTTGTAAAAAAAGTTGCCTAGCGCAGAAGTCCAACGTAGAAAAATGACTGCAATCTTCCCTGGAGAAGGGTGTTATTCGTCCAACACAACTTGCCACTACCTATACTTGAAATTCTTTCACCAATGCCAGAAACATGCGGGCATTTGTTGACACCACTGACTAGAAAGGTTGGGAGAAACAGACAAAAAAAGTTTAGGAAACCTCTACAAATGTTCGCAAGTGGTGTTTCGGTGACCATTTTGACAACCACACCGGTTTTTCATAACCGCATCGACTTCAGTTCGACAAAGGAATGTGTAAAAAACCTCTGTTCGCCATTTCAACAACATAAAGAAACTCTTATATTAATCGATCACGTGGTGGTGTTTTAGTAGATCTTCGGTGTCACTACTCATATACCCATGTCACAAAGCTGTCAAAATAGAACATCGTAGTAGAAGAAAAGAAAAAGAAAAACCTCATCAATAAGATGCTGGGATTGCTCTGCGACGCGATTGAATATTAAAAATTGCGCTCGATACTGCTGCGCATCAGTACCAGTAATGGTGACCAGCCGCTCTCCATCCTGAAAACGTGCACATAATTTGATAGAGCTTATGATGTCTTCCGTTCCTTCAGAAATTATACTGGACTTTTCCTCAAAAATCCAAGAAAGAGATTTTCAGGACACATACAGATGGATGCATGCAACCTACGAAAGGGATTCCATGAAAGATCTCCCTAATATTTTTACATTTGGAATCCTAGTTGATTATAAGCTTGGACGGGTATTCGATAAAACTGGTTCTAATAAAGATAGGGAAGCTACATATACACTAGTGACTGTACATCGTGAAAGGCTAAAGTAGCTACAGTAGCTGGATTTGAAGAATAAACAATGTTTGCACCAATAGTAGTGAATCAAAATGAAGAAGATTTGTAATATAAGCTTTAAGGGCGATAAGCTTTAGATATCACACAACTGTGCCGGGAAAAGCATGTGGAAAACCAATACAGTGCTGAGAGTTGTAAACTTGTCTCACATCATTCCGCCGCTCCTCAACAGGGACGACATCTGCGTGTGGTTTTTCTTCAGATTCCGCATGTGGCTGTGCATCTCCAGCTTCCTCTTTCTTCTCTGGCTCTTCCTTTCGCTCTGCATCCTTGCGTTCACCACCACCTTCTATCCTGACATTGGCACCCGAGTTTCTTATAATATTACGGATGTTGCTGCCCTGAACAAAACACGCTGCTTTCGCTTGAAAATAAAACAACCAACAAAACAAGATGAAAAAGAGAAATGACCTTGCTTCCAATGATCGCTCCAACCATCGAATTAGGCACCCACATCCGAGTTGTCTTCGGGACATCAGTGCGCCCTCCAATACCACACATGGGACCTCCCATTGGCCGCATGGTAGACGCAGCCAAGGCAGCGTAGGCATCTCCTATTGGATGAATCATCCCTGGCATGGCCGGAATACCAGGAAAAGACATCTGAAGATGGATTTGCAAACTCTAGTCAACAAACATGATGGATTTTTATTCAGAAACTTTTGAGCATCGGTCCCAACCTGGACGGACACATGTGCATTTATGGGCGCCAACCGAGGAACTACTCGCGACACCAGTAAAAATACCAGACCGTCACCACTTTACGTTGCAAAGGGAGAGCGGAACCATGTGTAGAGTTTTCGTGTGCCGTGTGGACTCGACGAGTCGCCACTTTTGTCGCAATGGGGAGTAGTGCCGGCCCACGAGCCTTACTGTCGCAACGGTCACTTTCATCGGAGGTCCAGCTCCCGTTTGGTCGCGTATCGGTGCCCAAAAGTTTCTGAGTAATAACGAGCATGCGCGCATGCGTACTGACTCTATGCTGAAGATCTGTCTCGTAGCTCTGACGCAACCTAGCGGATATCTTCTGTTCCGCAGCCGATACCTGGAAAACATTCTCCTAGTATGAATGAGACAAATACACTGGACATCGATAGGAGGGCACTTTCGCGGACTTGGGAAGCACGTGGTGCAATCGCGCCCTTCGCGTTGAGATTGTCTTTGTTATAGTAAATCATAAAGTTTTCTTGACACCTGGTCCCTTAATGGTTGACATCACACAGGATGAAAAATAGAAAAACCTATGATTTGCTATTATGGCGGCGATTCCAACGCGAGCGGCACGGTCGCGCAGCAGGTATCTCGATCATGCAAAAAAAACGTATTATCATCGACGCCAACATTGAAAGTTGACACCCTGGCAACGAATGAAAGTAGCATCGCTACGATACGGAATAAAATACTTACGACTTCAATACTAGGGCCTTTCACTGTAATCGTGCGTTCCATGGTAAGCACAGCATCGGGGAATGGAGGCATTAAACCTCCCATAGAAGAAAGCTCAGCAGCTCTAGATGCTTGCTCACTGAAATTTAAAAAAAAAATAGGATCAGAAAATCTCTGGAGAAATACAGATCAATATGAAAATATTGCTAGATTGTTTGTTCTCAAACGTTGTTCTCCTCAATTTTCAAAGGAGCTGATTTGCTTGCCTTGATATTTCGTATTATTGCTCGCATGAAAATGTAAACATAAGTCAAATATGAAAACACATCTCTAATCGTAAAAGTAAACAAAGACAGATGGAAAAACCGGTGCTCAGATTCGAGAATTACTGACTTTGAAACAAAAATTGTGGTTCCTGTGTCCTGCATAATTTTCTTGATCGTGGCTCCCTGTTTGCCGATCAGACGTCCCACGAGCTGATTGTGAGCTCTGATTTTCAGTTCAACCTCACTGTTGCTAAAAATATGACCTCATTTGACTTCATACGGTAACAAACTGTAATGAGCACAACAAAATCAAATCAGACCATAACCTAGAACCAGTTTCAACACATACTCTCTTGTTTCATCCTTTTCATTTTCTCGTTGAACAACCTCTAAGATTTTGACGCAAGCCTTTGAACAGTTCTCCAGATGTCCAAGAATAGAGATTATCTAAAGCACAAATGGAATCAGTGCAGTTAGAGAGATGTAGCCGCAAACTTACCTTCTCGCTATGTCCCTGCTGATCCTTGACGGTGCGCTGCACGTCCACTACAACGCGAGCCTTGGATTCCTTCGTGATTTCTCGTACATTGTTTCCACCCGTGCCGATGATCGCTCCCACATGTTTTGAGTCGATTACAATACGAAGAGGTAGTTCCTGGACCGAAAACTTCAAGTAATCCTCGAAGATCAATTAGGTACCTCTTCACTCATGAAGACGAAAATTGCAAACCTGTTGAGGAGACAGGCGCATATGTGGTGCATTCTGCATTGTTGCTGTTGTGTCGGTCGGTGGTGGTCCACCGCGCTGCGAAACTCCACGACGGGGTTGAACACCTTGTCCTATCACTGCTCCTTGTTGATGCTGACCGTGGTTGTGCGATCCTGTCATACCCGACTGTTGAGTAGCACCTGAAAATGGAGAATGCTCAAAAGCAGAAACCGAAAGACATACGCTTCGACTTCTCGAATTCCATGAAGACACGTAGGACAACCCACCTACCACATGAAAAGACATGAAAAGCAAGACTAATCATCAACAGCAAATACTAATCTCTTCGCACAAAAAAAAAACCTGTTGTCACATTCAAGTTCTTTTTTCCTTCAAAAATTATGGTGTTTTTGCCTTCAAGCGAAGTGATAATACCCAATCATCCACTACTATATGAATTGAGGCAATGGTCTCTACTCAGGAAAAAAAAAGCTATGGTGGAAGCAACGGGCGATGGGTGGACGATACCTGGATATAGAAAATGTGGTCTCCGCCACCGTTGAAAGCGAGACGGCCGCAGTTTCAAAACAAAATAATTACTGAATTTGAAGTTTGTGAAATTGAAAACATTAATTTCAATAAATCAGAAATGAATAAACAAACAAATAATACTGGAACAAAGACACCGGTGGGGTCTGGACTTCGCACGGACAGGTGGAATGGAATTCAAAAACAAGACCGCAACCGAGAATACAACTAGGCTAAGTTAGACGATCACAGAGTATGAAAAACGTTCCAAGCTGGTCTGAGTCACCACTGGCAAAGAAGGTCAATTTCTGTATAAGCATAGCCGAAGCAACTTTCCAAAAGCACATGAAACTTGCCTTTGACATGTGCAAAACCGCTTGAATTTGTCAGATTTTTTTTTTCAAAAATTATAATGACAGTGGACATAAAAAGACGGTTTCGGGCGACCTGATTCTAATGCACGTGGAGTGGCGAAAGCATTGGAAGCGCAGAAAATTTCTTATCCAACACGCTTTCTTAGAACTGTGTTTGCTTATGAACTAAACTCTTCCGCGTTCGTTATACCGAATTTAGGATATCAGTCTTGGAGCACGCAATTATTTATTGTTAAGCCGATGCGGATAATAAGTATGAATATGCTATGGATAATAAGTATGAATATGCTGAACGGAAATCTGGTAAAGAAGTAGATATTTGGTCATCAATACTATAGCAAAAATCCGGTGCAGTAGGAGCGAAAACTCACCCATACTATGACCATAATCCATATTTGTAGTGGCTGATGCGGCTTGAATTGGAAACTGATAGCTCGGAGGCTGCTGAGGTTGGTGCCCAATAGGTTGTTGTTGATAATACATTTGCGAGGAAGTTGCTCCAGCCTAAATGAACCACCCCTTCAGACTGGACTAGAACAAACAAAAAATAATCCCTCACAAAACATAGACCCAAAAACACAAAGGATTTTTTCTATGAAGAAAAAATGCAACAGGATGTAGCTGTAATTCCATTCATTTTGAAAAAAAACTATATTCGAGAGATTAAAAAACTCGCCTGTGCAGAATATTGTACGTACTGATGTGTAGCCTGTGCGGCAGACGCCTGTGGCCGAGCCTGTTGGTAGTAATCCATGAGTGAAACGAGTAAAAAAGGTGGTGATTGCAGACCAAAACCACTCGGTGCCTAGGACTCGCGCTCCACCTGAAAAAAATTGGCTAACGAATATCCGAGGAGTACAAAAAAAAAACAACAAAAATCGAAAAAAAAATTATGAGGAATAACATCCAAGACGTAACCAACGGAGAAAACAGCCACATTGTTGGAATCAATGATTTCAAATGCATAACGAAAGTAAGTTCAAAATGACATAACTATTTCTACTCGAAGAATTGAACACAGATGAAACACAAGCAATTTGTCTAGCACTGCTGTTCGCCTAGTAGCGGATATATTCAGAGAAAGGCAATTCGTCTCAAACTATAAACAACTTGACAGCACCACACATTTCTAAACATGAGAAAGAGCCAAATTTGCTTAAGCTTACAAATGTATGGTGCTTTACATGTCATCGCTCTTGGAAACGAGCTAGCCATTAAAAAAACAAAAATAGCAACCTTAGAACATGTGAGTACGAAATTAGCCGGATATTTGGTAAAAATCTCTTGATTGAAGAACACTTTTCTTAGTGTCCATGAAAATGAGCAAAGAGGGAAGTCTGAGATCGTCCCACATATAGCGCATTCAACGCTGACATAAAAAATCAGTCACGTAGAAAAAAATATCAGCATGATTCAGTAATCTGCAAGCATCCAACCCAACAATTATAAAAGAGCATTTCTCCTATTAGGCGATATCGGCGTGCACACTACAATGCACATGCGAGACGATCCCATGAGGCAGTCGCCGAACGCGCGCGACGACAACACAAACAGGATAACAATCAATACTCGTAGGGGATAAGCACCCGAATACTCCCCCAGCAGCTGGAACGAGCACTAGAGGCCATCGGCGTGAACTTGAGGTGTGCAAGGTGGTCTCTACTGGTGTGGGGTGAGCTGGACTGGAGGTGCAGCGGTGGCGAGAGCGAGATCGATACTCTGACCACGGCTGCGAGTGACATTGGCCGCAGTGGTGGTCGCGTAGCACGGGGGGCATCGTCATCGCATGATCAAGACCAGCAGGAGAAGAGCAGCAACGTGCAGCGTACCCCACATGTCTGACTCAGCCATGATCTACAAAATGCTCAGGCTTCGAGCGCATTCCAGATTCATCCACGCGAGCAGAACAAGGCCATTTTGCTGATTAAGATGGCCCATACATCTTCTCCAAACCTCTGTTTCGATCTCACGCCTCAGGTATGGTGCGATAAAAACACATCTATGAGGATCGATACCTGGCAGCGGCCCAGAGCGCAGAATAGACTTACCCGCCCCACAACGTGGACCAGCGCCTTGTGCCACTAAAACGCTTGTACAAGAAAGCCGTGCAGTACCGTACTACTTCACTGTCTGCTCAATGTGCAGAATCCATTTGAGAGCACAAAGCAAAATAACTTGATGGAGACGTCGGTAGGTGAAGCAGAAAAGATCTTTCTCTCTCATTGTCTCGAATGACGTAACGTTCCAATCAAATATGAAGCTCCGTAAACATAGAATCTAGGGAGCAATCCCTTGTATCTCGTGAGTACAAAATCTATGTAGCAACCCTTTCCCCAACTTGTCGCGCGCCTTTGCTCGGAGCACAGTAATATTTTAAATCTCTGCGACAGACCAGCACCTTTCGAGAGCGCAGAAGCCGGAATGCTTGCATGGGTCCATATTTCGAAAACCGTAAAAGAATAGGCCGTATCCTCCGATAATTCGTCTCAACACGGGTCTCACAATGTGCTCACAGCTTTCACAGGCTGTTAGCTTGCTCACTTGTTGAAGACGCAGCCTATCCAGGCCTACTTGTACAGCGATGGCTCCAAGTATAATAATTTGCTTTCGTTTCTTGTATTGGCATGAGAAGGTAAAGTTGCTCATAACATGTTAGCTTGAAAGATGAGCGGTTCAAAAATCTTAGAAAAGAAATCAAATAGCATGCGGAAAACAAGGCTCCGAGGATGGCTGCGATACAGTTAATAAAGTATTAATAATTTAATATTGATTATAGTTACCGGGGTCACATATACAATAAAGTATCAGTGCTAACACCCTAGCATCCTAAAAAGGACATAATATAGAACAGAACACTTCTAGTTTCTCTTTTTTTTTCATTTGTATTTTTACAGACAATCTGGACTCCTTTCAGAAGACAAGAAGCCACATCCAAACTAGTGCAGCCTCTCCGTTCCAATTCCATGAGACGAAATGAGAAGGTCGGAAGTCAGATGCTTATGCTGCTGTTTCGACATCCTCGAAAAGAAAGGACTAGATTCAATACAAATTTAATAAAAATAAACCATGAATATCTTTATGCGTTAGCTTTCGGCGGTTAACGCCTTCGTCAGACCTTAATCTTACAAATAAATTGCTTCCTTATCACAATCAATAAAAATTAAATAATAGCAAATCATTGGCTGTAATCTGCTGACACAGCCATTTGATGTTCATGTGGGAATTGTGATATTTGCTACCGATAAAGTACGTTGGTTAATATCTGAGAGATGATACTGATTTATATGATTTATATCACCATACCCCAAGAAGAATAGCAATAGTTCCTTGCCCAGCTTTTAAGTGTAGATGTTAATTATAAGTGCAATTGAACAAGACACCTATGTTATTACAGGAGGGAATGCAGTTATGGGGTATGGTGATATAAATCAGATAAATCAGTATTATCTCTTAGATATTAACCAGCGTACTTCAGCGGTAGCAAATATCACAATTCCCACATGAACATCAAATGGCTGTGTCAGCAGATTACAGCCAAATATTGGATATCCTATTCAAGCACACTGGGACTGCCCTATCTTGTTGTTAATCTTACAAGACTACCTTATTCTAACAATTTTAGTGATCCTCGACTGTTCAATGCTCAAAAAAAAACTATAAAATGTGATTTATACTGGAGTGCGCAGCGGTGTTTGCAATGATTCAAAAGCAGCACGGATGGAAATCTTCGTTCAGGAGATTTCGCCATATTTCGAGTTTTATGGGACGTAGAACTCATATCCACGCATGAAACAGCACAAAATGCGCAAGAAATTCGCGAAAAAAAGGGAGCTGCGTTATGTGCTAGACTGTACGTTCCTGCGCCCTCCGCCCCCCCCCCCCCCCACCGTCCCACCAGAAAAAAAAAGGCAGGCGCGCATGTGCAAATGGCCATGCCTGCGTAAGCTGGAGTGGCAGGACACCGAAAACGCAACTCTAACATCAACGTCTACGTCAAAATCTACATAGATTGAGGCAATTCATTGCATTCTGCCTACTGTGATTCTCTAGCAAATCTATTACAAGGTATACGACTCAATTCAGAAGCAGAAACTTCCGTGAATGGTGCCTCTAAGTTGTTCTACTTCAAGTTCGAATATTGTGATGCAATGATGATCAGTTGAAAGAATTACGGAATATAATTCGTGACAACGTGCGAAGAGGTATGGACAATGATGAGAGTTAATTCTACTTCAAATCAAATTAATGTGACATAATGATGAACAGAACGTTAGAGAAAGCAGTGCAAAAGAGCTTCACACTGTCTTTAGTTTTCGGTGAAGCCTGTGACCATAGATGAAATGGGGAAGAGGCAGAAAAGAGAAGAGAAGAGGAGAGAGAGGAAGGAGAGAGAAAGAGAGAGAGAGAGAGAGAGAGAGAGAGAGAGAGAGAGAGAGAGAGACACACACACACACACACACACAACAACTCCACACATACCCAGAAATTCTTCCAACTTCGTATTAAATATATTAATAAATACAAGGAAGCTCCAAATGTCCGCAGTCAAGAGGGGCGTGGCCGGACGCGGCTTTAGGCAGAGATACAGGCGCTCTGCATGCTGCCACTGGTTGCCTGCAGAGTCAGAGAGCCAGAGCCAGCATAGACAGCGCCTGTGTCTGACCAAGGAGCCGCGCCGTGGGCACGCCCCTCTTGACTGGGGACATCTGGAGCTTCCTGTATCTAAATACATACTGAGGTGAAATTGCAACATAAGGCCAATGAATATAAATATTTAAAGGATGTCAGAATTTGCTTTCAAGTGTTTAAAAAAAAGCCAACTTTCTTCAAATGCTGTCCAAAGCAATTAAAAGACAAAAGTACACAAGAAATGAACGCAGCAATAAGGAAATATTACAGCGATGCATATTTTTTTATGAAGAAGTTCAACAAGTATCCAAACTTTTTTCAATGACTTCATGATAACTTTTCTTGTAAGGAATTTATGGATTTTTAGAATTTTCTCGAATCTTACAGCTCCAATCAATGATAAATTGGGAAACGTCGAGGGCCATTTTTAGGTCTGAAATGGATGAATATTATATCTCTACGAAACGGGGAGTTCACTGCCAAAAGGCAGTGGCCTTCTTCTGATTTGTGGTCTAAGCCTGCATCATTAGAACAGGCGTTGAAGTGCAGTGATTCCTCCTTCCAAAAAAAATGATCGAGACCACTTTGCGGTCCATATTTTCTCGGATTGAAAGATGCAGAGGAGCGAGTTACATGTTTTTTACGGAACGAACACTAAAAAGTATTTCTGAGGGAAAAAAACTGAACAAAGCTCCAGTCTCGATAATTAAAAAATGGGCACAAAAAAGGGAGGTAATAATGCATCAACATAGTATTACACATGAAAAGTAATTCTAAATGAAAGAGATAAGAGGTACAAATGTTTATGTCAAGTTTATGTACAAATGTCCCCGATCACAGCACTGAAAGAAGAAACAAGCTAGAGAAACGTTCGCATATTGCGAACAACAACAGAATTGATTGAAGATAAACGACCAAGAATGAAACTTGACTGATGAGCAGTCCGTTTTCGAATTAGGCTTATATCGCTCTGAGTCCAGAGTGGTGCCAACTGTAAAAATAAACAGATCTCGGAATTGAATTGTGATTTGGAACTACGGAAAAAGAAAAACAATAAAGTGCGTTTGAGAACACTCGTCAACTCGGTGGACTCCCGCTTTTTTGTCTTTTTTAATCAGCCATCACGACAAAGTGCTGAAAATAGATCATATAAGATCATGTGATGAAAAAAGCAGATCATCAGCGAAGAAAAACAAATATGTCTCCTTGTGATTCTGAGGTCTCAACGGACTAAACCAACAAGAAAGGAATGACCACACTACCAGAGGTATGTGAACATGACTTCTTATGAAAAAAAAAAGAAAAACTATCACTATGATGGCACTTCCGCCACATTTCCGCTTCATCGTTGCTTCTTAATATTTTCCCAAAATCGAAAGCCTCATGGACCAATTACATCTGGAGACCCGAAGTTTGATGACATCAAAATTCATTAACAATAGACAAGTGTTACTGGAGGGCGCAGTCCTTCTCGAACAGATAGACGGATTCCGCGATGCAGAAACGCGGCAGGATCTGAACGATGGATGCGAAGAGAGAATACTCCAAATGAGAAGATCGAGTTAGTATTACCGCAATTCTGCGGCCAACACGCTATAAAACCTCACGCGCATTCCGTCTTTCAACAACGACTCTATAACCCATTCGTCCATAGAAAATGCACAACAAAAATAGTACTTCTAAAGACACTTTTAGTTTCCGTACACAACAAAATTCTTTCCATAGTTGGGCGGTACGCATCACATCACCAAAGGGCAACACCTACCTGAAGTTTTCATTTAGGATCTCGTAATATTCTGATAGCTTCCAGGATACAGAGACCAAGTGCAACGTTGAAATCTCACGAAATCCCCGCTGAGATTCATCCGTTCGTCTAAATGTGCGAAGATTGTACTGTCCAGGGAGCTCGTGGATCTTGCCACGAAAGTAGCGTCGACAATCAAAAGTTGCGCATTGGGTGGGCAAAGGTAGCGGGTTAACACGCCTTCCGGGAGTTCCTCCACAACCGCCTGTGGTCATGCCTTTTCCGCAACGTCTCCCCGTGTGGATGGCCATTTTTTGTGCTCTTCACAAATGTGATTCACTAGCAGTCATCCGAATTGAACATCATTAATCTTAGAACCGAAAGTTTGCTGGGATGCTGCCTTCAGGTTCCTGCTCTGAACTTTCTGCCCGCGATGGGTCCGGGGTACGCCCGAGGTGGAGCGTTGGTTCGTCACCGCGAGCATGTGCGGGTCCACCGCGGGAACTTGCATTTTCGAGGGACTGATTATTTTCTCCTAAAAATGGTCCTGTATGGGAGACGATGTCGTGAGGAGAAGGGGGAAATCCACGGTGGCATTAGCACTTCATCCTGCAAGCTTTTTATCTCTGGATTCGAACCCAAATACCTTCTCGAACTCATGTTTCCAAGTCCGCTCTCTTATCCCCTCGGCCATGCGTGTATCGTGCATGAAGGTTTGTTGGCATTGATAACCCAATCAGCTCTACTGCGGATCCACCGCGCGCATGTGTGGGCCACCGTGTGTCATGTGTGAGTCCACCGAGGATAGCCACGATATTGCAGGTGCACCGCGGGCATGTGCGGGTCCACCGTGAACATGTGCAGGCATAGCGCAGGAGTGGCGTCACTCCCGGTTGTCCACGGCGGGCACGTGTGGATTTATCGCGGGCACCACCTCGGGCGTACCACGGATCCATCGCGGGCAGAAAGTTCAGAATGTATGGAGGGAAGCATTTATTCACTTATTTAATGCACATGGAGTGCGCCGCAAATATGGGAGAAGTGGGCAAAAATGGAGAGGTCGGAGAAGTCCGCATAAAGTTCGGCATTAGCGGACCAAGAGGAAAACTGGAAAGGGGAACAGTTCGAGACAAAATCCAAAACACCAAAGTGCCAACAAATAAAAAGGATTCCTGTTCTGTGAATGAAACGTTCCTGCTTACTCTGTACAATATAGGAATGAGAACTGAATTCAACTGATAACTGGGAACGGTGGCGAAGAACTGCTTGCCATTCGGATCATTACAGTGGAAACTGATGTGAGAAAATATACCATAAGTAACCAGACAGATTTTATGTGGAACAAGTCTCAGTAAGCCTAATTTTACGAAAAATCGGGGTCACACCAAATTCTATGAAAATCAGCTCTTCAACACAGTCTCTCGTAATTGAAGTTGTGCAACGTTCCCACATCGCGTGCTGCCGCAATGTCACTCTTTCAAAAAAAATTTTTTTTTGAGTCGCTGTGCTAACTATTATACAACAGTACTACTTTCATTAGATAACTTTCATGGATTCCCAAGTAATTTATATGGAATGTGAAGTTTTGGAAATGAGCAGTGATAAAAAGTTCTAGCGAAACTGTCACATTATCAGAAATTTTCCGAGGAAATTGAATACCAAAAAGAGATGGCAACCAGTTATTGCAGAAATTGCAGCAGTGGGTAAAACAGATTCTGAAAGCCAAATACACAGCCTACTGTCGTTACTGCAGAACATAAGACCACGACCACGACACCCCGGACAGTAAAGAATGGTATGGTTGCGAACTGTACCCACAGTGGGTGCGAATGAGTTTAAGCAAAGAAGCAGCAAGCAAGTAGCATGCAAGGAGAAAGCTCGTATCCTTTGGAAGTTAGCAACAAATCTGGATAAGTCACACAGTGAAAAGTAAACTACAGCGGCCGCAGAAGGGAAGGCCAAAAGGAGGTACCACACTCTTATGTTAGTAGAAGAGTTATATCATTTAGTAATATCAGGGATTCGATCTAGGGCTGATATCATTTAGCAATATCAGGGATTCGATCGAGCTGCGCAAAACTGAATGGATTTCCAAATCAAAAGTGGTGATAGCAAAAATTTTCGCCTATACGAACATCCTGGGCTCCCTTTGGGGCGATTTATACCAAATGCGTGCGTTTTACGCGCGTGCTCCTACATGACGAAGGATAAAGGCCACTCGCATCGCTGACGTAGCTCAGGCGCACGCGTCCACTTACTCGAGGCGGCTTCGCGCTTTTTACAATGACCTCGCATATGCCGCGTTGAACGGTCTTCATCAGAACTTCCTCGCAGATGGAAACGTGCTGACGTACGACTGACGCATGCATTTAATATGTATAAATAGCCCCTTTCAAAATGGCGGCGGGGTTTTGGGAGCAGCCAGGAAGGAAGCGTGGCAAATGCTGCCCTATGGATATACAGGTGTTACGCTGATTCTGTTGACAGCTACGTCGACTCATATACAGTAGAAGTATTTAAAAGGATGTGACTCTAGCGCGTTTCGACTAATTTTACTAACTAACAACGATGAATCACTGCTACCGAGAATTTAAAACAGAACTGTCATCTACGGTGTTCTTTCGAAGAAAAAAGGTTCGGAAATTTTAATAAATGAAAGAGCAGTGAAATGCTTTTGAGTCAGGACCACATACACTGGCAGAGATTCTGTAGAACCCTCTGAAAAATTGTGCAATGGAGTTATTTAACGTGCTGGACATGAAAATTACGTCTTCAACTGGACAAAGTGACGTCACCTGATAGAATGAGCACCGACTTCGCGATTGCAAAGTGTAGGGATAACACCACGCTGCGTGAGCATTCCTGGCTGTCACTTAGCGGCGGCGCGCAGCGTGCGTATCCGCGGGACACCATCAGCTACGCTCTTTTTCTGTCTGAGCCCAAACGCGCACCCTCCTTCAAAACCAGCAAAAAAAGCTCCTACCTTCTCCATGCAGCTGATGCTAGTTGAAAATACAGCTGATGCCGCAAGTTAAACACCGCCGAAAGAAAGATCCTAGGTGGGAAGAGCATTCATAATTAAACTTGTTGCAATCTCAAAGTTCATAACATTTACAGAACCAATGGAGAAAAGAGGAAGGGACCCCTCGAGAAAGCTGATACCCCGCTCGCAAAACACTTTGGTGAATTGCTAAGGATATTAGCTAGAGAATGAGAATATCAATACAGTGAGACAACCTCTCAACTCATTGGGATATTTTTAGACATACCAGTGAAATTGAGTCTCAGCTCAGTAGAAACACATCTTCGGAACCTGTGGATTTTTCTAAATCCGTTCGAGCGAAAAGCCATCTCAGGACCTTTCTGTAGGAATTCCTACTTCCCTGTTCCTTCTCGCTGGTCTAACCCACTTCAGCGAAAAAGAAGCTGATTTCACTATGATTACCATCACAACTCAAACTATGATGCTGCTGAAAGAGGCAAATGAAAAGTGAGGGACGTCTACGCAAGTTATGAACTCGACTATGCTAACAGCAAAATTAGAAGCATTGAGGGCAGACAGGAACAGTCAACAACGAAAAACGCGCTCCATCGACAACTCCGATAAGATTCGCAGGTTTCTAAGTTATTGCAAAACACAGACAACCAACTTGCAGGCCGCGGTCATTAACAAAGCTTATGGTTTTGTGAGCTTCTGAAGAGGATGTACCAGTGTGAATAATTTAAAATCGATGATCTTAGGAGCGCAGCTTAAATGGACCGTCCTGGAGGAGCAACAAGCCATCAACTGTGGCTGCATGTGGAAGTCGGCTGCAAAAAAGCTCAATGCTACGTACTTCTCACGTAAACAGCAGCTGACAAACACGAACCGCTGCAAATGTGGGTAGTGCTCTCCTATGAGAGCTAAAGAACACACCAAAGATATATGAAAGCCAATTTCTGGCAAAAATAACAACAGAAATCCACTCAATGTGGTAAGAATCCGCAAAAATTGTGATCAAAGAAGAGGCAACGAAAAACGAGCAAAGCCGGAACGAACTATGCGGCAAATGAGGAAATTCGACTGAGAAAAGAAGGGGCAGATTGCAAATAAATGAGACTTCTAGTCGAAGGAATTTACGAACTCCAATGAGCAATCGGAGGCTGCGACTTCCGGATAGCACCGTACGCCGTCTCGAGGATGTTTAAAGGTTCGCAGCTCCTTCGCATTAGCGCTTCAGGACCACATGCGCCGCAGAGGAACAGTCCTTTATAGGAATCGGAACTGATCTACGATTTTTCTCTTGTGTCGCCTTTGCAATCCTTCAGTAGCAGTCTCAGTTAGGATAATGATAGTGCATCTCGTGGAAATAAGCCGTTTGGACTAGGAAGCTGGCGGATATGCCATGGGTTACATTAATAACGAAAGAAACAATCAGCAACTCTGATAAGGTATTTTGGACACCTTAGAGGTAATGAATGTAATGGATTCTTCAGAGCCATCAGTGTCGTCATTCATCATATATAAACTGTACTAACACTGAGTGGAGCCTAGAATCCATACTAAACTATAGAATTCCGTTTGCAGTCGATGTAACTTCGAGTAAAAAGATCGTTTCAATGGAGAATAGGTTCTGCAAGGGAAGGGGAAGTCGCACTTCGCCAGGAAGTTTTATGATTGACACATCTAGTTCAAAATTGCGGAAAATCCGACAACTCACAGTTATAGAGATCCATCGCCTCTAAGGCAACACCCATAAGCAGAGTGGTTGTTAAAATTTGAACAAATACATGCTAGACAGCAGGAAGGTACAGGAATAAGGCATAAGGTAGCTATGGATTTACTCGAAATTCGAAAATCCGACTTCGAATAAGTCTGTAGTTCGGATGCTTGGAAAGGTGGGGCAATACAGTCCTCTAGGAAAGATAGGGAACAATTCGGGTCCCTCTCGTTTTTTAAACATTTAAATTCTTTGGATCTACGCCTGCATGGATTATTGAATGAACTGAGTTATTTGATCCTTGTTCGGTCCCTAGTATACAGGAAAACATCAATAACAAAGCTCAGCACAAACGCGCAGGTGACTGGGGCAGGCACATCGCCTGGAGGGGGAATTTGAAGAGCTTGGGGAGTGGGTGCGCCCGGAAGAGAGGATGGTAGCCGCGCGAAAGCGGTCATCTGTTGCACTGACCTTGGTTATTGATCAATTGATCGCCGATCGGCTATCGCTGTGTCCGGCGACATCTCGATGCAGCGCTCCAGCTCGAACTCACATGCAAACACTGTTGCTTGAGAGGCATTACCCTATCCGTTACGGTTGTTTCGGTGGGCATGCGTGGAGGTTTGCAAACGCTTCTTCCGAGATGAGAACATCTATACACATCGTGCTTGTCTTGGTGCGCAGATGGTGTATTCGTAAGCACCGCTTCGCATCCGTGACGCGATACCGCCGCGACGCAGCTCCATTATGAAGTTATTCACGCTTGCGGCGCGTCAAAGTTTACGCGCCTAGAGAAAACTCCACGAAGTTTTCGCGCCGACCTAAAGCGGCGAAAATGGAAACGCGGTTTGTTCGCGCGGCAGTCGCAGCGGAGAAACTAGGAACAGTGCTCACCTGCCAGGATTTGTCTCCTACCTCCCTCCTTTGCACTGTGTATCGGCGCGTAAACTTTGACGCGCCGCAAGCATGAATAACTTTTATAAGGCATTCGGAAAGGAGTGATCATCCGTGCAATTGCGGACCCAGTACAAAGGTTATGTACGTGCGAACCGCTAAAACCGCTCGCACATAGGTAGGGCGCAGAGTCCCCGAGGCCGACGACGACGTCGTGAGCGTCGATCATGCAGTATGGGAACTGATCCGAGGTCAACGTCTTTTTGGGCAACGCCGACGGCGCCGGCGACAGAGAGCGCCGCGTTATTTTTAACCGCACGCGAAGGTGGAATGCGACGGGCGCTGTATTCTCGCAAGGGAAGGAGCCGCACGAACCACCGCAGCGTCGCGTTCTCAACGACGACGCTCACGACGTCGTTGTCGGCGTCGGGAACTCTGCGCTCTACCATAGCCTTTCAACAGAGAACTTGGACAGCTGGAATGGATATGACCGCATGCGGGTCTGCAACGCGATGATCACTCCAATGTGAATCGCGTGTACAGGTCTAACCGGTGCCACCGGCACCACGTGGGATCTGGCAATTCCATCCGGCCTCCTCAACTAATTGGGACCAACGTGGTACCTTCAAACCGCTGTACCGCAATTGTGTCATAACCCCAGGGCTGGGATTCATGAAACGATAACCAAACAAACCCAGGCTAGCAAACCAACTTTCGTTGTCTGCGTCTCTTAGCTGTATGTAGCCAATACGATAACCAATCTCGCTAGCCATCCTTGGTTTGCTTGGTTATCGTTTCATGAATCCCAGCCCAGGAAAGCCGCTACTTACGACAGCAGCGCGGAGTGTCGTTTATTAGCTCAGAAGTCGCTACGAAGTCGAGAACTAGAAACATTCGAAAAGGATGATCCACATTGTAAGAAACATTGATGGAGTAGACGCATGGCCACGGTCGTCTTCAGGCACACGTAGTGGATATGAATGCGCCGCGCATGAATCAGGAGGACCGCGGTTATAGCTTTTACTCCGGAATAAGGACAGCTGTATGTGCAGCCGGAGCATACGGCTGGGTTTGGATTCATGGAACGTTAGAGGCAGAGAAATTCTCGACTCTGAGTTGAACCACCAATAGAGACACACACAGTCCGCGCACCACAAGTGTTAAATGGACGAAAAGAACTATGACTTACCTGTGAAGAAATCCAATTCGCAATCGTGAATACAGTTGCCGTGAATGCGCCAGCTCACCGATTGGCTCAGTCATTTCCACAGATGCGTGTGATTTCTGCGTGGCAGGACTTCCGAGTGTTGCGGTGGAGCGTCATAAGACGCACTGAGGACAACCCTCCGATTTCGCGAATTTCTCGTGTGTATCGCGCTATTTCACTGCTGGATATGAGATCCACGTCCCTGAAAACCCCGAAACCAAGCAGTATCTCAGCCTTAGAGCATGTTTCATGCAAGTGTTGAGGAGGTACTCCGTTCGATCCATAACACAGAGGAGCTTCCGTCGACTAATTTGAAAAGCACTGTGGGCCATGGTCATCCCACAATATTCCAACTTTGATTTTTCCCTATCCATCTCCTCATACTCATACTCCCGAAATAACGCAGCTGCGATGCGGCTTCATTTTCGTGACCGGTCGGTTCTGACACAGTCCTGACATGCCCCGCAAAAATAAATTCCATTGCGGAAGTATAAACCCTTGAGACTATGCACATAGCATGGGCGAGAAATGGTCCCCCCAGCAGTCCATGCAAATCGATGCTCATATGTATGTGTACCATTTCCTGCGAGTGTGTATCATCGTGAAGGGGAAATGGAGCGTCCTCAGGCTACCATGATTGGCGCCTCGATTGAATGAGCCAATCACAGTGGTCTGGTCACGCCCCATTTCCCCTCACGATGATACACACCCATTTTCCGCACGCGGTGCCCAGGGCGTGCGGTTCCGTTTGCAGCAGGGCGCGAAATCCACGAGTGAAGGCGCATGCGTAAGCGCGACAACATTTCAGGTGATCGTTTCTTCCATGGTCGTTTGAAAAATGAAATCGCACCGTGAGAATCAATTCCTTGTTGCAAGTTAGGTTAAACCCAACATTAATGTCACCTGCCGTCTTGCACTCATTAGGAAAATCCACCTGCCGCATGCGATTGCCGCGGTGTCACATATCGACTGATTGAAGCCGCTCATCAACTCATATTCCGCGCTTGTTGGCTTAATTTTATAGTTTGACCGGATTTATATCGGGACGTCTGCAGTTCTTGTTCTTCCAGTACTCTGTTTTAAGTGTATATTTCTGAATAATGGGAACTTTTGAACTGTGTACGCTTCTTTCTGATTGAAATTACATTACTAAGTGTTGCACTAATTTATTCCAACGAATGAAGGTTCAGTTCGCTTTTCAATGTAAAATAATTTCATTATCCGACGGCATAGGTGCTGGTTTGGAACACGTTTGAAGTGATGAATGTGGGGGGGGGGGGACGAGGGAACAGTGCATAGTATTTACATCTAAGTGCTAGTAGTAGTACATACAAAACTATGATGCATTTTGCCGGTAAAGGTGGCCGGGGGGGGGGGACTTGCGATCCAGCTTGGGCGCTTGCAGTTTAGAGCAAAAATTACAACTTCATGCACCATAACTCAACTTTAACCACTTTCGGAACAGTCTACAGAAAAGTAGTTAGTCTTGGTAAAAATATAGATGTACAAAGATCAGCACTCTCATCCCTACCTTAGTCCCGAATTTCAATATCTCCTGTATCAGGTTTTCATGAAATTGGACTAATATTCATATACAGTCAATGTGTTCAGTGGGCGCGTAAGTCTCTTGGGTCTTCTGCCCGCTTACTCTTATCGAGTGGTTCAGTGGTTTTTGTATACAGGACACAAAGGGAACACAAGCGATTTATTGCTCCGCACAACCACGCACCGTGGATGCTAAATAGACGACTGTGCTAATCGGGGTGTTTGCCAAAAGGTGGGCCCCGCCTTCTAGGGGCCCTTGATATGAATGAGGTCGCGGGGAGCATCATCGGCACGATGATACAATGGATCCTTGAGCAATTTTTGCAATATCTCAAGTTTTACATGTTTCTTTTTGACTTGGTCACCTACAAACGCGTTCATTAGAGTTTCTGTCATGAAAATGATGAAAGCATAATTTTTTATGGGTTACCTTTCCTAAGTGGGGGCTAGGTGTTACCATAGTAACAAATGTTTGTCGCTCGCTATGAAATTGAGCATTTTCACTCGAGAACTCGTCATGGTTGCCATTGAGCTTTCAGAACAAATGATCATATTCGATCGTTGTCTGGAGTCTTGGCTGGATTCGACTCAGAAGTCACACCAAAAGTCGCAGAAAGAGGGCAGTTTCACTTACGCTGTTCACTTCCTCATTGGTTCTTTCTGTTCTGACGGAGACATCCACGTTGCTCACGCTGCGCTTTGCCCGCTTCCAGCTACTGCTGCTGACGGTGTGAGTGCTTTCACTTTTTTCTTTCCTTTCCTCCTTACTTTCATCGATAGAGTTATTGGAATAAAACGGTTAAGGCTGGAGATGCACTAAGTAGAACACTGGACGATGAATGGATCGCTGACAATGCGGAGAAAGTAACAAGGATTCTCCCAGGAGGAATTCACGTTGTTGGTAAGTACTAATGAAAACTGACCGCTGCCAGATTCACTCACTCTTTCTTCATTTTCTCCAGTACCTCTTTAAGGTTTGTTATGGTTTTCTGAAAGAAAGCTTTTCAACGATCAGAAGTCTATGCTGACGAGAGCTTTAGGAAGGATTCAGAGGACTAACAACTTGCTTACAACATTGAGCATCAACTCTGTGTCAGATCAAATGGTGGCTTTTTGAGCTTTTTGAGGTTTTTTTTTGCCTTATTCCTTTCAGAAAAAACTCCTTTTTAGGCACTAGTTTTCAACGAGTTTCCAAACGGGAAGCCAACCGGCTTAATTATTGATGTCGTACGACGGGGTCCTGATTCACCGACGAAAGTTTCTTTTTCTGCGGTAAGTGTTCAGAGTTTTTTAATGAGCCATTTCTAAGGCGATGCGTTCAGTTTTAAGAGCGCGAACTGTTCTGAGTGAATACCAAGCTGTCATTGGTGGAATTTTTGCAGCCATGTGTCAGGGACATGATATGTGTTGACAAAATATTTTCTCCGGAATTTACTGGCCATTCCTACAAACAACGATAATTACTGTAAAGGAGTTTCAATTTTTGACAGGAAGCACGCTCATGTACCAGCTATACGGAAGGAGATCGCAGTTTGGGCCAAGTTATATTTAACCACAGTGTCCGTCGAAATTTCTGACGACCCTTATCCACCCATTTAACGCATGGGAAACAATACCCAATTTCTTATAAGTCACGTGTGCTTCACATATTTTCATAATTGATTTTGAGTTCTGACGCACTCATAGCCCTGAAATATGATGAAATCTAGAACACGAAGGGCGTTTTCTCCAAGAGCTCGTTTCAGAATTGAGCTCAAAAATGTGTGAATTCCGTCTGAGATTTAGGGTGTCTGACTTATGTCTGTTCTTCCTGATGTTGCCCAAAGGTCTATCTACTTTGTTGCTACGTTTGTCCATGTTTCGTTACCTTCAAGTTATCAGCATTCAGACTGTAGCTGCAAATCGAAACGTAAATATCCTCCATTTTTAGCTCGAATGGGTGTCGGTGATATCAAACGCTTCCGCAAGGATATGTCTAAATGTGCCGACTCGATCGAAACAGTCTCATTTCTTCACAGAGTTCCTCGCAGCGATTAGACCATTTGCTCAGAATCTTCTGAATTGCCCACTGGTAAGTATTTTTCCTTACTGCTGTAGTTTACTCAATGGGGAACAAGCTAGATCGACGACGCTCGCAACAACGGTTGCCCTCCAACAACTTCCCTATCAGTTTCATTTGCCGAGCTTTCTATTCTCCCTTCGTGACCTTCTTCTTCAACGTTTGTGTTATCGGAACTTCGAACTTCTCTGTCGTCAATATCCTTTTTTCGCGGACACCATTCTATCCATTCTGAGAAAGAACACCTCGTGAAATACACCGCTACCATTTAAAAATCACTCATTTATTTAAGGGTGAAGAAGAATCATTCCAGGTGCTGATCAACGGTGAAATACGGGATGAGTCGGAACAGCTCTTCAAGGATTTGAAAAAGAAGAAGGCTGAGTCTGTGGAAGTACAAATGTTCATAGATACCTGTGGTAGGTTAGGTTTCCATCCTGCATCTCAAAATCTAAAATCTCATTGACCGTGTTGAAATTTAGAGAATAAAGAAAACGTATGTGAACCTCAAATAGCCACGAATCTTCATGAAGTGTCTTTCGATATTGAGGTAGGTCACTTGGGAGAATTTGATTTCTGCAGAACATTACATCTAATAGCTTGATACAGTATCTTCATTTCAAGTTCGATTTTTGTTAGATTCGTGCTGCTGTACCATCTCGGTCGAAGGTTGGAGCGGTTGTTGCTGCTGTAAAGCACCACTTGTTAAGGAATTTGACCGCGAGGGCAGGTGTGTGAAGCTGTTGTTTAATAACTGACTTCAATCTGTTCGACTCTTTTAAAGAATTACAATACGAATCAATGGATATCGTCGAAGAAGGCAGCGCAGCGCCATGCTCTGTTCATCAGATGCCTCGTCCGGCTACCACTGTTCTACATACTCACCCTGCTATTCTTCTATCCGACTATTTATTCGAGGCTGACACAATCGAGGATGCCCAGAAGAATTTTGATGAATTGATTGGATTAAAGACAAGCCTAGGTAAAGTGCCTTTTTGTAACACGACCACCACTCTATCACAGTTGTGGGTGTAAGGGTTGAGGATACGATTAGGTATGCTAAGCTTAATAGGTGGCGCCACCCTTGTTAACACAAAATAATGGAGGCAATTTTTTTGATTTATCGCTGTAAAGGTGACTGATGCATCGGAAATGTGCGTATTATAGGACAAAGTCGGCTCATGCTAGATTCATTTACCGTTTCCAATGTGTGTTTATTCTCGATTGAGAAACTTCTTCACATTGCGAAGGGTCAAGCAAACACAGTTTGTGTGAGATGGATAGTAAGGTGATAGTAGAGGATGCGGTAGGCTTCACAGGGCAGAATTTTGCCTCTGCAGAGAGATGACTATTTTCAAAAAAAAAAAAGCAAGAACACAGAATCTGGCGAACTAGACCTTACTCCCAGAAAAGCTCTGGATCCAAACACCTTCTGGCTGCAGGATTTTTTTAATGCACGGTCATGGGCAGCTCATCTGTTTTTATTTTTAGGTTGAGCTATGCCATCTTGTTTGTGCTCCTTAGTAAATGATTTCAGTGTTAATCTTAATTCTGCTTTATCTGCTGCTGCTGTTATGCGCATGCTCGCTCCTGGTAAAACAGTGTGAAGTGGTATCTTGTGTGTAATTTTTGGTGCCGAGGTTCCAAGAAATCATTTGAACAGTGTGAAGAGGTTCGCTTAAGTCGGAATCAGCGCGTGGATTCGTTCTAGGTTTTCTTTTTCTCTGAAAAAAAAACCATATCTGCATATGGTCATTACCCACCATTAGGGCTTGCAGAAATCGAAAGGTGCATTATACTCAGGGAGAGTAGACTCAGCGTAGAATCATTAAAGTTAGGAGTCAGATCGGGTATCAGTCGAGTTCAAGCTAGATCTTCACGAAATCAACCGCTCTTATCAGTTGCAACCTCTTCACCATTTGTAATGATTACTCTTTTAAGAGCACATCGACGAGGGCTGGGAGCGCAGTCTAGAAATTAACGAGATGGAAGCGGTACGAGCCCCACTCGATGACACTCCTATCGTGAACTTCAAGTCGAAGGACGATGACATCGGCTCTATATGTACACTTTTGATCGCTCTTTCTGTGATTATTGCCGTCGTAGGTGTAGTTGTTTATTTTGCTATTGGGAGGTAGTTACCCTCAAGCAGTCACTGCTCTTCACTGGATTCGTTTAAAAATCAGTATTTTCGGGTTTAAGGATTTGTTAATTCGTCGATGATGTTGTGAAGTACAATATATTGTGTGGTCATAACTCACATTGGCCCTATGTTTAGGATAAAATGATATTTACTAAGAATATTAAATTTATTGGCCACGTCTTGCTGTTATTTACTTTGATGGCGGTATTTCACACAAAATAAGATTAAGAATAAACATGTGATTCATGAATGATTCGTTCGTCTAAACGAAACATACTCAGCATGTCTACTAGAACAATATTTGCTGGTTTTCGACGTGGTCGGTGAGGTGACTGTGTGCAATATCATTGCATAAACGTTATTCATGCTTGCGGCGCGTCAAAGTTTATGCGCCGATACACAGTGCAAAGGAGGGAGGTAGAAGACAAATCCTGGCAGGTCAGCAGCGTGTTCCTAGTTTCGCCGTTGCGACTGCCGCGCGAACAAACCGCGTTTCCATTTTCGCCGCTTTGGGTCGGCGCGAAAACTTCGTGGAGTTTTCTCTAGGCGCGTAAACTTTGACGCGCCGCAAGCATGAATAACTTTATAGAAGAACTTGAACTGCATGTGCTTGAATGAAACAAGGGAATTACAATTAGACTCCGTGCCATGTCCGGCTCATTTTGTGTCGAGCCACTTGAGACCAACCCATCCGCAACGTTGTCGTTCTCCGTGTTCCCGCTTCTGCTTGAGAAGTTCTGACTATCGATCTAGAGGTGGCGCTCTTTTAACCTTGGATTGATGTTGTAGATTCGCTTTGTTACTCAAACGTCAGGAGTTCCGTACTGATCAAAAAGCGAGTTATGCGCCCGAAACATTTGCGCTCTGTACGTAGAGTATAGCACCGCCGACGAGACCTCTCGAGTTTGACTCAGACACGCTTCAGAGCTGGGATTCATAAATGCATAAGCAATCGAAACTAGGCTAGCAGATCAATTTAACGGATCATGTCAACTACCGCTGGTTTGCAAGGTTAACAGTTCATGAATCCTAGCTTAGATGATCCAGAGAAACTAAATGGGCAGAGCTTAGATGGGAAGGGGAAGCAAGCTCACCTGCAGTGGAGGAGTTTAGTACCCGATCATCCCCCATCCATATCTACTGTTGCTATCGATCCGAGCGCCCACCTCTCACTACTAGAAGAAAAAACGCGGGAATTGCTTAGTTGGCAAACCTAGTATTTTACTTTACAATGCCTTGCTTTTACGCCTAATACATCAATACTGCTGCTGCACCCACTGTCATGCTATGCAAAAACCAACGAAAGGTGGTATAGATTACCAATAATTGAGCTTCGAATACACGACAACCGTTACAGGACTGCACGGACTAAATCGACGCTAAGCTATGAAGGCCCAGCAACTACCACAGAACTTCTGTATGCGACTTAGACAACAGAAGCACGCAGCATCAAACCGACTGTAACCGCAGAGCTGAGCCGAGTCCCTCCGCTCCTCGTTCTAAGTACCTCTCTCCATATTCCATCGTTGTTCGATGTTTGGAAGCCTTTGGAGACCAGAAGACCAGATCTAAAACTAAAAAGATATGAGAAGAGGCTGAAGGAGATGTCCTTAGTCGTGCACGAGTGAGGAACAGCATGATTATCTACTATTCTCCGTTCCTACCGTCAAATTAGCAACTTCACTAAACATGATGCCCTCAGTCAGTCATAACATGTAGAAGAGAGGTTTCTGTTCACAACTGCAGTAAGAAGGCTGTTTTCATCTACATAATTGTGTAAAGCTATAGCTTGAATCTACTACAAAAACCATGGATGAATAACCCGGCACTGTATGAGCAACTGCTTGGAAGCTCCTCTCCCTTGCAAGCGATTGAAAGGATTTTCAGACCTAAAAATCGACGGGAACGAGGAAAGCTGGAACTCCCCAATTTGCGGCGGTTTCATGCAACCAATAAATGTATTCTTCGAATATGATAAACTGGAGGCATGAATTATGTATTACTTTAGTAGATTGACAGGACTGAATTCGTTGAAATACCGCATCTATAGGCTTAGGTCGAATAGGTGATATTCAAAATATGAATACCCGAAGAGACCAAGTGCAAACACGATGTTAATTGTTAAATAATAGAATTTTCTGGAAATAAACTCAATAATAATTTGACGGAATGGCCAAAGAGGCCTGGAGGTGTGCGAAAAGAAGAGCTCATACAAATACAAGCCACAAAACAAAGAACACGCCAAGATACAAAAACATGTTGGAAAGAAACTGTTCTTCCTGATACTGGCGAGACCCTTGTTGAGGTGGAGCGGGACGAGGATCTTGTGGTGCGTTGAACCAAGTCGTGAAGAAAGATAGAGGAAATACACCTGAAGAATGCTATTTTGAATAATGAAGCATTATGCCAACACCACAGTGGCGTCATGCTGATGAGTGCTGCAACCTGCGTTTCTGAACTTCAACACATCATAATCATGAATAGCATGATGTTGCTTACCGATGCCAAGAGAAAACTGTACACCGCCGCCTGGTCCACCGTCTCCCCACTGAAATCCGGGGAAACCTTGCTGGAAAAATCTTCATAAGGCATTGTCTTCACGAATAAAAGAAAGAAGATCAAGGAATTGAGGTTACTTTTCGAAAAATTCTGGTTTTGATAACATTAAAATGATCAGGTTCGAAATCTATTCAGATAAACTGCGGAACTGCTTGGATAACTCGGTAGCTCGCCGTCACACGGAACCTGACCAACATAGCGTTCGTCTCTAAATGGAGGAACCCATCACCGGTGTTTTCGCTCAGTGAGCAGCAGTGTCGCCCTATATCTCTGCAGCGTAACAAGGCGCTAAGAAACGTCGAATAGGCGAGCGAGAAATCCTAGATTCCTGAGCAGCCCGTGTTTTTTTTCTAAGGAGATGGAAGATGGTGGCGCCGCTTTTCAGGTACTGTGCCAAAGTTCTTACTTTCGATCAGACGCGAGCTTCTATAGGGATAGTATGATGTGACTGATCACTATGAGGATGCTCTGGTCTCGAATGGATTACACGGTGGAGGTTTGTTTTCTTTTACAGCTATAAGTTTTGAGTTTTGAAACAAAGACTACCTGTGGCGCCTCGGTTCGCTGCCCACGTGGACGAGGCGGTACTTTTTCGCGAGGGTCGGTGTTATCACCTCCTCGACCATATAAAGGAATGACCTGAATAATCTCTTACAGTGGAAAGAAACTGACAACCAAATCACTGGTCACAAATGGAGAATCGTAGCAAGTACCTTATCTTTACTGATTGCGGCTTTACATACAGGACAAAGTTGCCGATTTGGCCGTGTATCGAGCCACTGAACTAGACACGGCCAACAAAAAAGGTGACCACACATGGAGACTACCGCATCTTTTGCTGTATCTAGACATATGTTGCATTCGAACCTAAAAAAAAGCAGCTATGTCGCAGAACTTCAGCATGGGCGAGAATTTTGACTACAATTTTAGAAAAAAATATGTGAAATCCATACGATTCCCTACCTTTGAAAGAAGCATTCATATTCAAATAGACATATAAATCGACATAGGGTCACTTTCTCGAATCTCGTTGATATCTAGTTGAATTTGGTCCGGAGAAGAGGTGGTTCAGAGAAAATTTCTTATGCAGGTGCAAGAACAACTGCTAGACGGGAAAGTTTCACATGCCGGGCAGGATCTTTTTATCTGACCTTACGATGTAAAACTACTCCCACCTCTCGAAGTACGTTTCTTTTAAACGATGGGTCTCTAAAGAGCTTTTGTGTCAGTAGTGCAATGAGTAGATTTCTGTATGCTTTACTCAATGTTACTCGATTACTCGATAAAGGCATGTCATGTCATTGTCTTTTAGAATTTGAGTGTATTTTGTGTTCAAATTTGAGCCGAATTTTCCGGCTGAAAGCGGTGGTGACGCATCATCGGGACGGAGTCACCCTTCGTTTTCGCCACCAATCACAAGCCTCAGACCGTTCAAAGTTCCTTCACTCGCAGATCCCGGGCTCCTCCTTGCGCACCTGTGGATGTAGCCGAGGTCCATGATTGGCCTATTCACACGACCAACTAATGACAAAGCTGATTGCAGCACCCTTTCCTGGTATAACGCAAAAACGCCCTAGACACGTCAGTTTGCAATCGGGAGAGGCTTACTCACTCAGTAATCTCATACCGCGTTTGTACTAATGCTCTACGCGAGTTGCTGTGGTCCGATGAGTTTTACTGACGACACCTATATATATATATATATATATATATATATATATATATATATATATATATATATACGTATATATATATACGTATATATATATATATATATATACGTATATATATATATATATCAGTGGCGGACGCAGGGGGGGGGGGGGGGGGGCGCGCGCCCCCCCCGAGAATGGGTCGCCAAATTTTCGAAATTACTTTACAATACAAATAAAAATCTTGTGTTAGTTTATTTTTAATTGTTTATTTTTATTATTATTTTTAATATATTTTTTATTTATTGTTTATTATTATAATTAATATTATTATTAATTTTATTTTCCGTCTGGGTCCCCAAAACGGCGGAGACCCCACTTTTCTTCCCACGCCCCCCCCCCCTCCCGCCCACTTTCTGCGTCCGCCACTGATATATATATCCTCCTATATATATATATATATATATATATATATATATATATATATATATATATATATATATATATACAGGGGGGGCCATAAGTTATTGTACAACGTTTGCTGGCCCATTTCTCCGCAGTAGTAAAATATTTTTTGCCGCACTAGGCACTGTTTAATAGAGCTGGATTTGCTCTATCTTTTGATCACAAAAACCTCCTGGATACTTCCAAGATAACGAAAAAAGTTTATCGGAAACATTCATTGCAGACTTTCGGTGCCGCAAAATGCACTAACTCTGCCCGCAATTTCCGAGCAAAACAGCCACAAAAACAGTTTGATATTTTTAGAAAGAGCATTCTTTGCTCTTTAAGATGCATCTAAGCAGTACACCCCACTTTAGAGATTTGGTGGATTTTTCGTAAAAAATTTCCACATCAACCCGCTTTTTTCAAAAACCTGTTCTAAGTCCAACTGCTCCAAAGCAAAACTCTCCCGGGAAACCGGGTTTTAACTGTAAGATACTTTGATCCCTGCTCTATTCGGCAGCGAAAAGAGCAGGATAATCCATGTGTTGCTGGTGGAGAAATAAATGAGCAAACGTTGTACAATAACTTATGGCCCCCCCCTGTATATATATATATATATATATATATATATATATATATATATATATATATATATATATATATATATATATATATATATATATATATATATATATATATATATATATATATATATATATATATATATATATATATATATTATATATATATGGGATCGCGTATGCGCGGGGAAGAGTCATCAAACCATTGATTACGTTGAAAAAGGGAAAAGTGGGTGAGGCTGTATTTTATCCTAAACGCGTTTTGGGTATCTGCGGCGGTGCTTGAAGACAGCACCGGCGATGCGCTGCCCACATTCTCGATGCTAAACAAAGCGAATGTTGCTGTAGCGACCAAAATTGCTTAACTTCTTGGAGAGTACAGCATCAACATAAGATCGGAATGATTATTATTTTCCATCAGTGTAATTTCCGTCTAAGATCACCGTTACGAATTTGCTGGAGAAGCCACACTAAAACTACAATTTGAAGTAAAATTATGGAGACAAAGGCGCGCCGCATATTTTTTTCGACATTTTCCGACAATAGCTCACAGCATGGATTTCTAAGATGGCTGAGACGCTAGTCCATCTTGTTCCCACCGTTGAATTACATTTCTGTGGGGTCAAAGTGCTCTAGTTACGTCTGTTAGCCGCTATATTCCTCGAAGAGTATGGCACCCTGCGTCGCCGGTCGGTCGCGGATGTGGGCGATCGCCCGTCGCCAACTTTCGCGGCGCCGCTACGCCTCGCATCCCAATCGATGCGCACTGGCCCCACAGTCGCCAGCAACGGCAACACAGGGTGCTACAATCCTCGAGCATTATAGCGAAAGCGTATGAGTTTTCAAAGGCGTCGCTTACACGTACATGATAAAATACAAGGAACTGAGAACAGAGCAGCTGGGAGATGAAATATCGAGGTAGAATCCGTTACAACAGCCACGCTCTTGCCTTCGAATAGAAAGAAATGACTATTAAAAGTTGTCAGTGAGAAGAACTATCGTGAAAAGATCCATTCTGAATGTTTACAAAGAATCAAGCATGATTTTCTACCTCATACAAACAGCAAAAATAGCGGAAGAAACCTCTCTAGAATTCTTCCCCATTTTGCACCTGAAGTCGTTACCACTTAATTGTACTCACAGAACTAATACACATGTACTTCTTCCTATTTGACATTCTTTCGAAGGCAAAACTCGCTTCGGCACTATTCCACATTAGGGGCCCCATAATTTTCTTTAAAAAACTTTCGCCGAAACTTCGTGTAAGGGGTTTATTTGAGGTGCTCAACACAAACATCGTATCTATTTTGTACCTTAACCTTATTTTAGACACGTTATCTCACAGAATCCTCAAATTTTGTGCACGGGGGTTGTTTTAGACGCTGATCACGATCATCAACATTATTTTGCATTCCATCTCCGTTTTCTACCCGAGATCGGCATTTTCTTTCTATTTCGTACCGTATACTTACCGCAACCCTACAAAGGTGGGGTTACATTACAAAACGGATATGAGATTCATGTTAAACACCTCGAATAACCCTCCCCCCTCTGTAAAGTTTCAGAAGATCCTACGACATACAGTATCCACAGCATACCAAGCGTAACCCTACAAAAATGGGGTTACGGTACAAAATGGAGATATTCGTGTTCTGCACCTCGCCATAGTTGATGTCCACCTAGAATCTTCCAAGACAACGGAACATACAGGAAAAATAGGCAAAAACGGCACTATTCACTTGTTCTGCCCCAAAATCTCAAAATCAAAAATTCCTCTGGAACTTCGTCCAGGGGCGTTATATGACATGCTGATCACGAATATGACACTCACTTTGTGCCGTAACCCCATTTGGGTAAGGTTATGGTCGGGTTTGGATAAATACGGTGTCTCACAGAACCATCTGAATTTTTGTCTAATCGGGTTATTTGATATGCAAATCACGAATATCATACTCGTTTGGTGCCGCCACCCTATTTGGGTAGCGTTGTGGTAGGGTTAGGGTAAGTACAGTCCATAGGAAGACCTCAAGTTGCTTTCAACTTGCAAAATCAATGTGATATTCGTAATCAGCATGTCAAATACCCCCGTAGACAAAAATCCATGTGATTCCATGAGATATAGTGTGTCCGAAACGACGAGTCCGCCCACGCACGCAGGGATCGCCGCCACGAAGAAGCCTCCACGTTTGCCAGCACTCCACGTCATCATCTCTAATCTGCGTATCACGTTTCATCGTTATCTTCATGGTACTGACCAATGATTTGGCTGTGACGTGGACGACGTCACAGCTAACAGCATACGTCCCAGCCGCGCGCCTCTCGAGCCCCGCGTGCGTGGGCGGACTCGCCGTTTCGGACAGATTATACCTTACTTACCCTAACCCTACCGTAACCCTACTCAGATGGGGTTACGGCACGAAATGAGTGTGATATTCGTGATCAGCATGTCAAATAACCCTGCTGAACGAAGTTTCAAAGAAATTTTTGATTTTGAGATTTTGGGGCAGAAAAAGTGGAATAGTGCCGCAAAAACATTGATTTATCGTCAAGTCCGAAAAAGACTGTCGCTTCTCTTGAAAAAAATTACAGTGAGCCTGAGACGCTACCTCGCATTGTCGTCCTCCTTCTTCGAGGTGCTTGGTTTTTCAGAAGACTGAGTGGGTGCGTTCTGAGTCTTTTTGTCCTCCTTCACATCTTCTTCCATCACTTCGAAGAGGTTTTACACCTACTAGGATAGAGATTACTTGAGAACTTAAATGATGAAGTATTAGTGCAAAGTGGAGCCTGAACGACAGTGCAAATCATATATGGAGGACAATGTTCTTTGGAACACTACCCTCAGCTTCATATATGTGAGATGTAATGGCAGAACGGACATGCGACGATTGTTGGCTGTTCGATCAGAAACCAGCTGGCATGACAATTTAGGGCTACGTAACGCCGGACGACGCTCAAACACAAGCCACGCATTTGGATCGGGGGATTATCGTCGGATTAATTGACGGAATTTGCTTCTTCTGCTCGCACTAACTTTCGTATACTGAATTAGTTTCGAATATTGACGTTCCTGTAGCTTGTATGTATACTGTTGTTTGCAGAGGGATTTCATTTTATCGCTGATTAATTTTGGTGGCTTCAGGCTGGTTTTCTGCTGTGAAGAGTCGTTGGCGTTACAGCTGTGGTTCGTTAATTCATTGGATAGGTCAGATATAGTCCACTTCTTCAGTAGTTGGTTGTATGTGTATAAAACAGCATATTTTACGCTAAACGAAAGCTCCCGAATTCTCTTTAACTACACCTGGAGCACCGCATAGTTTTACTCCTTCCTTTTCTTCCTGTAACTTCTCTTCAGCTTGCGTCAGGTGGAGTGGGGTGTACCACTAATATAGTTATTGTGGTTCTAGAGCGGCAGCATCTAAAGAATAGGCAGCGAACAAATCTGATTTTTATCTTGTGTTAGGTCCGAAGTACCAGAATCAAAAATAGTCTTTCGAAAAGGTCATGCTCCTGTTGCAAATATTTCGACAAGTCGTTATCTTGATATCTTATTTGATTTCCTCGAATTGCTCTGATATCCGATGCTTCCGTTTGTTCAAAATTCATTTCCTGAAGACAGCACTCCACGGAAATTCTCGTGTTTGAAATTCTGCCGCCTACTTGGTTACTTGGTTGATCCGTTTTTCAAACGTGGCGGTGGCCTTGTTGCGGATCGTAGCATGTCTTCCAGTCGTTTCTCTCTTGGGCTGTTGTGGACCAGTGAACCTAGCACTTTTCTCTCGTCAGTAGTGTTATATCGGCTAGAGCAAGCAATTTTTGAAAACGTGGACGAATACGTTGAGGTGGTATTATGCGGTAAAATTACGCACAACACACGTAAATTCTGAGAAATAGATGCGTTCTTTTTCGAGCGTTGCGTACTGCCTATGCGAAGTGTGTTTTTGGGTTAGTCACCAAGTAAAAAAGCCACACGTGCTTAAATCACCTTGGTAAGCTGGTGCATCGTCTGATCCCTTCATCACGTCAACAGACTCTGGCCATGACCTTCATTGTATCTCCGCAGGTAAGCGACGATCCCTCGTGTTCTACTTGCAGATATAATTCAGTAAGAACCGATCAAACGGGGTGCGACTTGTCTTAGCAATGAAAATTTCCGTTGGTGTTGCCTTCAATAAACATTTGTAACTCGATTCTGTGGATGCAGTTGGCTGTTTATTGCATAACAGCGCTAAGCTGACCGATTCTTTGTCTTTTTAATAACGGACGCTTAGAGAGATTCGTTTAGTTAAGAAAACATGGGTGACGGAGACGAAAATGTAGTTCGTGTTCACCACGACGGATTCGGTGGCGTGCGTCTTCAACACGACATCGGCCCAGAGGTAAGGTATTGGTCGTTTCGAGTCGTTTCACGTGTTTTCTATGATCTTTTGCTGTAATTTTCCTGCGAATCAATGCAGAATCGGTATATTTCTTGTTGTAGGTGAAGCGAGCTCTAACTGAACAGGAAGAATGGCAAATCGAACATGCTAAGCTGCACGAAAAGCATAGAGGTCATGAACAGATGCATCTCGAGATGATGCTTATTCTCATAGTCACTCTTGTGGTTGCACAAGTCTTTTTGGTGCAATGGAAGAAGAGACATTTCAAGTCATACCAGGTATTCTGTGGCGATTCTCTAAATTAGCGATACTATCCGTCACTATGATGCTAATTAAGTTACTATTTAAGTTGTGCACATTGCTGGGTATGTGGCTCATACCAGTATATGTTTGTCTGTCTCGCAGTTGGTACAGATTTCTGGTCACTTGGCTGATCTACACCATTTGCTCGACTTGGATTTGGCGCAAGTCCACGGAAGATCACATCAGTGGGACAACTCCGAGGTAAGACGCTTCGATGGTTCGACGGGTGGTACCTGTCGGAGAAAAGGGAATGAGGGGAGGGGGGCTCTTTGTAAAAGTAATAGACTTTACCTTAGAAGAATAAGCCTAGGCCTATGCTAAGCCTAAGCCTGATCCTATGCTTGAGCATGGGTTTAAGCCTTAAGTCTTGGGCTTAAGCTTCGGAGGAGTGCCCCCCCCCCTAACGCGCTTTTCTCCAACCTATCTCCAGAACTTACTACCTGTTGAATGGATTCATCTCCTAATGTCTTATTCGGAATATGAATGAAATGATTAAGAATAATTCACAAATAGTGCTACTGGGCAAAAGTAATGGTTGTCCTCGCAAGTACCAGAGTCCAATTCCTCAGCAGAAAATCACGATTGCAATATTCACTACAAGTGCTCCGACTCGTCTTCCTCGAGTCTCGCACTTGCCCACTTCAGCTCCCCAGCTTTTACTTCTTTTACAGAACTTTGCAATAGTGTAACTAACCAACATGTGAGCCTGGTTGACGATAGACTCCCAAGCTTCACTAATTTCCGCTTGGTTGGTATGAATATGTCCTCTCTCCATATGACCGTTCCCCTCAGCACCCACTCTCAGTATTGCTCTCTGACAAGGATTTCCTACCCCCTCCTCAACCTCTCAGCTTATAGTGGTGTTGGTAGTTAGCGACTTTCCCACCTGAAAATTAGTGACTGAACGTGGTGGTTACAATAGATTAAGCGGAGATCGTCTACGTATCCCATCCTCGACGCTCACACCTGTAGGGAACTCCAAACGTCCGTGTGCAAGGGGCGCGGCTCTTCGGCAGAGACACAGAGATTCTGCGTGTGGCTTTGGCTTCTCTGCTTCTGGCAGCAGCGATTACATGAGATACGTTCCCCACCTGCGTTGCGGTGGCCGTGAGGGGCTAGAGCATAGACAGGGGAGTGGTGGGTGGAGGCAGTACAGGACCCGTTCTTTATCGGAGACGCAGAGAGTGAGAGGATTCGCGGTGCGCGGCAAGCTCTGGTCGTGGTTGGGGAATGTATCTCGTGAAACCGGTAGCAGCAGGCAACCCGAGTGCCACGTCGGTTCCGCCCCTTGAACACGGCCTTTTGGAGTTCCCTGTAGCTTGTGCAGGTGAAAACCTGTCATGGATCCGATACAATTCTTTTCAGTTCCCAAGTCCGGTCGTCTTTGAACCTCGGCATGGTGTATCAGTATAAAATATAGTTTTGCAGCCGAACACGAGGTTGTTAGTGAACCTTTTATTGGCCAACGTTTCGGCGGCTTCGCCTTCGTCGGGGCCTGAAAGGGTCAAACTGATCTATTAATGTAGCCCCACAAACGCCGCCTTGGTCAAGCAATCAAGAACCAGGCCATACTACGAAATCACAAAACTAGCGGGAATAAAAGTCGCACCTCTCTAAGTTCACCGTGGAATGATGTTTGTGACGACCGAACGCGTCAGACGTGTTAGTAGAATGAGACGTTCTGCCACAACCATATCTCGACTTAGATGTTACACAGTCTAAGATACGGTAGGAGTTCATTGGTAACACTGGGGCACTCCTCCTTGCGGTTCATTTTTGGATTTTTGGCATGAATCCAAAACGCCTCGAGAGTCTTGCGTGCGGAAATCGTACATCTCTGTTACCAATGAACTCCTACCGTATCTTAGACTGTGTAACATCTAAGTCAAGATATGGTCGTGGCAGAACGACTCATTCTACTAACACGTCTGACGCGTTCGGTCGTCACAAACATCATTCCACGGTGAACTTAGAGAGGTGCGACTTTTATTCCCCCTAGTTTTGTGATTTCGTAGTATGGCCTGGTTCTTGATTGCTTGACCAAGGCGGCGTTTGTGGGGCTACATTAATAGATCAGTTTGACCCTTTCAGGCCCCGACGAAGGCAAAGCCGCCGAAACGTTGGCCAATAAAAGGTTCACTAACAACCTCGTGTTCGGCTGCAAAACTATATTTTTTACTGATACAATTCTTTTCCTTTGTTTATCTTTGCATTTATTATTTTATCATCCCTCATCGGAACTTCACTTTGCAGACTGGTTTACAAGTGGTTCCTCTTCCTGCATAAACTCAGTTACGTGTTGGGAGTTGCTGGTTACATCATAATGATCTTCACTCTCATGGGCTTAAATTTCATCTTTGGATTGCAGTCGACCACATGCATGGATGCAGGTCGGTTTTTTCTTAGATTCCAAGCGGTGTTTGCAAATACCTAGCAAATGTTCTCTTGTACTATCGTGTTTTTCCGCGTTTACCTAGGAGCGTTGCAGGGATTCTTCTGCTATTCTATGGTCTGTACTATGGAGTTTTGGGGCGCGATTTCGCTCACATCTGTACGGACCGGATGGCTTGCAAGATTGGAGTGGGTGTCATTCAGTTCCATAATAATAAGTTGAACAATTCATCTGATCTTGCATTCATATAATTCTCCAGTTGGATGCTAATGAGTTAGACGACGAAGACCTGGAAGTGAAAATATTAAGAAGAGGATGGTTTCATAGATTTGAACAATTTCTTACCGGCTGTACGCATGTGTTTCTTTTTTGATTGGTCGTACTGTAAGATTGGGGCTCCGTGCCCGTTGTAGAATGCGACAGAACACCAAGTATGAATATTGTTTATCCTAATGGCATCACGAGTACACAGTTGGATATCTACTGTCGGGAAGATGAGAGGTCGTCGGTATCGTGGATGGCAATCAGTCGCGGAAGCGGGCAGAGCTCAGAGGGTGCGGTGAGGTGCTGCAGGATGGCTCTCGAGGGCCTCGGTCGGAGTTGAATAGTTGAATGAAGAAGCTGCGGCAGGCTCCTCCAGTGCGGTTGGCCACGCCTCCTGCGATCAGAGGGTTTCATCTTGCAATGTATCGATTGGAGGAACAAGACCTAACTCTAGAAGCTGTTGCAGAAACCCTTACAGTACACATAGTGTGGAAGTCTAAAGTTATATAGTTTCGTGAAAATAATGTTGTGGTATGATGTGATGGAAGAAACACGCGATAGAAAAATGAAGGTTCGGTGACGCTGCTAGCATGCTAGTTTTATTTGCACGGGGGAAATATCGTTGGGGAAAATATCGTTTTATGTAGATTGGGTGAATCGTAAATTATGGAATTGTGATCATCTCTCCTTAGCATGCCACCTTCTTTTGGCTTTGTAAGATACTCCTTTCGGCATAATTTTGTTCGGCAGTGAATATGTTTAGTTAATTAGATCCAGTCATATTTGGCTTGTTGATCCTCATTAATGTAGTAATTTAGTATTTCACTCATGATGGTCTTCCGAAGAAACACCTAGATGATGGTGTATGTGCAGTATGTGACAGTCGACTTGTTGCCAGTGTCAGTGACACAGAGGATGAAGATGTCGAAGAAGAGAAAACTTATCGGTGGGTTTCTCTTGTCATTTCCTCGGTTTTTCAACGCTTATCTGGTGACATCTGAAATTGCTACAGCTTCTTACGAGCAGCTTCCAATACAGTCACTGTCTTTTTCTGCAGGTTATCCTGTGGCCATACTTTTCACGAGTTCTGCATTCGAGGTTGGGTTGTGGTTGGGAAACTGCAAACATGTCCCTATTGCAAAGAGAAGGTTGACCTCAAGAGGATGTTCAAGAATCCGTGAGTGCAATTTCTCCAGGAAATGTTTATTTACACTGCTGAAGTGACTTACTCGTCATAATTATGTTTTTTTTTGTTTCAGTTGGGAAAAGCCACATCTATTCTATGGCCAGCTTCTCGACTGGATTCGTTATCTGGTCTGCTGGCAACCTCTTATTGTGACATTTGTACAAGGTGTAAATCATCTTCTCGGTCTGGAATGAGCACTTGGCTTTGCCTTGGCCGTTTTTCACTCAAGTTTTTGCTTGTTAGCTTAACAGTACCGCTCCATATGCTTTTGGTCGAAGTCGCAGTTGTGCTGAGCCTACTCTCAGAACAGTGCAACTCGATAAAATCGACAATAGGTGCTGTTTGTAGGGCCTTGTTCTCTTCCTAGCTATGACTACAAGATCGCAGACCGTTTCGAAGATGGCGACTGTCAGTAATATCTTTGGTTTTGTAAATTTTGCTTGTTAGACAGTAAGATCTCCTGCTGGGAATCGAAGGCCTCACAATCATTTCATTATCGTTTTTTTTTTTTGTTTCTTCATCTGTCTTCATACTGGTGACAGTTTCCTATCGCAGATATTATGCTTGTTGACTTGAAACTCCTTTTTGCAATGGTTTCAAATCTTTTCCCTATAAGGGCATAATTTAATGCTAATTAACCGCGGTGATATCAAGCTTGCATTTAATGACGTTCATGGTGTTTTCATTCTTGCCAGCCGTACATATTGTATCCTAACATTAGTCAAAATTTCATCCAGTGAACCAAAAACAGTGCAACTTAAAACTGATTCATATGATACCTTCCAAATTCTTCACTGATTTCCAGCTTTTTTTCCTTCGTGACATAGACTCATATATCCTCATCTGCTATCATTTCCCTGTCTGTGATCAATTCCTTATAGAAGCATATGTTCTTTCTTTGAGTTCTTTACGATTTCTGTTCTGCTCTGTATTAATTATTAATGAACCTCGTGTTGATTGTATCCTACCCAACTAGCTTTAGAACAGTTGTTTTCGCGTCGTTTATAATACCTGGTTTCACACTTAAGTTGTTTTAACAGTTCTATGAGCAATCGTTATGTGTTTGAAATGGGTAATTTGATGAAGTGGAAAATCCCAGAAGTTTGTGTTGAAGGCGTCGGTTATCTCCACGGAGCGTGTATTAATGAGAATCAAGTAGATGTATTTGATGTTATATATCATTTCTGCTCTAGTAATGTAAGATTATAGGAGAAAGTCAAGTCCGAATCTACATGTCTACAGATCTAAAGAAGAAGTGAGTTCGCAATTCATCTTGTTTTCATGAGCAACACTTGTATTTCATCGAAACTGGAGTGTCATTTGTAAAATTTATAGGCAATATGGACTAATTCTGAAGAAGAAGGAAAACACACCAGTTGTACGAAATGTAGCGAGCGTCTTCGGTGACGATGATGATGAAGCTGAAAGGGTAATGAATATAATTCGGAAAGTTTCAAAATTCGACTATCCGGATATTTGAATGACTCGAAAGGTGCTAAAGTTTGATCACTAGGTTATTTGATTTTTTGAAAGGAAAAATTCCTATACCATCACATCGTCATACCTCAATAGGCGTGTTAGCTGTAGGCTGACCGAGGAGTATAGGATGCCTCCCATTTCTGCTGCTTTTGCAGGCACATTGATTTTTTTGTAGAGGGTTTCATATTTGGATTTCTTTAGACATGTTTAAAAATAGAAATTTAATCTGTATACTAGGTAAACACTTCAGTCCTACTATTAATACAGTGTCTTCGATCCGCTGTGTCCTGCCGCCGCACAGCTCTCCATGACGCATGGCGTCCTGATGACAGCGTTCCAGCAGCCAACTAGCCGGGTGTCGATCGCTGGTAGGGATGGCTGGCAGTGCGTTGGCAGGACACGGCGGATAGAAGACACTGCACATTCGTAGGTTTTAGAGTCAGAAAAAAATGGTAAATAGTGTTTACGGAGAAAGCTGCAGATGTTGAGGCCCATGCTATGCGGTGCCCTCCGTCGCGCTGCGGCTAGCTTTGGGCAGGAAGTTAGCGAGTACGTGCCAGACAGTCAGGGTGCCGCGTCGTGTGCGGAGTGCACGGGGTCTCGAAACTGGAGTATAGTCTGTCCGAAACGACGAGTCCGCCCACGCACGCGGGGTCGAAAGGCGGCGCGGTTGGGACGGATGCTGTTGGCTGTCACGTCGTCCACGTCACAGCCAAATCATTGTTCACTACTATGAAGATAACGATGAAACGTGATACGCAGATCAGGGATGGTGATGTGAAGCGCTGGCAAACGTGGCAGCTCCTCGATCCCCGCGTGCGTGGGCGGACTCGTCGTTTCGGACAGACTATACCTATAGCAGTGGAAATTCGCGTGATTATCAGTATAGGGAAGTTTTTTTTTTTCATTGTATGCCATATTATAAGTGCTTGTCGCATTTGCTTAATGAATCCCACTGAAACTCATTTTTCAAGTTTCCAGTTCAGGTAGATGTGTCGAATCAGATTCAATCAGCATCGACACTTCGCGTGCAAAAACATGCTGAGCGACTTCAGGAAATGGCGTTAGCGGAAGATCCAACGGTCTTTGATTACGATGCCAGCTATGACCAAATACAGGCCATTCGGGATGAAAAGGTTATATCTCTCTCACTGTTGCTTATCTCACTTCCGCTTCTTTCTAAAATGTACCCCATTCGAATGGTAAGTAGTGAGTATTGGTAGAAAGATCACGGAATCAGACTTTATCGTTTTCAGTCAATATCAAGCACGCTAGGCAGTGCACAACCGCGCTGCTTGCCTTCATTCTGTTAACGCACCAATATTCACTCCTTTCTGAATGTGCTGTAACGCATTTATTACGGAAATGAAAAAATTCATACCATATTTTAGATAGCTGAAAGGAAGAAGGCCGATAAAGAAAGGAAATCAAAATATGCTCTTGATATCATTAAAGCACATAAACGACGTGAACTGGAGCAGCAAAGCCGTGAGGAGCGACAACAGCTGAAGGAAAGACAGGAAGAAGGGGATCAGTTCGCTGACAAGGAAGTATGTGTCGGTTCTTTGTTCATAAATTAGTTCACATCCAAGTTAATTTTTGCAGGTATTCGTCACTGGAGCGTATAGAAAACAAATGGAGGAGGTGCAAAAGTTCAGAGAAGAAGAGGCTTACGAGAAAAGATTCAATGGTTACTTGAATTCTCATGGAAACCTTCGTTGTTTAGTGAAACTATGCATACATACAGTGATTGTCGATCTGGCAAATCACCATGTAAACCCGAGCAAACAGACAGCCTTCGCAGACAGCCACCCGATTGCGCCCTCTAGTATCGTTATCTTACGCTGCTAATCGTAGATACAGTACTGGCCAAAATTATGTAGCCTCTTGGAGTCTTCCCCATTTCCTTCATAACTTCATTTAGAGTAAAGTTCGGAGCTCATATTTTTATGAATGTTGTAGACAGTAACACGTAATAGGAAAGGAATGACACTGCACCATTTTGTTAACTAGTTTCCTTTAAACAAAATTATTTATAAAAGTCAGAATCTGAAATTTTGCAGCATCTTCAAAAGATCATAGAAGGTTTCTTATGGGCCGCATTTTCTAAGAATTGGACTCCTTTTAATAGATTCGACTCATATTTGGATGAAAACGTATGCTTTCAGATTGTTGACCAAAGCATAAGAAACACACTGGAGTTGATTCTAGCAGTAAACCAGTGTATGAATTTCTGCCAAATTAGCTCATTCTTTTTTGGTTACAATATAAAACCAGTTACGATGCACCCAGAAGTCCATATAAAAAAAGTACTTTCGTTTTTTACATGCAATGCTTTACTCCACCAAAAGTTATGCAGGAAATTTCAAAAGGCTACATAATTTTGGCCGGTACTGTGTATATTGCATTTGCTCGTTGTACATCATTCGCGCCTTCATCATGAAAAGCGCTGAATATCACTATGATTAGCGAATACGCAAGATAGTCACTCCAGCGTACAGTGCTGCCATGCAATAAACCATCTGTGACGCTCGCTTCAACGCGTTCATAAACTGTCCTATAAAGTTATTGTTTCAATAGAAACATTTTAGGTCTTGCTAGTACTCCATCGTTTTCGCGAGGTCTGGTGAAGTTTCTTTTTAGAACTGACCTCTGTGGAACACCAAAAGGCATGGCAGGCTGGCTTTGGGCGTACTCTGTTAAATGAGCTTGCCAGAGGAGAACAAAGTCTGATGCAGAAGGGTGAGTTACATGGTGGCACTGGTGAAAGTTCAGCAGTGACGTCTAAGAAGAAAATGCGGAACATTCGGCAGAGGTGAATTCAATTTTGGCGGAGTGATTCCTCTTTTGCTGATTGCTCTGTTGTACTCCTAATCATTGCATTTCAGGCAGAAGAGTGGTTCGCAGTCGAGCGACGAGGAATCAGCGGTCGCAACTAAGACGAAGCCCGACGCAGTGAAGAAGTCGATTTACTCTGATGATGAGGATGACGCACAACCTCAATTCAATCCACCTAAGAAGAACTTCCCGGGAGAGTTGAAGCCAGGGCTAAACAGGGTTGGTTTGTAACTGTTGCATTGTTAGGGTTGTTGTGTTTGTGGGTATCTGCGGATACGCACCTTACTTCTGCTTTTATAGAATGAACTACAAAAGACTTTATTCACAGAAGAATATGCCACAATAGGTGGCAATACAGGCGATGGGCGGTGAGTGGTGCGGCGGCGGCGTCGGCGAGGCGGGCAGGCGGCGGCGGTGAACGACGGCGGTGGCGAAGGCGGCGGACCGGACGACGAGATCTCTCCGGTGGTCGAGGGGGCTCCTTATATACGCTTAGGAGCGCGCGCATAGATCAAAGCGTTATGCGCCGCACCGATCAACCTACGAACAATTTGAACCTACTGTGATCTCCATCACAACACCTCCCCTTTTAAAACTATTACCTACCCTAAGCGGAAAGATGTTGCACAACAACAGGTTAACAATTCAACTACACAACAAAGAATCTACGGCTCGTAGCGGTTCGGTGGACGACTTGTCTTGTTGATTTGCGAACTGGTAATGGTGCGAATGTTACGGTCCTGCGACGCGGTAACCCATTTCCATTTCCTTGTGTTGTTGGATCCAATGGTTCAAAGTTCCCTGAAATAGAATGGTCGGAGGAATCACGGGGATCGACCCCTTCTGGCTGGTCTTCAACTCTGAGACCGTCACTCCTATCTGGCACGCTTTCAGTGGTCACAGGATCTGTCTCGAACAGGTCCAACAACAAGTCCCGTGAGGGTGATGTGTCCTTCTCATGTCTTGCCATCACCTTGCGCATCTGGTTTGCATGTCTGAGGACATGCTTTCCTCCAATTTCTACTTCATATGTGACTCTTCCGGTTCTCTTGATCACTGTTCCTTCAGTCCATTCGAAATCTGAAGCGCTACGGTGCGATTTCACCATCACTTGATCTCCGGAAGAGAATTCACGACTTCTTGCACCATGCTTCCGATTGAACTGCGCTTCAACTTGCTTTCTGCGATCTGCAGCAAAGTCTGATTCCGGCTGCTCTCGAGTCGGCACTAGCATACTAAGCCTAGTCCGTAAGCGTCTTCCCAAGAAGACTCCAGCAGGGCTTTTCCCTTGCAGAGCAGCGTTCGGCGTCGTTCTGTACGCCAACAACACAGTGTCTAGGCAGTCATTACTGGGTCGAAGGGTTGGGCTCCCCTCCCCTTTCAGCTTCTTGATTCCTCTCTTTAGGATATCCACGAATCTCTCTGCCTGACCATTGGACTGAGGATGATACGGCGGTGTCCTCACATGGGTAACACCCCGTTCTTCACCCATCTGCTTGAACAACTCAGATGTGAATTGCGTGCCATTGTCGATCACTAGCGTCTTCGGATTTCCATACCGTGCGAACAACTCTTTCAACAGCTTCACCGTTGTGCCTGCTGTTATATTTTTCAACTCGAATATCTCCGGCCACTTACTCATGGCCTCGACAACAACCATGTAGAATGTTCCATGCAGTGGGCCTGCGAAATCAACGTGGATTCGCTCCCATACCTCCTGCGCACTCTTCCACATTTGCAGAGGTACCTTCGCCGGAGTTTTAGACTGCAGTTGACAATCCATGCAACCCTGTATCGTCCTTTCGCAGTCTTCATCGATGTTAGGCCAGTAGACATAACTCCGCGCTAGACTCTTCATCCTTACGATTCCAGGATGGCCAGTGTGCAGCTCTTTGAGAACTACCGTTCGTAGTGTCTCGGGTACGACAACTCTGTCGCTCAACATCACACAGCCTTGCACAACCGATAATGATTCACGTCTGTTGTGAAAGTGCTTCCAGGCCCCTTTCACAACCTTTGGCCATCTTCCGCTATCGATGAAACTCTTCAGCTTGCGTAACATAACGCTCTTCTCAGTGTGCTTGCGAATAGTTTCAGCTGTCACGGGCAATCTTCGTACAGCATCAGCAAACACTTGCTTCACGTCTACCTCGACTGAAGCTACTACACTGTCCTCTTGCGTCAGGGGGTGTCTCTGCATCAACCCCGACAGTCCATCAGCTTGCCCAAACGAATCAGTCTTGATATACTCGTTGTCAAAGTCATAGCCTATCAGCATTGTTGCCCAACGCATCAACCGATTAGCTGAATGGACTGGTACGCCCTTCTTGCTCCCGAAAATGGCGAGCAACGGTTTGTGATCTGTACGGAGCGTGAAATGCCTTCCGTACACATACTTGTGGAACTTTTTGATTGCCTCAACGAGCGCTAATGCCACTTTCTCAATTTGGGCGTAATTCTGCAGCGTTCAGTGATCTCGAACCGTGGGCGATCGGTTTCTCTGTACCATCCTTCATCTGATGGGAGATCACATACCCGATCCCATAGTCGCATGCATCAGCGGCTACTATCAGTTTCTTCTTCGGGTCATAATGTGTCAGGTTCAGATCTGACACCAATACTTTCTTCATTTTTTCAAACGCTGCCTCGTGTGTGTGTTTCCAATCCCACTTTGCATCTTTTCTCAACAAGCCATCTAGGGGACCTCTTAACTCTTTCCTGTTCGGTATGAAAGACGAATAGTATGTCACCATGCCCAGGAGTGCACGCAACTGATTCACATTCCTTGGGGCTGGCATCTTGGAAATCGCTGTAACTTTCTCTGGATTCGGACGACGACCCTCTCGGTCCACAATGAATCCGAGGAATTTTATTTCCGGTTTGGCGAAAGAGCATTTCTCAAGCCGAACTCAGAATCCGTATTCAACTATGCGTTCGAACAACGCAAACAAATTCCTCTTGTGTTCCTCTGGTGTCTTTCCGACTACCAAGATATCGTCCAAATACGCTGCGACTCCATCAAGTCCCGATATCATCTTGTTCATGATACTTTGGAAAATGCCTGGCGCTGTCTTGATACCAAACGGCAACCGTTTGTATCGATATAGACCCTTGGGCGTATTGATGACGACCAACTCCTTGGCCTCATCCGTCAGCTCCACTTGGAGGTATGCATCGGAAAAATCGATCTGTGAGAACATTGTACCACCATTCAACGATGCAAAAATGTCCTCTGGTATTGGTATGGGGTACTCGTAGTCCTCCAACGCTTTGTTTAGTCCAGTCGAGAAGTCGGCACAGACTCGCATCTTGCCATTTGCTTTGCGTACGCAAACGATCGGAGCAGCCCAATCACTGTGGGTTATTGGTTCAATAACACCCATATCAACAAGGCGCTCAATCTCTTTCTCGACGACTTCCAACGATGCATGAGCCACGGGTCTCTTCATCCTATATACAGGCTTTGCACCTGGCAACAATTCAATGCGGCCTTCTCCTTTGTGCATGTGCCCAGGCCATCTTGAAACACTTAAATTTCTGCTTCAACTCAGCAGTTAGGTCCCCATGACCTTTGGTACTCACGTGAGCTACCATCCTTTCTAGGTGATATGCCATTTCGTCGTTCTGTTGTATCCAATCAAGACCAACTAGGCTTTTGTGAGGGGTTACGTAACACTTTCCCTCACCTCTGGCACCCTTTAATCTGAACTGACACATCAGTTCACCATGAACCTTCATCTGGTTCCCACTAGCGTCTTTCACAATCAAGCTAGTGTCTTTGAGTTTCGGACTACCCATTCGTTCCCATTCATCCACGTTCAACAACGTGATGTCCGACCCGGTATCCAACTGAAACTCAATCTGGTGCCCATTGACCTCTGCAGTGACTTAATGCCTCACTGCGTTCACGTTTGCTTCAGCACTACCTGCAAGCACTACTCGTCCGCAACGTTTCTTGTGCGGCTTTGCCCTGGTCTTCGACTTGGATCTGTTTCTGTACCGTGTTGCTCTCTCACAGTACTTCTCTTTGTGCCCTTTAACCTTGCATGAGTTACATCTCCATGCTTTGCTACGGCACTGTCCGCTTGTGTGACCCATCTTGCCACAATTCCAACATTCTGAGTTTCGCTCAGTGTGGCTTGGTCCCGCCTTGACTTCATTAACTCCAGTTGAGTCTTTCTCAATCATCTTGGACGTTTTCAGCAACGTCATTATTCGGTCACACTCCTTATACAACTCATGTAACGTAGGCCTTCGCCCTTCTTTTGCTTCCTTATCCAAAAAGGCAAGCAGTCGTGGTCGAATGTCTCTATCCCTGTTGGATTTCAGACCGTAAATCCACAACAAGACCTTTAGCCCTTCAGCATCTACTTCACTGAAGTTCGCATACTCACACATTTCATTCACCCTACCAGTGTACTCCATGAAATCTTCGGAGTCCTTCTTCTCCAAATTCAAACACTGGAATCGCAACGTAAACAACGATTGCTTCACGTCGAACATCTCCCTCAGTGTTGTTATCGTCTCATTGTACGATACTTGTGATGGTGTCTTGGGTAAAATTTGGCGCTTGTAGCGCTCAAATGTGTCGTTATCCAGTTTACCCAACAGCAGTCTCAACCTCGCATCCTCAGCGAGCGATGCACCATCTTCCAGGATCTCCTGATGGCGATCGTACCATCGACTGAAGCATCGATCCATCTCCGGATCGAAGGTGAGCGTGGTCATTCGACCGTTCAGTTCCGACATCAACTGTGTCGGTGCCACAGCTTGTTGTAGCTTCATCTCACCACTCAATAAAGCCTGCATCATTTGCTGCATCAGCTGCATTTGCTGAGCGTTCTGTTCCAAGATCTTTTGTAACGCTTGCGCGTCCATGTTCCAAAAGTTAGTGGCGATCGATGACAATCAGCTCACTATTGATCTTGAACACTCAGCTGGTACCTAATCCAGCGTCTTCACGCGAGTTCTGGTACCACTTTGTATTTGGATTCGAGCACAAGGTGCGATCTGTTGTGGCTTACCGGTTTGCTGGACTGCTGGCTGGAGCTACTGGTTAGGACCAGTACTGACGTGAACTGACTTGACCCCACCGAACCCCGGGTTTATATGCAGGCTTGTTATCCAGTAGTCGCGCTATCAAGCGACTATCAGGATCGCGCACGGGTATGGCCATTTTGCATCGTCTCTACCAGCAAACCGGTAAGCCACAACACCTCCCCCAGTAGGATAGTTATCACAAAACTATACTACTACTTCAAATCAGCAACGAACTCAAACAATAATGCGTACATACACTCATACAATAACACTACACACAAGATGCATCATATCTTTGGACAGGTCTTCTGATCCTTGTAGATCTTCTTAACGTTGTTGGTTGTTGGAGTTGAGTTGGTTGCATACTAGTCGTTGCACAGGGTGATCGCGCATCAGGGATTGTACTGTCCGGATTCGGTTCGGGTTCGACATTTTCTCTCCTCTTGTAGTCGTCTCCTGACAAAACATCTAACAACACCTTCACAGTGTCTTTTTCTTTGGAGTGATCTTCCTCTACATCACATCGACGAAGTTGATTTGCATGTTTCCGTACAACTTTTCCATTGATCTCAACTTCGTAGTTCACGGAACCGATACGCTTACTTACGATTCCTTTCACCCAGTGGAAGTGTGGCGCCTTCCACTGCCTTGCATAAACTAGGTCACCAGTTTCAAACTGTTTCTCTAATACTCCGTGCTTTCTGTTGAACTGCTCTTCCATATGTTCCCGCCTTGTTTTTGCAAGTGGATCCTCAACACTCTCAGGCTGTGGAACTAGCAGACTCAACCTTGTCCTCATCTTTCTACCCAAGAATACTTCCGCTGGAGTTTTATCCTTCAGACTCAAATTTGGCGTTGTTCTGTACGTCTGTAGGACCATGTTCAAGGTTTCTTCCAACAGTCTCTCCTTCCCCTTAAGTTTCTTGATACCGCGTTTCAGTGTATCAACAAAGCGCTCTGCCTGTCCGTTCGATTGGGGATGGTACGGAGCCGTCTTGATGTGGACGATTCCACCTTCGTCACACATTGTCTTGAACTGTTCGGAAGTAAACTGTGAGCCATTGTCACTCACAATGGTTTGCGGTAATCCATACCTTGCAAACAGGCTCCTTAGTTCTTTCACGGTCTTTGTTGCGGAAATGTTACTCATCTCAATCATTTCCGGCCACTTGCTGAACGCATCTACTACGACCAAATAGTAGACCCCTTGCAAAGGTCCAGCAAAATCCACATGAACTCGTTGCCACACACGAGTTGGAGACGGCCATGTCTTCAACGGCACCTTCGTCGGATTCTTCGCAGCTTCTTGGCAATTTGTGCATCTGCGCACCGTGTTTTCACAGTCGTTGTCAATGTTTGGCCAGTACACATAACTTCGTGCCAACTTCTTCATCCTTACGATACCAGGATGACCGACATGAAGCTCTTTCAAAACTTTGGATCGTAGCTCTGGAGGGATGACCACTCTCTCTCCAGATATGAGACAACCTCCTACAACCGATAAGGTCTCACGACGGTTCTAGAAATGAGCCAACTTCTGGTTTGTCTTCGGCCATTTCCCATTCTTCACACACGAAATCACTTTCCTCAGCACAGGATCACTCTTCATGTATGACTCGACATCTGCTACTGTCACTGGCAGTCTTCTTATGCACTCTTTCAGCAATATGCATACGTCGTTCTCAACTGCTGCAATTACAATGTCTTCATTCTCCACTTGATGCTTTCGCATCAACCTTGACAAGCCATCTGCTTGTCCGAACTTTGTGGTATTGACATACTCTATGTCAAAGTCGTATCCAAGCATAATCGTAGCCCATCTCATTAGTCGGTTTGCGGAGTACACCGGAACTCCCTTCTTGTCACCGAAGATGGCTAACAGCGGTTTATGGTCCGTCAAGAGTAGGAACTTCCTTCCAAACACATACTTGTGGAATTTCTTCACCGCAAAGACAATTCCCAGTGCTTCCTTCTCGATCTGCGAGTAGTTCTTTTCAGCCGCTGTGAGAGAACGTGAAGCATGTGCTATAGGTTTCTCCGAACCATCCGCATATCTGTGTGATATCACACATCCAATTCCATAGTCGCAGGCATCAGCTGCCACAACGATCTTCTGCCTTGGATCATAGTGAGCTAGATTGAGCTCACTCGACAACGCTTTCTTCAGCTTCTCAAATGCAGTTTGCTGTTTGGAGGTCCACTCCCACTTCACATCTTTCTTCAGCAACGCATCTAGAGGTCCACGAAGGTCTTTTATGGTTGGCATAAACGCCGCATAGTACGTTATCATGCCCAGAAATGCTCGAAGTTGACCGACATTCTTCGGCTCAACCATACTCTTAATAGCAGCAATCTTCTCTGGATTTGGCCTTCTGCCACTCCTGTCCACGATGAAGCCCAGATACCGAATCTCTGGCTTCGCAAAGGAGCATTTCTCTATACGGACCTCGAATCCGTACTCAGCTATCCTCTCAAACAAGGCGAGTAAATTCTCCATGTGCTCTTGCTCTGTCCTTCCACATACTAGTATGTCATCGAGGTAGGTCGCCACACCTCGCAATCCAGCTACCATCTTATTCATCACCTGCTGGAATATTCCGGGAGCCGTCTTTATCCCGAAAGGCAGTCGGTTGTACCGGAACAACCCTCTATGCGTATTTATCACGACCATTTTCTTGGACTCATATGTCTTGGACTCATCTGAGAGTTCGATCTGCAGGTACGCGTCTGACAGATCTATCTGCGAAAACACCGCTCCTCCGTTAAGCGTCGCGAATATATCCTCTGGCACCGGCAAAGGATAATCGAAGGACTCAAGAGCTTTGTTCAGTCCAGTTGAGAAATCAGCACACATTCTCAACTTCCCGTTGGACTTTCTCACACAAACAATGAGAGCTGCCCATTCACTGTGAGTGACTGGAGTGATCACGTTCATCTCCAGAAGCCTGTCGAGTTCCCTTTCGACAGCGTCAACAGCAGCGTGGGGTACAGGCCTACAAGCCTTGAACACTGGACGTACATCACCCACCAGCTGCAAGTCAGCCTTCTCTTTTGGGCACAGTCCCAATCCTTCTTCAAAGACTTCAGGGTAAGTTTCCTTCAATTTCACGGCAATATCATCATTTTGGTCAGCTTTCACCACAGCGACCATCATTTTCATGTGGTAGGACATATCTTCATTTTTCTGGATTCACTCCAGTCCTAGCAGCGAGTTATGGGGCGTTACGTATGCATAACCCTCGCTCCGAGATCCCTTGATCTCAAACTCGCACCACAACTTGCCATGAATCTTCATTGAATTTCCACTGGCGTTCTTCACGACAACACTCGTGTTTTCCAGCTTTGGAGAACCCATGCTCCTCCAAACATCTTCACTCAACAGGGTTATATCGGACCCAGTATCGAGCAAGAAGCTTACTGGATGCTGGTTCACCCTCGCTTCCACGTACATCCTTGTGGAGTTTACCTCAGCCGTCGCATTCGCGATCTTCACTTTCCGTACGTGCTTCCCAGAAGACCGTTTCGTCTTCTTGTTCCCTCTATTCCTACTGCTGTCTCTATTTCGGCGGCTTCTCCGCCTTTCACTCCCGTTTACAGCAGCTTTTCTTCGGCTTGCGACCTCACAGAACCTTTCCTTGTGTCCTGTCTTCTTGCATTGCTTGCAAAATCCTGATCGCCACTGTTGTGTACGATGGTTGTACACAATGGTCTGTAGGTTCAGAGTCTCCTCGTGACTCTGCTTCAACCCTCTAACTCCATGAGGGTGCACTCAGTTACTACTTCTGTAGTAACACACTGTCTACAGAATAGATTTATTGGTAGACGACACAGACGCGGTAGACGACGATGAGACGGTGGTGAAGGCGGTGGCTTCCCGGTTTGCTGGACTGCTGGCTGGAGCTACTGGTTAGGACCAGTACTGACGTGAACTGACTTGACCCCACCGAGCCCCGGGTTTATATGCAGGCTTGTTATCCAGTAGTCGCGCTATCAAGCGACTATCAGGATCGCCCACGGGTATGGCCATTTTGCATCGTCTCTACCAGCAAACGGGTAAGCCACAACACGATCCAAATACTAGCAGCAGGATACCAGCACCTACGGTGCGATCCTGTCTCCTCGGCCGGTTTCAAGCCCTGAGGCGAACCGTTGGCCGGCAGCAAAAATCTGACTCAAGCGCTCACGCGCGAGTCCTGATCGCCAGTTGTTGAGTATGTGAGTATCTGCGGATACCCACCTTACTTCTGCTTTTATAGAATGAACTACAAAAGACTTTATTCACAGAAGAATATGCCACAATAGGTGGCAATACAGGCGATGGGCGGTGAGTGGTGCGGCGGCGGCGTCGGCGAGGCGGGCAGGCGGCGGCGGTGAACGACGGCGGTGGCGAAGGCGGCGGACCGGACGACGAGATCTCTCCGGTGGTCGAGGGGGCCCCTTATATACGCTTAGGAGCGCGCGCATAGATCAAAGCGTTACGCGCCGCACCGATCAACCTACGAACAATTTGAACCAACTGTGATCTCCATCTCAACAAGGGTGTTGGGAAATATTTAAGAAAAAAAACTATGAAAACTGAATTTTTCACAAAATTGTATTCATTAACACATTTGTTTTTCGTTTTGAGAGGTCAACTAGCCTGCTGTTTTGTGCTTCTTCGCTAACCAGTATCATTTCGAGGTCGTCAAGGCACAGACGAAATCGGAGAAGTTGCGAGAGCGTCAGTTTACACCAACCCCTCCTTCCTCAGACAATGAGGATGACGGAAGAAGGAAAAGAGACAGAATGAAAGATCGAGATCGAGAAGATCGTAGGGGCCATGTGGATCGTCGCCGAGAAAGCGCCGATCGCAAAGAGAAAGAGAAAGAGGTAAATAATTTCTTTACTACGCTCGTCTTGGTTGAAGAGTTCTGCCACATAGTCAGTTCGAATTAAGAGATGGTTTAATTTTTGGATTCTGTTTAAAAAATCAGAATGATTTTTTGTTCTGTCTCAGTCATTAATTTTTTGTTCTGTTTCAGTCATTAAAGAAGAGAATAGAGCCGAAAAAGGATGACAAGGAACAGCGATTGATTCGTCTAAAAGAGATCTTGAAGCAGAGGAATGGACCAGAACAGATCGAAGAGTTCCGGAAACGGTATTTTGAGAGGAGAGAAAATGGCGTTGTTGTACCTCCTTTGTAATGTTATGTACATAAAGTTGTTTTATTGTTCTGTATAAGATGAGTAATTTTGTTCTCATTCCGCTGTTCCTATGAAGGAAGCACAAAACTTAAAATGGTTAGTAGTGTACAAGAGAGTGGTGGAGGTTAGGGGCGCCCACTACCTCATATGTGCTCTGCGCATCCACGAATTTCATTTGTTTTGGGCAATTTATGCTAGATGCGTGCGTCACTCGCGCTTTAGACGCACGTATCCATTTGCGAAGGGTTTTCATTTGCAAAGGGTTTTCCATGAAGATGTGGACGGTATGCATATCTTGAGCGAAAACACTGCGAGCCGAGAAAGGCGAGGTCGCAAAAGCTGCGTCCCGAACGCACTATTCTGGTACAACATGCCCTTGTTTGTTATGATTATAATGTTATCTCTTAATCGATTTGATAGACTGTCCGATCTCATAAGAAGATGGTAATAATGGCACTTGCTGGAAGGCATCACAAATGGTGTTGGCGGTGGATCTGTGTGCTCAGAAAAATGGCACTGAAATTGGTTTTGTAATGCTGGAGGCTACCTCTCCATTCCCTGTTACCTCAGACATGCGAGAAGGTTGAGGTGGACAAGCCCCACGACTACTACCCTGGGGAAAGCGTTTACGGACACTTAGTACGTACGTAGCTACATTCCTAGCCAATCACAGCGGGCGCATGGAGTGGTTCTCTGTACGCAGTAACTCTTGGAAGTCAATCCAGTTGCTCGTTCGAAGGATATCATATTTTAGAATAATATTACATAAGTTTTATGGATGTTGTGTAGCCGTAAATGACTTCTCGATTCATTTAGGTTTTGCGAGTGCATGATTAGTTTTCATGAAACAAGTGGGGTCTTTGCTGCCCATTAGAGGAATGTAGCCGTCTGATTACCGACAGCATGTACGTAGAGAGATGGCGCCCTCGCACGCTTTCATATGGTCATGAATAGTCACCGATGAGCTTTCCTTACTGTTCCCATGACGGCGACGTCATGGCGGCAAAGGAGGGTGAGGACAAAAACTGCTGCTTACCGACAAAATAGCCCACTATCATTCTTTGCGACAGCTCGCTGAGGGACATCGTTGGGCTCCGTAGCACAAAAAAATTTGGAAGCTGTTGTTGCCGGATCTATGTCGCGACGTCGTTAGCCTATCGCTATGTTGATAATATTCATCCCAACGCGTCCACACATACAAGCAGTTCAAAATCGGCTGGTCTCGTGTGGAAGCATTGGCAAGATGTGTCGCGTTGTGGTACAGTGGACGTCAATGACGGTGGCCCATCCGCGGCCTCGAGAAGCACTCCGCGCAGCTGCGCCGCTCGCACCAGGATCAGTGTCGTTTGCCATGGGGATGCTATTCCTAGTCGCTTTTCTTCCTGATTCGGTCCAAAATCTCTAAAACGGGTAGAAAAGCTGCTAGAAATAGCATAACAGCAGCAAAATAACGATCATGGCGCGCGCGGCGCGATTGCGTGGCGTCCTTCTCGAGGCCGCGGATGGGCCACCGCCATTGACGTCTACTGTAAGTGGTGGCTATCCTCGCGGCACGACGTCGCGGGTCCTCCTTGCTGTTCATACTTCTTCCCTCGGAAATCAGCCGATGGGTCGAAATTGCATCGCGTCTGCAATCGAGTACGCTGCAACAACCTTGTCTTCGTTGTGGATTAGAGGTGGCCTTTGTTCCTTTTTTCCTCAGGTTTTTTTCCTTCAGTCTGCAACCAATTTGACTTCGCTCCCCCTCGCGTCGCAGATGTTTTGGCCGTCACCGCGACTCCATCTCTTCGCAGTGAAGTGTAAACACAGCCTATGCCTCTGTTCGACAATCTTGGTGGCGAAAGTCAGAAGCAGCTCAAAGTGTGGCTGCTTATTACAAATGTGAAAAAAAATCATAAGAAATGTCTACTCACCTGTATAGCATGGGAAGTAAGGGGACAGGGTAGAAGCTACACACACACTTCTCTGCTCAGAAATGGGTTGCCATATTTTTCAAAAGCACTCTATAAAATAGCCAAAATTTTGTGCTATCTTCTTTTTAGTTCTCCTTTTTTTGCATGTTTATTTTTAATTTTTTGATATAAGGAAAAACATGTTAAATGGTCTTATGATAGTTTTTGAATTTCGGCCGTTCGAGTCCTCGGAGTGGCGGACACCCTTTTTCTGCCACCCACCCCCTATTTCGTCTTACTTCGGAAGGGAAAATACAAAATAGACGAAAACCACTGAAATGTAGTACATTTACAGTTTCAGGGTCAGTGCTTTCCCAGTTAGGACAAATTCAGAAATAACTTATCACTCACTCTGATCAGATAAAAAGAAACAGAGCGAAGACTTTTTTTGCCTTCTCTCATTGCTTAAGATAGCACTTCAAATCGATAAAGCATCCGTCCATCACATCTGAAGGCTATTTGCACTGCGTTTCTACTAAATTCAGTTCTTCCTATGCTACATCTACTTCTTGTTACACTATTTTAGGTTACTATTTCTTGAAAACTTTGCTGCGAGGTGGCAAATGCCTAGGAAATTACACTTAGCAACAGACTAGGTTTGAAAATCTCAACAAGGATCTCCATACAGTCTTGTACTTCATTAGATCTTTTGGCAACACTATATTCGTGCGCCTTCTGAAAATTTGATCCGTAGATGACTTAGGTACGTCATTAGAGCTCACTCTCTTTACTTAGCTTAACCACTTCACTTTCGTTGTAGTGGATGTTCTGTTATACCTTAGTTTTTTTTGTGAACCTTTGTATCGCTGGAAAACAAAGGCATTGTCTTCATAAACCTGTAAAAGTTCATGCAAATGCACACCTTTTCACTTCAAAGGCGGGTGTCTAAAAAGTGCTGAAGTTTGAGTGGGGTCTCTGGAAGTGATATAGAGCTTATCTCACCTATGGGCCAATCCATAACATTAAAGATCCCACCTTCATCGAAGATTTCATCTGGCCACAAGGTTATAAAGCCGAATCCTTAGCTGTCGCATTCTTCCGAATAACGAAATAGTCCTTGCCGAGACTTTTCATACTGACACAAGTACGCTGCCATAATTCATTGACATCAACTGTGGAATTGGCAGCACAGCTCAGACAAATTGTCGGAGGGACCGCAGCAGAAAGAGATCGCGCTCGTGTGGTTAAGAAGAGAGAGACGCAGAGATGAAAATTTTCGGAAGGACCGCAGCAGAATGTTTTCTGCTGCGGTCCTTCCGAATCTCGCTGGAGTGGTTCGGAAAGACCGCAGCAGAATAGATTTGTGTGGGGAAAGATTCGGAAGGACCGCAGCAGGAAACCGGAAGAACCGCAGCAGAATGTTTTCTGCTGCGGTCCTTCCGGTTTTCTGCTGCGGTTCTTCCGAGTGCAGAAGGACCGCAGCAGAAAACCGGAAAGACCGCAGCAGAAAGGAGGAGAGAGAGTGAGCGTTATTATACCCTTCTCATGTACGGAGCTCAGTTCTGTTGCGACCAACAAAAATCCAGTGGTTTCCAACTTCGGATTGGCTCCATGGGTATATCGGACCGTAGAACCAGTGACCCTCAACGAAATTGTCATTTTTGCTTGTGGGTAACCCCGCGTGGTCGCCCCACGGGAGTGAACCGGTTGCCCAATTCAGTTCTACAGAATTGGCGCGCACATCCCCGTATCCAGTCGGAAAGACCGCAGTAGCTATTCGGAAGGACCGCAGCAGCTATTCGGAAGGACCGCAGCAGTCATTCGGAAGGACCGCAGCAGCTATTCGGAAGGACCGCAGCAGCTGTTCGGAAGGGCCGCAGCAGCTATTCGGAAGGACCGCAGCAGCTATTCGGAAAGGCCGCAGCAGCTCTTCGGAAGGACCGCAGCAGCTATTCGGAAGAAATGCAGCAGGAAACCGGAAGGACCGCAGGTCACCTGTCGGTTCTTCCGGTTTTCTGCTGCGGTCCTTCCGAAAAATTGTCTGAGAGCACTTTTATGACGCATCCGAACGATGTGTGCATGTTTTGGCTGGTAGTCAGTCACATGTCATTTGCTAACATATCTGGTCTCTGAATGTCTGAGATTTTCCTAAAAATGTTTCAGTTGGTGAACGTTTCTAGACGGGGAGAATGTTCTACTCATCTTAAGGTAATGTGAGGGCAAAGTAATTCATGTGCATGAGGTGTTCTTATTTTTTTGCTCAAATTCTTCTCAAGTGTTTTGACTGCGTTCAAAATCGTTGCAATGAACCATTCTCAGTTATATCCATCAATTTGTTTCTCAACTGATTTACACATTCACTGCACAGTGGAGTGTTCCAAGTAAAGAAATGATGATATAGATGATTTCCAGGCTAGGCCAAAACGATTGTAACTAAGAAAAGTGCATATAGAAGCATTTATTCTGAACAAGTCCAGATCTCGGGTATCACCAAAACCCATCAACTCCAGCGAACAAGGTCCAAGCAGTTGGGTGCCAACTCGAAGAAATCAGTATCACTCAAATATGTTTCTGGCCAGTTCTGGATCACATGTGATTTGGCAGGAGCACTGTTCGGGCATATGTTGCGAAAAGATAACTCAACCCAGTTCAACTTCAAGGCAAAACAAGTTCCTTCAAAGTTAGAACGCGTGATGTCACCATATTTATGGCCCACCACTTATGTATCTACAAACAAGAGTATAAATATGAAACTCGTCACAGATTGGGCCTGGAACCTAAATCCACCACCATCTTTTATTGGGAAAGATGAAGCTACGAAAGAGTCTCGTGTGTACAACAAGTTGCAGTGTTCCTGCACAGAGACCTAATCCCATTTGAGAAAAAAAGTAATTGCAAAAGGTACTGCAGAGGCTCGTATTGTACAAGTTTTTGATAAGTAAAAGGAATCCTGTCAATTAATTTCCGTCTGTATTGCTACACTTCGGGAATTGGACTAAGCCGCGTCGGACTTTCAACGCTCAAACTTCCACTGCAACTTTTTTTTCCAAATTCAACGCTTTTAGATTAATTTCTGATTGCTCATATGAACGGAATGGGATGAATCCCTTCCAGTCGCCCGGTACTCGCAGACTCCGAAATTTCGTCAAATGCACTGAGGAAAGAAGCAAGATGTGTGCGATGCTGTTGAAATTCCTCACAGATTACCCATCTAAATGTTGATCTCTTGACTGCTCAGCCATCGCTTGATTTCTGCACATCAACCAACGCGTAATGGATACTTTTGTGTGATAGTTTTGTTGCTTCTATGGCCGCGCTACATCAAACCATTTATTCCGATCGATCCTAGCGTTTCCTCCTAATGACAATCCTCAGCTCATCCACATTTCTCACTGACCAACTGAGTCCTGCCCACCTTGTGGGACCTACTCTGATGATTCTGCGGCAGAAACGTAGCCCAGCAATAGCTGGAGTACAAAGTCTAGGCGGCATCTCTTGCCTGTTCCCCCTATCGTTCCCTCAGTTGCTGCTAAAGGGAGAAAGGGTTGAGCAGCCGTCAAGTAGAGAGTTGCAGTAAGTGGAAGGAGACGCCGTTAGGTTCGATTACCCAAGTTTGAGTTTCGTTCACTCCATGGATTTCTGATGGCGCCTAATGAATCTTTTTCTTTCTCATGAACCATTGTAGCTTTTTGCTGGATTTATACAGATCTCTACGGTAAAATTGTTTCGTTTTTCTTTTAAATTTGAGTACGGCTCCCTATCCCCTTACTGATGGACACAAGGGAGGCCTTTTTCATAGGTTTGTTTTCTGTCTAAGGATTCAATGCGAAAAGGAAACCAAACTACTTCTTTCACCTTTTTGTTTTTTGCAAACAGCAACCTTTTTTCCTTTTATGTTTGTCCATGCTCGACTTAGAGTGCAGAAGGAGAGGCTGAGGGGGGGGGGGACCAAAAGGCCAAAGGCCAATTTTTCATGTAAAAATTTGCAAGTCCAATGAGCACATTAGTAAGCTCTATACATCAGCAGTGAGTAGCTGCATTATTTGAGTTTTTCAATTTCAAGCTTCACCTAGAAAGAATTTATGGACAAAAGTTCAAAAGGTATTTTCTTCTTGGCCAGCACTGTATGTATTATGCTCTTCGGGCTGTGCTCCTGCTGCACATTTATCAGAGTAGTCACTTCCTTCCATGGAGTTTGGTACTACTCCGCATAGATGATCGACCACGGTTAGATACTTCAGGAATTTTCTCATTTGGATGACCTTTCGTTCATTTCCTTCGAAATCCATTGTTCTTCTCAATGTTTTCAGAAAACCAATTCTTGAACGATTTTGAAGACAGCACCTGCTGCAGTTTCCGCTTCGAAGTTCTTCTCGACCATTTCGGAAACCCTGATGTTCACGTTAGAAAAGTGAGCAGTTTTGCAGGAGGGCGTGGATAGAACGTGAAAAAATGTCCGGAACACCTTCTGTTCTACCAGTTGCAAACTTTCACGCGAATCAGGATGCGGCAATTCTTCGAAAGACTCTCAAAGGCTTTGTGTGTCATTCCAAAGAGGTTGTTGGAAGAAATTCTATGAAATCATCAGTCTTATCATGTATATCTGCAGTTGTTCAACATTATTTGTGCACGTTGTAATTGGCAAAGGCAGGAGATTGCCAGGACTTTCAATCTGATGTATGGCAAGAGCCTCGTCAAGGTAATGAATTTGTGTTTCTGTACTCGAACACATCTCATGAGGGATCTGTTGTTTTTAGCGAAGAAAGTCTCCTTTTTTCTCGAAATGAGCGAAAAATTCCTTCACTTACTCTGGTGAACAACGCATTCGTGCCAGTCAAATTTCGGACTAAGACGATCTCGGGGCATTGTGGGGGGGGGATCAAAAAAAGCGAAGATGTTTAGACCTAAGTCTAATTCATTCGAGTTCTCTTTATGTTTGCATCTTCTCAAGTAGTACAAAGCGATGGCAGATGGTGAAGATAACGCAATTGCTGACATAAGCGCATTCTCTCATCTTCACAGCTTTACTTGAAGATGTTACTGATTTCAAAAAACGACGATTTCGCGGAATTCTTTCCTCTATATTTCTTATGAGCGAAGACACATTTGTGGTAACAGTGCACCACTTCGCGCATCTCTGCACATTATGATTCCTCTTCAGCTACAGTACTCACGGTAGTCGCTCACCATGTATAATAGCATGCCGCTGGGCAATCATAGCAGTAAGTTGAACACAGCGAATAGCCGCCTACCTGCGAGGATACTGCCTTCGTCGCGCCAGAAAATGATATGGACCGAGTGTGCGCGTGTGGTCCAGCGCAGTGGATGAGGTGTGGTGCATGGAATGCGTACCATTTATCAGGGTTTCGTTGCGGGACCTATGAGCGGAACAATTGTTCGCGCTATGGACGCGCAGGAAATACCGCCATAATTTCCTGTGTTTCCCGCGTGTTCCACACTGCTTCATCATTGTCAATGAGTTGACCCTTCCTAAAAACCCGACATACCACGAAATCTCTAACACAGAGATTTTCGTGAGTGCCGCCTTCAAGGCATTCGTCCCATTGCTGTCAAGGAGTTTTGCATGCCATTCCTCTACCGGGATTAACTCGTTTAGTTGAAGGAGAATTCCTTTAAGGGAAGGTATGACCCCAGACCCCAGCGCGAGCATGTCGTAGGGTCGGAACCGAAACGGAGCCCCTTTGAAAAATCCAGATTTTACGAAGCCCCCTTTGAAAATAGCTAGAGTGGCTTAATAGCCTAATGCAGCCTTCTCGAATGTTGAACAGCTAGTTTCAGCTATCATGGAAGTTGAAGAGGTATTAGAGAAAAGATGACTATACAAATATGCCGTAGAGTCTGTCCGAAACGACGAGTCCGCCCGCGCACGCGGGGATCGAGAGGCGGCGCGGCTGAGACGTGTGCTGCTAGCTGCCACGTCGTCCACCTCACAGCCAAATAATTGTGAAGATAACGATGAAACGTAATACGTAGGTTAGAGATGATGACGTGGAGTGCTGGCCAGCGTGGCAGCCTCTCGATCTCCGCGTGCGTGGACGGACTCGTCGTTTCGGACAGACTTCTCTAAAAGAAACACCAGAGAAGAAGCTTGTCAGCTTGAGGGAAAGAAGCCCACAAGAAAAGAAGCTTGCAAGCTCGAAAAAAGAAGTTTGAAAAACTCGGGTTCCCTCGCAGCGAGTCGATTGGATCGGCGTTCTGCTTTGGAGCGCGGCAGTGCTCCACTAATCGGCCTGCGATAGTACATTGGAGCGAGCGTAAAAGGAAAAAAAAACTCAGAAGGTAAGAGGTGATGAGTGATAAGATGTGCGGCGGATGATAGCACATACGTACTAGTTTGGGTGTATGGTAGGAGGTTGGAAATTTATGCGTTTAAATAGGAAAATTATGCACCGGACAGGCTCAGCTTCTACGCCAGCCTGTCGAAAATAGGCTGGCCCCTTTACCGTGCGTACAATTTCTTGATTCACAGTTTTGTGATCTAACATCATACCTTTATTGTGAGTGCCATGACGCTTCTTCACCCCAAATCTGGTGTCTATCGGTTAAGTCTCGACTTATGGTAGAGTCCTGCAATCACTCAGACTCAGAATTGAGCATACACTTCTTTAGTTCACATAAGTTTAGATTGTTTTTTTTTCAAAAACTTCTAGTGCTCCCTTATTTCTTATCTCTCTGAAGATACCAGCTCAATCCGTGCAGATTCCGCAGCACAGAAGTCGTTTGAGTCCTCCGAACCTGTACTGTACATGATCTGCTCCAATCGAACTTCTCAACCCGGATCGCCGCTATGGTTCTGCTCAACCTACGAGCAGTTCTTTTGAAGGTCTTTTTCGTCTTTCATCGCCTTTATCAACGCACTCCTTTGCTGTGGACCAACGAACACTCGAAAGTTTGTTCCGGGGCTCGGCCCCGAACCCCGTACGGAGCCCCTTTTGCTTTTCGATCCCTTTACGAAACCCAGCTTGCCCAACGACAAGCCGTGCTGGAGTCTCTATGACCCTCTTCGTGTACCTCTAGTGTACAGAACATGGAGCAGCTCTGACATGAGATACGGGCAAGTGGAAACATTACTGGCGCTCACCCGATGCAAGGAGTCATCATAGGTCTCATCGGTAGTCCTAGTTGTCCGGGTGATCAGCTGTAAGCTTAAGGCTGGACGTTGAATAACAACTACTTTCTCAGTTAACGTAATCTCAGACAACTTTTCAGTAAGCGGTGGAATAATGGATTCAGAGGAGTTTTAAGGGATAAAAGAGCTTGACTTCAGGGGTGGTAGTGATCCTCTCAAGTTTGTCACATGTACGAGCCGGCCTCGTAACAGCTTGGAACAAGGTACGAGCACTTCACAAGCTGGCACGCCTACCTGCAGACGAGAGCGACCGGGGATCCGATCCCTCACGTTTGTGTCTCTGCGACGCGCACATGTAGCACACGATGTTCCCAACACACTATAATGAATAAGTAGATCATAGAAAGTGGCTGACATTATGTGCACCTCGCCATTGCTCAGGGGAAGCTCTGCCTCTCGATCAGCAGCACCAATTAGCGAGATCATGAAATCACGAAATCACTCATGGACGACTTTCCTTCCCCTGATTTCTTAATCATCCAAAGCGGTGGTGGTGGTGAACAAGATTGGTGAAGTTTTGGGTTAGGGGACATTTGCCAAGATTTGCCTTGGGCAGACGCCGCATCATCCATGCCTTAGAGATTAGAAATGCTTCTGTAACTCATTTTACTTGCGCCAGTATGTGTGCATGATAGCGTAGTGGTAGTGCTGGCTGCTTGTACCGTAATGGGTTCGATTCCTTTGATTCCCGTTGAGAGGAAGCAGCGTTGAGTTTTAGCCCGTACAGGTCCTAGCAACGCGCGCGTTTTGAGCATCAAAATCACGCAAAAAATGCTCTACGAACCGTTACGAGCCCGAGGGTATGAACGTCGAGATGCTTCGCGTGTCGCGATTTCTGGCACTACTTCCCCTGTGCTCTGCAACTTCGTTGCCAGGTTGTTGCGAAGTTCATGACTTTGCAACAACCTAACAACCCCGGAACAACGTGACAGGTTCTCAACACCTTTGCGCCGCGCCACTCGCGTGTTTGAGCACGCGGTCCGATGCGAAACTGGCGCGCTCCGTCCCAACATCGTAGCATGTTCCACACATGTTGTGACGACATGAGAAGGAATGCTAGCAGCCGAGAAGTGTTCGGCGTGTTTTGTTCGAGACAGCATCGAGAACTGTCAAAGCATGATGAGATCGTTGACTTGCTGCGCAGAGATTGATCAAGTGGAGCCCTATTGGCCTACTCTCGGTGGAGCACTACACAAACCTTGAGTGGTGAAAGGATTTTTTACAATTCATTATTAGTTGTTTCAGAAACTCAGAACAAAGTTGAGTGGGGCTGCAGATGACCAGAAGCAGAGGTTATTGTTAGCATTAATGGAACCAGCTGCAGTATACGATGCGAAGCAACTGCGAAAAGCTATGCATGTATGCTATAGTTGCGGTTACTTTGATTCTGTTTCGATTTCTTTGAAGTTTTTGCAGGGATTTCGGAAAAAGTGGGTGTTGATTGAAGTGATGACGTCGCGGACAAATAAGCAGATGGCTGATATTCGTCGAGCGTATGAAGACATGTTCATGACGGAACTCGAATTTGATATTTCCCGTAAAACGAACGGGTACTTCCAGGGAAGTATTTCATTGAAGATTATGTAGAAGCCACTGTCGTTGGACCGACTTTTCATCTCTTCTGCAGAAAATATTTCTCACCTAATTAACTGAGGTTTTTCTGCTGAATTACTCATGTAACCATATTGTTTGACTAGCATGCATGGGCGTGCTTATAAGCATCAATAACTTTTGCGCAGTTTCTCTTCCTATTGCATCTTCGGGAACTGGTGTTCTGCAGACATGCTTACACTACTGACACAAGGACACCTTCACCCATTCGTTGCACGAAGTTATTCCTTGGGTCCGTGTCAAATTCGAAGCAACATTCATTGACATATTTGACGAATAGCTCAAAAGAAAGAGGATACAGGACAAAAGATGCATGTAACCTGCGGTGCATATGCATCGAACTAATTTGACTCTACTATTTGGTTTTCCTGCACATTTAGAAGAGCAAAGGACGGAAATATTTCTAATTTGTACAATAACATCAATAACAAAAAATAGTTTCTAGCATTACAGAGAAACACCGAAGCTGAGTCACAAGGTAGCTGTCTATAGTTTTTCCATATTCGCCTAAGCTGATGCTAACACTGCCGCTATAGTCCTCGTGGCCTGTAGCTCCCTGCATCGCCATCGCTGGCGACTGCTCTTCCAGAATTAATTTGTGAACTTGATGAATCTCTTCTTGTAATTTATGAATTATGCGAGTGAAGCTTCTCTACTATTGTGCCAACTTTTCTCGATTGTATGTATGCTCCAAAACCAAATTCCAAATCGAATCAAATCGCTAAGATGTTCTGAATTTTTTTCTTAGTATACATAGATATCAGAAAATTGTGTTCTCTACTCCACATATCACTTGTGTATATCAAATATTCTTTCATCAAATTCGTTGTTCTCGAATCGTTTAATTCTGAACATTACATTCGCAGTGGCGCTCTCTTCCGTTTTCTCAATTATTGTCACATTGCTAATAGGTGAAGAGGTCCATACTTGAAGATGGATCCAAAATATTAAGTTGTTGAGATGTTTGAATCATTCTCGTACCATCTCCTACGCGACCTATGCGCAAGAGTACTCAAGTAAATGATAGTCGAAGCATCTGTTATGAGATTGCAAGGGGTGGGGCTGCGTGACTTTTTCTCGAGTCATGAGAGCAGACTAATAGTCAGATTAAAAGCAGAAGCCCACCTCGTCTCTCATTCAAAGATATCAGCAGATTCTTGGCCTCCTCGCCACGCTGATTCCAACAATGTACAGCAAAAGTCACAGAAATGACGAAACGTTTTGACAGCGTCGAAGTACTCGCTCCTTGGAGAAGGGAGGGATACCGCTCCAATCTATGCTGGTTATCCGCCACAGCAGCAACGCAAGTCCTGTCTGATCGATAAGATCAACGGTCTTTGCGTGTGAATTTGCTCCAGCAAATTGGTACGAGCCCCGTCCCGAAAAACGGGTTCACAGGCCATTTTGTGACATTTTAAAAACATTGCCGGGATCAGCGCATCGATAAGATTTGCAATGCATTGATAGCTCAAGTACGAATATGGGATGGTCCCCTACTTTTAAGCGATTTTATTGTACCAACTGTGGGGTGGAGGGGGGGGGGGGGGCGGCAGCGCAAGCAAGACGAACAAGAACATTATAATGATGTTTGCTTCGATGATGATCACGTGTGCAACCGTGATACCTTGTTTCTAGTGACTCGTTCAGTCCAACGCATCTCTTAAAAGCTGTACATGTACTGATAGTTTTTCTGAGCTGAGAAAAAGAGCATGTCTACCCGGATTTGATGGCGAGTAACGTTATGGTTACGTCAACATTTGCAACGTCACATCCACTCGCTGATCGTCATAATCTGCGAAAAAAAAAAAGATGAAAACGCATAAAGATGACCTTTTGCTCAACGATGCGCTCGTTCATGTTGCCTTTATGATTGGTCGGCAGCAGCAGGAGCAGTCACCGATGTAGCACATCCGCTGCTCCCCCCCCCCTCCGACCTCACATGACACTTTATCCATTCACATTTCTCCAATGATTTTGGGGACGTTCCTTCATCGACCAACATTCCCCTAACTTGCAAGATTTTTCAACTCGCAACCATTCACTCCTTTGCCTTGTAAAATCATAATTTCCAGCTAGAGGAGATTTCCAGCGTTGTGGAATAGAAGCCCTTCCTGGAAGATAATCATCAGTAATAGATCCACGCGATGATCTTAATTTGTCTTGAAGATTCCTATTAGAAAGGAAAAGAACTCGGAAATCATTTCGACTGCAGCAGAAGTTGCTTGTTGCATGGAGTTGCTTAAAGTTGTGTTCTCTTGCAAATCCTGGTGATTTCTCCAGCTCCTACTTCTGCATACTATAAGGCATCTCGATAAGTCCACAGTTCTGAGGGAAGGTGAGCAGAGAATGTGAGAAGATAGAAATATAGATGAGTAAAAAGATGTATGAACGGGACACCACTTTTATAAGTGTCGCCGGTGTCAGCCAACAAAGCCTGATGTTAGGTAGAGTGTAGGCGATATCTTCTAAGAAAAATGATGAAAACAGTGTTCTACTTCACAAAAGCTCAATCCCAGTGAACTAGCTACAGTTGCGGTGTCTATATAGGTGTATGGATTGGGTGTGCAGCGAAAAAAGTGTAGGTGGGTACAAACGTGTTATCCGTTGTTAATTGCTAGCAATGAATTTCCTAAAGGTAATAGTGAATAATAGGTCTGAGCAGGAATTGGTTTAGAAGTTGTTCTTGCAGAACACGAAACCCATACCTTTTCCTTTTTCTAGTATTCATGTGAAAAGACAGCCTTTACAGCGTCTCCTCACTTTCTTGTGCGCTGGTCGACGAGACGAGTCTAGCCATACGGACAAAAATAATGCGATTGAGGTGCGACTTACACGATGTGGAGTTTCGTTCGAACAATCCTCAAATCTAGTAGGTGTTTCAGGATGCTCATAAATTGTACAGCGCAAGGAAATGTCGTTTTGGCCTTGAAAATTACTTTATTGATGTTTTCACAAGTCAAAGTTTGAAGCAACTAGGAATTCTGTTTGAGGAGTATGAAAAGGTGCGTTTCGGCGTATTTTCCTCCTTTTTGTCACCTACAATGGCTACAATAGAAGGAACAATGAAAGTTCAGGTCGCGCACCAGTCAATCGAGGCTGCGATTGAACAGGACTTCTCCGGAGGTTTCCGCGATGGCCTCATTGCCATTGTTTCTGTTGTACGAAGCAAACCTGCGTACTTCGCGAAGCTACTTCACAAGTATATCAAGGCAGGAAATGCTCGTAATGGTTCAGTTTTTAGAATGTCTGCTATAAATTGTTGATAGTAAGAAGCGGATGTTAAAGAAATCACATCGTTTTATCTTTTTCGTTGAGTAGTGAGTAGCTATGGAGAAAGAGAATCAGGTAATCATGTTATTTTAAATGGGGCAGAGTGGACAGATGCAAAACAAACACTGTGGGCAACGCACCTTTTATGTGTCGCGGTGTTACTGACAACTGAAGTACACGAAATTAAACTGTTAATCTGGGACCTATGTAATTAGAGAGCATGTACAACGTGACGTTAGAGGCTGTACTTGAAATCTGTTAAATGGTTTACAGAAACCCAGAGGCAGGATACGCCGGCAGTGTGGCGTACCTTTCGTTCCTTCCGTAGCGAATTGTGGATGTCTTGTGCAACTCGCAATGCTGATTTCAAATCAATATTTGCCTTCTCCGAATCTTATCTCTATCAGGAGTTACACCCGTTTTTTCACGGGTATACCATAGAGGCGTGCACGTGTAGGACGCACAATTAAAACGCAGCGGTGGACGTAGCGTTGCTAAGCGGTATCTTCCTAATATCTTCCTAATTCTTGTGGATAGAGGTAATTTCAGACGCTGATCACGATTATCCACATCATTTTGCATGAACATCAATATCATCCGCCATTTTCCTGCCGAAGTTGGCAATTTTCTCGGTTTCTGTGGTAAGTTTGAGCTTCTGTAAACCATTTAGCAGATTTTAAGTATAGCTTGTGTTAGGTATGTGAAAAAGTTTCCGCCCTCTAGCGGTAAGTAGTTATAATTGTTAGTTATACTGCCACATGCTTTGTAAACCCTGCTTAATTTTGTGGGTTAGTTATCTGTCAATATTATTCAGTACACATTTGTTTTGATTTTCATGAACATCATTGTATTTTACAGTGATCATCATGTCGAATTTGAGCCAAATAAGCATTATTTGGCACATTAACCCTACCGTAACCCCACAAAAACGGGGTTACGGAAAAATGGATAGAATATTTGTGTTGAGCATCTCAAACAACCCCTCTGTACAAGGTTTCGGCAAAAGAATTTCTTTTTCTGAAAATTCTGGGGCCCTAATGCGGAGGAATGCCTTTTTGGCACATGTCACAAAAGCCGTCAAGGAAACGCTTGAAGCACTTCGTTGGGATGTGCTACCTCATGCGGCTTATTCCACAGACTGTGACCCTTCAAACGACCATTTGTTTCGGTCGATGTCCCACGGGCTTTCCAAGCAGTGCTTACAATCTTTTGAGGGTGTCGAAAAATGGGTGAAGGAAAGGATCGAGTCGGAGGACGAGTCTTTCTACCACTGCGGCGTCCATCTGCTCCGAGAAAGATGGGAAAAGGTTATCGCCAACGATGGCCAATACTTTGATGTATAGTGGACGTCAGTGGCGTTGGCCATCTGCGGCCTCGAGAAGGACGTTGCGCAACCGCGTTGCGCGTGCCGTAATCGATGTTTTCTGTTGCTCTTATGCTATTTCTAGCAGCTCTTCTACCCGATTTCAAGGATTTTCGACCAAATCGGGAAGAAAAAAGCTTAGAAATGGCATTCCGGCTGCAGACGACACCGATCCCAGCGCGCGCGGTGCGGTTGCGCGGGGTACTTCTCGAGGCCGCAGATGGGCCGGCCACCGCCATTGCCGTCCACTGTACCTGTTTGTTTTTTTTTCTATAAACACTCAATTTCGCTCAAAAAATTACGAAAACTTTCTCACATACCTAACAACATCACATTGGACAGGCATTCTAACCATATACAGGAAGCTCCAAATGTCCGCAGTCAGGAGGGACGTGGCCACGACGCGGCTTTAGACAGAGACACAGGCGCTCGGCATGCTGCCACTGGTTGGCTGCAGAGTCAGAGAAGCCAGAGGCAGCATAGAGAGCGCGTGCGTCTGATCAAGGAGCCGCGCCGTGGCCACGCCCTCTTGACTGCATACATTTGGAGCTTCCTGTAGGTCTCGCCCTGGGATGGCAGCTTGAGTTCATGCACCTCCCTTGTGAGTCCAGTTCAGCAGGAACACCATGATTTTCATTCATGTGAAGATGCCACCTTGAAGTTCTTGTTAGATACCTTGATGGATACGAATACCTAGTATTACTGTCCTCAACTGGATTTTGTCGCTCAGAGATTCAACTAGGATTTCTTCTGCATGAGAACTCGCGATCACGTATCCTTCCGATCAGGCGCAAAAGAATTCTTAAGCGTTGGCAGGGCGGGGCGCATCTTCAATTGTTTGTGAGAGCAAGGCATCCTTTCTTTGAATCGCATCGGTGTTTTGTTTTATTTTCTTGAAGAATGAAAAACAAAACTTGTTCTATTACATATTTGAGCTTTGAGAAGCCATCAGTTCATTCGCCCTAGCTTGTGTTTCTAAGAGAGGTTGCTTTAGAACTGCTATAAATATGAATGTGATATAGTTCGTCTACTGGTCAGTCGCAGCGAATGTGATATGGCCGATATAACTGCTCAATACCAGGTAAGATTCCTCTACTTCTATGAAATCAACTCATTCTCAATCAAGGCCTCTTTCGGGAACCTCACGAAATGAATGTGTTACAATGATGAAAGTAAGCAAGTGTACTATGTGCAGAAGGTAACAAAGGAAAATAGGCTTGCTATCAAGGCAGCACTATGACTTGTGTTCAATGCTTACTCCCAACAAGTTTCTTCAAATTCTCATGTGTTAAATGAAAGTGTGTTCGACTTTTATGATAAGTTGACATCACTTCAGGTACTGTACAAGAAATCTGTGGCAGAAGCAATCAAAAAACACTTCAGCGGTTCCTACAAGCGTGGTCTCATCGCTCTCGTCAACGGGAACAGCAGTTCTGCAGCTAAGGAAATTGTGCTGAAATTGTGAAAAGTGTCAAAATATGCTCTGAATCTGAACAAGTTGAAGAATTATATTGAATATGTTCCTCGTTGATTTTTGAAAAAAAAAATGTTTGTGCTGTGCTCTATGACCCTTTTATGAAAATTATGCTGTCCATGTTTGCGGTTTATTACGTGCAATATCTGCTCTGAAATTTCTGCCCGCGGTGGATCTTTGGTTCTCCCAAGGTGAAGAGTCAGGCGAGCATCGTGAGCATGTGCGGATCTACCGCGAAGTATGCGTTTCACTGGTGCTAATATCATGGATGCATTACTCCAGGTAAAGTCACTCTCGAACCATATCTTCGCCGCACTTCATCAGATACAGTGGACGTCAGTGGCGTTGGCCCATCCGTGGCAGAGAAGGACGTCGCGCAACCGCGCCGCGTGCGCTGTAACCTATGTATTCTGCTGCTGTTATGCAAGTTCTAGCAGTTTTTCTACCCGATTTTAAGGATTTTCAAGCAAATCGGGAAGAAAAGACCCTAGAAATAGCACTCCGGCGGTGGCGACACCGATCACAGCGCGCACGGCGCGGTCGCGCTGCGTTCTTCTCGGGGCCGCGAATGGGCCACCGCCATTGCCGTTCACTGTATACTATGTATCTTTCGTGGGTCACGGTTACTATCAATCCCATTAGTCGTGCTAGCTAAAGCAGATAGTAGCTGATGTGCTGCTGCATGCAACAGCTTGACTAAAATAGTAAATCTGTGCTGGGGTGCTCACGAAAGGAGGGAAAAGCAATTCCACTGTAGCATTTTCACTTCACCCTCCCATCTCTTCCACACCGCTGGCTCAGAACCTTACTGTCCTCTCGAATTCTTGTTTAGAAATCTATCTTCTCATCCACTAGACCATACGTGTATACCTGTGTGATATACCGCGTGGGATGTGCGGATTCACCGCGGGCATTGACAGGGAAATGACGTCACTACCGGTATTCCACGCTCTCTTGTTTTGTAATCTGCCCATACCAGATGCGTACTGGAGTGTCATCTTGTGTGAATTATAAAATGTGAAGTGGTACTGCCCGACTTCTCTCTTTTCAAAAAACAAACTTGCAACAGTTGTTGGGTTATTCTGTCCGCGTCCCAATCTGATCTGTCGTAGGACTTCAGAACTGGTGTTTACTGCATGAACGGAATTCGGCCTAAGTGTTCTGGATAACTGAGTGATTTCGTCTGTTTGCGAAGATATTGAGTGTCTAAGAACGTCGTGGCCGAGGAAACGACAGCTGTGCAAATAGATCCCCCAGAAGAGGTCCATAATTTACAGCGAGATCTAATATCTGCTGTTTTCTAATCACTCTTTGCTGGAAGACTACTGCTACTCATTCTTCATGCTTGCTTTCCAGACTGGCAATAGTAATAATAAAACTTTAATTTAAATATTCAAATATGCACAAATGAAGTGAAGTGTTCTGCGTCCATAACAGCTTGAACTTCCGCGATACACTGAATTACCAGCTCAACATAAGGAATACAATAAAAACGAATCCATAGGACATAAAAACACGAGTAAGCACTCTTAAATAGTATAGTAACTTTAGAAAGAGACTTAGTTCATGCAGTTCTCATTATGACGTAAATGCATATACATTTGCTGTACAATGTGGTCAACAGAGAAGATCTTTGAGTCTTAGTTGCCATTCACGAGAGCGATGAGACCGTCCTTGTATGCTCCGGAGCAGTCACCCTTGATCATGTTCTCCAGGGAGGTCTTATACATAGCCTGAAGGAAAAATTCACATTTTCCTCGGAAAACTGGAGTGTACAATAAGAGGCAAATAGAGAGGAGATATAGGATAATTTTATAGTCCTATTTTCCACTTTTGTTTTATCCTTCTTTGATAAGAAAGAGGATATTGTGGGAAAATCCTTCCTTTTTCGTCTTTATTATTCCTCACATATTTTTCTGATTTCTATAAAGAATGTCACAGAAGAGCCCACCTGGAATTGCCCTCTGATGTCAACCATGTCGTATTCGCATCGGCTGACTACGAGTCGAATTAGGTCGTTATCTCTGGTGCCAAGACCCTAAATAGACACAATTCATCAAGAACATACAGAAACGGAACTTGCTTCCGAATAAGTCCTCTCAAAAACATAAAGTATTGGACCAAGGAAATAAACTATACTAAGTCTAGAAAACAATTAGCAAATTTCCAGTTCTGCAGAGTATTGAAATGATAGCTAATAGGAGCTGATTTTTTTTTGCCAGCACCCAGAGGTTCAAGAAGGCCAAGAACAATTCGTCAGACATACCTTCATGCTCTCGTAGAGCAGTTTGGCGAAATATGCGGGTCGATTACGAACCACAGCACAGACTGCGAGCAGACCATCTCGGATGTCGCCGGAGAACTCTGACTCGATTGCCTTCTCGATCGAGTGTTTGGTAACCTGTAAAGGATACGCCGCTGAGATATTGCATAGAAATTCAGTGAAATAAATGCTTTGACCGCCTCTAGCTTCAAAAATTGAGCAAAAAAGGCACCTTTTGGTACTCATCAAACACCAGTCGAAGCTGGCTGAAGTTCTGACTAGCGAGGATCTGGTTGAAGCAGCTTTCATCTGTTCCCAGTCGGCGTTCACCAGCGCTGTACAACTTTCGAGCATCCTGAATTCAGAGATTCAGGTGCAACTAGTTCGATTTTTCCAAAACTTCCCAAAACTCCTACGAAACAGAACACGAACCTTGAGGTGGAAATTTTAAGAAGGTATGCCTACCTGATTTGCTCTGAGGCTATCAGTGAAGTTGGACTCATCTCTGCCGCCAGCACAGAGAGAAACAAGGAGGCGCTGAAAAAGTCTCGTTACGTCTTTGTTTACGTCTGTCATAGAATCCATGACCGATCCTTTCGTTTCCAACGATTTCCCGCTCTTTTCCAAGGTGATATACCGTTTATGACATCACTTCAATGGAATCATACAACTTTTACCTGGAAGTAACCGCTGGTGTCGCCGATGAGGTCAGCCTCTAGTTCTCTGCGGTAGAGTTGCTTGTAAACCGTCCGGATCTCGGCAATTTGTTGGTTAGTTCGTGACGTCATAATCTCGATCAGCACCGATTCCTTTGTGCCCAAGCCCTGCATGGCTTTGTGTAACTGCTTGGCATCATACACGGCAGTGGGCTCCATGAGTGCAAGAATGAGGTCCTCGAAATCTCCAGTGAGTTCGGATTTGAGATCCTGAATAGGGAGATTTTGGCGCTATAAGGGAAAGAAAATTCTGGCTATAGGAATGTGCAGCGGTCTGGTCCCACTCGTACGCGCCGCACGTCTGCGTCTCGACTCTGATTGTTTGCGCATCCGCATATGCAGTCTAATTCTATTTCGTTAATATCACCATTCTCATTTTCGATTAATCATGTACTGTGCCTGCGAGTGGGTCCAGACTTTTGATTACTCCTATAGGTGTCTACTAGTGCTGGTAAACGTGTAACTCCAGACGTGAGCCTTTTAGCAACATTCTACTGAAAGAAAATTCTGATTTTTCTAAGCCCACGCACCAAAGACCAGAATTTGACTCCCTGTTTTGCGATGTATCATTCGATCAATAAACAAAGTATGTTACTGCTGAGTAAGCTCGTTCCAAGCACACTCAAGCATCGTTCGCATGCTCGTTGATGTTTTCAACTGCATCGTTTTCTGTGAGACCTGGCAGCGATGCATCATGAGGCGCGTCTCAAAAACCGCAGACCACAGCTGTTCCAGCAATTTCTTGCACTGACAGCCTTTGCCATCCGTTCCACCGACAATTTTTCAAGCAGAGAAACCTCCTAACTGAAGGCAGAATTCATATTTCATCGATGGAAACAAGACTAAATACCACAGAATATTACCTAGTTCAAACTCATGAAACTGCAAGTTTCGGGGATTCTTTCGTAGTGGTTCCGTTTTCGGAAATTAACACCAGAAACTAAATTCTACCCCACTGGCCCAAAGTCAGAGGTAGGAAAGTCCTGCCCATCGCGGCGGATTTGGCTCACGTCCAATGCGATAAAGAATACGATTATGCGTCGAGTAAATCACTCATTCTGCGCCTACACCTAGTACGTGCAATAGCTGCGATTTTTGAAATCAACGATGTACATAGTCTGTTTCAAACACAACGATGCTCGAGTATTCGTGCACATTGAGTGTTTTTTCTTTTCACCCTCTTCATTCTCTGCACATTTTCCAGCGTTCTTCCTTTCTTCGGCGTTTCTCCAAGCAATTTCTGCAGCAATACAAATTATAAGAAAAATAGCAAACTATGCACTTAGAAAATTTGCAAGAAGTAAAGAACGAAGGGATTTCCAGTAGGAAAGATCCCATGTACGGATCCATCCCGAAAGTTTTCCAAAAAATCTACTGTCAAAATCACCAGGATTTCCCAACAGCAAGACCCTGCTCCTATAATTTGCTCCAAATGTGGGGATCTGCCACTGATCTGCTGTTTTCTAGTACTAGGCGCCTCATAGCACAATCATACGCAACGATTATCCCCATCGATTACGACTGCGAACGGCAGCGAACGAGTTTCACGGGAATTGCGACGCATCAAACAAAAGTTGCCCCGATGTATAGCAGCAACACATATCCTTAATTTCAAATATTGTGGTTATTCCATGTACAAGGTGTTGGTGCTTAAATTGAAAATTAGCCATATTTTTTTATTTGGTGAATGTCAGCCGAATAGATGTAACCATCCCACTAACCCTTTGATTTTGATCTCGACCGCCCTAGATCTATTGAACTGATAGTTCTCACCTTTATGAGATCCTTGCCATACATTACTTTGAAGGCCTTAGCGATTTCCTGCCTCTGCCAGTTGGTACGAGCGCACAGAACGCTGACCACCTGCAACGAGACGAAGTATAAACTTAACTCGAAACAGTCCAGAGCAATATTTCAGAAGCATGCCTTGGAATTATTGCATCCGAGACCCTTCATGGCTTTTCGCAGAGTCTCAGCATCCTGATTAGCGTTGAAATTCGGAGCAGGTCGGATCGACGGTGTGCCGAGCATTTCTGAGAGGTTCTGGTTAGTATGTGCGGGTCATTTAGCCCTAGATGTCTAATGTGTAAGTTTCGTGAGTAACTATCGAGAAGTACGCGCATTTTCAAGGAGAAAAGACTTCATTGATAGGGGGAGAGGGTACCAGAGGAGAATCCCACGTGGGAGATCAGGACAATGGAAGCAGTGTGATGCTTGGGAAGAAGAGGGAGTCTAGAGATGTAAGCAGAAACTTGGAGACCAAAAGAGAAACAAAGGAACTGACATTATTTGGTGTTCTTAGCTCTGCGCAACTTCAGATGAAATTTAACTAGAAATGTGTATTCAGAGTTAGTTTTACATCCCCACTCGACAAAAATTCTGCCTGGAAATCCCTAAACTCATTCATCCCAGCAGCATGGGAGAGGAGTTTCAATTTCTCCATTTGATGGCCTTTTTATAAAAGAAACAGAAATTTACAACACATGCACTTTGTATGCCCTTCTAATACATAGTAATCAATTTTTCACGATGATGGAAGTTCGAGAAAGTTTCCACGGAAATAAAATTCACAAAATCCCAAGCCTGTTATAAGGAAAATGAGTAAAAATTACCGTCCAGAAAATTTGCATTTCCGTGGTGCGTTAGCGTCACGTGAGTTTTTTTTTACCAAATGAAATATTGTATATTTTGTAAGGTTGTAAGTACAACATATAGATATATGCATATGTACTGCAATTGCTAGAACTGTGTGCCCTAACATTGTAAGTACTGTAATGTAGGCATTGCAGGGAAAAAAGTGATCAAAACTTCGGACATAATTCTTCCGCCAACCTAAGTAATATTAGCCTACAAGTCAGCTGCATCCAAAGTCTCAGTATTTTCTATCAGTATCTCGACCACTGAGCTCTTATTATGGAAGAATTCAACTCTCCAGGAAATGGCAATTGATCAAAACGAGTTCAACCTAACCTATGGAAACCAGAGAAAACAGTGATTTAGTTGAACGACCTTCCCCGGCCTTTTTTGAGCGACTTGGAGAGCGGCCACCTCCGCAGATACTTGGAACACGTATGAATAGTGTAATGGGAGCCAGTTACTGCGAAAACTATAACAATAGGGTACAACCAGGTGACAATTCAGGTCCAAAGAGTGGAAAAAGCAGCCAAATTACATGGGTCAAGTGGTTAGAAGGTTTGGACGCAATCTTAGCCCCGCACGAACTTTTTCGGGCATTAAAAAAAAGAAAGACAACATGGAAGGGAACACCCGCTGTCCTCTGTACGCGCAGCAATAGTATAAAGTCCATCAAAAGTGGTGTCCTTGACGCGAAGAGCAAACATCGCATGTGGTCGAGCGAAGGACGAGAGAGGGGCTGGCCATTAGCGCAAGTGCCACACCGTTAGTCATTTATGGCAGCTGGTACAGCGCACGTTAGGAGGGAACAAGTTCGGGGGCTCCACAGCTAAGGTCACTGCTTTGAACTGATCTCAATAATATTAACGTTAACGGCCTTGACAACGTTAACTTCCCTAAAGAGAAGAGCTGGCGCAGATGTCCAGCCGAGAACACTGATGTGGCAGTTGCAGAAGACAGATGTAAATATGTCCAGCCCGAGAGGATACTTAGAAAAGTAAACGCCTAGGTTCGCGATGACTCACAGGAAATGCGCATTAGGCCACGCCCCTAGCCGTAGGACGAGTTGAGTCATCAGTGACGTCATCAGCGGCACTTGTGTCCCTCGTTCACGGCTCCGTTCGCGCATAAGGAACCAACAATGTGTTGAAACGGCGGCGTGACTAAGTCGGAGCATCGCGCAGGAGTGTGGGAAGGTTACGGTTTTGACCAGAGATCCACTCATTCCGAGGGGTGAAGTTGCTAACCTTGAGGGTTTCCAGATTCCAAAAAACTCAAAAAAAAAGAAAAAGGAGAAGGGAAACTAGAGGTTTGCCCTAAAAATCAAGGGAAATCTAGATGCTCCAGCTTTTTGAGCGGTTCTGAAGTGGCTGTGCCGGCGTCGCGCTGCCGGCCATGGTCAATTCAGGGAAGGGCGCTGAATTCGCCAGCTTAAAATGTTTTGAACGACGCTGTCAACGCCGCAGACGCACGACCTATGTATGTTTTGCACTCCATTCTCGCGAAAACAAGCAAACAGGACGAAGCGGGGCTTCATAACGTGGACAGCAGTACCTCTTTTACAAACAAAATATGAGCGGGAGTACTACAAGAAGCGAAACCTTTTGATAGCAGAGCAGATTTACAGAAACCTTGTCGTCGATTTGGCGGAATTTTTGATGCTGAGAAAGTGAAAATGGCGGCAGCCACGTCATGTCAAGCAATTGCTGCAACTTACTCACGAATTTGCCGAGATTCTTGCATATCAGCTCAAAGAAACTTGCACAAGGACCGCTACGAAAAGGATGTGAAAGAACCGCACGGAAAGCCCAAAAATGACCCCCAACAGGGGATGCTTCTTGCAGAGGCTCCTTTGTATCCTATTACAAAAAACCTAAAGGCTTCGACGAACTTGCTGAATTAATGTGCACCAAAATTCAGAAAATTCGAGAAACTTCTAGGTTTTTCACCGACCCCAATCAAAAGCAGCATGTCCCGTAAATTCAGAAATTAAATTCTGCCCTACGATTCTCATAGAGATTCATCAAAAAGTCCTGCGATTCTGTCGCAGCACTACCACAAGTTATTTCCAAAAAAAAAAAAACTAAAAAACTCCACAAAAAGGTTCGTAGAACATTCGGACCATAAAGTTGTTGTCGGTTGTCCAATATCTCTGAATGCTTCTTGATATTGGTTTGCGTATAGGATGCTTATTTTCAGTGCTTAGTATTTATTTATTTCTCATCAGCTATAAGTTGCGCTAGAAGAGATCATACAATTGTTGAAATTGGGCTTGATTCTTTTTATAGTGGTGTCTGTATCAAGAGAGGGAAAATCGAGAGAAGGTGGACAGCGTTGCAAATTGAAGAAATCTGTGCTGTGCCGCTATTTCAAAACAATGCAAGGAATGCGAGATGGGAGGGGATGAGCGTGAGGGCGAAGGATTCAGCCATCGGCCTGCGGCGGCCATCGATAAGCCGTGAGGACCTGCAGAAGAAGTAGATGTGCGCACGGGCAAACACCGCGAAGCATAGGAGAAGCACAATAAACTATTGATTACTTGTAGATGATGGTAAATTAGTAATCACAGTAGTAATAGTAACATTTATGCGCGAAACAAGCATTGAGTAGAGCGGAAATCTCCAAATATGCCAACCTGATCCATGGTGTCCTCCATGCTGCGGAGCTTGGTGTCCAGAATAGTTCATCCCCTGATTGTACTGTCCTTGCTGAGGATAGCCGGGCTGCTGTTGAGGAGGGTATCCGGCTTGTGGCGGGTAGCCCATACCACCTTGAGGAGGATATCCGCCAGCGCCTTGAAATGATGTGTTTGCACCGTGCGGTGGGTAACCAAGATTAAAGCCGATTGGCGGAGGCACACCTTGATTCGGGGGATAACCGCCGCCGGGTTGCGGCATTCCTGGATATCCTCCTTGTTCTGGCTGGGGCGGATATCCTCCGTGTGGAGGATAGCCTCCGGAAGGTGGGTATCCTCCCTGTTGCGGTGGGTAGCCTCCTTGAGCGGGTGGGTATCCCCCATGAGCAGGTGGGTAACCGCCTTGTTGACCACCGTAGGAGTTGTAACCAGCGTTTCCTGGCCCAGATTGGGGTGGATATCCACCCTGGCTGTTGTTGTAGTAGCCCTGGTTCATGTTACTGCCTTGGTCTTGTTGCGGTTGCTGTTGACCTCGACCCGTGACTTGGCCGAGCTTGTTCTCCTGAAAAAGGTTCGATGTGATCAACCTTGACAACAGAATTTCATAGTGAAATGATTAAGCAGTATTGATTTCCGCTGCATAGGTGGTAATGGAAGATGAGAGGAATCTCCTTATGGATAGTAGTTAAGAGGTGTGCTGATAGGGGAGAAAGTTTGCTGTTACGCAGCTTACCCAGGGTGAACTTAATGACGAATAGTATGTCAGAAAACTCTTTTGTATCCAGCAGAAAGTAAAAGAAATACCAGATTTCCTCTGCAAACTTTTAGTTTGAAAGCATGAAAGCGGAACGAGGATCGATCGCACCATGAAATTTGTTACAAATCATATTAGAAACGGAAATATTTCATGAAATGCTTCATGACTGCTGAGCCTCCGAAACATTGCTATTCAGTAGGCAGTTTTCGGTCGGTATGCTTAGGCAGATGCCAGTTTGGCGACTTTGCTAGTACCACGAGAACAACTTCTGGCATATAATAATTTACTTGGGAACAAATGAATAGAAAAAAGTCGAGTAATTTGACCAACAATTCAGATATAGGGTAAAATACTGGAAAATATTTTCGAGAAAGACAAAACCCCGCAGCTGCCCTTCCTCCAAAACTGAGTTTCTCTCTCTTTTTCGAACATTCGAAAATTCAACTTATTCAAAGTCGAATTCTCGAATTCTATAATAATACGTCTTATAAGCTGCCCAATACTAACTATACTCAATAGAAGAACTTTTTAGGGACTAGTGCTAGGATTTCTAGGTAACACAAGCCACTAAAGGTTTTGGCGTTGCCCATGCATTATGAGAGAGCTAACGCTCGGAATAAATGCATCGTCGTCATATTTCCGCTGTTTGCTATGAATATTTACCTGTTCAAGCTGTAATTCTAGAAATGAATAAAAAATTTTCGGAACTGTAGCAAAACATCCAGCAGTTCGATTAGGAAAAATTTATAAGCGTCAATTTGGAAGGGAAGCCCAGAATCATCCCAAAAGTTATGTTTCCTGCCAAGGAAAGCCATAGATCGCAATTCGACAGTGATAGGGCAGAGCAAAACGACGGCTGAGGCCGTCCGTGAATAGTATGTGTGCAAACACGGACGCTGCGACTCATCCATGACCATAGATAGCAAGCTGCGAAAACATCGGCGCAAAAGGGCAGTTGTTGCTGGCGAAAGGGAGTTCAGGACGGAGCACACAAGAGTTCAGAAGACTCACCAGGACGTCCTGGATTCCGGACATGACGAACTTCTTGAGCGACATTTCGGCAGTGGACCGAGGCAATGGATGGATCGATGTGTTGGGATCGGGAGCTGAGCGGTGTGGTTAAATACAACGACGATGATGATGACTCACACGACAACAGAGGGCGGAGCTGCGGAGGAGAAGTGGTGAAAGTGAAGCCACGGTGAAGTGCATGATGCGGATGAGACGCGGAAAAAATAGCTGGCACCAGACTGAGTCAGCGTCTGACGAAAGATGAGCTCCGGATACTATAAAGCCGTCTTAAGGCTTACTCACAGCTGGGTAAGTCTCGTGCGCGCTCCTGAGATTTTTCGGGAGGCTCACAACTCCAGAGAAATTTCGAAATTCAACAGAGCTTCCAGAAAATTCCCTACAAAATCTATATGGCTACGTTTATTTTCCGTCTACACCAGTCTTTTGAACAAAGTCTGACGAAATCTAAGCCTTCTTGAACTATCACAAGACTTCTACAGGGAGAGTTGGGAGTTATTGTACCATGGACCAATTATTTTTCCCTTACAATCCCATGCTTTGGCAGGGTTTTTCCTCTATCAAGTAGCGGAAAGAATGAAGTTATCTCAAGATAACAAGGATCTTCACCTGTTTCACAACAATTGACCTCACAACAGATTACCGAAAATTTTCACTTCTTATGGCATTTTGCAGCGTGCGGAGAGTTACATCTGGAAGTGGTGGTAAGCACGAGCGCTGCGATTGGCCGTTTCATTAGAATGACCAATCGCAGGACACGATCCTACCCACCTTTCCAAATGTAACGCTCCAAACAGCAGTCTACCAGCAAAATCCGCTTGTATTGCAAGTGATATTCCTTCTTGTGCCATGACAGAATTCATAAATATTCTAAGGACAGTCTAAACTTCCCGCGCTTCCAAAAAGAACAGGGTTCCCTGAAAATGTGATATGTCTCGTTTTCCTTGCCATCAACTGGCATCGCTGACTAGTATAGGTGACGAGCCATCCGTTCATGCAGAGTACACATACACATTCTCGCCTGGAATACTCGTCCATTCCAAGTTAGCGGATAGGACGCAACATTCCCAGAAACGCTAGTGAATTCCACGGCTGAACATATGGAGACCTGGCCTGTTTTGTTATTCAGGAAATTGCTTCTAAGAGGAAGGATATCAACTTTCGCAGCTGCTCGAATATCAGCCACCAAAGGATAAAGAATGGTGACAGCTGGTCATTGTCTCGGGAACAAATACGAAAAAGGGAACACTTCAAGGTAATTTTCTAAGTTTGTATTAAAATGCAAAAGTTGGGGTGTAGAGCACGGACAGCTGGCGAAAAGCCATGCATGTCAGCAAAATAATCGATGTTTCTAGCGAACACGTCATTTTTTGAAAGTTCGAATCACTTGCAGCCGTTCACTATCATTAGGAACTCGCTGTGTTTAGATTATTCGAAACCAAAAAATATCCTACAGGGTTACGTCGCTAGCATAAATTATTAATATGAAAGCTACTCATGATTTGCATATCAAAGGAAATCTCTATTGGGCTCCCAGGATTAATCGCTCTGTAGAGGTAAAAGCTCATTCTTCCATGGTGACTCATAAGTTTTGGAAACCCTTGATTTCCTTAAAAAAATCCTCCCGGTCCTCATATCTGCTCTCCCTCCCCTCCTCCCCAAGTTCTCGATATTCCTTTGTGCGCTTTGGGTCGCTGATAGAAAAATTCATTCTCGTTTCCGTAGTTCCTTCCGAACAGTCAAAAATAGAATTGTGGATAAATATTATAATTACCACAGAAGCACCATGCGAATAAGTTTACAATTCGGATGTTTGACGAAGACAGAGCAAGACAATCTTCTAGGAATGATAAAGAGGCATTCTGATCTCTCTTATTTTCAAGCATTTGAATTTTTCGGGTCCAGCCCTACATGAATAATCAAATGAATTGAGTTATTCGATTTTTATTCGGTCTTACGTATGGGTAGCCAAGTATCCTACACGCAATTGTGTGCCCCCCCCCCCCAGAAACTCAGGGTTACTTTGGTGTGCAGATGAGGCTACGAATGGTACAGACTGTCCAGGACATGCTTTTTCATCTTGACTTTAATTAGCCAAAACGTAGTGTTTGTGTCCTCAGCTGCCCTTGTCACTACATGCGTGTGTCCTTCGAATAGGCGACAGGCTGAGTTCTGGACTAAACACTGGTTGAGGGATGTAGGCCATCGTTTTTTTACTTGCTTCAGCAGCCGGTCATGCCGTTAGCATGGAGGTTGTCCTAGTTGCATTGGACATCGAACGCAGACATGAAGTCGTGGGAATAAAAGCCGGGATCGCATCCGTTACTAGGTACCAGAGATAACAGGAGTTCCAAACACTAACTTGTTAACGAATAAAATTCAAATTTTCCATAATGAATATTTGGAGACTGATATTAAAAACCAGGAACTAAATATATCCTTGATACGAAATTTTTGTTTGTTATATTTCCCCACTCCCACCTCCTCCCAAATTCGTCCGCCACTCTCGCTGATAGCAAATCTCCAACCCGGGCTAGGATTCGTGGGACGCATAACCAAGCGAAACCAGCCTAGCAAACCAACTTTCACATTCTGAGTCTCCTATCATTGAATAGTCTGTAGGATAACCACATACACTAACCGTCGCTGGTTCGCGTTGTTAACATTCCATGAATCCCAGCCCTGGGGAAAAACATAAATTGCAAATCACAAGTGACGTCCTTTTCCCCCCTGGTCATTGTCCCATGCGCGTTTCGTTTGACTTATTTGCTCCTATAACACTGTTCTGAATACGTCATACCGATGGTGCAATGAATAAATTAGTTAATTAGGCCAATAAACTAGATAAACAAGCAAACAAATAAATAAACAAAGTCTGGTTAACATATGGAGCGCGAATCAATCGCTTTAACTGAATCAATGAAGCGCATAATCTGCGAGGTTAGCTATTTGTTCACTCCATTGTATATTTTCAAGCTAGAGAGTCAGACGGTCAACAATGAAATTTGAGTGTAGTAATCCAAAGTAAAGCACTTGTAAAGTAATTGAAAAGTCTTAGACTCAGTATTCAATAGAATAAATATAATTCGCATAACCACGTTTCTCGAAACTTACCGACTTTTTTACATGGATACCAAAGCATATTGGGAACTCCAAAAAAGCTTACATTGCGTTTCCAGAGGTGCTCCCATCCTCAACATTCCCATATGTAGTTGGGAAGATAGCTAGCTAGCTTTGCATTTCTTTAAAAACAGAATGCATGGCATTGTGTCATTAAAATTAATTTCTGATTCTGTTAGTTCTCGTTCGGAGAGATTCCGCAGACAACCCATGGTGATAGTACTGGCCTTCATTGTTTTTTGTTCTGCTATTCTGGTACTCCATGAGCACCAAATTCCTCACATAAATAAACAAAAATAGGTATGAGGAAACTTTGGAACGATGCCAACACAAGATGTAAGGAATTTGTTGAAAAATAGGTAGAAAGAAAAATGAGCAGTGGAAGCAGTGTAAGGAAAATTTTGCTAGCCTGTGCAGATTGGGAGGCCAGTTCTTAATTTATATAAGAACTACAGCTCGAGTAACTACAAAAATTACAAAATTGCAAGGCTTTCAAAAGAATTCGAAATGAGCGAAGGGAGGCGAACAGTCGTTGGAAGGCTTTACACAACGCGAGACAGCGTTTCCCAAACGTTTCCCTCACGGTGGCCCAAAATAAAACGATGCACATCCATCCTGAGTTGGTTGATTATTGGATTTACATTATCGTTAGTGTCAGTCGCATAGCCAACCAAGCAGAAGTCGATGTGCATCTTTTCATCCAAGGCTCCAAGGCTATTTCATGGTAGGCGTTTGAAAAACACTAGGTACTGGGTGAGCGTGCTTACTCTAGACGCCTCCCGATTGCTCCCCATAAGGCTCACTTCAAACCCTGGAGGAAGCCTTAACAAATGCAACCAAGTTGTTTAGTTGTTTAAATTGCTTTTCTTTGATCGTAATTGAGTCTCCTTCTCAATCTCATCAAACAGGGGAGCACAAAAACCCTCAAAGTGCAGAATATTGCGTTTTTCAAAACCGCCAGGTGATACGGAACTTTTTCCTCTCGCCAATATTCGTTAGCCGCGAACAAGTACAGACTTCCTACAATACGGCTGGTGCAGGCTGTGAGAGTACAATCGGGCACATTTTTTTAGATGTTTTAAGGGATCTCTTTGCAAAACGAAGTTGCATGGACTAATGGAAGTCAGCTTGCACTATGGCACTATTCGTTTTTGCAAGTGCCGAGAATTTTTTAGTGTATTACGACTACGGCGTTGACACAAATGAATAAATAATAAGTACAGCAAAGGGCGACTGTCAGCTACAGTTAGATAGGTAGTGTTAGCGAGAAGAGTGAGGAAGAGCCATAGGAGAATGAGACCCGTGATATCAATGGAGTGAGTGATACGCAGGCAATTGGAACGCCAAGAGGAAGGCGGCCCAACGCGTGCAACTGAGTCCGGATCGCTGAAGTCACCCGTACCCTGGGAAGAAATGGGGAGTCCTTGCGCACCCACAGATGCCATCATTGTCTTGCAAGTTTCCTATCTTACTGCAGGGCTAAGTAGAATTTCACATTTGCCATTTGTTCACTTATCGTTACATTTTTTGTACATATAAAGGTGAAGAACATACAGTCTTTAGTGAGAGACAGTGAGGTGTAGATTTACCATTAGGTTCATGGTTTCCAAGGGACTTGCCATCACCAACATAACTATCTTACTGCCAAGATGATGGCGCAGATTTTGAAAGATTACGTGTTAACACTAACTTCTTTCTCACATAAAGTGAACGGCATCGTATTGAAAGTTAGGTTTAAGCGGAGTAGAAAATGAAAGCACGAATTTGAATGGAGCGCAACTAATAATAGTAGGGTATTTGAACCCTATGCGTTGCAGGAAAAAGGACAGACCGACAAGCACTCCAGACGCGGTCCAGACGGAAGGAAGGCGACAATGTATGCGGCATCGCGGCTGCTCGCGTGAGTCGCACGCGTTTCTCATTCACGGTGTTCCTTCCATACTGAACTTTCATAGAAAGAAACATCCCTCCAAAACCGCGAGCGTACGTCTGACGGACGCAAGGATCTAGCATAAATGGTTCTTCAAGAGCAAATTTGTTGTTGATGTGTATTTAAATACACATAAAAAGTGAGAGTTGTGTGCGATCGAAAGGCTCGCGTGCATTCCACCTGCGTTTGGCTCCGACATTCGTGCGCTCCAGCCCATCCTTCATCATGTAGCCGCACATCTCAAGCATGCACGCATTAGGTATAATTTGCGCCATATCCCTCCGAACGACGCTTTGCACAAACATCTTTCGAAATATATTAAAGGATAAAAATTTTAAGCTCAGGGTGATAACTGAGGAACAACTAGGCGCTTGCGTCAGTCCTATTGCCAAAGGACTATCAGATCACTTTAGAAGAGTCAGGGACACAGTAAACAGTAGTGAATGTCTGTGAAGAGAGTGAGTTCATGTGATCAAATGGAGTGAGTACATGCGATCAAAAATGGAAAATCCCATAATATAGAGCATGAAGGATTGAAAGCTTGAGAAAATTTCAGCAAACTATAATATTTAGTCGTGGATCTTTGTAGTTATCCGGCACCGGTTCATGGGTATTTCCGGGAATGACCTACCCACTCTTTTGAAATGGATGAGATTTGTACTTAAGAATAAGGATTCGTTGCTGCAGCTACTTGTCCCTCCCACTAATGACAAGTACGTAAAACTAAAGATAGCAAAAGAACACACAATTTGCTCGAGAAACTCCACCACTTTGGGTGAGTGGGAAGCTTCGAACATTCCAGGGTTCAAGAATACCGGCACAGAGCTGGAATTCATGAAATGATAGCCAAGCAAACCAACGATAATTAGCGCTACTATTTAGTTATGGTATACATTGTAGATCAGAAGAAGCTATGCTAGAAGACGCAGGACCTGAAAGTTGGTTTCCTAGCCTGGTTTCGCCCGGTTATGGGCCCACGAGTTCTACTCCATGATGCCGTACTAGAGGTTACGAACTCGTCTTGGAAAGCAGGGTGGTTAGAGGTCACGCCGTCGACGTGACCTCGGCAGAAGTGGCGACGAAAATGCAGGAGTGCGCGATATTTGCGGAGGAGTCCCATCGACTGGGCGACCGTCGATCGAATGATCGCCATGCAGAAAACGACAACAGCTGAGAAGAATTGATGGCGGTCCGTCGCTCCCAAACTGTGTAATGTCGCAAAAAAAGGCCAACATGTCTCATACCCTGCATGAATTGACGTTAATTCCCCACATACAAAAGTTGTCATTCAAGCTTCTCTTTAGGATTTTTTTCGTACGAAATTAAATACGGCAATCTTCTTATGCCATCGTGGGAAGAAAGTGTGAATAGTGTGCTTAGGTCCATGCTTACATTCAATTCTGCTCTTCAGTGGTTTGACGCAATCGATACTTCGTAGAAATGTGATCAGTGTAAACGAGCTGGCGTCAGCGAGCACGTACCAACAAAATGTGATCTCAAGAATGCATGAACTTGTTAGTAAGAGTATTATCAAAAGGGGATTCAGATATAATAGGCTAAGAAAAGGTCAGTGAAAAAGACGCAAATTTCTGTAAATAATAGCAATGTTCTCCCTGGCGAAAAGTTTGGGTTGGATTCCATGTAAATGGTCAGAGGCTTCACCCTAGAAGTCCATGCCTAGGCCCAAACCTAAACCCAATGAGCGTTCACCCAAACGAATGAAAACAACCCTTTAAGTGACTAATTACATGTGACTTGATCTATTTGTTTGGTCTCCTGAGTCAAGCGCGATCTCAAGCGCAACAAAATAGATAAGGGGCCAACCGGAAGGCCCGAAATTGAGCAAATCAAGAAGCGTCATCTGCTGATAAACCACTCTTATCGAAGATCGAAAAGGGATTACACAACAAGGATGGTCCAATTTGCTTGTTTGATAAACAGAACACTAAAATTTTTTATGAACTCATGAGAGGTTTTACTCAGTAACGCCTATCACATCTTCACAAGGAGATTTTGGACTAACGGCAAGCACAGAACATTCCTGGGGGCGTCCATCAATTCTGTCTGGGTAGATAGATCTTCAACGGTATCTTCATCCGACGAAGTGTGAATTCTATCCATTTCTAGTCTGTGCTGCTTGTTAATAAAGCACCCCATAATTCGACGAACGACAGATACTGAGCGATTTTTCGACTGAGCGGCTCTATTGCATTCACAGTTCATCCGAAACGACTGGGGCGATGACGCGGTTGGAGGATTCAGAGGCAGCGCGTTCGACTTGGCAGCGTACGCCTATTCGATCAGATCTTATCTTGGTATTTGATTGCTTTTTTTGAATATTTATGTTCGTTTCTATCGCTTTAACACGTTTACTAGAACCTCCGCTCCATCCGGTGAGTTTTTTCAGAAGTTTTATTCCAAACAGCTGATCGTCGGCCTCGCCATTGCCGCGCTGTGTTTCCTCGCCGTTCCTGAGGGATTGTACGTGATGTAAATCGCTCTATTTCAACTCTAGCAACAATAAAATAGAACCACAATCTGGATTTACTTGGCAACTTTCTGAGTAAAAAGTAGACTCTGCACCTAACAACAATTGCTTCTGTATCCATTAACCTCTTGTATTACGTGAATCAGTTATGGTTTTTGCTACCGTGCCCCACATGTAATAAAATAAACTGCACCGAGTTTCCCTACTTAGCCTTATACCACTTTACCGATATCCAATCCTGGCATCACTTATGAATTCGTATGACGACCTACGTTTAAAACAAGACTCACTAATTTGGATAATCTGTGCTTTGTACTACTAACACGCACGTAATAAAGTATTCCGATACGTATTCGTTAGTAGCAGCAAGTTAACATTAAGATGTGTATGTAGCTAGAACGAGAACCATGCAAAAGCTTAATATTAGATTGTCCCACAAATAATGGCCGTTTTGGAGATGCGCATTCCAAGATGAGCTACTCAGCTCAGACTTGAGATTTCCTTTAGCAATAAAAAGTATTATGATCATCATTTTCTGTACAGTGAAACTTATGTAAAAAAAGCTTGAACCACAGGAGTCAACGAAGTGCGAAAGATCAATTTTCAGTACACAATACGATTCACATAAATTTTCTAGAAGAAAAGTGGATTCCGCGCAAGTTTAAAAGGATATTCTATTGGACAAAGGTCTGGCCAACACAATATTACAAGGAGAGATGCAATGCCTCACTCAGTGAAATTTTCTTCCGTTGGATGTGAACTGGAGTGGATTTACCCGCCCTGTCAGTGGACATGCATTTCTTCTGCTCGGCAATACTAAGGCATCTTCGACCGAATCTCGAAGTCGAGCCCCAAATGGTAACCGGAGAGGCATTTAGTAAGTTGTACTCCTAGCCTGATCTAGCTATTACTGTCGAAACCTCGAGCACTATATCATTTATCAGAAAAGAGTTACCTCTTTCTGTGATGTCGAGGTTTGTTAAATATATCCAGATTTCCGTCAGCGATACAAACAAAAGAAAAGTCCATTTTATTAAGCAGTGTCCACTGATCATCAAAAGAGGCTCATTTTTTCAGAAAAATTGACATCAGTGTTTATCATAGGGATTAAAGTAAATGGTGTCGCAAATTAAGCACTGACCAGCAATGCTTTCGTTCAAAATCAACTTTGTCCATTTTCTGTGAGCTTTAGTCGCCAAGAAGGCAGTGATTCATTTGCGCCCAACCTAGCTGCTAACATTTTTATGGACTGTTTCAGAAGTCTCGTCCACCCTTCAGAACTATGCTTTCTTATCAGAGAAGTTTCATGACCATCACCTGGTCAAAGTTGAAAACTCGTGTCGTTTTAGAAGTGTTTTTCTAGTCACAGCTTGTATGTCTTTATAACCCATCTATCTGGTCAAATGCAGAGATAACATCAAACCTGGCTTTCGCACTATTCGGGCAGGAAAATAGTCTAAAAATTGGGGAGCACAAAAACCATGCTTTGCCTCATCGTGGAATGTTGTTTGCAAAAACCATGAGAAAGGTTAGTTGAGGAAATCTTTTTGAGACATAGAGCGGGTTTGCTCTTTCTGATATTCCAAAGACTGTCTATCTAGCTTTTAAATTAATAGATTTATGAACTTCCAAACTTCATTACTGGATTTCGGCCATTTATTGTTGGACAACCTAATACATACGTCAGTAAAATTAGCAGGAGAAAGCTGATGAAGTACAGATATGCATGAAGCAAGAAGGGAGGGATGCGTGGAAAGAGCTTGGACCTCCGCCGATTCGGGGACTCGAGATGACGGAGTTATGGAAATCAGGTCAATTTTAAGTTTGAATTTTGGGAAACAAATGTTTCATGATGAAAAAACTTTTCAGAAGGTTGATACAGAACTATGAACTACCTTATCAAGTATTTTTTAGCAGAAGTGGCGACCTTCCCACCTCCGTCGGTCATTAGAATCTACGTATATAGCTCGTAGAACACTCACACATGTGTTCTGGAAAAGTCTCGAAAAGGAGAGGCTGACCGCTTTAGAGGAGCAAAAGCTATTGAACGTCATCCCTTGAGGTTTCTATACCGTCCATCGTCCAAACGAGCCACACATGGTCCCTGACAAGTTTGTTCGCTTTGGATATCGTCATCCGAGTAGGTGTAGACGTCAACTCACAGCCTGCTTTGGTGGCAGTAGTATCGATGAGGAACTTCTCCCCCTTTGTTGTGGAGGAGCGACCTTATTATCGGCCATGAGAAGATCTTATGGCAAACGTTTATTCTCGGCGGAAAATGCAGAGTTCCAGTTTATGTTCAGCGTTTTCTCATTTTTCTATTGTGCCTTCTTGTTATTTATGCACCACTGCGTGTGTTTGAAAGCAAGAAAATTTAAAGCGAAGATAAGTTAGAGGTATCCCACAATAGTTATCTAGATAACTGACCATAATGCAGCACATGCTTGTTCTTCACCGTCAAAGCACAGTCTTCTGTGTAAAGCAGTGTTGAATCACAGAATACCTTGGCTGCACTCTATCTTGTTTGTTACTGGAAAGGGTGGAAATCGATGGGCCTATCACACTGCAATCGAGTCAAGATACCTCAGAAAAACATGTTGCTGCGTTCCGAAGGTGGTCTGTTGAGTTTCTACCCTATACGTCTATAACCCTTCGAGATATTTCCGTTCAACGATACCCAAAAGCCTGCTGCGGCACGGAATAGACCGTAAAGTGACATGTAAAACATCCTGTAACTAGGATTGCTCTCAACAAGAGTTCCGTTGAGGCTGTGTCAATATGTAGCCCCAACGCTTGCTATTGTTTGGAGGAAAGACACGCCAGTCATCTTAGATTGGTTGGCGTGCTCGTTTTCTTTTGTACAGGCCTATTTGCTGAACCATGGAGTAGAGTGCAAAAAACCGCCCATCTTGCTGAGTAAACGAAGTAAGTGGCCTCCATTACCAGTGACAAGAATGGAATTGGACAGAACCTATGACTCAGCACTCAGGCAATAATAGCTAAAACTACAAAAACAGCGGTGGTAAAACTTTTAGTGAAGCACGTATTTTGGGAGTTCGAGCATTCTTCCTACAAAAAACAGCGCTTACCCAGCTTCGGGTATGCCCGATTTACTAACCCGTGCAGACTGGCTGCATGCCTTCTCTAGGCCTACCTAAATGGCGCTCTACACCCCGTAATTCTAAGGCTCATGCGTATACATAAATCAAGTAGATGTCGAGAGCATTATACTTGCAGGTGTTTTCCGACAATCACAGCTGCCTAAAAAGCAGAAGTATCTGCTAGGTTTCTGGGATTCTGATATTCATAAAAATACAGCGCTTAACCATCCAGCTGCCTTGCGGAGTTCAGCAAATTGAGTACGAACGTGAAACAAAATAATTTTATCACTGTCGGATGAGCTAGAACAGCGTACGTGAAAATGCTACTACTGTTCCAACTAAATCAAATAGAAATCTGACTAAGCGTCTAGTTTCAAAACTCTTTGGAACTATCCGATTAACTAGATGTGACAAACAGTGACGAGCAAGAAGTGGTGGATGGGATAGGGGGTGTACTATGTGAGGAGAAAAACAGGCGCCTTCCCCAGAAATGGAATCTCAGCAGTCGAAGATTCGAATATGAAGCTGATAAGAAATTCTTCACAAATTCAGGATATAAAAACAAGTACTTAGCCAGAAATTAGTGCGAGTACTGGGGAAATGAAAATTAGCCAGGGAACTATCAATTTCGTGGAGGGGGTGCTTTATCGACGTCGAGCTTCAGAGCACTTCAAATATAGGCGCACTGCAATCCAAAAGGTGAAGCAGAAAGAAAGGAGAAAGTTGAGAAGGAATCGCGCCATCTAGCCATAACAAAGACGATGCACATTCTCGTGAGATGACTGCATGCTCCCGCCAGTTTTTCACCTCCACCTCTTGAGAACAACTTTTTCAGGACATTGTCAGTGTGTAACCAAAAAGTGGAGTCAACTCAAACATATTGCGTGAAAAGCATTCGAAAAACATGTGGAACCTCCTTGGAAAAATGGTGATTCACAATCCGAACCTGCACATGTATTTAATGAAGGTAAACTATCCAAATGGCTAAATACATATTATATATCGCCACCTCAGAAACAAAAAAAGAACGCCAAGAAGGAAATAAACAAATGGGCTGATTGGTGCTTTTCGAAGCAATGACTTTCGTTCTTTGAGAGCTAACGTTTTAAAAGTAAGCGGGTGTCCGTATTCAGAGATTCCAGGATGATGAACACAGGCCGAACACGTTTCAACAGCAGCAGTTACAAGGCGAGTTCCAAACTTATTTTGTCGCCCCACCATCTGGGCGCACGGCTGTGTTCCTGTTGTGGACTTGGGTAAATGGGTGTTTACCCAAGCTCATCCAAAAATATTCGCTAATGCGTATCCACGTTCTGCGGCTACGCTTTCTGGGCGCAGCGGTGCCAAGGCGGACTTCCAGGTCTGCGCCGCACCCACACGCACCACAACGCACGCATCTCGTCTGACCGATTATTGCAATGGGCAACGGTTTTACCCGGACTTCAGCCGGCCTGACGAGCCTCACGGGGCTCTCCACTTCGGACATGATACAGCTCTGTTGCTCAACTGCCGGCTCATATACACTTCCCATGGGGCGGGGTGCCACGTGGCAAGGAGAGGGTAGAACGCAGGATATGAGGGTGAACGACACCACAGTTAATCAAGCAGCAGCTAGCGCTCTCAGTGCAGCCGAACCATGGGGTGTGCTGCTCGCAGCAGTCGGAGTGCAGCAGTTCTTCCTCATGCAGCAATATCTGCCTTCCATTTCTTGGGGGTGTGGCTTGGCAGGTTTTGCTGCGTTTGCCTTATCCAGTTATTAGAGTAGGGGATGATGAAACGAACCAAGACCGGCCAAATCCCTGCGACTGGCCGTTTTTGAATGGGCCAACAAGCAAAACTGCTATGGGTTCGATAGGATACGCCTTCGAGTTATCGCTAGCACTATGAAACGAACAGTCGCGGGTTCAGAATTGATATCCATAAGAAAATGCAACGGAAAGTAGGATCAGCCCTCACAATAAGAAACCGATGCTCTTCAAAAAGAGGCGACAATGTTTAGTAAAGCACAGTACGTGTCTGCGCGATAGCAACATTAGTATTTTTTGAGCCACATTGGACATATGCGAAATATACATCTGAAACGAAAGAAAGATCTACAAGAAACTAGAGAAACTCGAAGTTTCACCGCAGAGAAAACCATTGCATGTAATTTCCCCAAAATGCAAGCACGACGTTTACTGAAAGTGGCAGAGAAGTGCGCATGAACTTAACATAAGTTAGGTTTCCGAAATAGAATTGGGGAGGGAAGAAAATAAGATGGAATCGGCTTATCGTAATTGTATGTATGTACGAACATTCGAATATGTATGTCAGTCATCACCAATCGAACGGCATTGTCAGAGCCTGTCAAGAGAAGATATACAGTGCGTTTCATAAGTATAGACGCACCACAGAAAACACTGGTACACAGTTCCACGTAACTTTTTGGAGAAAACCACGAGTGCCAATCGAATGAGCGTGCCCAAAAACCCTTGTTTCCGTCGTTTTACCCGAAGTTATGGAAGAAAATAGGTAGATCCAGCACTTCCCCCTCATAGGGACCGTTTCATAAGTATAGACGCACTTTCAGAAACTGGTGATTTCACAGAGGAAACTTCTATGCAACAGAGGATTTGTAGCTGATGGGTCTCCGCAATTCCCAAGCAACTCAGAAAACATGGGTTGGCATAGATTTACCCATCCCTTCCAGCAATGGCTATCAAAACGGCTCCTAGTACAGGCAGTAGCATTTTCCAGGTTTGTCGGGCCTGAAGATGTTCGGTTCCGGCCATGAATGTCCTCTGGTGGGATGCTGCAGGGATGTTCGATGTTCATTATAATACAGTCCGAATAAAGCTTTTCTCATCCTGTAAACTCATCTAAACATAGCATGGGCTTCCAAAATATCCAAAACAACCAACTCGTTTCTTCGACATGGCGATCACCACGTTCCTTCCGGGAAAACAAAGCTGTGAAGCTTTTTGGAACGGGATAACCCAAGGTATGAGATAAAGTCAACAGTGCGCAATGGTGATGTAGCGAATAAATGCCTTTTTAACCCATGCACTGCATGACGGAGCCGACGCAACGGCTCAGACACCATTAATGCACATCATGTGCTTTGAGTTCAGGCAGAGTATGCGACGCCGTCTTTGATGCGATGTCTTCTTTTGCATACCAAAATTCTTCCTTCGATTGTAGGACTCGATAACTTATACATATTTGCAGGTGGACCCCGAAGAACCTCCCCCCTACCCGGAGATCCTGCGATTTCACCAGCCTACAACATATAAATATTTTAGCTGCCCCAGCCTCGCTCCAAAACGTTGTGATCCAAGTTGAAATGCAGATTTACATTGTAGACGCTTATTAGTTCTTATCAAAATATTGAGCCCAGTTTTTCCCCTGAAGATAAGATTTATTTGTATTTAAGTATAGACTGCGTCTATACTTATGAAACGGCACATTTAATGGTGATGTGCCAAATCTATCCCGTATTTTCCATAATCACTAGTGAAACAACGCAATTCTAGGTTTTCTGTCATGCCGAATCGATTGACATTTGTAACTTTACTCATGAACAGGTGATGAACTGTGTACCGGCATTTTCTAGGGTGCGTCTATACTTATGAAACGCACTGTATTGGAAATCTATTGGCTTTCGTGTACTAATGCGTCTAGCAGCGCATGTTGATAACTGCGTAGATCAGTCCTCATTCAGCAAATGACAGTGTCAAGATTTACCTGAAAATCTTCGCATGGGAATCAAAAAGCCAGTCACTTTCCTTCACAGTTGTTATAGACGACTTTTTCCAAGACATTTCAAACATAGTTTGTCTGTGTCACAGATATGAGCAGGGTTTAGTTGCTATCACCACCAAAGCTGAGTTGGAAGTTTCAAAAAAAAAAGAAGGACTATCAAATTTCTAGAGATTGCTTTGAGTTCAGTTACATTTTCACTCTTTCCACAGGTGCTAAATGATAAGAGGCCAATACTCCTCCGTAGCATGGCTGTTTTCCTTGTGAAGGTGGTGAACTGAAAGGAACTATATGTGCACAGCGACGAAAAAAAAGTGAGCAACTATTCATACGAAACATAACTTGGGCGTTGCAGGAGCCCACGAATTCCAATTTGAGCAACCACAGCTGCTCGCTAAGTACCATGTGCGGCCGTATTAGCTATAAGTAAGGAGCAGCGTTTTTTTTTTCATCGAAGAGGTATCAAATACGATGAGGACACGCTCGAAATTGTCATGATTAGAAATCACTTCGCGTGAAATAGCGAGCGGTGCGGTCGCGCTGCCTTGGGCCTTCAAGTCCGCAAATTCGCCCCACTGACGCCCACTGAGCATGTACGAATTGTGCAACCACTAGGCAGACAGAGTTATCTATTGTCCACCCTTCCTGTCCCTGGTCCTCCACTAACATACTTGCACACACATGCTACGCAACTACTTGCGACATTCTGCAGCCTGTCATTCTGTAATAATAGTTGTCTCAGGCACTACGGCACACTGCTAGGAAGAAACAAAAATTTGAAGGGCTCTCCTTTCCTCTGAGTATTTGGTTGAGACACGAAAATCGCACCATGTTTCTGTGTCTCTCTTCCGTGACACTCGCTTCACCTCTGTGAATGGATTTTTGACTGGTGCAAAACATTCCATCAGGAATCTGCTCATACGATGAACAGCGGTCCCTTCTTGCAAAAGAGATTATGTCGTCTGCTGTGGTTATCGGTCTCCAAAGTTGTGGAAAAAAAGAAGGCAATACAACAAATGCGTTCTTTCATTCGCATCAAGCTCATAGCGTTTCACATCTATGTATACTGAGGTGAGTTCCCTCACTCGCCAAGTGCTGTCTGGTGAGATAGTGGATGGGAATGGTTAAATGTCTTGCAGAAGTGCTTCACGCAAACCTCAGTGCATTCATTCTTCACTTCTGTAAATTCGCCATTTCAAGTCAAATTATAGTTTCCAACCACTGTGGAAAAAAATCTTCAAAAAAAAAAAACAAAAAGTCTTAGGAATCGAAGGGTTTCTCCTTCTTCCTAACTCCCATGAGTATCTACACTTACATTGAAGCTCGAACCTCCAAGCTTTTAAAAAAAGAAAAACCTAAATTTGTGATCTTTTTGCTCGCTATTCAACCTCACAGCTTTCTGGAGATTCCTTTTACGTTGCAGTACTTTTCTCGATTCTTCATTGTTTCAATATTGATAAAAAGTGACTCCAGATAATAAAATGAGATCTTCGGAAGGCAAAACCTGCAACATTCTGTAAGCATAGCTTTTGTTCAGTCGACGTGGAGTCTTCGAGGTAGTTCCATCTATGGGTTTGGGAAAAGCTCGCGAGATAGCTCGTCTTACACTTCATCTATGTCAGAACTGCTGCTCAGTGGATTTAACTCACATACTGCTCCAATTTCTCCTATATAGAATAACAAAAAAATTATTCAAGTTTGGACCCAGCAGTTCATCTACGTAAATAGAAGAAAACCCTATTGAAATATTTTGAATTCTCATCATGCACATTGCATGTGTAAGACCACACTTAAATTTGGAACATTTTGTAGAATGTTCCTTTTTTTCAGAGCAGACGTTTGAACCCCTCTCCACCCCATCCTCGCCTGTGCAGCGAAAAATGCCACATGTCCTTGAATTCGATCAATACAACGTCGGAATCACCCCGAAGGCGTGTCATTCGATTATTCAGATGCTGCTGTCGGCGAGCATTTGCGTATTCAAAGCAATCGTATCAATGCGTGGTAGAATCGGAGAAGTGCTAGGAAAATCTGGAACAGTAGAAGCTCTGCTAGCAGTTTGCATGGTTCCATGTCTGAGATACGAGGGGGACGCTCTGTTTCCTCAAGTGAATTTCCGATGCTGCTCCATGTTGGCGTTACATCACGAATAATAACATGCTAATGAATTTTGCCCACAATTAGTTGGGAATTTTGCGCAAAGGATCAATGGCGTCTTTCCCTATTGGAGCTGGGAACCATGGGAGCATGGTGAGGCATGGATTTTTCTAATAGGTGCACCCTCCACCGAAATCCTCGCTCTGAGGATTCTCCTGGACTCCTGGCAAGCATAGTATCCGCGCAGATGAGGTCAGTCAGTCCATTTTCCCTTTTCAAAGTTACGGCAGATCTCCATATGGAATGCTGACTCATAAAAACGTCCTTTTCTCACTGCAGCTCATGTGAATTTGGGCATATAGGGTGCAAATCCGAAAATCTGACAACTCCAATGAACTATAAATGTAGTTTAAGTATTCAAAGGATATTCGCCAATAGTATAGTTATACACAAACACTCGCCAAATTTGTTGCAAACTAAAACGGCTATCAATCACGCAAAGATTTCGACATCACCTAGATGCGTGCGTGATACTTATTTTGGGAGCCCGTTACCTTACCAACTGCGCCATCCGTTTTGGCAGCGTCGACGACTAAACCTTCGGCATAAGCAACATTTATAGTAGTGCATCGGAGTCCGATTCGGGCCATATCTCAGCCTTCACTTGCGTGAACGGGGTTATTCCCAGAATCACCCTCTCGATGGAGTGTTCAACGACGCTAAGCGCATTCCCATCCTGCTTGCGCAACGCCCAGTTTTCTGGGGAGTACGTCAAAGCAGGGAGAACCGTTGCGTTAAAGAGGTGGGCACGGAGCCTCGTGTTCTTCGCCTCCTTCACTACGTCCTCGATGCTCTTGTAAGCTCCTCAAGCCGCTCGTTTCCTCCTGCGCAGCTCTGGAGCGAGGCCGTTCATCATGTTGACTTCCAACCCAGGTATCCGTACCTGAAGCACTCGGATATGGTCGTTCCGTTGAGCGAGAATGAGCATTCGGGACCCATCCGTTCTTCATGAGCATCGTCTTCGTCAGATTCAGTTGGAGACCAATCTTTCCGCACGCGTCGTCGGTGTCGGCCAGCATCCATTACGCTTCGCTGATGTTTGACGTTATAAGGACGATGTCATCAGCGAAGCGAAGATGTTTGAGAGGCCGGCCATCAGCTTGCACTCCTATGTTATCCCATTCCAATTCCCGCATGATGTCTTCGAGAGTGGCGCTGAGTAGTTTCCGGGACACCGTATCGACTTGCCGAACCCTTCTCTTGACGTCGATGGTGATGTCGTCGTAGAATGGAGAAATCCTGGCTGTGAAGTTGCTGTGGAGCTCACGAAATACCTTGCCGTGGGTACCGATGTGAAGTTCTCCTGGGGCCAATTTTGGCGTTGAAGTAACCAACGATGACCTTGTAGAATGTGCGCTCTTCCCTGTAGAACTTCTCCAAGTACATATAGGAGGCCTCAATCTCCTCTTCGTCGTAGCTGGATGTTGGAGTGTAGGCGAAGGAGATAGTCAAGGCCGGTATTGATCCACATCTTTTCAACCGCAAACGACCGATTTGGGTTGTTAGTTGTTCGGATGAATCGATGTTCATGACCAAGTTCGTGTTGACGAGGACACGGACTACACCAAATCTTTTACTGTCGCAGGTTCCAAGGAACAATTCTTCTCCAGTGTCAAAGGTGACGTTCAGTGGCCGGTGTCTCCTCGTCTCGGTCAGTCCGATGACGCCGTACCTGATCTTCCTTGCCTGCATCATCAAATCCTCGATGGAAGCCTCCGATGCAAGCGTGCGTGCTTTGAAGGTACAAATCGTCATCGTAGTTCTTCTTGTTTCAGGCAGCCTAGATAGCCCCTCCGACCTCGTTCTCACTGGAGTCGCCGTACCAGTGACTCTTCCGACATCAGGGGAACACTCTCTACTGTTGCTGTATGGAGCTTGAGAAAAATGTAACCCCACATGAAATAGCTTGCTGGGCTCTATTCCTCCATGGGGAGCTGAAGTAAGATTTCACCGGAAAGTTAGCTGGGCTTCCCGGAAGTGAAAGATGGAGCTTATTTGTTGGAGGCGACTCCGAACTGTCTCCCCTGTACCTTCCAGTCACTTGAATGCCTGGCTTCTGGTCGGATAGATGTGAGGGATACAATCTGCAGACACGCAAGCACACCCACTCACGCATTCATGAACATACGCACGCGCTGACAGAAGGTATAGATCGTTCGGATACTGCAGAGACAGGGAATCTATCCTCTGAATCCACCCGCGTCTCAGAGCAGGCACAAGGTCGCGTTTGGTCCGCGATAAGCCCCCTACCCGCCACCTGGGGACGCGCCACGTAGCCTCGCGACTAACCGGCTGGAATCCCTCGTATTAGGGAGATCCGTGGTATCGGTCCTTATCCGTATCTATTCGACATATATATATATATTTATATTTATATCGATGCACATATATATCGATACACATATTTTGTTATCCGACCAGGTCGAACTCCGATGAACTACAACTGCAGCTCAAAGGCTAGGTCCGGGCAAAATTCCATCTCCCGAATTTCTATTGGATTCGTAGCCACCGGCCACGCTTTGGACGAAAACTATGGAAAAGTCCCCGAAAAAGTCCAACAACAAACGCATTCCATCGAGGAATCTCGGCGCGGCGTTTGCGGGTTTGCTGCGTCCGTGCTTTCAAATGACGTTATACGGCACGACCTACATGATGTCTATTGTGGCGTCGTAGGAAAAAATTCATATTCAAAGGAGTGGTGGTCCGTTGAACGGGGTGAGGAAGGTTTCACGAAGTGTTCATTAGGTGGTGTGTACCTGAGCGTCCGTCATTTTTCAGAATGCACGCGCACAGCTTTTGTCGGTTGGAGCGTGTTTTCCCATGGTTACCGTAGTCGCCGGACCTTTTGACACATATCTAGCGGTAGAGCTTATATCGAGGACTCAAACTTGAGATACGTGCTACACATACGGTTTGGACTCTAGAGGGCAGAAAACCTTGGTGGGCAAGATTCTGACCGGACCTTGCCTTTAAGAATGGAATGAACACGTTGTCTCGCAGAATTTATTGGCAAACACATCCCATCTTCAACATTACCACACTTCCCAAATATGCCTCTCCAACTCTATTCCTCCATGTTTTGTATATCTAGACAACTTCATCATCTATTCCTCAGCCAGTTGTCACTGCAAACCCGATACGACCTACGGCTGGATAGTATGGTCCCGAAATTGAGCTCGACATGGTGTTTGTGGACGTCTATGATGTCAACGGAAAATACTATAATTATTAATAATATTAGGTTGTCACATAGGCTCCCGCTGTCTTGAAATCTTCGGGAAAAAAGTTTCAAAAAAATCGTTCAACAACCGCCAACAATCGAAGTACGCACAGCAACATTGTTTGGACTTTTACAGTAACAGCTCAACTCCGCCGGTCCAGAAATTCGTGGACTACGAGAGGAAGAACTGAGTCGGGCAGTGCTAAAGAACACCGTCTTTGGCAAATCGGTTCTCGCTCACTAGATAATCTTGTAATCTTATAACCATTGCTTTGTTAGAGCTGGAGTTGTGCTACATAATGTGCAATTAAAAATTCCTCTGCGAGCTCTCTGACTTTCCTAAGAGTTCAACCAACAAAATTAAGGCGCTCTTCACAGCGTGTCAAAATGATGCGATTTCCATAGAACGCTTGGAACCTTCCATAAAATAGCACATACCGATTAGTATGCTCAGATAGTTGGTGTTGCCAGTCAGAGTGGAAAAAATCTCACTGCAATTTGCTTCAATTCCAGAGAGAAAAACGGCATAATCAAAATTTTAGGTTACCAAGTTTGGTGCCTGTGCTTGAGACTGATCGGCGATGAAATAACGGGAGAAAGTATCACGAGAATAAGAGGCCTCGAGGTTACTCCACTCAAATTTGGTTAGCCTCATGCAAAGTTTTGTCCCACTTATTATTCGTGCAAGTGCTGTTACCGAATTTGCATTCTTGAGGCGTTCACTCCAAAGTTAACTACATTTTCAAAACGATACAAAGAAATATGGTTCACACTCACTAATGTTCGCAAGATTAAGCGTTTTAAAAGGGCATGTGGACATAAGGAAAACCTAGTCGGGAATCATTTACTGCAAACGTTCAAAAATCCCTATGCAAAAACAGTGGAAACTTTTGTAACAACCTAATAATATCCTAACAAGAGCTTCTCATTTACATCTTGTGCTCGTGACTAATCATTGTATAGCCCATTCATGTGCATGTAAATAAATAAACAAATAAATACCATCGAGGGGAGAGGCAGAAATTGTGGGTTGAACATGGCTCTAAATTTCTGTTTGAGTCAGAAGAGATATGTACATAATCTCCTTTAAAGGCGGTCTCTCACGTTTCAAAATGTTCTGCAGAGTAGGATAATAGCGCAATCTGTGTGAAAAGGAGAACAATTTCAGCGAAACGTCTTGAAATCATCGCGAACCCTGTATTCCGAAAGATTGCTTGGCCGAAAGCTTCAGAACTCCCCGAGAACTTTGGAACTTTGGGAAATATTTAACAGGTGTATCATCAAAATTGAGCAGTACTCAGAGATTCCGGGACAACGAACGCAGGGCAAACACGTTTCAACAGCAGTTACACCGCGAGGTGAAAGCTTATTTTGTCGCCCCACGAGCTGCTTTCGCCCCTAGAAGGCTGTGTTTCGGGGGCGATGAACTGGTTTGCATGTCTGAAACCTTGGATCGCAGCTCAATCTGGGCACAGGGCTATGTTCGCACTGCAGACTTGGGTAAGTGGATGCTTACCCAAGCTCATCCAAAAATAATAATTATCGCACTGCGCCACGGTTTTACCCGGGCCTCAGCCAGCCTGACGAGTCTCGCTGGGCTCCCCTTGTCTCCGGCGGAGCGGAGACACGACTAAACTTTGATGCTCAACCAGCGGCTTATATACACCTCCCAGGGGGCGTGTCGCCACGTGGCAAGGAGCAGGCAGAACGCAGGTTGAACTGCACCACAGTTCATTGGGCAAAAAAAAACGCAGCCGAAACACGGGGTTTGCTGCTCTTAGCAGACGGAATGCAGCAGTTCTTCCACTTGCAGCAATGTTTGCCTTCCATTTCTTGAAGGTGTGGCTTCCCAAGTTGTGCTGCGTTTGCCTTATCCAGTTATCTGAGTAGTTACTGAGTTGTTCATGAGTTGTTCATGGTTCGCTATACACATTAAAGGACTAGCGGTACAGACTACAACCAGTCGTGAAAGGGTTCACTGGACATGTGGGAACATTTCACTCACATCACTGCAGTGAACACCGAGGTGGTTCAGAATCTGCTAGCATCTGAGAAGCGAAAAGAGGTGAGACTCTGCCTTTGAAGAAAGATACTCATCAGTGCTGATGTTAACTACCAGCAACTTTGAAGTTTGGAAAAGATTGTCGATAATAGGGGATCGTCTTCTATTGAAAGAACACCCAATCCCCTGTGTAAATCGCATCTAAATGGTTATGTTCGTACTGGAATTAGACGGTTTTCTCTTCTGCCGCAAGCCTGGTTCTAAAAAGCGGTTCGAAACAATTTACACCCATGCCCGTGTACAGACGCACTGCCGAGACGAGACGACGTCACAGTCAGTCTGTGACTGTTGCAAGACAGGAAGCATTGTACACGAGACGACTGCGGACATACTCGCTGAATCGATTCCACTGTTTCGGTTTCATCATCCTCTACCGCACATCTCGTGGCCCTTACCCGAGCGCCTTAAGGATAATGAATTCCTCCAGCATGCCACATCTGCTCGAAATACATGCCGCTTTGTGTTCACAGCTGTGCATTCCATTGCCGGCAGCATTCAACGGCACAGAGTCGTCATCATTTGTACTTTTCTCTTGTTTGCCGCTTTGATTCGCATGATAATTTTGATCTTTGATTGGGAACTATATTTTCCGTGTAGCTCGTCAATCCACCCACACAGTTATCCACAGTATTGAGCCACAGTATTAGGCACATTACGTGCATGGTCTTATCTTTGGAGTTTTGCTATATTATCCATAGTTGAATTCTTAGATTCCACTTGAGTTATCATATATGCAAACCTTCAACGGAAGTGCGAATGAAAAATTGTTGGTGGAGGGGGAGGGAGTGGAGAGAGCGTGGAAACCTTGGCCAGCCACATTAGGAACCCGGGCTAGGATTCATAAAGCATTAACCACACAGACCAAAGGTGGTTAGCGTGATTGGTTCTCTTATAGACCAGATAGTCTTACCGTTTTGCTTAGCTATGCATTCATGAATCCTAGCCTCGTATGGTCGTAATTTTAGGATGAAAATTATGAAAAAAGTCTTTAAGTGTGAGCACTCCAGTATAATAGTGCGATGGGTTCGCGCTAGGTCAGAGATAGAATTAGGGTGCAAGAAAGTCTTGAGCCGTTTGATACTTTCTTTCTGCATTATTCTATTACTCAGTATACAATGGAATTTACTCAAAAATATAACCACCATAGTTAGCCACTGTAGTGTCCCTTCTCGTAGAACTGGGAGACTGGGAGTCAAAAAAATCGCTGATCGCCCTTTCAACATCCCCAACTTTGGTGATTTTTTTCTCAACTAGATATGCCTTGAAGGAGGGAAATAAGTGGTGGTCGAAGGAGGTAATGTTAGCGGAATAGTCTCAGACAATCGAACAGCGGGTAGGACCCCCATTGTCTCTCCTAATTTTTGAGTTGGGGGAGCAGATATCGACGCTCTGCTTGAGCAGAACGTGTTGCTCATGCCCCCGAACGTGCTGCATTCCGCCTCCCCAGACTTGCTGCCGTTGAATTATTCCATGTTGAACTGAGGAGAATTCACCATCCTAATGTACGGTGCACTTCAGCTGGATGGAGTGACGGAGGGCTTCGGCACAGGTCTAAGGGCTGCAGCTGGATTTGGGTGTGTAGAATATTCAAGCCTCAAAATGTTTGCTCTTCTATGAGCAATATTTTTGCCTCGAACCCACGGCGGTGCCACTGCCTGCGCTGTCGCCGAGGATAGAACGTCGAACATTGCTCTTATTCCAGCAGATTTCGTTTAATCTCCGAGCGCAATTCGCGTAAAATAGAGCGTATTTCGCTCATTTTTTGGAAATTTACGTGTATTTTTCGGGTGAAATGGGGAAACATTTCGGCGAAAAATAAGCGAAATCTGCTCGAAAGCACACGTAATCCGCTCAGATTTTGTCATCTGAACAGGTGTAAAGAAGAGGCATATCTTTGCGGGAGAGGAGAGGGGTTTTTTTGTTAGATTCGCAGACGAATCTCAGCTCAAAAGGAAGCACTTCCGAAGATGCCACTGGCGTGAGTGCTACTTCTAGAGGCAGCACCTACCAAAATCTTCATGCCGGGGATGTAGGTTGACGCCATTGAAGGGTTAACGGAATTCCAATGGTGAATGAAGTGCCCAAAATCAACAACTACTTACAAGGTACTATAGCATCAACAGTAGACTGCTATGAACCACGAACGACCTGTTGTGCCCACTATTCTTCCTACTGTCATTCATGCTTTTTCACTCTGGGAGCTCCCCTTCTTCAGTACTTTCTCTTCGCTCTCTACTGACGCATCGTTGAATTTGCTGTCCATATGATACAGTCTCACTCACAGTTCTACCTATACATGCATCTGTGTTGCCGTCTTCTTCCACTTTTTTCGCAGTTGAGCAGCTGCAGCCTTTGAGACAGTTTTTTTTTCCTTTGCATTAACCGAACTGATGAAATATCATGGCGTTGGAAACCGTCTTTTTGCCTCCACTATCAATACGTGAACAGAATAAATCAGAAGGTAAATTACAACGAAAACTTATTTACTCATTATTTATTGAAATGCACTTCAGGTAAATCACAATACGTAAGAAAGGAATGAACATAATGCCTCCTTCACACGAAAAAAAAACAATAGACAAATAGCAATACAACAAAGAAAATACAGAAAAGTCCAGCGGTCGAGGCACGTGCGCATGCGTCTCACCATCTGTTTACTCGGGTAACAGGAGGACGAACTAAGAGCGAACGAGAGAAAGAGCGGGGATACCAGTGAGATGTGTGGATGTGCAGAGAATCACAAGCGCCACGTTGCATGTGATTCAGCGCGTGCTGCGGGTCTCAATCACTGGAATCTCCCTTAATTTAGCGGAGCGTTTGCACGCATGAAATTCATTCATTAATGTGAACCGTGACATGATGACTTGTTTAGTTTCTTTCTCTCTAACAACTCTCTTTTTTCCTTCTTCTGTCTTTTTTCAGTTCTGTCTCTGCTTTTCGCATCCATTTATTCACACTGGATCCTTCCTGCGATTCAGTTTCATGTTCAGAAAAGTTCGATTCTATTTTGTACGCTGCGATTTTTAACATCACCGCGCAGAATGTCAGGTGCACTCTGGGCTCCTTCACCGACGATGACGTGGCCCCCGAATACGTCGCCTGCGCCAACATTAGTGGCAGGCTTATCTGCAGCATACGTACAATGACCAGAAAATGGCTCATGGCTAATTTGTGAAATATCTTTCGACCTCGAAATTGTTCCTTTCTTTTCTTCAACTTTTACTTTTTTTGTTGGAACTGTACCGACAAGGCCAATTTGGATGTTTTCACCCCCCCCCCCCTCCTCCCCCACTTCCCCTCGCGAGGAAGCCATCAACACTAGAAAGCATACAAATGCATGCAGGAAATGCTATCAGATCAGAGAAAAGAAATTCTGCGCCCTGCAACTTATCCACTTTGACACCGATTATGGAAAATATAAATCGTATTATATCTAGCCTGTTGCTACAGACTTCGCCCCTAGTGATGGCAATTCCGGCTCATTCTTTTCTTTTGGCGCTCACACTTACTGGCATTCTATTATATTATAGTAACATTTTCTGCTATGAATTCACCCGAGGTTGAAAATCGCCATTCCTAGTAGCGGCTGCTCTACAGAGAAGGTGTATGCATCTCGACTGTCGCATCCCGACGCAAAACATTCATTAAGCCCGCTCGCTCACCATGATGTTGAGGAAAAAGTAAAGTAAGTAACTTTTCAATGCCCACACAGTATTCCTGCTCTCAAAAGAGTTAGTGAAAAAAATCGAGTCTGTATAGCGTTCCTTCCTTAACATTCTCTATCGCGCAGTGTTTTTGAGGAAAATTGCTTCGTGAAATTGACCATTCTGAAACAGCACATGTTCACTCACAGCTTTTCAGTCAACCAGGCTAACTCATTAATAATTCCGACAGCAGTACAAAATAAACTTGGGCGAAAGTCGACCTAGACTTACCAGCAAGTCAGGAGGTCATCAAGTGGGTAACTGGGAATCTATATGATGATGTTTGAGTTGGTTTACCATAATTTTTTGCTCTTTCAGATAGCCTGCGATGCTGGCTCTTCATCCAGTTTCCAGCCTTCATGGACACTGTATCATACAGCGAGAAAAGGTGAGACAAGGCTTGTGGACCAAGTATTATTCGTCTTGTGGGTAGAAATATCGAAGATTCTCTGACCGAAAAGGTAGTATTGCTATCCCTGTGTCACCACGCCCAAAACAAGGGCTACGTTGTAGAAAAGACTATGAATGAAGCTCAAATAAAACTATTTCTCCCTAAGCGAAAAGAAAATTGGAAGCAATTCATAGTTGGAGCAAATCCAACTGTGAATTGCTTGTGCACCATTTCAAGATTCAAGGATCATGCAAGCCGATGTGGTTGTAATGAACCTGTGCTGTGCCTTCGCCAATTCACACTACTATCCATGGGAATTTTTGCTTCTGAACAGGAGAAGTGCACCCAGGTCGACCGCGTAGATCGAAATGAAACCTTACTTACTTGGGAGCATAGCCTGAAGTGCCGCAGTATTCTATCCTTCCTTGCGCTCGGATCTTGGAAGGAAGTATACAAAAGTACAGGGGAGAGCGTGAGTTATTATACAATGTTTGCTCATTTATTTCTCCGTCAGACCCCATGCTTCACTACGCTCTTTCCACTGTGGAGTAGAGACAAATTCAAAGTATCGTTCAGCTAAAACGTGGTTTTCTAGGACAACTTTTCTTTGGAGCAGTTGGCCTCAAAACGAATTTCTGAAAAAAAAGCGGGTTGTTGTGGAAATTTTCCCTGCAAAATCCACCAAATCTTTAGCGAAGAGCTAACTGCTTGGATGCCTCTTGCAGGGCATGGAGTACTCTTACCAAAGATAGCCAGGATTCCTCATAAAAGCGGATCATAAGAAAAAAGGGAAGGAAGAGGGGAAAAAACAACGGCTTCTCCATGCTCCCAGTGATGGCCAATTTTCACAAAATTCGCTCACAAAAAAATTTCTGTTGGAAGACAGGACATACTTCAGTGAATAGATGTGATCCAGAAACCAGAATAAAAACGCTGCAAAATTGCTGCGGGATCTCATCAAAAGGCCCGGATATGGGCGACCCGTGCCCCTCGAAATCTAAGGCTTGACTTTCTCCAAGCAAGTTTTGGAACAGCCTCGTTCTGTGCTCTTATCAACACAGATCTCGAGTGGATGTCGCATATACATCTTATAACCGTCGTCAAGAACCGAAAGTACTTTTATTCCGCTTAAAACCGTTGTAAAAAACTGTTTTTGTAGCTGTTTTGCTCAGAATTAGTGCATCTGGCGACACCGAGAATCTGCACTGAACGTTTCCAATAAGTTTATCCGTTATCTAGCAAAACTTTAGAACATATTTAAGATCAGAAAATAGATGAAATCCAACTCTCTCAATAAAATCTAGTATGGCGACAAAAATCTCAGTACTGCAGAGAAATAAACCACGAAATGAGCAGAGAAATAAACCACCAAACGATGTACAATACCTTATGGCCTACCCGTATCAGTATTAACGTGGCTCGAGCCCTTTAACATCTGCTCAGATGTTCACTACTTCAGTGCTGCTCGACCAAGTGGTCGCCTGGTGGTGGTTGATGCCTAGACACCTCCAGGAGCGCCACGAAATTTCTCACAACCCGAGGGTAAAACTGACATACATTCTGTTGTACTCCGTTATTGGAAGCTCCAAAGCAAACATATTTCATTCTGATCTACCGAGTCGGCCATTTGCACTGTCCTCGTAGGGTTAAGCGCATGAAGTAGGATTACTGCGTACTTCATACACATATAGCCTTTCGATGTGGACAAAAGTGACCAACGATACTCGGTATATCTGCGTTATATGCATACAATACAGGTGACTATTGGATTGGCCTGAGTTACTCCGAGTGTCTATCGTTAGGCTAAAATGAAGTGGGCGGAGCTTGTCTGCAAGGCGAGAACTCATCAGCCAATGAAGAACTAGTCCGACCGTAACCAGCTGATATCACATGCCCCATTTCACCTAATGAAATTTTATTTTAAAAGCTAACGCGTCTATCCAGTAAGTTCCCTGAAGTACGTACATATGTGTATGCATTACGGCACTGTCTAGAAGCTCCTAAATTCCATCTCCTAAATTCCATGTGTACTTTGTTTCACCTTCCTAAATTCTGCGTTGTGTTCAAGTGATTTGCAGTAAGTATGTAGATGGCCCCAGCTCACAGCTGCAATTTTTTTCTTCAGATTTGACGCTATGCTTTTTAATTCACCATTTTAGAGAAACAGGGATCAGATAATACCAGAGCAACAAGAAGTATGAAAAAGGGGTGAAATTTCTCCGAATCGCAATCGCTAAAGCCTGTGCCAAACCTACGGTAGCTGTAGCTAAGACCTACTCGAGTCAGTAAAGACACAGTGTCTTTCATATCCCATGTTCTCTGATCATAAAACCTGGACATTCTCACTTCGATTGTATTTACTTATTCAAGTGCGTTTTACTACTTATTTTTTCAGTTATTTACTTACGTTGTTTATGCGCGTTTCATAATTATGAGGTCATCCCCAAATTTCGACTTTCCAAGAGCAGCAGCTGCCAGGGAACTTTCCTGCTTCAATACTAGTGTGCCCAAAATTCGATTATCGTTGCTCTCACCCTAAATGCTTTGAGAATAGTTCTTTTTTAAACTTTTCATAACGTTTCATAACATGAGACCACTCTAAGAAATCTCACAATTGTCCAACAGTTACTGCAGATTTTATGTTGTAGCATACATGTAAAAGTAAATACGGATCATAAGTACGTTTTTAACCAAGCCTTGATGTTTTCGCTTTATTTTGAATATTATTTTGAATATAAAACCCAAAATGGAACGCTTGAAAATGTGATTCTCAGTAGTCGATCTATTGCATGAGAGATAGGGTGATTTTTTAGAACAGAACAGTGCCATCTGAGAATATCCTATGTTTTCTAACGTGCTAAGGGTTTCGCAGCCCTTGCAGGGTTTCCGTTCACCACGAACGCAGGACTCTTGGAGCTACTCTGAAAGGCGCCTTGTACAGAAATGAGAATCAGTTGGATCTGGAGCTTCCTGCGTCAGATTCGAAGGTCTGGAGAGTTATGAGGGGAGTCAGCAATGCCTACAGACATGCAGTTAAGAGATTCCAGAAGCTTACCGATCGGCACGGGGTTACATGAGCGAATTTTACACAGAAGATCACAGCAAAACTTCGATCAAAGTCAGTTGTGTTGCATAGTAACAGTAAGTAGTCCAAGAGGCCTATTCAGATGGTGTTTTTGGTCCAAAGTGGGTGCTTCCCTTCCGAAGGAATTCCGAGGGATGCAGGTACCACTAGTAGGATCTACGCACCTGGTCATATTAACCTTATCCGATCTGTGCTGGATTTGGATTGCTTCGCATCAGGGCTGTGCGTCACTAACGTAACGAATTAACGCATTAACGCGTAACGGCCATTTTTGGCCTAACGTAACGAACTAACGAATTAACGAAAAATCCCAAAAATCCGTTAGAATCAATTTCGTTAAAGGGCCAAATTGTATCTGAAATGCGTTCTTCTCTCGCTCTAGTACACAACTTCCTCGTGATATACATCAAATTATGCGCATAACCACGACGATTGTGAAATCTGCAGTAAGGCATCCGAAGAACAATCTGCTTTCCTGAACACCTTATCATCTTAGTTTTTATGAACTAAAGCGATTTCTGTGGGTACAGCAGTTCGATTGTTGAGGTCAAATATACTAATGAGAACTTTCATGAACCTGCAACTTTTTTAGGAAGTAGACGAATACCTTGCGCAGAAGCCATCAATCTCTAATGACCCTTTGAGTGTTGGTATTAACACCTCGAAATTCCCTTGTATCAAAATGTTAGCATATAAATAGCTTTCCGCAACGGCAATTGGGTGCGAGCGTCTCTTCTCAACTGCAGGCTTGATTGTACCACATCTAAAGACCAGCTTGACTGTAGAAAATTTGGGAAAACTGCTCTCTTTCCATAACATATGTTAGTACTTGTGCTAGGATTTTGAGGTACGCCTACGTGATTTGTCCTTTGAGATTCTCATATTCTGTTATGAAGCCAGAGGTCTTAAGAGTACTCAATTGCGAAAATTGCGAAGCAAAATAACCCGACTCTCAACCGAAGACATCATTTCCATTCGTTCGTTTTTCAGTCGTCTGATGATTGAATATATTTCTTTTTCTGTATGCATAGAAGAGAAATTTTCATTTTTAAGTGTTTTCATTCTGCTATACAGTACTTCTACAGCCAGAAATGAATAAAATAATAAAATGTTAGCATTTGCACCAGTTTTTTGTTGAATCTACAGCTTATTTGCTTTGAATATCAGTCAGAGAACTCGAATACTTGTTATAGCTGCTGAAACTTATTGAAATATTCAAGGATCCGCTTCCTAACGGATTAACGAATTAACGCATTAATGCGTAACGGCCATTTTTGGCCTAACGTAACGAATTAACGGATTAACGAAAGCTGAAATTTTTCTAACGCACAGTCCTGCTTCGCATGCGTGACATTGGTGGACGCCTCAGAATAAATATTAAATAAATGTATAAATGAATGAATAAAAAACAGAATAGTAAAATAAACCTTCTAAGTTGGAAAATCGGAGGTGGAAGTACGGGTCCGAATGGCATTCTGTAACAACCGCGCGCTGTACCTGGCTTCCGTAGACTGCAGTACAGTCTTGGCGTAGTGCAAGAGAGTCCTGCCAGCACGCTTGCTAGCATGTTTTATTGGACGACATTAAAAAAGCCATGTTTTCCAACGCTGCTATAATTGATGAAGTGGTTGAGATGGCGTAACATCCATGTCTTGTCCAGCAGGTATTCCTGGCCTAAAACTTATGGAGAACCTCTGGACATCATTCAACTCAGAACTGTCAATGGCTTGGAACGTGCAGTCCAGCAAGTAAGCAGCGGATCCCAGACGTTAGAAATTCATACATACTTCCAGTGCGCCACTATTGACTCCTTTAACTGGCCAACTGGCCAACTGGTGTGGAGGAGCTGTCCATAAATGATTCTTCATGTGCTCGAACTTTCTCTCGGTAACCGTGTGATTTTATGAAGTGATCCTGTATCATCAAAAGGTATGAAGGGTTAAAAGCATTCAAAAAATCAGAGAAAGAGACACAACAGCCAAATTTCGGCTACAGCAGTTTCTTGAGGAGGTGAATCTACCTATCAAGGATAGAAAGTTGCTTGAGAGCAGCTGTTTCTGAAAACTCGAAATTCAGGAGTGACCTTATACATATAGGAAGCACAAATGTCCGCAGTCAAGAGGGACGTGGCCACGACGCGGCTTTAGACAGAGACACAGGCGCTCTGCATGCTGCCACAGGTTGTCTGCAGAGTCAGAGAAGCCAGAGGAGCATAGAGAGCACCTGTGTCTGATCAAGGAGCCGCGCCGTGACCACGCCTCTCTTGACTGCGGACATTTGGAGCTTCCTGTACATGTTTGTGGAACGCACTGTATTTTGTCAGCAAAACTTAGTTCAGTTCTTGGACATAATCTTCCTACCAGGCATGATAAACATGATAATTAGCTGAACTGTGTTACCTCTAACGCTGATGCTATAGTCCACGTGGAGTATATACCCTGCGTCGCCGTTGCTGGCGAATCGCCAATGTTGGCGATGGCGGATCGCTAACATCGGCGACCGGCAAGATCAATAGGCACCGATGACACAGTCGCCAACATTGGCGACGGTCGTACGCCAAATTCGGCGATCGCTTCTGCTTCTGCGGCTGCCGCGACCCCCACGTCCAAAATCGATGAGCATCGCTGATACGGTGGTCAACGACAGCGACGCAGGGTGCCACACTCCACGTGGAGTGTGGTACCCTGCGTCGGCACCAGCGCCAACCTAAGTTACGCGCGACACAGTGCGGTGCGGTGCATGATCAGGGAAGGTTCAAAGACTCTCGACCCTCAACATTCAAAATCGCGATTCAGAGTTGGCTTCACAAAGTATGTTACCCCGCTCCAATGCTGATTTTGATCCCTAATTTGGTCTGAGGATCACTTGCGGAGAGCTAGAGACCATTACATTTCTGACTAGCGCTAATTTTCAGTAATGGTATTTTGGGAGGAAAACTGAATTAGTTCAGTGCTTGAGAAAAGTATCCCTTCCTATCAGGCAACGAACGGCGTGTAAAGGAGTGTTTACACTTTTTCGCGACGCGATAGGCGTCGCGGCGGCCGGTAGCGAAGCCGTCGCGTCGCCCAGTTGCACCATGCTGAACGTCGCAAATTTACGTGCCCACGCAAAATTACATGCACACCCCCATTTAACGGATCATGAGTTTCCACGGACTGTTTTGGACCTCATTTTACCATTTGTGGTCTGGAATGTTCAGAAAAAGTTCTCAGCGATTTTCAATGGTGATCTTTGCGATGCTGTTTTGCGAAGTGTTCTTCGCCAAGGATGTTTGTTTCCAGGATATGGAAGGATGCATTGGGGGTTTTTCTCATTTATTTGTTCAGAGATTTTTTTTTGTATTTAAGTTATCAGGATGGTTTTCTTCTATGCATACATTGTTGTAGTCCCGTGCTTCGATGCTTTGTGTCTTTCCGCATTCAGGTGTTTTCTAGTGGTACTGCCAGGGATTTCTTTGGTGGTATACGTTGAGAGATTTGTTTCACTAAGTCACGTTCTAGCCCCACGCTTTTGATCTTTTCCAATCTTTCACTGGTTAGACGTGTTATCTTGTGATTTCTATGGGGTGGGGGTCTTGCACCGATTTCACCACAAAACCACACCGGAATGTGAAAAATCATAAGTGTTGGAGCGCAGGACTACCTTACATTCACCTATGAAGCAATATCGCGCTGATCGAACGCTGTTCTGAAACACCTGTACAACAAAGTCTACGTGAAAAGGAAACGATGCCGACAATTCAAATTCAAAAGAAAATCTCTAGATCAATATATGGATGTAACATGTAAACCTACATTGTGTTTTTCCACAGCTCGGCTGGCAAGTTGTAAGTAGTAACCTCTCGTAAAAAGCAGGCAACATTAGGAACTTAAGAAGCTCACAAAATCACTACCTAAACGCATACGACGCGTCCAAGTTCGTTCACGTTCACATCTCCAACCGAATTCGTCTTATTCTATAGGTTTTGGGCCAAACCATTCGAGAAACTATGGAACAGTGGCCAACTCTAGTGCGCAACATCAGCGAAAACCAGCGCGTGGTTTTTCAAGAAAAAATATAAACAGTGCGCGACGTCGCGTCGCGATGGGAAACGCCAACTGCCACATCGCGACCATTGTTTGTGTATGCATCCACTCGGGACCCATCGCATTTGAACAGTTTGCTGGGACGCGACGGTCGCGTCGCGCCGAAGTATAAACACTCCTCAACAATTATGAGCTGACTGATTGATCCTTATTCAGCGGTTAATCACTAGCCGTACGTTGATCTTGTGCGCATGTAGTCGAGTTCTCTACTCCTGGCAGAAGCGGACAACCAGAGCCAGCATGCAGAGCAGCTGTGTCGCTGTCCAGCAAAGCCGCGCCGCGGTGCCGCCCCTTGTCCACGGCGATTTGGGGTTCCCTGTATATGGCTGGGCTATACAAAAATTCCAAAAGCTATTACTAGTATGTCTGTATTGTCTTGTCATGGGCTGCATTTTCTTCAATCCTTCCCATAGTTCGTGCACTTCGATAGAAAACGGAAATAAAGTGTGATTTCAATGATTTCAATGCGTATGCTAGTGTACCTCGCAACCGCGGAGCAGCGTTGCCGCATCGCGGTATTTTGCCCCGTTCTCTCGCGTCCTACCACGCAACGAGTGTGGTATTTCTAAAAAAAAGCAAAGGTTATTTCCCGAAATTGGTGTAGGAGCATGACCGGTATATCTTGCGCATAACCGTAATCTTTACAGTGTTGGAAGTATGACAAGCCAAAATTACTCAGCAGTGCTTGAATTCCACCTCCCATCTTTAGATTCTAAGCTGTGCTATTACTTCATGTTTGCAGTGCAGTACTTTAAAATATTCAAATCTGAGTTACAATGACTATGAGAGCATGGGAGACCCCGATGGTCGAGAGCTCTCGCAATTCCGTTGCGGTTGCAATAGGTTCTGAGAAGTGCAACGTGTGTACTGACAGGTCCTGCCGATCATGTCCTAATCGTCTAGTGTTGACCTGCTATGTACGTGTCGAGGGGTGTCGTGACCACAGAGGAACTGCCTAGCAGTGAGGCTGCATTGCGGTTATGAAGCGATGTCCATGAGTACTATCTGCCGAACTGCTCACGACGACCGAAAGTACACTCTCCGAGATTCATGAACATCCTGGAAAAGCTATGGTCTATTCGCTTTTTTAGAATGACTGGTGGTAGGCAGAAAATGGGAATGCTCTGTTTGAGAGATCCGTCTCCGTCAGCTATGTATGAGAAGTTAAGTGTAACAGGTTACATCGCATTCTGAAAAGAAAAAAACTCGTCCATTCACTCAGACATCCGCGCGGCAAGAAGTACTCTGCTGCTGAGCTGTGATTGGTCGATTCACGCACGCGTTGCGGCTGCAGCCATCGAAGATTGCAGCGGTCGGTTCTGCACGGAAATGGACAAGTGTTCTTGGCTTGAATAGGATGGATGAGCGCTACCGCAGTCAACAAATTGTGAGGAGGTGGCCACCTATATCATTCAATGCGTCAAATTTGAAAGATGAGCGTGAATTTGTGAAACATATGCCTGTGGCGCGGTCGCGTCGCGGCGTACGTCTTGACCGCCGCCTCCTCAACAGGGATGAGCGGAAGTCAGATTTGAAATTTCGGAACTTGGAAATCGGAAGTCGGAAGCCCCAAAAAACACCGGAAGGTCAGAAATGCGGGAAGTCGGAAGTACAGAGTAGCAATACATGTATCTACACGGAGACTTGAATGGGGGAGGAGGTTAACCAGTGCATTGTTATTTAGATGAACGAGTGTTCATTTGAAAAGTTTCATCCAATTGTGCCCATGAATCACGTTACTCAGGAACTTAAAAACAGAAGAAAAATGAGTCACCGATGAATAAAGGAAAATTAAATACTAGTAAACCATGGTGGTCAGACAAGGAAACTCAAAAGTTGAGACGAAAGCTTTTTGGAATGGTATAGCCATCACACTGCTCCCAGAATAACAGCTTACAGTGAAGTATGTAGAGCCCTATTAGCCTTTTTTTCTGAGAAGAGTGGAGTGAGAATGGTGCATGTAGCACTTCTGGTATTTGTCTTGTCTTACTGCCGGGTATGTCTTACTGCCGCGTAGAGTAGACGGTGTCAGATACCTGCTAAGAAACTCGGCGAAACTCATATGACAAAATCCTGCTTGCTCACCGTCCAAAACTTCCGAAAACTTCCGGCTTTTCCCGCGATTTTTCGAAAGTCGGAACTCGGAAGTCGGGAGCCCAACCGGAATATCGGAAGTTTCGGAAGTCGGAATTCCGCTCATCCCTGCTCCCCATCCGCGCAGCTCTATCAATGTTGTTCCCTCTCACAACTCCTCCCTCTCAGAGGGACGTGAGATGTATTTGCCACCTCGCACTTAGTTTTCAGCTCACTCCACAATCGAAGTACTTTGATAAGAGTGGTGTACGAAGAGAGCTTAACCGAGAAAGGCTCCATAACAGTAAGTTGAACACAGTGAGCGGGCACCAGGGCTGTGCGTTAGAAAATTTTCGCGTTTCGTTAACCCGTTAATTCGTTACATTAGGTCAAAAATGGCCGTTACGCCTTAATGCGTTGATCCGTTAATCCGTTTGTTCGTTGGAAGACGGATTTGTGAACGTTAGAAGACGGATTTGTAAATATTTTGATAAGTTTCATCAGCCGTAACAAGCAGTAGAGATCCCTGACTGATATTTAGAGCAAGTAAGAAAAAAATCAAAAAAAAAGTTGAAGCAAATGCTAACATTGTTTACTTCTGGCTCTGGAAAAATGGTATGGCAAGATGAAAAGATTTAAGATGGTTTCTCAGGTTTAAAAATGATAGTTTTTCTTGAATGCATACAGAAAAACGAACATGGGCAGTGGTCAAAAGACTGAAAAAAGACAAATGATAGAGATGCCTTCGGTTGAGAGTTGCGCTATTTTGCCTCACAATTTTCACAATAGATCTTTGGCAAAAGGAACGGAAGAGAGCCCTTAAGATCTAAGGTTTCATACGGAAAGTGAGAGACTCAACGCACAAGGCGCGCAGGCTTACCTCGGCGTCCTAGTATAAGTATGTTATGGTGCAGAAAGAGCAGGTTTTTTTCTTCAAATTTCTACAGTCAAGTTGGTTCTTAAATCCGACACAATCAAACATGCCGTTGAGAAGAGATGCTCGCACTCAGTTGCCGGTGCGGAAAGGTATTTATATGCCAACATTTTGATATGAGGGAATTTTGTGATTTCAATATCGCAGCTCTAATACTCAGAAGGATCAATAGAGAATGATGGCTTATGTGCGAGTATTCGTCCACTTCCTACTCTGATAACTGTGCAGCACGAACCCCAAACAGCGTAATGGTTCCAGTAGAAACCCTAACAGCAGCGGTTCTCGGTTGCTGCCATCTTCGCCTCCATTGCTGCCATCCCATCTTTGCTGCTAAAGGGCCGACAGGTTCCAGGTTTATGAAAGTTCTCATTCGTATATCTATCCCCAACAATAATACAGCTATACCCACCGCCATGGCTTTAGTTCATGGAAGCTAGGATGATAAGAATTCATGAAAGCATATTGTTTTTGGGTGCCTTACTGCAGATCATTTACACAGTCGTCGTGGTTATGCGCATCATCTGCTGTATATCACGAGAAAGTTGTGTAGAGCGACAAAAATACGCATTTCAGATACTATTTGGCCTATTAACGAAATGGACCTTAACGGATTTTTGCGGTTTTTCGTTAGTTCGTTACGTAGGTCAAAAACGGCTGTTACGCGTTAATGTGTTGATTCATTACGTTAGTAAGCACAGCCCACCTACCTGCGATGATACTGCCGTGGACACATCTTCCGACCAGGGCAAAAGGATTTTGTCGCGCCAGCTAACGCCGTTAACTGCATGTGCGCATGTGGTTTAGCGCAGTTGGTGAAGTGCAATGCGCACTATCCAGGGTTTCGTGGCGAGACCTATCACAAAACACTCTGACGCGTAGGAAATACCGCAACCATCTCCTAAGAAATAGAAATGGACCATCCGGTAGTCAACAAGAGAGAGGAAGTGAACACATCCCAGGGTACACAGGTTGTGTTCACTAACGTTCACGGATGACTTTACCTCTCTCCGAACTCTTCCGGGTCTACCATGAATCGACATTATTTATTTATTTATTTATTTATTTATTTATTTATTTATTTATGTTATACATCATGACAAGTCACAATGCAGCCCTTCGCAAGGAAGGTAAATTAAGGAGGTACCATAGAAAGGTCATGGAAGGCTCAAAAAGGTGATAAAATTACAGATTTAAACTGCAGCTTACGTGAGACTATCAACCATATGTATCGACCCATTATGTATACATTGTGTATACATATTCCAAAAAATTCTCATTACACATTATAAGTTTCCTTTACCTTACTGACGAGTGCAGGAGGAAACTTATAATATAGCTTTGTTTTCGTATAAGGATAATGCACGAAACGAAAACAAGCATCAGATCCTATGTTGAAATATACAATTATGGTTCCCAATATGTTCACTAACGTTCGATGAAACTACGCCCTCTTTAACTTCCCGATGTGTCATCCAGGAGCCTTATTGGTGTCATGCATACCAGAAGGTAGGCACAACTAGCATACCCCCAGATGTGTTCACTTTGTGAGCCGGATGTGTCACACTGGTTCCCGCTTGTTTTACGCTACTTCATCGCCTTCGATGAGTTCACCATCCCTGAAACCTCCAATATACCGCGAAATCTACGACAGAAAAATTCTCGTAACTGCTCCTTTTAACAGAAAAATTTAGGCACACCAAATCAACAGTGATTTCGAGGTGGTGCTGGATTTGTAGCTCCACCTGGATTGTTACAGTTGCAGAACTCACCTTCGACGAGGATAGAGCTGCACGATTGTCTGAGCAGGAAGAATGGGTCCCCCAAAACCTCCTTGCAAATGGTTGCGAATCCCGCCACATTCTGATAACTGTGCAGCCCGAACGGCGTAACGTGTCCACTAGAAACCCTAGCAGCAATTACTCCCAGCTGCTGCCACCCCCCCTCGCCCTCATTTGCTGCTCAAGCTTTCGTCCCTTTAGCGGCAATTGCTGAAGAGTGGCAGCATTTGAGGGGAGGATGGCAGCAGCTGGTCTACTCGACGCATTACGCCGTTCGGGCTGCGTTCGTGCTGCACAGTTATCAGACCAGATCGTGCATCACCCCACTCGCCGTAAACACTGCGCAGGCGCATACCTTCGGGCCGAGTCGCTTCGGAGGGTAAGTGGCGGTCAAGACGTACGCCGCGACGCGACCGCGCCGCACGCACACGCTCTTCAAGTTCAGGTTTCTTCAAATTCGACTCACTAAATGACATCGTTGGACACCTTCTCACGGTTTGCCGTTTCAGAAAACACTCATCTGTCCCACTAAAGCTTAGAAAAGTTGTTCATATCCACACAGAACTGCTCGTACCCTAGAAGGCTGCAGCCGCGACGCGCACATGAACCGACCAATCAAAGACCAGCAGCGTACCTCTTGTCATGCAGCCTCGGAGGGTACGGGGACCGCGCACCTCCTGCCGAGCCCCGGTTGCCCCGAGTCCGCCGCGGTGCCCTACGCGACCGGCTCCCTCGACGTTACCAGCGGGGCGTGGCTTGGCGCGGTGCCAGGCTGGCAGCGCCGACCGCCTGACCTCTCTGGCGGCTGTCTGGCGCCTCCGCACTCGCCGCGCTCACTGCGGCGTCTCGTCGTCGGCGTCTCGGCGACGCGACGCTCTCTCGCGCGCACTCGTCGCCTGTGCCTCGCGGCCAGCCACGCTCTCTCGCCGGCGTTGTTTTCTTTGGCCGTCGCTTTTTGGTCTTCCTGGCTAGTGCTCACGAGGTTTGCTGGCGCGTTGCCAGCGGCCCCTTCTCTGTTGTGCTGCCCTTTCCGTGGTTCTGTTTTGCTGGCTGCCTGCCAAGTCCAACTTCGGGAACATTCCACCCGTCTGACGCCCGTTCAGCCGTATGACCTCGTCCGCATTTTCGCCGTTCGAAGCGTAGCACACCATTCTTTTCCATCCAAAATCGTTCACTGTTGCCCGGTATCCCTGGGAGAACCCGCGGCTTCGTGCACCTCCCCCGCGAACGCCGTCCCGTTCCCGTTCGTGCACACCTCGGCCGAATCCCAGCAGCAGCAGCCAGCGGTGGAGCGGCTTGTGAAATCGATTGATTGGCCGCGTCGTTAATCATCCCGTTCCGGCGCAACGGCCTAAAAAACCGTGAGCAGTTGTTGCACGGGCTTGTCGTGACCCTTCTCGAGCATCGTCTTGTTTCGTGACGTTACTTTGCAGCCACACATTCTTAATTACACACCTATGTCCTCAGTTCTAGTTGTAATTGGTGGAGAAACCGTCATTTATTCCTCCTTCTCTGCTGTTGCTTACCTCTGGAGGTTATTAATTGTCATTAATTTGATCCTTTAAATCGCGTCTGTGGTGGATTGTTTGCTAAGCGGGTCAGCGCGGAGAACCTTGATTAGATTAGGCGGTTACCGTCCCCACGAAATCTGTCTCACTCACCCCTCCTCCTTTTCTGCAAAGTTCGCCTGGGTGCGGGTCCTTAGTTACCCGTGGCATCTGGCACAAAGGAAAGCGAACGCGCTTCGCAGTTAATGTCAGCACTAAGACATCAATGTAGTGCCCCAATTTTGGTGGCGATTTTCATGATAGGGCAATAAAATTGTCCTTGGCCACTTTTTTGTATGAACATCTATTTAACGAAGCGAAATTATTGAAGGAATTTACTTGAAAATTTTGAAGAGCCTCTCCCGTATCTTTGACTATTATCGGTGATAAACCCTTTTAAACTTCACTTTCCTTTCTGAATCCTCGATAACACCAATTCCCATTTAATGGGAACGCCTTAAAGTCCTCTGAGAGCCCAAAAATAAATCTGAGCGGAAGGATATTTGTTGTGATCCGTCTACTCAGCAGGTCTCGCTCCGGCTGCACCTAACATTTCGGGTAACTAAGTGCCGCCTCCCAGTTCGCCTTTCGCGTTTCTGCTTCTGCCCTATGGATCAGCCTCCTCTGCCTTGCTGAATCATTAGAAAGAATCTCTTACAAAGAAAGTTTAGATTTGTGGTTATAAGGACTGTCTAAAAGCTTTGGCCATCCATTTAGAATGTAGTTGATGCGGATTTCATAAAACGCTTACGCTGATCTATTTCAAGCGTTTTTTAGAGCTCTAGGTTTATGGGGACATCTTTACCTCACCCCGCACACAGCAAGAGAACTTTATTGTGGCAGTAGTTCTACATTTTTAGCTGTAACATGTTACAATTAACAACTGTTACGTTTTTTTTTTGTTCTCAAATTGTACGCTACCTGCTACCGATTTGCTGCTTTTCGTTACGGCGGAATTTTCGCTCTTCAAACGTCTCGCAGATGAGCTCTGGATTTCAAGGATTCCTTTTTTGAGTAGGAAAGCTGGGTAAAAAGTGGTACCCACAATTGGTGAATTGCTATCCGTGTACAAGATAATTGCCATATGAACCCAAGCCTCTGTTGTACGATTTATAAGGATGTGGAGCTGTCGATTTCATTATTTATGTCGGCCCAAGCAGAACTTTCCATAGGGAGAGTGTGGTTTTTTTTCCAAATGATATGTTATAGAGTAGAAATTAGAATGAATATCCTATTTCGATTAAGTTTCGAGTACCCGAAAAAGGACGTTGCAGTCCTCCATTCCTCCAGCGCTGCAAGAGCCTCTCTTTTCCAGACATGCGATCTTTCGACGTATTCGAAATCACTTATTAATTTGAATTGTTGTTGCAATAGATCCTCCGCTTATAACTAGAGGGCGAACCCTGTAACGACTTGCACCAGTTTTCTACCCTCACTACCTCATCTCGTGAGGTAGTGTTTGTATCAACTCCTGTTTAAGAGAACATCTTTGTAGCGCATACTTCACATGTCCCCTCAAAAATTGGGAAGCTTTTCCTCATATGAGTGTTCAGCTGACCATGTTTCTTCATTTGTGGTTTGGAGCGCGCTTATCAACCATGTGTTGCGAATTTTGCAACGTGTTGTAATTGCGCTGTGTCAGAAGGGAACCCGTGCTGCTGGCTGCCCTTGCAGAACAGCTCGCTGTCGAGCAACCCACACAAGGGGTCATGGCGGCTGATGGCTGCGACGGTATTGTTTGTTGTTGACAGGCGGACGCCCGTCCGGCGGTTTGAGAGCCAAAGCATGTGCACAACACGTGTTGTGTGTTGGTTTGTACCAGCCGCAGTTTGGTGTTCGAGCGTTGCCGTCAGGCCCCAACACGACCGAGGGTTCCCCCCGTCTGTCTGGTGCCAGATCGAGATCGTTTTTCCGCGGTGTTACGGATTCCATGGGAGATTATGCTTTTTATTATCTTCTCTTCAAATCTCTGATGATGTATGCTTCTTTCCCTGGCCACAATCCAGGACATTTCAGTCTTTCTCAGAGCACTTTGCAAATCGCTGCAAACGAGTGACCTCATCACCCCGCTGAGATTTGACGCTCGCAAAGTTTTGCACCGACAAAAACTCCGCATACCGATCGTCCTCCATTAACAACTAAATCGAAATGTGTCGAAGCCACCGTACTATTTCAATCTTCAAGACACATCCACTTCCGCATTCCTACACTAACTGTAGGCATCTTCAGAAGAGAAAAGCTGATTGCTGATCAAAATGTTTTGGTCCATCCGGGCGAATTGCAGCTACCCCCGCCTCCCCCAGTGTTAGTTCAATTTCCTTCATTGATGATGTGGACGATTTCGTCATTTCCTCTGATGACTCAACCCGACTTGCGCACTTGAACGCTGTTTAAATTGCGTTTTACTTTTGGTTACACGGTGTCATGGGTTACTCTTGCTTGGTTCTCTGATTCAATTTTTACTTATTAAACCCATTGAAACGCTATTGGATTCCGTACCGGATCAAGATTAGCTGTTCTGTTCTGTCTAGAGCTTCATCTTGGTGGGTATCAATAGTTAACAATTCGCAGTTGACGTTGTGGTTTGAGGCGATTTCTTCTCCTTCATATTAATTTTTGATAGGCGACGTCTGCAATTATTTGCTCTTAGAATTCTGATGCAGGTCTTCATGTTAGGTAGTGAAAGAATCGCAGCAAAATTTTCTGGGTAGACTCCAGTTTCAAGGAGCTTACTGTTGGTGCGCATTTGTACTGTTTCTATTTAATTTAGCTGACCTTATTTTCTTCAGCGGGAGCTTCTTGGTCATAAAGATGAATATATTGCAGACGAGATTTTTCCAACATGGGCAGACGTTTATGAATGAGTCACCTATTTTTCGCATTTTCTCATCCTTCGGACACGTTAACTTTTGACCTGCTTTCACTCATCCATTGCACTGTTTGACATCTACTAAATGGTTTGCGTATTATTCCACGACTTTGCACTGAAGGCGACGCAAAGATCATGCGAACAAGAATATGCATTCTTTCCCAACGTTCGTGAATCGCAGAACATGTTTGGTCGGCGACCTCTTGTCACTTCCTATTTCGAACAACCGCGCGATCTTTTTCGTTGCGCGATTTTTGCCGCGTTCGGCGACTTTTCGGTTATTGGGGGCATTCTTTTCATCGTACGGCAAAAAGTCCATTGGCCCATATACCGCTTTTTGCTTCGCTCCACTACCTTTGTAAAGGTAGCGCTGGTTCTTATCGATTGGACACTTACGCATCCGGAACTCAATGTTGATTTTGACATTTGACATGCAATTTTCGTGGATTCTAGCAATGATCAACTGTTTTACCTATGGTTCATGTCACTGTAATTGTGTCCCTTTGGCCAGCTGTAATTGACAGCTGCTCAGTAGTGAAGTGCTGTTCTCCTTATTTCATGATTAGATGGTGGCTCTCAATTTGCTTCGTACTACAATAGCGGGAAGTAGGGGAAATCTATACTTCTATGCTTTCTGTCAAATTCATCGAACCAAAATAACCATTTTACCCGCTAGGGTTCACGAAGTTAAAGTGAAAGTGGAATATTCAGTGTTTTCGAGGAGCCATTCTCCTCTCTCCTTTAAATATGTACATCTACACTTTCTTTTGATGTTCCAAAAGCGTTATATTTTCATGGGGTATACTTTTTACTACTGAGTTAGACTGCATCATTTCTAGCAAAAAAGTGATGGTTGTCGCTTTCTGCAAAAAGCTACGTTAGTACATTAATTTGCAGATTATGTGGGTTTTGTACAATAGTGAAATATGTGCAATCATCTTTTCTTTTCAAGTGTACGAGGTTTTGGGTAGCTGAACTGTTTCATGTCTATATCTGCCTATATTAATAGCATCCGCTTTGGTTTTACTTCTTCCCTTAGACGTCCTGACATTTGTACACCATTTCGAGGATTGTGATTTACGGTCATTAAAAGTAGTTATGTCCGTTTTTCCATCTAAATAGACAGGTTTGATTCCAGGGCTCAATTTCGGAAGTTCATCGCAAGAGATTGTTGAAAGCACATCTCGCTTCCTCCGTTTCACAAGATCCTCCTGCTCCTCCTCTCAGGTGAGGTACCCCCTGTCGCTGGTTTTTCCTAATTCGCGGTGTGTTCCGGTGCCTCTCTTGCCGATTACTCTCTTTCTCTGCGCTCCTTGGATCACGCGCCTCAGCACCGACAACCTACTGACCCGTTGTTTGTGGCTTGTTTCGCCGTTTTGCATCGCATTTGGCCGAATGCCAAGTAGCAGTGGTGCTCCATTGCGTATTAGGTCATCATTACATTGGAGCACTGTTGTAAATGAAATTACTGCACTTTACCACTCAGTCGAATTGATGTCTGTGTTTGAGGAGAAGCATTTGAAAGAAATTGTGATCGCTAGCATATCTTTAAGTGCTAATATTTGGTCTTTTGCTGATAGTATCTGGAAATTTCCCCTCATTACTAGAATTGATACCACTACTGGGTAATTTTTGCAGAAGAATGTTTGGTGCGTTCATGCCAGGAAACGTTCATTTTCCTAAATTTTTGCGTAAACTACAGTGGAAGGAAATGTGGGGTGTCGTCTGGAGTGTTGCCTTCCTCAGTGAAATAACTTCTATGTTTTTAACCTCAGCTTGCTCGTCGTGCACATGAATGGCCTAAAAAATTGGGTATTCAAAATAGTGAAATGAAGGCTTCCACTGCGATTTCCGTTAGTGTCGCACTCATCGGAAGACAGTGCTCACTTCCCAATGTGATCTCAGTTCCACCTTAACATTGAAAAACCTCCGTGGTAGGTAGAGAAACGGAAATTCCTTCTGTGTAAGATGCTTCATATGTATTTGTTAACAGAGATCTCATTCTGTTTCATGGGGGTGTAATTATTATCCACGTTATTGTTTCAGTTAGTCTCAGTTTCGCTGTTTCAGCTGGGGTTGCGAAGGCTTGGCGACTCGAGCGATGTCCCCAGGTCAAAATCCGCAACAGCAGTACGGAAATAATAGCTACAGCACAATGGCTCAGAACGGACAAGCTCCACCAAACAGGAATCCTTTCCAGCAATATGTGAGTATCATACCTTTTTTATGTCTGGCATTCATTCCCGCTTGCAAAGCTCCATCTTCAGTGTTTTTCTTTCGTACGATTAGCGATCTTCCACTTAACATCATCGTTTGCTGTGTTATTGGATTACAGTATTTGTAAGCATTGGATCACGTGTTAAGCATTCGTAGAATCAACCACATCGATTTTTTCGTCTTTTTACGAGCGCGTCTCTTCGTTGACTTCGCTTTGCTTTCATTTGCTTATACGTCGTTCAAATGACATTTTTAATTCAACATCTGGTAGTTGACATTCTAGCTGACCCAGACAGGTACCAGATTGATATTATTCTCACACTGTGAATCTTCAGTTTTTTCTACTTTCTTCTTAACCTTTTTAAAATAATTCTTGTGATTTTCGAATATAATGGCTATTCGATTCTCAAAGATTTATTCAGAGCTCGGGTCGACCGGCCGGCAACAACAATATGTTCGGCGGTGGAATGCGAATGGGAATAGACACGCGAACGCCCTACGCACCTCCACCAAGAGATGACACCCCTCTGCAAGACGGAACTCCTCTAAGTTCGGTAGGAGAAATAGTGATCCTTTCCTTGTACAAGAATGTTCTGATAACTTGAGCCCTTGACAAGCCGTTATTTATGCTTGGAGTTTCCTAATTTCAACCCTTTCCATTGAAAAATTTGGGTGTTTGGCGTACATTGCTACGCGAGGCATATGATGTTTTAGAACTCTAGTATTATTCCCGTTCAGTGAATTGAATTCACGAAGATATTTTGGAAATGAACAGAGTTCGTAAAGACAAACAGATTTTTCTCATCCAATTTGCTTTTTTATGAGAAACACTTTTTTGTAGACGGTTGCAAATTTGAGTTCACAGCTGAGCCCTTATAGCAAGAGTACGAGTAGACCTAGAATCACAGTACTGTATTATAGACCAACTTGTATATACGCGGCCTCAGTCCGAGCACAACCGATGAAGATCTCAGAAAGATGTGTCAACAGTATGGTACAATTACTTCAACCAAGGTAAGCATGCATTATTTATCGGTGATAAACGTCTACATGCGAGTTTTGATAGTTACATGATTTGTAGGTCTTTGGAGTAATAGCTAAAAATTTTGAGGTGCTTACTGGCATCCCATCTCCCAGGGTCGGCAAATTTTGCAAAATTGGTTGCTGAAGTAGATGAAGCTTTGTGCTTGCTCATTTCTAGTTCATTTCCACTTTGTTCCTATTGACATACTGAGTTTTTTTTTGCATTTAAATTAAAACTACAACTTGATAATAACGTTGTTTTTTAAATTCCGGCCACTCAAACCTATTTTGTAACGGTGACCTAAACTGTTTCTACCTTGCCCCCTGGCCACCTCAGAGTAGAGTGTTTGAAATAGTTCATCTTGATATTTTCCATCTATACTTTTATTTCTTGCATCTATAGGCTATAATGGATAAGGCTCTGAACCAATGCAAGGGTTATGGTTTTGTGGACTTCGAAAGCCGTGAAGCAGCGGCACGTGCGGTGGAAATGTTGACGAAGAATGGGATCCAAGCGCAGATGGCTAAAGTAAGAAGAGAAACTGCTTTATTTTCCAGTTTTTTACTTTTATTTTGTTGCCTGTCTCTGGTAGTGATGCTTCGTCATGATTTGCTTTAGTTTTCATCTCATCTTACTTTTAAGCAGCTTCAGCAACAAGAACAAGATCCGACGAACCTGTACATCGCTAACCTGCCTCCGAATTTCAATGAACAAATGCTGGAAAGTGCGCTGAGTCCTTATGGAATGGTTATATCTACTAGGATACTGCGAAATGCGGACGGAAACTCGCGCGGTGTAGGCTTTGCCAGGATGGATTCGAAGGTAGGTTTGAGTGATTGGTCTCAGCTCCTATTTGTTGCATTGTTTTCATCTATTTTCTCATTGTTTCAGGAGAAATGCGAGGAGATTATCGCCGCGCTGAATGGAAAATTGATCGAAGGAATGGATCCGAATGCTACTCCACTGCTTGTGAAACAGGCCGATACTGGAAGGAAGAATACACGTAAGAGGAGTGACATGGGGTTCGAGCTGGGCATGTATCCGAGCCAGGTAGTTTTTTTGATTCTCAGTGTTTGTGTGACCAAGGATGAAATGCTGTAGAGGATGTATGGGGTTTATTTTAGCCGTTTACTATGACTGCTCCTCACGACTACATGAGGAATATGGGTGGAATGCCACAGATGTATCCAGCTCCATACGTAAATTATAGCATGGGTTATCCACAGCAGGTCCCTGGTTACTCGCGTGAGTTTCTCCTGCCATTTCTTGTCTTTTCGCTCCAACGAAGCCTTGCGATAGAGCTGTTTTCACATTGTTTGCTCTTTTCAGTTTAATGCTGTATTAGCAGCGTTTTTAAAGGTGAGAATCATTTTTTAGCGTATGATGTTAGCGCAATGACCAGTCAAATGGGTGGAATGCAGATAGGCGCAGGTGCCCCTCCTTCTGCTCAGGACAACGGAGGTTTGTACATGCTACCGCAACAGGGATACTACGTCAATAGGAAGGTGAGTCGTCGAGCAATATCAGTGGCATTTTAATCACGAGTGGTAACCCTCTCATATGGATGTATTGAAATCGTGATTCATTCAGCAGTACAACGGCACTGGGCAGTATGACGTAATGCAAGGACCTTCTGGGAATGGAAATGCTCAGATGGCCGCTATGGGACACGGTGGACAATATGCACAACCTGGTGATGAAGATCCGTACAGAAAGATGAACGGTGGCCAGGTAATCAGCTAATTAATTCGAGTTGGATGGAGAGTGCATAAACGAAGTATCTGGACCTGGTGGAGGAGGTTTTGATGTGTTTGGAGGTTGCCCTTCTGATGCACTCTATCACGTGTTGTTTCTCCGTTGAGTCGAGCAATTCTGGATTGCACCAGTCCAGAAAGCGTTGAACTTTTGGGGAAATTACATCTCCAGAACTGACTTACGTATTGTGGAAGAGCAAATTGCGTTGCAGGGACAGCTCCAGTGATCGGCTGTTACAGTCAGCATGCGTTCTTCTTCTTCGTTGGTCTCGTCGATGTATTCGCACCTAGGAATTGATGGAATTTGATTGTCAGCATTGTACGTGTTGTGGTCGACCTTCGAGTAGAGACTTGAATCAGCTCATATTTACCCATGTTGATAGCAGTCTTGTGCTAGAGCTTGTTCGCTCACTGCGTCGTTGTGTTTGTGTCCATATGTGCGTGCTGCGACATCTTCGTTTTCTCTCTATCACACATATTTAACCGATTTCATGTCTATACACTAACTAGTTGAAACTTGGCACATTTCTTGCGCACGATTCTCTTATACATTTCGTCCTCGTTCCTCAACTGGTATAGGGCCCAGCTCATGCAGAATACCGTCGCGACTTAACTTCTTCTGTATCTGACGTAACACTTCATCGGCACGCGTTGGCGGTGTCATCATACTGTATAGATTGTTGTTCCATACTTCTACTCAGACTTGTTTGTTGAAACGTCGCACCACCCATCTCATACATAGTTCGTTGCGTTACTCATCTTGTGTGTTTTTGTATGTTTCCAGCACCACATTTCCTCATAGTTTACGAGGACATGCGTCCGGGTCGACATGTCATGACACATGTGATGACCTTGACGTCATGTTGGCGCACATCATTATTTTGTTTTCTTTTTTTTTTGATATATTGTTTCATTTCACGTTTTAGCTGTCAATTTGCACAACATGATATGATGTTTTCTATTTTCTCCTGATATTCTCCTTTTTGCGGAGCAAATGTACACTTCCCTTGCCTCGTTGTGCCTTGGCTCTTATGGTTTCGCTCTGTTTGTCTCTGACACTAATAAGTTTTGAGTTATGGGAGAGTGTTTATGACTTTATATTGCTTACTATGTTTTTTATTACACAGTAAGCTGTCATGATATACTGAAAGAGTTCTCCGAAATGTCTTCATACGTTGTAAATAAGAAAGAAATAAAGGTTGAATGGAATTTGTATGTGCTTCATGCCGTTAGGGATATTTACGTATGACCTGAATTAGGGGTCTGTGACTATGAGGATTGCTGTTAGTGAAATTGTTTCATCTTGCAGCAGCGCAAAGTAGAACTCCGAAAATTCGTCGCCAACCTTGCTCTCACTGTATGCATCTGTGCACCTCAACCACGAAATACAGGTGGTGGGATGGTATGTTGTTACACTTCGTGATCTGTGATCGTGGATTTCAAAAATCTCGGTTACGTCACAGAGCGTAAGTTTAGAGCAAGTAGTTCATATGACGCTTGTGCCCGTAGTAAAGTGTCATGGCGGTGAGATCAACTCCAGGAATCACCACCACGCTTCGGGCGATGTGTGCATGTTAGCTTGCATCCACGAAGTATAGGTTAGCAGATCATTGCCATCCACGTCACTGCTAGAGCACGCATGTGGCAACAGAGGAGATCACTCTGTTAGAAGTTCATCGCCTTCTCGTGCTGTGGAAATAGTGGGTGAGACGAGTAGACGCAGAATTAGCTACCCCGATCGTCTCACTCTGCGTCTACTCTCCTCTCCCACTCTGCAGCTTGAGAAGGCGATCAGCTCCCAAAAGGGCGATGATCTCCGCTCTTCGCACATGAATGCTCTAGCAGTGACGTGGAAGGCAATGATCTGCTATCTATACTTCATGGATATGAGCTGGCATGCAATCATCATCTAAAGCGTGGTGGTGAGCTTTGGAGTTCATCTCACCGCCATGACACTTCACTACGGGCCTTGGTCGTAGTTCCCATATTGTTGGATGTGAGCCGAACGATGTTATTTGTGTATTTCAGTTTCAATCTTACATTTTGGACACCCATTTTGGGAGGGGTCCGTACCGCCATGATGGCTCATGTCTATCATAATGAAGAATATGATTACGCATAGAGTTAAGAACTTGTTATGTACCTATGGTATGCTAGCTCAGAGGGGGCTGTTGAAGTGACTTTGTCTGCAATTACGACCGGACTGGTTCCATCGATGGTAGAACTGTGCAGGATGCATTTGAAAGGACATCTCAGTAAATGGCGGAAGGGAAATATGAAAATGGAAGGAATCATACCACATACATATCGAAAAAGTAAAAGATTAGATCAGTGGGCCGACATCGTGATGAGTCGTAACTGCAGAGGAAGCCACACTGCCTGCCCTCTCTGAGGTACCGGACTGTGCGTGCATTCAGTACGTTGAATCACCACGATTTTTGGATTGAATGGTACTTTTTGCCATACTTCAGTTGTTGTGTAGCAATCTACAGTGGCCGGCTATAGCTGCTATATGAGCCGCCGATAATCGATACGTGTCAGAATCAGTGTCGCCTCGACGATGATGACGCGGGTCGTTTTACTTCATGTAAATCGTGGAGGCAGCGTATTCTTCCGACTCTTGTGCTTGGACCTTAAGGCCCAAGACTTTTGGGATTGACAGTGTGTAACTAAATATCGTCAAAAAAATCTTCAGAATACTATACTACAACACTCGCAGATGTCTTTCGAGCGGCAAACGACGGAGCTTTCAGTGAAACGTCGGTCTAGACGATCATTCTGGCCTTCTCACAAACAAATGAATGTGGATTGTATCTATCGTTTAGAGTAGGATGTCCACCAATACGCTGGGGGGCGTTTTTCTAACAGCGCACCCGCTTCTCAACACACCTCATCAACCACATCAATGACAACGTTTCTTCTTGTCAGGAGGACGACATTCCTGCTTTCGACGTCGTTCCGAAACTCCTACGCATTTGAAACCTACAGCACCAGTTCACGGAAGCGATTAACGGAGTTATGCGACCTTAGTAGCTGTGCTTCAGCCACCATCGCAGACGTAGAAGCTATACAGTCACAGAGTGGCATAACAAAGGTGCTTCAGCTCGTTTCTATTGTCGTCGAAGCCATTTGATCGCACGTCTCGATGTGTGTCGAAGTTGCGCTTCGTCGCGCTGCCCTCCTTGCGTCTACAGTATTTTCACCTCTAGCTTTCTGCGATGTTTTGCATGTTCGCAGACTCGAAGAGCCTATGTTTCATTGGAATTCCTTCTCATCGATTTGACATCGTTCGATTCCATCGGCCGACGGCGCGTTCTCGTGGGAAGCGGGCCGGCTAACGGCTGTCTAGTCCCACAAGGGATCCCCTCGTAAGCTGGAAGGCGTTTTGAATCAAGGAAATGTGAAATGTGTATCTAAGTTTGACTGGAATGGAAAGGAAAAGGCAGCTCATGAGGTTTATTTCGAAGCAAACAAGCTAATACACAGCTTAATAAGGAGGAAGGGGTGTTACATGCTGCAAGTGATTTCACTATCTCACTGGGACTTCTCGAGCGAGTTGCAGGCGAAGATTTCGCCGGACTAACTTGAAAACAAGCCTTCAAGTAGTAAAATATAAAGACACTGGAAAACTGTTTTTGGCTTTTCCTTCTACGATTATCTTGCAAATAAGCACTGAAAACAAATCACGGAAACGTTAGCCGGGATAAAGAACTGTGAAAATCTTGGTTTAGCCGAGATAAAGAACTGTGAAAATCTTGGTTTATTGGTCAAATTATTCAAGAGAGCTGAAAATAACTATTTCACCAGCTTTTCATCATATTTTGCAACTTTGAAATGCGCTCAGAAGCTTCCTTCTGGGAACCTCATGTAACAGTGGTTGGAGAGGCTGCAATTTCATTTGTAAACGAGTTGTAGCGGTCTGAAATGCTCCAAATGCTCCACATTTGTGATTAGCTGCTGTACGTGGCCGACATTTCTTCAGAAAAGGCTTTTTGAAGAAGAGTTTTCTATTTCTGTCATATGCGAGAAAATGAGTTGGAAAGAAGCAAAAATGAAAATTATTCCCCTCGTAGTGAGACGTTGAGATTACCTTGGAACTATTCAGGTGTGCTCATCAGGTAGAAGCTTACATAGAGTGAATTCTTGCAGGCTTGCTCCGCGCGAATTCCCTCACCATCCGTTTCGACAGGTTGGAACAGAAAGCAGTATGGAAAATAAATAGAACGCTTGCAGTGAGAAAAGTGAGCATGCGGGGACAGTCCGAATGCCAAGATTATCGGACTCTTACCACTCTTGTGTGTCAGGCCCCTTCGTGGCAGTGTACAGGAACAGGCTGCTCCCGGTCTTTCCCCAGGAGGGACAGGTCAGTTTTCATCTAAGCTGCCTAATAATGTGCGGGAATGAGTTAGAGCACCTTCTCAACCACCTCTGTTTGTTTATTTCCAAGTTCGAGAAGACAAAACGGCCTGACGCCATGCGCGCGGGTGGTAAATGTCCGTATTCGGAATGCCATGGCGCAGATGATGCAGCGCGACGAAACGCTGCGGATCCCTGGAGACTCCTTTATGTAAAATAAGTGCAATCGGACCAATTCGTTAAGACAAAAACTGGATATTGGACCAGGATGGGAGCAGGATCAACCGGTTCGATCTCACAAGTGCACCGATTTTTCTGCACTAGTGCTCCAATGCTTCTGACCTTGTGCACTTTTTCGTCACGTTCTGTCACTGTTTCGTTTAGCACATTTTTGCGCAGTCACTACTCCTGCACGAAAATTGTGTACTTCTGAAACAACCGCCAGATCTTATCTGACTTATGAATTTGGTTCGACTATTTACTATTTTTAGATTTCGTGTGGATCCCGGATAAATTCTTTTCTGTAGGATTTCAGTCATACTATATTCCGATTCTTGCCTTATTCCTCACTGTTCAGTCAGAAACGCTGGTCAGAATCATGAAGGCTGGGATTCATGAGAAGTTCAAGCAAATCAACCATGGTAAGCGTGATTGGGTACCGTATAGATCATGTAATGCCAGGAGACACAGGATGCAAAAGCTGGTTTACTAGTCTGGGTGTGGATGCATCCCTGAGATTACCCATGGTAAAGTGTTGATACCGTGTTGCCGATGAGCAGACTTGGGGGTGGGGGAGCAACACGTTTATCCTGTGCAATCTTAATGGTGCATGCAGCCCCTGGTTTTACTTGGTTATCCGCTCATGAATCATCTTCTGTTTGCGTACATGCCAGAATTGCTTCGACCATGGGATGCGCTTCTAAATTTCCCTCACACTTGAAGGGGCTTGGTTAGCTAGCTTTTGCCCGTTAGCTCGGTGACCCTCAATAAAGAGGGATATGGGTCTGACAGTGTGTCTCCATGGCTGGATAAGAACGGCTGCCAAAGGGTCATCGTTCATGTTCTCCATATTTTGGTACCTATCAGCAACAACTGTACGTCTGTGACCACTAAATAAATAAATAAATCTTAGCCCTGCACGAGCCACATCATCACTGAGATTACGCAGGGTAAAACTTGTCAACATCAAACAAATTTATCCATCGTTAACGTTGGCGTCAATTCGTTTACCCTAGTTAATCTTATTGATGCATCCAGGCCCCGGTTATCACTACTGCTTCATCTACTAGTTTTCCGTGAGCGTGTACAGTGCACTGCTGCCGCACATTCGAAGGACGATCGTCACTGCTAATCCACAAGCATGTCAAGGACGTGAACTTTGCTGTGCCAGTAGCGCCCGCATTCGTCTGAGGTGAGTGGGGCGCGATAATTGCCCCCGAACACCAGGATCGCTATTAACACGGGCAGTTCACGGAGTTCTACACTTCAACACTGCTGCCTCGCCACACCCTCCTCCAATTGGTTCCGGGGCTCAAGCCGAAGCACGTACGCGCCTCCGTCGGCTTCGTCTGCATGAGGTTTTCACATGTGAAGGCGTTCCGGCAGCTAGTCCAGAGAACGACGAGAGTGCGATCATTGCGCAATGCGATCTGATTCCAGACACCAAATGTAATTGCAAATCGATTTCACGCTCCCACCGGCAACAACTGCCTCTTTGCCAGCGCGCCTGTGAGGGAGCTTACAAACAAGTTCGGCTGTGCTGCGAACAGTCGCAGTTCGCCCTTCTGGGAACTCGCAGCGCTACATTTCTGCTGTTTTTACCACCTTCCCTCTACCGGAAAAATAATTATGCAAATAAGGAACTGTTCCACATTCACAGAAATGATATGATAGACCAATGTCACCTCGCTTGTATCAGTAAACCATTCTCGAAGACAGTGGCCACCGAAATTTTCGGCTTCGTTCTACAATATCCTAGCTAGCTTTTCTAAAAAAAGTACACTTGGTGCGCAAAGTTGCGTTTTTTTTTTCGTTCCATCCTTATGATTTTTTTGCAGTGGATCAAAAATTCAAGTAGATCTAGGAAACTGTAAATGACCGATTACCCAACATGTAGGCAGAGTTGGCTATAAATTTCAGGTCAAATTATGAAAGTTGAGCGTTTCTTATTTTGACGGATTCCATCACGAGCTACGGTCTTACGGGAATCAGACTAACGAAAGAATTTACGTGTTCGAGAGAGACGGAGCAATAGCCAGCTTTGAAAACACAGGAGAAACACAGCGAGAAGGGAGGGGAAATGCATTCAAATCGTTTTGTGCCACTTCCCAAGTCTTCCATAGCGATCTGCCGATGATTTCTGCCCTTGTTCGCCCCAGGGTTTTCCTTTCTTCCAATTTAGCCAACTTTCTTCTTTACACGTGTGCCTGGTCTTGGTCAATATGTGCCCCTTTGCTAATCTTCAAAGCAGTCGGCTGAATTTCAAATTGTGGAAAGATTCATAAGCTTGATGCACAGCCGGTTTGTGTCACATGTTGGATGGGATTCCACTTGTGTGATATTCTGGAAAGCAGAATATTAAACGGGCATAATATCATATGCCGTACCGATGAGCGATTAGCGGAAGCCAGACTTGATGTTTTAGATTTAAGAAGTTGGAACTCGGGAGCAACAAAGGCATCGGAGCATCGGTAGTGCAGGATGATGTGAGTCCACAAGTTCAAGAGTCCCCCAGCATAAATGTAGGTAGAGAATTGAAACTGGTGTGAACCACACATTTTGAATGACCCCACTTACAATTTTTTCACATCTGGATTTGAATGTTGTGGAGCCTGTGTGGTAACTAGTACGAGTAAACTAGGAAAATACAAACCATTTCGGACTTTTTATCGACTTTCCCAGTAAGTGCCTACTTTGAGAAGGACTACAGCACCTACCTCACATTCCGTCACCGTTACTTTCTTCGTGGCGTTATGCATCAGGCATATATGGAATGACACAAGCGGCTACTGCGAAGCCGGAGGGGGGGGGCCTTCGGGTCCCAGCGAAAAATGGGCGTGGTTTACGCGTCGTTAACGATGCCCCATGGATACGCACGCTAGCGCCAGCGGTAGGTGACAGTCAGCCAGGCTCATGCGAAAGGGTGTGGCCGCAATGAGTTGGACCGAAGACTTCTACCACCAGCGCGATCGCGGCGGAAAACTCGGCCAAGGCTGCCGCGCGCGGCCGCCATGGGGCAAGAAACCCTGATACCCTGTGTTTGTGCTTGTGGCGTCATAAGGCGATTCACCATTAGTTGCACTTTGATCTTTATAGATCAGCTCTCTCTCATGGTAGGTTAAGGCAATGCAAGTACATGTAGTATTATTGGATTTCATTTCAAACGAGTGACCTTGCTTTTCAATTATGTAAAAAAAAATTAGAGTTTCACTTCTTGGCGTCTTGTTTATGGTGGAATTGCGGCATGCACAACATGCTGAGGTAATCTAAGGTTTCTTACGTACTATTTGAAATGGTAGCGCGCTTATACGGACTTGCGGCCGCGCGCGGCAGCCTTGGCCGAGTTTTACGCCGCGCGGCGAGCTTCGATCGCGCTGGTGGTAGAAGTCTTCGGTCCAACTCATTGCGGCCACACCCTTCGCATGAGCCTGGCTGGCTGTCACCTACCGCTGGCGCTAGCGTGCGTATCCATAAGGCATCGTTAACGACGCGTAAACCACGCCCATTTTTAGCTGGGACCCGAAGGCTACTCCGCCGCGAAGCCAGCGACAAAAGTTCATTTCCAGAAAAAAAAGTTTCAGAAGAAAAACTACCGTGAAGCTTTTCGCAAACGGTTGCTGTTCCAATATGTTTATGTAGTACTTTGATTAGCAACAGCTAGAGAAACAAAGGACAAAGGCAAAGGAGTGAGAAGACGCTCGAACCACAAGAAAGCGTCTCTCTGGAGGCTCAAATGGCCGCCTAGTTAAACAGTTCCTGACGGAAAGCTGCTTAAAACTAGCGTTAGTCTACAAGATGAAAATTTGATTTGTTGAACATGGACGGGCGCCAGGTAAGAGTTAAATGTGGGTACTTACACTAAACACTTTATCATAGGTAACCTCATCCTGGCCTAGGATTTTTTTTAATTGGACAAATGGCTCAATAAACGACGACCTTGTTGAAACGTCAAGCAAAATTATCAAATCGTACTCAGTTGCTTCAACCGTTATAAAAAAAATAGACTGTGTCGTCTTGCTAGCAATTGTGCTCATGTAGTCTGTATATATATAAAGTAGAATGTCTGTGCGTGTGTGTGTGTGTGTGTATGTATGTATGTATGTTCCTTATAGAAATCGCGGAGGGTTAACCGATCGGGACCAAACTTTGCACACGTACTCATCAATGGCCGACGGAGGTTCTAGGCTACTTTCCTCCATAAAATATCGATTGATTTATCGATTATATCGAATTTATTGATTTTTCGCTATTTTTGCCTAGGGGTCGGTGGGGAGATGTACACTGGGGTACCTCAATACGCTGAACACGAATATGGCAGCCGCTTTGCAGGAAAATATCGATTTATCGATTTTATTGATTTTTCGCTATTTTTCTCCAGAAGTCGATGAGGATATGCCTACTGGGGTCTTTTAATGCGCTAAACACGAATATGGCAACCGCTTTGCACGAAAATATCGATTTATCGATTTTATTGATTTTTGGCTATTTTTGCTTAGAGGTCGGTGGGGAGATGTACACTGCGGTATCTCAATACGCTGAACACGAATGTGGCAACCGCTTTGCATGAGAATTTCGATTTATTGATTTTATTGATTTCTCGCTATTTTTCCCCTAAAGTCGATGAGGATATGCCTATTGGGGTTTTTTTTAATGCGCTGAACACGAATATGACAACCATTCTGCACGAATTACCGATTTATCGACCTCATCGATTTTTTTCCATTTTCGTTTGGGGACAGGCCATGACACGTGTACTATGGTTTTCCAGTACATTGAACACGAATATTATGACAGTTTTGCACAAAATATCGACCTATCGGTTTTATTGGTTTTTCGCTGTTTTCGCCCATGGGCCGGTGGAGACGTGTCTGCTGGGATTTTTGAATACGCTGAACACAAGTACGGCAATCGTTTTGCACGAACATACCCATTCACTAATGTCCTCTGTTCTTTTCCTGCTTCTGAAAAGAGGCAAAATGTGCTCACTGTATCAATGGAACACGCTAAACACCCACGTACAAACATGGCAACTGTTTTCCACGAATCTGTCATCGAAATAACTTTACTGACGTTTCGCCTACCGGGTTCCTTGAGGGGAAGAGTTACTTGAGCATCGCTAATGTGGTCACCACCAAAATTATGGGTATTTGCAATGATTTTATCAGCAATGGCAATTGTCCTCATCAATGCGGGAAAGCCGGGGATGTAGAACACCCGAGCGAAGCCGGGTATGCCGTCTAGTACTTAATAAAACAAAAAATTAGAAAATTAAATAAAACTGTGTTGAATAATAAACAATATAAGTAGTAGATAGAACAGTTCTGCACATCGAACTAGTAGAGTGAGAAGTCGTCCAGTATAGGGTAATTTATTCTAGCTGCGTGCGTCAGTCGCACATCAGTCGTACGCATCCATTTACATAGGATTTTCCATGAAGGCCGGTCAACACGGCATGTAGATCCTCAATGAAAAGCACGCGCGTCTGCCGCGGGGTCGTAAACGCGTGCGTCTGAGCTGCGACTGCGATGCGATTGCAATGCGACTGTGCCCTATTCCTCATCATATAGACGTACGCGCGTCAGTCGCACGCATCCAGTATAAATTGCCCTTGTGATGGGGGTTGATACGTAAGTATTAGATAGTCAAAATATCGAATTTTCCAGGTGATTAGTTCGATATGCGGCGTATTCGGAGTTTCACTTGATCACTTCTCAGTTCTCGTTTCGTTATAAAATTCTAATCTTTCTCTTTTGAAATCAGATTTTGATCACCTCTCAAATTTTTGTTTGAGAGTAACTCATCAATTAGAAAGTAGTCAGAGTAAATCAACAAGACAGTACAATAACGCAACGTGGCCCAATAAACGAATTTTTCGCAGTTTGACTCTGAAAAATGAATGCCAATTTCCGACCATTTTCGCTTTTTTTTGTTAAAAAAATAAAACAATGTTTAGAACCTTCTCATTCAGAGTCAGATATTTCAGACTTGTCGACCTAATACTTTACATTAGGGGAGCTTTGAATATATGTTGTTAGAAATAGCACTAGCCCTCCTACGTCACAACGATCTGTCCTATCGTCAAAAAATCTCTCCTCAAAATCGGATATAATCCAGGGAAGTCACGGACAATTTATAGACCAAACTTGTCCCATACATTAGATAAAAGTTCCAAGAATTACTTAAAGGCAATGAGTCATCTCGTTTCATGGGCTGTAGATATCAAAAGACTCTAGACCTTCTCGTCACGCTAATTCGAAAGATGTACGTCAAAGCTCATAAAAATGACGAAAACCCCGTTTTCGGAGGGTCCGAAGGTGCAGTTCACGGACCACCTGGGCGGAGCGGTCCGTGAATGTGCTGGCTGTCCGCCATGTCTGCAGTGTTGGCCAACACATCTAGACGTGTCCGATCGATGAGATCAACGGCTTCACGCGTACACTCGGCTCGACAAACTGTTACAAATCTCATCCCGAACAACGTTTAAAAGTAGTGTTTAAAGACCTTTTTGTAACATTTAAGGTATACCGTTGGATTCAGAGTGTCGAGGAGATTCAGAATCTGGTAAAAGCTCAGACACGAAAACGAGGTGACACACTGCCTGTAAGCCCTAGTGGTTATCGCCTGTGCAGGGCTATATACATACTATTATTTACCAGCGAGTACGCGAAATGAGTTGCTAAAAGACGCTTGCTCGTCCACTTTGGTCTACCCTCGCGTTTTCTGAGCCCTTGGATTCCCTTCCTCCCCCCCACCCCCCCCCCCCGATTTGGAGAAAAAAATCATTAAGTAAAAGTGCAAAATATACTAGTACAGGAATATATACTAGAATATGGCACCGCTGTTTTCAATCCATGCAAACTTGCAACAACTGCCAAACTTGAAAGAGTTCAAAATAGTTTCACTAGAAAACTCATGGCAAGATCACTTGGTTTTTTATACGAAGAGATCCCAGGGCATGAAGAAAGAAATGCTAATTTCCGACTTCCATCCCTAGCGATTAGAAGACGGAAGTTTGATCTGATACTATTCCATAAAATCATCAATGGTATGTGTAAAATCAGACCTGAAATGTTCTGTTCATCTAGACCCTCTCTCACCAGGGGCAGCGCAATAAAATATTCTATTCTACGGGCTAAGCACAATTACAGGTTACATTTCTTTACCAACAGGGCTGGTTCTGAGTATGTGAGACTACACAATAGGAAACCACTTCCTACCAAACTCAATTCTTTTAAAAATATGATCGACACTTATCTGGGAATGTAGGTGGATGCTCAGTGAATTCCCACAATCCTTGTGCCTACCCGTTCTTCTTTCTCTTTTGTATAATTTGTTCTCATAGTTGCTGCAGTTTTATCGTTTTATAGTTTTAGTTTTATGCATCAAGTTTGCCTACCTCACTTTCATTGTTACTAGTGTATTACACATGAGTGATCTCATGTAATAAATTATTATTAAATATCATCGCAAGTCTTTCAGATGATCGTTCGATCTTCACATCACATGGGTCAATCTTTTTTAGAACACAAACTCGTGAATATCCTCAGAAAATGAACATCGATGAGATGTAACGCAATCTTTGCAGTGAGTCTCCCTCAGGAACAAAAGCAATGCAAACCCTAACCAAAGTGACGCAACCCAAACTAGCTTTAACACAAGGTCTGGAAGAAGTGGAGAGAAAAGAGCACACGAAAATGTGTGATAGCTAGATAGATACGAAAAAAAAGCAATCAGTAAGAACAAGTACTCAACTATAATTGTTCAAAACAGATCATACACATTGTTAATCTAACTTCATTCAAGCTGCTCTACCTATCTCAGCGTCCGACCTCTGCTGGGTACCTTTCAAAATTGCAAATAAGTCACCGCAGATGAGCTCGGATGGAAGGAGCTGGCAAATTCGAGCGAAAATAGTGAGATAGGCAATTTGGCGTAACCATATCACTCTGAGCAAAAACAGAACAATAGCTTGATCCGCTTTACGATATTCACATCGCAGCACTATCGCTATCTTGTCACCTTCTAGCACGATTTTATAGAACAATCGAAAGTGTTCCTCAACACATCACTCCAACGTACTTCCACCATATTTCAATTCCACTGATATCGCCAGAAACTCTTACCATAGTCTTCACCTTTTTAGCGGATGACGTTCCGCTTCCGTAGCCAGCCCGTTCTCATTTCATGCCACACCAGAATATGCTCTCTTCCGCTGATGACTGCGCAGACCAAATCCGACTGCATGCACTCTTTCAAACCTCGGATAATCCAAATTACTGTCGGAATGCCAACTCGCCCTCAGTGATGTAGAAACTAGATTTTAAATGTTGGAGATACCACAGCAGCATGACTGTAAAAAGGAAAGACAAAAAAGAACAGACCTCGAATCATATTCTCATGAACTTTCCACCTAGATGTAAGACTGAACGCGAATTAAGCACCGCTCCCTAATCTTCTAACGCGTACGCAATTGATATTTGTCACCTCAGGGTCATCAGACTAAATGTTTGTGTAACTGCGCCTGTCATTTTTTTTTTTACCGGGAACAGAGCAAACAGTATTAACAATCAACAACTTTATATCATAATGATTTAACAATTTAAGCTTTGCTTTCAATGAGGAAATCTTTCTTGAGCTTGCCCATGAACGCCTTCTTCTCAGCGGTTGTCTGGAATCGTCCATGTCCAGTCTTTGAACTGGTATCAATCCATTTCAAGTTGATCTTTTCATGAGCGAATCTCTTGGTTTGTACAACGAGAGATTTCCTCAGGGTGATGAGGCGCTTCTTAGGACCCATAACCGCTCCACGAAGCATAACGTAATCTTGGTTAACAAGACCATAACGGGGGAATCCTCCCTAAAATGAAACTACTGCTGCAAGTGGAATAAATGCAACACATGAAGACTATTATGCAGAAGAACACCCTCAGCGAATTAGTTTCCATCAGGAATTAGGAATTGCAGACATTCTCATCACAGGGTGTATAGACAAACAATCACTCTTAAAACTCACCATAGGGTTGATGTTCTTCTCAGTAAGATCGAACTCAGTGGCTCCATTGTTCTTGCCATCCGGCGTAAGGCACGAGCGGCCGATTCTGTACACCTTGTTGTTGATGTGAGTACGATGATGGTAACCCTTCTGTCCAGCACGGGCAACGGTGAAGGCAACTCGGGAAGGGTGCCAGGCTCCAATACAAGCGACCTTAACACAGCTTACGTAGAAAAACAAGCAAAGAACCAAAAAAAAAAAACACAGAGCATTAAGTAAGACATGATATTTACCTTACGGAGACCCTTGTGTGTCTTACGGGGAAGCTTCTTGGTGCCCCATCTGCTAGTAACTCCCTTGAAACCGTGACCCTTGGTTACACCAATGGTGTCGATCATCTCATCCTGAGAGAAGACGGTGTCAACGGGAACTTGCTTCTCGAGGTGTTCTTTCGCCCAGTTGACTTTCTCCTCAATGGTTCCACCGTTGATTTGGATCTCAACAAGGTGAGCCTTCTTCTGCTTGCGGTTTAGAATCTTCATCTGAAAAGAAGAAACATAATATACCGTTCAGGAGACGAGAAAAATTACAAATGAAAGATGCTATGAGTCGCCATGAGATTTTTAGTTTTGAAACAATATCCTCTAACATCACAAAGTAATGCTCTTCTACTAGTTGATAAACTACACTGCTGATAAGTCAAATCATCGAGGTGACTTGCTGCTCCTTCTATTATTAGTGTTACTACAAGTACCAGTTATTACAACTTGAACTCGGGAAGAACACTTGTTTTGAAAAAAAAAACCGGTACTTTATTGGGTCGAGCGCACTGACCGTAGCTTTGCTGAGCACCATAATTATCTGATGACATTTTAGTGTACCGCAAGGGCTACTGAGGCCAAAAACCAGCATGTTCAGAACGTTTAGCCTATTCTCGCAGCCACCGCAATCTCCTTACCTGAGTATGAGCAACAACTCGGATTGCAGAGCAGTACTTCTTCATCTTGTTGAGGTCGGACTCAATGACCTTCTTTCCATCCTCATCTTGCCACTTCTTGGCGTACTTAGTGAAAGCCTTCTTCTTGGACTTGCACCTACAGATGAATTATTGAACTACGTGGTTTCGCAGCACCTCTTAGGTAACCGCGTGTGCCACAGCAAGTTCAAATTCTTTCATACTCATAGAGCAGAGGAAAGATATCATCATTACTCGCCAAACAATCATACTCATGCATATAGTGGTGCAGAGGAGATGAATGAATGACACTGCGTCCTCAAGGACACTGTAAATATCCTTTACAGAAAAAAAATGAGGAAGACATAAACACCGAAAACGAACCAGTTCTTGTAGAAGCGGCGACGGCAGTCCTCACTGAGGTGCTCAGCGAAGACAGACTTGAACGGACGTGGTCCACGTGGGGTGTCGATGTAGCCGACGATTCCAACGATAACCATTGGTGGGGTTTCAATAATGGTCACAGCTTCGACAACCTCCTTCTTGTTTACCTTTGATCCTGGTTTATCAACCTGAAAAGGTGCTATTTGCTGAATGCGAACATCATCTTAAACTTCTACAGGACTCAAAATTGCATACTTACATCACGGACAATGTGCGTCATACCGGCCTTGTAACCAAGGAATGCAGTGAGGTGAATTGGCTTTGATGGATCATCCTTTGGGAAAGCCTTTATCCTACCCCTGTATGTCCTGGAGCGCTTTTTCGGGGCGAACCCCATGGAACCGTGCCTTGGCGCCGAGAATTTACGGTGCGACATTTGTACCCTGGAATGGAAACATGAAACTCTGAAGGGAAAAGCGAACTGTAAACTTAATAGTGCGGAAAAATGATAGCCGCAAACTCATTGCACACAGAACAGCAAATAAACAGCTGGATACAATACTCAGAAGCTTATTTGAAACTTCATTACAGATCTCTATACGCCAAATTAAGAGTGCCACGAAAGAGCAAAAACCAACAAATGAAAAGACATGTGGAAAGTAGGCCCAAAAATCTCGCGGAAGTGTACGTGCACCTATTGTTCGTGTTGCGTATTGGACGCAGCACGAACAACGCGCGAGCTTCAAACTACAATTTTCTTGTTTAGAGCGCGAAATCTCTCGGAGTCAAGAATTGAAGGGATTTTATTTTTCCTTACCTTAATACTTTTCATACTTCCAAATTCAAGGAAGCTAGGGTCAGGGTTCAGTTTCCTCAACTCGGATTTGGCTGAACTCGCGAATTGAAGGAACGAAGGTATTCTGAACTGCTGGTCATCTCAAAGTGACCATATAAAACGGCTCGACAAACCATTCATCCTAACCTTCAGTTCGGAAAACACTTTGCGGTTGGGGAGACGAAGCTGTACAAGGGTTCCTTCGTGATTCTTAGTTGAAAAGCGGGGAAAATGGAGTTGGGGGGGGGGGCACTCGGTATAAGTCGATAATATGACCAGGGTCAAGCGTCCGATGGGAATTTCCCATGAGGGGGTCGTATGGGAGGGGGCTGGGAAGAGGGGGGGGGTCGTATTAGAGAGGTGTAGGTAGGGTACATAGAGGGGTGGCTTGACCATTGAATGTAAATTCGTGATTGTTTCATGACATGACAAATGACGTTCCGCCCAAGAACGAACACGTCATTACGAGTCAAAGCAGAACTGCTTGGCAGCGTATGAGAGAAATCGGCTTCGGCGCACCCACGGTTTCGATTCCTGGCGCCTTCAATAGATTCTTGCACTGGTCGGGATCACTTCAGAATCAAATGTGGAGTAAAGAGGGTGGAAATGTTAAAAATAGGGTGGGTAGCGAGATCAGTCGATTGCACATGCGAGGATTCGCCTGAGGGCCAGTCAGAACGTGGAAAAGTACGGTGACTTAGCCCTCGTGTTGAAGTTCTCTGACTCGAAATCAGCAAACGTTTTTCAACATATTCGTAGAGGACGATCAGTACTATCTCTTGCCAGAGTTTCCATTTTTTAGAACTTCATACTCTTTTGGGACCTCGATGGGAAATTTTTCAAGTTTTCGGGTCTCCGAGGGGAAATTTCCCATCTAACTCACGCAAGCAGGAGCAATTATTGGGGTGCGATAATGGAGATGAAGAATCAATGCTTGGAGCTCTATTACGTGAAGGTAGTGAAATTCCGGTATAAGGCAAACTCTCTTAATGGGAGTTGGAGAAGTGAAAACCTCGCATTTTGAACAGATGATGAAAATGGAGCAAATCTGTTTGGGAAGCAATTTGCAGATATCACTGAGAAGCAATTTGCAGATATCACGAAAACTTTTTTTCTATGAGTTTTAGCTGAGGAAATTTCCCATTTGAATATAGAATCTGGCTCCACGAAGTTCGCTCGTTTTCCCGCAATTTAGATGGGAAATCAATAGGAAAATCGCCAAATTTCCCATCGAGCTCCCAAAAACATATGGAGGTCCAGAAAATTGGAACTCTGGCATAAGATAGAGCTGATCGTCCTCTATGGACACATAGAAAAGCATTCGCTGACATTGAGTCAGAGAACCTCAGTACGAGGTCTAAATAACCCTAGTTTTCCACAAACTGGCGTCCCCAGTAGGCGAATTCTAGCGTGTGTAATCGATCGATTTCGCTTCCCTCACTTCATTTTTGAGTCTTTCCCTCCTCTCCACTCTACATTAAATCCTGAAGCGGTTCCAATACGTGCAAAAATTTCTTCGCGGCGCCGGGAATCGAACCCGTGGGCGCGCAAATGTCAACGCTGTAACCGATTCCCTCGCATGCGCTGCAACTCAGTCCTGTTTTGACAAGTATTGACGAGATCGTTCTTGCTGGCAGTCTGAGCCGATCGGATAAGGAAAGATGTATATCGACTTCAAGGTTGTTTTGGTTCTAATTTTGGGCTTTCAATATGTTTCTTTTGTGTCTTCTTTCATGAAACTGCTCAGTGTGCAGAGAAAACATGCGGAAGCAGAATGGGGGAGGGGGGGGGGGTCGTGAAAAGGTGGATGTTGGGAGAGGGAATGGGGGGGGGTCGTATTGAGGGTCGGTTTTTCCTATCGTCATGCTTGACCCTGAATATGACCTGTCCTGCACGTACAGACTTGTTAGCTGACACGTCGAGAACGCTCTGACTTGTTAGCTCTCTTATTGTACAGTAGTTACCTGAAATGCAAACAAGTGTGTACGTGCAGGACAGGTCATATCATCGACTTATACCAGGTGGCCCCCCCCCCCCCCCCCAACTCCATTTTATCCTGAGAAGCTACATACACGAGGGTTTGCGGCAGGCGCTGGGTAGATGAATTTGTGGGAGAAACTAGAGAGGGAGGGTGATTTCCCTAGTACTATGGAAGTTCGTCCATCTAGAAATGGGCAAGATGGCTTGGCGACATAAGGAAGGTGAGAATTCAAGCATATGAAGACAAAGTCCTCTACACGAATTATTATGGAGCTGTTAGCAAACCAGTGGACTCCTCGCAAATCTTTTGTATATATAAAAGTGTGTGTGTGTGTGTGTGTGTGTGTGTGTGTGTGTGTGTGTGTGTGTGTGTGTGTGTGTGTGTGTGTGTGTGTGTGTGTGTGTGTGTGTGTTCCGAACAGAAATCGCGCAGAGCCAACCGATCCTAACCAAATTTTACATGCAGGTCCAACAAGGAACTTCGGAGGTTATAGGCCACTAGAAGGCATACCCGGCTTCGCTCGGGTGTTTTACTACCCCCGTCTATTTCACACTGTGAAGGCATTATTTTTTGTGATCAGTGAGTTAACAAACCTAAGCAACACATCCTTCTTCACCATATCATTCTCAAGAAGTTGGTAAAGTTAATTGGGCAATAACTTCATTGAAAGTGCTTGTCATGTTAATGTTCTGGGTGTTCGGGAACTCCAAGGCGTGCTCCTGCCCATCCTTGTGCAAAACCGGAAAAATCAATAAATCAATATTTTCGTGCAGTGTGATCCTCGTCTTCACCAACGCCCAGCCAAAAAGTGCGAAAAATCAATAAAATCGATAAACCAATGGGCAGACACCTGCAAACGCTTGTCATATTCGTGTTCAGCGTATTGGAGAACCCCGATGGACATGCTCTTACCGGCCCCTGCACAAAAGGTATGAAAAATCAGCAAAATCGATGAATTAATATTTTCGTTCAAAATGGTTGCCATAACCGGTTGGGGGGGGGGCCACCTGGTATAAGTCGATGATATGACCTGTCTCAGCATGTTGGAAAACCCTGGCAGACATTTTTCATCATTTTTGCTCACCGACCGCTGAGCAAAAATGATGAAAAATCAATCAAACCGATAAATCAATACCTTCGCTCAAATGGTTATCATATTCGTGTTCATCATATTGGAGAACCCCAGTAGACATGTTCCCGTGACCCTTTGAACAAAAATAATGAAAAATGAATAAAATCCATATAATCGATGAGCCAATCGATATTCTGGGCCAAAGGTAGCCTATAACCTCAGCCGGCCCCTGTAGGACCTACACGCAAAATTTGGTCCAGGTCGGTTCATCCTCCGCGATTTCTATTCCGAACATACAAACATACAAACATACAAACAGACAAACAAACAAACAGACAAACAAACAAACACAAACTTTCGCTTTTATATTTACAGATTTTTCAGCCCGGAATATCGATTAGCTCATCGATTATATCGATTTTATTGACTTTTCACCATTTTTGTTTTGGGAGTCGCGAGGGCATGGCCACTGAGGTTCTCTGACATGGTGAAAACGAATATGACAACTATTTTGTATGAAGTTACATCACATTACATTACAAGTTACTGATTTATCGAATTTATTATTTTTCATCATTTTTGCCCAGGGATCATTGGGGATATGTGCACTGGAGTTCTTCATTACGCTGACCACGAATATGGCAACCATTCTGAACCAAATTATCGATTCATCGATTTTGTTGATTTTTCATAATTTTTGTCCGGAGGGCGCTGAGGACATGTCTGCTAGGGTTCTTCAATACGCTGAACACGAACATGACAACCATTTTTAACGGCAGTACCGATTTATTGATTAAAATTGTATTATATTATATTATATTGGAATTATATTGTATTATATTATTATATTGAAAACGGATATAACGACCGCTTTACACGAAATATCGATTCATCAATCCTATTGATTTTTTGCTTTTCTACCTCGTGGGGCTGTGAGGACATGTCTATGAATATGACAATCATTTTGCACGAATACATCGATCCAGTTTCATCGAAATACAGTACCCGCACTAAGTTTGTTAAAAATGAACACATAGAACGCGGATTCGCGTTATTTTCGTTCTAGGGTTATAGCTCATCGTAACAAAGCGATTCACAGACCAAACCAGGGGTCAAAAACGGCAATGGGGTGGGCTACCATATTTCATGAAATGAGCCCTAAATTCTGATTTTCAATAAAGAAATTCGCCAGTTTTTAATTCTGCCGCGGCCTTGCCGCACATGGCGCCCGACATACTTCGATGCGCGGCATGATCCGAGCTCTATAAATGACTCTGGAATTTCAATGTTAGAAATCGAAATTTAGTGCTAGTTCCATGAAATATGCTAGCCCACTCCATTTCTGCATCTGACCCCTGGTTTGGTCTGTGAACCGCTTTGTTACGATGAGTTATCGCCTTGGAACGAAAAGAACGCAAATCCGCGTTCTGAACGCTCATTTTTGACAAACTTAGTGCGGGTATTGTAACTTATCTGACTTTCCGCTAACGGGTCGTTGGAAAAAGGTCACTTGAGATTTGCTAATATGCTCACCACCACAATTATGAGCGACACCCGTGCGAAGCCGGGTGCGCCGTCTAGTATATTCGATATCAATCGTTCCGTTGCTATGTGGAGACTGAATAAAGAATATCAAGTAAAAGTAAGGAATCCATTATACAGGGTGGGCCATAAATGCGGTAACAAGACTTGTTTTGCTTCCAAAGGAGCATGTTCTGCCTTGAAGTCATGTTTAGTTAGGAGGTTGTCTCCAGTCGTTATACCAGTACAGTGTTTAGAAACTCAGGTTGCGCCTGGTTCAGAACTGGGGAAACAACAAATTTTAGGACCTATTAATTCTGTAGAGCGGCAACTCAATTGCGCAGAACTCATTCAAATGTGTTAGTAGGTTTTCACGGTGCCTGAGACATAGGCTCGCTCAAAACCCGTTAGGAGTTGGAAATATCCAGAATGAATTTTAAAAAATAGGAAATAAATTTTTGTCCAACCCCTTGCGCGGTGTGGCCTGTGACTTCATTTGTTGTCTCAGGATCTGATTCCTAGCAGATGGTGGATGTTTCAAGATGTTTTCTTATATTATCTTCGTTTGGAATTAATGAACTTAAATCGTGTGACAGTGTTCCAAATTGCTTTGGAAATCTTTTTATAATTCCCTTTTTTTGTTACCATATTTTTGGCCCACCCTGTAGTTAACACTATTGGGATGTAGGAAAGTAATCTCCTCAAGGTTGTAAGGAGTAAGCCTCGAACTGATATCGTTGGTAGTCATTTCAGCAGCGAAAAGACATTGTTTCAGAGACACGTAATAATGAAACGTAAAACGTGGATGTAAAACGGAGAATTCTCAGAAAGTCTGATGCTGGAGTTCTTCTGGTAGCAACTGTGTGGCGTTATTTTCTGATTGTGAGAATAAAAAGTTTTACGGGACGAGGGAGCTCCCATGGCCAGGTCAGCAAGCAGAAGATGGACTTCGTCTTTTGTAGGTCTTCGACAGGAATGAGCTTACGGTTACCGAGCTTACGGTTACCCCGACTTTCACCAGCCCAGTTCTAGGTAATGCTTCCAGTTCTATTTTTGGAGTGTGGGTATTCGCACGTAAGAGTTCGGTGGGGAGGGGAGGGAGGAACGGATGTGATCAACTTGCGATTTCACACTTATCCTCTTGGGCTGTGTACTGATGGTATCAAAGGAGTAGTGTTATATCGTAAGCATGTGCGAGTAGACAAAAGTACAGTCCACTGAGTCCAATCGTTAGCGTGGGATCGTGTGGAGCTCAATCGCAGAAGGTTTCAATAGTGTCGGCAACTGCAGACGTTTCAAACAGTTTGATGTTCGTATTCGAATGTTGAGAGCATGTTGGCTCTTGACAAACAGCTCACGTTCCCACTTTTTACGAATACTACAACTTTCTGAAGGAACCATACGCGACATACATTTCGTACGTACTTTATTCGCTGATTTCTGCTTCCTCCTACCTGAAGGAAAAACCAATAAACTACGTAGCAAACTACATAGCGAAATACTCAATATTTTCATGTTTGCCTCTATGGGAACCCCCAGTAAATGTGCTGTCATTATCGTGCGTCTCAAAAATAAAAAGTACCAATAAATAGTTCCACAGCACATAGTACGAACTACTCCAAGATTTAATTTTTTGTTGTGATATTCATTTTTGGGCGCCAGTGCATGGTTCACCTCCTGGGAATGTCCAGCCGTGTACGTCCTCGTTCGATCTGCTAAGTGATTTGTTCTTTCAGAAATCTCTATGAAGCTCTACATACTTTATGAAAATCAATCCGGTCTCTCAGCAAGTCCTTATTTCAGACAGGCCGATAATGACGAACATTTCATTGAAGAGTTTTCGATGGCAGTCGTAATGGCCATGCGACCCACAAGCCGACGGTGTCTGCTTTTCACATTGAAGCTAAAGGGAGTGCAATATGTAATAGTTATGACCGAATATTCGTATTCAGATAGATATTTTGAATATAGAATATTCGCATGTTAGAATAGTCAAACATTCGGAAAGGCTAGGATAATATTGGCCAACCCGGTGAAGGTCCCTGAGGGTGAAATTTTGTCCGCTAAATACAGCAAGAAGCCCGAGTCAGAATACATTTCATGTTTGGAATCCATAACAGAAAAACTTGGGTAGATGACTGTTCTGTTCGATCACTCTAATTGTATCCTGAAACGATACATAGGATACGCCGGCTCAGTCTCTTTCACCGGTCAGGTGGACGCACCTTATAGGGTCTTCCTGCTGTTGGGTGTTCGGCTTGACCGAAGTATGCTGGCGACCTGCCTGGTAATGAGTAGCCGGCCTGGTATTCGACTCATGCATATTCCGGGTCGCCTCATACGAAATATCCCTAATAGTATAATAATATCGTCGATCTCGAAATATGAGTTGGGGCTTGTCCGATGCTTCAAAAAGGAAAGTCGGGGCCTGCCTCGTGCCTTGAAGTGTTGCCGACCTGCACGTTGAAGGTGTCCGAAAGAGGATTCTTGAGTGTTCTGTAGCTTGTTTCTATTTAAATTATGTGGCACAACAACGGAGGTTTTCGATAGTTTTCAAAATTTCATTTCCAACAATATGAAATTTGCCGAAACTGATGGGTTTAAACGAAGTCGCGGAGTCAACGGTTAGTGACGCTGCCGCACCACTATTCACCGTCCGGTCTTTTCAACGTTCAGTGCTCGTGCCGTGTATTGTGAGTGCTTGAGTTTGTGGTTAGCTGTGAAGAGAGGAACAGCGAAGTACATCTTTGTCGGCTTCTCACATCCTAGTGTGTGCATTGATAACTGGATGCGATACTGAACCAGTGGACTGCTATAGACTGGGTGGGCTGAACTTCTTGCTGCCTATCTCCTCAATTTTTGTTTGGAGAGTCTCGTCAAAATAGAAGACATACTGTGCGCGTGATCGCTTCGGATCAGAGCGTGAGCGTGAGGCGAACAACAAAACAGGCTGGTGTCGCCATCAAAACACAGTGGACATCGATTAAACGTGAGGAGGATGATCTGCTGTAGTCGTTCATCTTAACGCAGATTTCGAATGCCAAAACAGTCCTAATTGACGGGCAGTGTTTTATGGATGCTCTTTGTGGTCTGCAGTGGTCAGGGAGTGGGGAAAGCAGGCGGCGATAGCGCCGCCTCTCCAGAAATTCTGTCTGAGAACTCCGTCGCCATTCACAGTTCTGTTCGCTCTTCGTCTGCCTTGTCTTAGTCCCACCCTACCATGTCAATGATCACCGGCCAGCGCTGCGGGAGAGCGAAATTTTCCCTGCAAGGTCGACTGGTTCTTAACGATATGCGTATCGTATTTGCGTGTCTGTGAGATTTACATAAATAGCAATGACGTATCCATGAACGTTATCGCAATCTTTGCTGTCTTGTAGATGATCACCGCGAACTTTCGTCGCCGTTACTCTGCACGTGATCTGTGTCCGTTTATAAGAATTAGTGTCTAGAAAACAGCCGACTAATCCCCATTTCTGGTGCAGTGCGAGGCTCGTTAAAAGACCCGGTCCTCTGCAGTCAGAGTCGTTCATGCTATAGCGATTTCTCATCCGAACGCGATGGTCTACTTCGTCCTACTTCTGACGGTGGCTTCACTTAGTGATGGTAGGTTGATTCTGTAGATTCCCAATAATATTATTATTTCGACTGCCATGTCGACTGTAGAATCGAAATTCGATTCCTGTCGCTGACCGGCGAACGTATCTCGAGGACAGCGACAGTTTTCCCACAGTTTTCGGATCGTTGAAGAAAACAAGCGATGCGATATATCAAGAGGCATCCCATTCACTATTAACACATAACGGACAATACGACCCACCGGTGGGTCGTACGGGAAGTTACGTAGAGGACAATACGACCCACCGGTGGGTCGTATCCGTTTTATCCCTTTTTCTTAGGTGGAGCTCCCCCAAATTCTGTCCCTAGGGGTTATTCTATCCGCTGAACACGGAAATGGCATCCATTTTGTACCGTAACTGCGTTACTGTAGGATTACTGTAGTCATACTGTAGATGCTGTTGATGTATTTTCTCACAGCATCTACAGCAAATTTGAACTTTGGGGTTACATGACGTGCTGAACATAAACACGTCCTCAGTCGTGCACCGTAGAGCAGTACTCTAAGGTTACTGTAGCGTTATCGTATGGTTACTGTAGGCATACTGTAGATGCATTTTATTCACCAAATTCAGTGAAACTTTGGCAAGTGGGGTTATTTGACATGCTGAGTACGAAATTGACATTCATTTTGTAGCGTAGCGCAGTACTGTAGGGTTACTGTAGGCATACTGTGGATGCATTTTGTTCACCAAATTCAGTGAAACTTTGGCAATTGGGATTATTTGACATGCTGAACACGAATTTGAGATTCATATTCAAGATAGGTGCCATATTCGAGATCAGAGTGTAAAATAACCCCAATTTCGGGCAAATTCTGATGCAAAACCTTCCCCACAGTTCCTACAGTATGATTACAGTAACCCCGCAGTGATGCAGTACGGTAGACAATGGATATCATGTTCTTAATCTGTATCTAAAATAACCCAACTGTGCAAATTTTGGTTGAATTCTGATAGAAAAAGGTCTTTCTACAGTTTCTACAGTATGCATACAGTAACACTACAGAAGTGCTTTACCAAGTAAAATAGATGGCATATTTGTGATCAGCATGTCAAATATGCCCTAATTCTCGCAACTCCGGTGAGAAACAAGCGCAAACTCGCTCTGGTCCAAAGTGGCCCTGAGCGGAAAATCTGCGTTGTCGCGAATGTGTTAAATAGAGTGCTGTATTTGCGTAAGAGGCTGCATCATATACTGATGGTCCAATAAGAGCCGACTGATTTAATTAACTTAATTAAGCTGGGTAATAATTCAGGAACTGATTCAAAAATCCGGATACTTGAGAAGGAGATGACCTCGCAGTCCTGCTTATCCATATTCAAAGCCATGTTTTGCATCTCCCTTTCCAAGAAATTTTCTTTAGCAATCTTTCTGGTATAGATACAGTACCCGCACTAAGTTTGTTAAAAATGAACATCCAGAACGCGGATTTGCGTTATTTTCGTTCTAGGGTCATAGCTCATCGTAACAAAGTGATTCACAGATCAAACCAGAGGTCAAAAACGACAATGGAGTGGGCTACCATATTTCACGAAATCAGCCCTTAACTCTGATTTTCAACAACGAAATTCGCAAGTTTTTAATTCTGCCGCGACCTTGCCGCGCATAGCGCGCGACATACTTTGATGCGCGGCATGATCCGAGCACTATAAATGACTCCGGAATTTCAATGTTCAAAATCGAAATTTAGAGCTGGTTTCATGCAATATGCTAGACCACTCCACTGCTGCTTCTGATCCCAGGTTTGGTCTGTGAATCGCTTTGTTACGATAAGTTATCGCCCTGGAACGAAAAGAACGCAAATCCGCGTTCTGAATGTTCATTTTTAACAAACTTAGTGCGGGTATTGTATGTATATAGAAGTTGAAAAAAATTGAGTTTTTGCTCAACCGAATTCGAATATTCCACTTTGAATATGTTTGCCTCTTCCTTTGGTCCTTAGCACTGCAGCTTGACATTGAACCTTTCCAACGTGATGCAAGTCCACTGTATGGTTTAATTGCTTTAGAGGTTTCATTTCCTGTTCTTTGATTTCATTTCATTTGTCATCGTTAACCATCACCTTCCGCAGTGATGGCACAGATGCATGATGATGCAAACCTGCAGCAAACCTATTCTAACGCAGCTTCCAAACTTGGAAATCTTAACAGGTTAAATTAACGACAGGCAGTTCTGAAAATATTCCGAGAATTAGTGAGAAGGTATATACTTTGCGGAATACTCTTACAACTTTATAGAAAATTACCTTTTTTTGAAAACAAGATATATAATACAATTTCTGATGGGAGATTAGTAATGGGAAGCTTTTGCAGAAAGGATACTCTCCGTAGCTTTTTGTGTGCAAAGTGTACAATTCCTCCTGCAGTACTACTAGCATCTCACAGATGTATCATCAGAGCCATATTTTTTTGTATTTTCACATCTTTCCTCCTAACACCTACGGTAACAGCATTACTTCGTTTTCTTTTTTTCTACTATTGACCACCCTATTTCAGCCGTCTCTCTCAGTCTTATCCGTGTCGCCTGCGCACGTGACCCTACCCTCGCGTTCTGTGACTCTCATATCCTAGGTGAGATGGCTTTTCTCAATATGTAGAAAAAGTCACGGTTTGACCAGTGAGAATTCAGGCTATTTCTGCTTCTCGCTTTCTATGGATAAAATCCTCAAAACTTGCATTCATGAGAGGCGCACAAGAGGCCTTTTGAGGAAGTTTTCGTTCAGGAGATCCAATAACTTCCACCCACAAGCCTCTGGTGACTACAACAAGACTCTCGGGAGCTTTGGGTTTGGGCAAGAAGCTGCCCGGCTACGATAAAGAACAGCAGCAGCAATTCCTCACCTGGCTCAGCGATCAGAAGGACGAGGTGGTTCTCAATGCTTTAGTATCGAAGGCTACAGCTGAAGTACTGTACAGTCATCTCGCTACTCAAGCTGTTTTTGTTTTGAAGCAAGCTGCAACCCAATCGATTTAGGTCCCGGACGCTGAAATTGACACCGAAGAGCTTGAAAGTTCCCATCACGTCCACAGTGACTTTAGCGAATACTGTATGAAGTACAAGGTAATTACTCATGGTGTTTACGGGAACAAAGTAGCAGTTGGAAGGAACATCTTGAATCGATTGACGCTAGACGCCGTCTGATTGCAGTAGCGGAATGTTCGAATATTCGAGAAAAACCGATGTGAGCTTCTAGGCCAATTTCCACCACTACTGCGAGAATGGGAACGTGGACAAGTTGGAGGGAGTGCTCCCCCAGTTTTGCACTGTCTATGGACGCCATTGCGGAATAGAGTGAGTGATTATGCAATTGCTTGATGAGTTCTTAGACATGCTTGTATTTCCAGTGATTTCCCAAAGCCTGGCCCTCTTATCGAGCCCAAAGAGCAGTTCAAAGAAGAAGCGAAGGAAACTGCTAAGCAACCGAGTGGAGCATTCAAAGGTTTGATGACCCTTATTTCAAGAAAGTGCATGTGCAGTGAATGTTGGTTGCGTAGCGTTTTTTCGCATACTATGCAAGCACGCGACGCGACCGAGCCGCTCCGGTTTAATCATTGCCGCGACGACACACCGTGAGGTTTTCTTGATGGTTAGCTGATTTCTTGGCAGTTAATTATGATGAAAAAGTATCACGAAAACCAAGAAAACCCTGATTTTTTAATACAAGGTTTCTTATAAAAGATCATTCCAGGCTCGACCACAGAATACTGCGGAAAGTTCCTAGACCAGTATAAGCAGCTATGCAGCGCCGGAGGCAAATCTACGGAAGCCGAAGAGTTCTGCTCATCTTATAAGCAAAGCTGCAACAAATCTGCAGCAAAACCCAACAGGTATGCCACACCGTTAAGGTGCATCTCGTGTACCCTGTTCATGCAGAATTTTGCCAAACTTCAGTGATTTGGCTAAGGAGATCGAGGACATAGATGATTTTCCCGACTCGGCTGGAGTTGGTGGAGGAGCGCCACCCAACAAGGAAGAAGAGGAGAATGAAACAACGAAGGTGGGCATATACTCTTCAAGATGCGAAGTTTCGCAGCTTCAAAAAGGAGCACGCATTCGAATTGAAAATTTCTGGAAGGTGATAGTCGTTGGTAATTTCATTGATTCTCCTTCCTTTTTTTTTCAATGTGAGTAAGAATTTATGCATTCAGAAACCTCAAGTGACCAGGTACTGCGAGAAGTACTGGGAAAACTACAACTTCTACTGTGCTGGAGAGAGTTCCACCGACTACGAGAAGTTCTGCCGGTCCTACCGCACCAACTGTCCGCAGAAAGTCGGCTCGTAGGTGTTGCATGAAGTGCTCTTTCGTGGATCCGTAGCACTAGCTCAAGCTAGGAATAGTGCTGAGGTAAGGGCAGAAGTGCTCGTCTCAGTGGAAAGGAAATAAGCCAACGGCTGACCTCCAGGATTCTGTTACCGTTAGCCCAATAGCTCTACTATAACAAATATTCTGTAACCTTCTAGATCTCTAGAAGCTGACTTGTGGTCGTACCTTTTGTCAGGGGTTTAGCTATGACTTCCTGTGGTTATCTCTGTTTTTCGTTGTGCATGGCTTGTGAATAAGATGTTTCTCTGGCTGGTTCGAGATTATTTGTGCATTTTAGGTTGAAGGAATCAGCCTCATTTCTGGGCGGCAAGGGCAAGGTATGAATTCGTAGTGGTAGCGTAGTTTTTGAATAATGCATGAATTTGTAATGACATTTGTGAAGATATGTAGGTGCCCACGAAGCAATCCTAGAACAAATCTAAGATTCTGAATGGGAACACGATTTCTGTGGCCGTACCTTCCCCGAAGGTGAATAGTGCGTTTATTGGAAAAAGTGTCGCAACAAAGTACAATACCAGCCCTAATTTTTGTCCCAAAATCCGTTTCCGACGGATTAATCTGTCGAAAATCGTCAGAAGCTCTAGGAGTGGACGAAATTAAACTTTGGTACCACCAATGGAAAGCTCTCGATCTCCTGATTCCAAATATCTACACAGATTTAGTTTGAGGCCAAATTAAAGGAAAAAATGACACTGCTAACCTGTGGGCATATCGGTTGGAGGTGAGCCCAAGTTTTCTTCAGGCATGCATTTCTTGCTATTAAACATCATATTTAGACTCTCCACTATGCAATCATCATTTTCCTACCCCATATGGGTATGGTCGGTGTTGGTGGAGCAAACTTCAAACTCAACAATTTTAGCGAAAATACAAAGTTTGCACACTTGTATACAGGGTGCGGCTCAAATACTGTGTCAAATTTTGTCGCAAATTCCATCCCCATTGCGAAAAAGCTCTTTGCCCTAAATTTCATATCTGAAATTGTTATCCCTTTTTCTGCATTATCTTCTCGTTTCGTAACCTCACATCAACATTCCACTTTATAACAAGTTCAAATTTGAAACGAACCAAGATGGAGCTATGAAGCATCACCGTACAATCTTTTTTCTTGACCGCCTATTTTTTACAGCAATATAACTGCACCGTCCAATTTGCAGTAACGATGCTCTGCTGTTGAAGGGCTGTTCCCATATGCATGCCACACGGATGTCGCAGTTCTAATTTTCGAGAAAATTCACGAGAAACGAACTCGTTGCAAAAGTGCGAGGTAGAAGAGTTAGGTGCTCACAGAGCCGTGATCTTTGCAGAGGGCGATTAATTCACCTGCTAATGAGGAAGTCCACATGGGACACTACAAGCACTAGGAGCAGCATGTTCACAACCGAGCGCATCAGCACGAGAGAAGGCAGAATTTCGTTATGTTACCTTGGAGGGCCGCAAAAGTTAGACACTTAGGACGATGATCTTTTTTCCAATGTGGGACAGAGCTTCATCAGCGAAAATCGGCTAGTGTAAGGGCAGTTCTCCAGGACTTCAGATGGGTTTGGAAATCCCTCACTTGCAGATCACATCTGGCCTATATCATCACTGAAGCTTATGTTCCTGAAAGTGACCACAAGCCTCAGGTCGACGTTGAATTAAAGTTGGAAAAACAGCTCTTTGCTGGGAAGAAGAGTAGTTTTGTAAAGTAGGTATAGCAGCTAGTTCAACTACTAAAAATGGGTCCGCTAGGACAGCAGTGCTTCAAGAAACGAGGCGCAGAAGACAAAGTGATCGTTGGTGCACCAACTCCACGAACTCATACCGGCAGAGGAATCGTGTGCAAACTTCCTTGACATCGATCGTACGGATGTGTTAACTTGTAATCGTAGAGGTGTGGACATGTGCTCACTAACCACTGCAGCTACGAATCTAGGATCGCTCACAGGAAAGAAGGAGGAAGAAAACCTCCGGAATTTTTTTCGGGCCTCAGTGGTCGTACATGCTTTAGGTGCAACCTCCGTCGTGAAGGCAGAAGGAGACCACGTTACACGTATCCCTGTGTGTTTAATTTCTAAGAGTTTAGGTAAATAATACTGAAGAGGAGTTAGAGTTTCAGCTTCTGTGACAAAAGTTATTAACAAATATTTTTGACACAGTATTTATGCCGCACCCTGCAAAGGGAACGGATGTAGCTCATGATAAATCCATCATGAATCGAAAGAAGAATCTTGTGTAGATCCGGATTGTGCATCCCACACAGCGTTGGCTAGACTGGCTTACTAGTTACAAGCCTCTGAATATGGGTTGCTGTGCAAGAAAGAAAGACATTTTCTCAAATTTCCACTCTCATAAGGGCAACTTGCCTGGCAGACCATTAACCAACAATTGAAACAATCCTACAACGCAGTTTATTCTGTCGATCGCTCTGCTTAGGCTTGCAGAAAAATGTTTCGAACCTTTTCTTTTGGGGATATGAAAATGTACCAAATCTTCAGAACGAAGCCAAATTTCTCGTTGCCAATTTGAGCTGAAACACATTTTTTATACAGTTATTCGGAATTATGAGCTCGAGAACTTTTGGTTGGTAGCATGAAATGTTGATTTCTTCCATTTCCAGAGATTCTGACGGTTTTCGATCGATTAATCCGTCGGAAACGGATTTTGCGACAAAACTTTGGGCAGGTATTGTATTTCCGCGGATAATGAAAGATTGATTTCTTTTTGATGAAGCAATATTCATGAAAGAATGAGAAGGGAATGATGGAGAAGTTGTAGGCTCCTGCTAGCCCTCGAGTAAAAACACGTTATTCAAAACAGTTTTTTTAATAATTCTGCAGTCGAGGCACAGTGCGAGAGCACTTGAACATTTGCATTCTCGACACTTTCTTGGAATTTTTGCAATATCATAGACGCATTCCTCCAATAAAACAAATCATCTCAGAAATAACTACTTCAGGCTGTTGATGATGATGTCGGACTTCATCGTATAATTGCCTCATCTTTCTTCTTTCGCACTAATGTTATCAAGTCTTCATGTAGAATCTATGCGATTCTTTTTCTTCCTCAGCGTTTCTTCCGTTTCGTAGCGAGGTTCGCTTTGCTGATCTTTTAACGCCATATAACCCTGCGTGGTCGGGATTGATCCTAGCCGGCTTGAGGTCGGCGTGCAGAATGTCATACGATCGTTGTTTCGGTTGTCGTTTTGGTCACTTTCCTGGTACGCCTGGATCGGAGTCAATCCAACAAATTTCATCGCCGTCAGCACGACGCAGCTTGTCTGTTTGAGTTATAGCTTATCGCAGCAACTCCAAATTGCTGTCGTTTGTCCTGGTTGCAACAGCGTTTCAGTTGTGTAATGCTACCCATCCACCGTTCCATTCTTATTTCCATGACGCTAATTCGACGTTCCATCTCATTGGTAACAGGCCGAAATTCGGCAGCATAGAGCGCGACTAAATGTACTACTGTCTGATAGAACTTCAACTTGAGGCGGTCGGGGTGTTCTTGTCGCACAGCACATCAGTCAGTAAGCGCCACCTCAGCCATGCAGAACGTTGACGCGTGCGATGATCTCATAGACGAGACTGTCGTCTGATGAAACCATTCAACCGAGGTATCTGAAAGTAGTGGTTTGCGGAGAGTCCGCGCCATTAACTTTAACAGTGCCGGACATGACATCCACACTTCCGCTGCCATATCTTTTGGACCATTCGCTTTAGTTCAAACATGGTCTCTTCGATGGTGAATGACAGAACCGGTCCGAAGGTGAGCAGGACTTCTGGAAGGAGAGGATGTGCAAACTTTTCCGTCGAGACCTCCTCAAAATAATCCCTCCACCGCTACGTCACCACTTCGCGATCCATGATAGGTGGCCTTGATCGGTCGTGAAACTTTTCGACATTGTCTGTTCGGCGCTGACGCGACTTTGCAAGTCTGCTGATGAAGCGCTCACCGTTTTCCGATTCTAACTTCCTAGTGACTTCATTGTGATGAGCCGCTTTGTAACGACCACGGCCTTCTTCGCAACCCTCTTCGCATCCATTTAACTGCTCCAGTTGCCGGCCGTTTTATTGTCAAGGAAGCGATATAAACTATTCTTTCCACGGACTTTCGTCCTCAATTCTTCCGTCTAGGGCCAAGTCTTTTTTCGATCTTCCGTCAGTTTGGTTCGGTGGTGTCGAGTTCAGAGCGAACTGCTGCAAGGATGTTATCGGTTGCCCTTTGCCATGTTTTATCCACGTTCGTCATAAGTGGCAACTTGATGTTGAAGGTGACAGCTACTTATCTCTGTCTTAGACTCCAGCACCTGATTCGAGCCGAGCAGCAGAGCCGGTCTGCATCACTCGACACGCTTCTGAATTGGCTTCGTGATTTTCATGATACACTTCGCGGTCGATGTCGCGACGTGTCCGAAGGCACGACTTTTGCATCCGTGACAAGCTTCTGGTGTCGTTGCCTAACAAGGACGTAACTGATCTGTGTCTTATTGCTGCCTCTTTAGAGGGAACACGGTAGGCTGGTCGCTTTCGGAATTTCGTGTTCGCTATGGCAAGATTGTGAGACTCGGCGTAGTAAAGGATGCACTCACCATCGTCGTTGCGCACCCCGTATCGGGAGCCACCGAGGCACCTTTAGCCATCTTCTGTCACTCCTAAATGGGCACTGAGGTCTCGTCGACTGACGGCTATGTCTTCTTGTGGTACTGTTGCGGTCTTTTCATCACTTATTGCCCAGAAGTCGTCGTTGACCTAATCCGTGCACTCGGTCTGCGAAGTGTATGACGAGAAGTGAATGCGCCGTTCTAGCGTAACGATAACAACCTTCATAAGACGATTGTCAAAACGCTGTACGCCTGCTATAGAATTCGTGAACCTTTCAGCGACGATGACACCGACACCATTCCTTGTACCTGGACTGTTGTTATGGACATTTTGAAGCCGCATCCAATGTCCTTGGACTTGCTGCCGATCCATCTCGTCTTCTGCAGCGCGCACAGGTCCGTCGGGGCTACAGTAGTGCTGCTAGTTCATATGAGCGATCTGTCGACGTGCCGACGTTCTAATTCGCAATACGCTTCTTTGCTGTGCTGTGATCCTTGACGACTCGCCTGTTTGCCCCTCCTCCCAATTCCCGCATACGCAGTAGCCTTCTTCTCAAATCCATTTGGCGTCATGATGCAAGTGATGCGACGTGTGGTACTCGCCAGCCAGCGTGTCACTACGGCCTGTCGCCGTCATTCGATTGACGAGGAGAAGGATTCCCCCATGATCATTCTCTACGTCTTATAGTATTGCTCAGACAAAGTATCACACACATGAGTAGGACTACGGCAGAGCACCTGAAGGGCTTGGCCAGGAAACCCGCTCTGTTACAGACCGCACTTCCTGATTTAGTCCTCCGCAGGTCCAGGTGCCCTCCTCCGCATGTCCCGAAATGGGGGTTTCTGAACAAAACTTATCACCCCCACTACCACTCGAAGATTTCGAACTGACCTCCCGGTCATTTACCGTTGCTCTTCGATTGCTTCACAGTCCGCTGCTTGCTCCATCCGTGCCCACAGCCGAGAGACTACTCGAGGCATCCACTAATGTTTTTATCACAGTGCGTTTTCAAGAGAAGGGAATGTTACAGAGCCCTATCTATATTAGTCACGACCAAACGCTGAATAAATAACTCCTAAGGGCCTATGGAGATTGTAGCACCCTTTCCGCCAAGAACTATGAACTGCTTTACCGTTCACACCGATTTCTTTGATTTTTGCTCAAATTTGGTCAGAAATCGTTGATGACATGTCTATTGGGTTGTTCGTATAAAATTATAGGTTAAACCATTGATTTTATCGCGTCTTACGTTTCTGATGGGGGATATTGAGTACATGCCCACTGAGGTTTTCCAATATGCTGAACACAAATATGGCGAAAATTTTCGGCTAAGTATCGGCTCATCGACTATTCATTGTTTTTTTTTATTCGAACTACTTCAGCACTCGTTCAAGGGTGAGTCACTGAGGAAATTTGCATTGTGTGCATGAAACGTCCACCCAGTTTCAAATAGCATGGTCCCATACAGTGTAATGTTCCATAAAACCCATTGAAATCCACCTTGAAAAGATCACAGAGACGAGCAACTCCACGCTGGTTTCATGGGCTTAGCCACCTTTCGCCATAGTTCTGGTCTTGAAAGCCGAACAACAGTCTCACTACGAGTATTCTCTCTGTGGTGCGTACGTGCGGCAGGTTTCGGGTTTACATTAATATAGAGAAAATCTTTCTGATTGCAAAAGTGCGCAATTTTCGGAGTTATAGAGAGATACTAGAAAGCTTCAGCTCTCGATTTCCTCCTGGGACACACGTTTCCTGGCCAGGCTACTGTTCACATTCGTAATCTGATCAGACATAACCCGTAGCCTGGTCTATAAACAGCGATGCCTGGAGGGCATATAGGCAACATCTGAGGTTTGAGTCAGTTCTAGTGCTGACCCGTAATTTCCCCGAGCAACACAATGAAGTGCTGATTCAGCCGTGGCCTCTTAAAAACAAGGTCACTCTTTTTGAGTTCTGTCATATACTACTGTCCACGCCGGTTCACACCGACTTTGTCACCATAAAAATCTCGGAAGCGATTTTTGAGGTAAGACTCTGTTGCTGTTAGGGCAAACCCAGAGTTAAAATCGCTATTCTGTATCAGCAACCAAAGAGATGATGCAAAATAGATGCTTTTATGAGTAGGAAGTCCGCCCAAATTGTAAAAGAGACACTTCAGAGACTCAAACCATGAATGCACTCGATAAACATTATTATAAGATAAATTTCCATAGTGATTATGACTAAAAAAAGCGTATTTTAAGTTATTCTAGGAGAAGTATGGAGTGCAGGGCTACAATTGGTGGAAAAATAGGCAGAACTCACTGCTCTGTGAGGTCAGGCATCGGGGAGTTCTCGGATTCCCTGACATGTTCCTCGCACGCCGGACTACATCCTCCGCCAGTTCCGATGGTTTTCGGGCCTAGATCGCACCCCTCGACTACCTTCTCCGCATGTCCCGAAGCAGGCGGTTACCGCATGACAATAAACTTCCTTAAAGGCAGCACTCACGCTGAAAAAAGTTTTCCCGAATTCGCGCTCATTTCAAAGGTGCCATCAATTGGACTGTAACTGCAAAAGGAATCTCTCCAAATCCTGCAGTTACTCGAGTTATAAAACTCGTACGCATGTACAAATGCGCCCAGTACGCTCAACCCCACCCCATTCTCTCTGACCGTGTGCGGCTGTTTCTCAGCTGATACAGGATCGATCAGGATTTTCCTATAGTGGTGATCCATTCCGCAGCTCCGCGATGACACCCATGTCAGGCGATAGATCTCGTACAAATGGACATGTATTGGCAAATTACAACATGGTATTTCGCGCAAAAATTACCTTTTTCGATGGTCTTTTCTCTACTAAGGGCACAAAAGTAGCCTCCAGAGTAGAATTTCATGAGAAAATCGACAAAGTTTTTTTTTTTATCGCGAGTGCTGTCTTTAAGAAATGAGGGCTATTGTCCTCCGCATGTCCTGACATTTTTGTCTGAGTATGCAGTCTATGCAATAACTTGGTTATCTTTCCATGATTTCCGGGCGTGACATGTTAGCGAATGCTTTCATAGCGAAGAAGTGTGTGATAATGAGATCTCGCACTTCTAATTCAGCTATACGCAAACGGTCTCCAATAGGGTCAGCTCTTAACATCGATAAACCCCATAAGAGTTTCCGTACCCATTAAATTGGAGGAATATCTCGGTTGAAAAGAAAAAAGAAAATCGGTTTAATTCCAGTGCACAATAGTTCTGCGGTGGTGGCAGAAAGTGGGCGGGAGGAGCGTGGGTGGGGGGGGGGGTAAATTGGGGTCTCTGCCTTTTCGGAGACTGAAATAAAAATAATAAGAATATCAATTCAATGATCAACCGATTTTCAGAAAAAGATCCAAAATAAAAAATAAAATAAAAAACAAAATAACGATAGAAAATTAAAAATAAACTTATAAATGTACATAGGAGTCTTCTAGCAATTCACAAGGAAATAATGTTGGTCTAGTTTTTAATGCATTACTTGGCTTCTTGAGTTGATCTTGGTTACAATCCATTGATTTCTCTACGTTGCACAATGCGGAATTGAGACAATAATTCCAGGGAGGAGAGCTGAATGGAGAACTTGGAGGAGACGGAGGCGACGGAGGCGAGGAAGCCGAGGGAGGACGGCGGGCTTCTCTCTACCTCTACAAGGGCACTCGCGAGGAGTACTGCAACAAGTTTGCAGTCAACTACGAATATTACTGCACGGGAGACAGCGACAACCCCCAAATCACAGCCAAGTTCTGCCCTTCCTACAAGAAAGCCTGCAAGGAACAGATAGAACGGTTAGCAGCCCATGTCTACCAATTAGACCGCTAGATCACAAATTATTAGTTGTACGCTAGCATTTAATTTTTCTTCACAAGAGCATCTTGGTCACCTTTCTGTTCACTTTGCGATGAACCACTTTAGCCCTCCAAGCCCATTTACAAAGCCGGTTACTACAGCGACAAGGAAAGGAGGTGGCCTCATTGACGCCAACTTTCCGGATTTCGAGCACCCAGCGGTACACCACTAAATATAGAGCTCCTTGTTTGTAGCTCACACTGAACAGAGATTTAAACTATTTGTGGATTGGTTCTCATGTTTTTAGAAGTCGTCAAAGAGAAGAGGGAAAAAGAGGCCGGAACCAAAGAAGTGAGTCTATTGCAAGTGATGCTCTCCATGATGTGTTAGTTCTAATTCGTGTGACAGACGTCCATGCACAGCTGACTGCGACCAACGTATTTTCCCTCACTGCACGCAGTCCTGCAAATGTGACTACGCCTACCCTTCTGTGCAGAAGTTCTGTAATCCTCCGCCATTGCCGTTTTTCTTAAACACATGCAGGTAAACTTCTAGAATGTTACCTCACAAACGGGGAATTTTTTCCAATACTTAGCTGTGGATGAACATGCAGTATTCCGAGGTAAATTCTAACTCATGTAAGCCATCAGGACAGCAGAAGTTAGGCAAAAGTTAGCAGACCACTGTTTCAAGCGTTTTTGGTTGTAAAGTGAACTAATTTTCTGCAAACCTTTGAAGGCAGCACTCACGAAATATCATGACTTATAATAGCGAGCTTAGTCTGTTTACATGTCTGTCAGTATGTGAGTATGTATGTGCGTCAGACCGTTACGAGATTCTACGATTGGTCAATGATCATGATTGTGTGGTGATTGCAAGATTATGAAAGGCTACGATCGGGTGTGGTATGGTGGAGTGGAGTGGAGAGGAGGTCGAGCAGAAAGTTGGATGACACGTTGGACGTTGAACTGTCGGACCTATACAATAGGTCCAACACTCCAGCGGGTGCGCCAGCGCCCAGAAGTGGGGGGAAGCCTGTACTGTGTCCACCGCTGAGATAAGGGCGCGCCGGCGCCCAGAAGTGGGGGAGACGGGTCCACCGCTGAGATGAGGGTGCACCGGTGCCCAAAAGTGGGGAGACGTGTTCACCGCTGTAATCAGGGTGCGCCGGCGCCCAGAAGTGGGGGAGCCGGGTCCACGGCTGTAATAATGGTGGCCTGCGCCGAAAAGGGGGAGGGGGAGGCGTGGAGACGGGTCCCTTCGTGTGATAAGGGTGCGCCGTAGTCCAAAAGTGCGCGGACGCCTGGAGACAGGCTCAACCGTGTAATAAGGGTGCTCCGGCTTTCGGAAGTGGTGGAGTCGGGCGCACTGTTGCTGCAGGAGTGCACCCGCTCCAATTACCGATGAAACACTACAAGACGAGTTCTCCGTCAAGTGAGAGCGGTATCGCATCCCAATAGTGGTAGCATTTAACAATGGCACCCGGCAGTAGCTGAATAATGCACATATTTGCCGTTTATTCAGCCTCACAACCACTCCTGTGTTCACCCTTCTTATTTGTGCCTAACCATTCTTCGCCAATCTCTTTTATATACTCAGTGTAACCCATATCACTTTACCAACAATAACTTGCAAGAAATGGTAATCATTCTCTTTCATCATTCCACGGTAAATCGGTGGCTGATAGCTGGCTATTTTAATCGAAAACTTATTGTGCACCAAGACGGACGTTACCACCTTGTACAGGGTTCACTGGCCTAGAGTAAAGGCAGCAGGAGAAGGCAATGTAATGCTACATTCTGAGTTGGTTTTCCATTGGGGAACTCGATTGGACAATGAGTTATATTGTTGTGGATATGAAATGAATTATTGCGAGCGATTCGAGCATTAGAAGAAGTCTGGAAGTCCTGCATCAGCCGGACGGCCAGACTGGTCTGAAATAAACTGTATACAGCGGAAATGGCTGCTTGTGAATCGCCAACGTGGAAATATTACAAAAATGGTCAAACGTCTGTACGAATACCAAGAGGAATAATGCGCACCACAGCAAACAACGTGTAAGAATCACCAAACGATGTCACAAGCCTCGATACTTCTGCCTGGTAACGTACGTAGGTAAGCGCCCTTCATCCGTGGCGCGCCCACGGGTGCACCCAGGGATGCACTCTCTAAGCTTCCGAAAGTGCAAGAACAACATTCCGATTTTAGGGCTTTCCGTTTGTTTCATACAATTTCAGTTTTGCGTCTTTCAAAGTTTAGGAATCTTGCAAAATCTTGAAATTTAAATACCTAGATACTCTCAGTTTCTGTGCCATAGATCATCTTTATCTATGTTATCTTATCTTATCTTTATCTACAGTGCCTTAGTTGACGAAATATTTCAGAGGACTGAACGTCTCCGAATGAGAGTAACTCTTCGTTTAGATTATGGTATGCTGGATGTCCTAAGTACGAACAGTACCATTACGCCTCTCAGTTTGTCTACTCGAAGGCAGAGAAAGGAAAGAAAGTAGGTGAGTGAACCACATGCGCGATTTCGAGTAGTTGTACAAGATGACACAGGCGCAAATCATCTGGGTCCTGATTCTCAGCCGAGGAGCGGTAAGGTGAACATACCCTGAGCACATCCTCCGTTATGCAATGAATTTTTGAATATAGGTAAATTAGCACCACACATTGTATGTAGTGTCGCAGTTGCTTTGAAATAGACAATGTTTTCTACGTTAACGTTTGAGAAAAAGTAAACGCCAAAAATAGTCAGAAATATGAGAAAAGGTGGAGAAGAACAACTGCGTGCCAAGTTCTGAGCCAATCTCTGAGAAAAATTCCAATTGTTCTCAGAGCTACCGGTGAACTCGAAGCCCTTCAGTGTCGTCTCACCCGGTGGAGAGCGAATCCCAGTCGTCGTTCGCCAGCCAGGAATAAATACGGTTGCTAGGTAGCCGTAACCAGCATAGGGTCACATTCAGAGAACTATTTTTTGTTTTCAGAGATGACCCGATCCGTGACACCGTGGAGTGGGCCTCTCCAATTGTTCTAAATCCTGAAGACTTTGAGTCCATAATCAAGGTTCCTCAGCTTGGGTTTAATTTTCTGTTTGTTAAAGCTACAGCTTGTTTCAAAACCCACAACTGTTAAGTGTTTGAGCCTGATGTCGCTGTTTCTCTATTTCTCGTCTGTCTCTTTAAATAACGCCCACCTTCCTGCGGTTTTTCTCTCTAATACCTCGCCAACTGTCTCACCCAATGGAGCAGACCTCATACATCGTTATGAAATGGGTGAATTCTGCAATGCATAACTATTTCCTTCAATTGGAAAGAAATAACTTTTTGCGATATTTCCTGTCTAAAACCATTGCTTCCGGCTAGTCTCTTCTGAATGTCGTCTCTCAGGAAAGACCTCGCAATACAACCGGTAGTGAAGGAACCAGCGACTCGTCTTCGGTTCATGAAAAGAAGGGAGAGGCCAGTGCTCCACAGAAAGAACAATCGCTCAGGTTTGTACCACCATTAAATAAACTTGGAACGAATGAGGATGCTTCAAATGGTCATTTTCCACATCTAGGGACGACCCGGGCGATGGCTCCACTTCTACTGGACGTAAGAGGTAAGAATATCCTTGGGATATACAATTTTTCAGGTTGAATATAGGATTGTTTTCCAGGGACACGCCAGTAGTACCAAGCGACAGTGTATTCTCGAATGCTCTTCAACAGTACGGGGCCTTTACTGATACTAGAGGAATTCTGCACAGACCTCGCAGCAGATCCCCCTTCACGAAGCCAGGTTAGTGCACTAATTTTAAATTCTTAGGCCACCCGCATTTAGAATTTTGCAACAATTTCAGGCCTTTGGGAGGCCAATCCAGACAATCCTCACAACAGAGACCATGCAAACAAATGGTACTACCACCCGGAATCGGTAAACGTGGATTGGCTCAATGGCCAGGTACGAACATCAAAAACCATCGAGAAATGAGTCTTTAATCGCAGTCATTCAGCTAGCGTGGGGAGCTCACTGGGCAGTGCCTGCCGCTGGCGTCGGAGGAACCGACGGCTTCAGTGCCGTTCACTTCCCCACTGCGGGAACGTTTCTTAATATTCCTGATGATTACGACTAGGTATTGTATACTTCATTGATTATTCGGGGTGGACATGTTCTAGTGTTAAATAGAGTGCTTAGTGTTAAATGTAGTGTTTAGTGCAATCATTGAAGAAAACTCCGGTGGAACGGACCCGTTTCCAAAAGCCGCACAGTATGCATATTGGCACTTTAGTCGTCTGCACATCCGCATACTACAGTGTTATCTCTCTCTATCGACCAGTCGTGTGAGGTGCCACATGCAACGGATTCAAATTGCTGGAATGTTCCACAGTTAGGAAGACATTTGCGAAGTTAGGAAGCTCCCTTGAATGGTATTATTTGTCTAACGAATAGAGCAAATGCAAATCCTTCTATTGCGAATTTCTTCAGCTTGAAGCCATTTGAAGATAAACCCCCTTTTATAACGAACATATTGTTTTTTTTTTGAGCAACAGGTACTGTTCCGTTCTTAGGTACAATCCTTCACAAAAAGATGGGCTTCGTGACTGCAGAAACGCGATGGGGCCTTAGCAGTGGATGTGAAGAGAGCATGTCCTAAGTAAGGGGGTCGAGTAGGTCCCGTCGCAATTTTCCGCTCGCAAGAGCAATCCTTCGATCTTTTGATAAAGGCCGTAGCAGGACTGGCAACAATCATGAACTTGATTAAAGCCACCTCTTATAGGCAGCATTCAATGAATCTTCGTTTGAAAGATCTCATCATTTCCAGGGTTTCAAGGGACCTAGAATGATGCCTCATGATGAAATATCTTGAAACGAGCGAGAAACGCACCAAAACTGGGTGGTGTGCTCCATGCGTTGGACTGCGCGCCTCTTGACGACCGCCATGCTAGTGTCAGGCGCTTATGCGCAAGCGACTGAATTTGGATGTTCGTGCGGATGTTAACACGACCGCGTCCATAATGACAAGAACCCACGGCAATGTCTTTTCAGATAGGTGGCGACTCCTGGTGTTTACTCAGTGTTGAGATTTTCCTTCAATGAGTTACACGGTGAGCGACTCCCTTCACAAGTGAAAATTTTCGCGGATGCTGCCATTGTCTGGACCTATCGAAATCCTCAACTGCGAGTTAAACCTACAGTGGTAACACGATTTACCAGTGCATTATAAATGTTAAGCGAATTCAGGGAACCATGACGTACCTGCGATGAACTTCGAACCGATACCATGAACACAGCTGACTCGCATGCGCCAGCATATGTTCTTCCCTGTCACTGCTATGTCCCATTCACTTGCATAAGCATGTCTGACTTCAGCGTGGCGAGAATGTCAGAGGATCGCGAGAACTCACGCAACAACAGCATGGAAGTGACGATGATAACGCCGATAGTACCTAAACGTCCGTCCCTTGTCGGATGGTTCCTTTGCTGTTCTTGTGATAGTTCGTGCATCCTAGCGGCTTCAACATCCCATCAAGTTGACAAGTGAAATGTGGAAAGTGACACAACACAATCTTTTATTAAGTCTTCTCGCAATAGGAATACAAATGAATACGCATCAGGAGGCAGAATAGAAGTAAACCGAGAGTCGAGGATCACCGTGGTAATAAATTTCCTGTTCTAGTCATACTAATAATTCAAAATTTTCACTAGTTCACAGATCCATTAGTAGGAGAAAAAACAAAATTCTCCACTAGTGTCATGCACAACTGAGAAATGGAAGACGAAAAAGCTCCACCAGTAGAATGAACGACTGATGGAGATGAATTATAAAGGAAACTTTTTTGCCTTATAATCATCAGCGCCATAAGCGTAGCCCATCAGCACCTCAAAGAACCCCATAGAAGAATTTTGATGGGACTCTGTGGTGCACCGTATCTACCATATGTACACCGTAAACCTGCAAACATTGAGTCAAGGTACAAAATCGACGCGAATTTCGAGTTCAGTGCTTCAAATGCGCCATGTTTTCACGAAAAAAGATCTTAAAAAACCTTGGATCCCAGGCGAGTAAATGTGCCATAAGAGAATGCACTGTGACTTAAATAAATGAAGAGTGAGGAAGAGAAGAAAGCTTACTAAGAATTCAGAAACAAATTAGAAAAAATCAAAAAACTTGAGCTTTCGTCGTCGATGGAACGCTCAGATTTATCATTTTAGCTGCTGCCCGTCTCCTCGTCACGCCTTTCTAACTCCTCTACGTATAGTCGCCCGCTACGTCGCTGGCGAAAGTATTCCTCAATGCTGTCTGAAAGCAGTCGGCTGATGGTGTGGAGAGCTAGCACCTAACAGTGGTCGACTTTCCAATTCCTGCATGTTCTGCTTTGTTAGTGAACTATGGAGGCAGATCAACATTTCTTGAGTGATTTCATGACCAAATGACCCTCGGAATCACAACCTTTCCTTGAACTAATGCTTGGATAGAAGTTCGCTCATCAAAGCTATGTTTGACGGAAAAGTTACCAGTTATTCACCAACGTATTTATTCCAAAAAGAAATGGTAGAAATTATACTTGTCAACCAATAACTAATGAAGCGTACGACTTTACTGTCAAACGATGGACCCCTTTCAAGTCCCCCCCCCCACTCCCCGCCCCAACCCCAAACCCCTTTTCTCCAACAACTGTGCTTACAACCACATCTCGCCAAAGTTTAATGGTGCACACGTACAGTCGTAACGGTCCTGATTCAGTTTTGTATCTTTCGATGACATGGCCTCACAATCAGAAAGCAGCACACCCATATCCGGTTTTTTTCATGCTGACTAGCTGGTTTTCTCATTTTCCGACATGCTTTTCCGTAGTTCTAAAGTGCTAGGACGGATGAGAACGATAAAGATAAGTTATATTGCAATACGAGTGATACACACCACATGTCAAAGGAATGAGCAATGAATTAGAGCAATCGCAAGTACAGTGAATAAAATTCCATATAATAACGGGCTTACTCTGTTTACATGCGTCAGTATATCAGTATGTAAGAATGTATGAGAAGAATGTAAGAATGTACGTTACGAATTTCTATAACTGGTGAGAGTATCCCCAGACTTCGCCAGTTCAAAATGAATAAAAATGAACTGGCGATATAAGAGATAAGGATCGTGGATATGGTGCGTATCGACTGCTACGTTACATGGATCGCTGCCAGATGGAGCTCATCGCCCGTACTCTCAAAGATGTGCTTAAAATGAAGTGGCGATGTGAGTGATAGCGATACTGAAACGATCGTCCACCTGGTGTTCGACAACATGGTATTGAAAAGCAGCTCAGAATTCGAGAGCGATACTGGAAACGATCGTCCACCTGGTGTTCGACAACATGGTATTGAAAAGCAGCTCAGAATTTAAACCAGTATAGCCGAAGAGAATTTTGTATATCATTATTAGGTCTTACTTACGCCTTCTGTATGTTAGGGATTTGAGCCCATAGTTATAATTCCGAGCTGGCCTGTTTTTAATTCGGTCATACAAAAAGCCCGTACTTCTAATCATTAGCTTGCTTGTGAAACTATTCTGTACTTTCTCCAAAAGCATAATGTTTTTACTCTTCTTGGGATTGAATATGACAGTACCATATTCAAGCAGTGGTCTGAAATGAGTTTTATAAGCCTTCAAAAGGATTAACGGATTATTTTGGATACTGCTCTAAAGAGATTGAAGATAACATTAGTTGCTGCAGAAGGTATTTTTTCGCAATGGTTATCAAAGTCCCTATTTATCAGGAATCCTAAGTCGGTGATTTGATCTGTCATTTCGAGGGTATTTCCATCAATATAGTACCTATAGTTCGGGTTCATCGAGCCAATGTGCAGCACCTTGGTTTTTTCACTTGAAAGAGGAAGACTCCACTCTTTAGCCCATTGGCTTATTTCATTTAAAGCGTTTTGAGGTTTAGCGCGATCATCGTCACTTGCAACCGAACAATAAATTTTAAAATCATCTGCAAAAGCAGGACATGCAACACCTGCCGCTGAGACAATTAACGGTAACTCATATATATATATATATATATATATATATATATATATATATATATATATATATATATATATGTACCTAGCGGTGTACCTATATATATATATATATATATATATATATATACATATATATATATTGAAGAGTACCGGTGATGGTACCCCTCCTTGAGGTACACCGCTAGGCATCTCTCCAGGTCTGGAGAAGGCACAGTTAAGGCGTACACTGAATGATCGATCGGTAAGGAATGCTCTGATCCAAGCCACAATACAAGAGTGAATCCCGACCATCTCAAGTTTGTAAATCAATTTGTCGTGCGACACCTTGTCAAACGCTTTCATAAAGTCTAAGTAGACAACATCAGTACCTATGTTAAGCTCACAACTGTTAGTCCAATCATTTAGCGATTGTAACATAGCGGTCACAGTTGATTTACCCCATTGAAATCCATGCTGAGAATGTGATATAACTTTTAACTCCTCTAGATGGGCAGTAATTCGTTTTACGAGTATTTTCTCAAATAGTCTGGAAAATATTGATGTTATACTGACTTGTCTTTAGTTTCAGGGAATATTATAGGATTTTTTTCTTAGGTATTAGAGTTACGAACGATATTCTCCACCTATTAGGCACTTCCGCCCCAATTAAGGTTAGGTTGAAGATGTATTCTAGAAGACCTGATATTGCGCTTGCCACAGTCTTGATAAAGTGAAGAGGGATTCCATCAGGTGTTAAAAACGTTGATTCTGGCCATTTCAAAAGAAGTTTGCAAATTCCATGCCTTCGAAATCACACCGAGTCATTCATTATTGGGAAACAGGTGTGTCACAGTAAGAACTGGAACTTTGTGGTTCTCTGTGAAATGCTGATTGGAAAACGTTAGCCAAAAGCTCAACTTTCTCTGAGTAGGACTTCATGAAAGTACCATCACTGGACATAAGTGCCCCCAGCTTATGTTTTACACGGAGTTTGGAGTTGAGCAATTTATATAGGGGTATCAAAAAGTTTCCGGCCTCAAACTGTTGCATCACTTTTTTCTCAAAACTTTGAGTGCGATCAAGTAGCCTGAAGTCTTGAAAACCATGCTGCCAAATTTCATATTCTCAAACTGACTCGTTCAAAAATAACGGCCCTTTTCTGTAGCCTAACCATAGTGAGTTTCATATGCTTTTTGACAGCGCACGCGTCCACAGATTAGGAGTTGCGGTCGCTGCCATACGAAAACGTGGATCCGAATTATTGAATCACATATTCTATAGCTTGAACCTTGCACCCAGCAGTTATTTCCTGTCTGGAAATTTGAAACAGCGTCTTCGAACGATGAGATTGGAGGTCGAAAAGTCAAAAAGCCGGTTGTTGAAAGATGCTTCAAGTCATGTGAGAAAAGGAGCTCTTTGAACGATTTTAAAGTATTCAAATCGAGCCATGAAAAGTGTATTAGTATTGGAGATACCTATATTTTACCCAAAATTTCGTCGCTGTAAACGTCTTGGAAGTACTCTAGGCCGGAAACTTTTTGATACCCCTATAAAAGCTTCCTCTTTTCCCAGATGCGATTACCTTTTTTCAATAGAGGAGTTATATTTCCTAAGTTTTTTTTTTCATCAAAAGCAGGACTGAGTACCTTAAAGTTGTTTCATGCCTCTTCTGTGCTAGTACCGATAGCTTTTTTTCCGTGCGTCTGACTTCTTGTAAAACAATGACGTTAGATATCTGATCATCGTTAATTTTTTCATAGGCACTACAACCGTAGGTATGAAGGGATCAATGCAATGCTGTAGAACTGCAGTGAACAGGTCATACATTTCGTTGACTGAAGTAACAGTAGCAGAGGAACCGTACCAATCCACATCCGAGAGGTAGTTAAGAAGTTCATCAATTTTTGCGTTTTTGTAATCCTTCTTTGTTAAGCGGATTAGCGCCCCTTCGGGACGCTAGAAAGTGGGGTGGGGCAGCCATTTGGGACATGTTCAAATGCATCGCACTTTCCAAATCTCTAGAAAATTGATAAAGAAGCAGAACCAATCTTTAAATGGGCCCAAACATGAAGTCCTTCTTATGAGCTGAGTATGAACATGAGACGTCCGTTCTCTATCGTATGGCGTATTCGTGCGTATTCCTCACTACCGGGCCAACGCAGACGCGTTCTCCATCGGCGGAACTGTATCCTGCCGTTCCCCACACTATTGGACCAAAGCGAAATCGTATCCGAGTGTTTTCCACATTAATGGGCCGCAGCGGGCTTTCTTCCATCGATGGACCCGTATTTTGGCGTCATCTTCACTGAACCGTATCCTGGTATTCTCCACTTTACTGAATCACAGCGGAACAATCCTATATTGGCGGATCCGCATCCTGGTGTTATCCACACTACTCGGCTACGGCGGGCCCTTCCTCAGTCTGAGCGTCCACATTCTAGCGCCTTCCCAACAGATAGGGCAAGCCGGATCCGTTCTCTAGGGGCGGCTTCACATCCTGGCATTCTCAACACTATCGGAGCAAAGTGAACCCGTATCCTGACGTTTACACCTTTAGGCTACGACGGGTCCTTCCTCCATCGGTGGACCAGCGTTCTCGCGATTTTCTCACTGTAGGGCCGTGGCGGACCCTTTCTCCATCTGAGGAGCCGTATCCTGTTCTCCACACTATTGAGCAACGGCGGATCCTTCCCTGTAGACCCGTATCCTGACGTCCCCCACACCACTGGGCCACGTGGACCCGTTCTCTGTCGTCGGACCCGTATCCTTGCGTTCATCACACCGCTTGGCTACGGCGGATCCGTTCTCTGTCGGTTGGACCCGTCTCATGGCGTTCCCCACAGCACTGGGCCACGGTGGGCCCTATCTCCATCGGTGGACCCGTATCCGTATATGATTCATTGGTTACACAATATCTTGCCTTGATATATTGAGGCTTTTACTCTGTGTTAGTGCATAAGCTTCCTCGAAACAAACGGATGCCGTGACTGCACAATCGTTGCGAGGATTCAGCAGGGGATGCAGCAAAGGCATCCACCCAGTGAGGCAACCGTGTAGGTCCAACCACCACCCAGCTTCCAAAATGCTACAGTCATCCCTTCATTGGAGGTGACATCGTCGCAACAGTGGAAGGGTGGTTTTCCGGCTGCGTACACTGTGCAGCCTGAAAGCTTGTAAACACTCCCTCATTTCTATGCTGCGAGACCGCCAGCGAAGGTGATGAAATCACTACCTCGTGCATGCAGGAGAGCCAGCAGTGACGCAATTGCGAGTCCCGAAACGAATGTGCCTGAGTCCCTAAAAATCGGCCATTTCGGCGCTGCGTATCTCTAGCCGCTCTAGCCCCCTTACGGAGCTTTGTTTAATAGATTTTGGACGTGGTGGCTCTGTGAAGTTCAGGTTGAATCTCAGAAAGGCATAGTCGCTAGGGCCTACTGGTGACCGAATGTTTACAGTGGACGGCAATGGTGGTGGCCCATTCGCGGCCTCGAGAAGGACGCAGCGCGACCGCGCCGCGCGCGCCGGGATTGGTGTCTTCGCCGCCGGAATGCTATTTCTTGGGTCTCTTCTTCCCTTTGCCTTCCCTTGATTTGCCCGAAACTCTTTAAAATCGGGTAGAAAAGCTGCTAAAAATTGCATAACAGCAGCAGAATACATAGGTTACAGCGCACGCGGCGCGGTTGCGCGACGTCGTTTTCGAGGCCGCAGATGGGCCAACGCCATTGACGTCCACTGTATGTTGCTCACAAGGTTATCATCACTAGTAATTACTGAATCCAAAAGATTCTTGCCTAATGTATACCCTCTATCTTTTTGGGATGAACCATAACTGTTGCACATCTCCAGGAATAGTTTGGATGACGCATCCAAGGGTTTCTTTGATGAATGATGTGACCAGGGTATATTAGGGAAATTAAAGTCGCCCGTCCAAAGACATGGGTGGTTGCGTGCTCGCATATCAGTAATAGCTTTCGTCAACTGTTCAGTCATGAGGTGTTGCATGTTGGTGCTCTGCTCTGAAGTCCATTGGCGACCTATTTGGCGAGAGAATGTGTTTGGCAAGACATTTTCCGGGAGAATGGGTCTAGAGTCTGTTTGGCAAGACAAAATGCGAGAGAATATGTTGACGATCTATTCTCCGGGTGTTTGGCAAGACAAATGGCAAGAGAATGTGTTGACGTTCTCTTGCCATTTGTCTTGCCAAACACCCGGAAATTTGTGCCTGTCCAGGAGACCCATTTTCCTGGACAGGCACACGACGCATCGGCATTGCAGTCGATGAGTCGGTTAAATTACCCAAGTTTGAGGTACGTACCTCAAAAGGAGTCGTACATTGGGAGAGTGCCGGTATCAGTCCGAAGTGTTTGCTAGGCAAAATCACAACCTGATTTTTGCATGAGGATATCTCCGTGGTCCTCGCCGCAACACGCACAACAGTGCGTAGACGCCTGAACAGCACGGCGACATCCACGTAATTCGTGCCTCCAGGCACGGAATCGATGGGTGTCATCGGTTCAACTGCTTGAGGAAGTACTTCACCCAAACCACTTCCTGGGTCTAACCATTAAATGTAAAGCTTGAACATGGTGGTAATTTTGGAGATCTCAGTGGGAGGAAAGAGGAGTACGTGGCGAAATCTCACAATGTTAAAGCGCAATTTTTGCATGGCGACCTATTTGGCAAGATTTGTATGGCGACCTGTTCGGCAAGGTTTATATGGCGACCTGTTTGGCAATGTTTGTATGGCGACATATTTGGCAAGGTTTGCATGGCGACCCATTTGGCGGGACATCATGTTTGGCAAGACGTTTGGCGGAGTTCGTTTGCCTGGCTCGTTTGCAAACCCGTTTCCTAGGTTGCCAAACAAAGCTCGCCAAATGGGTCGCCAATGGACTTCAGAGTGTAAACAATAATAATGCGCAGTGTTGCGTTTGTTCAGCACGGAATGAGAACTTCTTTTATTCTTTACTTGATGAGCTTTCGGCGCATAGCGCCTGTGCGCAGTGTGTTTACTGCCGTTGTGATATCTGAATAGACTATTTCATAACCCTCGGGCTCTGATTCTTTAAACACTAGGCGCGAACAAAGAGATTTTTTGACTAACAGCGCTACTTCGCCCCCTTTTTTACTGGTTCTGTCACATCTATGCATATCGTATGATGAGGTCAAAGTACCAAGCAAGGAAATGTCGCTCACAGAATCAAATAACCAGATCTCAGTTATACCTGGCACACCAATTTCAAACTGACGCAACAAAAAAGTGAGACTTCTAATATTTTTACTTATACGATTGAACGTTTGCCAGAAGACATTTCACAGATGTATCCACACTCCGAGGAAATGTTACATATTTGACGTACGCATCGATGAACTTTGGCTCACCGACTGAACAATATCATTGTTAGTACATGAAACATTAATATTCTCATTGATAACATTATCAGCGACCCGTAAGGAATTGCCGGTCTTCTGCATCTCGCGGCGAGCACCTCTATCCATCCGGATCTTCTCTCCCTCTTCCTTGAAAGAGAGGGACGTATAGACTCCTTTTTTAAAGGGAAAATATTTCATCTGAGGTGCTCGCCCCAGCGTCAACCTAGCGAAGGATTTTGGCAATACAATTTTTAAAAGCCTATTAATGAGGGCGCCCCATACAGTACACCGATACGGGTTCACAATCGATTGACAAGTGATCCATAATTTGACCAACACAGCTCAGATCATGAGAATCTGTAGCGATCCCTCAGGAACACTCAGGAACACCTATGATAACTATTGATCTTCTACGTTCATGTTCCTCGAAACTATTGAGCTGCTTATTATCAGATTCAAGAACACGTGGAGATTGTGAAGGGCGTGGTGTTGAACGCTTGAACGCACAATAGCCTCTCTCAATCTATTAAACAATGCACCGTAAGGGGGCTAGAGCGGCTAGAGATACGCGGGGGCACCCATAGACACCGCAATTATGAGGCGCAGACTGTGGGGCGAAATGGCCGATTTTTAGAGACTCAGACACATTCGTTTCGGGACTCGCAATAACGTCACTGCTGGCTCTCCCGCATGCACGAGGTAGTGATTTCATCACCTTCGCTGGCGGTCTCGAAGCATAGGGGTGAGGAATGTTTTTAAGCTTTCAGGCTGCACAATGTACGCAGCAGGGAAAACCACCCTTCCACTGTTGCGACGCTACAGGCATTTCCAAAGAAAAAAAGGTGGTTGTATGAGAGCTGCAGCGTCTAAGAGGCTAGGGAGAGGCTGCACTTACACGGTCGGCGCAGCTGGTGGATGCTATTGCCCAGCCTCTGCTGAATTCTCGCAGCGATTCCTTAGTCACGACATCCGCTCGTTTCGAGAAAGTGTCTGCACTAACACAGAGTAAAAGCCTTAATATATCAAGGCACGACATTGTGTAACCAATCAACAAAGGTCCACTAATGGGGAAAGAGCCCGCCGTGGCCCAGTGGTGTGAAGGACACCAGGATACGGGTCCACCGATGAAGAAAGGGTCCGGGGTGACCCTGTGGTGTGGGGGACATCAGAATGCGGGTCCCTCGACCGAGAACGGGTCCGCTATGACTCAGTAAAGTGGAGAATACCAGGATACGGTTCAGCCGACAGTGAATGGGTTCATTGTTGTTTAATAGTGAAGATGACGCCAGAATATGGGTCCACGATGGAAGAGAGCCTGGTGCGGCCCAGTAGTGTGAAAAACAGTCGAACACGATTTCGCTATGGTCCAATAATGTGGGGAACGATAGGATACAGTTCCTCCGACGGAGAACGCGTCTGCGTTCGCCCGGTAGTGAGGAATACGCACGAATACGTCATACGATGGAGAACGGACTTCTCATACTCATACTCAACTCATAAGAAGGCCTTCATGTTTGGGCCCATTTAAAGATTCGTTCTACTTCTTTATCCATTTTCTAGAGATTTGACAAGTGCGAAGCTCTTGCACTGTCCCAAGTGGCTGCCCCACCTCACTTTCTAGCGTCCCGAAGGTGCGCTAGTCATATAAAAGCCTAGGAACGGGTGTGGTGTGGTGAAGTGGGGTAGGGATCAGGGATGTGCGTTACTAAGGTAGCGAACTACGCATTAACGCGTAACAGCCACTTTTGACCTAACGTAACGAATTAACGAAAAACCCCAAAAATCCGTTAGAATCCATTTCGTTGGTAGGCCAAATAGTACCTGAAATGCGTACTTTTCCCGCCCCACACAACGTTCTCGTAATATACAGCAGATGGTACGCATAATCACGAGGATTGTGTAAAATGATCTGTAGTAAGGCACCCGAAGGCACAAGAAGAAGTAAGGCACCCGAATCTGCCTTCGTGAACATCTTATCATCTTAGCTTTCATGAATTAAAGCCATGGTGGCGAGTATAGCTGTATACTGTGCTGAGGATGGTTATACGGATGAGAACTTTCATGAACCTGCAACTATTTTAGGAAATGGACGAATACCTGGCGCATAAATCGTCATTCTCTATTGATCCTTCTGAGTATTAGAGCAGCGATATTGACACCTCGAAATTCCCTCATATCAAAATGTTGGCATATAAATACCTTTCCGCACCGGCAACTGAGTGCGAGCTTCTCTTTTCAACAGCAGGCTTGATCGTGTCAGATTTAAGAACCAGCTTGGCTGTAGAAATTTGGAAAAAAAAGAATGCTCTTACACCATAACATACTTATACTAGGATTCTGAGGTACGCCTACGCGCATTTTCCTTTGAGCCTCTCACTTTCTCTTATGAAGCTCAAGATCTTAAAAGTTCTCATCCCTCCTTTTTGCCAAAGATTTATCGTGAAAATTGTGAGACAAAATAATCCAACTCTTAACCAAAGCAATTTCCAACAATTGTCTTTTTTTCAGTCGTCTGACGATTGCCCATGTTTGTCTTTCTGTACGCATTGACGAGGAATTATCATTTTTTTTGAATGTTTCCATATTGCTACACCGTTTTTTCAAAGCCAGGAGTAAAAAATATTAGAATTAGCTCCAACTTTTTGTTGAATCTACAGCTTATTTGCTTCGAATATCAGTCAGGTACCTCGACTGCTTGCTACAGCTGATGAAGCTTATCAAAATATTAACAAATCCGTCTTCTAACGAATTAGCGGATAAAAGGATCAACGCATTAACGTGTAACCATTTTTGGCCTAACGTAACGAATTAACGGATTAACGAACTTTGAGATTTTCCTAGCGCACACCCCTGGTAGGGATGCGATCGAGCAAAAGGTCCGATGATGTACAACGGGTCCGTCAATGGAGTCCATACAGAAGAGCTGCGCCGGCTCCCAAAAGTGGAGGCACGGGTCCACCGCTATGATAAGGGTGCGCCGTCGCCCGAAAGTGGTATGTGGTGCTCTGTTCAGTGTACTGCAACGGAATGAAGTACAATCGCTGCCACTTGGATAAATCCATGCAGTACGCTTTTTATGCTTCAACGGCAGCGGGTGGAATTTGCTGCAAGCGGTAGCGAAGCCAAAATTTGGGCCGTCCAACTTTGGAAATTTTTAGCAACTGCTTGATACTTCCACTGAATCATGATTTTCAGAGTTTCTAGAGCCTGCCAACAAATGTTGAATACACCATTCCATTTGTTTCGACATGATCTATCGAATATTCCCAGTTTCGATGAAATCCGTGACATTCCATTTCTCGTTACTAAACCACGCCCACATCCATGGCAGGCTATTCTCGCGGCCTTGGAATTCTCTGCTGGACATCCCATGCCAACGGGAGATGCTCCCTCCAGTGATTTCGCGCCACATGGACATATACTGCATTTTGAGGAATAACTGGGATAGACAAGATCAGAGGATTAAAAGGGGAAGAAGGCTCAAAACGAATTCATATTGACTGACGCTTCAACAAAAAAATCAAATTTTATTTTCAATAATTTTTGGGAGAAAATACAACAAAAATGCTTCTTTTCAATCAAATAAAGTGTTTTTAAAGAATTTTTAGAGAATCAGTTTTTAAAAATTTTTAAAGAATCAGTTCAACGTGCGTCATACTTCTTTTTAAAAATTCATTATTGTTTCGATTCGTTTCTGTTTCCCAACAATTTTTAATTTGTGTTTAGTTGATTGTTGCATGAAACACTGCTCTGTAAAGGAGGGAGAGTTCTACCCACGGCTGAGGTCAAAAGCGAAGCACTCAGCCAAGTTGCATCTTTGGGGAGGCATTTCTATGAGAGGTGCCACTGAACTGGCCGTATTTCCTGGGGAAATGCGGCTGAAGAGCCAGGGTTATTGCGAGATCCTAGAACGATGCTTTGTTCGTTTCAACAACAGCGCTTACCATGGTAATTGATAGACAGTACTCGCACACTGATTTTTACAAGCTGTCATTATTCAGGTTACGGAAAGCTTGCAAGATAACGCTCCAGCCCACAAGAGCGCACACACTACAGCGAATTTGGACTTGTGGAACATTTAAGTCGTGGATTGGCCTCCAGAGTCTCCAGATTTAAATCCACTCGAGCTAGTTTGGGGGACTATGAAGACATTTTTGAGGTGAATATTTATTTCGATCGTGTTTGAAAGCTGTTCAGCAAAAGTCGAATTAAGGAGGAGGCACGCTCAACTAAGGAACGTGGCACAGTTGAGGGATGCCATATTTGCCTTCTGGAAGACTTTGGCTCCCGACGTCTGTGCAAAATACATAAAAGGAATTCCAAAAAGGATGGAGCGAGTGATTGAGCAAAACGGCCGAAACATTAAAGAGTGAAGCGAATTCGTGTTTACCAATATTATAGACTGTCTAACAAACGTTTGTCAAGATTTGTTTCTCCGCTTGTACGCCAATAAACATTTCTTACTGTGTATAGCAAATATACGAATTGGGTTCCTGCTAGTGGCAGTTTCTGACCCGTTGATGGCAGACCGATGATTCCTCGAACCATAGGGGATCCGCGTTGCCAGAGAAGTAATGCGAAAAATGTAATGAAGTCGAATGCTACACTACGAATGTCGAAAATCATTGCCACATACACGATTGATTCTGTCGACCGTATATGCTCAGTTGTGAGATTAGGCCATGCATGTCGAGTAGATCTTTACAGAAACTGCGGATTTTACAGAAACGATATTAGTTAGAGGTAAATCAGGAAATTTGGCAATTTCAGGACCTGGGAAGAATTGATAAATTACTCTGCATATTGATGGTACATTTCAATAAGTTCTATAATTAATAATATATTTTTATTTTGATATTTATGGTATATTTTTAACACTAGATAATATTCCCTCCAATCCTCATTCAAAATTCTACAGTACTAGCAACTGCTGTTATGTTATGCAATTGTTACACTTTCTTTTATTTCATGGAATTATTATGGCGCTAATGATGCCAGAGGTAATGGTGCCGCAGTGTCTCTGGATGACCTGCGGAGCCTAGCAAAGCCTCGCGGTAATACTCCGTTGGGGATGCGAGTTGGAGCAGCGACAGAAATTTGCTCAATCTACACTCATGAAAAAGTCAGATGCACTGATAGAACATCCCTTCTTGAAAGGGATTGGGTGCTTATTTCGTGAATCTTCCAGAAAAATGTCCCATTTCAGCCCGAATTTCATTTTCGAGTCCACGGTCGAAGGTCATGTTAGCAAACGGTGTCATTTTGTACTGACGATGTATTTCAGCCATAGGGGGTTACGCAATATCGTAATCATGAAACTATGATTATTAGACAAGCATCGGGTTCTTTAATAGGTAAAAGAAGCTACATGGCATAGCTATTGATAGATTTTTAACCAACTTTCATGCTTTATTGATTTGTGAATACAAATAATCTTCTGGATATGACTTTATTTGATTGAAAAGAAGCATTTTTGTTGTATTTTCTCCCAAACATTATTGAAAATAAAATTTGATTTTTTTTGTTGAAGCGTCAGTCAATATGAATTCGTTTTGAGCCTTCTTCCCCTTTTAATCCTCTGATCTTGTCTATTCCAGTTATTCTTCAAAATGCAGTATATGTCCATGTGGCGCGAAATCATTGGAGAGGGCATCTCTCGTTGGCATGGGATGTGAAGCAGAGAATTCCAAGGCCGCGAGAATAGCCTGCCATAGATGTGGGCGTGGTTTAGTAACGAGAAATGAAATGTCACGGATTTCATCGAAACTGGGAATATTCGATAGATCATGTCGAAACAAATGGAATGGTGTATTCAACATTTGTTGGCAGGCTCTAGAAACTCTGAAAATCATGATTCAGTGGAAGTATCAAGCAGTTGTTGAAAATTTCCAAAGTTGGACGGCCTAAATTTTGGCTTCGCTACCGCTTGCAGCAAATTCCACCTGCTGCCGTTGAAGCATAAAAAGCGTACTGCATAGATTTATCCAAGTGGCAGCGATTGTACTTCATTCCGTTGTAGTACACTGAACAGAGCACCACATAAATGCGATGTGGTAGCCCGTTCAGGTATCAGGAAACACAATCTCGGTCTTCTCGGTAGCGTACCAGTCTGACAACACCGGAAACATACAGCTTATTCGCAGAATTTCCAGGAGAAAACTTCTTTAACTAGACAAGCAGTGCATTCCTGACTGGTAAAAAAAGCCTCTCAAATAAATTGAAAATTTTCGTAGCATTGTAAATTTGGCAAAATGGGGTACCAAAAAACTCGTTATGAGCTCCAGATTACGAAAATATAAGTGTTACTTCACGTTCCTGGCATAATCTGCACGACAAGTAGCACATATCCTCAGGTTACAATTATCGCGGAGTCTCGTTCACTAATTCGTACCCACAGGTACTTTGGGGAAGTAGACGCTTTTCCAGTGAAAATTCAAAAACGGTATTAGTCTCATCTTGTAGATCTCGTCTCCACAAATCGATTGGTGAGTAGAAGTTCTGATAAGGAGCGAAAAGAACTGAGTTATGAAGAAAAAATGAAAAAAACTTTTCCGACAACATAATATTTGAATTTTTTGAAGCACTGCAGCAACACTTGAAGCTGGTCAAATCTCCTCGCAGTGCACAGAGGGAAAAAGCTCAGTTTCTAACTGTAAACAGGCGTGACTCATGTCCATCGCCAAGCGAAACAGTGCTTCGAGAAATCCAAACTGAGGGCAACCTTTGTCTCCCAACATTAACAACACGAAAGATCCTTGTGACATCCAACTAGATGAAGTTCATGACTTGAATCGAACAATCACTGTAAACCTCGGAAAGCCATTTTGCGAGCTTAGAACTGTTTTGATAGCCCGTTGCTGGTAATGATGAATAAATCTATGCCATACCACGTTTTCTGAGTTATTTGGAAGTCATAACAAACGATCAGCTACTAAGCTGCTGTTGCAAGACAGTTCCCGTTGTGAAATTGTTGCTTTTTGAAAGTGCGTCTATACCCGTATATAGATACTTAGGATTTCCCAGGTCACCTTGAAAAGACCGGCAAGGCGAGCCGATATGGGTCGAGACTGGTTTCAGCCCGTGTCTGAGTTTTAATGTTAGAAATGTTGGTAGGATATCATAATTGGCTCCTTTGTATTTCGTCGAACGCCAGAGAATTGTTTGCTTGTCAAAAAGAAATCTTGAATCGAATCGAAGCGGGTAAGAACTCATACCTTCGCTTTTTCGCGTATGAACCGCAACAAATTAAAAAGTTTATTAGATAAGAACTTGTTATAACAAGCAAACAACCATGTATGTGTATTTAATTAAATGTATAAGCGTTTTGATGAAAACTGAGAAGTTACAACAGTTAATGAGCGAAGACACTTTTGTGAGCTCATAGCGAAGATATCCTCAGAAAGTCCTCTCAGCTGATCCAAACTTGGAATCTGTTACCTTCTCAGCTGATCCTAACTTGGCATCTCCACCCTTCTCAGCTGATCCAAGCTTGGCATCTAATGCTGGTTTTGGAGGTTCAACACTGCTTCCAGGTACTGAACTTGGCCGCTCTGTCTTTGGAGTGGAGGGTGGCCTTTCGCTCTTCACCACGAGGAGATCAACATTGTTAGGTTTCTGGAACCAGTGAAATTCTCGTTGCAAATAACGATCACAATGAGAACATTTCATTTCACGCCCAAAATGGCCTAATACTCGTCACGGTTCACCAACCACAATTTCACAGTCTTTTTCCCTGCAGATTTATGAACGGAATGTTTCCTATTTTCCTCTTTAATAAATAGACTTGACCGATTTTCAGTTCCAAAGCCGTGGAGTAGTCATCCCTGTTTTTGAGCGCCAAACACTTCAAACCAGTTCTGTTTTGGTCTCTACTTGTATCCAGAGGGGAGAATCCACAGAGGGAGGGTATAGCGACGTCAAGAACTGTGAAGGGAAAACCTATCTTAGCAGGCGGTACATGGGGTTCAGCTACAGCTGCTAACAGCACTTGCTGCGACACCCCTCTAACCATATTCTTCACGCCGTCGTGGCCTTTCAAGCTTTCGGCTTCTTGACGAATCTATTAGAAAGGAAGATGATGGAAGAAGTAGAGATAAAAAGAAGATCACCGGAGATCAACAATGATGAAGAATTGCATAATAAAGTGGCTAGTATTGATGTCTCGATAACTGTGAACATACTCATAAATATTTGGTTGACAACGAATACGGCACCACGATACTGTTATTGAATTAACAAGTTACGCCTATAAGGGCTAGGCATACTTGCAGCGACAGCGATTTGGTCATCACGAGATTTAACTTGCAAACATCACAAAAGCTGCCGTTATCATTCCAGGTGCCTCCATTTTTGAATCCAGTTCGTAGATTAGGCCAATTTTTACAAAATTTCACAACTCAGACATTCGTGCGGGAATCCCGCCTGACAAAACGGCCTATTATCATTTTCGCGACAAAATCGGTAGCTCCGGCATGAAACATCATTTTGGTTTTGTTGCGGGATTAGCCCGAGAATGATATCGTCTATCCGAAACGACGAGTCCGCCCATGCACGCACGATCGAGAGGCGGCGCGGCTGGGACGTAAGCTGTTAGCTGTCACGTCGTCCAACTCACAGCCAAATAATTGTGAAGATAACGATGAAACGTAATACGTAGGTTAGAGATGATGACGTGGAGCGCTGGCAAACGTGGCAGCTTCTCGATCCCTGCGTGCGTGAGCGGACTCATCGTCTCGGACAGACTATACGTGTTTGTGATTGTCACGTGGTAGTCCTTGTCGAAGGGAGGGTATATAAGGTCCTCAGTTTGCAGGCAGAAGGCAGTCTTCTCTCCGCCGAAGCGGAGAGTGGAGTCCTACGGGACTTAGCTGGCACCACTGAGGCCACGGGTGAAACCGTGGCACAGTGCGAAGACCAGCCGAGATGCATGAGACGCGGTCGCACGCAGACGCGGCGCGGATTCAGAAACGCATCCGAGTCCGCTAGCAGCTGCCGGCGTCATTGCAGGGGGTGCGTGCTGTGTTCCGGAACTCGACGCGCATTTTTGCTTTCTCATGTTTTTCAGTTTCGGTACAAAATCCGGTCTCCCGTACCATGATAATGCTATCAACTTCGGTACAAAATCGGGTCTCCCGCGGAGCTTGCGGGACAAAATCGGGATGTTGCGGGACAAAAACTCTCATTTCTGGATGTCTCCCGCTCACCCTTAAGCGGGAGTCATAATTTTTCAGGCGGGACTCCCACTTGCATGTCTGAGGAGGAATGGTGTGGCTACTAAATCGCTTGTCAGTCGCGGCCTGGTGCTACTCCATTTTGCGAGCCTTCAGCGATTTCTCGCATTCCTCATGCAATCGCGTCGCTACGTCTAGTTGCGACACTAATGAATTGCCCAGTTTTTTGCTTCTTTTTCTTAAAAAATTCTTTTGTTTCGATTTGTTTGCGTAGGTTTCTTATTATAGCAGACTCCATCTCGAGATTTGATGAGAGTAAATGTGAGTCTTTCCCTTTTTCCAAGTAATCTCCTCTTAATTCCTTCTCAAACTCCAGTATTTGAGAGTGATATCCTATTCCTTCTCATAACAAACCTCACATACCTTCAAGTTGTGCATGTTCTACTAAAATTCCTTTAAAAAACGCAAGAGGTATGCTCAATAACACAAATAGAGAATTTGAACCAGTTCAGAACGCCAAAACAGCTTTTGAAGACCAATCAGAAGCCACAATTCAAGCGAAGAGAACGTTTGTATTATACCAGCTTACCGCCGCCATGTAAGGGGAAACAAATGTGAGTGAAGCCTGATTGTAAGCATCAAAGTTCTAGTGGGTTGAGCCCAAAAAATGACTCAATGCGTCACCAGTCATTAGATGAAGTATGCCCAAGCACGCGATCCAGTCGCCTCAACTGAATCGCTCGTGCAAAACTTGGTCGCGGCGACCAAATCGGGTCTCTTGAAGCTGGACAAGCCGTAACACATCCATCCAAACTCTTATAAGAGGAAACAACAACTGTGATATCACCGCTGTCACTGGAGAGCGGCACGGATGTTGAAGTTTGGCTGGACTGTACTTAAACTTTGACCGTATACTTTCGAGTTTCAAGTTCTTTGCATTGTTTGCAAGTTTCTCCATTTCAAATTTCAAGAAGAAAATAGTTACTTGCCGTCTCTTTACTCTTCCGTGATAAGGGTTCCGGTCCTTTTTCTCTCATATAGTAGAATATCGCAACTAGTGTGACAACAACGAGCACAACATACTGAAACAATACATTATTTTTTTCTGTTTATAGGAAATGAGAAGAGTAGAGATAATATGTAGTCATCACTTTAATGATTAAATCGAAAACAAAAGTTCGACTAGAGCTCAAACGATGTAATTAGAGATAACAATCATCACTTTGCTGATCGAAACAAGTTTGGGAGTTTAACTACAGTTCAAATGATGTACAGGTTAGCCGAAGTACATAGCAGTGGCAGCCGCAGACGAGGGGAAAAGATGGAAACACCCCACCTCCTCGAGAATGGGTCTTGTAAAAACTAAAAGCTAAAACTTGTAAAAATATTTTTAAATAGTTAAGTATTCGATATTACCTTATTTTTATCAGCTTTTTTTGTTACTTTCTAAAAACAATTCCGAATCTTCAATGTCAAATTGCATGTCTTTATTGAATTTATTTTTTCCATAAGAATTCCCAGAGTGAATGAGACCGCAGATTTTCTTCTAAAGCGAAATATAATAATTCAACGAGCGTAATGAATGTCAGTCTGGCCGTCTGGATCCGGAGCTTCACTCATCCAGAAACGGACCCATGTAGCGATATTTCTCCACTTTTGAACTCCGGCAAACCACTACCATGGCGTTGGATCCCCCTTGTGGCGTTCTTCCACTTTCAGGCGCTGGCGCACCGTTATCACGGCGTGGACCCGTCTTCCCCGTTTTTGGGTGCCGGTGCATCCATACCACAGTGTAGACCCCACTTACGGGCACAGGCGCATCTTTCAAATCGCGGCGGAACCGTCGCTGTGTACTCCCGCTATCCATGAAGGAGTGTTTATACTTCGGCGTGACGCGACGGTCGCATCCCAGCAAACTGTTCAAATGCGATGGGTCCCGGGTGGATGCATTTGTAAACAATGGTCGCGATGTGGTAGTTGGCGTTTCCCATCGCGACGCGACGTCGTGGGGCGACTTCGCGCCCTGTTTCTACTTTTTTCTTGGGTTTCGCTGATATTGCGCATTGGAGTTGGCCGCTGTTCCCTAGTTTTTTGAGTGGTTTGGCCCAAAACCTATGGAATAAGACGAATTCAGTTGAAGATGTGAATGTGAACGAACTTGGACACGTCATTTGCGTTTTAGGTAGTGATTTTGTTAGTTTTTTAAAGTTCCTAATGTTGCCTCCTATTTACGAGAGGTTCTTACAACTTGCCAGCCGAGCTGTGTAGAACACAATGTAGGTATTCAATGAGCATATAACATTGGATATGTTATGCGTTACATCCATATATTTATCTAGAGAATTTCTTTTGAACTTGAGTTATCGGAATCGTTTCCCTTTCACGTAGACATTGTTGTACAGGTGCTTCAGAACAGTGTTCGATCAGAGTGATATTGATTCTTAGGTGAATGTAAGGTAGTCCTGCGCTCCGACACTTATGATTTTTCACATTGCGGTGTGGTTTTGTGGGGAAATCGGTGCAAGACCCCCACCCCCACCCCACAGAAATCACAAGATAACACGTCTAACCAGTGAAGGATCGGAAACGATCAAAAACGCGGGGCTAGAACGTGACTTAGTGAAACTGAACTCTCAACTAGATCAGAAAATCATACATCCGACCAGCAAAGAACCAAAAAACATCAAATCGGGACACTAGAACGACGTATACCTCCAAAGAAATCCCTGGCAGTACCACTAGAACACATCTGAACACTGAAAAAAGAACACAAAGCGTCGAAGCTACCGCTAAGGACTACAGCAATGTATGCATAGAAGAAAAAAAACCATTCTGATAACTCAAATGCGAAAAAAAATCTCTGAACAAATAAATGAGAAAAACCGGCAATGCGTTTCTGGAAACAAACATCCTTGGCTAGGAATACCGCGCAAAATTGCAGCCATCGCAAAGATCACCACTGAAAATCGCTGAGAACTTTATCTGAACATTCCAGACCAAATGTTAAAATGAGGTCCAAAACAGTCCGTGGAAACTCGTGATCCCCGCTGAATCGGGGTTGCATGTGATTTTGCGTGGGTACGTAAATTTGCGACGTTCAGCATAGCGTGGCGGAGCGACGCGACGGCTTTGCTACCCGTCGCGTCGTGCGTGTCGTGGCCGTCGCTGCAAAAACGTATAAACACTCCCATGAGCGACTGTCGTTAAGTCTCGGCATATTTTGAATTCATTTAAGTCCTTTTGTTGAACAATACTCGAGACTTAAATTCTTTTATTCCTTATAGGGCCAACGTTTCGGCCTTACGTCGATTTCTTCAGCGCCTGGAAGGGTTTCACAATTCACATACCCTACAAGACCAAGTGCATTGGCAGGTCAAGCCGAAAGTTCAAAGTCTTATCTTTCAATCATGGGAAAACAGCGCAAGTTCGTAAATCAAGCGCAAACCTTTGTTCATTCTACTACTAGCGACAGCCGGCTATTAGCGAGTGTTGTTCGCGAGTGAGAACCAACACGGTCAGTCACGTTTAGGATTAAGTTGACAAAGATCGATACATGGTGATACTTCGTTCGTGATCACCAGGCATTCATCTTTAGGGTTCATTTGCGGGCATCTGGTCTTTATCCAAGAAGTTCCCACTGATTATAATCCATTGTTTTATGCCAAGCGTTCGATTGATTCGTTGCCACTGCAAGACACCGACGCATCACTCCCGCATCATGGAATCCAGTGGCATTTTCCCCACTACTGGGCACCGAAGCCATGCTGTCGCAGCTGTAGCATCTCCATCACGACTGACGAGAGCGCATCTCTTCAATGGGAATACCCCGTTTCTTATAATTTGTCCAAAGTCCGTGGCGGCGCGGCCTTCATTCATGCCACTCGTCGTTTGTCTGGCTTATACTTCTTCATTGAGAGCCATCGTACTCGCCGATTCCCTTTTATACGGTCTTGCAATCAAAGATCAGTATCACTCATCCCAGATGGAGAACAAACTTCGATTCTAAAACGAAGTTGACACGTCTGAACATGGCTGAAAATTGACCGAAACCTCTTTAAATCAAGGTAAAATATAATCTTTGCAACCTTCCCGTACGTAACTCGATGACTCGATGAGCTGAACACGACTATTTAATTAATTTTAGCGACATCGTTCTCGTGTACAGACACACACATGATCTGCCAATGAAGAAGAAGTAAGACGATTTTTGAGCGCCATGAGGTGGGTTTCGACCCCAGCATGAAAAGTTCCGACTAGACCGTGTTTGTTGAACATGTTGCTGATACTGATGCAAAGCGTATATGAGCCGACTCCTGCTCAGACACTTGGTGCTGCCGGCCCCCCGACCAGTGGGTGCCGACCTGCCGAGCGGCTGCTGATTACCGGCCGGCGTCCACCCCATCACCGCATACCGGCCAGGGTACAACCCATCACCGGCCGGCCACTCCACCACACCTGCTACCTGCCCAGAGATAGCCCATGGCCCATACTTACGGCCATTTGAGGTGTAATCGTGGACAACTTTGATCTGAGCACGCGATTTTGAGCAGAGCGGCCGTAATCAGTTGGAGCAGTTCCAGCTGAGCGGAAGCCAGGGCGCAGCACCGGGTGGTCATTGACCACCAGGACTTAGTAGCGTCCTGCAGATTCAGGGGGCTTAGCACCAATGTCCGGGGCGTAGCCAACCGCTAACCGTCTACTGATGTTAGAGACAAGCAGATTTCAGAGAGGCACTTCTGGATAATCATCAAACTCGTGGCTGAAGACCACCGTTGTTCAACCAGTTGCTACATCCCTACCCTGCACTCTCGTGCGCTCCAGTGATAATCAGGTGTTGCTCAACCTGTAGGAGACGTATCATGTTGGAATTTTGACTGTAGATGCGCACTATACCAACGAGTATCCCTCCAAAGTGGCACCGTTCTTTTTTGAGAAACCGTCTTCGTTTTTGAGAAAAACCGTCATTAATGGTCAAAAAGTGGTTTTTGACCATTTTTTGACCATTAATGACGGTTTTTTTTCAAAAACGAAGACGGTTTCTCAAAAACGAAAGATGCCACTTTGGGGGAGAGTTGGTACCACCTAAGCGCATTTCTTGGAGTTGACAGCGTATCGGAACACTTCCTCGAACGAGAGAAATTTCCTGTGAAAGTTCCGGGTTTGAGAGAAAAAACCACGCTCCAATGACAATTTCTTGTATCTGACAGGTCCTATAAGAAGTTTCAACGAGTTCTAGCGGCATCAAACAGTTCCGTACTGGGATCGGTTTTTCGAGGATTTTGGCTAGAATTTCAGATGATTTAGGCTGTCTTCGCTAAATGGAACGCATTTCTTGCTGAAACATCATTCGTCGTCTCACTAACGCTTATTTAAGTCACTTTTTTAGTGCTATCTGCTTTCCCTGAAAGAACCCTAGTGTGTAGGTACCTAGTACACCATTTCGGAATCCGACTGGACTTAGTACTCTCCAACCGACACTGACCACCTAGTGCTGCGCCCTGGCAGAAGCCCACTGCCGGTCGGCCTGGTCTACCATTACCGACCGAGCTCCGACCAGGTGATTCTCCGGTCAGTGATGGTAGAGTGGGCCGTTCGCGGTAAGTTTCTGAGTGGATGAGGAAGCCTCAGCCTAGTCTAAGTTTTTGTCCCGCAACACCCCGATTTTGTCCCGCAAGCTCCACGGAAGACCCGATTTTGTACCGAACTTGATAGCATTATCATGGTACGGGAGACCGGATTTTGTACCGAAACTGAAAAACATGAGAAAGCAAAAATGCGCGTCGAGTTCCGGAGCACAGCACGCACCCCCTGCTATGACGCCGGCAGCTGCTAGCGGACCCGGCTGCGTTTCTCATCCGCGCCGCACCCGCGCGCGACCGCGTCCCATGCATCTCGCCCGGTCTTCGCACTGGGCCACGGTTTCAACCGGGCCTCAGTGGGGTCAGCTAAGTCCCATAGGACTCCACTCTTCACCAAAGCGGAGAGAAGACTGCCATTTACCAGCAAACTGTGGACCTTATATACCGCTCACTTGATAAGGGTTACCAACCACCCACGTGATAATCGAAATTCCGTATCATTCTCTCGCAACAAAATCAAGATAATGTCTCTCGCCGGAGTTCCCGATTTTGTCCCGGAAATTATAAGAGGCCGTTTTTTGTTTGTTTTTTTTTTGTCAGGCAGTACACCCGCACGGATGTCTGAGTAAGTCTTCATGCTATTCCACGTGTGTGAAAGATATGAGAACTTGTATCATTTTGTCTTTGTCACTTTCATTTATTTTCTTCACAGCGACAGTGTCGCTGTGAAGTATGCTCAGGCCTTGAGCACAGGCTGAGCTAGCCCATCGGCATTTGTCGGGCCAGCTGAGGCCCAGTGAAGATCGTGGCCCGGCGACAGGTGAGACCCGATGCATAGATGCGGTCGCGTGCGAACACGGCGCGACTGCAAAAGTACATCGTGTGAACGCGAAATCCACTGGGCGCTGGCGTACAGAGCCCATGCGCATTCAGAGCTGTTGTCCATGAACGCGTGGAAGCGGAAAGGGCTATGATCAGGGATGTGCGGAAGTAAAATTCCAAATCCCGTAAAACGTAAAACGGAAAACGGAAGGCCAAAAATGGGCGGAAAACGGAAGGCGTGAAACGGAAAACGGAAATAGATTTTCTAGGCATCTTCTTGATGAGTATAAGTGGTGACTGTTTCAAGTAATCAAGTAACCTTAAGCCCACTGATGGTACGTACTTCAAACGCCTAGAATATAAGTAGATTGAAGAGTATTTATCCTTCACCTAGTTACGAGAGATTATCCCAGTTATATAATCGATAAGCATCTTTATCACTGAATGTTTAAGTATACGAAAAGCTAAAGTGTCGAAAGTGCTACTTCTTTGCTCTACTTTGGAGCAGACCTATTCTGCAAAAATTCGAACAAAAAGGTAACTATGGTAATTAATACGCTTGGGATCCGAGAAGGATCACTTTATCCACAACGGATCCTGTTGGGGCGAGTCAGCGAAGGTGGGAGGAGAAGAACAGCGTGTGGGGAACGTGAAATACAATCAGCCCCAACATTGCGCCAGACATCAGGCGCCAGCGGCACCAGTGTACATAGAACTGGAGATCATCGTCAGATTAAAACAGTAACAATTATGGTGTAGTCTTATGCTTTTGCCAAGTCGAAAGAGAGCCTACATCATGCGTTGACTCGCAAGAATGCTTGATGCTCTCATCATAGCAGCTCACAGTTTCATGGAAACTTTGTATGAGTCCCCACTCCTCACTTCTGTGGAACCTTTTTTTGAGAAATTCGAAGAGAGCAGGGCACTTGTATGACATATTTGGAACTACGATGAAGACGAGTAAAATCGTGGCGGGACATTTACCCTGCAGCTGAGATTTTAAAAAAAGAAACAAAATAGTTCGAACTTCGTGGCGTTTAGACGTCAATTTTTGCGCCATTGTTGTGAACTCATGTACACTGCGCATCAAAACACGAGAACCGTCCTTAAGATAGGGAAGTACGCCGAAAACAATGATGCCTCTCTCTCCATGATTTTCCGGGTTTTTCCGTTTTCCGGGCCAAAAACCCGTAAAACGTGAAACGTAAAACGGAAGGCCAAAAATGGGCGGAAAACGGAAAGCGTAAAACGGAAAACGGAAAATTCCGCGCACCCCTGGCTATGATTCTCCCCCCCCCCCCTGCCGCTGATTCTCGGGAAGAGCTTTCCTAGTCACCCATACAAGTAAAATTTGTATTCATGAGCCACAGGGAAGCGGGAAGACCGCGACGCATCGATTAGTTTCGCAGATACGGCCGAGTTTTTGAAATGAAGAGCGCAAAATGGAAATTTTCGAACATATTTCGAGGAGAATTTGTCGGAAGACGTTTTTCTCTTTTTTCTTTCTAGAAGCGAGATTCTAAATGGGTCTCTTACCAGTGAAGGATGAGGGATCTATCGCACTAGCTCATTTTCTGTTTTTCAGCCACAATAACGCACATATCATGGTTTTTTGTTGCTCTCTTATTTTTCCCTCTTCGCCAACTCCACTGTTCACCTTATAACTCTGTTTTTGAAATGCGGGTCCAGCTTGCTGAACCATTGTCACTGGAGCGCAAGGTAGGCAGCTTTGCACATAGAGGTTCTTTCGTGTGATGGTTCCAATTACCAACACCAGTTCGGTGATTAGCGCCACTGAAATTATATGCAGTACTATCGATTTTGACATTTCATATGAGAGGGCTGAAACAGCTCATGTTGGACATGTCAATTTTTGTAGGTAAAAATGTTCTTCATGAACTATGGAACCATCGATGCTCAATGCACCCTGTTGTCTCTAAACATTTCACTGGTCTTTGAACAAGCTCCTTCAAAAGCTTCGAAGGTTAGTTAATTATCAAGGAATTAGTGATCTTGAAAGAGGAAGGAAGTAATGGGTGCTAATATAAGCGCGAGTTGAGGTTTCCTGTACAATGGCCAGTCTTCGGTAAAGTGCGCCTTACCGTTCGAGAGCGCTTCCCTTCCTCCAGTGACATTGTTGGCAGAAAAGAACACCATCACCAAAGCTCTCACAGGACCCCGTAGACAATGTTGGAAATGCGAAGCCTGACCTTACTCACCTCATTAGTTCGGTCACTTGGCATTTTCAGTAAAACTCTTTGAGCCGAAATGCCTCATTTGAATGCTACAATTGAGAAGTATGGTGATATTCTCCTTTCGAACAAATCTGACTTCCATCAAAGAAATTTAGTCGATTTCAATTCTCAAAATTTCAGATGAACAGTTGTTTCGAGTGCAACCTATTCTTCACAGTTCGCTGAGGTCACTTAGGCAGTTTTGGTAGCTATTCGAAATTAAACTGAACGCGAATAGAGCCTGGTGTCGGTAACACCATCATTTATGGATTCAACGTTCTATTTCGTAAGCTTAAGCCTTAACTAAATCGTCATTTTGGAGAGAAATGACTACAATATTTGTTTAGAGATGGCTCTGTCGCTCTCTCGCTCTCGTGTATGACACGCAACTATAGAAGGAGGTACCAAACGATAAAAAAAAACTGAAAAAAATAGCAAGATCATATGTTAAAATCCGGACATCAGGACGCACGGGAGGCGGACATCTTGAGCACCAGTGCCCTACATTCTCCAAAATATAGGGCACGGCTGGGTCACTGCCCCAGATTCATCTGTCGTTGCCCTACTTTCATTGGCTGCTCTGCTAATTACGCTAGGGCAGCTACGAGGTCATCGCCACAGCCAGGGCTTGCCTAACTCTAAGGATTTTGTCGAGATTTGATTAGCAAGAACCAAGATTTTGCTGTATAGTACTCAAAACAAATGATAAAAAAGAAATAATGTTCGTGCAGTGAAAACATATTAAACATATAAGTGCGAAAGTTATAATTTTCCAGATTGATTGGTGAACTTTCTAGCCGTACACGAAGTTGTTAGCATTAAAGTTGTTACTGCCGAGGTTTAGCGACGACCAGACTTGGGAACGGATTCGAAATATTGGGTTGAGGAGAAAGTAATGGAAGAAATTTTTCAAAACTTTCATTTACCTTACTGCAGATAGTAGGAGATAGTAGTAGTAGTATTACCATAGTATTACCCTATGGCTATTGAAGGACCAGGAAGTGCTTGTTGCTAGTTACGCCTTCAGTTGTGAAAGCGTGCTTTTGACTAAACCTCTATCATGAGCTGCCCCGCAGCACCTTGGCAAGCACTGCGGTCAGAAACATCAGTATTGCAATCAAGGGGAGAGAGGCTAAATACTTCACAGTACGCGACCGCTCCATTTACTGCGAATCTTGAGATATATGTCTTTATGGTGAGCCACGCCTAGGACGCTCTCACGTCACAACGCGAAGTGGTTGTTGTGATTCGAATTGCTCCCGTCAGGTAGAACAGACACAGCTACCATATGGGTAGGCTAGGTCTGGGAACGGAGGGGAACTGTTGGAGAAAAACGACAAAAACGAAAAACCCTGCTCCACGACACTCATTTTACATGCCAGTTTTCTCACATTTTCTTGTACCAAACTAACGAGATTGCCCTGCACTCCGATAACTTATTATTGCTTCTCTCCTGCCTTGTCACACTCTGATCGCAATTTTGACCTTCTCCTCACTTTCTTCTTGAGCGAAAAAGAGCCCGTTGATTTTGACCAATTTCGAGCGGGATTCAATTGTATGACCAGCAGCAGCCTGCGCAATTTTGATAAGAGAGAAACAGCGCTCTAGCCATGCGTTATAGTAACAAGCGCCCCTTCGGGACGCTAGAAAGTGGGGTGGGGCAGCCACTTGGGACATGTGCAACCGCTTCACACTTGGAAAATCTCTAGAAAATTTATAAAGAAGAGAACCAATCTTCCAATGGGCCCAAACATGAAGTCCTTCTTATGAGTTGAGTATGAGCATCAGAAGTTCGTCCTCCATCGTATGGCGTATTCGTGCGTATTCCTCACTACCCGGCTAACGCAGACGCGTTCTCCGTTCGGCGGAACTGTATCCTGCCGTTCCCCACACTATTGGACAAGGCGAAATCGTATCCGAGTGTTTTCCAGACTACTGGGCCGCAGCGGGCTTTTCTCCATCGGTGGACCCGTATTCTGGCGCCATTCTCACTGTTAGGCCTGAACCATATCCTGGTATTCTCCACTTTACTGAGTCACAGCGGACCAATCCTATATTGGCGGACCCGTATTCTGGTGTTATCCATACTACTGGGCCACGGCGGGCCCTTCCTCCATCAGAGCGCCCGTGTTCTGGCGCCCTCCTCACAGTTAGGGCAAGCCGGATCCGTTCTCCAAGTGCGAGTTCGCATCCTGGCATTCTTAACACTATCGGACTAAAGTGAACCCGTATCCTGACGTTCTCCACACCATTATGCTACGACGGGTCCTTCCTCCATCGGTGGACCCGTATCCTGGCATCCTCCCACACCACTGGGCCACAGTGGGCCCTTTCTCCATTGGTGGACCTGTATCTCGGTATCCCCCGCACCACTGGGCCACGGCGGGCCCTTTCTTCATCGGTGGACCCATATCCTGGCGTTCCCCACAGCACTGGGCCATGGCGGGCCCTTTCTCTAACGGTGGGCCCGTATCTTAGCGTTCCCCACAGCATTGGGCCACGGAGGGCCCTTTCTCCATTGGTGGACCCGCATCTCGGCGTCCGCCGCACCATTTGGCCACGGCGGGCTTTTTCTCCATCGCTGGACCCGTATCCTGACGTCCTTCACACAACTGGGTCTCGGCGGGCCCTTTCTTCATCGGTGGACCCGTATCCTGGCGTCCCCCACTCCGTCCCCCGCACCATTGGGCCACGGCGGGTCCTTTCTCCATCGGTGGACCCGCATCCGTATATAGTTGATTGGATATACAATGTCATGCCTTCCTATTTAGAGGCTGTTACTCTTTGTTAGTGCAGAAGCTTTCTCGAAACGAACGAATGTTGTGACTACACAATCGCCGCGAAAATTCAACAGGGGCTGAGGCGACCGCGTAGGTCCAGCCTCCCCGAAGCTTTCGAGACGCAGCAGCTCTCATAACACCCGTCCATTTCTTTCTGCAAGTGCACACAGCGTCGCAACAGTGGAAAGTTGGTTTTTCTGCTGCGTACATTGTGCAGCCTGAAAGCTCGTAAACACTCCCTCACTCCTATGCGGTGAGACCGCCAGCGAAGGTGATGAAATCACCATCCCGTGCATGCGGGAGAGCCAGCAGTGACGAAATTGCGGGTCCCGAAGCGAACGTGTCTGCGTCCATGGAAATCGGCCATTTCGCCACACAGTCTGCGCCTCAAGATTGCGGTGTCTATGAGTGCCGCCCCGTATCTCTAACCGCTCTAGCCCCCTTACGGCGCTTTGTTTAATAGATATTATAGATTTGAAAGCTGTATACTTGATTCACTGGCAAAAACTTCTCAAAAGTTAGATATGAAAATCTGACTTGGCTGCCGTTTCTTCCATAACTTTCTTCTCAACCTAATATGTCCAGTTTTGCCAATGAAATACAAGAATATTTAGAAAGAAGTGCTCCAACTCGCCTCCGGCGAGTCTCGTACTTGCCCGCTTCGCGGGACCTTGGTACTAGAGTTCTACATTCGAAAATATTTTTCGAACATTCGAATATTCGAATTTTCGAATTTCTAGGGACCTCCGAATTTTCGAATATTCGAATTTTCGATTTTTTGCGAACTATCGAATTTTCGAATATTCGAACTTTCGAATTTTTCGAGCTCACCGAATTTTCGAACATTCGAATTTCTGAACTTCTAGGGTTCCCCGAATATTTGAATATTCGAATTATCGAATTTTTGCGAACCACCGAATTTTCGAATATTCGAACCTTCGAATATTCCAATGTTCGAATATTTATTCGAATAACATTTCATTTGGTAAAAAAGTTTCGTACCCATGCATGTAGACGAACAATGCGTCTACATGCATGGGCACTAATCACAACGGGCATGAAACTTCTCGGGTAGCAAGTTTCATCCGCCGTTTTGGAAATTCTCACAACTTCCCCATGAATGCAAGCTTGTGCTGCTGTGGAGCTGAACCCTCGTCGGTTTTAGAACTGGAATTGGTTGAAATCCCTAAAGTTCAGAAACGTCCATCACTTTAAAGGTTTGAAACCATCATTAAAAGATCGTGAACTGGATGAAACCTTTCGTCCATGAAAAGGCTTTTACTTTAATATCTCCGTGTTGTAGTTCAAGCAAAAAGAGCCATGGTGGTGAATGTAGAGATAACTAGATATTGACGTGGTGAAGATGATGTTGGGTACAGTGTTTCAGTTACCTTAATCATGAATGAGCTTCTAGTTATAAACAAAAAAGCGTCAGCGATACCAAAAACACTGCGTTTTACCCCGTTCCTCATTATTACTACTGTTTATCCGGTTCAACTACATGCTTGTCGTTGAATGTCAAGACTAACAAAACTTCTGTAACAAGATGTCGGAATATGTTTGGGCAAAAAGAATAATAAGAGGATCTCAAGATTTCGTGTGAACTTCGAACTCCATAACTGACGGTCATGTACTTAGGAAGATTTTCAACGAAGCAGTGGTCGGAAAACAGCTAGATATAAGGAAGAATGCTGTTTAAAAGTTATTATTATAGTTTGCAGTCCACTTACATAGTTCTGGAGGAAAGGCTTGATTAATCAGAAGTTTGGTTAACGCTGCTGGTTTTTCAAGAGTCGAGAAAAGTACATATGTAGGTTTTACCAGAGAGATCATCGTCGCCAAGGATGTATAATTCGCAGAATTGCAGTTTCAAAGCTTTCAAATGCGGGCAAAGATATGGGCAGCTTCCTGGGAAAATTGAGATTGAAATGAGAAATTGGACTGGGGTTTCAATTGGAATGATTCTTCAGCTAGAAAATGGAACTGAAATAACCGTTGCAAAGCAAAACAATCCCGAATATTCGAATTTTCAGCCTAAAATATTCGAATGTTCGAATTTTCGAATAATCCAGGATCCTCGAATTTTCGAACATTCGAGATTTTATTCGATTTGGTCAAAACTCTACTCGGTACTCATTTACCTTTACTTTCCATCCGTTAAGACGAACGAAGCATACAGTGGCGAGGCTAGCCGTAGGCGAGTCGGAGCACTTGTAAGAATGTAATAGATTTGCATGTTATCCAGTATTTTTCTGTCTCTGAGCTTCATTGTTTACTTGTTTGGTTGATAAAGTGAAGACTCTCCAACTTCTTTATTCGTTAGCTTTCGGCGATAACGCCTTCATCAGACCTTAAACCTCGCAATCAATTGCACCTCATCACAAGCATATGAATGTTCGAAATACTAACAATACCAATGGGCAGTCAGTGATTAAGTCCTGAGACTTCGGGCCAAATGGTATTCCTTCACCTAAACATCGAAAACTTAGCCACATGAACGCATGTTAACACGTAAAGCAAACCTCACCCCTATGGTTTTAACTACAGAATGAGACTAGCACCAAGTAAGAAAGAAAGAGATAGGAGGGTTGCTCATACTTTCCATCACGCGATTAGTCGTAGCACCTCCCTTAGCTCTTCTTTATTATTAATTTCTGGGCTGTGTCTCCTTATTTCGACTGCCTCCATGATTTTTCTCTCCAGAGTTCGTGTCAAGTGCCGATGGAGGATGACAACTCTGAATTTGGGGGCGCGCTCGTTGGTATTTCTCAAGGTACGGTGCCTTGAGAAACTTTCTAACGGATAGGAGGAGGGGTTTGCTAATGCTCTACGGTGCTCATCCAGTCTTCTTCGTAGTGGTCTCATTGTTTCACCCACATATTTCTCTCCGCAACCGTCACACTTGACAAGGTAGACCGTACCCCGTAGCTGGCAAATCTTCTCCTCTTCGGTACAGTACTGGCAGTCCAGTCCGGGGCATTTACTTTCATAGATGCGTGTCGAGGCCAATAGTTGTTTTAGCGTCGGTGGCGGGCGAAACATTAGTCGAATGGGTAAGCCTGACTGCTTCACCACTTCGTTCACTGCTCGTGCCAGATGGTCTCCCACATAAGGAAGGATGAGCGGCAATCCATCCGATGTTGTATGTGGGAGCCACGTCGTGGTGGGATTTTCGTTATATCCATTTTCCTCAAGTATGCGTGATATTGTCCTTTCAACTTCCGTATCCTTTCTCGTGCACAACTTGTCCTTCGTCCTTATCAAATTCCGCACCACGTTCGCTTTGATAAATTGAGGATGAGCGCTTCTTGCATGAACTAAAATGTTAGCTGAAGCTGCCTTCTTGTACCATACGTACTCCTTTCGACCCTGGGTAATTCTGACTTTAACGTTTAGAAAGGGGAGATAACCTTCGTTGTCAGGCCTTTCTATCGTGAATGACACCTGGGGATTGAAAGCGTTCAGTCTTTCGAGTGTTGATTCAACTTCCATTTCAGTTGTGCCCATCACAAATACATCATCAATATATCTTCGATATAGCAAGATCCCGGAAGTCAATGACATCTTCTCAAAGTGGCCCAAAAATATTATTGCCACCAGAGGAGCGATCCTGTTTCCCATCGATAAGCCTCGTATTTGCTCGTAGAATTTATTCTCGAAGCGAAACACGTTACAGGAGAGTACAGCATCTATCATAGTCTTGACGTCATCTGCACTAAAGCCCATATCCGGTATTAGGCTTCGATGTTGCTCGTACAAGGAAACAACAGCTTTGGTCGCGCCTTCGTTGTCTACATTGGTGTACAGTGACACCGCATCGAAGCTGACATAAGCTGCCGTCGGTGGAATTTGACATTCAAAGAGCGATGACAAAAAGGTCTCCACGTTAACTATATGCGCTCCAACAAACTGGAGCAAAGGTGAAAGGAGTTGCACTAGGAGCCAACTCAATCGGTCCGAAGGCCCGCCGCATGATGCCACAATAGGACGGGTTTTGATTTCGCTGGCAGAGAGTTGTGAAGGTGCAACTGAAGATGGTAATTTGTGTGTTTTCACCAGACAATAGAACGCGGGAACAACAGGATGTAAGTCGAGGAGCGCTCTTGCGATGCTTGAGCCGAGTCTTTGCTTAACTACTGTTGATATCGTCTCTCTAACTTTTTGACATGCTCTTTGAAACGCAGCAGCTGTAGTCTCGGCGTAAGTCGTGGAATCGGATAGCGTATGGTTGATGATCTCTTTGTCCAGCGACTGGGGTACAACAACAAAGGAGCCACACTTGTCTCCAACCAGGTATCGCAATTTGTTCTTGAGCCGAAGAAGCTTCCTGAGTCCTTCCTGCTCACTCCTTGTTAAGTTACTTCGGTAGGTCTGTGCTGCCTCGTTTTGGTAGATTCTTTGTATTGCCAGTTCTAGACTGGCAATCCGTGAATCGACATTAGGAATGGGATCTGGTAGCCGAATCCTTCTTGATTGAAAGGGCATTGAACACAGAAGTGTGGATTCACGATTCAGTACAGTGGGCCCTCGGTGAATTCTCGATCGTAATCGATGTGCTTGTGATGAGGTGCAATTGATTGTGAGGTTTAAGGTCTGATGAAGGCGTTATCGCCGAAAGCTAACGAATAAAGAAGTTGGAGAGTCTTCACTTTATCAACCAAACAGGATTTGCATGTGTTGATAATCGTTCTGTCTCCGCACATAAATAGAAACATTAATTGGGCATATAACCTCTTCCAACACACTTCATAGACAACTGAGAGAACCCTGAGAATTTAACCACTACGCAAAACTTTCCCTTCTTCTGTGATAAAATTGACATCCGCACATGAAACCTATTCCTTTCGGCTCAGAATTGTGCCCTCCTGTGCAGAGAATCAACGTCTTTTATGCGAAGCGCGGCGAAGCTGAAATCGATAAAATCGTTTTTCTCGGAAACGGCAAAAGCCCCTGACGTTGCACAGGAGGGCAAAATTCTGAGTCGAACGGTATAGGTTTCATGTGTTTTTGTCCGTTGGATTGTGAGATATAAGCGATTACCAACGGACACACAAACAGATGAGTTTTACTACAGTAACCACGGTAATTGTTGGACAGAAAACGAAAAAAACGCGAATCCGCGTTTTTTTCGTTTTTTCTTCGTAGCTCAGTTCGTTTCGATCCTTATCAGTATTTCTACCCACCAATCGATTTGTAGAGACGAGATCTACAAGATGAGCCTGAAAAAATTTTCAAATTTTCACTGCAAAAGCGTCAACTTCCTAAAGTCCCTGCGGGTACGAATTAGCGAGCGAGACTCCGCGACAATTGTATCCTAAGGATATGCGCTGTGTGGGGTACATATTATAGTAGGAACATAAGGAAATACTTACATATTCGGACTCTAGAGATTGAACTGATCATTTTGGTACCACATTCATCTACATTTGCGATGCTTCGAAATTTTCAGATTTTTTGAGAGTTGCTGTTTTTCACCAGTCAGAACCGCATTGTTTGTCCGGCTAAAGATATTTCCTCCCTAAAATCTGCAAGTACGCTGTACGCTCTAGGAGCTCCTAGGGTAATACACCACTGGAGTAGACGCTGTTCGTGTTTCTTGAGGCAGAAAAAGGCTACTTTGCGATATCGCATTCATATGGTGCTCCGCTCCCATGTTCACGTGTATCGCAACGGTCACGAAATGAAACACGGTCACTGTCACTGAAATACAATGTAGTACGCTTCCTATGCATCAAGCGCGACTGGCGGAATTCTCCAAGAACACTGGCTGAAGCCAAATTAGAGGTGTTCAACTTTGGAAATTATTAACGAGTGCTTGATATTCCCACTGAATCGTGATTTTCACAGTTTCTAGATTCTGCCAAGAAATTCTGAACACACCATTAGATTCGGTTCCACATGATCTATCGAATAATGCCAGTTTCGTTGAAATCCACGATATTCGAATTTTGGCCCTAAGCCCCGCCCACATCCATGGCAGGCTATTCTCGCGGCCTAGGAATTCTCCGCTGGACATCCTGTGCCAACGAGAGGAGCCCCCTCCAGTAATTTCGCGCCACATGGACGTGCACTGCATTATGAATGAGAATAGATAAGATGGAAGGACTAGAAAAAGGGAAAGAATACTCAGACGAGATTCTTTACTGATGGACCCTTCAAGCAAAGAAGTCAAATTTTGAATTCAGTAATGTTTGAAAGAAAAGACAAAAATGCTCCTGCTAAATCATATAAAATCACATCCTTTTCTTATCTACGAATCGAAGGCATGAAAATTTGTTGAAAAGTTCCATAGTTATACTTTGTACGTTCTTTCACCTATCGAATGAAGAAATGACGAAGAAATGGATTTTCATTTCTTCCAATCTCCGCTGAGCTATTCGTTAAAAATTTGATGGCTTATCCGTAACACTGCTTTGCAGGTATTCAGATTAATGTGTGTTCTACTAAATCCTCCAGCAAGGGAAGAATCAACGAAGCGAAGCATTTCTATTTCAACATGTAAGCTCCACATCAGGTGCAGTGAGAGCTACCTGAGAAGAATACTCAGAGGAAATTTTTTATTGATGAACCCTTGAAGTAAAGAAGTCAAATTTTGAATTCAGTAATGTTTGAAAGAAAAGACAAAATCAGAATTTCTTGGCAGAATCTAGAAACTGAAAATCACGATTAAGTGGGAATATCAAGCACTCGTTAATAATTTCCAAAGTTGAACACCTCTAATTTGGCTTCAGCCAGTGTTCTTGGAGAATTCCGCCAGTCGCGCTTGATGCATAGGAAGCGTACTACATTGTATTTCAGTGACAGCGACCGTGTTTCATTTCGTGACCGTTGCGATACACGTGAAGATTGGAGCGGAGCACCATATGAATGCGATATCGCAAAGTAGCCTTTTTCTGCCTCAAGAAACACGAACAGCGTCTACTCCAGTGGTGTATTACCCTAGGAGCTCCTAGAGCGTACAGCGTACTTGCAGATTTTAGGGAGGAAATATCTTTAGCCGGACAAACAATGCGGTTCTGACTGGTGAAAAACAGCACTTCTCAAAAAATCTGAAAATTTCGAAGCATCGCAAATGTAGATGAATGTGGTACCAAAATGATCAGCTCAATCTCTAGAGTCCGAATATGTAAGTATTTCCTAATGTGCCTACTATAATATGTATCCCACACAGCGCATATCCTTAGGATACAATTGTCGCGGAGTCTCGCTCGCTAATTCGTACCCGCAGGGACTTTAGGAAGTTGACGCTTTTACAGTGAAAATTTGAATTTTTTTAGGCTCATCTTGTAGATCTCGTCTCTACAAATCGATTGGTGGGTAGAAATACTGATAAGGATCGAAACGAACTGAGCTACGAAGAAAAAACGAAAAAAACGCGGATTCGCGTTTTTTTCGTTTTCTGTCCAACAATTACCGTGGTTACTGTATATAGTAATGGGGATAGGGGGCCAAAAATCGATAAAATCGTTTTTCTCGGAAACGGCAAAAGCCCCTGACGTTGCACAGGAGGGCACAATTCTGAGTCGAACGGTATAGGTTTCATGTGTGAGATTTATGATTACTATACAGTGTTTTAAGGAAATCCAACGACTGGTAGAACTTTCGGAGGCTTCGATGGTCGGGTAAACGGAATCCTCTGGTGCACCGGCCGGATAGGCCGACAAGCTACCCGCCTATTTCATGAATACAAATTTTTTACCTGCGAAACCCGTCCATTTGACGTCATGATCCATTAGATGTGACGTGGGGTGTTCGTCAGCCGGCCTGTCACTATGTCACTAGTTAATGGCACGGATCTTCCGCGAGCCGCTACGTTCAAATACCTCGGCTCAGTGGTTTCATCAGACGGCAGCCTCGTCCATGAGATCACCGCACGCGTCGCCGCTGCGTGGTTGAAGTGGCGCTCGCTGACCGGTGTGCTGTGCGACAAGGACATACCAGACCGGCTCAAGTCGAAGATCTACCGTACCGTGGTACGTCCTGTCGCGCTGTATGGTGCCGAGTGCTGGCCCGCCACTAAGGAAATGGAACGCCGAATCAGTGTCACTGAGATGAGGATGCTGCGGTGGATGGGTGGCTTTAGGCAGCTAGATCGCATATGCAACCAGGACATACGACAGCGATTTGGGGTAGCTGCGATAGCCGACAAGCTCCGTGAGGCGCGTCTGCGATGGTTTGGTCACGTTCTTCGCGCTGATGGCGACAAAGTCTGTAGGATTGGCTTCGACGTAGAGGTACCAGGAAAGCGGCCTAAAGGACGACCAAAGCAACGAGGGCTTGACACCGTACACGGTGACCTCAAGACGGCTGGGATCCATCCCGACCAAGCGCACGACAGAGCACTCTGGCGTCAAAAGATCAGCAATGCGGACCCCGCTGCGAAACGGGAAAAACGCTAAGAAGAAGAAGAAACCCGTCCACTCGACGAACCCTCTTGGCGGCGTAGCGTTTGGATCTCGTCAAAAAAGGGGCGTGGCATATGATACCCCATGGATATGCAGGTGCGACGGTGCTTCTGTTGACAACCACGCACATTCACGAAGAAGGGGGTGGATATTCAGCATTTGGAGCACTCTCTCCTACAGATAACGATGAATAAACGCTAAGAAGCATTTCAAATAAAATTTTTATTCAGTTTTGAAAAATGGAAAATTTGAGGTTGAAGTTTAAGTAGAGATATGTTCTCCCAGAAGATTTTGCTGGATTTTCTTTTTTAATATAGAAGATAATTGTTGTAGTCACAAAATCCCGGTCCATTTCATCACATGATGTGATTTTCGAGCAATTATGGTAAAACCACTTCTACATACAATATCCATGAGATTTCGAACCCATAATTTTAACAGCTTTGAAGCATCAAAGACGTGCTGCTTTCATTTATTGAGAAAGTCAATGTTTTTCATCTTTACTGGTTACAGAAGTGCTGCTCAGTAGTCACTCTCTTCCTTGTGAGTGCATGTGGCTGTCAGCAGAAACCACGTAGCACCTGAATATTCGCGGGGCACAGGTAGCCACGCCTATTTTTCGATGGGACCCAAACGCCCTCCCTCACCCTCTAGCGACGTTCATGAATACCGCTACAGGCTTTCCACACGTATTTTGCCTCCTGTTCGCTATCGCAGCGCGACAACAGGCTATAGTGTGAACGCGCAAGGACACGTCTAACACGAAATGACACGTGAGGGGACGAACAGAGCATGTCTTTTGAAGGGCCCAGCACGTGAGGTCTGGAACAGCAGAATGTGAAGGGACGAATGCAGCACCTGAAACGACGACCACAACACGTGAGGGGTGGAACCCAAATGTACATGATTAGGGTCAAACCCCCGTTCGTGCTGGTGTCGAACCCCACGAGTGCCTGTCATGTTAATTCACTTTGCCGTTTCATAGCATTGCTTTAGACTCCTGGTATACTATGATGCGATACCCTCAAACAAATATAGAAGCTCTCTTATCTTATCACGCGTTGAATGGTTTAACGTATGAGAGCAGTTGTACGAAAATGATTGAGGCTGAATGGTCGCAATGACAGAGTCGCTATGTACCTTGACATAGGTCCTAGCTAGTGCAGCGGCAGTTCACTAAAGAAATGAATTTCGTAGTTCCTGACTAATATCACGACGAAGAATTTACTTGCGTCAGACGAGCCTAATAAATTTCCTTTACACGCAGGAACAATAAATGTGGGCGTGGGTAGCACGACCGCATCAGGTTCATATAGTGAAACTGGTGCGAGGGAATTTGGTAAACAAGTGTTCGTGATTTGTAGCGTCTGAATTGAAAATGGTAGAACTCACAATTGGTGATGTTCTGACAGTTTGTCATTATTAAATTGCTCCCCATTCTGAGCTCTGCATAGGCGCGGCTCGTATAAAAGAGGCGACTGTCGCGAGCACTCCATGTTTTGTAGAAAACACACACACCTGGATCACAAGTACCACTGCGCCAATATCCTATATCCTTTAGTCACCCTCGCGAAAAACGTAGGCAACCACGGTTTTGTGGGATCCCCACGCATTTAACTTCATCTGAAGTAGACGCTTTGAATGTGTGTGTGCCATGTACAGATGCGAAGAGCATGCATGCACCATGTCAGTGCTTCATCCTATCAGACTCCTCTGGTACCAATTTACCGATCCCAGAGAGATGTAAGCTCTGGTTAGCGTCGGGCGGCATCGAACCATCGACCGTGCGAGCGAACAGCGTGCCTCTCACAGAACATTTATTAGGCTGTGTGCAATTTAATTGCGTTTTTTCGGTGATCAATTTTTAATCTGCTGTTTGTCATTTGTTATTCATACGATGTTGCCGTTGTTGTTCATCATTTAGAAGCTTATCTATTGCTCATTCGCACCTTGATTTTCATTTGCTTCAAAATTCATTCCTGGCTTAGTTCAGTTCAATTATCCACGATGCTGCTTCATGTGTTCAAAGTCAGGCAGAACGCTGTAGAGGCCCACGAAAATTTTGTGAGAGTCTGGGAGCAGATGTCATTTCAGTTCGTACCACCCAACTCTAGATCTAAAAATTCTGATTCGGAGACATGAGCTTTGAAGATGAAGCAGGTCGAGGTCGGATCTGTGAACTTGACGTCATTCTCAACCGTCGGCATCCATTCGAAAAAAAACTTGTGAAATTGAATAAAAACGATCAGAGGTGCCATGTGAATTGGACACTGAACAGGTGCTTAAAGGCAGCAGGAGCTGAAATTCTCGACTCTGAGCTGAGCTGCGGGTGGTGAAGTACAGACTCGGCACATCATAAATGTGAAACGAACACAGACAATGATGGCTTACCTGCAGAGAAAATGGAACATTCGTCGCGAACACGCCTGGCCGTGTTCGTGCGCGGACGAGTTTTCCCCGGTGCGAAAGCCATTGCGGCGAGTGGTTTTGGCCGAGTCCCGCCATGAAACCCTGTGAATTGAATGCATTTCGTTTTCCCTTTGCGCCAATGTGCTAATTCTGTACTTCATCACTCAGCTCGGAGTAGAGGATTTCAGCTTCTGCTGCCTTTAAGCGCTGCCAGACCTCGGAGCTGCTTTTCGGACCCGGCACTATTCGGCTAGTTCTGCCCCAAAATTTCGAGAAAAATTTCCCCGCTCAAACTTGGCATAGGGGAGTTATTTGTGGTGTTGAACACGAATATAGTATCTATTTTGTGCTGTAAGCCCGTTTCTATAGAGTTACGTTAGGTATCCTGCAGATACGGTGTCTCATCGAATCTTCTCAAATTTTGCGTAGGAGAGTTGTTTTGCGTGCAGGTAACGAAAATAATATCCGTTTTGTGCCGTAACCCCATCTTCGTGGGTAACGGTAGACATACGGTAGGAAGTTTAGAGAAAATGCCGATTTCGGGCAGAAAACAGAGGTGACATGCAAAATAAAGTTGATAATCGTGATCAGCACCTAAAACAACCTCCATGTACAAAATTTGAGAAGATTCTGTGAGATAATGTATCTACAGTCTACCTACCTACGTAATCCTATGAAAGGGAGTTACTGTACGAAACTGAGATTGTGTTGTTTGTTGTTCGTGTTCAGCATCTCAAATAACCCACCTGGGCGAGGTTTGAGCGAAACTTTTTACTTCGAGATTTTGGGGCAGAACTAGCCGAATAGTGCCTGGGAACTTTTCCTCGATGGAATCATAATCTGCGACGAGAAGTGTTCGTTTGCAATAACCAAAAACGTTCTTCGCAGTGGTTCGACAAAGATGAGCCAAACATTCCGAAGCAAAAATTGCACCGAAAGAAAGCTATGATCACAGTATAGTAAAATTCTGCGAAAATTTTACATTATGTGTTTCTAAAACCGGGTGAAGCCATCAATGCGGATAAGTACTGTCATCAAAAGGACAAAATGTACGAGAAACTAGCGCACGAAAGCTCAGCAGTGATCAACAGTAAAGGTCTGATCTTCTTCAAGGTAATGACAGACCTCAGGTTTTGCGGAAAACGCTGCAGAAGTTGAACAACCTCTGCTGCGAAGTACTGCCTCATCCTGGATGCTCGCCAGACCTGTCGCCAACGGATTATCACTTTTTCACCTGAACAACTACATCTAGGGAGGAGCATTCAATAATTAGACCTATGCTAAAAATGCCTTTGACGAGTTGATTGCTTCCAAAAGTTAGGACTTCTACCGCAAGGGAATTTGTGATATTGTGAAACGTTGGCAGAGATGTGCAGACAGATTCTAACTTTTTTAAAATTTTATTCACTAAAGTTTCGTTTGAGCTGAATTGCAAGAGTTCAAAATTATTCGTCAAAAAACGCAATTAATCTGTACACAACCTAATGATAAAACAATGAAATCCAATAAACCATAATAAAGAAAGTTTCTTAACCATAGTTAACGTTTTTGCGTTGATGCTATTTGGAAAACTTACTGCTACGGCTGTGAGAGGAAGCCATTTGAACCATGGAGGATCCACCGTTGTTGTCCTGAGTTCCTCTTAACTCGGAAACTTTAATTTTTTTTAAAGACATTCTCTTATCACCTTACCTATTTGAAAATCGGCAATATACGTAGTTTCCTGACTTTCCGTTGTCATCTCAGCCCTCTAGGAACTGGAATAGGGTTTCATTTCGATTTAGCATTCGACGATCAAAGGTTGAAAATGCGGAGAGCAAAGATTGAGTTGGAAGGTTAAATGCTCAAAAATTCTCTATCTCTAAATCAAAAGCAACCACGTGCTTTTTGCATGGTCGATTGATAGTGCTACTTTCAAACGGTAGGATAGTCTGTTATATATTCAGCTCAGGGAGTGGATGTGGGGGGGGGGGAAGGTCTTTGTCTGTCATTACGACCGCATTGGTCTCAACCAGCCGACTAGCTAATCATATCTATCTTCTACACTTTTTTCTGTATGGTTCAATATACGTGTGTGTGGTGTGATTCCTTCCATTTTGATGTTTCGCTGCTGTCTTCTATCCACGGATCTCCCTCCTTGCTGATTTGCTGCGAGGCTACATGGGGTGGTGGATAGGGGGTTGGTCGCTGACCAAAAGCAGCCATGCACTTGCCTTGCGACGCCTGTCGATCTAGGGGATGGACTCCTTAGTTCTGCAGCTTTAGACTCGATTCGTGCGGCCAACGTATAGGCATGAGCATGCACTCACGCGTGTGGCTGCGTGCCAGTGCTTATTTGCAGGTTGTACTCTGCACATTGGGTCCTACCAAAAGCCAGCATTCTAACGACTGGGAAGCGCATGAGAGGTGATTAGAGGCCGTCTCTAACAATTAAGTCCCTTGTCCACTCCAAGGGTGGGAAATCCCTGCCCTTTTGCAAGACTACGCAACAAGTCGGCCGAGGAACACCACGTCGCATCAGAAGAAAATCATGGATTGTGCTGTTAAAGGAACTGTAGAAGAAGCTAGGGCGTACCCCGGAGGCGATGCGCTTCACCAATGTAGTCCGGGTGTTGCGAAAAATAGGCAAGGACTACTGGCCCTCAAAGGCCACTCGAGCAAGAGGAAGAATAGCACTATCCGTCTTGCATCGATAAATGTCGACGCGTTGGGAGGGAGAAGCCGTGAACTCGCTGATACGTTGAAGAAACGCGGAGTTGACATCGCTGAAGTGGAAAAGAGCGAAGGCGCGCGATATTGGCGATGGTTATAAACTCACCAGTCTGGCCGTCCGGCTAACGCCGGACTCCCAGACTTCTATTGATGCTCGCTTCGCTCGCATTCTGCACGTTGAAAGCAAACAGGACTGATAAAATCTGCATCCTTTCACGCAGTTCTATCGCTCTCCTGAGAAACAATTGATCCCGTAGGTGGTAGCTTTCCCCCATATGACCGAAGTTATGCTCTTAAGTTAGTGGCCGTGGAGAACTGAGTGTAACCAATTCAGTGCAAATGTTATCTTGAAATGATGTAGGCTCAACTGGTTGTTGTGCTAATTCAAGCGATAAGGGTCCACCGGTGTATATAAACGGAAAGGGAGGAGTAGTTCATTCAGACATAAACGGAATGGGAAGGAAACATGGACACGAAAAGAAACGATGTACATCTAGGTGATTTAGGTAGGAAGGTCCGCCGAAAGAGGATAAGCGTACCCCTTATGCAGAAATAGACCCGCCTAGCGAATTCCTATTACTTGTGGAAGCCGGCGCACCCTTATCACACCGTTGGACCCGACTCCAGGCGTTACGCCACTTTTGGACGCCGGCGCACTCTTATCACACCGCTGGACCTGACTCCAGGCGTTTCCCCACTTTTGGACGCCGGCGCACCCTTATCACGCCGCTGGACCCGACTCCAGGCGTTTCCCCACTTTTGGACGCCGGCGCACTCTTATCACACCGCTGGACCTGACTCCAGGCGTTTCCCCACTTTTGGACGCCGGCGCACCTTATCACACCGTTGGACCCGACGTTTCCCACTTTGGACGCCGGCGCACTCTTATCACACCGTTGGACCCGACTCCAGGCGTTTCCCCACTTATGGACGCCGGCGCACTCTTATCACACCGTTGGACCCGACTCCAGGCGTTTCCCCACTTTTGGACGCCGGCGCACCCTTATCACACCGTTGGACCCGACTCCAGGCGTTTCCCCACTTTTGGACGCCGGCGCACCCTTATCACACCGTTGGACCCGACTCCAGGCGTTTCTCCACTTATGGACGCCGGCGCACTCTTATCACACCGTTGGACCCGACTCCAGGCGTTTCCCACTTTGGACGCCGGCGCACTCTTATCACACCGTTGGACCCGACTCCAGGCGTTTCCCCACTTTTGGACGCCGGCGCACCCTTATCACACCGTTGGACCCGACTCCAGGCGTTTCCCCACTTTTGGACGCCGGCGCACCCTTATCACACCGTTGGACCCGACTCCAGGCGTTTCCCCACCTTTGGACGCCGGCGCACCCTTATCACACCGTTGGACCCGACTCCAGGCGTTTCCCCACTTTTGGACGCCGGCGCACCTTATCACACCGTTGGACCCGACTCCAGGCGTTTCCCCACTTTTGGACGCCGGCGCACCTTATCACACCGTTGGACCCGACTCCAGGCGTTTCCCCACTTATGGACGCCGGCGCACTCTTATCACACCGTTGGACCCGACTCCAGGCGTTTCCCCACTTTTGGACGCCGGCGCACCTTATCACACGTTGGACCCGACTCCAGGCGTTTCCCCACTTTTTTTGGACGCCGGCGCGCTCTTATCACACCGTTGGACCCGACTCCAGGCGTTTCCCCACCTTTGGACGCCGGCGCACCCTTATCACACCGTTGGACCCGACTCCAGGCGTTTCCCCACTTTTGGACGCCGGCGCACTCTTATCACACCGTTGGACCCGATTCCAGGCGTTTCCCCACTTTTGGACGCCGGCGCGCTCTTATTACACCGTTGGACCCGACTCCAGGCGTTTCCCCACTTTTGGACGCCGGCGCACTCCTACAGCAACAGTGGATCCGGTGTAGAACGTCTTCTTCACTCTAGGCCACGCCCTCGAATTTCGTTTCACACACACTGAAGGGTAATTTATACTAGCTGCGTGCGTCAGTCGCGCATCAATCGCACGCACAAATTTACACTGGATTTTCCATGAAGACCGGTCAACACTATGTAGATCCTCAATGAAAAGAACGCGCGGCTGCCGCGAAATCGTGAACGCGTGCGTCTGAGCTGCGACTGCGATACGACTGCTATGCGACTGGGCCCTATTCTTCATCATATAGACGCACGCGCGTCAGTCGCACGCATCCAGTATAAATTGCCCTTGACACACACACACGTGACAGATAGACTAAGCCCGTTATTATAAGTCATGATATTTTATAGCACAACATCTGGGCGAAATGGAGTTGGAATCATCGTCAGTGACGCTTACCGAGACTTCATCACCGGCGTTCAACGCATCTCCGACTGTCTCATGTCTATCAAGATCACCGGAGAAGGCAACACACTGCGAGTTGTATGTGTGTACGCGCCACAGTGCGAATGTCCTGACGACATGAAGGAGTGTTTCTACCGCGATCTTGAAGCGCTCACGCTGGAGTTTGGAGAAAATGAAAGGGTGACTGCGGTGACTTCAATGGACAGTGGACATGTCGGGCCTAGTAGATATGGCTATGAGAGGTGGCACGGCGGTCGAGACTATGGCACACGAAACGAAAAAGGGAAAATGCTCCTCAATTATGCTGAAGCTGCGGATTTGGCCGTGGTAAATACGTTCTTCAAGAGGAAAGATGAACATCCCATTACATACCGCAGTGGTGTTGTTGCGACGCAAATTGACTACATGCTAGTGCGACGCAAGGAGCTGAAGAATATCATTGATGCCAAAGTGATACTCTCGGATACCATAGAGCCACAACATCGTCTTCTCGTCATGGACATGCGCCTTCGACATCGGCGTCCTTAGCGACCAGTGGTTTTGCTGCAGCGAATCAAATGCTGGAAAATGCCGGAGCATGAGGCAGAATTGCTAGCTTCAAGGCTGCAGTAAGTGCTGCAACTTCCGGAGACGCCGATACGAAATGATCGCGGTAGGAGTGAGCAATCACCGAAGGAGCACGTAACCTTCTCGGAATCACTAGGGAAACCCGTTCATGAACGAGCAGATGTGGTGGTAGTTAGAAGAGGTCGAAGGCATTGTTAAGAGGAAGAAGGACGCGCACATGAAGTGGCTAGAAATAAGATCGGACGAGAACATGCGGGAATACAGACAAGCAAAGTCCGCGGCGAAAAGAGCCGTCTCAGCTGCAAAGGAGGCATATTATAAAGATATGTATGACGAATTGGACACCACGATGAAGGGACCAGCGTTAGCGATCCAGGAAGAGGAAGTTGCAGGTTCACGGTCAAAGATGAGGAATGGAAGATCACCGGGACCAGATATTCTGCCATCCGAGACCTGGAAAATAGCTGAGGTGAAGGTACAGGCTGGCTCACTAGTTTCTTCAACGAGATTGTAGCCGAGAGAAAGCTGCCCAGATCGTGGACGACGACCACAACAGTACCTATTTGGAAGGGAAAAGGAGTCGTAGCAGATTGTACGACGTACCGACCAATTAGGCTGCTCTGCCACACGATGAAGGTCTTTGAACGAGTTCTGTACAGTAGACTTTGAGAGATCGTTGAAGTAACGCGGAATCAGTGTGCGTTCGTCAAGAACTGCGGCACAACCAACGCGATCCATCCTGTACGGCTGTTGACTGAGAAGCATCGAGAGAAGAAGACTGTACATCTAGCCTTTCTTGACCTCGTGAAGGCCTTTGATAGGGTACCTCGCGAACTGATTTGGCTGTCACTACGCGCTCGTGGGTCCCTGAAGAGTACGTCAGATGGGTGCAGCTTCTCTACAGGAATGTCACCAGTGCAGGAACAACAGCACAGTTTGATGTCCGCGTGAGAGTCCATCAGGGTTCTGCACTTTCACCGCTTGCTTTCATTCTCTGCAGGGACACAGTATCGAGTGATCTCCAGTCAGGACCACTAGGGACGCTTCTTTACGCAGACGATGTCGTAATTGCTGTAAGCACCAGGGAGGAACTCCAGAAAAAGGCACACGCTTGGAAAGACCGGCTCGAACAATATGGGATGAAACTTAACATAAAGAAAACAGAGTACCTGGAATGCGGAGAACAAACGCCCGTACGACTTCCATCGATAGTGAGGAACTTCCGAAAGTCTCCGTGTTTAAGCACCTCGATCCCGTATCTCAGCCGATGGTAACACGTTGACGGAAGCTGAATGTAGAGCGAACGCTGCGTGAAGCAAGTGGAGGCAGGTAACTGGTGTAATGTGCGATAGAAAGATCCCGTTGAAGCTGAAGACAAAGATTTATCGCACAGTAGTCCGACCTGTTGCGCTGTATCGAGCGGAATGCTGGCCGACTACCTTGAACCACGAGCAGACCCTCCATACAATGGAGATGAGAATGCTTCGCTGGACTCACGGGATTGCGCGTCTTGATAGGGTGCGAAACGGAGACGTACGCTCACTGTTTGGAGTAGCACCCATTACGGCAAAGATGCGTGAGGATCGGCAACGTTGGTACGATCACGTACTGAGGAGTGACGACAGCTCAGTCGCCAAATCAGCAATGAACATCACCGAGGAAGGACGTAGACCGAGAGGAAAACCAAGGACTCGGTGGCTAGACAGGACTGAAGATGATATGCGGTTCCTCAAGCTTAGTGTGGATGATGTGTACAACCGAAGGAAATGGCGCAATCGCACGAGAAACGCCGACCCCAGACGATGGGAAACAGGCTAGGAAGAAGAAGAAGCTGCTGTCTCCTATGAACCGGTGGCTGATACCACTGCGGTCTCTGCAACTGCAGACAAAGTCCCTTCATAGACACTATCTGAGCTGACATACTGTACACTCCTAGTTTTGGTTTAGCGAATACCCTAGTTTCCACCCTTCCCATGCGGCGCTTGTTACCATCTGCTGCTTCAACTCTCCCGTGCAGGATATCTCACCACATGCCACTGTTCAACCCCTCAGAGAGCCGTCCCGCATCGTTGCTCACCGCATGACACCTGCGTGACAAACGCAAGAGCGTAGTTGGCGCGCCTATTCCGCCGTTAGTTGCGCGCATTGCGTGCTGTGATCCTGCTGCGGAGATAGCGAGATCATGCAGGTCACCCTCTATCGCAACCAGTATAAAGCACGGGGTGCGATTTGGAGCTCTCAAACAGCTTTCATTGTATTTTGCATCAGTTTCGGCCCCTCTCAATCTGTAATATATTAGGTTGTGGGGAATTCACTGTGATCTTTCTCCTGTGGTAGGCAATTACATATTATTATACTTTCACTAATTAGTGCGTCTATCACTTATTACTATAACCAGCCTAATCACCCGGCTAACGCCGGACTCTCAGGCTTCTCTTGGGCTCGCTTCGCTAGCCTCGCATATGTGTGTGTTCCCCTCTACTGAGCGCTGGCATTCTACTCTCGCAGGTTTGGACCCGTGCGTGACATCTTCCACACTTTCGACGCCGGCGCACCCTTAGGTAGCCGCTATACTCCTCGAGGAGTATAGCACCTTGCGTCGCCGCCACTGCCGGCCGCCAGTGTTGGCGACCGCTCACGATCGATTTGCACCGAAGCCGCAGTCGCCAACATTGGCGGCCGCCGATCGCCAATGTTGACGACCAATCGATAGGCACCGACGCCGCAGTCGCTATGATGTTGGCGATCGCCAGTCGCCAACTTCGGTGGCCGCCGCGACGCTCCGCCCACAATCGATGCGCACCGGCGTCACAGTCGCCAGCGACGGCGACGCAGGGTGCTACAGTCCTCGAGAACTATAACGAAAGTGTTACCACACCATTGGACCCAACTCCGGGCGTTTCCCCACTTTTGGACGCCGGCACACCCTTATCACACCGTTGGAACCGACCCCAGGCGTTTTCCCACTTTTGGACGCCGGCGCACAATTATCACACCGTTGGACCCGACTCCAGGCGTTTCCCCATTTTCTAAACGCCGGTGCACCCTCATCACAGCGCTGGACCCGTTTCCCCACCTATGGGCGCTGGAGCATCACTCTCACTGCTTTTCTCCCTTCAACGGCAATTCTTCCCCTACCGAGCGCCGACGCACTTCTGACATAACTATAGGCTCATTTCATATCACCTTCTCCACCATCTGTGCGGACGCAACCCCCATCCTTGTCATCCCTCGTCCGCCTGGTTCCTCCTCTTCGTTATGAAACTGTCCTGCCCGTTCTTTCCTTTTACTCAGACGAAGTATCGCACACATGCGTAGGACTACTGCAGGGCACCCGGAGGGCTTGGTCAGGATACCCGGTCTGTTACACACCGCAATTCTCGATTTAGTCCTCCGCAAGTCCCGGTACCCTCCTCCGCATGTTCCGAAATGGGGTTTTTTGAACAAAACTTATCACCTCCACTACCGCTCGAGGATTTTGAACTGGCCTACCGATCACTTACCATTGGTCTTCGACTGCTTCACAGTCCGCTGATTTACCAATGCTCCATCCGTGCCCACAGCCGAGGGACTACTCGAGGCATTCACTAATGTTTTGTCACAGTGCATTTTCAAGAGAAGGAAATGTTACAGAGCTCTATCTACACCAATCACTACCAAACGTTGAATACATAACTCGTAAGGGCTTATGAAGATTTTGATACCCTTTCCGCCAAGAGCTATGGACTGCTTTACCCTTCACACCGATATCATTGATTTATGCCTAATTTTGTCCTGAAATCGCTGATGACATGTCTATTGTTGTTCGATATGACATGTTTATTTTGTTTGATACACTGAACACAAATATATCACCAGTTCCGTACAAAATTATAGATTAACCATTCATTATACGTTGTTCTTTTACGTTCATTGTTTTACGTTTTCGATCGGGGGATAGTGAGTGCATGCACACTGAGTTTATCTAATGCGCAGATAACAAATACGCCGAAAATTTTGCGGCAAAATGTCGGCTCATTGACTGTTTATTAATTTTTTTATTCTAACTTTCAACTCTCATTCAGGGATGAGTCAGTGAGGAAATGCGCATTATGTGCACGAAACGTCCACCCAACTTCAAATAGTATGATCCCATGCGATGTAATGTCTCATGAAACCCATGGAAATTTACCTTGAAAAATCGCAGAGACGAGCAACTCCACGTTGGTTTCGTGGGCTTAGCCACCTTTTGCCATAGCTCTTGTCTTCAAGACTAAACAACAGTCTCACTACGAGTATTCGCTCAGCGGTGCGTACTTGCGGAAGGTTTGCGGGAGGTTTTGATTTGTACGTTAATATAGACAAAATATTTCTGATTGCAAAAGTGCGCAATTTTCAACGTTATGGAAAAGTATTAGAAAGCTTCAGCTCTCGATTACCTCGTGCAACACTCGTTTCCTGGTCAGGTTACAATTCACATCCGTAATCTGATCGAGCATAACCCGTAGCCTGGTCTGGAAACAGCGAGGCCTAGATTCCGTATGGGCAACATCTAAGGTTTGAGTCAGCTCTGGTGTTTTTTGAGTCGGTTTTTGAGTGGTTTGAGTCAGCTTTGTTGTAATTTCTCCATGCAACGTAAGGAAGTGCTGATCCAGCCGTAGCCTCTTAAAAGACAGGGCCACCCGTTTGAGGTTTGTAATGTATACCATCGTTCACGCCAGCTCACAATGACTTTCTCACCATAAGAATCTCGAAAGCGATTTCTGAGATAAGTCTCTGTTGCTGTTAGGGCACACACAGTGTTAAAAGCGCTTGAAAATAGATGCTTTTATGAGTAGGAATTCCACTCAAATTGTAAAAGAGACACTTTAGAGAATTAAACAATGAATGCCGTTTTTACAGTGAATATGACAATAAGGAATTCAATAAACATTATTATAAGAGAAATTTCCAGAGTGATTATGATTACAAAAAGCGTACTGTACGTTATTATAGGAAAAAGATGGAGTGCAGGGCAACAAGTAGTGGGAAAATAGGCAGAACTCACTGCTCTGTGATGTCTGACCTCGGATTACCTGCCATATTCCTCCGCACCCATCCGAGGCTTTTATCAAAGTTCCAATGTCGCACCCCCCGACGACATCATCCGCGAGTCCCGATTGTTTTTCGGGCTTAGATCGCAGCCCTCGACTACTTCCTCCGCATATCCCGAAGCAGGCAGTCACCGCATGACCAAAGAACTTCCTTAAGAAATGAGGGCTATCGTCCTTCGCATGTCCTGACATTTTGTCTGAGTATACGGTCATGTAATCATAGACCTATCTCACTCATTCCGACCGTGTTGAAAACAACTGTCGGCCATTAACATGTCTGAACAAGACAAACGTGGCCCAAAACACCTTTAGATCAATGTAAAAATCAAAATTTGTAATTTTTCTGTGCATCACGAGATGCGCTGAACGGTGTCACAATAGACATGTCCTTGCCCGTTCCCGATCGAAAATGAAAAAAAGGTCACTATACTATACACTCAGACACTCGAACCGCGCGAGCGCTCCGAATTCAGGGCTGACCGTGCGAGCGCTGCACCTAAATTTATGGGCGTGGCCTCTCACCGTGCGAGCGCTGCACCTAATTTTGTGGGCGGAGCCTCTCACCGTGCGAGCGCTCCGAATTCACGGCCCACTTCTTGCAAATGATACGGGAGTAGTGGAATGTACTATTTCTTTTATTCGCATTTCTGAGATCGGCGGCTTATCGGACAGGCCTGCATTGAGTTCAATCAACGACAGCAGCTACGAAGATGGGTTTTCCATTTATGGTCCCCTTTGTGCAATTGTAACCTGTTTTTGCATTGTTATTGAATTTGCCTTCTTTTATTACTTCTTGCTTAACTTCTCACTTCGGGGCTCTAGTTGGAAGTGAACGAAATTGTCAAGTATTATATGTGATTCTTCTCAGAACTTCATTCCAAGTCCAGCTGTCATCTGCGCAACATCTATTTTTTTTTCAATTGGACATAACACCCTTATTTCTACGTTTTGATTGTGGCAAAATCCCACCGATTTTGGTAAAACTTATCTCTGGAAGTATCAGCAGCTATTCTCGGGCTGATTTTGCCCAGTGAAGAATTCGAGCTACGATTGCACGCTATATGTGAACCCTGCCTTGCAAGACTTACAATGCATTTTGCGGACTATGTCCCGGACCCGATTTACCCTCATCGATATAGGTGAAGGTGCCTACCTGGACACCATCGGATGTGATGATGGGCTGAGGTACGTCTCAGCTTATCGGACCTCTGACAGCAGACTGATCGAGCCTGTGTTATTTCGCGCATGGCTCATCCGTTTCACACTGTCATAGGGCTGTGACATTCGTGGGAAATGGTTTTATGGGGAATTGGAAGAAATAAGGGAAAAAAAGAAGAAAAGTGAGTAAGATGCATTCATATTCATTCTCGCATCGTCCGAGCGCACGCCGAGTGCGGGCCATAAAGTCTCTGCAGGTCGCTTGTAGTGGATGGGAGAGCGTTATGGGATTTACCGTGTTTGACGAGTCGCAAATAGTTCTCGTTTCGTGCATGACCGATCCAAAGCAGTGACTCGAGGAACATGGAAAACCGTACGAGCGCTCAGCAATGACCGTGCGAGCGCTCTTCAATGAAAGTACCAGAAGCGCTAACGGGGAGCGCTCAGACGGTCATTGCTGAGCGCTCGGATGGTCATTGCTGAGCGCTCGTACGGTTCCATATCTGAGGCCGTACCACCCGCGCTGGCGAGGAGCGCTCGGACGGTCATTGCAGAGCGCTCGCACGGTTCGAGTGTCTGAGCAGATATACTCGTGCAAAACGGTTATCATATTCGTGTTCAGCATATTGAAGAACCTCAGTAGACATACCCTCATCGACCCCTGGGCAAAAATAGCGAAAAATCGATAAAACAAATATAATCGACAAATCAATCGATAATCCCAGGTGCAAAGTAGCTTAGAACCTCCGCCGGCCCACGGAGGGTATGTGTACAAAGTTTGGTCCTGACTGATCGGTTAAGTCTCCGCAATTTCCATAAGGAACACACACAGTGACATAAAATGGCAATCAATATTAACTATGATTCTGTGTTGCTGTACAGATTTACTTTGATGGGAATTTTTTGAAGTAACAGCAGAGATCGTAAAGGTATGGAACATCTCATCCGCAGCTCGAACAACGTGTGAGGGTGTGGACGCCATTCCCCTCACGTTTCTTCCTGAATCGAAGCCGTCAGCCATTCTGCCGGAGTCAGTGCGCGCGTACGATAGCATACGGGTCGCACGACGAGTATCAACCATAAAAAACACAACGTAACCTTCCCTCTCCCCTTGGTTTTTGGCTTTGCTCCTCTAAATAGGGGTGGTTTGAAATATCGCACCTGTGCTTTACCCTAATTGCAACCGATGAAACGAAAATATTACAAAAATGAGTTCGCCCGGCGCGCATGGGCTCCCTGTGCCAGCGCTCGACGAGCTGGACGTTTGGCCAGGGCGGACTTTCTCGCCCACGCAGCATCGGCACGCGACCACACCCCACGCATCTCGTCTGGCCATACGTTACAGTGGACAGCAGTTTTCGGGCCTTTGTTGTCCAGACAAGTCCCGTTGGGCTCATCTAGTCTGCGCCGCAGCGAAGACAATACTAGGCTTTCCACATGGAAATGGAGAAAAAACTGGATGCGGAAATACCTGCGTATGTCATGCCACATGCGCGCTTACAACAACCCTTGCTGCTCTATCCGCACCTTCAACAACTACTCTTGCTCCATCCACGAGTACCTGCTGGAAGCCTGTCCCGACTAAAAGTGGGAGAGTTCACTGGGGCTACAAACGCCCAAATGTTTGAGCTTGTGTGTCAGAAAAGGAAGAAGGCACCGACCCGTAGTGAGACAGTGTTCCTTTAGTCAACGCATAACAGGAATGAAACTCACCACCAACATATATTAGCAATGATCTCTGCATAAATTAAGACTCATGAAATAAATACCTGACACAACGGTGGATTCGTGGCTAAAGTATCCCCAGGGCCGGTAGTAAAGCCTTCAATGTTGGCAGCCATCTGCTGCTGCCGTGACGTGAGGTAGCTGGCGACAAATAGCCAGAGGGAGGTCGGCATTTTTCTATTCTTAAGCATGTGCCCTCACGTCGGAACCAGTTTGTTGGCAGCATGACCCCAGGGCTGCCGGCAGCTCGATTGCTCCCAACACGAACTGAGCCTACGGCGGCAAGTCAGAAAATAAAGAGAGAGCATGTAGAGGCAAGAGGGTGCCGACGCAGAAGCTCGTTCATGGTCGGGAGCATGACGGACGTCGGCACCTCTTACCAAACCCCATTTCTATGGAATTGTCCTTCTTTCAATAGGAGAAAAGTGGTCTCCTGCACATATTTGCTGTAAGGAAAGTGTTTAAAGGATTAACCAGTTGAACTTGAATCTTTTAACGGGACAACATCTACGCTTGTTCTCTCAGCCTCGTCAACCGAATAGCCCGTCAATGGCAATACAATCACGGCACCGCTACCTACGCCAATTACCTAAATTCAGACCAGGCCTATTGTACATGTGCTCGTTGGGCATCGCTTGGTCCCTCACATGACCTTGGGCCATCCCAAATCATCTTACTGTCCATGTCGTGCCCTCCTTCAAGTGGATGTGTCTGGCAATTGTGCAGCGCCAATGCCGCTCGAACAGCGTAATACGTCGGTTTCAAATTCTATTAGGTCGTCAAGTATGGTCCGATTTTATGTCAGTTTGACAGTCTGTATCTTCGAAAATTTACTAGATCTCTCCACATCTTTATTTTTATTATGAAGGTACATCCTCTTCCTTTCAAAATCACTTCCTGGGTTTTTGATCAGTTTTCGAATTTTTGTTTGAAAGCATTTCTTGTAGAACTACACAAAGACGAAAAATCGTGTCGTTTTGGAACATGGGCTCCATTTTCCAGCCATTAGAGCTGAGAAAGCTGGGAACATCAGGGTAGTGTTAAGGGACATTTGGCTAGTAAATGCACTGAACAGCGTTTGCTTGGGAGGTTCCGCTCAGGTGACATGAAGCTCCAAATTGAGCCTTATGATGAACCTGGATATCGATGAGCTGGAGGCAGTAGCCGAAGCGAATAGGGAGTCAAACTAGGTCAGAGTAGGCAGCAAGGTGTGACCCTTATAATCCCTTATAATCCAATAATATTTAGGTACTCAAGACAATATGACCATTAAAAGTGGTTCGGTAAACGAAATTTTCCCAGTTTGACCCTCAAAAATGGGTGCCAATTTTTGACCATTTCCCACAAATCCACGCTGCTTAGGCCAGAGGAGCAGGGGTGAGGAGCCACCTGCCAGTCACTGTACTGGGCAAATCTTGCTCTATTTGACCACAACTCCTTCCAGGAATTAGCTCAATTCTTGCTGGAGAAAATGTTCAATTTTCAACATCATGTTGGAAACGCTCTTCCACACTTGATCGCCCATAGCTTTCAATGCTTCTAAGCTGTTGGAGCAGCCAAGGCATATTTAAAATGGTAAGGCTATGGGGATAGTATAGAAGCATATTCGGATATCTTATACTGCATCTTGTTTTAGAAACGAAACTCGAAATCTTCTAATCCAAAATCAGACATTTCATACTTGACGACCTAATACATAAGGGCGTCTATTATTTCTTGCTGTCGTCAATTTATTCCATTCTTCCTCAATTTCTGTGAAGGGGAGCAAAGGTTTAACAGTAGAAGAGAAAGGAAAAGGTCAAAAATGGTCTTGAGCTTTTAACTCGACGTACTGCACTGTTTAGGTTGCGTTCGTGCTGCACAGTTTCCAAAGATAGAGCCCAGCGTAGAGACTGATCTCCTCAAGCTGTGTAGTGGACCAATCAACTTTTCAAACGCGTTACATTGATATGAATGCACACTGTGTTGGCATCTCTGCTCCCGACGTGTCAGCATCTATGCTTACCCCTCATTTTCCATTGTGATGCCGCCGTAGATGGGAGCATGTTGGGAGCAAAGATGCCAACATGCCGGGAGCACCTGCCTACATGACGGCATCTCAACGTCACGTCATGGGGTACTTTACTACCGGCTCAGATTTCGCCAGTTCAAAATGAATAAAAATGAATCGGCGATATAAGAGATAAGGATCGTGGAAATGATACGCATCGATTGTCACGTTACATCGCCATGGATGGCTACTAGTGTTGCATTCGAAAAATTTTTCCGAATATTCGAATATTCGAATAATCGAATATTTCGATATGGCGGAATACTCGAATATTCGAACAAACGAATATTTTGAAACGCCCGAATATTCGAATATTCGAACCAACGAATATTTTGAAACGCCCGAATATTCGAATATTCGAATAAACGAATATTTCGACGTCCCCGAATATTCGAATATTCGAATATTTCGAATATTTGGGAAGTTGCTCTACATTTATTTTGGCTGAGTATGCAAAGGGAAGTTCTCTGAATAGAACAATTACTCATTAGGTTGCCGCGAAAATTACTTATTCACTTTACCACTATTTACTACTACTTACTTAGTCGAAGTCACTTACTTTTGTGTGTTGCTAATTTTTTCGAAATTGATTTGGAATTTCCTGTCCAAAACTTATATAAGGGTTAGCCAATGCTCTATCTATATCCAGTTTGTCCTATCATTCCGTTGCGATTATGACTGAAAACATTGTCACTGACTACAAGCATGTTCAGCTGCTCCTTGTTTGATAACTCAGGAAACGTAGTAACTCAAGGGATACTACAAAAGCGAGTGCATCCTGGAACTGATTGAATAGAATCGGCGTAGTGGTATCCTTGACCTGGCAGAGGACCTCCAACGTCATCACGACACAGTATTTTTTACCTGCTTCTCCACGGGGAGGCAACGAAATACGACGTGTGGATACCTCATGATCTGAGTGATCGCCAGTTTCAAGTGCGTAGAGTGCGTGCATAAACTTTTTGAGCTTTCAACAGAGCTTTGCTCAGCTAGCCATCTTGGTTACCGGTGATGAGAAAAGGGTTCTTTATGTAATTCACGTAAGGAAATGTGGTTGACTCGTAAGCCGATAACTGCCAAAACTATTGCAAAAACGAGAACTACCTCCTCAGAATGTAATGCTCAGTATTTGATGGGATTACAAAGAAACCATTTGTTAAAAGCTGCTGCCAACAAAACTTACTGTTTGCGCAGAATAATGATTTCACTTACATTGTGTAAATGTTTGTTATATTGAAGAAAAAGAATTAATCCGAAAAGACGACCAAAAATGGCTGAAACTTTCGCGATATCTAATAAAATAGACAACACTGAATAGAGTTAAGAACCGGTGTTTCGAAAATGATTTCAAATGAGCCCAATTCTCAGATGACGGGTTCAGTATTGGAGCAACTAGCAATTGCAAGAACTAACCTAATACCAAATCACTGAAACCTCAAGATCCTCTTAACGAAGCACCGTAAAGGCGGCACTGACGGAAAAATGGATACAGTTTCCAATGATGAAAGCGAGAGGTTTAGACAGTGCTTTCAGGGTTTCGTGGCGGGACCCTACTCTAGCGGTCTCGAGCCCCCCGGGCGAGAGAGTGTTTACAGCGACTTGACATTGCGTAACAGCAGTGTACGGAGCAGAGTAGCCCCTCTGTTGGCGCTTTAGCAGTATCTCCACGGAATCACGGTGCACTGGAAGTGATACTCCTCATATAGATGGACCCGTGTGCCACGTTACCTCCGGGCTAAGTAAACTCTAGAAAATCGCTGTCATCCACACGAAGCGCAGCTTCGCCGCGCTTCGCGGATGACAGTGATTTTCTGCGAAGCTGCGTAGCTCCTAAACGGTTTGAAGGTTAACTCTTATTATGTTCAACTAGTCTGTCCGTCCGGCTAACGCCGGACTTCCAGACTTCTATTGATGCTCGCTTCGCTCGCATACTGCACGTTGAAAGCAAACACAGAAATGTGAATGGATTGATAAATTCTCTTTCCATCCACGCAGTTCTATCGCTCTCCTGAGAAGCCCTTGACCCCGTAGATGGTAGGATGGTAGTTTTCCCCGTATAAACGAAGTTTTATTCTCCCATATGAGCGAAGTTAGTGGCCGTGAAGAATTGAGTGTAACCAATTCAGTGTAAATGTTATCTTGAAATGATTTAGGCTCAACTGGCTGTTGTGGTAATTCAAGTGATAAGGGTCCACCGGTGTATATAAACAGAAAGGAAGGAGTGGTTTATTCAGACACAAACGGAATGGGAAGGGAACACGGATACGAAGGGAAACAATGTGCATCTAGGTGACTTAGGTAGGACGGCCCGCTGAAACAGGGTAAGCGTACCGCTCATGCAGAAATAGGCCCGCCTAGCGTATTCATATTACATGTGGACGCCGGCGCACCCTCGTCACGCTGTTGGACCCGACTCCTGGCGTTTCCCCACTTTCGGACGCCTGCGCATCCTTATCACACCGTTGGACCCGACTCCTGGCGTTTCCCCACTTTTAGACGCCACCGCATCCTTATCACACCGTTGGACCCGACTCCTGGCGTTTCCCCACTTTTGGACGTCGGCACACCCTTATCACACCGTTGGACCCGACTCCTGGCGTTTCCCCACTTTTGGACGCCACCGCATCCTTATCACACCGTTGGACCCGACTCCTGGCGTCTCCCCACTTTCGGACTCCTGCGCATCCTTATCACACCGTTGGACCCGTCTGTAGGTATTCTCCACCTTGTGGGGTCCGCGCATCCACTGCAACACGGTGCACTCACCGATCTCCACTTCCCCATCTTTTAGAGCTTCTCTTCATTCTTTGAACCTCACCATAGCCGTCCCTATCATCTTGTTGACCCCGCAATCACCATCACTGACCAATCAGGGAATTTCGTTTCACACACACCCACACACACACATGACAGACTAAGCGCTTTATTATAAGTCATGATATTAAGAGCTTCTACACGGTCCTTTGTATGAGTAGCAACACAGGTCCTCACGTGGTCAAGTCGTTTTCATTTGGGATAGCGCTGAAAGTCGAAATTATGGTTCGGGCACAATTAGCTTTTAACAGGGATAAACTGCATAAACGTTCTATTCCCATTTTTTAAGCGCAATATTAAGCTCATGGAGTGCACCATTTGTTCCCCTGACCGTTAATTTCTAATTGCTATTACTACTTAATGCCTTAGAAGGAGTGCAGAGAAAATTTCCGTACAACTCTGCTGTATTTGGATGATTCGCGGCTCTGATTGCGAAATAACACTCGCTTCATCAGTGGTTCTCCCATTCTGCTTTAAAGATCAAAGATATTCCGTTTTCGTTGCAAATTAGATGTCCTAATTGAAGATTTCCATGTTGTTCACATACATATACCATGGGCGTGTCAATGGGCGTGTCAGTTTTCGCAATTGAGCCCGTGGCGGCGGGCAAAAGAGGTGGGGCGAGGCGAGTGGATCAATGACAGCGTGACCTGTCATCCCTCGCGCGGCGATGGGGGGGGGGGGGGGTCTGCGCTTTATATAGAGTAAGATAGACATCTTGAGGGGTTGCGCAGCGATGGGGCGCGCTCGGTCCTTGTCTTAGCTATGTACGTTTGGCGCACTTAGTCACGAGATTAGGGAGAAGGATCAGTGCTTCTAAGAAGGACAGTACAATCCAATACACAAGAAGAACGAATGAAGAACGGGTCATCCTAAGCTGTTGTGACATTTCCTGAAAGCACATGCAACTGACCAAATTCTAAATATTTCCTAATTTCCTTCCATTATTCTCGAGATTTACAAGTAGTGCGGGTGCACTGGTGACGAGCAAATGTGCCGGGGCTCCATACTTCAGAAAAAAAACACCAGAACCCCAGGATAGGAATCCACCGATCGAGAAAGGGACCGCCTGTCCCAGCAGTGGGGGAAACGCCAACATACGGGTCCACGGATGGAGAATGGATCTGTCGTAGCCAATAGTAGGGGAAACACCAGGATAAGGGCCCACGGATGGAGGATGGGTCTGCCGTGGACCAGTAGTGGGGAAAACGCCAGGATAAGAGCCTACTGATGGAGAATAGATACATCGTGGCCCATTAGTGGCGGAAACGCCAGTATACGAAGAATGGGTCTGCCGTGGCCAGTAGTAAGGAAAACGCCAGGATAAGGGCCCACGGATGAAGAAAGAACCCGTCGTGGGCAGTAGTAAGAAATACGCCAGGATGAGAGCTCAATGGAGGATGGGTCTGCCGTGACCAATAGTCGGGAAAACGCCGGGATAAAGGTCCACAGATAGGGAATGGGTCTGCCGCGGCCCAGTAGTGGGGAAAACGTCGGGATATGGGTGCACGAATGGAGAACTGCCGTGGCCAGTAGCACGGAAAACGCCAGGATATGGGTCCACGGATGGAGAATGGGTCTGCCGTGTACCAGTAGTGGCGGAAACGCCAATATAGGGGTCCACGATGAAGAATGGGTCTGCCGTGGCCAATAGTAGGGAAAACACCAGGATAACGGTCTGTAGTGGCCCAGTAGTGTGAGAAAGATGATTATTCGCACTACGTTGGCTATGCTGAGTTGTACACAGGTTCCTAAGCCATCTGGAAGATATTCCTGTGCAGAGTTGGGAGTGCCTGCCCATGACGGGTCCATAGGCGTTGAATGAATGCACTTACAAAAAAAAAACAGCACTTAGTACCATTGTATCGGAAAATAGTTTTACACATAGATGTGTGATTAAGAATCTGGAAGAAGGCAAGGACCACGAGAGGTGTGGAGGCCCGACGTTGGTGAGGCGGCCAGACTGGTAGAATATACGCAACTCATAAGGAGGGTTCCGTATTTGAGCTTAGTTAATGATCAGTCTTGCTTTTCTGTTAAAGGCAGCAAGAGCCGAAATCGCGACTCCGAGCCGAGGTGCACATGGTGAAGTAAAGCCTCAGCACATCATAAATGTGAAACGAACACAAACAATTATGGCTTACCTGCAGAGAAAATGGAAACGTCGTCACGAACACGCCTGGCCGTGTTCGTGCGCGGACGAGTTTTCCCCGGCGCGAAAGCCATTGCGGCGCGTGGTTTTGGCCGAGTCCCGCCATGAAACCCTGTGAATTGAATGCATTTCGTTTTCCCTTTGCGCCAAACCACGCACCGCAATGGCTTTTGCGCCGGGGAAAACTCGTCCGCGCGCGAACACGGCCAGGCGTGTTCGCGACGAATGTTCCATTTTCTCTGCAGGTAAGCCATCATTGTCTGTGTTCGTTTCACATTTATGATGTGCTGAGTCTGTACTTCATCACCCACAGCTCAGCTCGGAGTCGATGATTTCAGCTCCTGCTGCCTTTAATTCTCTAAGCATTTCACATGTGTGAAGCTTTTCTACCTGCCTCAAGTGGCTGCCCCACCCCACTTTCTAGCGTCCCGAAGGGGCGCTAATAGGATGATAAATTTTTGAGATCATCGGCAAAGGCGCAAAAGGAGACACTGTGCGAAGCAAGGTCTTGCAGAAGGTCGAAGGTATACACATTGAACAGAATGGGCGAAAGCACCCCACCCTGCGGGACGCCGCTGTATGCAGGTCTCGGCTTCGAGTAAGAGCTATTCACGCGAATCATGAAGGTCCTATCAGTAAGGAAGGCTCTGAGCCACAACACAATCCGCGGATGAATACTGAATACCAATCAAACAAAGCTTGCGCAGAAGCTTGCTGTGTGATACCCTATCAAAAGCTTTGGCAAAATCGAAGTAAATAATATCGACATCTTTATTATCATCGATTAGTGAAGTCCAGTCATTAAGTGACTGAATCATAGCAGTAACTGTAGATTTCTCTTTTTAAAAGCCGTGCTGGTATGTTGAAATGATGCAGTGCAATTTTAGATGAGCAACGATCCCCTTTTTTAGTATTTTCTCAAAAAGTCTAGCGAAGATAGATGTTATACTGATTGGCCTATAGTTGGAGGATGAAGTTAACGGTGGTTTTTTCGGAACCGCCGTAACAAAAGAGTGCCTCCACCTGCAAGGAACTTCTGCCCTCATAAAACTCAGATTGAAGATATATGCAAGTGGCCCCGCAACAACGTATGCAACATTTTTGATAAACTGTAGTGGGATGCCATCAGGAGTTAGCGATTGAGACTGAGGCCAAGTAAGGAGCATCTTCAAGATTTCCTCCCTTGCGAACCTGACAGAGTCTTCCATAACTGGGTAAATAGGATTAACAGACTGAATATCAAAGGATTCCTGGGATTCAGATACAAACACACTAGCAAAAGTCTGTGCAAGTAACTCAGCTTTATCAGCATCACTGATTACCGGCTTGCCACCCTCACCTATGAGAGAGGTCGTAGAGCGGTCAGCACTGAGCTTGGACTTCAAAAGTTTGAAAAAAGCAGTCTTGTCACTCGACTCAACAATTTTCTTCTCTACTTGAATTTTGTACTTTTTCAGCTTACGGTCAAAAAGTTCATTTAGTTTTCTGAACTGATGCCAAAGAGCAGGAGTGCCTTGTTTATTAGCTTCGGACCAAGCATTCCATCTCCTTTTGAATACCGAACATATGTAGATAAGAGGGTAGATATGACTTGTGCAGGGGCACCTTGCGCGTTGGCACGAACAACTGTATGGAGTGCAGGAGCAGAGCTATAAACAACTCATACTTGTCATCAACCGAATGTTCAGAATTTAGAGAGCCGTACCAGTCAATATCTTCAAGAAATCGCCTAATGCTGTCATAATCTGCAAGCTTGAAGTCCCACTTCGTTATGCATCTGTGCGTACTTTTAACCAGATGATTCAACTTGAAATGAACCGAGGAATGGTCACTAGAGCCTATAGGTGGCATTACTTTGAGGTCTTGTATCAAATCAGTAACAGTGCTAAAAATGAGGTCGAGTATATGATCACCACGGGTTTCAGTTTTAACATACTGCGAGAGGTTGTGAACAGCACACATTTCCAGGGAGGTCTTTGAAATTGAACTCTTGGCTACCGGATGAGAAGTCCATTGAATGTCCGGAAGGTTGAAGTCTTCCATCACAATACAGGGGGAGTTGCAAGATACCACATCCCCAATCGCCTTAACACAACAAACCGAATAACTCTAAAATCGGAAACATGGACATCTGCGCATAATATTTCATATGAATTTTCTACCGATTCCTTAAAAACTATATTGGTGCCAATATCTTACGAACTACTAACGCGACTCCGCCTCCAATTTTTTTTATTGCGATCACATCTAAGAACCTCAAATTGAGAACACCATGAACTCAGTAGTGGAGACATATCAACTTCGGGATCAAGCCAAGTTTCCGAACGTGCCATTACGTCAGAATTGAAATTTTCAAGAAGGAAGGAGAATGCGTTGCGATTTTTAATCAGTGAACGAGCGTTAGCTAAAACGCAAGAGAGCACGGAGCCATCATTCCGGAGATGCTCCACATGTTTCCCGAATGTGGGGTTCTCATGGAAATATCATCACTTTCCAGCGGGTCATGAGTGTCAGACGTCAAACAATGGGAAGGAATAGGCATTTCTGAATCCTGAGTAGCTTATGAGACAACAACAGATGAATTGGAAGCAGTGCAATTGCCAACATTTGAGCGTAATAGCCTTTGTGCCCTCAAGCGATCTCTCTCGGCCTTGGGGAGTGAAGGCCTAATAAAAATTCCCCTAACCGCGAATGATCTTAGCTTGGGAGCACGTTTTAATAACAGTGAAGCAAAATAGGGAGATGGTAAAACAACCTTTAGGAGGCGTGGTCTATTAGATACATACCTACCAGTGGCGGACGCAGGGGGGGGGGCGGCGGGGGCGCGCCCCCCCCCCGAGAATGGGTCGCTAAATTTTCGAAATTACTTTACAATACAAATAAAAATCTTGTGTTAGTTTATTTTTAATTGTTTATTTTTATTATTATTTTAATATATTTTTTATTTATTGTTTATTATTATAATTAATATTATTATTAATTTTATTTTCCGTCTGGGTCCCCAAAACGGCGGAGACCCCACTTTTCTTCCCACGCCCCCCCTCCCGCCCACTTTCTGCGTCCGCCACTGATACCTACCCATACTTACCTTCTTAACGATGATTTTCTGCGAATCTTCTTTATTAATTCCTTCTCCCGGATAATTTCGAATGGATCGGCTTCTTAAAGGCAGTGTCCAGGCAAAATTTCCAAGTACTGAGTTTCTGTGGTTTCTAGGCCAGCTTGGTTCACCCGTACCAGGTATGAACTTGAAAGATCACAAAACACTCGGAAAAGCCATTTTCCGAGTTCCTTTCTGACTGATGCGGACGAGATGTCCGACAACACTCTCGTCATAGAGGGCGCAGAGAAATTTTTTATCGATTGATAGTGCCAGTTCGCTGCTTCGATTTTAGCTTCAACCAGTCAGTCCCTTTTCCTTCAGGGGTGCTTTTGGCCAGTTTTAACAAGGAGAGGTAAGTTTCGGTATGAATAGCCATCTCCCGACATAATGTGCTCGTCGAACACTCTATCCAATATAGACCTGTAAAGTGTAGATCCAAGATCATCTAAAATGAAGAACTGGATTGTTGAGCATCAGTTTTTAAATGTTTAGATTAGATACGCAAACTTGAGACGCAAACACTGAGATGAGTCAACCACGGTAGAGAGGCGCTGCCACAATCAGTTTGATATTTGCCAACGACGCTCCACGTTACACCAATTTCACGCGCGAAATGGCAGAGGCCGGGTGGGTGGGCTGGGCAGTGGGGATGGGTTTGGGTACAGAGTCTAGGGCAGATATCTCGCTTATTTCTTCGACTTTTTCGCTGAAACTTTGGCATTTGCCTATGGGGTCGACCCGCTATCACAATCTAAGGAGCACTCAAGCTCAAAGGTTTTGCCTGGACACTGCCTTTAACTCCATTTGTTGATGGGATTTCTGGAACAGTGAACTAGCCACTGGATTCGCCCTTTCTAAAAGTTTACTGAAAAATCCCGAAATGTGCATGATGCCTTTCTGGGGTCCTTTCTCTCTTTTAGTCCCTTCTGGTAGTGAGAAAATTATAAAGAGGAATGCTGTCGCTGCGGAAAAATCTATGAAGGAATTATGAAGGGAATCTTCATAGGCTATACATCTGAATTTTCCGCAGATAGCGACAAAACCACTCGGTCTTGCTGCAATAATTCCATGGGAATCGGTGCTTTCGAAGAATATGCTATTAAGGAAAATGAGTAAATGAGTAATGTTCGAGTTTAATGAATTGCAAAAAACTTTTCCAGTAGGTGCGAGATATCTTTCCTAATCTTAATTTGTCCTTTTCTACGGTGAACTCTGAAAAAATAACCCGAGCAACAGCGCCTCGAGCCCGTGCGCCACGTTACTTCTTAGTTACCTAGACTCCTTTAAAAAACTAGAGCCAGAGCGACCCTTCGCCGCGCTTCGATGACAGTGATTTTCTGCGAATCTGTACAAATTATTTTCTTTCGTTTAATTGCTCGGGGTAGAATTTTCCTTCCCAGCTAATTTCAAGTGATAATAAATAATTTAATACATGCGTGACCCTATGTGTTGACGACGGAATTTTCCAGTTTTCCTCTTGGATAAGTACTCTTGTATATTTTTCTTGTTCTTTTTATAACTATGAAGTAGTCGCTCGATTCGCCACTTTTGAAGGTTTTCTGAGCAATCCTAATGCAGGCACGAAACACTTTTTAGACGCATTTCTCTTTCGATCCCTACTTTCCCAGGGAAAATTTGCAGAGGATAGGGGGGGGGGGTTTCGACATCTAAAACTGTGGAGGAAAAATCTATCAAAGTACGCTGTACATGTTCTTCCGCTAAACCTGCTAACAGCTCCGCTCGCTCGATCTCGCCGCAAAAGGCCCAAAACGATATTCGTTATGCCTTCGGGGCCTTTCACGTTGAGAAACCTCGCTTCAAGTGCTGAAAGTTTCTGAGAACCCGTTCTCTTTTGTTCTTGCAGAAATTGAAGACCTAGCTCAATAAGCTATACATCGGGTTCTACCTGAGGTTGCGAAGGAACTCGAAACAACTTTTCCCGTTGTTATGTGGAACACTTCTCAATCCTCGTCTTTTTTCCGCAAATCTCCTTGTTTGACCAAGAAAATTCTATTGTAAAACGAAAAAATCGGCGTTCCCTCGACTCCCTCAAGCGATGAGTCCCACCCGGCTACAGACAGGCATCGCCCAGCAATAGACAGGCACTTTCGCAATAGTTGGGAGGCGCTTGCACAGGGAAGCCAGCCTGCGACAGACAAACAGTTTCGTAATAGCTTCACCGTTTATTATATAGAGGGGATAGAAGGGATACAAACAAGATGGTACACATATAAATATCATTGACGTTTCACTTTTCAACCTAGCTCATGCTATCACACCAATTTATTGGAAGTTCTTTGAATGACCCAATCACAGAGACATGACACAACATTGGTTTGCCTCATCTTGACCAACACTTGTGGTAGGAGAGGAGGGCTCGGACCAGTAAGAGCATGTATTGCGAATCAGTGGCCAGTCCACTTCATCGTCTGCGGATATTATGGTTACTCCTATTTCACCTGAGACTACAGCTGTATTTGGCAATAATCCTGCTTTAAACATCACCACACATAACAGTTTATATGAGCCGCAACTGCAGTCGGCGACAGACAGACAGTTTCGCAATAGCTTCAGGGGAGGGGAGAGAGGATACAGAGAGGATATTTTTGTTGTAGCAACTCGACTCCCTAATTCCGGTATACAAGGAATCTAAGGAATCCATGGTTATTCCAAAATTCAAAACAGGTGAATAGTTCCTGTGATTACCAAATTTGTCATTCTGTGGCTAAAAGCAAATCACCTATGATCTAGTGAATAATCCAATTATTGACTGCAGCGATGTCGAAGGACTAAATTTCCGAAGCACTAAGAGCGAGAGTGGTGAGCACAAGAAATGAACGAAATGTTGTTGTAACCAGTAAAATGACGTTCTCAGCAAAGATTAGCAGAAAAGTAAACTTGCGCAGGAGTTAAGAAATGCTATATTTGTTCGACAACATTGCTGTGAGCGAACCTCACCAATTCCTGAAGAATTGTTGCTCTACCGAACTTTTCAAATATGGTATGGATTTCTCTGAGACTAAGCAATGCCTTCGTATTAGTGTTGAGAAAATTTACTTTCGAACATACAAAAACTGCAAACGGACTTTCTTACTATTGAACATCATCTTTGCCAAAAACGACACCGAAGGTGCGTCTGAAATATGTGGTAGATATCGTGTCACAGAAAATTACTGCATCTATTTCGTTATTCAAAGCAAACATTCTCGTAAAAATAATGTTACTTCATATAACGCGGTTTGGTAGCGATATTCGTAACATCTCTAGTGTCCGTATTTTGCTCTAATGAAAGAGGGGGTACAGAGGCGAGAAATCTCCACAAAGAAGTCTATTCCAATATCGAGGCATGAGACCAAAATGGTGGTCAAAAGAGATAAATGAACAATATTGAGTGTTTACAGCGGGGCGGCAAGGACTAGCAGTGGAGGTATTTTGTCGTCCGACGACAAAAGTTAGCGGTTAGCGCGCACCCACTTTTCTAGCAGTGACGCCGCCACGACGGTAAAAGTCTGCAGACCCCTTTACTAGGGAAACTTGTCAGGATGAAAATGACAAAGAGATGACAAATTGCAAAAAATACATATCCGCGAGAACATCATGAGGTGCGGGTTTGAAAAAAAAAACGTCTGTATAATTCAAAATAATTTTTTGAAGATCAATCGAGCTTTAACCAGAATCTTTCTCAGAAATCCTTGCCACACGCTGAACCGCCCGTCGGTGCATCCGCGCCATATCACTTATGCATTATCATACGTGGTTTGGCGTGGATGAGCTGATGGGCAGTGCAGCGTGAGACAAGAACTTTTGAGAAAGACTATATGTCGTTGAGAAGATAGATCAACGGAGATGACATTCTGAGGTTTGGGAAAAAAACTGTCCCATATTCCCGATCATCGAAACGGGTTAGTCACGGAGGTTCCCATAGTTAATCCGTGTTATCTAGGGCAGAACCAACTGAAGAATGCTGTTTTTTAGCAGTAGAGCGGGCTCTGCCTGCTTGAAGATTGTTAAAAAGTATACTGTCCCATCTAACCATACTTCGCTCGAGCACATTGTTTATAGGCACTTAAGCTAATAGTACGGATTTACTCCTTCTTTGTGGACTACCTTGTTTTACGGTTGCTCCTGTTTTAATCCTCTGGGCCGGTAGCAATCCACCCCGCAAGTTGCCAACTCGCGGTGGCACCAGGGTGCGACATCAGTGGCAGCCGGAACGGTGCGGAGGCACCTCAATCAATGAAAACTCCTGAATTTTGCAACTTTACCTCACACGGGTACTATCCCTGTGACCTTGTTTTACCCCCAAGTACAGTGTTTAGATGTCCTTGTTTCAAACAGCCGTGCGCAAATATTCGGAAACTCCAGCTGCCTACGGGATCGTGATCTCCTTGGGCGCCACCAAAGCTGCCACCCTAAGGTGGCAACGTAGGTGGCAGCAGGTGGGTGCGACGAGAGAGTGTGTAAGGAGAGAGGTTTCCCCATCGGCAGATCGGACATGCTCTAGGGCATGTCCGAGGACGTACCTCGTTGGGAACTTCAACCGTGGTTGCAACCAAAGTTTCAACCGTAGTTCTTGCCTGCACAGACTTGCTCTTCAGTTTCCTGAGTTCTGAAACCTAATTAGATGAAAATGCATGTACATCTAGTTCCAAAGAAGTATGTAAATACATCTAGCACACACTATAATGTAATATGTAATGAGTCTTTTCTTGTGTTATCTGGTTGATTTTGTTCTCCTTAAACAGCATTCCCCTGTAATCTTTCCGAAGGTGTAATCTCATAGAATGAATCTAGCCATGTTCCTCAAAGTGCTCCATCACGTGCCCTCGTTTTGTCCGACCGATCAGCTGATTTGATAATCGGCCGCCGCATTTTGCACCAGCTGGCTTTATAGCGCTGCTTTTCCCAGTTTTTTCTCAGTATTCTGGAAAATATTCCGATCACGAGCGCTTGTTTCCGTCATTTCTCATACATTGTTACTGGTTTATTTGTTCTTCTCCATTTTTGTGCCTTTAAATGAAAGCTTTTTTGGGAGTGATGGGAGGTCGGGCATCGATCCACTCAGCTGGTCGCAACGCTGCCTGTAGGTCACACGGTGGAACACCTTGCAGAGATCGAGGGGATTCAACCGACTATATTGTATTGTTAAGAGACAACTACGATAATGCTGCCAAGGGTTAGCGAGAACAAAGATTAACCTGATGGCACAAAGAGACCTCAAACTAGATAGGAAATCGGAGCAAAATTAATAATATCGAGAAATAAACATGCTCGAGTACAATAGCGATTGATTTCAGCACCTCTACCAATACCATACACACTGTTGTGAGATGAGATACCAAAAACCAATCAAAATCTGATCTGGTTGGTGTTTGTGTTGAGATTCAATCGCACGTCAAAACGTGTTGACATGGCCAAGTGGTTCAGTCGCTTGATCGCGCTATAGTGGGGTTCGATATTGTGAGCGCCGCTAAGTTTTGCAGCCATAACGGAATGCCGCATCTCACACCAACTTCGCATCCAAAGTTGCCACTTTGTAGGCAGTGTTGCCGTCATGGTGGCAACATTGCTAGCAACTTGCGGGGTGGATTACTACCGGCCCTGGTATTTGAAACCTGGCAAAGTTCTTGCAGGGCTTCATGTCTCGTAACACCTTTTCGTTATTCGTTTACACTAGTTTGCTTGTGTAACAAATTATACCAGCCTCACCATCATGCTAACGCTAGACTCTCAGGCTCTCTTCAGCGCTCCCTTCGCTAACGGGTGCTATTTTCTTTACTAAGCGATGGCCATTCCTCACCAAATATTCCTTCCATCATCCCACAACCTACCCCTAACCAAATCTGGAGCGTCCATTACACAGTTATAGACACGTCATATGACGTCGGCCATCGGCTAACCCCTTCTCTCTCACAGAGGTGCACCTACTTCCTCTTCGTTACTACGGATCACCGACGACTCTTCAATGGTCGGTAACTACGTTTATCAGCATCTTCCGCATTATTAGACCCCAAAGTGTTGTTTAACCGCAGATGGACCACCTCCCATAATATCGCTAGGTCCTCTTCCAGTACTTATAACTTCACCACTTCCTGGCTCATTGCACCTATCTCACCTCTGGACTCGCTGTGGGTGGGATCTTTGCCTCAGTAGTACCTACGCATTGCTACTCGTTTTCCCACATCCTACAAAGCATCGCGCCCCATCTGCCTCCTCCGCGTCTTCTCAACATCTTACCCGTTCGCAGGCTCTCCTATGATTTGATAGTCATATATGATCAATTCATTGAATCCAAACTGCAAACAAATTTCGGTCGTTAGTGCAAACACGAACACTTAAAATAGGATCGAAACACCTGTCGCCGTGCTGTTTTGCAAAGTTTTTGTACGTAGCTCGATGCGTTGAATACCACGGTATATTTCTTTCTGGGAGTATGTCGAGCACAGACACACACATGGTAAGCCAATCAATAGAAAGTGTTATAATTTTCTTAGTCAGAGTCTCCGCAGACTTTGCCAGTGATCATCGCAATCGCCACATGAGTAAAGCAAATGAGAAGATCCCGTGCGGGGTAACGGGATGATAGTCAATGTGGCGTGGCGATTTGATTCGCATTGTCATCATTTCCGTTATCGCTATCACTTACATCGCCATTTCATTTTGGTGAAATCTTCGAAAAAAAAACAGGCGATGGAAACTGATGAGCTCCAGGAGATGTAACGTGGGAATCGATCCATATTGTTTCTATAATCGTTACCTTTTATATCTTTGACACATTTAGAGCTGGCGAAGTCTGGAGATGACACATTTTGAGCTGGCGAAGTCTGGAGATTTTCCTACACGTTGCAGTATACATATTCAATGACATTTTTAGCTCCAGACCCAGAATACTTCGTAACCATGAAATAGTATATTAAAATAAATAATTTCATATATTTACAGGCAGATCTGTCAAGGAAAGAAACTTTAGTCGTAGTCGTCGGGAATGTTGAGGAAAGTGCCGATGGTTGGGAAATGCAACGTGCTGAATCCGTCAGTTCCTCCAACTCCAGCTGCAGGGACGGCCCAATGAGCACCCCATGCAACCTAAAGAAGCTGATTCTTCAACAAAAATGGTGGACTTAGGCACAGGAAGTAGGCAGTACGCACATTAACAGAATCAGAGAGTGTCAAAAAATTATATTAAGGCCAAACCACCAAACCTGTCCATTGAGCCAATCGGCTGTGACCGAACGGGGGTGGTAGTACCATTTGTTTGCGTGGTCTCTATTGTGAGGATTGTCCGGATTTGGTTCCCACAAACCTGTAATAACAGACACTGTGAGAGAAAGCGGTCACTGAGCTACTCATAGCGTACCAGGCTTAGTGAAGGGACTGCGACTTCTGGGCCGATGAAGAACGCCTGAACTGTCGGTTAAACCGTCGAACTTCTAAACTCATTAGAGATAGTGCATCATGGTTACATTAGGGTTCGCACCATATACAGGGTGGTCCACATGAAGTGTGATGGGCTCTGGGAAATCAATTTTCGGACATTTTTATTGCTTGTTAGTGCTTTTTAAGATTTTGCTTTCTGGTCATTCCTGGAGCAAAAAGTCTCTCTTTCAAGCACAAGTACCTGAATTTGCTGAGGACAGCCCTGGTGAAGGTAAGGGACGAGAACTCGCCGGAAATGGTCGCGTGCATCTTCAAGATTTTCCGGAAAAGATTGGACGTTTGTGTCAAAAGCAAAGGCAGCAGTTTTGTAAGAGATGGATGAGATCTTATGTAGAATTATTTCCTCCATTAGATGAATGTAAAAAGTGATAATTTGAATTGATAAGTGTGAATTTAGGAGTAGTCTTTCTCGTCACACTTCATGTGGACCACACTGTACTTCGTGGAGTATAGCACTCTATGTCGCCATCGCTTGCAAACATCGAAGGGTATCAAAATCGCTAGGCGCAAAGCACCCCACAATCGATGTGTGTTAGATCGACGTTGCCGCATGTGCGACAGCGGCGGAGGCGCTATACTCCGCGTGGAGTACATCCGCATTGACGTAATACCTTGAAAGTGTTGTCATCTGCACCGTAAATCGCGTCTGATGGCACGACTGGGAATGTGCTGGCTTGATGGGCACTGGAAGTAGTGTATTCGAAGGTGTCCCATGTCCACGGGAAAATCTAGAGGTCTGAGATAGCCAGCAGCGCCCTACTACATGATCGATCGATGATATAAACATGGCGTCCGTAGAATGTGTGAGTACGCAGACAAACAGAGTTCCATGATAAGTGATGTGGCATGGCTAGCGAGCCCGGATTATTGGAAGCTGCTACTGATTGGTCATTCAGGGCAGATATTGGTCAATAAGCCTACCGTGGTCGTGAAGCCGTAGAATCGCTGGGGTAGTTAACGCTTTCGTCACTACCCCTTGACCCTGAATACAGCGAGGCCGGATCTCGGACAGCCCTAACAGGATCGGCAGTCAGTGCATTTATGGATCTGAACGATGAGTACATAGGTTCGTACAAAAAACAAGGGGAGGCGTGTGTTTCTGTCTCATGAACATTCGGAACATCTCATGCACGTAGCAGAAAATCTTAAGTACCTCAACATTCGGTACAAGTATTTTGGACTGCTGTAACGCGCGCCGGTTTCATGTTGGTTATCCTGAGAAGATTGATTTCTTTGTGAACTGCTGCGCCTTCTTTCTTTCTTGGTGCGTCTTCTGGAATATCAGAATCAATTGAAAAGTAAAATCACTGTTTCTGCATTCTAGCATACTGATGCTCTCAGGAGCCCAAATCTATCTCTAAGTTAAGCATCAATATTCTCACTTCTTTGAGCGGTGTTCTATGATTCCCACATGCTCTTGGGTAGAGTCTTTGGGCAATGGCGGAGGTACGACGAGAATATTTGAGGAGTAAGCCAAAGGACGAAGGCTATGTGGACTGAAACGAATAAAATTATTCTATGAAAAATAAACGTTGGCATGGGTATCCATGAGTACTAAACTTTATTGGAAAATGTTTGGTAATCACACAATTTTTTTGCATTTCTCCTCTACTAGGTGATTCCGTCCTTTTTCCATCTTTCACTGTGATATTGCGGCGCAAGTGCAGGTAAATAAACAAGTACATTTTTCTACTTTATTCTGTGAATCCTAGAACGGCCCTTCACTAGTAAGTTCCGTGGTTCGGAGCGTCCCCGTAAACATTGTACTTCGCGATATTTTAGCTGCTCTCTGCACAAAATTTGATTCATCGCTCAGAAAACAAGCCAGTTGGATTTCTCTCGAAATTTGAGCAAATTACGAAGAAGGCTCCTGTTTTCGTTTTGAACTGCGTGGAAATTCAACTTATGCGTTGACACATTTCTCGCACTTTCTCTCTGAATCCAGTAACAAACCTCCGGTATGAAAGCATGATAGAATAATCCAGCTTTTGTCACTGACAAAGGAGTCTGGCAGTATATCAAAATAAGTTCCTTGAAAACCATTTCTTGAATCACCATCTTTACTTTTTATTTGTTTCTTCACATGTCTCACATCTTCGCATGTCCCTGCATTAGCACGATGCTCATTTTATGCTGCAGGACAGGACACTCTCATATGGTTACTCTATGCAGTCCTATTACAGATGTTACCATGGTGCTGAGTCGAAGGATTGCGCCACCAGTACAAGTCCTTTGATTATACATACAGCGGCATTGACAACTGATTAATAGTCACTGAATTCGGCTTGTTGACTGTGGCTCGACCACTAAACAGGTGTGAACATCAAAATGCATCCTTATTCGTTTCGTCTGTTTGCTCTCCCTCACTTCCACCTGGTTAAGGACGTAACACATCTGTGTCGTCCTCTAAAAGAAGCCTGCTTCAACATCTAGTTTTTAGTTTTCCGTCTAATCTGCAGATGGTCAAAGTTCTGGAGAGAAAGCGTGAAATGGCCGAAGTCAATCAGATATTTTATCAAGAACTCAAAGACAAGGTAAAGTTCAGTGAAGAAAACACTGAACTAATGCAGATTGTTTGTACTGCTACCGTGTCTGTGCTGGCCAAACATTGTTCTTCTTGGCATACACCCCGCGTTGCAACATCTGTCATCTGTCACATCTGTCACAACTGGACTCTAGGTGCCAACGATCGATATCACGTATAGCACTTACCTGTTATAGATATCTCAATGGGCATCCCTCATTCTCCGCAAAAAAAAAGGAACCGTAAATGAGCGTTTCTGCATTCTTGTAAGGAGTCAGGTCACTTCGTTCGTAAGGATTCATTCTATGGGCAAATCTCGAAAACGATCCTTACAGGAAACGCTTTCCCTGGATACCCTTTCGTATGTGGAGCTAGCAAAATTTCTGTTTTACTACTCTTATGCGGAACTTCTGCACAAGTAAACAATACTATGTGGCCAATCAGAAATGTGTGCTATTATTCTTCATCTTACTGAACATGTGATTGAGCCCTTTTGTACAAGTATTTGAGAGATGTAGAAGTAAGATTTATGCCGCCTACTGATATGTTAGTATTCCTAGTGGTCTCCCACTTTTAGCTGCAAAGGAACTGAAAAAAAAATCAATTTCAATATAGTACCTCTGTACGGCTACATGTTGTACTTTCCAAAAAGAGAGGGAGAAGGAGACTGATATGGTACCTCATGTCACACATTCACGGAGAGTATGTTTCGTCTTCCATGTGGCTACATTGGTAAAAAAAAATCGATTTTTTGGAAATGCCTTCGGTCATGGGTAACTTCACCAAAATTGCGGGTGGATTGACCTATTACATATTGATCGCCAGAAGTGGAGTCGGAAGTTCAGCCTTATCCGCCGTTTCGCCCATGACTGGCACTCTCAGGTCTCACTCTCTTCTGTCGGTGCAGATTCTCTTATTTAAAAGGAAGTTTAACAGACCGTATTGGAGCCAAAACTTGAGGGAGACTATTATGTGTTACGAACATATTTTTGTATAGATTCTGTGAGACTTCTGAGTGCTTTCGCTTCGTCTCTAATAACTTTGCAGCAAGAACACGGCATGAACAGCGTAATACGTCGGGTAGAAGCATGTCCTTCTAGTCACAGCCATCCTATCCTCAATTCCTGCCCATGCATTCCTCTTCATAGCAGCAATAGCGCACTTTTATCAGCGGTGTGTAGAAAATGGTGAAGGACCACTGATGATAATTGTGGATATATTTCTGACTAGAGAAAAATAAACGACGAACTTATCAGAGTATTGTTGCTCTTTTGCGGTCTGTCTGGCAAGTCTGGATGCAGATGGTATTTGTGGAAGACCACCACCAGTAGGAATGTTGTAGGGATTTGGATTGTTCGTGAGGGGTCCAGCTGAACAAGATTGGAAGACAACTATTATGTCATAAATTTACGATTTTTGATAATGCAAAATGTTCAGATAACTCACGGACTTTCTTCCCTTTCTCTGCTTTAGAGTAAATGTACTGAGACGCATAGTGATACTGTGCGTATTTTGGACACCCGTTGTACCATAACCTGCGATAAACGAGAATAGCAAAAAATGGCTTAGAATAGGGAAAAAGGGCTGAGTATACCTGCATGTATTCAGAAATAATGGTAGAGGTGGTGGATTGCAGAATCGCTGCACAGCCGGATAGAGGTAGTCACACTTGCATTCTTCAGTACAGTGAGGGAAGATGCGCTTATCGCAGTCGGGCTTGCACGGGAATCGACGCTAAATGTGGAGAAATATGATTCAGAACGCTGTTTCATAGCGCTCTGTCTCCGACTCGTTTTCTTTTGGATTTTCTTCTTGGGATAATATCTTGACCAGTCTGTGAATGCGGACGGTGACTTCCGAACTTCTCAGCATGCTCGCTTCGTTCGCATTAAATTACTCCCTATCCAGACCAAGATAACTCTTATCTCCTTCGCAATTCTATGGTTAAAGTCGTGAAATGAGATCAAGGATGTCTCCAGCGATCTTTTCGCTGTAGCTCATTGGCTAAGAATAGCCGAAAATAAGCATCCTAGTCAAATGTGATGAATGCTAGGCCAAATGATAGGGATTAGTTTGACATAAGACCCATGGCATACTTTACATCCATAGCATACTCCACAGCGACGCTGTCGCAGCAACCGTTCACCATTGAAAGTCCTCTCACAAGTGTTCCTATGCCAGCACGCTATTTCACGCAAACTAAGTGATAAGATATGAGAACTTGTAACACTAGCGCCCCTTCGGGACGCTAAAAAGTGGGGTGGGGCAGCCTCTTTAGACATGTGCTAACGCTTCACACTTGCCAAATCTCTAGAAAATTGATAAAGAAGCAGAACCAATCTTTCAATGGACCTAAACATGAAGTCCTTCTTATGAGTTGAGTATGAGCATGAGAAGTTCGTTCTCCATCGTATGGCGTATTCGTGCGTATTCCTCACTACCTGGCCAACGCAGACGCGTTCTCCATCGGCGGAACTGTATCCTGCCGTTCCCCACACTATTGGACCAAAGCGGAATCGTATCCGAGTATTTTCCACACTACTGGGCCGCAGCGGGCTTTCCTCCATCGATGGACCCGTATTCTGGAGCCATCTTAACTATTAGGCCTGAACCGTATCCTGGTATTCTCCACTTTGTTGAGTTACAGCGGACCAATCCTATATTGCGGACCCGTATCCTGGTGTTATCCATAGTACTGGACCACGGCAGGCCTTTCCTCCATCGGAGCGCCCGCATTCCGGCGCCTTCCTCACAGTTAGGGCAAGCCGGATCCGTTCTCCAGGGGCGGGTTCGCATCCTGGCATTCTCAACATTATCGGACTAAAGTGAACCCGTATCCTGACGTTCTCCACACCATTACGCTACGACGGGTCCTTCCTCTATCGGTGGCCCCGTATCCTGGCGTCCCCCACACCACTGGGCCACGGTGGGCCCTTTTTACATCGGTGGACCCGTATCTCCGCGTCCGCCCCACCATTGGGCCACGGCGGACCCTTTCTCCATCTGTGGACCCTATCCGTATGTAGTTGATTGGATAGACAATGTCATGCCTCCATCTTTAGAGGCTTTTACTCTTTGTTAGTGCAGAAGCTCTCTCGAAACGAACGGATGTCGTGACTACACAATCGCTGCGAGAATTCAGCAGGGGATGCGGCAATAGCATCCTCCAGATGAGGCGACCGCGTAGGTCCAGCCTCCCCGATGCTTCCGAGACGCTGCAGCTCTCATACAACCACCTTTTTTTCTTTGGAAATGCTTGTGGCGTCGCAACAGTGGAAGGGTGGTTTTCCCTGCTGCGTACATTGTGCAGCCTGAATGCTCGTAAACACTCCCTCACTCCTATGCGGCGAGACCGCCAGCGAAGGGATGAAACCACTACCTCGTGCATGCGGGGGAGCCAGCAGAGACGTAATTGCGAGTCCCGAAACGAATGTGTCTGAGTCTCGAAAAATCGGCCATTTCGCCACACAGTCTGCGCCTCAACACTGCGGTGTCTATGAATGCCGCCGCGTATCTCTAGCCGCTCTTGCCCCCTTACGGCGCTTTGTTTAATAGATTTTGTCTCATTATTTCCATTCATTTTCTTCACCGGGACGGTGTCGCTGTGAAGTACGACTAAGGCCTTACAGCGACGCCGTCACTGTGAAAAAATGAATGAGAATGGTGAGACCAAAGCGTTATAAGTTCTTATACCTTATCACAGCGTGGATAGCACGCTGGCATCGAAGCATTTAGGCTTGCTTCACAACGACGCGCGAACTCTGGTAATACATGAGAACTTGTAACGCTTTGTTCTCTTCATTTGCATTCATTTTCTTCACTTCAGCGGTGTATGCCATAAGGAATGTTCAGCCTTCCCACACTATTATGAGGAGAACAAAACACGGAGGGGATTTGATGTATCCGGAACCGCATGAAAGTGGAACTAAATACAAATCGCAGCGGATGCCAGCACACCTTTATCACATCGTCGAATCCAAATTCCGATTCCTTTCCCTCTGTCGGAACGGTGAGCCGACCGCAGGGCGTCGTCGCCACCATTGATCGCCGGTGCACCCTCTCGCTGCAGTGGTTTTGGCGCTCTGCGTCTCCACACTTCAAAGCCTCACTTCATTATTGAACCCTACCGTGCCCTTCTTTTCCCTTTTATATGATCTTCGAATCACCATCAGTGACCACTCAGACGCTTCATGCGGCCGGCCCGCTCTACCATTACCGGCCGGGGAATCACCGGGTCGGAGCCCAGCCGGTAATGGTGGAGGAGGCCGGCCGGCGGTGGGCTTCCACTCAGCCGGAACTGCTCCAATTCGAGCGAGTACAGCCGCTACTGCTCAAAATCGGTTCTCAGGGCGAAGTTGTCCACGAGAACCCCTCAAATGGCAGCATGTAGTGTTAGAACCTCTGGTAGCTTTGTGTCCGTTTGCGCAGTGCCTCGCGGAGAAGAGCTCCGAGCTCTACGCAGCTGCGGACCCGTGGTGATAAAAAAGGCAGCACAAAACAGCAAATTCTCATCAGGAATTAGAAAAGGTGCCTCTTTGCAATTCCCGTGTTTTCGCAGTGTTAGCTTTCTTCTACCACCGATTGGAATCGATCCATGCTTCTGATCTGTCTGTCTCGGCTGATACCTTCATCCCTTACCCTATTATCCCTAACCGACCATTCCGACCGGGTTGGCCGGAATGCTACCATAGTCGATCGGCTGGCGGGAATTTTGTAGTGGTCGACCGGCCGGTCGTAGGTGTGGTAGAGCGGCCGGCCGGTATGCGGTGATAGGATGGACGCCGGCCGGTGATCAGCAGCTGCTCGGCCAGTCGGCACCTACTGGTCGGGGGACCGGCCGCACCAAGTGTCTGAGCGGTCGGAGACTTTCGTTCCACACACTTTTACACACATGTGACAGACAGGCTAAAGCTACATTTATAGTAGGTCGGAGTCCGATCCGATCGGATAACGAATGATACGTATCGATAATCGGATAACGAAGGTCAATACATATCTCTTGTTATCCGACCGGATTGGACTCCGATGCACTATCAATATAGCTCAAGAGTATCCCGAGACTTCGCCAGCAATCGGCGATCGCCACTACAGCCGGCTGTCGTCACGGTAGCCATGACCGCTGGCAATCAACACATGGATAAATACGTGAGAGAGATGATAACTGATGTGGCGTCTCGATCGATAGGCATCGTTTCCATCATCGCTATCACCTACATCGCCAGTTCATTTTGTGGGTACTATTGTACTTCAGCGGCCCCACTATGGACCCCAAACTCAAAATCATTAATTTCTCTGAAAACTTGCATACAGGGGTAATTCGATGTGCTGATCACGAATATCATATTCACTTCCCATGATAGTATCGATTTTATTGATTTTATCGATTTTTCCCCAGGTATGGACCTCCTCTCGGATCTCTCTGAAAATTTGCCTACTGGGGTTTCTGAAGGTGCGGGTTGCAAATATGATGAAGATTTCGCAAGAAAAAGTCGGCTTTGTGGGGAAAACTCCAGTAAAACCTGCAACTACACCGCCCTACAGTTAAAAATCTGGAGAAAATCAATGAAATCGAAAATGTGATGCGAAACAGCTATTATATTCGTGATCAGCAACTTCAAGAACCTCTAAATGCACTTTTTCAGAGAGATTTGAGATATGGGTAGAACTTGGAAAAAAATCGATAAAATCAATTAAATCGATATTGTCATGCGAAATGAATGTGATATTTGTGATCAGCACCTCGAATTACCCCTGTGTGCAAGTTTTCAGAGGAATCCATGGTTTTTAGTTTCGGATCGATAGTGGGGCCGCTGAAGTACAATAGTACCATTTTGTGCACATCTTCGAGAGTACGGGCGATGAGCTCCATCTGGCAGGAAACGGGTGGGCCCGCAGGCGATGTAAGGTGGCGATCGATAGTGACGTGGCGATCGATAAGTTTCATTTCCACGATTCTTATCTCTTACACGCCGGTTCTTTTTTATTCATTTCGAACTGGCAAAGTCTAGGGAGTCTGATCGCTTTATTACAACTCATGATGTTGGGTTATAAATCTATGAATGACCAGTGGATGCGAGCAGAAAACCATTTTTCGGGCGGTAACAGTGTAATTGATCCTCTACCGGCTGTTTGACAATAAATAAAGAGCGGACATTCTTTCACACACAATATCTTTTCGCGACAAGTAGCGTAGTATGTACGGAACAAAAACCGGGGATCTGTCCTTAACGTCAAAAAAATAATCCTAGAAAAGCCAAGTAAGGGGTTTTTCAGCTTTGGGCGTGTGCCTGGTTATGTTGACTAGCAGAGCGGATTTTGTTGTGTGGAAAGCGATGAGTGTGAACAAGAAAAAACGGAGATTGGCTGATTGATTGAGAGGAAAGTGCATTAGTCTGACACAAATCATCTCGTGCTAGCCTATACACGGAGCAGGATTTTCACTCCCCTTCATTCCTGTGCGAAGATTCAAGGGTATGTAACAAATGAAGGCGTTGCTATTCTAGCAACATGCATGACTACGTGAGAGTTTCCATGGTGTCGAGACCGCAGAGTATCGGTGATGCCAATTCAGCCCTCTCACCCGAACACTGAGGGCGCGACTCCTGCTCAGCTTGGCACTCGATACTGTGGCCACGGAATCCCTTCATCTTCTTGATACGTACGTATGTAGGATAGACTTGTTATCACACCTTATCACGCACTCCACTCCCTCCATTGATATTGTTGACAGCCAACTATGTGATTGTCCAAGCTTTCTCAATATTTCCTAACTTTCTTACATTGACCTCGAAATTTACAAAGAATGCGGATGCACCGATGGAGGACAGTTAATGGTGGGGCCCGATAGTTTTGAAAACCAATACAATACCAGCCAATACATATATTTCTCCTTCAATGGAGCAGGTTGCTCCGTTAATGCGGAAAACGCTGGTATATGGGTCCATCGATGAAGAAGGGGTGTTCTGCAGCCCACTAATGTGGAAGTTGCCGTGATAATGGTCCTCCGATGAAGAAGGGGTCTTCTGCGATCCAAGAGTGCGGGAAACGTCAGGACACGGGTCCATCGATTGAGGAGGGGTGCGCTGAGGCGCAACAGTGTGAAAAACGCAGCAGTACACCTGTAGAGCACGGGTAGCCGGCGCGCACTGGTGGGCAGAACGCCAGGGTACAAGCTAGTTCGCCGATAGAGAAGGATGCGTCTGAGCCCAGCTGCGGGAAAACGTCATATGACGGGTATTATGGCCGCGGAAGCAGACTAGTAGAATATACGCAACTCCTCACGTATTTATTTATTTATTTATTTACGTTTCATAAGACGTATCTGAGCGTAGCTAATGACTAGATTTGCTTCTTTCCAGTTTTCTGAAGACTTTGAACTTTTGAAGGTTTAGCAAACATCTCGAATACCACTTTCTAGCGTCTCATAGGGTCGCCAGTCGATATATTTCTTGTACAGAAGAATTTCAGAGGTTAGTGACATCCTCTAAATTTAGTCCAAAAATATGCTTGCTAGCAAACGAGGGATAACGGAAATAATGTCGAAAACGTGACAGAATTAACTACATAGCCAAAAAGCTCTAGCCGGAGTTCCCATAGGCGACGAGTTATAGAAGAGAACTATTTCTCTTCCATCCGAAATTTAGAATTAAGTGCTCTAACATTGAATGATTTAAAACTTCTGCTGGCTTAATAAACAAGTGAGTAAACGAGGAGCGAAGGGTTATAACATTCATTCGAATTTGACTCCACCTGAAAAATGCGCGAAGGGTGGTCAGCCTTAAACCACTGAATTCTCTGCTAATTTTGGAGCACATATAACATAGCTTGGGGAAGAATTTTGGTGAACTTCGGAAGTATTGAGGATGTTCAAGACACGGCAGCACTAATAAAAAGCATAGGTTCTGATATAGCAAAAAAAAACCTTGAGTTCCTTATAGTACTCCTCTTTTCTTTCGAGTTCCTCCTCTTCACTTGTGAGCTCCTCTGACTCTTCAACTTCTTCCTGCGCTGCCGCTGCAGGTGCTCTCAGCGCAGTTGTCTTTGCAAACGGATTCCTCGGCCATGTTGTCAGAGATACTGATGTGCTGAAATTTAAGAGTATTTTAAGCACGCCTCTGCATTAGCTCCATCACCTCAACGGGATGTGAGTTCTGCAAGTCGTTTACACGTGCTCACATAAAATTCTAGCTGCACTTTCATCTTGCTACCACAAAAAAACAATTTTCTTCATTTTCTACTGGCGTGACATGCTTTCTTCACGTATTTTGCAATGCTTAAGTCGATTTTATTGTAGAGGTATCGTAGATGTAAAGAGGTTGTGTTATAACAACGAAGGCTTAGTACGTGGAGGGCTTACGTGATCTGCTTGTTAGGGCAGGCGGCCTTGTACGAGGGACAAAATTTCGAGACTCTCTGAAAACGTGATATTATTTCGTGCCAGTTTTTTTTTTCAGACAGCCTGGATGCTCAGCTAGTATCCGCTGACCTCCTCGTGTTGACCGGTTCGATCGATCTCTCCAACACAGTAGAACGAAAAATGTTGCTCATACTCATCGCAGTACTCTTCTGTAGGTTCTCGGGAGCGGCTAGGATGCTCATCCGTTTCTTCCTCGACTGAAAATTGCTCTGTAACATAGAGAAGTTCAGTCATTGAGCAAATGTTTAATGATCATTTGATTTTCAAGTGCTGACAACTGATTTAGGATGAGATTGTGCCACTAAATGAGAGTGCAAATATAAGAGAAGTAAAGTTGACCAATTTCAGTCGAACTCGTCACTTATAGACAGCATTGGTCTGACGTGCAGCCGTAAGAGCAACTATATTGTATATGTATGTATTACAAGGTCAGCCATGCAAAAAGCTTTGAAAGAGAACACAACGAACTAAAATACAATCATGTGACCACACAACCTCAACACGAAATGAAATCACGACTTCAAGTACTTCAGTTTAGCACTCTCTTGAATGAGCTGAATTTAGTGGGAATGAGCTGTTTTCCGCCAAGTCTGTACCTGCTCTATAAGCCAAAACCTTTCGTCTTACATTTATTCTTAGCCTCAAAATCGCCAGCTTGTTGACTTGTCCTCGAGTATTGGATGCCCTAATGTCAAACATACCACTGGGAACGAGAACAACTGATTCGTGCAGGATCTTATACCCCAAGAGTAAGTTGTGCTTACGTCCCGTGCAGCTCAAAGTACAAAGGCCTGAGTTCTAATTCCTCACCACACTTCGAGGTATGGCGTCGTTCGTGGAAGAAGCCAACCACTCTAATCATTAGTTTACAAATGAAATTACTCTGAACTTTCTCTAACTCTAAAATACTCTTGAGTTTAGACGGATTGCACTACCACACTAGAGTATATATAAGTTTTGTAGAGTTCGAGTAAAACTGAAGGAATCCTGTAGAGAGCGCTCTAAAGGAACTGTAGAGTACCCGATTTGCCTTTAATGCGAAAAGCCTCATTGTTTCTAATATAGACAGTTTCCACATCTGTGACCAACTGTTATTCAACTGTGTAAACTTTAACTGTGTTTCAAATTGTATAAAAGAAATGTTGAGTTTCGAATCCTCGACCCAGACATTTATGTTGATGCTGGGTCTTCCCCACCTCATATTAATTTCGATGGGAAACCGGAAACATAATGTATTAGGTTGGTCCGGAAGTTTTTCACCAAGATATTTTTTAGGATCTAGAATTCCATAGACTTTGAATCAAAATGCACTGAATGTGAATTGTAGGGTATACCAATAAGTGCACGAAAGAAGGTTTTTCTGTATTGTTGGTGGAGTTCTGAGGGAATGCTGTATAGAGAACTGCTGCCACCTGGTCCACCGTGTATGCCTAGGTCTACTCTTCTCAATACAGAAACTGGCAGACGCAACTCGCCTGGAGAGGGGGAAAATTGACCATGTTGCTCCACTTAATGACAACGCCCGAGCTCACGTGGCAAAGCTTACCCGCCAAAAAATTGCCGAATTGGATGGAGAAATTCTACTACACACTACTCATTCTCCTGACTTATCTCCGTCTGAGTACCACTTGCTCGGCGCCCTGAAGCTGCTTCCGTTAGGTTAGCAACTGCCAGAGTTCTTGAAGCTGATGCTCTAGTGAAGCATTGGCCATACCTCGTGGATCATGAAGGTGATTATTTTGTTGATTGATTGCTATTCACAATGAACTTAACATTCCTTGAAAAAAAATTGAAATTAGGTGCACGAATTTCGGACCAACCTAATATTTGAGAGCACTGCAAGCTAGGCCAAGTGATTCTACAAATCAGAAGAACCTAGCCGTATGGTCAGAAAGCACGTTCCTCACCTTCATGTGGTTCCTCCTTCTCCTTCAACTTCCTTTCGCTACCGTCATGCTCCTGGATGAACTGTAAATGGGGTCCATTGACTCTTCGAATGAAATAAATCGATTGTTCAGAACACACTACGCACTCCCTCCTCTTTGATGACTACGCCCTCGTTGCCTTCCTTCTCCCGCAGATCGGAATCGATGTGCGACTCTTTCATAGATAACTCTTCCTTGTTCGTTTTAGGACTAGTAGGTTCAGTCTCTTGTTTTCCGAAACCTTTATCGATGTCATCGAATGGATCCCGTTTGAATCTGAAAAAAAAAACATATACGGCTCGGAGAAAAGGGAAGTAAGAATCTAAGGATCACCTTTCCACAGCTTCAGCGATCTCCACAAGCATTTGACGGTCTTCTTCTGAAAGTGGCTGGTCTCGAGCTGCAAAGATTGCATTCTATCGTATATCAAGTTATATAGGACTACGCCACGTTTGTAAGAGAAAGAGTGTGAGAAAACACAAGTTTCCACCAGAATGTGTTCGGGAAGCGCTAAGGAAAAAAATAATGAATATTTCTGTATTGGTGTTAACGCAGAATGATGTCTACCTCTTCGCTCCGTGGCTTGGCTGGAGGGATTCCGTTCTTCTATAGTTTGGACTCTTTCGAAGAGAATCCTCCGCTGCTCATTGCGCCTCTCATTTTCGCCTTCCTAAAAATCTCACGACTTATGTCTAGTTGAGAAAAACCGAAGTTCAACAGACTGCCACATCTCATGACATCATTTCTAGCAGGGGGTGCGCCATAAGATCTGATGGTGCGCCCTGTGCAGGAGATGTTTTATACGTATTATATGATCTAGCTCAGTTCTACACCGAGTGTGACCGAGGGCGCTTGGTCTTCTCCAGCCTCTGCCTCCACTACACCCTACTACAGCCAGTGTGCAGGGACCCGGTCCAATATAATTTTGGCAAGCGTGGACTGTGTACCAAAGCAATCGTCTGATTCTCCTCACATTGTCACTATCAACGTCACAAGAATGTCAAGAGCGGGAGGGATGGAAATGCTGTGAAAGAGACCTCGCTGGCGATTAAACGAAGCTGTTCGATGGAGATCCTCTTATATAAATCATGGTAGTGCAACAAAATTTTCTAGAGCGCAGACGTGGGGGGCTAGCACGTGATCGCATGCGCTCGCCGTGAGACTCAGTTATAGACTGTGCCTCGCGAGGATGCGAAGCTGATGGGGCATTCGGCCGATGTTTCGTCATAGGTGCATAGACGTAGTGGAGGTCGGGTGCATTCGGGATTTCGCGGCGGGACCAGCAGCTAGCGGTCTCGAGCCTTCCAGGCGAGACAGTGTTTACAACGATTTGACGATGCGTAGCAGCAATGTACGGAGCACAGTCGCCCCTCTGCTGGAGCTTTGGTGTTGACTTTACTCAGCTTTGGAACAGTGGACGATAACCACTTCGAAAAGAAGTGTGCATACCGTGGAGGAAGTATGATCCTTGCGCACCTCTCTTTGAGGTCTCTTGGGGGTTATGCAGCCTGAGGATCCGTTTGTTTTTAAGGACAATCAAATACACAGGATGGAGAACGCGTCATCATAAGCTGGTGTGACATTTTCTGAAACCATTTGTGCAACTTGTGCAGTTGATCAAACTTTCTAAATATTTCCTAACTTTGTTCCATCACTCTCGAGATTTGCAAGGAGTGCGGCTGCAGTAATGACGGACAGATGAGCCGGGGTCCCGTAGTCCAGAAAAACATCATGATAGGTGTCCACCGATCGAGAAAGAGTCTGCCGTGGCCCAATAGTGGAAAAACGGCAGGATACAGGTCCATCGGTGGAGAAAAGGTCCGCCGTGGCCCAGTAGTGGAGAAAGCGCCAGGATACGGGTCCACGGACGGGGACTAGGTCCGCAAGGGGCCGATTAGTGGAAGAGCGCCGGGATACGAGTCCCACCGACGGATCGGGTCTGCGCTGGCCCAGTAATGGGAAAAACGCCAGGATACAGATCCACAAATGGAGAATGGGTCTGCTCTAGCCCAACAGTGAGATAAGCGCCAGGATACGGGTGCACTGATGGAGATTGGCTCACTGTGGCTCAACAGTGGGGAGAACGCCAAGATGCACATCTGCCGGTGGAGTAGGGGCACGCTACGCGCTCATTCGTGTCTTAGTCGACCATCTCTTCTTCCTCTCTGTTGGCTGTTCATAACGGGTCCGTAGGCATGTAAGAAATGTGATAAAAAAGAGTAGGTATTATCAGTGCATCGGAAATGAGCTTCATATATATGTAGGTGCGGGATTAAGAATTTGCAAGCAATGCTAGGATGGCGAGAAGACTCGAGGGTCGATGTTGGCGAGGCGGCCAGACCCGTAGAGTATACGCAACTCATAAGGCGAATTTCGTATTTGAGCTCAGTTAATGATTAGTTTTGCTTTTTTGCTGGATTGCAAGCATTCACGTGTGAAGCTTTTGCACATACCTCAAGTGGCTGCCCCACCCCACTTTCTAGCGTCCCGAAGGGGCGCTAGTGTGAAGAAATCAGCCGAACTCTTCGCACGTAAGGCTAGATATTCATTATGCCGGTGTGATTAGAGAGTGTGAACAATAAACAATAAACAATATATAGTGTGGCTCTTGATTTGGTCTTGAACGCGTGAAGAACAACACATCGAACTTAGATTGGTGCTGCGTGAGAATCGGCACAGGATTACCTCCGCGCACCACTACTTCAGAAGATGTCTTGCTCCATGAGCAGGTCCTGAGTCCTGCTGAAGCGTTGCTTTTGGGCTATCCAACATCACTTGAATGCACCAATAGCTTTAGCACTCAAAATGCTGTGCAAATAAGTATGAGCGTGACGTTGATGTCGTGAACTACAAAAAGCTCTCTGATAACTATGCAGCACGGACGTAGCCGAAACTGCATAACGGTGTGAGTAGAAACGCTAGCAGCAACGCTCCTAGTGCTGCCATCTTCCCCTCGATTGCTGATCAAGTTTTCGCCCATTTAGCAGGGATGGCAGCAATAGAGAGGAGGATGGCAGCAACTGGGAAACGTCGCTGCTAGAGTTCCTTCCCGAACCATTACGCCGTTCGGGATGCGTTCGTACTGCACAGTTATCAGAGCTAAAAAGTTGCTCTGACTGGGATCTTCTCAATAACAAAAGAAAAAAATGAAGCAAGAGTGAAATCGGGATTTCGTTCTACCCTAGGAATTCGTCATCGCTTTCCACATCTAATCCATTGTTGTGATGAAAATAGAGTCGCTTTCTTCTGAAGAGTGGCTTCAATTCTGAGACGATCGATGTCCCGTGCCGCGATAGATGCCCCCCCCCCACTTGACTTCGAGCTGTTATGAACGCAAATAAGCAAACTTTTGGTTATGTGAGTTGCTTCAGTGCGGCATGAAGGTCGTGCCATTATGTACGTTGAGTTCCGCTGCTGTGTTAGTACTAAATATGGTATGCAAGAACGTATGCCGCACCTTGCAGTGACAGCTTATTAATTACGTTTTTTTTTTTCAAAAAAGGCTCTATATATACCCTGACACTCATAGTGCTCCTAAGTCTCACAGGAAATTTGTACGTTACGTGATGGCGTGATCAAGTAACGCGTTAAGATCGCGATTAGATTTTTTTTTTCGAAAGGGTTTGAAACAATGAGATGAGGTTGGTTGGCATGAAAATGTACTGCCAATTCCACACGTGGAACATCCTCTTCTAGCTTATCTCCTTTGCATCGTTCTCGTTCTTTCCTAGAACAGCTGCAAAATTGGAACAAACCAAGAGATGCAATAGATTGACCTCCAATGAATTTAGGCAGTGCTTACAAGGACCAGTGAAATCTGCATGCTCATTCGGCTTCTTTGTGATTGGGGCACGCTTTTTAGGTCTGACTTCGCTTGATCTTCTCTGAACTTTCTGCCCGCGGTGGATCCGAGGTGGAGCGTCGGTTCGCCACCGAGAGGCATGTGCGGCTCCACCGCGGATGTACTGCGGATCCACCGCGGGCATGTGCGGATCCACCGCGGGCATGTGCGGATCCGCCGTGGGCATGTGAGCGTCCACCGCTGGAACATGCATTTTCAAGGGACTGATTATTTTCTTCTAAAAATGGCCTTGTATCAAAGACCCTGTCGTGAGGAGGAGGAGGGAAATCCACGATGGCATTGGCGCTTCATCCTGCAAGCTTTTTTACATAACCGGATTCGAACCTACATACCTTCTCGAACTCATGTTTCCAAGCCCGCTCTCTTATCCACTCGGCCATGTGTGTACCTTGTGTGGAGGTTTTGTTGGCATTGATTACCCAACTAGCTCTACCACGGATCCACCGCGCGCATGTGCAGGTCCACCGTGATTATGTGCGGGTATGGCGCGGGAGTGACGTCACTCCTGATTGTTCACCGCGGGCAGGTGCGGATTTATCGCGGGCAACCGCGATTCCACAGCGGATTGATCTCCTACCGCGGATCCACCGCGGGCAGAAAGTTCAGAGTTGTTTCTAACTTTTTATCTCCTTGAACAGTTGCATACACATATTTTCTGGACATTGTCAGTCGTTTAAAAACGATGCGTGCCAAAAGACCACTAAGGTGAAAATGGGGAATACAGATGGATAGATTCTTATGTGAATAGTAGAAGCTCGGTCAACAATTAAACACAAGAACTCTTGGGAAGGAAGCAGCAACTCAGAGGATGATCAGGAAGGTAGATATCTACTGTCTCCATAACTTTGGCCCACCTCGCTTCTCCTTCTCACTTGTCCCAATAGTAAAACAAGAACTTATCGTGACCGGAGCAATCAGTAACACCGTGTGGATGCAAGAAAGCTCTATTTTGTTGGAGTGCAGACTTGAAATTCTCAAAAATTTTGGTTTATTGAACTAGTACTAAGGAATTCTTGTTGACAGCAATCAACATCATCAACAGAGGAACCTCTAGCGGCTGAAAATCACGAGTAAGGAATTGAAATACTCCAGTAAGGTCCACGGAACATTCTGTCCTTTCCAGATGTTTTTGCTATTCTGTTGCCAAAAGTTTTGTGAGAACCGATCATCCATGACAAATAGATCTGGCAGAAGTTCTGCACCTGACAAGGTGCACTGAATAGAAAACAAGCACAGTGATAGTGTTCAGTGGTAGAGAGTTCGGTGGTGCAAAAATAATTTTTGCTCACCTTGCAGTAGGGAAGGTTCGGATTCCGTTCACACGCTAGACTGACGAGATTCGGAGCAGTAGATGCTGGAATGAACAAAGCTACGGGGAAAAATCACCCTAAAAAATTAGTTGCCCATTGGTTACCTGTGATTGCTGAAAACAGCGTCAAACTAATGACATAGTACGTCCACAACATCGGACCACCCTACACTAGGCTACGCGTTGCCGTTAGGTTTGACAGCAATGACTGCAGAGGTAAAGACTAAAAAACAAGCAATACCATAAGAAAAAAGGAACTCTCAGGGTAAATGGTCGGATACAAGTGGCAGAAGGATGCGTTCAACTGGACAGGGTCGAGTTTGCGCAACACGCAATGACAGATCCGATGCCAGCTTAAGCTGATATCACCGAAACAATATCAGGTACGAGCGAAAGTGCCGCCAGTGAAAGCTAAACGTGTATGGACGGCATGTGACACCTCAGTGATAATTACGATTGCGCAAACACTGGTTTTGGATCAAGCATGAGGGGGATTTCACTGCTTTGAAAGCTACCTTTCCCTTTCCTCCAACAACGCCCACTGATGCTTAGCAGCTTCGGTATTGATCTAAAAGATCTTCTTCACACAAAGCAACAGTGCCTCGCGGAGGACAAATGCATTGTTTTGATTTCGAAAGACAATGATCATATGGAATAGGGTGAGGAACACCAATATGTCTAGGCCTAACTAATGCAGCAGGTATGAACGAATTGAAAATTTCGATTTCAAATAGGTCGAAAGTTCGGACTTAAAAAAGGGACAGAAAGATCCTTGCGGGATGACAAGAAGAGTTTTTTTCCTCCTTCAAAAATCAGGCTTTTTAATGGGTTTATGAAATAATGTTCAAGCTAATTAATTTGTTCGTTTTAATTCAGTCATTAATATGACTAGTAGGTACACATGAGGATAAGGCATGCATTACAACACCCTTGGTTTCTTATGCCACAATCTGGCACTGGCCATTGCTACCGGCAATGCTAGGTAACAGATGTACCTAGTGTGAACGGCTATCTGTGTATATAGTAAGTTAGTGTTGTGGGAAATTATATTGAGCTAGCGCCCCTTCGGGACGCTAGAAAGTGGGGTGGGGCAGCCACTTGGGACATGTGCAAACGCTTCACACTTGCCAAATCTCTAGAAAATTGTTAAAGAAGCAGAACCAATCTTCCAATGGGCCCAAACATGAAGTCCTTCTTATGAGTTGAGTATGAGCATGAGGAGTTCGTTCTCCGTCGTATGGCGTATTCGTGCGTATTCCTCACTACCGGGCTAACACGGACGCGTTCTCCATCGGCGGAACTGTATCCTGCCGTTCCCCACACTATTGGATAAGGCAAAATCGTATCCGAGTGTTTTCCAGACTACTGGGCCGCAGCGGGCCCTTCCTCCATCAGAGCGCCAGTATTCTGGCGCCTTCCTCACAGTTAGTGCAAGCCGGATCCGTTCTCCAGGGGCGGGTTTGCATCCTGGCATTCTCAACTATCGGACTTGAGTGAACCCGTATCCTGACGTTCTCCACACCATTATGCTACGACGGGTCCTTCCTCCATCGGTGGACCCGTATCCTGGCGTCCCCAACACCACTGGGCCACGGGGGGCCCTTTTTCTATCGGTGGACCCGTTCTCACAAAACTGGGCCACAGTAGGCCCTTTCTCCATCGGTGGACCTGGATCTCGGTGTCCCCCACACCATTGGGCCACTGGCGGGGCCTTTCTCCATCGGTGCACCCGCATCCTGGCGTCCCCCCGCACCATTGGGCCCTGTCGGGCCTTTTCTCCATCGCTGGACCCGTGTCATGGCGTTCCCCACAGCACTGGGCCATGGCGGGCCCTTTCTCCATCGGTGGACCTGTGTCATGGCGTTCCCCACAGCACTGGGCCACGGCGGGCCTTTTCTCCATCGGTGGACCGGTATCCTGGCGTCCGCCAGACGACTGGGCCACGGGGAACCCTTTCTTTATCGGTGGACCCGCATCCTGGCGTCCCCGCACCACTGGGCCATGGCGGGCCCTTTCTCCTTCGGTGGACCTGTGTCATGGCGTTCTCCACAGCACTGGGCCGTGGCGGGCCCTTTGTCCATCGGTGGACCCGTATCTCGGCGTCCTCCGCATCACTGCACCACGGCGGACCTTTTCTCCATCGCTGGACCCGTATCTTGGCGTTCCCCACAGCACTGGGCCACGGCGGGCCCTTTCTTCATCGGTGGACCCGTATTTCGGCGTCCGCTGCACCATTGGGCCACGGCGGGCCCTTCGCTGTTCCCGTATCCGTATATAATTGGTTGGATACACAATGTCATGCCTTCATATTCAGCGGCTTTTACTCTTTGTTAGAGCAGAAGCTTTCTCGAGACGAACGAATGTCGTGACTACACAATCGCCGCGAGAATTGAGCAGGGGATGCGGCAATAGCATCCACCAAATGAGGCGACCGCGTAGATCCAGCCTTCCGGAAGCTTCCGAGACGCTGCAACTCTCATAGCACCCGTCCATTTCTTCGTACAACTGGAGACAGCGTCACAACAGTGGAAGGCTGGTTTTCCTGCTGCTTACATTGTGCAGCCTGAAAGCTGTAAACACTCCCTCACTCCTATGCGGCGAGACCGCCAGCGAAGGTGATGAAATCACCATCCCGTGCATGCGGGAGAGCCAGCAGTGACGTAATTGCGGGTCTCGAAGCGGACGTGTCTGCGTCCATGGAAATCGGCCATTTCGCCCCACAGTCTGCGCCTCAAGATTGCGGTGTCTATGAGTGCCGCCCCGTATCTCTAACCGCTCTAGCCCCCTTACGGCGTTTTGTTTAATAGATGATTTAAGTTGAAAAGAAATTAATGAAAAATGTCTTGTGTCCGACCTTTTGCCTAAGTTTTTAGGTAGTTTTTTTTTCTCAGTGAGCTGCTTGTACACCTTCAAAATCTGAGACATTGCGTTAACGCTTGATCATATCACTAATTATTTGCCCTTAAAATTTCACAAGCCGTTACTGGACATAGTAAACAGGCACTGTTACGGCAGATCAATAAGCACAACCAGGTGGATTCTAAACTCGTTTAGTTTCAGAGTTTAGCGATAGCAAGCAGGGAACGTATATCACCGTAGTACCCACTCAAAAAATCCGTTTATTTATACTACCGTTCAATTGGAAAAGTGAAAAATTGACATTCAAGGTGCGCGAGCGCTGTAAGCTTTCAATCCTAGCCTTATTTGCCTGCTTTCTCAGACTCTGGAGTTGACCCGCTCAGATGGCAGCCGTGACTGCGCCGCCTAGCGAGCGACTGGAGTTTCAGAGTTCTTTTTGCAGAATGATATAAGTATGTCCAAGCTAGAGTTCTTCCGGAGAACGTACATTAGCTCTCAATCTGAGACGAGAGGGACAGCAATGCGTAGAATCTGGTCGCTTTCTTTCACAGCAATAGTGGTGGTCCTCACCATCACTATTGCTGTGAAAATGGAATGAAATTCCATGCGCGCTCATCTTTCTACTCCTTAAAGAATTTTTGTAGCATTGAACCTGCCTCTGCCGATTAGTAGCGAAAGCACAGTACTCCTCCTGTGGGGGTGACGATCAAGAGGTGCCCTCGTGTATTTCTCGCACCACCCTCTCACGTCGCTCGCACCTTTAAAGGCAGCACTCACGGGAGTTTTCACTTCTGAAATGAGTCGCTTACCATGTAGCCGGCCGCTGGACAATCGCAACAGTAAGTTGAACACCTTGAATGGCCACCTACCTGCGAAGATACTGCTGTGGACACGTATGCCGCTCTGGACATTAGGGTTCCGTCGCGCCAACTAACGCCTTTGACAGGGTGTGTGCCTGTGGTTCAGCAGGGGCGTGTCTCTGAAATTCGTACCATCTGCAGAGTTCCGTGCCGGGACCCATCACGGAACACTCGTCCGCGCTGTGGACACACATGAAATACCGCCATCTTTTTCTGTGTTTATCGCGTGTTTCACTCTATGTCATCGTTATCAATGAGTCCATCGTCCCTAAAAACCCCGATATACCGCGGAATCTTCAACACAAAAATTTCCGTGAGTGCTGCCTTTAACTGCGGGTGTCGTGTGAGTGCTGCCCATGTCAGCATCAGTTGTTTCCAGTTCATGTAGCCGTTCTCTTGAACCGAGTCATGCCGTCAGAAACTTCACGCGCGGCAGAAGGGTGTTTAAGGTGCACAGAGGAGGCATTCGGCCTCGACATCTGACCGAGCTGGTGCCTTTGTTCAGCAAAGCATTCGCATTTCCATTGCATGGAGGGTCTGCTCGTGCTTCAGGGTGGTCGGCCAACATTCCGCTCCATACAATGCCAAAGTTCGTACCAACGTACGATATGTTTTCAACTGCAATGTCGGTGGCATCTTCTTGTCGCAAATGACTCCTGATACCTGCCTCCATTTACTCCATGCGGCGTTTGCACTACATTCACCTTCAACTAGAGTGCTACCGTCAGCTGAGATCCGTGGTCCAAGATACGTGAAAACAGAGACTCCCAGAAGCTTGGTGTCATCGACAAGAATTGTAGCAGGGGTTTGCTATCCACATTCGAGGTACTCTTTTTATTTTCTTGATGCTGAGCCTCATCCCGTACTGTTCATGCCGGTGTTGTCAAGACTGCTCTTCCTGCTGGAGTTCCTCCCGAGTACTCGCGGCAATCATCACATTGTCTGTATAGGGGAGTGTCCACGGTGCTGTTGATTGGAGGTCGCTCAATATCGTGTCCATGCAGAGGATGAATATAGGAGGGGGGGGGAGAGCAGAGCCTTGGTGAACTCTCACAGAAACTCCGCACGGTGGTGATGCTCCTGCAGTGCATCTGACTGAGCTCGCGAAACTCTTTTACAGAAGCTGGATCCATCTCATGTATTACTCAGCGATCCCGCGACCACGTAGCGAGAGCCGGATCAGCTCACGGATAATAGGCCTTCTCGAGATGGAAAAAGGCTAAGTGCACAGTCTTCCTCCTCTCTCGGTGCTTCTCAGTCAACACCCGATTCGGGTGTATTGCATCGGTTGTGCTGCAGATCTTGACAAACCTACACTGTTCCGTGTAACCACAACGATAGCGCGGAGACGTCTCTCAGAATCCGTTCAAAGATCTTCATCGTATGACACAGTAGCTCATCTAGTCTTTACGCTGTGCAATCTGCAATGTCCCCTATCCCCTTCCGAATAAATACTGTGGTGCTGGTCGTTCATGGGTTGGGCAGTTTCCCCCCGGCTATCATTTCGTTGAAGAAAGAAGGAAGTCGGCATACTCCTGCACCTCCTGCTATCTTCCAGATTTCAGATGGTAGGTTATCTGGGCCGGGTGACTTTCCGTTCTTAATTTTAACTAGCGCGGCTGTAACCTCTTCCACATCGGTTGGTGGCACTGGTCCTGCCACCGAATTTAGCAATGGCATTGGCGGGTGAGGGAATTCTTCACTACACGTTGCATGATAGTGTTTGTGCCACGGATTGAGAATGTCAGGAACGCGATGGAGAAGACGTTCGTTATTATTGTTGGTCTGCACTACGTGCTCGAGATCTTCAGTAGCGCGTTGTTTCGATTTAGCAATACCGTGTATCTTCTTCTCTGCATCTGCGGTATCTAACTCCTCATACAGTGCTCCATATCTTACCACCTTTGCAGTTGAAACTGCTTTCTTCGCTTCGGCCTTCGCCTCTCTCTACTTACGCACGCTGTCGTCTGATCTTGTTCTCAGCCACTTCTTGTACGCATCCTTCTTCTTCCTCACTGGGACTTGAACCTCCACAGACCACCACCAGGTCTGCGGGCCGATAAACGCCCGCCCTAGTTTAGCGATACTAAGGAAGTCGCGAGCTCACTCAGTTATTACTCGTTCCAGCAACGACCATTTCGTTTTTGCGTCTCCAGCAGTTGCGGCCCTGAGTGCTGTCTTGAGAACGGTCCCCAACTCGGTCTTGTGTTCGGTCTGTTTCCACCACTTGATTCGTTTCAAGGGAACATGTGGTCGTTTCGGGCGCCGATGTTGAAGGAGCATGTCCATGACAAGGAGATGGTGCTGCGACGCGACACTGTCCGAGAGCATTGCGTTGGCACGTCTATGGCTAACTTTGTCTTGAGGTTTTATGAGACGATCTCCACTTGCAGGAACTCTTCCTCCGTAGGAATATGCTACAGGCAAAGCTGATATTTCCCTGTAGTTCTAGGTCAATTCCGCGAGAAGCATTCAAGTAGTGATGAACTCAACCTCGACTAGGGAAAAATTTCAACGAAATAGAACAAGAATAAGAAAGACTGATTTTGACAGCAATGCTTGTGTACTTATCTGGTCAGAACTCCCTTTCTTTTATTTTCTAGGTCATGCAGAACACTGGTTCTCCGCAAGCTTCCCGATGCTCGGCAGGAAAGTTCCAGTTGAACAACCGAGAGTCCAGTTGAATAGACGAAAAAAGAAAGCCTTCCTGAAGCGGAAGACGCATTCTCTAGGGTTTTCTTTTCACTGTAACAAGTAGCAAATTCTGTACTAAGACTTGAGGTCCTAGGTATGGAGTGGTGGATGAAGTCAGGCAGATCTCCGGGAATAAGGATCAAATTGAAAAAAAGTTTGAAAAAGCACTTGAGCGAAGAAACAAGAGGACCAAAAAACGTCTACGTCTGGTATTTCTGTTCACGTGATAAAAATCATTGTGAAACTTATTGGATCATATAAATTGACAAGATGAAAAGTGTTTCGAACTTCAAGGGATCTATGTTTATTTGCATTAAAATTTCACTGTAATGGCCAATCTTTGAATGATCTAGGCCTTTCTCTCCTTTCCGACACTCCTGTGGCTCAGAAAATCAAGTCAGTGAGTGAGAGCTTAATTTCATAGTCATTCACTTGCGTTAAGATATTGATCAGAGGCAGATACTGTAGCTGGAGATGGATACTGTAGCTTTTTTCCTAAACCTAACACTCTATGATTGCTTATGCCTTACTTAAGCCTGTGAATGGTTCGTTTCAGCGACTCAGTTCAGTAGGGCTCTTAATCGGAACAACAGTTTTTTTCACATAGTTTAATACGTAGGAAACTTATTTCGCGACGTGCGATAGCAACGAATTGCGATCATGTTAGTTCGGCTCCACATTCTAAATGAAACCAGAGCCAGAAAGTGCATAAAGAGCTTCACTCTTTCTTCCTAAATCTCTATTTTTTGAAATATAAATGTCTATCGAAGATGCACTCTCAAGAATTCTTGAGACAACACACACATGTAGCAGTGTGGTATAATACATGAAATGTAATGCGATCTTTCTCGATTTTAAAGTCCCATCCTTTTCATGGTATTCGGCACTACAAAGAAGGATATCTTCCTCGAACCACAGTTATATCAGGATTGTTTGGAAATGTTGAACTCGATTCATATGGAAATACTGCAAGCCGAAAGTAAGGGTCAGTAGTTGATAACAAGGGCGCGGCTCATCTGTGAGCCACGCTGTCGTCATTAGGTTAAGAAGATTTGAAATTTCATTCATTCAAAATGCGGGTTATTTCATTGTTTATTTTTATCAGCTTCGCTCTGCAGAGCCCGTGCCATAGATAGCAAAGTAAAATAGTGTTGAAAAGTAGAAATGGTTCTATATAAGAAGAAAATAAAGCTGTCAATGTCTGTATTAGCTCAAATATGAGAAATTGGAATCTGTCGAACTATGTTCTTTCTTTCAAATGGCGAAAATGCGCAACAAACAATTTAAAATATTTGTGCCTCCTACTAAACTCAGTTGTTTGACTCGTCAGCCTTTTGGCACAAAGAAATTGCAAGAATTCCCGTTTTACTTGTTGTCTATTTTCATCTGAAGATCATCGCTTACTATCATCCAAACAAGGCCCAATCTGCTGAATATCATTTCGATTAACAATCTCATCCTGGAAAGCATTTAAAGTGCGGTTCGTCTATATCAGTATTATGATCTTGGTACAAAACAGAACCGGAAATTTTGGTGTTGCTTTTATGGTACCAGAGCGCCAGACCGTTGTCTGGATTGGAAGCAAGAACTTACTATGGCCAATTAGGGCAAATTTTGAAATTCGTTATTGAAGCAGGATGTCTCTACTGACCGAAATTTTCAACATATCCAACGAATAGATATATCCTAGACAAACTTTCGGAACTTCCGCTGGTGACCTGACGGACCTGAAATCGAAGAAAAGTGATTCGCGCATTAGGGAGAGTCAACCATGACTCGAGGAGTAAGGCAAGGGATGGAAGGATGAACACCTCCACGAGTCCGCATAGCAAAAATGTAGCGTCATGAACGCCACCAAGAGCCCTTCCACCACGTAGCAGTAGCTACTCCGCTAGTGGTTTCTACCAAGTTTGCCCTCTGACTGTGCTACATATCTGCGTCAGGGCCCGTAGTAAAGTGTCATGATGGTGAGATGAACTCCAAAGCTCATCACCACGCTTCAGGCGATGATTGCGTGCCGGCTCACATCCACGAAGTATAGGATAGCAGATCTTTGCCAGCCACGTCACTGCTACAGCGTGCATGTGGCAACAGAGGAGATCATCGCCCTTATGGGAGGTGACCGCCTTCTCTTGCTATAGAAAGAGTGGGAGATGACAGAGTTTTGCAGATCTCGTCCGAGACACGCCCCACGTTGTCGCCTAGTGAACGCACCCCTTAGTCACAAGGAAAACAGTACCCCGATTTCGCGAGTTTCTGTGTTGTTTCGCGCCATTTCACTATTGGATATGAGTTCTAGGTCCCAAGAGGTGAGTAGACGCAGAGTGAGACGGTCGTGGTAGCCAATTCTGCGTTCACTCGCTTTTCCCACTATTTGCTAGAGAAGGCGATCAGCTCCCAGAAAGGGCGATGATCTACTCTGTTGCCACATGCATGCTCTAGCAGTGACGCGAATGGCAGTGATTTGCTATATCCTATAGCCCATGGATGTGAGCTGGCATGCAATCATCTCCTAAAGCCTGGTGGTGAATTTTGGAGTTCATCGCACAGCCATGACACTTTACTACTGGCCCAGGTTTCCAATTTAACGATAACATGGAGAAAAACTCTTCTTTGGTAAAAATCCGTCAAATTTCCGTATTTATGGAAACAATCCCAGGGGTACATTTCTCTGACTTGAGCTTTATCCGAAATATCCGGAATTTGACATTACGGATGTCATTGCTGGGGGATTCCGAACTAAATTTCGAAGAAAAAATAAAGGAAAAATTTTCGTATTCTGTTTACGGCTTCTCATTTGGCTAGCTGAAGTCAAGTTTGCACGGATCACTACAAAAATTGGACGAAAACATGCCATTTGATATGTTAGTTTCTTGGACCTATCTGTCTCGAAGCTCCGCGAAAGTACCGATACAATCCTTATCGTGTTATCCTTTCGGAACTTTCGCGGAAATTCCGAAGAAATCGACGCATGACGTCATATTTCCGAGGAGGTTTCGAAAATCGGGATCTGAAAGTATAATAAATCAGGCTCCACGGAAGGTCCGAAGGTTGGTCAGGAATGAAGCCAAGGATAGTGGTGGAATATATGACTTCCTTGTACTAACATTCGGAGTTGTTCTCCATTCTTTTTCTTCCTTTTGTTCTACGGTGGTTATCCCATTTGGTAGGAGTGCCTGCTTTACTGCTCCCTTGACACCATTTCGTTTACTTGGGGCGCCTAGACAGGGTGGAAAACAATTGTTTTCATGTTGTTTCAATACTGTGCTGTCGTGAAGCCTTATATGGTCGTGATTTCTTTTATCAGTGTTCGACGAGAGCCTCTGTTTTCATGTTGTTTTGAATCTTTCATTTTGAAATTTTGCAGGTAGTTTGGGGACTGTAGAACGAGCACTCCAAAAAGCAGTCGCGAAACCTCGGAGGTACCCTGCATAGATGCGAACAGTCCGAAGGCGAATAGCGAGGAAGATAGGCTTAATAAGGGGGAGCCTTGGTCCATGTAGGGATAGCTCTTCCGTTCCAAAAAAAGGCGTCTAAGCCATTCGGTCTTGTGGTCAGTCCGGCTGCAACGGCTGTAACGTCACCTGGTTACAGAGTGGTGAGCATTAGGTCTGGCAGCCGGAGTCCGATTAACAAGTCTGGAATTTTTGTGTGCTTTTGAACTATTTTTCCAAAAAGTTTCTGTCCAAGTCGACCATTTTGAGCTCCAAAGACGGTGATTTGCGGGTACATCAAGATCGAAAGCAACTTTAGAGAAGCTGTCGTCGTAAGCACGGAGCACGTCGCCTAATCATCGCAGGCCAGCTTTACAGAGCGCGTCTGTTATGGAGCATGAACCCAGGCCATTGCCAAGTGTCCCAATTGAAGGTGCAGTGCTCAGGCAATGCCAGCCATCCAGCCCAAATTATTCATCTCCACAGGTCTGAGGCGACGTTCCCTTTTTTGGTCGCGAACCAACATTATCGTCTAAAAGAGGCACGGAACGAATAACAGTCGCAAGGTCTTCGGTTGAGGCTCTCTGGGATGTGGAAAAGTACTCGAGTCATGCAGCCTCATTTCATCCATGTGGTGTTGATCAATAAAATGACTTCGTGGATGGAGCCATCGAACGCACATGTTCTTGAAAGGTCGGTGCCAAGAACTCTAATGCTTTTCAAGCATATCGTTTGCAATACATGTGGTTTCATTAACATTGGCGCGAAACTATCCCAACTGTTCACTCCATGCTTGCGGGTACCGCTACAATCCGTGCATCTCTTCCAAAGCCGGCGTGACGTGGTCAGCTTACACAGACGTCCAAGCTGTAGTATTCTGCAGGTTTTCCTGTGACGATGTCCGTAACGACGATGAAGAGGAGTCGAGCAGGCCTGTGAGGCACGCCATCGAGGATATGCTTTGCTCAGTTCGGCCGTGGACGCCACTTCCCACCCCGTTCGAACCCGTGTGCCTGATTAGCGGTTGTAAATGCGGATAGGCCTGAGCAATACAAGAAAAAAATGCTTCATCATATATATCAATATGGTACAGTACAAATGACCTCTACGGTTAAGGTAAGGAGATTGTGTTCAATTATCATACAAAGTTATTGCCACAATTGCTATGACACGTCGGGGAGTTTCCTTGGCTCCGATGCTCACTCAGCCCTGTCTACGGTAGAAGCTTTGTCTCCAGGCCTCATCAATCACTGGCAGAGGGGTTGCTGAAGAATGGGGATTTCTTCCACTCATATTTAAGAATATGCGTACATATATCCGGATAAAAGTAACTGCGACTCACCTACTGTCTTTCCTTTCTCAGCTTTCGAGTAGATAAATTGTGAAGCGTAGTGGTACTGCTCATATTTTGGACATTGATTGTACCACAGCCTGGATAAACAGAATAAATGTATAAGTAAATATACGTTGCTATAAATATGGAGCAAGAACTCAGAAGCAACCCCATTTTCAGTGGTAATCGGAAGGACTGAAAGAAGCAAAATGAGCCAAATATTGGGAAGGCGCAGGTGTGAACGTCTCACACAGATATCATACTTTGCTTGGATTTTGAAGAAAGGACGGTTTTTCTGCAAAGTTGCTCGAATTTCAGGAAAAGGAAACAGTTTCTAGGCATCCTCTGCTGCACTAATTCGCATACAGTCTGTATAATGGAGCGGGCTGACCACGGTACCAATATTTGGCGGACCGTAGCCAACTCCGCGGTCAGCCAAATAATTAAGCGCGGTCGGCCAGATACATATTGGTGCACGGCCAGCTCGCGAAACGTCCGCGATCAACCCGTCGAAATTATGTCGTGGCGTGCTGATAACGGCAGTAATAGTTACTGATGATGTGTGGATGACATTTTAGCGATCAAATTAAATATCAGACAAAAAACCTCCCCTTGTATTCTTGGAAATTGCGCAGTACAAACAGTTTTGGAAAATATAATAGAAAGGCCAACATCGCCAGGATTCATTCGTATTCTTCAGATTATGTGCTTAAAAGTTTTTTTCTTCTGTAGCCGTTCATAAAGTGCATATTATTGATGGCTAAGCTCACTTAATGAGAGCTTCACTCCAAAGATATCTAAAAACTAGCATCCACTCTCCGAAAGTTGGGTGGGTTCCACTTCTTCAGCAAAAAACGGATGCGAGATACTTCTCAATCTCTTCAACATCGTCAGAGAAAGACTATCGTTTCATAAACATCCTATTCATCGCTGTCACTATGTTCACAAAGGTTGTATGGTACATTGTGCGGGTTCTACGAGGCGAATTTGGTGACCGCGGACAGCACAGCGGTCAGCCAAATTTTTGACAAAGGACAGCGGTCAGCCAAACATTCGGCTAAGGACCGCGGTCAGGCAGCTCTCTGTGCGCGGTCAGCCCATTCCGCATCTCATGGCACCGCGGTTAGCCCGCGGAGCACACTTTGGTACGGCGGTCAGCCCGCTCCATTGTCTGAGTATCCCAGGGAGTCCCTCCCGGTGAACATTGTCTGCAATTGCGACCGCAGCGGTATCGGAACGCAGATCAGCCTTTTCGATCTATTTTTACAGCTTTTTCCGTGAGTTTAGATATGTACGTGGTGTTATTTCTTCCATTTTGATGTTTCGCTGCTGCCTCCTATCGAACCAGTCAATCGGCCGGCCGATACCACTGCGGTCGCAATTGCAGACGAGGTCCACCCAGGGGCACTCCCTAGACTAACAGACCATCTTTCCTGAACCCTACTTGAAGAAGAATGTGCGCGAGTTATCACAAATTGGTGTATAATACTATAGTTACGACCAGGTCAGGAAGCAGGCAATGATCACAACAGCATTTCTTTTTTACGTGCCACACAAATCTCAGTGAAGTGCAGAACTCGGCCTATGCATTACTTTGATCAAACTTCTGAGTGCATGAAAATTCAAAAAAAAAATCTTGCAAATGCGAGTGCGGCAGTATCAGCAAAGTACTCTATATCGTCATGATTGCTAGCGTAGTCCAGAGAATTTGCAAAGAAGTTCACAGTTGATCGTAGTAGTTGGTGTGCCAGCTGCACAGCTTATAAGTTGGGGCTAGGCCACAAAAAATGGGTGCGTGCGTCAGACGCTAGCATTCATTGCGAATGCGTGCATCTCAGCCTTTCCGTCACGCGTTCGCACGTCTGACGCACGCATGCAATGAGCGCAAACTACCCTCATTTCTCAGGCATAGAAAGGCATCTTCTCCTTTGCATTTTGAAGAACGTCTCTTGGGGTTCCCATATCTGAGATTCTTTACCAAATATTTCACATTACCACTTGTACATCCCTCAACAGATCCTATCCGTTCAAGGATAAATATTCAGTACTTGGTCGATTCTTCAACCCTTTTCACTGGATCCTGATATGAAGTGGAGAATGATCCTTATGAGCCGTTGTAGGAGCTGTTCACTTTTCTGCAGAGGAGGATCGCTATTGTACTGTTAGGAGGACATTGCTGTATAACTCGTGCGCAAAAATATGCAACGATGTACGCTAGTGATGCATGGGTAGTCGAAATCACCATATACTACATAAGACAGTTTGCCACCCGTCAGCAATATTGAGTCTACTTCTGAATGTGTTCAAAGACAGTTTTATAGGAAACTTGTTAGTTATCATGGACAGGTTTGGTAAATGAGCATAGTTTAGAACCTAAAATTGCGTTCAGACTTCGTCCTGTAGTCAACGTTTTAATCCAAACGCGGGCGACGGGTAACGAATTTAACGAAGTCCGAAATCGCACTCCTCACTAACCGCGCCTTTATGTCAGAGTAGTTAGGGGAAGAGCAAAAAGCGCAATTTCAACAGCTGATCGCTTAGATTCTACAAATTCTTCTGCACCATCTTGTGCAACAATAGATACGACGTAAGTCAACGGTTTTCACGTCGATGCTCCTTAAGATCATCCTCGCACATCCAGCTCTTTGGAAGTCGAGCGATGGCGCCAAAAATCACATCTCATAAGAAAGATGTTGAGAGTATGGCTCGCTAATCGAATGACGAAGCGACAGGGTGATTTCCACCGTAATCGCCGCAGTATCAGTAGCCTTTAAAGATGAAAACCGGGTTGGCGTTTCCTGTTCGCCAATACGATACGCCACGAAACGCTCATCCATCACATTTTGGCTGATGGCGATACACCGCGACTGATATCAGCGGCACAAAAATAGACGAAGGAAGTGACTGAAACATCGGACGCAGTCATCTATGGCCATGGTTGTTTGAACCGAAAACCCGAAGAGCAGAAGAATGGCAGGTGGTGTGGGATGGGGGTGTTTTTGATTTACTTGATCGTGAGAAACCTGTTGTAGTACCAAAATTCCAACTATAAAGAAAGTTTCGACATACATCATGAACAAAACATAGGTAATGGACATCGCCTCATGAAGTCACCCTTGGAAGGCAACGCAGAAGTAATTGATGTGCATTGCGCCTTCGCAGAATTAAAGCCAGCACTGAAGCCAATGCAAAGGATTTTAGGTCAATTCTCGGAATGTTCTGGAAGACTGATCTAGCGAGCTCATTTTCCAACCTTTCAGATCCTTCCTCTCCAACTTCGCGTAAAGAAAACCCAGCATGTGCCATGTTATCTACGTCTCCTTCATATAAGCTCCAGTCAGCCTAACAAGGAACGAAGAGAAACTAAGATTAACTCTCGGATGGTTGAGCGGTCGAATAGGTAGACTTACAGGGAGAGACTGGAGGTAATAAAAAGTATGAAACTTTTTTCGCAATCTCATACCCATCCTGAAGAGTTATGCAGCACTTTTCCGGGCTGCCCAAACCAGCTAAATTTGACCTTCGGAATACATGTATTCTGCCGAAAACATCCCCAGAAACTATCTACAATCGGTAGGTCTAGAGAGTGTGTTCGTGACTTAGTCTGCAATTATGGCTGCGGCGTGGCATCGGCCGGCTGATCAGCTGGTTCCATATAATTTTTTACAATTTCTTCTGTAAGTTCTAATAATTCAGTTGATTTTGTAAGCTTCAAGCGAGGTTAGCAACTGGTTTATTTCGGCTTACGTTTCGGCAAATCGCCATCTTCAGAGCCTGAAATGGGCGACTCGATAAGCTAACTATCCGGTCAAATCTCTACAGAACTACACAAACGAAACGCTAAGCCTGCTTTTCAATCATGAAGCTAGCTGCTGTACCAAACGCTCACCACTTTGATGTCACTAGAGTGACGTTACTGGAGCGACCGCTAACTGTCCGCAATACCAGATGACTTGGGCGTACACTTCCGGATCAGAAGAGTAATCCCAGATATGGCGCAAGTTCCCGTGTGATAGAGAGGCATTCTTCCTTGCGGTTCATTTTTGGACTTTTCGCGTGAATCCACAATGCCTCCAAAGTTTTGCGAGCTGATGTTTGAGGTTCTCGCGCTAATATTTTTACAGTAACTTCGAAATTAGCTCCGCCATGTCGTACCCTTCTGTGAGTGCCTAGTGGCGTAGTCGTACGAGATTTTTCTTTGCCATCTAGGTGCTCTTTCATGCGCGTACATAATGGGCGTGCCGTTTCGCCAACATACTCTTCACCACAACTCTTGCAAGAGACCAAGTAGATTACTCCCGAACTCATGCAATCACCTTTCCTCCCTTCAGGGCAAACAACGCAATTAGTTGTGGGACATATGCGGTCGTACAGTCGGTTTCTGATTAGTTGGCGTTTGAGGTTATTCGGTGGTATTTCTGCAACCGAAACATATTTATCTAGAGCAGCCCTCCTCAGACACTGTCGAATGGCAGTGCTCACTTCATCGGATATGAATGGCAGACAGAAGTGTATTTTATCTGCGTGCGTGGAATCGCGACATTGTCTCACTACTTCTTTGCGCCTTCTGGACCTAGATATCTGGTTGGTGTATCCGTTCATCGCAGCAACTCGGCGAGCAAGTGCTAGCGATTCCTCCCTCTCCTTAAATCCGCTGCAAACTCCTGTTGCTGTTCGAAATATGTTGGTAACAATAGCTTTCTTTGCATGAGCAGGATGGGCAGAGAGAAAGTGAACTAGGATATTCTTGTTACTTGGTTTACGGTAACACTTGGTCCTGCAGACACCGTTGGAAATGTTAATCTGGCGTTCAAAAAGGAAGCCAATCGTTTTTGGGTGTGTCTCTCGTGAGCTTTATGTGTTCGTATTGTTCATTCATCAGTTCAAAGCATTTGTCCATTGCAGCTTGAGTAGCGCAGATGACAAAACAATCATCAATATACCTACAATAAAGCGGAGGACGGCATTGTAAGACTGGGGCTTCAATCCTGGACATGAAAGCAATTGCTAGGGTAGGAGCCAACCTCTGACCCATCGCCAAGCCCCTGATCTGCGCGAAATGTTTACCGGACCAACTGCATGTGTTGCAGTTAAGGCATGCTTTCAGAAGGACCATAAGTTGAGAAACCGAGAATCCGTACAGATTGATGCTACCTGCGTGTTCATTGAGCATCTCTAGAATCGCCTGCATAGCAGAACCATTTGAAACATTAGTGTAGAGCGCACTGACGTCGAATGATTCCATGACAGAGTCCTCGGTAATATTCGTAGTACACAGCCGATCAAGGAACGCGCGAGTATTTGCGAGATGGGCAGGAATGTAGTTCAACAATTGTGCAATTATTGTGTTGAGGAACCACCCTATTCTATCCGTTGGCCCTCCCACACAACTGATGATGGGTCTGACTTTGAAGGTGGAAGGGTCGCTGGAGTTCAGATCAGTGTTCGATTGAAGCCTGTGTGTTTTGATAAGGAGATAGAGTACGGGACAAACGGGTAGTCCTAATAATAAATAAGTTCTAATAATGTTTGTGGTGTGATTCCTACCACTTTGATCTTATCTGCTGTCACACAAAGATGCATGCTGCGGCGTCTTCAGGTCGATCGAACAAACCGATCAGCTGGCCGTAATTGCAGACAAAGTCATAGATGTACTCTCGAAGGAATCGGGCTATAAATCTGAACAAGCTTTGGAAGTTACAGCACTATTCCACTTGTTCTGTGTCAAAATCTCAAAGTCAAAAATTCCTCTGAAACCTCGTCTAAGGGAGTTATTTGACATGCTGATCACGAATATCACACACATTTTGTACCGTAGCCCCATTTGGGTAAGGTTACGGTAGAGTCAGGGTAAGTGGGGCATCTCACGGAATCACCTGAATTTTTGTCTACGGGGGTTATTTGACATGCTGATTACGAATACCACATTGATTTTGCAAATTAAAAGCAATTTGAAGTTCTCCTTTGGACTGCACTTCCCCGTACCCCTACCGTAATCCTACCCCAGTGAGGTTACGGCACGAAACGAGTGTGATATTCGTGATCAGCATATCAAATAACCCTCCTAGAAAAAATCCAAATGATTCGTTGAGATACCGTACTTACCCTAGCCTCACCGTAACCTCACCCAAATGAGGTTACGGTACAAAATGAGTGTGATATCCGTGATCAGCATGTCAAATAACCCCCTTAGACGAAGTTTCAGAAAAATTTTTGATTTTGAGATTTTGGGGCAGAACAAGTGGAATAGTGCAGAAGTAGTTTCACTAAGATGGTGAACTTGAAACAACTTAGCGCGTACCTTATGGCAGAATTTTTCTAAAACGCTGCTCTATTTGGTTTGAACTTGCCAGAAAAATGTGTGGTCTGTTAGTTCAGAGAGGGCTGGCGGGATTTTGTCAGCCGTTACAACCTTGTTCTGCAGCTGATCTAATTTTTATACTTTTTTCTTTTTTTTTTCTGAAGGTGTACGTAGATATTTGGTGTGATTACTCCATAGACGCATCCCGAGCAAGAGTGTGCGGAATTTTCCGTTTCGCGTTTTACGCTTTCCATTCCCGCCCATTTTTGGCCTTCCGTTTAACGTTTTATTGGTTTTCGGCCCAGAAAACCGAAAATCCCAGAAAATTACGGAGGGAGGAGGATCGTCGTTATACGTTATACGTGACAAAAAAAAGCGGTCAAACAGGAAGGTGTGGTGAATAGATGTAAAATTTCCATTGAAAAGTGCCGTATCATGATAAGAGACAAAACGAAAACTTCAGTCAGGTTAACAGATGCTCATACCGTGATTTCCGGGCGTAAAACAAAATAGGTGAACCAACCAGGTGATCACTGTCTACCGAACGACGAACCACCTACATATCAGCGGCGATTTTGAGTTCACGTTGATAGTGGTTCAGACCAAATTATGCTCACAAATTACGGTGGTGTTTTCTGCTCACCGGACTGAAGTTTTCATCTTTCTGACAACAACATCAGGCATCCTTGCGAAGCAATGCCTGACATCTTTTTTGCACTTTTCACACTTCACAGCTTCTCGTATGCTTAAACATTCAGTAAGAAAGATTTTTATTGATTATATGACTCTGATAATCTTTCATGGCTGGTTGAAGGATGAATGCTCCTCGATCTACCTATATTCTAGGCGTGTGGAGTACGTACCATCAGTGGGTATGAAATGGGTGTGTATCATCGTGAGGGAAAATTGGGAGTTACCAAGCCACCATGATGGGCGTATTGATTGAATCCGCCAATCGCAACAGTCCGTTAACGCCCTATTTCCCCTCACGATGATACACACCCGTACGAAGTTACTTAATTACATGAAAGAGTCGCCGTTTATGCTCATTAAGGAGATATCTAGAAAATCCAATGGTAGAGGAAACTTTTGGTCACAAACCTATGCTTGGGCAAAATTTTCCGTTTTCCGTTTCACGCTTTCCATTTCCGCCTATTTCTGGCCTTCCTTTTTCCATATCTCTTCCGCACATGCCTAATTCTTGGGCATCCTCACATCGACGGTAATAATGTTGTCGCAATTGCGGACAAGGTCACTTCATCGGACCTCTCCAAATTAACAGGCTATAGCTCCTCACAGAGAGCACCGCAGCAAGTAATGAAAACGGAATTGTGAGCAGGGTCACGAAATACATATGACGGTGAGCAACTCGTCACGAACGGCGAAATCCGCTTGGCATCTTTCTCTTATTAGTGCCATGGGAATGGTCCAGTCACTGAGCTGCATCACATATTTTCACATTCCTATCTGCCCCATACCATTGACGATATGCGACGCCGAGTCATGTGCGTTTTTCTACGTCACTGGACCAGCATGCGGTCACATCTACAGTCTTCTCATGCGGAACACTTTGCGGTGTAATTTCGATGGAACCTGCCGAGTAACCAGTTCATCTTCACGATTGCATGGTTTCCTACAAGTCTACGGTAATCAGTTCATCCCCACGATCACATAGTTCCTGAGATGTCTATAAGTGAAATAAGGGTGTGTAGTTGGGCTTCCAGTGAATAATTTCAGTAGAATAGTTGGGCTTCCAACGGATGATTTCAGTAGAACAAGGTGTTATCTACTAATATCTCTAATGGATGCCTAATATTCTTCTTGCTTATCAGCAGATCACTCTAAACCATTCGTATACCTACCGGCAAACATTCAAGAACATTGGTAGTGCCGGTGGATTGCAGAAACGTTGCATTCTTGGATAGTCGTAGTCGCATTTGCACTGCTGCGTGCAGTGTGGGTGCATATTCGGATCGCATTCAGGCGTACATGGCACAATCTTGGACAGCTGGAAAGTGAGGAATATTTTCTAGATCTTTTAGCCTCGGAAATGTCTCAAGACTGTGAAAAGTCAAATCTTGTAAAGTGTGTCGAGTACATTGCAAGCAACACCAATTGAAATTTTGCTCCCCAAGATTTCGCAGCATTATAAAGGACTTTTCTCGAATTTTTGAAAGTACGCATAAATACCGTGACAGTGGCGAAATGGGCTAGCACCTCAGGGATCTATGACTTGCGGATGTACGTTGCTCAGCCCAGGATGTGGGTCACGATTAGACGGAAAGGGGCGGGTCATCTCTGTGATTGGACCACTCGTAGGAGATGCCAATCACAGAAACATTACCCACCTCGTTTCGCCTCATCATTATGACTCACATGCGTCAGCGCAATTTAAGCGCGATGGGACGAGTTGTGGATTGCTGCGCACACAGAGATGAAATTGGGACTCCTGCATTATAAAGTGATGTCCGTTGCTCGGGTATTTTCGAGATTTGTCAAGAACTGCTAGCATTTATCCTGGCGCTTCGGGTGTCCACGCCGGACGCTCCTAGCGGTGAAACGGTGAATTTTTGCACTGCGCCTCGACCGCACGTGACCGCATCCTGCGCATCTCGGGGTGCCAACCCTCGCGATGGGTAATGGCTTCTACTGAGCCTCAGCACGCCGAAAGAGTCGTATAAAAATCCAGTCTCTGTGGAGGATGAAGAGTATACATAGTTTGACATATACCTGTTAGGAAGTGACAGGGGACAGGGGGGAGGTGGTGCATTCCTCCACACCCCAAGAATTGGTCGCTAAATTTTTGATATCCTTTGGAAACAAAAATTCTGTATTGGTTCATTTTTGATTGTTTATTCTCATTGTTATTTTTCACATATTTACTTTTTATTCTTTGATACTAGAATTATTTTTGAAGGATTTTTTGTTATTTGGTCGGAGTTCTCGGAGTGAGGGAGTTGCAGCTCCTTTCTCGCGCATCTTGGCCCCCAACTGCTGCGTCCGGCACCGCCCGCCGGTTCACCGGATTTTCTCTTCGAAGTAAAGAAAAGGCACATTCTGAGGCGGGACCCCGCGCGAGATTTGAGTGAAGAGAGAGGGGATATAAAAAAATATGTAAGTAACGACGATGATAATACGACATGCCAACTCTGGCAGATAACAGAAACAAGTTTTGGTAATGTTCATATTTCATTTGGTGGCGTTGAACTCTATATTCAGCAGTGATGCGTATGAAAACGGAATGCCTGGGCGTCACTTTACACAAATTCGCTTTTCACAATCGATTCCTCATTTTCCGAATGGCCACAGATCTAAAAGGTTTCTATGCATGAAAGAAACCTCTCTGAGAATTTCTTCGTAGCTTTTGCTCTTCAATTCCTCCTCACTTCCATCTCGATCTCTTCGACTATGCTTTCGGCGTTGTGCTTGGCTACTCCTGCAAAGCTCGGGATTATGAAGGGATGAGTGTGTTAGCGAAGAATGAATGAGAGAGGAGAGGAATCAATGGAAATATTTAATAACGTGCATCGTTAAACTCAAGACCTGTGATATTGGCTCATTGACGAAAAGCGACACCCGAGTAGTCGGAATGCCGAGCTAATTAGTATTAACTTCATTGGGAGCTCACTTGTTGCTAATACAATGGTGTTTGTATGTGGGACAGAACTTCTTGATCCTCTGGAAATGACGGCTGCTCATCGTTAGCTTCTCGCCGGACCAAATGCCGACACAATAGTACTCATAGTTCGGCCTGTACGCAGCGCAGTACACACCCTTCTCTGCGTAGATTTTTGTCTGAACCAAAATAGGGAACTCGCACTAACATTGAACTTCATGAAACAATTAGCGACTCACACTTCTTCTCACGCGACCAATTTCTATTTCGGGAAACTCGCGCACTTCTCGGCTTTCCCGACTCGTATCGTTCTGGCAGCGGACAGTTGTGAATACAGAGGCACAAAGTAGCAACTCCACTATATGTCTCATCAAAGAATACGAACTGAAAACTGGTCCATAAAAACGGGATCTGAGCACCCTAACGTGACGACTCACAAAGGAAACTGTTACTTTTAGAAAGCGATCGTTTCTCCAAACGGTAATCAGCAAACATTGCCTGATCGGTATTCACACTACCACAGAACAGAAAAAAAAACATTTTCAGTTCCCAAGTCCGGTCGTCTTTCAACCACGACATAGTAGTCAGTGCGATGGATGAACTTTTTAGTCGAACATGAGATTGTCAGTGATATTCTTTATTGTGTTACCTATGTTCAGCATGCTCTGAAAGCGAATTGCTGGATGGTACGTTGCGGACTGGTACGAGTATATCTGGCTACCTTTTCTTCCTGGACTCAATACTCTGCCATTGTAGGAATATACATCTTATTCTACTAATGGTGATCCGTGCAATGTTACTCGACTAAGTGTTAACATCTGGGTGAACAGTACTTTGTGGATAGTGAAGCCAAGGTGCCTTTTGCCTTACTTTTTTTTTCAAGATCCATCATCCTTCACTGTATACTTGTGGTGCTACCAGCAATTATGGCCGACCATTCTGGTGTATTGGATAAATAAATAAATAAAAACTGGCCAACGTTTCGACGGTCTCGCCCTCGTCAGAGAGCGAAGGGATCGAACGATCTACAGCGGACGTCAATAGCGGTGGCCCATCCGTGGCAGAGGACGCCCCGCAACCGCGCCGCGGGCGCCCTAACTGATGTCATCTGCTGCGCTTGTGCTTTTTCTAGCAGCTTTTCTACCCGATCTTGAGGATTTTCGACAAAAACGGGAAGAAAAGCACCTAAAAATTTTTTATTCATTCCGGCGGCAGACGACGCCGATCCCGGCGCTCGCGATGCGGTTGCGTGGCGTCCTTCTAAAGGCCGTGAATGAGCCGCCGCCATTTATAGTGGAGTCGTTTTGACTTTGCGTTGTCCGCGGTAGCGGCCCCGCTGGCATTGAAGCACGCAGTGCGGTTGGTCAAACAGTTGACCCACGATGGATCCGGCTTCTTCGACGAGTTTTATCATCTTTTCCCTTCTTCATTTGTTCTAAGAGCTGAGAAAGAACAATATAAGGAGAAACAAGCTACAAAACTCTTCAAAGATACTAGATGAATCATAAGTCAACTTTTTGACCGACCGCGGTGCGTGCTCCAATGCCAGGGAGCCGCTGTCGCGGAAAACGCACTGTCAAAACGACTCCACTATACGTCCACTATATTATGGTAGCCGCGCGACGAAGGCGAAGCCGCCGAAACTTAGGCCAGTAAAGAATAGCACTGACAACCTTGTGTTCGGCTAACAAGTTTATCAATCAAGCATTTTCAGTTTCAGTAGTAACCTCCACTGTTCGAGCTCAAAGCAGGGTGCAAAATCAGACAGGGTACAGAATCCTCACCCACTGGCAGCAAAACTACTCGAGACGACCTCTAAGGAATGCTTCTTAAAGGAGTCGTTCATCCGAGCTTGTCTCTTTAGAGTTTCCAACAAAGAAATTCTGTTGAGAAACCGATCTCTACGAAGCGAAGGGAAACTAACAAAATTCTCTGACTGGGAAATCACTAGTGATTTGAAAGCTTTCCAGGGAAGGCAAAAGAATGGAAGTCAAACATCTATTTCCTTCTCGTAAGTAAACATGGGTAATCTTGCAAAAGCAAGAAGATGAGAATATCAATGACGAGTAAACGCGAAATTCGCGCACATATTAAAAAAGGCATGAAACAGCTCCTCTGACAAGCACGTTGCCAGTGAGGCAGCTGTGTCGTCTGAAGTTTTGGGAAACTGATACACATTATTATAGATTTGCTCTGAAAAAAACTTTTCTGGTCGGACGCCAGCACCATTTTCAGCGGCTCTGTTGAAGTTTCCCGCAACAACTAAGCACCACTCAAAATTGTACCAGTACTGAGAGAATGCGCTGAAAACTAGAGAGGATTTGAGTATTCCGCCGATTGTACGTGTGCCGTAAGTTGATGACGTCCGATTCCCCCATTTGTAATAATCTGACTCTCTTGTTATTCGGTACTAAAGAGCAACACTCAGAGACTGACTTTGACTACGTCCCCATCGCTATTGGGTTCAAGCGCGAAACTTCTAGAATGAATTTTTACATTATGTATCGCACTAGTTCAAGTTTGACAGCGCACTTCGAGGCAAGTGTGGATTATGCGTCTTTTAATGATAGAATGACGTCAAAGGGTCAAGTAGTGAACTTGCGCCAACAGAACGACCGCGAGAAGAGAAAAACAGGTGAGAACTCAGTTTCTTCAGGGGCGGGCGCACCCATCGCTCTTTTTATATACCACCACATGACAACGAGACTATTTTATGACAGTGGGCTGACCCACAAAAGTAAGAGAGGTGACCACAACCGAAACTGTTACTCAGCGTTCTTTTAGAAAATCAAACACAATCATCTTCGCTTGGCACACCAACGATGGAATAAAAAATACAGCAGCATAGTGATAGAAAAAAAGCCAACCACACTATAATGCTTGGCTCTCGGTTAGTCTCTGGGAGAACATACACCACCATGATGATCGTAGATTTTGGTTTGAATCGTTCGAAAAAAAAACCGAAAAAGGAGAGGAAATGTTAACGTAGTTTGTGAAAAACCTTTGTTGAGATTTTTTTTTTGCTCAGACATTTGGAATGAAACCATGGTAACAGCTGAAATCAAAGGGCAAGTTCAGCACAGTGGTAGGAGGACCACCACAGAGTACACGGCTTACACCTTGATCCTCTTCTCATGCCAACAGGCTTCCCCTGTTAGGCCGGGAGAATGGTACCATATCTTTTGGGGTAATACAGAACGCTAACTTATACATCGACGTGATCGAAGCCGACCACTTCGAAGTATTTTCTTCTAAGTTGAAATTTATTGATATCATTACTGACACCATCATAACAACTAAAATTCCATTTACAAAAAAAAATACATGCAACATCAACATGGAAAGAAATAACAATTTAAGAATTCACCTTAGCAGAACAATACTCTTTTGAGAGGAACTATTCACAACATCTGATGCTCTAGCATTGCTAAAACCTCGAAGGTACTTCAAAATAACATCTCTACAAATCTCCCTATATTCACATGATCTGATTAATGCAGTTATTACCTATACTGATAAGTCGGTGAGCATTTTCTCTACTGTCGGCAGGGCATCGTAGAACAGCTGCGTACAGTCGCCGTGTTCACTAGCATCGCCCATACGGTCAGCCAAATCGGAAAGGAATGCGTCGAACTCTTCGTACTTCGAAACGTTCTGAAGTTGTAGTTGTGAGATAAGGCCCTTATTCAGAGAACAGGTACAGTCTTGAAAGTACTTTGGATCAACATTCTCTGGTATTACCTCATGACTAGAAGGAAAGTATTACCGTCCATTGTAGTTGTGAGATAAGGTCCTTATTCAGAGAACAGGTACAGTCTTGAAAGTACTTTGGATCAACATTCTCTGGTATTACCTCATGACTAGAAGGAAAGTATTACCGTCCATTTGTTCTGATAATGTGAGGTTACAGTTGCCACATACATGTGACACATTCAAAGAAAAAAGGTACACGTTAAATCAAGGGAAAGGAGATCAGACCAACTACACCACTACTACTGCATGAAAGCACAGATAGGTAAGAGATGCTAAAGCTACATTTATAGTACGTCAGAGTTCGATCCGGTAGGATAATAAAAGATACGCACTGATCTTCGTTATCCGACGATCGATACGTATCACTCGTTACCCGACCGGATCGGACTCCGGCCTACTAAAAATGTAGCTTAAGAAAATGAGAGGAGGTCGGCTGAGATGGACTATGCCGCACTCCTCTATCCAAACCCGTCCCACTCTCACTACAATTTATTTTGATACTTCAAGTCATTTCAAAAGGAGAAACACTGATTTTGAACTGCTGAGGTTGGAGTCTATGTAATTTGTACCATACATAGACTACGCATTCATGACAGAGCGGAACCAGTGAACTATTCAAAAGTTTATTTATTTATTAATACATGGGGAGACCATGGGGGCAGAAACAAAAATAAGATAAAATAAAAAGTTGAAGGACTGTGGTAGATTACAATGGTGAAGGAGAGATGGAAAAGGTTTCCAGTGGAGACGAAAAGTACTTTTCTCAATTTCTCCCTAAAAGACATCTAAAAGATAAAAACGAACGTATGAAAATGCTCACCAGTTCTACTTTTTTCACAAGCTCCTCAAACTCGGCTTCGTCAAAGTCCACAGCTGCACTATTTTCTAGATTGCTAATATCATCCTTAAAGAGGTTATGGATTGAAAGCAAATACTAGTTTCTGTTTCGAATTTCACCTGCAATAGATGACAGCTAGGAGAATTTTGAATGCATGTGGCAAATCATGCCATTCGCTAAGCATAAAACCGTTGTAAATTTCATAAGATCGATGAAAAAACGCATCGAAAAACGCATTCGTTTTTTTTTTGTAAATCCGTGCATTTCTCAATTTCTTTGAGCGTGGTGCTAAAATATTATCGGTTCTCCAATGAATGACGAGCTAGAAGCAAAAAAGCGAAACCCACCTCCAAAGTATTCAGTTTGTTGTCCAGTTCAGCATACTGACAAACAAGTTCACCCATTTCGTTCAGAGCTTCTGATGCCAAATTGCGGTCTGCACGTACCTAGACAACAAACTTCTTCAACCTACAATCAACAACCGACGTTTTCTGAGAATATAAATATGTGCTCAGACAGCCATCTACAGGTAGCGGCGTAGGAAATTGCTGATACTCATTACGTCAAGTAGGTGAATTCTAACACTTACGCCTTTTAGACAGATAGTACAACATTTGCGCTGAACATCAAGTATGTAAGGTAGAATATCTTGTTTCATAGTGGCTAAATGCGGATAACATGACGACATCTATCCTGAGAGGTATGTTCATGTTGCGCACCATAAAAACCAGTATACCTTAGCGTAAACTAAGAAGAAATAACTTTGTCCAGGTCACAGTGTCGAATAGTTAGTGCATACGAAAAACTCGCTACGTCTCTCTGATATATGTACTCTCTACGCGATCTTCCACATTACACGAACCGACATTCTAAGCGGTTGGCAACAACCCTAGCTTTTGAATGAATGGAGCAAAGGAGAAAAATGTTCTAGAATGGTAATGTAGATCTGTGAAAGTTCCTGAACCACTCAGATATAATGAATAATGACATACCTTCTCCTCTATAGTTTTACATCCGTGCTCAACTTCAGCAAGAACCTCTTCGCACTAAAAAAGTTGTTAGAAAAGGAGACATCAATTCACTGAAAAGGTTCAGCAACCATATTTCATATTGAAGATTTGTGAAAATATAAAAACATTTTGGTATGTTCGGATTTTATAGGATTCTTTCGTTAATCATGAAGAGAAAGAAGTATTGAAGACAAATTCCGATGGTAAACTTTTGTTGAATACAAAGCTCATGTTTCACTAAGAATAACAAGTGAACCCTCTATAAGCACTCGACGTCCGCCAAACTACGTTCAACATGACTTGAAGCGAGCAGCATCTCAAGCATGCAAACAAGGTGGAATCTACCATCTTAGGAAGAATTCTATCATCTCTTCTTGCTGAGAATAAGAACAGATTTCAAACAAACAAGAGAAACACTTGGAAGTTTCACAGGAATCCGATATCATCGTCAAGAAATGATGGTAACTCTGACAACTCGTAATGAAACGTACACTGTCACATGCATTTTGTAATGCTTATCTCAAAAACGCTTTCCTTACCTGCTGCAAAGCTCTGCGTGAAGAACTGCGAGGCACTGTTCCCGTCTGTTCAAACCGGTCAAATTTGACTTGCGAATTATGTACCACTATAAATACACGCGAAGTGTTTCGAAGTGGTCAACTAGTTCCAGGTAGTTCCACATTTTCAAAGATCTTTTAGCAGAAAATATCCAGGATCCAATTTTGGTTGACACGACAAATATGCTCAAAAATTATTTCGAATTGGTCAATTAATCCGAACTAATTGAATCTTATGGAACTTTATTAGATTCAGATAGTCTCACGCGATCTTTTAGTGAAGTACGTCCCGGAGGCCAGATTTTGGCTGCCTTGAGCAAGGAGGAACCGTATCACGTATGTAACCAACTCTTCACAGAGAGCACCGCAGCAAAAAGAAAAAAAAACAAAAGACGGATTTGAGATCAGCGCCACAAACTGCAATTGACAATATATTCATCTCGTTACAGGAGGACGGACACCTCAAGTGCCTTTCTCTTGTTAACCATTCCGTCTCCTACCAGTTGGGTTAGCGAAACTGACGCCATGTGGTGCAAATCACGGCTTAGATCACCCTCCGAAAGGACGAAACAAAATATATCTGAGAATCCAGTACGCTTTAACGGGCACGACTTTTGCAGAAACACCAAAATGAAAAATACCGAGGAAAAGTGTGCAGCACTAAGAGGAGAGGTAAGAAAGGCAGGCACTGTACGCAAGTACTCAAGTATTAGAGTGTTGACCGAATCGAATAATATACGAATATTCGTTCATTCGAAGCATTCGAATACTCGAAAAATCAGAATATTCGGATTATTCGAATATTCGAATATTCGACGCTCTCAAAATATTCGTTTTTTCGAATATCCGAACATTCGATTTTTTCAATTACTCAATCATTCGAGTATTCGAATATTCGAGGTGAGTTCATTCGAATACTCGATTATTCGAATAATCGAGTAGTCATTTTCAAAAGCACCTTCGCTCTCATAATTGTTCTCGAGTCCCATGAGCAAGCACCTACTGTCGCTGAATTTGAGATTGCTAACATTTCGTTCACACATCGCCAGTAAGCATTACAGCATTACTGCCGTTGTGAGCACCACATTGTCATTTCAGCTGCTGACAGCGGACTTTCTGCAGGCTCACCGCATCATTATCCCACACAAACAGTACTCAAATAACTGGAGAAGACGCAGCTCAACCTAGCAAGCCACACCTCCTAGAAATGGAAGGCAGGTATGGCTGCAAGAGGAAGAGATGCTGCATTCGACTGCTACGAGCAGCAAACAACGTGTTTCGGTTGCATTTTGTGCCCGATAAACTGTGGTGCCATTCAACCTGCGTTCGGCCTGCTCTTTTCCACGTTGCAACAAGCCCCCTGGGAGGTGTACGTAAGCCGCTGGTTGAGCATCAATGTTTAGTAGTGTCTCCGCTTCAGCGGGGGCAGAGCGAGCCCTGCGAGACTCGTCAAGCAGGCTGAGGCCCGGGTGAAGCTGTGGTCCAGTGCAATGATCAGTGAGACGGGATCGGCGCGGTGCGGATGCTTGCCTACAGTACGAACACAGCCCTACTCCCAGAATGAGCTGCGATCCTAGGTTTGAGACGAGCGAACCAATTCATCCCCCCCCCTCCCAAACAGCCTTCCCGGGGCGAAAGCAGCTCGTGGGGCGACAAAATAAGTTTTCATCTCGCGGTGTAACTGCTGTTGAAACGTGTTCGGCCTGTGTTCGCCGTCCCAGAATCTCTGAGTAGGTTTTGTTGGCAGCAACTTCCAATAAACCGTTCCTATGTAATTCCATCAAATACTGAGCATTGCATTTTGAGGAGGTAGTTCTCGTTTTGGCAGTAGAATCGAAGGTCCGAGTCATCCACATTTCCTTACGTGGTTTACTAGCGGTCACTCAGATCATGAGCTATCCATACGTCGTATTTCCTTGCCTCTCGGTGGAGAAGCAGATAAAAAAAATACTGTGTCGTGATGACGTTGGAGGTCCTCTGCCAGGTCACGGATAATCAGCTTCAGGATAATCGCTTTTGTGGCATGCCTTCAGTTTCTACTTTTCCTCAGTTATCAAACCAGGAGCAGCTGAACATGCTTGTAGTCAATGACAATATTTTCAGTCATAATCGCAACCGAATGATAGGACAAGCTGGATATAGGTAGACTAACCCTTATACAAGTTTTGGACAGAAATTTTCAAATCAATTTCGAGAAACTTGGCAAGTCACGAATGTAAGTGAAACTTTTGCGGCAACTAATGAGTAAATGCTCTATTTAGAGAACTTCCCTTTGCATCTCAGCCGAAATGAATGTTGAACAACTTCACAAATGTCCAATGTGTTCGAATATTCGACGATATCAAAATATTCGATTATTCGAATATTCGAAAAAAATTTCGAATGCAACACTCTGTCAAGTATCCTTGCGTTTAAAACTGACTACAGCACAGATATGGTAGACATCCAGTGCTGCCTCTACAAATAAGCACTGGAAACACCACCTACAGGAAGCTCCAAATGTCCGCAGTCAAGAGGGACGTGGCCACGACGCGGCTTTAGACAGAGACACAGGCGCTCGGCATGCTGCCACTGGTTGTCTGCAGAGTTAGAGAAGCCAGAGGCAGCATAGAGAGGGCCTGTGTCTGCTCAAGGAGCTGCGCCGTGGCCACGCCCTCTTGAGTGGCCCTTGGCGTTTTGTACAGAATCCATGAGGTAAAATTTGAAAATCGACAGTAAAAATGGCAAACATATATTTTAGACTTGAAAATGAAAAAAAAATTATATCGAGTAATTGTACAATTGCAGAAGAAATACGCTGTTAATCCCACTTGCTGTAGCTGTGTAGTTTGCTCCGAATACTTCGCCTTCTTCTCCTTTCCATTTTGTTGGTTTGTTTGGCGCTTACGGTGATCGGACTAGAAAATGAAGGAGTAGAGGTGCCATGATGTAAATATAATACATTTAACACTGACTAACCTTGGACTTTCGCAACTGCTGCTTTATAGCGGAGGAAGGACAGGCGAATGTGACATGCTAGGACAGATACAAATTGTAGTAATAGTGCGAGTGAAACTGGATTGTGATGAAATCGATAAATTTATTCTAGGAAAAATTAAGAGAATTTTCCTGAGATTCTTGATCACAACTGCTTCACTGGTTCCAAAATACAGTCCAGCACTATTCAACTTTACTGACCTCAAAATCTTCAAGAAAATTTTTCGGCTGAATATTCGCATAGGGGGTTGTTCGAGGTGCTGAACACGAATATCGCATCATTTTTATCCCGTATCCCATTTTTGTAGGGTTACGGTGGGTATACTGTAGATACTGTATCTTGCAGAATCCCCTCAAATTTTGTCTACGTGGGTGATTTGAGGTGCCGATCACGAATATCGTATCAATTTTGTACCATAGCCCCATTTTGGGGTTACGGTAGGTGTACGGTAGGAAATTGAGAGAAAATACCGTTTATGGATAAAAAACGCGGGTGGCATGCAAAATGATCGTGATAATCGTGATCAGCACCTAAAACAACCCTCCTATGTACACAGATTTGTAAAGATTCTGTAGGGTACCATTTTTACAGCATATCTACCGTAGCACTGCAGAAATGGGGTTACGGTACAAAATGGATACGATATCCGTGTTCAGCACCTCAAATAACCCTCCTATACAAAATTTCGGCCAAGAATCTTTTTGAAGATTTTGGGGCCAGTAAAGTTGAACAGTGCCCACAGTCCTTCTCGAAAAGATATACGGATTCCCTTATAGTATAAACGCGATAGGACCTGAACGATGAAGTGAAGAGTTGCAGTGAAGAGTTTAAGAGAAGCGCAGCTTCGCCGCGCTTCTCTTGAATGACAATGATTTTTGCAAGGCACAACTCTGAGTCGAACGGTATAGGTTTCATGTGTGTTTGTCCTCTGGATCGTGAGATATAAGCGATTACAGACAAACACACAAACAGATGAGTTTTACTATATAGTGATGGGGATAGGGGGCCAAAAATCGATAAAATTGTTTTTCTCGGAAACGGCAAAAGACCCTGACGTTGCACAGGAGGGCACAACTCTGAGTCGAACGGTATAGGTTTCATGTGTGTTTGTCCTCTGGATCGTGGGATATAAGCGATTACAGACAAACACACAAACAGATGAGTTTTACTATATAGTGATGGGGATAGGGGGCCAAAAATCGATAAAATCGTTTTTCTCGGAAACGGCAAAACACCCTGACGTTGCACAGGAGGGCACAATTCTGAGTCGAACAGTATAGGTTTCATGTGTGTTTGTCCTCTGGATCGTGGGATATAAGCGATTACAGACAAACACACAAACAGATGAGTTTTACTATATAGTGATGGGGATAGGGGGCCAAAAATCGATAAAATTGTTTTTCTCGGAAACGGCAAAAGACCCTGACGTTGCACAGGAGGGCACAACTCTGAGTCGAACGGTATAGGTTTCATGTGTGTTTGTCCTCTGGATCGTGAGATATAAGCGATTACAGACAAACACACAAACAGATGAGTTTTACTATATAGTGATGGGGATAGGGGGCCAAAAATCGATAAAATCGTTTTTCTCGGAAACGGCAAAACACCCTGACGTTGCACAGGAGGGCACAATTCTGAGTCGAACAGTATAGGTTTCATGTGTGTTTGTCCTCTGGATCGTGAGATATAAGCAATTACAGACAAACACACAAACAGATGAGTTTTACTATATAGTGATGGGGATAGGGGGCCAAAAATCGATAAAATCGCTTTTCTCGGAAACGGCAAAAGACCCTGACGTTGCACAGGAAGGCACAATTCTGAGTCGAACGGTATAGGTTTCATGTGTGTTTGTCCTCTGGATCGTGAGATATAAGCAATTACAGACAAACACACAAACAGATGAGTTTTACTATATAGTGATTCCCAATTGGAGAGCGCGTGCTTTTGGCAAGTCGTGCATGGGTACTATTGTACTTGAGCGGCCCCACTATCGAGCCCAAACTCAAAACCATGGATTCCTCTGAAAACTTGCATACAGGGGTAATTGGATGTGCTGATCACGAATATCATATTCAGTTCGCATGGTGGTATCGATTTTATTGATTTTATCGATTTTTTTCATGTTCGACTCGTATCTCAAATCTCTCTGAAAAAGTGCATGTAGAGGTTTTTGAACTTGCTGATCACGAATATAATAACCGTTTTGCATCATAGTCTCGATTTCGTTGATTTTCTCCAGATTTTCATCTGTAGGGCGATGTAATCGCCGACTTTACTGGAGTTTTCCCCATCATGCCGACCTTTTCTTACGAAATCTTCATCATATTTGTAATCAGCACCTTCAGAAACCCCAGCAGGCAAATTTTCAGAGAGATCCGGGAGGAGGTCCATACTTGGGAAAACATCGATAAAATCAATAGAATCGATACCACCACGCGAAATGAATATGATATTCGTGATCAGCACATCGGATTACCCCCGTATGCTAGTTTTCAGAGGAATCCATGACTTTGAGTTTGGGCTCGATAGTGGGGCCGCTCAAGTACAATAGTACCCGTGCATGTTCTATAGGGCATTCGGAAAGGAGTCGGTACTGGTGCATTCACGGACCTGAGGTGAGTCATGTGTTCCACGAACTCCCACATCATTTCCGGGACCCTTTCTAACATGTTAAGCAGTTAAAAATCACTGCGACTAACAAGCTTGAACATGCGCGACTTGCCAAAGGCCCCTCTGATCTCTTTACGTAAAAGTGCACCAATACCGACTCATTTCTGAACCGCCTGTACCTCTTTCTATTCGTTGTAATTTTTAACTGTCTGGCACGTTGGCACGGCCCCCGAAGTGATGTGGCAAGAATACATAGTGATGTGGGATTACATGCGGTCAATAACTGCAATTCTAAAGATTCTCTGGGGAATAGAGGTTGCGGTTTAGGTACGGCTTCGCGAGTTTTTCATAAACGCACATTCGTAAAGTCGACGGCTCCCAAGTTTTCGTACACTTATCTTGATGAGCTTTAATTTATTCTTGGCATCGAAGGACTAGGTTCGCTGACTTGTTCTCGACTCTGCTTTTTCCACTTCTTCTCGTCTTACTATGTAGAAAATCGGCATTCTTCTGCCACTTAACAATGTTCTAGTCTACTCGCAATAAAGCATTCTTTCGAAAAAAAAAAAGAGCATTACTCTGGATGTCTGTGTGTTTCATATCAACATGATGCGATTTCATTTCTGTTAAAAATTCACTTGCCACTGAAGAAAGCTGTTCAGACATGTAAAACATTCAAAGATTCACTTCTGAAGCATCATAACGTGCGCGCGCAGTGGATAAAGCTGAAGCGCTATAGGGTGTTTTTCCGGGAGTAAAGATCGGTGCAATTGCGGACCCAGTACAAAGGCTACGTGCGAATTGCTGGAACCTCCGCTTTTGCGTGGTCTTTCGACTGAGAATTTGATCTATTGGAATGGATCCGATCGCGCGCATGTTTACTCCCGGAAAAACATAGTGTATGTGCGAATTGCTGGAACCTCCGCTTTCACGTAGTCTTTCAACTGAGAATTTGATCTATTGAAATGGATCAGATCGCGCACGATGTTTACTCCAAGATAAATACGGTACGGTTGATGACGCGCAGATGAGTGCTATAACTCAGGCAATAACTCCGAGTGACCCGAGAGGAGATTACAGGGTCACCCCCCGCGCTATCCTCGGGTCACCCGGTAATTCCCTCGGCTCGCCCGGTAATTCCCTCGGGTCACTCGGTAAATTCTTCTCGGGTCACCCAGTAAGGTCCTCTCGGGTCACCCGGTGCGCGTCTATGACTGGTAATGCTTCAGACGCTCTCCAGAATGTGTGGTTTTTCCCTAAACCTCCACGGCAAAAATGACTGCGATGCTTGTAACCACCGCTTTTACAAAACTTTCGCTATGTCTTTGTCATCACCACCTTTTCCTTCTCAATCTACCAACTCGTCTCTGCAGTGTGTGCCCCTCCACAGTGCTACGTATTTCAGTCGGGTTTGGATTCTCCTGTTAGCACGAGGAAAATCCATTTTTGACAAAAAAAAAACTATTTTTTTGTGATTATAACAACTGTCTTGATGCTGTTCTCAATTGAAGTAGTAGGTGACTGGAACTGATATGACCGACAACACTTGCGCGATCACACTAGGATGGTTTTTGTGAAGAAGAATTTTTATATCACTCACGGATCACTCAAATTTTTCATACAAGTACCTAAGGGCGAACATGAACAAATAGATAACAAAACTTGGAAAAAGTCCGACCAGAAGCTGATTTTGTAGGTTCGATTGGAGATTCAACAAACTTCCCTCGGGTCACCCGGCCCGCACAAAAGTCCCCTCGGGTCACCCGGTAACGAAACACATGGTCGCTCGGGTGAGCCGGTCCGTTTGCAAATTCGCTCGGGTGACCCGGTAGCAAGCCACGCCCACAAATATGGTCGCTCGGGTGAGCCGGTAGCAAGCCATGCCCACAAATATGGTCTCTCGGGTGACCCGGCAGGACCAAAGTTGCTCTCGGGTCACCCGGAGTTATTGCCTGAGAAGAGGGCCGCTGCACATAGATTAAAGGTGTGTTCGAGTTGAAGTGTTGGATGGTCCCGTCGCGAGTGGGCGGAGTTGGGCGAGTTTTCCCCGCAGCCGTTTTTTTGTTGTAGGTTTAACGGCGAGTGTGGAGGTTAAAAAAGCGCCGCACATAAATTAAAGGGGTAGCGACTCGGGGCGTTGACTGGTCCCGCCGCGAGTGGGCGGAATTGGACGAGTTTTCCCTGCTGCCGTTTTTTTCATTGCAGGTTTGACGGCGAGTGCATAAGTGTCGTTATCCCATAATTGTCGCTAAAAGATCAAATGGTAAGGTACAAAATTTCTGTGCTATGTGGTTCACGCACGCATGCACCTAACGCTCAAGCACCTCTACTTTGAAAAAAGTGTACATTCTATTACATACAGGCTGTTCAGAAATGGGTCGGTATTGGTGCATTTTTACCTAAAGAGACCAGAGGGGCCTTTGGCAAGTCGCGCACGTTCAAGCTTGTTGGTCGCAATTGTTTTTAATTGCTTAACATGTTAGGAAGGGTTCCGAAAATGATGTGGGAGTACGTGAAACATTTGTCTCCGATAAATGGCATACCGACTCCTCGGTGAATGGCCTGTAATAGACCATATCTTCAAACGGCTGTGGACAATTCACATTCGACAAACCTAAGGCGGATTCATTGAGGCACGCATTGGTTAGACACACATACACATCGCGCGTGAAGGGACTTCATACAGAACATGAAGGAAGCTTCATATGCGCATATGGAGAGGCGCATATGAAGCTTCCTTCATGTTCTGCGTGAAGTAAAGCACCCATCGTCGTCCTTGCCCAGCGATTTAGTTTTCGATACGTATCGATTAGCGGCGGCTCATGCAACTGTGACGTCGCTTCGCTAGGAAATGACAGATGTCGACAACTTCAAGTGATGCAGATTCACACCGTAAGTTCGCAATTCGCACGCGCATGCAGTTCTTGGTGACTCTTTTTGTGAGCATCACTGAATATGACAATATGACAATATAACGAATGACAATCGCTCGTTACGCTGCAAGTGGCAATGATCCTACAAAGGCGAGTATCTCATCTCGCTCTAGAGTACATACTTCATTATGAATTGCATACGTCTAAAATAAACACGCATTCATTGCAACCTGGCCATCGTCTTAGATTTGCCAAAAAGAGGTGAAAGTTACACATGAGCCTTCCTCATGTCAAAAAGGCAAAATTCTAAGCACAAAACATAAGGCAAACACAGCGAAGTTGTTGTTACCTTTGCCTCCAAGTTCTTCGACTCTGACTTCTTGAGCATTGAGGTAGGCTAACCGTCGAAGTGGCAACCAGCCGGTTGAACACAACCGCGTGAGAAATGCACCGTCAAATCAGGTGTTTTTGTCGTAGTTTCACATGTAGTCACCGCCTTCAAAGTTTAACGTAATTCTGTAGAAAAAAATTCAAAATTACATACTATATATGTACAATAATCTGTCCGAAACGACGAGTCCGCCCACGCACGCTAGGATCGAGAAGCCGCCACTTTTGCCAGCGCTCCACGTCATCATTCTTGATCTGCGTATTACGTTTCATCGTTATCTTCATGGTATTGACCATTGATTTGGCTGTGACGTGGACGACGTGGCAGCCAACAGCATCCGTCCCAGTCACGATCCCCACGTGCGTGGGCAGACTCGTCGTTTCGGACAGACTATACTAGAGTGGATTCTATGAGGTGCCGCACACACATGCAGTGAGCGTCGATCGAAGTGCGTCCTTCGCAAAGCCAGAAGGCACGCCGCGCGACCGCGCCGCTCGTGCTGGAATTGCCGCCTTAATAGCAAATTATGGTTTTCTCGGTAGTTTTTCCTCATGTTTGATGTCGACTATCACGAAAACTAATTGACAGTCATGAAATGTTCAGTTGCTTTTCTATTCTGCTATTTCGGCGCGAGCGACGCGGCCGCGCCACTACTACCCAAGTTCGCGGAAAACGCACTTTCATCGACGTACATATGTACGCCGTATCTACCGCATACGTAGGGTAACCCTGTAGAATTCAGGTTGCGGTTCAAGACTCGTGTTCAACTCCTCAAATAACTCTCATTCGCGAAGGTTTAGCAGAAAGAAACAATCTTGAAACTTTGGGGCCTGAACATAGGGCAGTGACCAATTTTTTTTCAGAACCAGATCCATTCCTTCTATTCAGTACTAGACGGCATATCCTGCTTAGCTTCGGAAAGGAGTCGGTACTGGTGCATTCACGGACCTGAGGTGAGTCATGTGCAGGCCCCAGCACGGCTGTTCTGGGGGCAAGCTGGGTTTCGTGAAAAGGGCGAAAATCAAAGAGGACTTCGTACAGGGTCCGGGGCAAAGCCCATAAAAACTGGGTTTTTTGCTGGTCCCAAGAAGGACAATACGTTGATACGGCAATACGTAGAAAAGGCTTGTGAGAAAACGGCTCTTAGTACTTTGAGCGGCGCAGTAAGGGCGATCGAGACCGAAAAAGTTCGATTGGAGCAGATCATCTACAGGTCTCCACTCTCTGGAGGGTACGAAGGACTGCTGTGCTGCCGAAGCTGCACGGATTGACTTGAAACCTTCGGTGAAATAAGAACAAAGGGAATACTGGAAGGTCTTTGAAAAGACGTTTCAAATTTATGCAAAGCAAAAAAGCTGTGCTAGGTAACTAAGTCCACACTTCACGGATTCACTTCAAATTTTGGGCAAAGATGTGTCTCAGAATGCACAATAAGTGTTTGAAATGGTTCCCCGAACCTATGTGAATTAAAAAGTTGTATGCTCATTGAGTGGTCCAGCCTTTCATGCGAAAGGGTGGACCCGCAGCCACGAAAGGCTCAGCCTTTCGTGGGACTTCAGGAGCATAATTTTCCTATTCAAACACATAATTTTCTGCTGCCTATGCATACACCTATATAGGAAACTCCAAACGTACGCAGACAAGAGTCGAGACCGCGGCGCGGCTCTCTTGGGCAGAGACGCAGGCGCACACTACACTGAGCTCCCGTGACTCTGCCCAAGAGAGCCGCGCCGCGGTCCTGATTCTTGACTGCGTCCATTTGGAGTTCTCTGTACATCTAATCCAATGCTATCATACGCACTCCAGTATGTTCTATATCATCTCCTTTTAATAGAGATATAGCCCTATAAGGCTGAACTTTTTAGACCCTACGATGCGCCAACGTACGAATGAAACGCGTAAGTTTCATTTGCGACGCCGCTCTTCATTCAAATCAGCCTCATGCCCAAGCTTCGTTTTCGTGTCGAAAATGTTCTTATTTTTGCGTCTTCGCTTTTTCGATGTTGTTTTTCTCAGCTTCTCTCCCTTCAGGGGCTTGCTAATCTTGGGAATACTTGTTCAATAGTGTCATGCAATGTATGCTGAATGTTTCCACGTTTTTTCATGTTTGTTTGAAACCATGAAAGTAGTAGCTGAGCTGAGATGAATACCCTTCATCTCAGCTACTATTTTCATCGCTTCGGAAGAGTCATATCCTTGACCAGCTGTCACCCAGGCCATCAATGAGCACAGTCGCCGGCGATGGCGACGCGGGGTGTTGTACTCCTCGAGGAGCATGGTGGCTACCTTCTCAAGCCAGTTTTTCGGTTTTTAGGGATTCCCAGCCTGATTGCGAAATGCTCAGGCCTCTTTCAGGCTCGCTTCGCTCGCCTTGCGTCTGTGGGATATGTTCCCCACTAATAGAGGCCGCCGCACCACTCTTGCAGCTGCGAATCAGTCTAGTGACATTTTCCCCATTACTGTCAGCAGTAGATGCGTGCAATTAGGGCGCAACTGACCCATGCACTTAGTATAAACTGCTGTTTGCGGGATCGCGGCTCTTTTGGGCGGACGTCCGTGAAAACGGGTTAATTTGGGATTTTCCCAGTGTCTCAGTATCCAAGGCGGACTTCGTAAAATTTGTCATTTCAAAACGGGCTTCGTTTTTGTTCCGACCCTACGAAAGGCTCTTGCTGGGACCTGGTCATGTGTTCCACGTACTCCCACATCATTTCCGGGATCCTTTCTAACATGTTAAGCAGGTAAAAATCACTGCCACTAACAAGCTTGAACATGCGCGACTTCCCAATCTCAGGCACTTTCAGCGGACGATGCCAAATCATCGGTTGCGGACGGGCCGCGGACCCAAAAAGTAGGCGGGACGATGTAGCGGACCATCCGCGTGCCAATTCTGAAAGCGGACCATCCGCGCACCTTAATTTTGGCGTGAAATGTGAAGGATCGGGTCGGGCTATTGCACAAACTTGTTCATTTCGATTAATTGCAACTGGAATAGCCCCACGAATTGGTAGGAACTCTTGTTTTCGCGATCGTTGCTGTATTTCTCCTTCTTTTGTCTACCGTAAGTACTCGCTGTTTGTCTATTCGTTGTATGTTCTGGGGATTAGCAAAACACTTCAATTTGTGCTGATGTTGCTTCGATAAAACCACTCCTCGTGTTCCTAGAGCTCTTTCACTCACAACAAAACCTGCAGTTGAGCGACATCTCAGCCAAAGGAAACCTTTAGTGGTGTGCCGGTATAGACGGCACCTCCTTAGAAGTAATCTGCAGTGTCTAATATGTTTCTCTATTGCCCGAACGAGGGCCATTATTCATGACCCCAGTGATATGTTTATGGGCCTCGCTCAGATACTTTATGTACTATGCTTTTACCACGCCCCTTTTATGTTGGTATTCTACCACTGCACTACCGAGTGCAGGTCGAGCGATAATAAAGCTGAGAAAAGTGTTCTTGTGTTCAAAACACAGCAAGGGAGCCACCCATCCTCCCTAAACACAGGCGCCACCCAACCGCCTCAGTTAGCCACCACACTTTATGGTGCATCGGCCAAATATAGACCGATAAAGTGCTTTGCTTCCCAGCAACAGCACGACAGGTTAGCCAAGTCTAACCTTGGAACTCTGAAGCCCTAAATTCATCTGTGCCTTGTTCCAAGCAATTGCACAGCTGGTTAGCTAAGTCTAACCTTGGGCCACCGCTGCCCAAAATTTTTTTGCTCGAAAGCAGCACCAGGCTCAAAAGCAGCCAAACCATCAGAATTGAGGCTCGATAGCAGCCAGAATTCCAGAATTTGGGCTTATACGCTAGGCAAATCGTAACCAAAGCTCAAAACAGGATTGCGAATTTTTAGGCTCAAAAGCAGCCGTTACAGAAACCGTATCCACGAATACTATCATGTCATTATATTCCCACAAAATAGCAATTTCCTACAGCTCAGCCGCACTTGCAGTTCTACTAGAGAAGTATGAAACGTACGGTGAGAAAATAACCTATCCAGAAAATGAAAAGGAGATGTATACGGAATGCGTCAGAAACTTGCGCTCACTAAAGTCGTGCGTTTCGCAGTTTAAAGAAGGCATAAATTCACTTCAATCAGAAGTCGATAACATTGAGAGACTTTACTCCCGTCAGGAATAAAGGATTGAACGAAGCAGAATACTGCTAGAAATAAAGGAGCTTGGAGCAGAGACAGATTCTTACCAGAAAATTAGCGATGCAGAAAGATTCCTGTGGACACTAGAGGAACAAATAACCGATGCTAAATTGCACATAGTGCGCATCAACTGTAAAAAGCTCCTGGATTCTCGAATCAGTGAGAAACTGCTTGTAAAAGACATACGAGCTTCTAAGAGTGTGCCTGTGCCCGATCACAATTGTTCACACACATCGTGGAATCAACAAAATGAATCGTTTAGTAAGTCAATCGATACTTCGGATTCAAAAACCGTTGGGAAGTCTAGTCCAGAAGAAGCGGATTCAAGGCTTTCAATTAGCGTAGGCAATCAAAGAAGTGCTGCACATGATTCTACCAGTGAAAGTCATACGATCAACAACGGAGTGGTCTCCACAAAATCGGCTCCGCTTCGTGAATGCGAGACCACCCCAGAAAGTAACGGAGAGGTCATTCCAACTATCAAACAGAAAGTGCCAATGGCAAAGGCATGCACTGAGCGACGAGACCACATGGAAGGAAATGAGTGCGGCAAAATCAAGAATAAAGAATTTGCCATCATGTCGAGAGGTGCGACTGTTGCGCAAAAGCACTCAGCCCATATTAGAGCAAAAATTGCACCAAAAAAGGCAATAAAATACCTTCTAAGGAAAGATCACCTCGTTGCAAAGATTCCGCCAACTACAAGGTTTCTCTCCGCTCTTCGATGCTCCGTCATTCTCCTGCCACCAACGCCTTCGCACCTGCACTACCGCCACTTCACAGCTACACCATTCTACGCCTTCATGGACTCGACGACATGGACCTGCACCAAAGATCATCTCGCCGAAGAAAAGGTCATTAATCCAATTAATTATCTGCGTAGACGTTTGATATTCCTAATTTTGTATGATGATGTCTCTGTTTTACTTTTCCTCATATGTTTCTCTTCGTTTTGCCGCGCTGGAATGTGCCGGTACAGACGGCACCTCCTTAGAAGTAATCTGTAGTATCTAATATGTTTCTGTATTGCCCGAACGAGGGCCATTATTCATGACCCCAGTGATATGTTTATGGGCCTCGCTCAGATACTTCATGTACTATGCTTTTACCACGCCCCTTTTATGTTGGCATTCTACCACAGCACCGTTAGATGCAGTCGGACGAATAAAGATCCGTACCAACTGTGTTTCACACACAAGGGAGCCACCCAACCTCTCAAGAAAATAGGCGCCACCCAACCGCCTCAGTTAGCCACCACATTTTATGGTGCATCGGCCAAATATAGACCGATAAAGTGCCTTGCTTCCCAGCAACAGCACGACAGGTTAGCCAAGTCTAACCTTGGAACTCTGAAGCCCTGAATTCATCTGTGCCTTGTTCCAAGCAATTGCACAGCTGCTTAGCTAAGTCTAACCTTCGGCTACCGCTGCCCAAAATTTTTTTTTTTGCTCAAAACAGCAGTTGGCTCAACGGAAGCCAAAATTCAGAAAAACAGGCTGAAACAGAGCCGGATTCTGAAAAGCAGCGCCTGTAGAACGGCTGGTTCCAAAAAAAAACACGACTAAACAACATGTCCATTCACCAACTCGTAAATGACATAGTGGCGAGCTCGATGGCACTCGCAACCCTAACGAGAAGGTATGCATCATACGGTGAGAAAATCGAGTACCCGTATGGGGAACAGGAAAGACGTGACAATGTCTCCGAAGACATCCACTTACTGATTCCTGCCTTTTGTAAATAAAAGAGAGTACAAAATCTCTTCAGTCAGAAGTCGACTATGCAGAAAATCTTTGCTTACAAGAGAAGTCTGAAACTGACCGGAAAGACATTCTGCTCGCCGTGGAGAATCTTGAAAGGAAAACAGGATTTTACCAAATAATTAGTGAAGCAGAAGTGCTGGCTTCTATGATAGTACAACGAATAGCGATAGCCAAATTTGCGCAACAAAAATTGACACAAGAAGAACTTTGCCTTCAGGGAGATGCTACCGTGACAGTCCCATGTACTTCCATTCAGCGATCAACGAAGCAACCCCTGAACCAAGAGCAAAACCTGCTCGAAACTCGACAAAATCGAACAATTACAGTCCCGCAGCTGACACTAAAGATAGTGTGGAACGGTGCTGCAAACTTGCTAATCCAAGCGAAATGAAAACAGCCGGAAAAGCAAAAGCAATGAAAACAGTTGATACAGATTATGAGAACCTGGCATTACGAAGAAGAGAAGATTGCGTTAGCGATAATGTCGTCGATCCTACCTCTCTAGGTTCAGTTACGTCCAAAGAACCGTCTCTGCTCAATAAAACTGAGGCCAGGCTAACAAGTATTATCAAGGTCAATCTATGTTTAGTTCTCAAATCCCCTCAGGGAAAAACACGCACTGAGCAGCATGAGCGCATGGGAGAAAATGAGCACGACGATGTCAAGAATGGAAGAATGACCAATATATCGGAAAGCCCCACTATTGTGCATGAGCATTCAGCCCTTGTTAGGGCAAAAATTGTGCCAGAAAAGGCTCTCACACAATGACCAGGTCACAGCAAAGACCCCATCAATCCCAACGACACTTCCACCTCCTCGATATTCCGTAATTTTCTCGCCATCAACTCCTTCGCACCTCTACGACTGCTACTTCGCACCTACACTACTCGACGCCATCATGGACTGGAAGACCTGGACCTGCACTAAAGATCGTCTCGCGGAAGAAAAGGTCATTGATCCAATTAATTATCTGCGTAGACGTTTGATATTCCTCCTTTTGTATGATGACGTCTCTATTTTGCTTTTCCTCCTACGTTTCTCTTCGTTTTGCCGCGCCGGAATGTGCCGGTATAGACGACACCTCCTTAGAAGTAATCTGTAGTATCTGATATGTTTCTGTATTGCCCGAACGAGGGCCATTATTCATGACCCCAGTGATGTTTATGGGCATCGCCCAGATACTTCATGTACTATGCTTTTACCACGCCCCTTTTTTGTAGCATTCTACCACAGCACCGTTAGGTGCAGGTCGGACGAATAAAGATCCGGACCAAACCGTGTAAAACACGAAAGGGAGCCACCTATCCTCCCTAAACACAGGCGTCACCCAACCGCCTCAACAAGTCACCACAAGTGGCTAGAATGTTTATTAAGGTCAACCTTCTGGGTCTCAAGACTTGCAGGGAGCAAATTCATCACTTTACGCTGAACTGGTTCCCATAAGGTATGGAAAATAGCCGAATTTTTATTTTCTTCCTCATGTTAGGCCTTCCTGAGCAGAATTTGTAACCAAGATTCGTATTAGTATAATCCCGCCGTTTCTCAAACTTTATCCTATACATTTTAGCCACCACAACTACATTGCGCGATCCTCAGGCAACGTGACTGCAGCCCCAGAGACCCCAGAGATACGCCATGTAGAAAGAGAGGAAGTGCATGATTGCGGTATGCATAAACGTTCATTACCTTTTCCTACCCCTACTACTGAATGGTTGCAGCGGATGTGAACGTGCGTCTTTAGTATAATGTCAATTTGAATCCGCAGTTTTCCCAGGAAGCTCCCGTTGAAACGTTATATGACTGTGTGGCAATGGTGAGTTAACTTGTTCGAAGCAGCGAGACCGGTGCATAATGAGAGGGTTGAAGGAAGGCTTCATCTTCTCGGTGAGTTCCCAAATTGTAACTTGTCTTTTTTCCTTTCTTGCCTTGTCTCCACAGAAAAACTTGAATTTCTATCAAATTAAAAGTTTATTCAACCCAACTGGCAATGGCATTGTCACGTTGATCTGTGATGGTTTGGACAGTTGGAAAGGACATTCGAAGTTACGCCTATTACGCGAAAGTGGAAGTACCCGATTCAGATGGATCCCTAATAACGTGTAGTCTTCTTATCCACATCCATTTTATTCGCCCTATCTCTATACTTCTTCTGTAACTTTTCCTGCGCTGCATTCCCTTTGCATAAACTACATTTTTTTTAGGGCCAGTCGAAATCTCTTTCGAGAGATCAGTTACTCAACGACGAGAACGACATCCACAATGACGTACACATCCAGTACTAAACCAATGCAATGCACCGCTCCAATTGTTTTGTTTTGTTTCAGCTTAACTTTATCGAACAAATTGTACTACTTGAAGGGGAATGCTTTTTTTGTGGAAAAGTAACTTGTTTGAACAAACCGTACTATTTGAAGGAAAATATTTTGTATTTCTTGTGGAAAATGAAGTCTTAACAAGTAATTCTCGTAATGTTTGCAATGTTTCTACTTACTTGTTTTGAATAGTAGGTGTTCATGCTGTTAAGGAACCAAGCTATCCATTCGTTCTCAAAGGTGCGCGCGGCTGGTCCTGTGATGGGTGCGCGGCTCGTCCGCTAGCGTGCAACAGCGGACGGCTCGCGCACCCAAGTCCTGCCCAATTCTCAACCCTTACGCGGGCCGTCCTGTATTAGGTGCGCGCGCCGTCCGCTGGAAGTGGCTGAGATGGTACCTCTAATCTCTTTACGTGAAAATGCACAATACCGACTCATTTCTGAACCGCCTGTAAGTAACCTTGGCAATCCTTTCTTTCCACCTGCTTGAAAGCAAGGAAGTTGATAAAGCTAGCAAATCTATAATTCCGTGCAGAATGGTTGCTATTAGGTGTTAACATAAGTCCTTGCGCTTTTTCAGTTGCGATTTTCCCTGCCCCATCACCATTTATTTATTTATTTTTTATTTATTTGTACGTGGTTAACCACGCGTAAAAAAGAAATTCGTGTGAAAGAAAAAAAAAAACACGAACAAAACACAACAATTAGACACAACAGTTAAAAATTGTTCAAACAGTAACCCACTAAGCAGATTCTCTTAGGAACTTGTCAACCAATCTTTTGTATTGTGCTAGAGAGTGTGGCAGGATGTACTTCTTTGAGAGTCTGAGGAAAACGGAGCCAGCTCTCTGTGTAAAGAAAGAAGACCGTAAAGAGGTCTTGGCTGTCTGGAATCAACCACCATTTTTCTCAAACATGCACTATACTTTCTGAAAGCGCTTTCCTTCCTCTACAATCTCATCATCGAATATTTTCAGAGGACTATTGGATCACCCAATTTTTAGGCTTAAGAAGAAAAACGCCAGTTCGAGGAAAACCCCAATTTCATCCTTGTGTTCAGTAGGGGCCAGAAAGCATCCCATATTGTTTGAGCGTGTGAGCTCTGTAAAATATAAACGTGGAAGAACATCATCAGTGGAACTGCTGCAGCTCCAGTTTGGCAACTTTACGACTGTGGAGTCTGACGTCACCATGGGGTAAGATGATTAGGCCCTCGCAATCAGATTCTTTTAGCAGAATCACCTCACAATCAGTTATTTGGTAGCTTTGAGAAGTGTGAGATTAAGCTAAACCATAGGATTCCTTTGGGGCAATTTCCGAGCCTTCTTGTAAGAAATTTGTTCCGTCAAAATGGTTGGTGCCATCGAGACCAAATATGTCTTCTTTGCTCTTAGAAAATTGCAGATGACCAGTCATTTGAAGCAAAACGACTGCGTGACAAGAGGTACGCTTCTGGTCTGTGATTGGTCGATTCATGTGCGCGTCGCGGCTGCAGCTTTCGAGGGTATGAGCAGTTCTGCGTGGATATGGACAACCTTTCTAAGCTTGAGGGGGATGAATGTTATCGGAACCCACAAACTTGAGAAGGTGGTCACCAATGTCATTTAGTGCTTCGAATTTGAAGAAACAACCCGAACTTGAGAAGTATACGCGTGCGGCGCGGTCGTCGCAGCGTAGGTCTTGACCGCCACCCAAAAAAGGGCAAGGACTTATGTTAACACCCAATGTATTCGTGTTCAGCGCATAGGAAAACCCCAGCAGACTTGTCTTCACTCGCCTCTGAGTGAAAATACGTAGGAAAATCAATAAAATCGGTAAATCAATAAATCGATACTCTCGCCCTGGTTGTCGTAGTCGTGTTCAGCGCATTCGACAACCCTTCTGTGGATATTCTCACACAACCCCGTGGTGGAAGTGGAAGAATGAACAAAATCAATAAATCAATAAATCTAGGCGCAAAATGGTTGTCATATTCGTGTTCAGCGTATAGAGGAATCCCAGTATACTTACCCTCATTGACCCTTAGCGAAAGTAGAAAAATCAGAACAGTCGTTTACCGTTTATCGTTTACACTCTTTAGTCACACCGGCATAACGAACAGGGATGAGCGAATTTACGACTTCCGACTTCCGAAACTTCTGATATTTCGGCGTTTTTTGAGCTTCCGACTTCCAACTTCCGACTTCCGAAAAATCGCGGAAAAAGCCGGCAGTTTCCGGAAGTTTTGGAGGGTGACCAAGCTGGATTTTGTCATATGAGTTCCGTGGAGTTTCTTAGCAGGTATCCGACACCGTCTACCCAACCCAGCAGTAATACATATACCAAAAACTGGCGCTTTCTGTCTGTCTTCTGTTTTGTTGCATGCATTATCGTACTCCATCGTACCACATGAACATAGGAAGACAACAACCTCTAGCCGGAACTTTCACCTTTTTTTCTCAAGGAATGAAATTTTGGAAGTTGCGTTGGGCTGGCTGCGGTTTTACTGTTTATTTTGTACCAAATATGTTTACTGAGTTCAGTGCTATATATCAGCATGTGAAGGAAATCACAGCGTTGGAAAGTGAGTTATTTGGATAAGAGAATGCTGCTGAACATTGGGTACATGGTGATAAGGGCAATTAAAACTTCGAAACCATCCACTCTCGCTCAGTGTACGCGTACTGTCAACTGACTAAATAGTATAGAATTGATCCAGAAACAACGATTAGTTCTTTCAAATTATAGTGTCGCACAGGATACTGCGCAGAAAATGTGAAAAGTCTACTGGATAATTGACAAGAGAAACTACCGTAGAGTGGAGGAGTGGAGTGAGAATGGTGTTGATAAGGCTCTACATACTTCACTGTAAGCTGTGATTCTGGGAGCAGTGTGATGGCTACACAATTCCAAAAATTCGTCGTCTCAACTATTGAGTTTTCCTTGCCTGACCACCAGGGTTTACTAGTACCTATCTTTCCTTAATCATCGGTGACTCATTTTTCTACTGTTTTTGAATTCCTGAGTAACGTCGTTCATGGGCACAATTGGATGAAGCTTTTCAAGTGAACTCTCGTTTATCTGACAATACACTGGTTAACCTCCTCTCATATTCAAGTCTTCGTAGGTACATGTATTGGCTACTCTGTACTTCCGACTTCCGGCACTTCCGATATTCCGGTGTTTTTTGGGGCTCCCGACTTTCGAGTTCCGAGTTCCGAAATTTCAAATCTGACTTCCGCTCATCCCTGACAACGAATATCTAGCTTGACTTTCAAAAAGTTCGGCTGATTTCTTCACATCTCCATCGAACAGCTTCATCCAATCGCCAACGAGGTCTTTTCCACAGCAGTTCCATCCTTCCCGCTCCTGATATTCCTGTGACGTTGAGAGTATAGCTAACAAATTCGAGAATTGGCCTCAAAGATTTGAATACCGAATATTCGAGGCTCTCGAAATCACTCGAACGAATGAATAATATTCGAATTGGAAATTTTAAAAGCACTCGAGTTCGAATACTCGAATATTATGGTCTTCGAATATTCGATCATTCAAATATTCGAAGAGTCGAAAATTCGAATAATCGAATAATCGAATAAACTTCACTAGTAAAGTGTTAGCTTGTCGCAAATGTGCTGGTCTGATTCCTGAGGATTATAATTTCTTTCAGGTATAAATCCCTTTCCGTGGTAAGAAACCTATCACAGAAACCAGGCATTTCTACTCTGCGAGCACTCGCTGATGTTAGGACTAGTGAAAATCTAAAGATGCAAAGGCAACGCAATACCATTTTCCTCCATCTTTACTGATTTTCCTGCAGCGTTGTGAGCAATTGGTTTTGAAATACCCACGTTGCCAATCGATCCGATTGATAAAGTCTGATACAACCTAGGATTCCCCTTCTAGAAGCATACATAGACATGTTTCCTTTGCTGTTTCCTTCCAAATGCTGTGGATTGTCCCGAGCAGCCGCCGATACTGTGACAAAAAGAATTTTTAGAGGCGTTCAAAGCAGAAGTATGTTGATTTTATTGATTTCTCGCCATTTTTGCCCAGGGGTCGATGGTGGCATGTCTACTGAGGTTCTTCAATATACTGAACACGAATATGATAACCGTTTTGCACGAGAATATCTGTATAGCAGGGATGAGCGGATTATCCGTATCCGGTTGTCCGTTTTACCGTTATCCGTAGGTTTTTGCCTATCCGTTATCAGCACCGTTATCCGGGCATTGGCGCCGGATAACGGTGCGGACAAGGCTGAAAATAGTGGCTTCATTTTTCACATTTAAAACAGAGGAGAGCCTCCATTTGAAAAGGTATTACTCAATCTCGCGCGTTTTAGCGCTTTACATTATAAGTGCCTCAGAATCTCCTAGAAAGTTATGAGAAGATAATACGACACTCAGATAACTCAGATAACTGGATATGGCAAACGCAGCACAACCTGGCAAGCCACACCTCTAAGAAATAGAAGGCAGACATTGCTGCAAGAGGAAGAACTGCTAAGAGCAGCAAACCCCGTGTTTCGCCCGCGTTTTTTGCCCGATAAACTGTGGTACAGTTCAACCTGCGTTCTGCCTGCTCCTTGCCACGTGGCGACACGCCCCCTGGGAGGTGTATATAGACCGCTGGTTGAGCATCAAAGTTTAGTCGTGTCTCCTCTTGGGCGGAGACAAGGGGGGCACAGCGAGACTCGTCAGGCTGGCTGAGGCCCCGGTAAAACCGTGGCCCAGTGCAGTAATAATTATTTTTGGATGAGCTTGGGTAAGCATCCACTTACTCAAGTCTGCAGTACGAACACAGCCCTGTGCCCGGACTGAGCTGCGATCCTAGGTTTAAAGGCAGGGGTCCACCTCATTTTCGTAGTTCAGCTAACGGCAGATTCTGCATCTACTCGGCGCGATGGTTCCAACGGTATACATAATTTGTCTCAGAATGGTCTATAAACCCGTCTTCCAGGACGGGGTCTGTAACAGTTTGTCAACCCGAGTTGACATGTGAAGCCGTTGATCTTATCGGCTGGACACGCCAAGACTCGTTGGCCAACGCGGCAGCCGTGGCAGGCAGCCAGCACAGCTTGGAGCGATCCGCCTCCGGGCTCCAAATTTTTATCCACTTCGAGCCTTCTAAAAATGGGGATTTCGTCGCTTCTGTGCCTGTTAATGAACATCCCAGGGATCAACATGATGAGATGGTCTAGGATATGTTGGTAAATCCAATAGGCAGAACGAGGTGACCCTCTGCCTTTAAGACATGCAAACCAACGCCCCCGAAATACAACCTTCTTGGGGCGAACGCAGCTCGTTGGGCGACAAAATAAGCTTTCACCACGCGGGGTAACTGCTGTGAAACGTGTTCGGTCTGCGTTCGGCCTGCGTTCTCCGTCTCGGAATTTCTGAGTAGTTGTACCTGCCCATAAAGAAATCCTCTTGTTCACTCACATTTTCTTGGTCATCAAACAAAGTGACGTAACAACCCCGAAATCGTCATTTGTGAAATTATTGACAACCTTAGTTAGTGTTTGACCATTAACAACGTTGAAATTTCAACTCTCAGATATCTTACCACATTTGAACGTTGAAATTAGTGAACTAGCAGCCTCCGTGTGCCCATTCGTCGCAAGCTTCATTTCGAATATTCATGCGCCGTACTCTTTCCACCGATTTCGGAATCTATTGATCAGATATCGTTTGAGAATCAATACGATCATAATAGTCAGTCAGTATGAAAAGATTTACCAGAACTCCACAAAAGATATGAACCAAAGCCGCAGCCCCCTTCAGCTCCCCTCCCCCCATCTCCCATATCCCGCCCCCAAAACATAAACTTCGAAGGACCAGCCTTCGCGGCTTCAGCTTGTACCGAAGAAAAAAAGCACGAATACGTGTAATTATAAGCAACTATGTGGTGTGCTAAATAAGTTACCAGATATCCAGATTTTGCTAAAAGCTGTTGTCTTTATGGCGAACTCTAGTTACCATACTCACCTACTTATATCTCTTCATAATGACTCCACGCTCAGCGTCAGGCTCAGAAGGCGAATTTTGATGAGTAACAAGATGAAGAACATGTGCTAATTCTTTTTCACGATATTCGGATCGTACCCTATCATTTTCTGTCATTTTTAGTATTGTAGAAGGTGGTATCTTGTAGCATTTGAACCACGTATCCGTTATCCGGTCATTTTTGGCCTATCCGTTATCTGCACCGTTATCCGGGTCATGCAAAATCTCGTGTCCGCTCATCTCTGCTATATAGTATAGTGACCTTTTTTTTTCATTTTTGATCGGGAACGGGCAAGGACATGTCTACTGTGGATTTCTGGCACGCTGAACACGAATATCACAACAGTTTTGCACGAAACATTGATTTGCCGAATTTATTGATTTTTCGCTTCTCTACATCATGGAGCGGTGAGGATATGTCTACTGGGATTCTTCAAAATGCTGAATATGAATATGACGATTATTTTGCACGAATACATCGATTCAGTGTCATCGAAATAACTTTGCTGACTTTGCGGTCACGGGTCGGTGGGATAAGATCACTCGAGATTTACTAATATGCTGATCACCAGAACTATGGGCGTTTCTAATGAATTTATCTGCTGTAGCAATTTCCTCAGCAATGTGAGGTAGCCGGGGTAGTAAAACACCCGAGTATGCCGTCTAGTAGTTTTTAGATTATTTTTATTATTTGCTTAGTTCTTTCAAATTTGTGCTACACATGTTGTAGTACACATCAGGGCGTTAGGCACAGACGGATCTGCGGGCCTATACAAGTCTTGAGAAGCCCGTGGAAAGCCACTTTTGCGTCACACCTCGATGAACCAGACAAGGCGAGGCTCCTCACTGCAAGGATTTGATTCCGCCACAGTGTAAGATTCTTAATCACATGCCACGAATGCTCGGCAGCAACTTTTGAGGGAAGGCATAACTACTGTGGGTGTTGTCTTCACACCTGTTGCAGTTATGCAATTGCAATAGGAAGCCTTTCTGGATGCAGTAGAAGCGAGATCCCAAGAATAATACTTACAAGAATTATTATGAATAGAGTGATAGAGTATTATGGATAGAGTAGACTCACAAGCATTTATTTTACAGGTATTTTACATATTTATGGCAATTTGCACATTTGACTGGACGATTTTCTTTGAGTATCTTGTGGTGAGGTCTGCGTTAAATCCTTCCTACTCTGAAAAATGCATTGAACGTTCGATCTTCAAGTCAATTCACTCAACTATTACGTACCTCTGTTTTCCGAAGTAACCTTTCTCCAAGTTTGCTGATAAAACAGAAGAATGTGAAGGCGACAGCGATGATACCAGCTCCAATAATGACTGTAGTTAAACATGTTAGCCACCTTACTTGTAGTTGTGTAACATTGCAAGTGTTTCGTCCTACCTAGATACAATGGAGGTTGCGTGATTAGAAATCCAATAACAGAAAGTGCTTCCAGAACGTAAACAAAACATGCAAGTACCTGGAACGTTCCTGCTTTATAAAAATACCCAACCAAGTGACTGTACGAATGAAAACACGGCTCAGTGTGCTGTAAGGAGGAACCCATCAACAGTGTGCCTTATTCATGTGCCGTTAATATCCACCTGCAGCAAGTGCTTCACCGGATGCTCATGGTTTGCTAGCAAAAATTTGGAAGCCTCTCTTAAGTATATTTTGACAAAAGTTTGTCTCGAATAGACAGTGATTTCTGCGGTGTTTTTTGCTCAGTAAATCTTCAGTCCAATCCTTGCCCAGGGTTTACTTGTGTAAAGGCTTTCGAGCGGGTTATTTGTGTAAATTTCTGACGGAAGGGGCGATTTCATACTCTGAACACGCATGTTGCATCTGTTAATACGGTAGCCTTGCTTCAGCAGACAGAGGTATGCAGGATTAGTTTAAAGGCAACACCCGTCGAAATTCTCGAGATCGACTTAAAGTCCTAATGACTGGGAGAGCACCATAAATGTTAGACGAAAATGGAGAATCGCGACTTACCTATGAAGAAATACGAATCGCAATCGTAAATCCAGCCCCGCTGGTACTGCATCTGTACATACAAAAGTGAAAGTTTGTATGTGTGTATGTTCCGAATAGAAATCGCGGAGGATGAACGGATCGCGACCAAATTTTGCATGTAAGTTCTTTGGGGGCTGGCGGCGGGTTGCACCTGCGATTATCGATTGGTCTATCGATTATATCGATTTCTTTGGTTTTTTCGTTACTTTGGCCTAGGAAGTGGCGAGAACATGCCTACTAGGGCTCTTCAATGCGGTGAACTTGATTATGACAACTACTTTGCGCCAAATTATCGATGTACTGATTTTATCGATTTTTCGCTACTCTCGCTCATGGGGTGGTAAAGGCATGAGATTGATTTATTGATTTCACGCTATTCTTGCCCACGGGGCGGTAAACACATGTTTGCCGGGCTATCTCAATGCGCTGAACACGAATATGGCAACCAATTTGGGCGCAAGGTCGATTTATCGTTTTACTGATTCTTGGCATTGTTGCTCACGGGTCGATAAAAACGTGCCTTCTGTATTCTCCGTAGCGCTAAACGTGGATAAGGCAAGCATTTTAGAAGAATTCATTTACCAGTCAAGTAATTTCACCCCATTTCTTGAGGGAAGGGGAGCGGGGCGAAGAATGGTCACATAAGTTGACACTTATGATGAACATTTTGAAAGGATTCTTCTGGTTCAACAAGTGTTGGCATCAGCGTTAAATGGCCGGGGGAAATTGAACACCCCGAGCGAAGTCGGGTACACCGTCTAGTTATAGCATAAAGAGCCTCGGCAGCGACGACGCGCCGGCTAACAAAGACTCGTCACACTCACAAAAGCGTATGAACGCGCTCGTGTAGCGGGACTCACGAGTGTCAATGGAGCGCGACAACAGGAGGGCATCCCCCTCCCCTACTCAACGAGATTATGGCACAAAGTGACTATGTTAATCGTGGTCATCACGGTCATGCGCATCAACTCATTCTGAGCGCTTGTGGATTTTTTGAGGTTCTGCGGCCAAACAACGCCTTAAATTCTGTCTGAATCCACTCGCCCTACGCCAGGTCCGTTTTCAGTAAATTGGAAGGAAGATTTTTAAGCTTTCATGTTTGTACATTCTGAACTTCGCCGTTCTAGGGTTATGCTCCTGTATTATAGCATGGAGAGCATGTAGAACACATACCTGTCTATGAAAGTGCGAGCCAATGAAACTGCCCATGGGGGCCATAGTTGTTGCAACAGGGATGGAGACTTTGAGATACTCCACTGCAAGGTCGGGGACGTTGCCATACCAAATTGCGCGACAGTAGAAACCAATCATGGAATTCAGCCCTGAAAGTCAATGGAGGCATGAAGTTTTATCAGTGCACACAATAAGCGATTACCCATTATAACCACTGTTGTCGGGGTGGCAGTTTTCTCGGAAACTCGGAACAGCAACGTGTTGATGGAAAAGATGCATATGTCGACTCCAGATCCGGCAAAAGAGGTGAAAACACCTAGGTTGGTGATATCAGCTCTTGTGACACATGGTGGGGCCCTTTAGATAAGTAGATTTCTACCTATTTACCTCCGTTTCTTTTTTTTACACTTTTTTTTTCCGAAAATTCTGGTAACTTTTTTCGCACAGCACAACACTTTTTTCGCCACTTCCTGAATTCTATGAACTTCGCAGGTCCACATGATGTGGCGGCTTATTAAAAAAGGGTGGTCACCAGCGGATAAGCGGCTGGCTCCTCAGGATCTAGAGCCCTCTTTGGATAGTGGTGCTCATTATTCCATTTCTTTTAGCAGCAGCATGTAAAATCAGCTTGCCTCCAACAAATCCTGTTAATGTTAGAACCACCGCCTTCCATGGCTTGAAATCAGGAATAGTAGAATAGGTTAATCTCTTCTTTTGAGAATTCAGTAGAAATAATGCAATCGCGAATGAGCTCCAAATAGAGACGAACAGCATTTTTTTCTGTGCGGCGTCCAGAAGCTCGTCAACCTGAAAGGTTCCCTCATATATATGACTGAACATGGAATACTGATGCAATCAAATATCAGCATTCAGTTTAGTCGAATTTATCTCAGCTCAACCTACATAGGCGAATCCTAGACACATCCCAGGAATCGATCCCAGACAACCAAACAACAACGAACGTTCTTCTATTTGCACTTTCATAAAAAGCACGACGAAAAGAGCTCCACCCATGCCTAGGATCATAATAAACAGTAGCCGGCGGTAGTTATCAAATTTTTTTTTTTGCTTTTTTGGAACCTCATACCACCTACCGAATGTCTGGATCATCAATGAAAAATCTCTGGCAGATATGGGGTCAATGTGTAGACAAAGCGTCATGAATGGAAATGCCACTGCGCCCCCTCCTTCCGACGTCATACCTGAAATGGATATACAGTTCACTCGAAGGCTGTTAAATGTATTATGTTAGTGCATAATTAATCCCCGCCACTTCTTAGAAATTGACGCTTCTTGAACGTTTTTTTTTCATGTAAATAATCCTCCTCTTCCAATTAGTAACGGTGCTGTCGGAAATCGTATCCACATTCACCATCTCATGCTCTACCACTTCGGCAAAGCTTGGGATACAGCTCAGTCATTCCGTGATCTCAGCGAAATTTTGGCCGAAGAGAAATCAGCAAAGCCAACTCGATAAAAGTTTAAGTAGTTTGAATAGGAAGTCCCAATCCTATAGATGAAGAAGGAAGAGACCTAAGATCAAATCTGGACGACCAGAACCTTTGAAGGCCGTGGAAAGGAGTGTGGTTCGATTGATGAGATTCCTCAGAAATGAAGCCTTCTCGTTCTGCTACAGAAAATCAGTGGAAATTCGAACATTGTTCCTGTCTGAGAGTTCGTGCTGACCCATTTGGCCAATCCCCGTGCTTTTTTGAGCCTTTTGAGAGGAAGTATCATGGTCGAATAGGCACCCTACGGGGAACGTGGGGCACAGGTCCGAAGCAAAGCGCCGCGAGGCTGTGGTTGGTAAGGCTCAACTGCAAGCAAGTACGGAGCCCAGAGAAGTAACTCCAATCTCCTTAGTTTCTTTACCAGCCATCCTTTCGGAAGCAGCATTCCTCAATGCAGCAGCACTCGCGCAGAATCCAAGCTAAAAAAAGCAGGCGCAGACCTTCCGAAGTAGAAAAAAAGCTCGTGTAGTAGTTTTTAGTGTTCATCCACTGATTACAAAATCTCACCACTATTTCTTTTGTGAACTTTTTTGAAATGCCTAAGAAAGGCCCAGGACCTGGGAAAAATGTAGTTTTTTTTTTGCAGCAGCGATGCATTTAATCTGCACATTTTCCCCCTGGATACCAGTTAAGACAGAAAAGGAGGGTTCCGAAAAGGGTTTCATACCCACATCTCTCCTTAATGAACCTATAAAAAGAGCGAGTCGAGCGGCCACTTTACTTTTCCATGGTGGAGAATAAGAAAAACTGATTAATTAAGATGCAGAGCCATAAAAAATTCTCCCTTCAACTAATAGAGTCACCTAAGAAGGCCAACCATTCGAATGTAGCAGAAGAATTCCTACCCCCAACCCTTGCACAAAAGTAATTGAAGAAGTAGATTCGCAGAAAGTCACTGTCATCCGCGAAGCTCGGCGAAGCTTCTTCGAGTTCGCCTAGCCTAGAGGTATCGTGGCGCACGGGTTCGAGACAGAATGCTGCGAAGCGGCGCTCTGGCTCAGGGTCCTTTTTTCAGAGTTCACCTAGCTGAGAGGTAACGTGGCGCACAGGTCCGGGACAGAGGTTCGGGACAGAGGCTCTGGTTCGGTAGAGCATATTATGGTGGATGTGATGCGGGGCTTTGTGATAGCATCTTTAACAAGTGGAAAGAGAGGATTATTTTCGTGGTGAAACTATTTGAAAAGCTTCAATTTTCATCGAGAAAAGAAGTCACAAAAAATCCGCATTAATAATGCACCAACCTAATACAGAAGGTGATGTACTGAATGGGATGATGCGGCCGGGCTCTGCGATTGGTCCAGTCATCCAACCGACCAATGTAGAAGCTACACACTGTGATTAGCACTCACCAGAAGATGGTAGAGTGAGAAGCAGACTTATGATTTAACTTATGAATTGTTCAGGGAGCATTAAAGAGTGCCGACACATTTCCAAAACTGATCAAGCACGCATCTCATCTCCCATTTCCTGGTCAAGCGAACCACATCCCACGACATCTGGTCAGGCGGCAAACATCAGAGTTCTATCCTGCTATGGAGTGATGCACTATGAACAGCTCACATGAGGAGTACAAATCCTACTATATTAAAAGATTTGGTCGCTAATTCCCGAGAACGCGTCTGTTACTGCGCGTCGACTCTCAGCGCATTGTCGATACGCAGTGTTGTGATGAGTACTTCAAAAAAGGGGCCCCTGGCCTAAATTTCCACAATGTCCGCTTTTCTCGTCCTAGATCTTTATCTTCCTTGTTATAGGGTGACACCGCCCTAAGGGCCAGCGTAGGTTTTAGGCTACTTTGCACCTGGGATTATCGATTCGTTTATCGATTATATCGATTTTATTGATTTTTCGCTATTTTTGCCCCAGGCGTGGCGAAGACATGTCTACTGGGGTATGTCAATACGCTGAACTCGAATATGACAACCGCTTCGTACGGCACTATCGATTTATCGATTTTATTGATTTTTCGCTAATTTTGCCCCGGGCGCGGTGAAGACATCGCTGCTGGGGTATGTCAATACGCTGAACACAAATATGACAACCGTTTCGTACGGCACTATCGATTTATTGACTTTATTGATTTTTCGCTAATTTTGCCCCGGGCGCGGTGAAGACATCGCTGCTGGGGTATGTCAATACGCTGAAGACGAATATGACAACCGTTTTGTACAGCACCATCGATTTATCGATTTTATTGATTTTCGCTATTTTTGCACCGGGCGCGTTGAAGACATGGTTACTGGGGTATGTCAATACGCTGAGGACGAATATGACAACCGTTTCGTACGGCACTATCGATTTATCGATTTTATTGATTTTTCGCTAATTTTGCCTCAGGGACGGTGAAGACATGTCTATTGGGGTACGTCAATACGCTGAGCACGAATATGGCAACCGTTTTCTATAGCACTATTGATTTATCGATTTTATTGATTTTTCACTAATTTTGCCCCGGGCGCGGCGAAGACATGTCTACTGGGGTATGTCAGTACGCTGAACACGAATATGACAACCGTTTCGTAAGGCACCATCTATTTATCGATTTTATTGATTCTTCGGTAATTTTGCCCCGGGCGCGTTGAAGACGGTTACTGGGGTATGTCAGTACGCTGAACACGAATATGACAACCGTATTGTACAGCACTATCGATTTATCGATTTTATTGATTTTTCGCTATTTTTACCAGGACCCGAGCAAAGCCGGGTACACAGGTAATAAAAATTCAAAAAATAATGGTGAAACTAAACAACTGGATTGAAAGAATCAAACAGATATAAGATTTTTTTAATCCAGCAAGCCATTCTCAGGGGTGAGGGGGCTCCCTGCAAATCCGATTTGGAGCCCAATAATCCTAATAATGTCGATTAACGTTACAACAAAATCCTAGCACATGGTTTTGTTTCCTGACATGGTTTTGAAACGAAGTGGTAGCGCTGTTCCCATCGGTTGGGGTTTTTCCTTGATTTTGACTGGGCCAGTAGTAAACATGCGCAGGTCTCAGGTAAAGAGGCATACGGGTCCATTGGTCGGGATTTTCCCGCCAGTGGTAAACAGGTGCTGGTCTCAGGTAAAGGGGCACATTGGTCGTTGGCCAGAATTTTCCCGTCAGCGGTAAACAGGTGCTGGACTCTGGTAAAGGGTCACACGGGTCCGTTGGTCAGGATTTTCTCTTTTGTTCGACTGGACCAATGGTAAACAGGCGCCGGTCTCAGGTAAAGGGGCACATGGGTCCGTTGGTCAGGACTTTCCCGCCAGTGGTAAACAGGTGCTGGTCTCTGGTGAAGGGACACACGGGTCGTTGGTCAGCACTTCCCTTGGGTTCGACTGGGCCAAGGGTAAACAGGCGCTGGTCTCAGGTAAAGAGGCACACACGTCCGTTGGTCAGGACTTTCCCTTGGATTCCACTGGGCCAGTGATAAACAGGTGCTGGTCTCAGGTAAAGAGGCACACACGTCCGTTGGTCAGGACTTTCCCCCCCTTTTGGGTTCCACTGGGTCAGTGGTAAACAGTTGCTGGTCTCAGATAAAGGGGCACAAAGGTCCGTGGTCAGAATTTTCCCGCCAGTGGCAAACAGGTGCTGGTCTCTGGTGAAGGGGCAGATGGATCATTTGGTCAGGATTTTCCCGTCAGTGGTAAATAAGCGCCGGTCTCAGATGAAGGGGCACACGGGTCGTTGGTCAGAATTTTCCCGCCAGTGGTAAATAGGCGCCGGTCTCAGGTGAAGGGGCACACGGGTCCGTTGGTCAGGACTTTCCCTTGGGTTCCACTGGGTCAGTGGTAAACAGTTGCTGGTCTCAGGTAAAGGGGCACACGGGTCCGTTGGTCAGGACTTTCCCTTGGGTTCCACTGGGTCAGTGGTAAACAGTTGCTGGTCTCAGGTAAAGGGGCACAAAGGTCCGTGGTCAGAATTTTCCCGCCAGTGGTAAACAGGTGCTGGTCTCTGGTGAAGGGGCAGATGGATCCGTTGGTCATGATTTTACCGTCAGTGGTAAACAGGTGCTGGACTCTGGTAAAGGGGCACACGGGTCGGTCGGTCAGGATTTTCCCTTGGGTTCGACTGGGTCAGTGGTAAACAGTTGCTGGTCTCAGGTAAAGGGGCACAAGGGTCCGTTGGTCAGGATTTTCCCTTGGGTTCGACTGGGCCACTGGTAAACAGGTGCTCGTCTCAAGTTAAGGGGCACACGGGTCCGCTGGTCAGGATTTTCCTTTGACTGCGACTCTGTCAGCAGCAAAGTTGCGCCCGTCAAGGTAGAGGGGCACACTTGTCCACTGCGCGGTATTTTCCCTTGGGTTTGACTGGGCTAGTGATAAAGTAGCACTGGTTTTAGGTAAAGGGGCGCACTGGTCCATTGGTCGGAACTTTTCCTTGAGTTCAACTTGGCCAGTAGTGAATTGGCGAGGTCTGTTGGCCGGGACTTTTCCTTGAGTCCGGCTGGCTGGCTCAGCGGTAAAGCGGCGTTGGCTTCAGGCAAAAGGCAACACGTGTTCATTGGTCGTCAACAAAAAGAAGGTCGTGGTCTTCAAAAATTTCAATCAGTCAATTTTGGCATTTTGTGACTCCTCGACAAGCTGTTTGCCACTGTTTAGTTTGAGTTTCTCAAAATCTAAGGATTAGTTCTATTCAGACAGGTGTTGAGACTGAATGAAGTGCTTAATTAGGTTTGTTTGCAGACACTCTACTCGAACTCTAATACCAACACTGATAGAATGCAGTGAAACTTTGAGCCAAGGAACTCACGGGGTTACTATCTCGCGCAAAAGCCTAGACAATAACTTGCGCACCCACCTAATGTGTCTCACCAACCCCGTGGACCACCTCCCTTACTAGAAACTCAAACAAAAGCCTGGACAATAAATTGCGCACCCACCCAATGTATCTCGCCAACCCCGTAAATTACCCCCCTTTTCAGAAGCTTAGGCAAAAACCTGGACAGTAACTTGCGCACCCACCTCATGTATCCCGCCAACCCCATGGACCACCTCCCTTTCCAGAAACTCAGGCAAAAGCCTAGACAATAATTTACGCACCCACCCCATGTACCCGCCAACCCCGTGGATTGCCTCCCTTCCAAGAAACTCAGGCAAAAACCTGGACAGTAACTTGCGCACCCACCCAATGTTTCTCGCCAACCCCGTAGATTACCCCCCTTTCCAGAAGCTTAGGCAAAAACCTGGACAGTAACTTGCGCACCCACCTCATGTATCCCGCCAACCCCGTGGACCACCTCCCTTTCCAGAAACTCAGGCAAAAGCCTAGACAATAATTTACGCATCCACCCCATGTATTCCGCCAACACCGTGGATCGCCTCCCCAAGTATCCCACCAATCTCATGAAGCATCTTCGTTTCCTGAGCTTAAGCGAAAAATAGCCAATAACTTATGCTCCTACTCATTTATACCATCAACCCTGTTGATCATCTCCCTTCCCTAGGCCACGTGGATTTGAGTATTGATCACCTTCTTAATCATCACTTAGAACTTTTTTGGTTTAGTATAAATGAGCCACGTCGTGTCGGTGAATATCGGTGAGTAATGACGAAGAAGATTGGTGGAAATAAGCGATCGGGATGCTTATTCTCCCTTCACAATAATTTGTTTTCAGTTTTTGTTCAAAACTTTGGGAAATATAAAGTTTTTAGAATGAGTTTGGTTTGAACTAGAAGGATGGGATAGTCACATACAGTGGTGATGCTGAGGGTGTGTTTGTATGATTGGCTTACTGAGTTATTGACCGAGTGGTTTGTACAATACAAAAGCAGTTGTGTTCTGTATTTCACGCTGTCCTTGGTATGCTTGCTGCTCGCGAAAGACAGAGATAGAAACAACAAAACAAATTGATTCACGGATTCTGTGAGATATCTTCTCTCATTCGCTACGCTACGTGCTCTTTTTCGACTGAATAATGTTATATGTAGATATATGTACATATACAGTTGTGAGATAGTGTAGCTCGAGTTGAGGATGTGAATCTCACACAGCCTGTTGGCGCGCACGAAAAACCACACCGGGTCAATACCGTCACACTACGGAAAGTAGCACAATAACGTGGCTCACGGGGCCACTAGTTTTTCCAAAATATGCGCTCCCGGAAGTGCATTATTCAGGAACCTTGTCGTAGTGCCTTAATCCCATCCGGGCTTCGATCACAGGCTCCCCTAAACTGCGGACCGGGAATTGGGTAATGGGCAGCTTAGCGCGGAATCCCGTATGCCACCGTGATCGGCAGCTCCTGGAGATTCTTTTCTATGAAAGTCTGTATAGTGGTTCCGACCTGAGACTCTGTCTCTAAGTTGGTCCTTTCTTGCTCTTGTTTTCTGCATGTGCTCATCAATAAAATAAAAAATAAAATAAAAATAGAATGAATTAAGATTGCTTGCTGAACTAAATGCTGACGTTTTCTGATTCGCCGAACTGTTTCGGGTGTAAACTTGACTGTCAGTTTTTACCCACTTTGTCTCAGCCATAGCAATCACGTTCAATTATTGAGAGAACAGAGCATTTTCGTTATCACCAAAAAGAGGTTGCTTGAACATGCACTCCTTGCAAGATGATTGACAGACTTCTGAGACTCACCAACCATTATTCATTGTTAGGGCAAAATGTCCACTCGAAAGACTTAATAAGCACACTAGTTCTAACAACAGTGCAGCGCGAACGCAGCCCGAGCGGCGTCATAGTTCGAGTAGAAACCCTAGCAGCAACGGTTCCCAGTTTCTGCCATTCTCCCCTCCGTTGCTGCTCAAGCTTTCGTCCTTTTAGCAGCAATTGCTGAGATACGGCAGCAGGGAGGAGAGGATGGCAGCAACCGCGAACCGTTGCTACTAGAGTTTCTTCTCAAACCACCACGCCGTTCAGGCTGCGCTCGTGCCGCACAGTTATCAGAGAATGTACTAACCTGCAATAGTGGATCCAAGAAGCATAATTGCTGGCATCTGCCATCTGCTCCTCAAAATGGGAAACCAACTGTAGCGATAGGCTGTGAGCCACCAAAGCACCTGGAAGTTAAAAGTTCGTAATTTCTGGTTGTTGGAAAAGTATAATTTTCTTCAGCCTGCTTTACTACGACGGAAACTGTATCACGTACTCTATTTATTTTTTGCATATTTTAACTATGCAAAATTGAAAATAGTCTTCTGTAGGTATTTGACTTCCACGCTCTGACGAAGGCGACAACACCGAAATGTCGGACTTGACAAAGAACAGAAGAATTATGATGATCAATCTGGCTTGAGAAGCTACCACAGTAGAGTAGTAGATTTGAAATTAATGTTTTCATAACGTTAGTCCTTGGAATTCCAGCTGTGTTTCCCAGGTTGCAAAAAGCCCATTTTTGCCTGATTGCCCCTCAATCCCTCCTCTTGCCCGTCTCCATTACCCCTCCTCCGTTTACATTCACCACTACGAGGGAGCGCTCCAGCCCGAGGTTCCAGGAATTGTGGTGGAAAGATTTCCGCAACCAATGCGTTTATTCCTAGGACCGAATGAAACCGATTGACTTAATCAATGTATTTCAGGATCTGGTCAAGAAATTTAAATATTTGAAAATGTATTGCTTTCCCTTTTTTTGAACATCCAAACTCTCGACTTATTCGGAATCGAATTTTTCAATTCGAATGTAACTGATGCATCATTCTTTCCTAAGTAAAGTGCGAATACATATAAAGTAGGCGTCGAAGAGAGTGCGTTTTTCGCGGTCTTGAGAAGCACGCGGCGCGACGGACCTGCTTATGTTAGAATCCCCTCCGCGACAATAAACCATCGGGTTTTCTTGGTGGCGGTTTAGTTCTCTTCGCAGTTAACATCAAATATGATCAAGAACTATAAAGAAAACCCTGATTTACCACAACAGCGCTGATTACAGCGCAAGCGGCGCGGTTGCGCTGCGTGTTTCCTGTTTTCGCGGAAATCACACCGCCATCGACGCTCACCATATATAGTGGACGTCGATGGCGGTGGCCCATGCGCGGCCTCAAGAAGGGCGCCGCGCGCCGGAACCGATGTTTTCTGTTGCTGTTATGCTATCTAGCAGCTTTCTACCCGATTTCAAGGACTTTCGACCAAATCGGGAAGAAAAACGCCTAGAAATAGCATCCCGGCAGACGACATCAATCCCGGCGCGCGGCGAGGTTGCGCTGCGTCCTTTCCGAGGCTGCGAACGGGCCATCGCCATCGACGTCCACTATATGTATGTGTGGACATAATGCTGGGAGGTAGAAGGGGGTTCATTACCGCACTTTCATCATAACAATGGTGTGAGAACATAGCAGATTATCGCAGATATATCATACCAGTCTGGCCGTCCGGCTAACGCCGGGCCTCCAGACTTCTTTAGGTGCTCGCTTCGCTCGCATACTGCCGTTGGAAGCAAACACAAAAGTGTAAATGGATTGATCAAATCTGTTCTATCACTCTCCTGAGAAACTCTTGATCCTGTAGGTGGTAGCTTCCCCCCCATATGAACGGAGTTTGCTCTTCAATATGAGCGAAGTTAGTGGCCGTGAAGAACTGAGGTAACCAATTCAGTGCAAATGTTATCTTGAAATGATTTAGGCTCAACTGGTTGTTGTGGTAATTCAAGTGATAAGGGTCCACCGGTGTATACAAACGGAAAGGAAGGAGTGGTCCATTCAGACACAAACGGAATGGGAAGAGAACATAGATACGAAACGAAACAATGTACATCTAGGTGATTTAGGTAGTAGGGTCCGCCGAAACAGGATAAGCATACCCCTCATGTAGAAATAGACCCGTCTAGCGAATTCCTATCACTTGTGGACACCGGCGCACCCTTATCACACCGTTGGACCCGACTCCAGGCGTTTCCCCACTTTTGGACGCCGGCGCACCCTTATCACACCGTTGGACCCGACTCCAGGCGTTTTCCTACTTTTGGACGCCGACGCACCCTTATCACACCGTTGGACCCGACTCCAGGCGTTTCCCCACTTTTGGACGCCGACGCACCTTTATTATCACACCGTTGGACCCGACTCCAGGCGTTTCCCCACTTTGGACGCCGGCGCACTTATCACACCGTTTGACCCGACTTCACGTTTCCCCACCATGGACGCCGGCGCACCCTTATCACACCGTTGGACCCGACTCCAGGCGTTTCCCCACTTTTGGACGCCGGCGCACCCTTATCACACCGTTGGACCCGACTCCAGGCGTTTCCCCACTTTTGGACGCCGGCGCACTCCTACAGCAACAGTGGACCCGGTGTAGAACATTTTCTTCACTCTAGGCCACGCCCTCGAATTTCGTTTCACACACACACACACACACACACACACACACACACACACACACACACACACACACACACACACACACACACACACACACACACACACACACACACACACACACACACACACACACACACACACACACACACACACACACACACACACACACACACACACACACACACACACACACACACACACACACACACACACACACACACACACACACACACACACACACACACACACACACACACACACACACACACACACACACACACACACACACACACACACACACACACACACACACACACACACACACACACACACACACACACACACACACACACACACACACACACACACACACACACACACACACACACACACACACACACACACGTGACAGACTAAGCCCTTTATTATAAGTCATGATTTTGGCCGAATAGCGCGGATCCACAAAGGGGAGTTTCAGAGCAGTGTGGGAAACCTCGTGCATCACCCACCTGCATGACAATCACTGGAAGGAGAAAGGCAATGTATTTCCGCTTTGTTATTAGAAACCTCTCAACAAAGTCTGCATCGGCTGGAACTTCGTGCGCCGATGGGTCAGACATTTGTTGGCCTGAATCTGGCTATGCATTCTGGAGAAGAGTGAGACCAAATACGAGGAACCCACCTGCCATGAAGTATTTGCGGAAGAACGTCTTCTTCTTCAATGGACTATTTTTCTCTGAATAGAATGACTTAAAGAAACAAATTCCATCGCGCACTAACAATTAAAAAACTTTCAAACGGATTACTTGGCGAAGTGGTTTCGAGTGCACCGCTAGAGGGACTGATTGGGTAGACGCTCACCATGACAGTCAGTCTAAATGTCTATATGGAGTCTGAAGGAAAGACTCAAACCGAGCAAGCAGCGAAGATTCCCATTTGAGCTTTCGTTGTTAGCTAGAGAAAAGGAAAGCAACAGATAGAAGTTCGTGAAAATGTTGAACACATCTAAATAATTAGATTACCAATTCAAGTGTCACTGCTGCAAGTGCAATGGGACAAATACTTTACAATTAACTTTACAATTACTTAGACACCAGTTTTTCGCGTTTCCAGACACCAGCAATGTGCCGTTCTATTCTCAGTTTTAGCACACATTATAATCAGTTTCAATAGGGCAATAAAAATTTACCCGAAATCATGGAGCGAGCCGGTTGAGCAGTAGAGAATCCAAGATTCTCACGCAGTGAAGAAAACGACATCAAGAGAGTTCAAATACATTTACTTAGAGTTGTGCAATTGGATTTATCTTTCTTCCACCAAATCCCAGTACCTAAGTTGCCTTGGCATGACATTCGTTAGAGAATTTTAGGTATATAATGGGCCCCTGTGGACCCAATTAATATCGATGGACCCGTATCCTGCCGTTTTCCCACTGATGGGCCACGGCGGACCCTTTCTCGATCGATACCTATCATGATGTTTTTCAGGGGTCGCGGCACATCTGTCCATGATCAATGCACCCGCACTCTTTATAAATCTCGAGAGTAATGGAAGAAAGTTAGGAAATATTTAGAAAGTTTGATCAATTGCACAACTGGTTCCAGAAAATGTCGCAACAGCTTATGATAACGCGTTCTTCGTCCGTTCATTATGTGCATTTGATTGTACTGCCCTTCTTAAAAACTGACAGATCCTCAGGCTGCATAATCCCCATGGGACCTCAGCGAGAGGTGCGCAAAGAAAGAGCATATCCCAAGTGAGGAAACCGAGTGGATCCTATCGCTATGGCCTCCACAGCATGCACATCTTTTCCAGGTGGTTACCGTCCAGTGTTTCAAAATTGACCAGGCAGCTATGGTCAATGTTTCAAGATCGAGTGGAGTTAATAACAAAGCTCCAGCAGAAGGACCACTTTGCCTCGTACATTGCGGCTATACAACGTGAAATCATTGTAAACACTGTCTCGCCCGGAGGGCTCGAGACCGCTAGCCGCTGGTCCCACCGCGAAATCCTGAGTGCACCTGACTTCCACTACGTCTATGCACCTATGACGAAACATCGGCCGAATGCCCCGTCAGCTTTGCATCCTCGCGAGCACTGTCTATAACTGAGCCCCATGATGCAAACATGGGATCACTTCCTGCTTCCCTGCCGCCTGCGCTCTAGAAAATTTTGTTGCACTACCATGATTTATATAAGAGGATATTTTTGTCTATCTTCTCAATTGGTCCGCAGCAGAATGTGCATGATTGGCTCTCAAGTACCACCCAACATGGAAATGAATAGCCAGCCGTTTCTCCTTTTCTTTTATTTTTTATTTATCTGCTAGGCATCTAGTGCTGGGGACAGTGACACTCTTCAAAGGGAAGGTATAAAAAGAAGAACGAGGAGCTTGCGCAGGATGGGCTCGTTGCGTTTCTCACCATGACCATGCTAATCAGAGGTGCGAGCCAAGTGTGAAGCGCCTTTTGTAGGGGGTGGTACGAAACCTGCTGGATCCCACTAACATTTCCAGAGTTGGAACCCCTTGTTGAATCTTTAGTACTGGATGATAATCCTGTTTCCGTTTCCAGCACCCATTTGGGGTCAGAATAATTTATGATGATTCGAAGAAAACTTTCGTCTTGCTGCGCTGAGAAGCAATGGTACTCGTACTAGTTTCCTGACGCACCTACGATTGCAAAAAGTAAATACTTGAACACAGAGATGAGTAAATGAAATTTGACAATTACCACGCAAAAATGCATTTCCTTGCAAGCCTTGAACCCTTTTCGAACGCCTTATTTTCCTAATGATATTTCATATCAAATTTCGACTTCATAAAAATCAAATTCGAGAACTGACCGAACAATTTATATGATGGTGAATGTCACTCTAACACCATAGTTTTTCTCTGCTTGGCCTTGCTGTGGTCAATATGAACTTCGTATATCATACATTCTCTACTTTTTTCTAAGCAAATTTGTCGTAAATAAATTAGCCTGAATGTGTTCGTCGCGCCGCCACGATCGCATGCTTCAACGGCAAGGGGGTTACGCTATTACGAGATCGTTCAGTCGGATCCGGCTGTTTTGATGCCAGCTCCTGCCAAAAGCGCTTCACACTTGGCTCGCACCTTTAATGAGCCGGCTGTCGGGTGAGCTTAAATTTTTTTATAAATAACAAATAACAAGGAATCCTAAGGTGAAACTTAGCATAAGCAGCTCTCAACCAACGATATCTTTGTATTCCCTCTCCTTACTATTGTTTCACTGATGTTTTTATCATATTTTCGATGGAAGCATGATGGATGAAAACAGAAAATAACAAAAAGAAAAGAGATGAGGAAATTGCCGTATTAGCAAAGACTTTAAACTAAAGTATTAAATAAAGGACACGACTCTAGCTGTGTAAAAGCGCTGTACTGGGAAGAGAAACCCAACTGGAACCAAAGTTTTTACGCAGTTGATGAAGGTGGACTGTGATCATGAAATTATTGCGGAAGACTAGGATGAAACACTTTAAACTTAAAAGGTAAGAGTGCACAGAAGTGAGAAGGATACGAAAGAATGAACGGATGCGGGTATGAGGAGAATGAAGGAAGTGATAGTTACGGAATGTTGGACCGAAAGGACGGGGATTTCATTTCTCAGGATTTACACGCGCAAGATGTCTTTCTGAAAAGATCTATGGCCATAGCGTGGGAAGTTTGAGGTTGGGACTGAAGCTCTTGCTGAATAACAGCAAATGTATATCTAACCACTATTGCGTGCCAGGGCGAAGTGAGACGATGTTTCTGGTCGGCATTTCTCCGATCCAGAAGTAGTAATTGATCGAACTGGTTCCAAAAATAACTGTGATCGTTGACCGCAGCAGAGATCCTCTTCAGCGCGGGTGCAACATTTGTTCTTTAGGCGCAATCTGATCAGCAGAAGTTCCGGGTTGTTGTGTGACCCCATTGAAACCACATGCAGTGACGTACATGAGGAAATGCTATATTTTTGGTTGTCAGCATTAGTTTTTGTGCTAGATTTAGCTGCGATTCTTCCACCCAGCTGATACCCAGCTATTTCACGATACAGACAATGTGGAACATGGCGTTATCATCGGGTAGGATGGCAAGGGCGATTTATACTAGGGTGCGTGTGTCAGGCACACGCATTCGTTTGCGAAAGATTTTCCATGAAGACCGGTCAACGCGGCATGCACATGCACAATGAAGGAAGGTGCGACCGCCGCAAAGCCATAAGCGCGCGCGTCTGAGCTGCGTCAGCGATGCTGCGACTCGCCCTCATATAGACTCAAGCGGCCAAATGCAAGTATCTATGTAGTATAAATTGCCGTTCAGCCTGTGCTTTTGAAAGAGCTCTATCAAACGACACATCAAACTCGTTTAACTGGCCTGACTACCTGTTTGCTTCTAATCTTCAATCCTTATTCAATTCTATATCGCAACCGCAAAGTGGTGCTTCTTGTCCAGAAAATTTCCGTTTCTCCACAAAATTCAAACAGGGATCCAGAGCATGAGTGTCCCCGACCCAGACGAAGCAGCAGGAATGGGATTTATGAAACCTCACGAAGTAAACTAACGATGTTTGGCATGATTGATTATCCTATGGACCATCCAGTGCAATGGAGACGAGCGACGTTCAATTGGTTTGCTAACCCGATTTCGCATGGTTATAAAGTCATGACTCCTAGCCCAGAAGCACCTCAGCAGAAAGTTATCCCGATCATATGGTCAAGGACAGATGTGCTCAGGTAAAACACAACGTAAAAGAAAACAGCACGCAGAATACCCTGGATGGGAGGCGAACGATCCCAGTAAAACAAGAAGAACCGCAACACCGGTGAAGGAGGAACAGCTCCACTTCGGATTGGCATTCATCTTAAGATCTTTTCCTCTCAAATGATCGTGAATACCGTTGAATCTGACTCACTTTAGCAAATCAAGGTAAGTTTTTAGGAATGAAAGTCAGCGCGAGATGGAACTTCGCTTCTTTCTACCTGCTTTCATAATACAACAGCGGAATGTAAAGTGTTGACGTGTTAGATTTCGAAGCATCTGTATCTTAATCTTCGTAATTGTGCGATGACTTGTGAGAGCGATCTGTGCAGAACGACAAGTTGCAAATGAAGGGGATACCGCTACAAGTGCTTCTGCGCCCGAAAATCCTCGAAGTTTCAAGGTTCAAGCATGCAGACTAGATCGGATAGAACATCCTCATTCGGAACGTCTTTTTCCTTGAGATGGTTGAAAAAGCCATGGAGAAGCGCGAAAACGAGCATCCATGGAAATCGTGGTGTTTCATCAGGTGAAGCGTGGATTATATCCAACTGTCGGATGAAGCCGCTGTGCCACAGATCACTGGTAGGCAGGTACAAACATCACTTGTCCAGAGACTGGCTGTTAGCCTATTCATTGTGCTGCTAAAAGAACACGTTTACTGCACGTTCTTTTGTGTTTGGCCTAATTGATAGTGGCACTACAATAAGTGAAAACCACGACATTTTTGATATTTAAATCGCAACCGTTATTCATGAAGTAAATGCGTTTGAATTATCGACCTAACACGGTGGCAAACAATGGGCTTTGCATGTATTCTTTGGTTTCACTAACAGTGAGAAGAATCCGGTTCATTTCTGCAATGACGCGGGATGGCAAACCGTTCAGAAACTGGGAACTAGAGGAATGAACGAGTTGAGTTGTCAAAGTGAACAGGACAAGTGAAGACGCGAGTATGGTTTAGGGAAGCGGAAACAAGAAACGAATAGAGCTCCGTCATCTTCCAGTACCTGCAACAAAGCCCATTATCGATCCCACGGGAGATCATTTCCACAGCTAGTTCACAAGATTCCGAAGTGATTGCACATAAACATCAATACCCAGAAGATCTCGTGGACCACTGCTACTGTGAAGGGATACCGTTACGAGTGAGCCAGGTTGGAAATGGTGGGCGCTGTGCGCATATTTTGCCTGAGAACCTAAGCCTCACAATCAGTAAAGTAGTGATACCCGAATTTGCTCTCCAGTAAGTCGTGAGTTCTCTTTCTCCTCAAAACCAGACGAGCAACCTTCCTTTCATGGCTCCATCATCTTACAATTCTAATGTGTGCAAACAAATTTACATATGTCTGAGGATATGATTCGATCGTGCATTTGAGTTTTGTAATGCTTGGAACTCTTCCTCGATTGTCGGAGAAGCTCGCGCACTCTTTAAAATTCATTTGAAACCCGTCGGATGACGATTGGCCATATCTTTATGGTCACCCAAAGCGCTTTTTAACTGAGGCTTTGGCAATAGTACTCCCAACCTACAAAAAAGCTCACTCCCAATACCTGTTTTATTTCCCCATTCGTCGTGCTCAAAAGCAAGTGATGTGGCTCAAAAATTTGGGCGTTGTTCAGAGAGTTCGTTTTACGAGGTTAAAACTGTGGGAGCTTGGCTCAGACTGCGCCCCGCCCCTCCCCCACTGTCCCCAGATGACCCGAGAAAACAGGGTGGGTTGGCTGTCCCCCCTCATAAAAGAAGGGCAAAAAAAAACGCTGGAACTCATCTGGGAACCTAATATTTCAGTACCATATTCCATGAAGAATAGTCTTTTCAAAATCTGCTATCTGTTGGTGCCCTGTTAAGATATATATGATGAGTTCTGCATAGAAATGCTATGAAACAAAGAATTTTTGTGGCTAGGATTCTCATAATTTTCGAATTCTGTCAACGATTCCGCAGCAGTGGTAATATCGAAAACTCAATCCGTTTCACAGTAGAACAAACTACCTAGGATCAATTGAAACGATCAAGGTCAATTAACAGCTGCTCTAAATGAGTTACTGCAGTGGACCTAGTCGATGCCTTACCATTCTTTTGGTTTTTTTAATCCGATTTCCATGTGCGTTAAAACTATTCAACTCACCTTCATCTTATTACCTATTTATTTATTCTTACACTCAAGGTGTTCCAGTTAAAAAAAAAACAAAATTGATGATAGATGCGGAAAACACATGCAAACACTTATAAAAAAAACCTGAAACCAACAATAAATACTTATACAATGTGGAATTGACGTTGTTTAGGCCACAAGGAATGCGTAGAGAGTTTTTATGTTGTTTGCCTCTATTTGATTCATAATTTCACTAGTTTCCTTGCCCAATCTTTATCACTTCAATATGGCGTCGTTAGGATAGTCACGTCTAGGCTACGCCACCGTATTTAATATACAGGGGCGAGCCCTGTATCTCAAGGGCTTCTTTGACCTAAATACGAACCCCGGGCGATGACCTAGAGGAAGCCCGCAGAACGGACCACATTTAGTAATATGAACAGGTAACTGTGTTTAGGCAGATTTAGAGAAAACGAATGGTACAATAGCCTTGGCCTTAACCGTCATAGATATGAGAAAAGTGCAAACTCTTGGCCTGCCAGCTGGACATGATTCGAAGCAATCTCAGAAAGTTGATTGGTCGTAGGCGCCGTTCGAATGCCATACCAGTTGGGGGATCGGATCACCTCCGTCGGAAGATGTAGTAGCCATCGTGATGCTGTCATGAAAAATGAATTACCACCTTTAGCATTGAGCAATCTACCACATACCGGTCGGATATTAAACTCACCACGTCTTCCATTACTTGGCCTAAAAACCCAATATTTGCTCGCTCTGAGCTTAACTTCTAGCCTTAGTATTTTAAACCCGAACACAAGGTCTGTAAGGGCTCGTCGATGTTCCAGACTCTTGAGGTCAAGCTCTTTCAGTCGATCTTGATATGAGGGCATGGCCGAGGGGAAATTCATAGTGGGGTTAGCTTAATAGAAAAGTATCTTAGTGAAAGCTTCCTGAACTCTCTCAATTCGTCTAATATCTTTCTCAAGAAAAGGGCTCCAGGCGTGTGAGCAGTACTCTAAATGGGGCAAGACGTAAGATTTAAATAGTCGCACCAAGATTTTTGTATCTTTTGTGTGGACATTACGGAAAATTTGGAAGAGTGATTTACGGTCTCTGCTAACTGCGTTATCAATTTGAGTTCTAAAACTGAGCTTCTCATCAATGATTATTCCTAGGTCCTTCACTTCACTCCGACGCAACAAAGTCATTCCATCTAGAGGGTAGTGTACATAAGGTGCATCACCGAGATGTAGTACCGTTGTTTTTGACATGTTCAACGGAATATTATGCCGCTCAGACCAGTCTTTCATAGCAGCAATTGCTTCTGATAATGCGGAATGGATTTGATCAGCGCTACTACTATCATATGAGGCATACACCTTGATATCATCAGCGTATTGCTGCACTCTTATGGAATTATGTACCTTCAATTTTGGCGGTAGATCTGCTGTGTAAATCATAAAGAGCAGTAGGGAGAGAACTCCCCCCTGAGGGACTCCGCTAGGGCATGGATGGCTGTGATGGATACTTATTTCCAATACTAACGGTAGAATATCTATGGGACAAGTACGATGCAAACCATGCAAGCAAGTTATTTTCTATTCCCAAGCATTTCATTTTATTCAAGAAGATATTGTGGTCAACCCTGTCGAATGCTTTGGACAAATGAAAATAAATCACATCAACTGATTTTCGACTACCTAATGCGACGTACCAGTCGTATAAGCAATCCGTTAATAGAGTATCAGTGGAAGCGCCAGGAGTAAATCCATGCTGTTCAGGTGGTATTAGATTTTTGCTGTGCAGCCAAGACAGAGAAGTTTCTCGCGTATGATTTTTTTCGAATACTTTTATCGGAGGTGGATTTATGCTTATGGGCCGGAACTCTGAAAGTAGAGATGCAGTGCTCCTTTTTCGAATTGCTGTTACAACAGCTTCTTTCCACAACTTGGGAACATCACCAAAATGCAAGGAAGCGTTGAAAATAAAGGATAAGCGATAGAGGGTAACAGCACATTTTTTATAGATAATCTGGAGGATAGCATCCTACGAAATAGATGTTGAAGGAGTTAATGTCCTCAAATAGTTCAAAACATCATTCGGGTCAATGTGATGGATGGAGAAACTATCATGTAGAGACTGCACTTCTTCGAAAGATGTAGGATTTAAGGCAGAGCCGGAGCAGAAAACACTTGAGAAATAATGGGCCAGAGCGTTAGCCTTATGGAGGTCGTCGATGAACCTATTACCTTCTTCATCTGTCAGGCAAGAGATCTTCGTCGAATCCTTCATAACATGTCGCAGATAAATGTATAAAGGCTTCATGGAAGGATGATTGGCAAATCGCCTCTCACTACAAGCTAGAAATTTGCGAATATGATGATCAAGGTCAGCACAGACTTTTTTTTATAAAGACTACTAGCGGTCGGGTTCACAGTTGTTTCAAAAATTCTAAGTTTCTGAGCAAAAAGAGAGTTGATATGTCTTGGATAAGCGATTAATGTAGGCTGATTATGCACTCCGAAAGGAACAAAAAATTTCAAGGAATTGTAAAGAACCAGGTAAAATCGTCTATAAAGATCATCCGTCGATTCATATCTATCGAAAGTGGATAACCAGTCTATGCAGGATAAGTACTTGTCGAGGTCAGTAAAGTTTGTTGTGTAATCCGGCAGCGGCAATATTTGTTGATGAATATGGTGGAATTCTACTCCGAATGAAATCATGTTATGATCAGAGGATGCTATGGGAGGCAAGATAGTAACATCTCTCAGAGCTTCCAAAGAGGAGAAGATGAGATCAAGGGCGGCATCATTCCGAGTGGGCAAAGTAACCTGTTGCATGAGTCCAATGTTATCTAAAAAGTCCAAAATTTTATGCAAGGTTTTGTTTTTTCGGTTAAAAGGATCCAAGACATTTACATTGAAAACGCCTAGAACAACAACATGTTCATCGGTAGAGCAGAGGCATTTCTAATTCTTCAAACAAAGTATCATCTTGTTGTTTTTGGCTATTAGGTGGTCTATATATCAAAACAAATCTTATAAATGTTGGGAAAGAGATTTCAATGGATAAAACGTCAGAAAAATGCTCGTTAAGGTTTGGTTTTCGTAAAACTGGCGTGAAATCTTTGACCAGGCAAAAAACACCTCCACCTTTGTGACTTTTGCGATCGGATCGATGGATTGTCTAAGGAAAATTTAAGATAGGCTCAGAATCAGAAACACTGGGAGAAAGCCACGATTCCGTGACAAAAACTAAGTCCGGCTTATACTCAAAGAGGAAAGAGTGAAAATGGTGGATTTTATTAACAATGCTTCTTGCATTGAACAAAAAACACTTTAGATGCTCTTGGTTACCATGCTTCAGTGCATGTTTCCCGAGGAAGTACGACTTAGTTCGGAAACGTTTTTTAACTCTCCTCTGTGGACTACCCACTCTTTCCTACCTACCTCTCGATTTCTTTGCCGGGCAAGTTGATGGAGTTCGTACTCCCTTTTCCTCTCTGCTTCAGTCATGCTCTTCCTAATGAATACATCCTTGAAACCAGCCGATTGCAAACGACGCGCATTCGCCAGTACATAGGACCATTCCCGAGAAGTTGAAAAAACTAGCTTAACTAATCTAGGCCGAGAGTGATCCGGACGACCCATGCGCCGGATTTCCACAGGCCTCGACTCCAAATCCAACGTGTCAAGTACTTGAAACACCTTCTCTTCTAAGTCCTTATGACGGAACGATGGTCCAGAATCGGATGGTGCTTCTTCTAATCCTGCTATTACTATACTGCGGCTACGTTTTTCATCTTCAATTTTCTCTGCCGTCAGCAGCGATAGTTTATCGACATACGCCCTAAGCATTCGATCGACCACAGGGTCGGTATTCCTGTCCAAAATTGCATTCAACAAATCAGCTGGTGACATGGTGGTGAAGTCATCCTCTTCGGAAAGTCCTGTTGAGCGCGATGCATTCGTTATCGAACGAGTTACCGGTGCCACAGAGGAGCTGTTTTTCTTAGTTGTTCTTGATGGCATATCAGTGATCACACAAAGGGAATCGATGGCAGGCTCGGTTGGAGGACAGAAGAAAATGTAAAAAGGAAGGAAAGGCGGTTGGAAGCGACTGAAAGATGGTGAAAAAAAACTTGCAGGAGAGGGTGAAAGCGTTGTTAATCCAAACAAACAAAAATTTCCGAGAGAGCTGGATAAGGTGGATCACAAGTAAACTAGCAAGAGCAAGTGCGGAGACGACCGCACGCTAGATGCACACCGGATGACTATTTGTTTCCTCTTACATATTTCTTTTCTTTTTTTTTGGTCACGCACTGCCACAAATAGTCTATTCAGTCGAACAATACACTCCACATCGTACATACATCAATCCAACTGCCTGGCGCGTCAAGAGAGGCTGACTAGTTGCTGCGATCGTCGAAGTGATTCGGCTTGTTTCCTAAATATAACTCTTTTCACGAAGAAAACAAGAAAAATCACTCATTTGGCATCTCGCGCAATCCTTAGTCCCTCCATCAATCGCAGCAATTGCTCGGATAGTCATACCTGCTGCTATATTTACCACTTCTTCGCGAGGCGACTTGTAGTAGTGAAGGGCGCACCATGAACGATACGACGGGTATTGGAGGTTGCAGGCCGAGACAGACGAAGAAAGCAACTATAACTTCTTGTCTATGTAATCACATCGTACGTATTAGTTTACGCTAATTTGGTCCAACACATGCTTTATGAGAAAAAAAGCACTAACACGGTGCGACTGGGATTCGTGATAGAAGGACAGGAACTAACTGCGAAAGCGCAGATAATGGAAGCAAGGGCTTCCAAGTGCACCCATCCACTTTTGAACAGTTTAAACGTGACGATATCGCTGTAAGTGTAAGTGTTAGTTCTCGAAAATTTTGAACTCTCAATCACATTTTTTTTCTCTTCCGTATGGACACACTTGCCAGATAAGCAATGTACACACCTAGTACACTGCTGATCAAAGGCAGCATAAGCTCAAATCTTCGTGTTCAACGTTTTGCTGAATTTTGGGGTTTTGAGGGACCTGGAACTCATACAGTCTATTAGCTCACAGAGGGCGCCCGATCCGACTTTGTCCGCAACTACGACTTCACCATTTTTCGGCTAACCGATCTATTTTTTGCACTTTTTTGATATCCATATGGTGTGGTTCCTTCTCTTCTTATGTTTTCCCACTGCGATCCGCTAAAATATCCTTCCAGACGCATTCTGCAGGCAGAGTCGTAATTGCGACAATGTCAGATCAGGCGCCTTCTGTGAGCTAATAAACCATATTTAACAGTGAAACAGCACGAATCATACGAGTAATCAAAGAAATCTTGGTGCAGTTTCCCGTGCGACTAAGCGCGTTCCGTTTGACACTCATGGGTCCCTCCACGTGAAGGTCACACACGCTTGTACCGAGCCACCACCCCAGACAAACAGGGCCGCATCTATTCCTACTTATATATATATATCGGCCATTCGAGCGGGAAAGTGCTCATGGCAACATGTACGGGTCGCAATCAATGCGTGGAGATCATCGGAAAGTGCCAACGGCAGCAGTATTGCGCCTCTTAAAGGACGCGCGCGATTCCATTCGGTGCCTCTTAAAGGACGCACGCGGATTCACTTCGCGCCGCGCACGCCCGCGCAGCCGCTTAAGTAGGAATAGATGGGGCCGACAAACAGTCGGAACTTCCGCGGAGCTTGCCGATTTTCGGAACTTCCGCGGAAATATGACGTCACTTGTCGATTTTTTCGGAAGTTCCGCGCAAGTTCCGCGTAGTTTCCGGATGGAGACGCAGAGGAAAAAGTAGCTTCGGAACTTCCGCGGAGCATGACACTTCTCGGAAATTCCGCGGAGCTTCGAGACGAATAGAATGATCCAAGAAACGAACATATCAAATGACATGTTTTCGTCCAGTTTTTGTCCAGTATGTTCTTGCATGACTTCAGCTAGCCATATAAGAAGCCGTGACAGAATACAAGAGTTTTTCCGTTAGTTTTTCCTCGAAATTTATTTCGGAATGCCCCAATAATGACATTCATAATGTTAAATTTCGGGTAAACATCGTGTCAGATAAATATATGTACATCGTGTCAGATAGATGGATTATTCCCATAAATACGAAAATCTGGTAGATTTTTACCAAAGAGGAATTTTTCCATGTTATCGTTGAATTTGAACCCTGACGAGATATGTAGCACAGTCAGAGGACAAGCCTGCTTGAGGCTCATCTTTAAGGAGGGAAATCAGTAGTGCTGCAGCTACTGCTATGTGGTGGGACGAGTTCTAGTGGGACTCACGCTCCTACATCTTTGGTATCCGGACCCGTGAAGGTGTTCATCCCTTCATGTTGGTCGATTTTATCTTACTACTCGTGCTATGGTTGACTCCATGATGCCCATACATATTACGTCACTGTTGTTCGATTTCGGTACTTCCGCGGAGCCAGTTCGGAACTTCCGTCGGATCACCCGCGGAAGTTCCGGACAAGCTCCGCGGAAGTTCCAAAAGTTTGTCTGGGGCGGCCTGTGAGCGCATGCAAGGCTTCTGTGTTCGCGGTGCTCGCGATTTCGATTTGGATTTCCTCTCAGGTAAGTCACAATTCATTGTGTTCGTTGAACTTTTGTGATGTGCTAAGAGTGTGTTCCACTATTGACGGCTTAACTCGGAGTCGAAGATTTCGACAGGTGCTGCGTTCAAGAAATGGCAGCATCAACTTTTCAAATCTGTTTACAAACCATATTCACCTGGGTTCGTAGTAAAGTGTCATGGCGGTGAGATCAGCTGCCTGCACAACTCGGCGATGACGCACGCGCGACGACCTTCCAATACTGAGGAATGGAAGATCATCACCATCCGTGGCGGTGCTGCGAGCACGTGTGTAAGGGGCGCTGATCTCATCGCCCTGGAGGGCGATGATCGCCATCATTTGGCGACTAGATACTTTGCGTGGCGAAGAGACGCCGAGTGAAGTACTCGGAGTATCACTCGGAGTATGTTGATGGTGTGAAGGTACGTATGATCAGGTGCGCAAATTGCACAGAATGCATCTGAGCCTACGGACCCAGGCATGTTGATTTTCGCCCCACAGCACAGAACAAGCTCGAACACGACTTGTCAGAAGCACAGAGGTGCTTCTGATGCTTCTGACAAGTCGTACTCGTTCTTGCTTGTTAGCCGCAATGGTTCGTAACTGTCTCACACGCTAAAAAAAGCCCGGAAGTGATGTGGGAGTAGTTACACATACATTTGATCACTTTTCATGTACGGTCCCTCCGATCCACCGTGGCGATGATCAAATCACTTCTCCCTAGCGCTAAGTGCGATCATCACCCTGAATGTGATGTGCGATGATAGCACTGGACACTTTACTACGGCCCCAGATTTCGTCCACGATTTTCCTATGCCATAAACACAGCAAATGCAGAAAGCCAATGAAGCGAGTCTTCTTCGAACTAGCATATCCTTCTACTGAGCATTAGTACTCATGTTATGTTTTCAATGATCTCTGTACTGCCTCGGTTGGTCAGCAACAGAGCAATTTCGAAAAAAAGTATGTACCCTCCGCAGAGACTGACCGTTAGTAGCAACACTTGATTGCTACACAACACTGAACAATCATTCCTGCAGTGAGCACGGAAAAAAAGACAACATTTACAAGAACAATTCATTGCAACCAGTTACAATGTTAGCGGACAGAATGTGAGTTATGGGCATGCGTAGAATCTCAAAACAGTTTTTTTCCGAGGGCGAAACGAAAAGCAAGATAAAGAACCGTTCACCAAAACCATCGAAAATTTGCCACTGAGATGCATTTTAAATGATTTCGACGTAATGCAAGGGGTCACGGCGATTTGGGTGTGGAACCGGTGCCGTTTTGTCTGTAGGTTCCATTTAGCATCGCCAAGTGGATCAGCTGTTCCCTTTTCAGTGAGTCGAATTCCGGTGTGAACATGTCTGAGATGCGTTTCTTGGCCTTTTCAATTAAGGATCGACACCTGGAAAGTTGTCATCACGAGAGCAAGGACTGATTTTCAACAAGCTTACTCTGCACGAGTCGTGGCTTTCGCTTCAATCAGTACGTGAGTGTCCTCTCTGAGGTGTCCAAAACCTGGTTTATGACGCATCTTGCGGAACAGCTTGTTATCCTGAAACATAACTGCTAGTTGCAACAACTAGAGCAAATTAGGAAATCTTACCTTAATGCTTCCCTTACCACGAACTGCGATGTGACAGCGAGTTTCTAGTTGCAATTCACGAATCGTAATTCCATTTGGCCCAATCAGACGTCCGATATAACTGCACTTTATGCCGCTGGAATTTTGCAGAAGTCAACTTATGAATGATCAAAGGCTGATGAAGGTAGGGACTCACGGTGGTGGTGATGGAATGTAGATTTTCACCGACATCGTAATGTCGCTTCCCTCCAACTTCTCCTGAACCAGCTAGGTGATAGTGCGAAGAAGAAGTCATAAACTGTGCGATGTGCTGATCAATAACAATCACTGGTTGTGAGCGTGATCACTAGATCGCCTCAATCTCGAGGGCTGATGGTGTAATCTAGACTGAGTATAGCACCCAGAAACAGCATCACCTGAGCGACTTCATTTTTGATACGTATTGATTGTGGGTGACCTGATATCAGAGGTCGCCTGTCCACAATTAATACGCATTAGAAACTAAGTTGCCATGACGACTAAGATGCGACTTTTAACTGCATGCATATTTCTCTCAAGAAGGAAAGGGCGAGGAGAAAATCCTGTGTATTTCAGTGCATTCGGTTTATGCGGCAACGGTGGTGAACTTCCAGTACCGGGTTAGGTTAAATATTCGCCGTTCAGAAATGAACTCCAGGAAAAAACAGTCTTGACCGTTTATTTCAAAAGTAGAAGATACATCAGTGAAGTTGCTCCGTTGTCATATGTCGCAACAGCTACTCTCTCATTGTCTGCTTTGTCTGCATACCCCACAGACACCACGAGCATCGCACACGGTCACTCCTCCGCCTTCTGACTAAACCTGCTCGAAATTCACATGAGGGGACGACTGTGCTGACTTCTACCCCATCCCCCCTCCCCTTGGTTTCCTCATTTTTGCTTTAATTGATGCAAAGGTCACAGATGAATTTGCTGCTACCATTACCATTGGGTGCAAAAATAAGCAATAACCTAAACACATACACATCTTGATAGAATAACGCGTCTTACCGTAGTTTTCGAGGTCCGTACTGTAGATTTCTCCTGTGTTGCGGTTTGTGCAACCGCTGTGGGTGTGGATGGAGTTGGAGATGTTTTGATGATTCCGGATTCGGTTTCATGTTGGGAGACGAGACTGTTCAAATTGCTTTGTCCGATACGGATATTCTGCATTAATTGTGCAAGATATATGAGCTTTTGCTGATTATTTCCACAGTTTTCGCATTGTCTAGAACAAGCAGCAGCGTTAGTTGAACAGAGGGGATCCTGCTGCTGAGCTTGAGTTGAGATAGGTGGAGTCGTTGCGGGAGAGGCCCGAGGCACATCTGCCATAGCGTGTACGGTATGGTGTAGAGTGTTGCGTCTTTGAAGGACTTCACGAATCTGGTACAGTAGACGGAGATGCTGAGCGTTCTCAACAGTAATTGCGGATTCGTCAAATTCTTCGTGCTGATGGAGTGTGTTGCGCTGCACCGCAGGCCCGAGGATTTGAGCTACTGCACTCTGCAAAAAAAGTACTTTCAACCTCAGACAACATACTTTTTTGCACGTTTTATGAAACACTTATGAGAAGATTGGAGCCCATCACTTCATAAGGACTCCAAGGATCCGGACCCGAACACATGCGCTGAAGGAAATAAGCCGTTTGGACAACTTTGTCTGCCTGCCCTATCTTATCATTCACATTTAGGTCCATAGGTAATCTTTTTCTTCCGCACCACTGACTGCCGTCATGAGCGGTTAAACAAGTTCTCCGAAATGAATCCCCATTGGAGCGACCAGCGACTTCTCGGCAAGAACGTTGTGGTTTTCCGAATTTTGAGGTATTTCTTCTCTTTCCACCGCTTGGTGCCGCTGCACGGAGAGTGCATGGCGCCCGGTACTGGGGAAACGAAGTCGGATTCATGAGACATTAAACATACAACCAAGGATGGTTGGAGTGGTTGGTTATCTAATGTATAGACTAGGAGAGGTTTAAGAAGCAGATGTTAGGAGATTTAAGAAGCAACAGTAGATTCGTTAACCTGATTCGCTTGGTTATGCGCTTATGAATCCTAGCACCTAAATCCAACCTCCAAGCGCTGGAACCTTTGCTGCTGAAACGCTACGCGATTAGGGCAATTTATACTGGATGCGTGCGACTGACGCGCGTGCGCCTATATAATGAAGAATAGGGAAGAGTCGCAATGCAATCGCATCGCAGTCGCAACTCAGACGCAAGCGTTTGCGGCCTCGCGACGGCCGCGCGTTCTTTTCATTGAGGATGTACATGCCGTGTTGACCGGTCTTCATGGAAAATCCACCCCAAATGGATGCGTGCGACTGCTGCGCGACTGACACAAGGGCAATTTATACTAGCTGCGTGCGTCAGTCGCGCATCAGTCGCACGCATCCATTTTTAAGGGATTTTAGATGAAGACCGGTCAACACGGCATGTACATCCCCAATGAAAAGAACGCGCGGCCGTCGCGAGGCCGTAAACGCGTGCGTCTGGGCTGCGACTGCGATGCGACTGCTATGCGACTGGGCCCTATTCCTCATCATATAGACGCACGCGCGTCAGTCGCACGCATCCAGTATAAATTGCCCTACACGCAGCTGGTATAAATTGCCCTATTTTTGTTGAAAATACGTCCTCGCCACCTTCGGTTCATCTTCCTAGCATCTGAAAGAGACCTACCCTCCTTCTTCCCTTGCATACCCATGCTAGCCGTTATCATTTGCAGCTCGTTTAATTATTGACAAAACATGTGAATAAAAGATAGGGCAGCCAGGCAAAGTTGTCTAGACGGCATTTCTCACCCTGAACCATCTTCATCTTGGCATTCAGATTCCGCGGATCCCCACAGTCCACTAGTATCCCATCACCATTCTCATGCTCTGTAGATTTTTTGTCCGGCACGTGTGACCGGGCTCAAATTAATGAAGTTTTTAAAAGCGTAGAATGCGAAAATACTGCAAAACGCCAATCTAAAATCCGACAATGTTCTAGATCTCAAAAAAGCAGTTGCCAACTCGATACTGTGGTATTCTACAGGCAATTTTTACAGATGCATTTGTGCATCAGACTGGCGACTATATGTATGATGAAGGATACTCTGAGACGCTCTCATGAAGCAGCTTAGGCCAGATGAACGCGTTTAGGGCAATTTAGAGTATAGTCGTGGTGATCCTGATTCAGAGTTGTTCCTTTGCGGCCATATCACTACATCATCACACATCCCTTGAGCGAGCTAAGGCAAAAGCTACATCTATAGTTCATCGGAGTCCGATCAGGTCGGATAACGAATGACACGTAGCGTAGCGGTGTGGACCTGGAATGATTTCCTTCATCAGTGTATGGAACTGTGGTTTCATTCAGAACATGAATGATGCTGTTAGAGTATCCCCAGACTTCGCCAGTCCAGAATGAGTAGAAATGAATAGGCAATATAAGAAATAAGGATAGTGGAAGTAATACTTATCGATTGCCACATTACCTCGCCATGGATCGCTGCCAAACGGAGGTCATCGTCCGGGGGGGGGGGTCGTATGGCGCGATTCTTCGGGTGGCACTATGGACAGGCTGACTCTGGGGCACGCTACTACCACCCGATTACGGGCATGCGTAGCGGTTTGCGTGGATCTGACTCGTCCATCCAACCACCATCCGACCGTAGAGAAGGACTTTGAACTAGCGGTTCTAGTGGTTTCTAGGGTATACGGATGAAAGAACGTTTCGAACATAAAGCTTATCTGAATACCCAAGTGGATGTACTGTCGAAATAAAGGAATTTCTACGGAATCTCAACGAATACTTTGTTAGGATAGGAAGTTTTCTGAAACATTCGAACGAATACTCCTAATACAGAATCTTTCAAACTGCTGAATAATTGAATCACTCGAAATTTTGGCTTTCTGAAGTTCTTGAACATTTCAGCGGTGCTAGGAATGATTTCTATAAGGTCGTCAAGTATAAAATGTCCGATTTTATGAGCGGTCAGTTTGACAGTCTCATTATGAAGGTACATCCTTTCCCTTTCAAAACCACTTCCTGGCTTTTTGATCATATATCTTATACTGCATCTTGCTTTAGAAACAAAACTCGAAATCTTCTTATGCAAAATCGGACATTTCATACTTGACGACCTAATATTAAAGATGAATACCTGACGGCAAGTTGATCTATGTAAATATTAGTTCCGTCAAAATTCTATCAAGTCTATGTAAAAGTGCAGCGCATATAGGATTGGAACCTATTTCCAAAGTTTCGTTACATAGAGGTATCTGCAACTCCGTACGCTCTCTTTCACAGTAGGATAATGGCGGAAAAGTGGACGTGTTGCTCCGTCAGGCAGATCCAGGCAAACCGCAGCGCGTGATCGTAATCGGGTGGTAGTAGCGTGCCCCAGACTCAGCCTGTCCATAGTGCCACCCGAAGAATCGCGCCATACGACCTACACCCCATCGCCCGTACTCTCGAAGATGTGCCCAAAATGAACCGTTAGCGATAGTGGAAACGATGCTTATTGATCGCCATGCCCCGTTTATATTCATCCCTCTTACGTCTGGCATCTCTTCACTCACTTTATCCATGTGGCGACGACTGTAGTGGCGATCGCCACGATTGCTGGCGAAGTCTGGGGACACTCTTATCGGGCAGCAGCGCTATGCATCCGCTCTGAGGTAGCCGCTATACTCCTCGAAGAGTATAGCACCTTGCGTCGCCGTCCCCGGCGGCCGCCAATGTTTGCACCCCTCACAATCGATACGCACCGGCGCCGCAGTAGCCAACATTTGCGGCCGCCAATCGTCAATGTTGGCGAGCAATCGATACGCACCGACGTCACAGTCGCCAACATTGGCGGCCGCCGATGTTGGCGATCGCCAGTCGCCGGCGACGGCGGCCGCCGCCGCCGCTCCGCCCACAATCGATGCGTATCGGCCTCACAGTCGCCGGCGACGGCGACGCAAGGTGCTACAGTCCTCGAGGACTATAGCGGCAGTGTTACACCACCTCGCACTATGGGTACGTGAAACTATAGTGATATAGCCGAAAAGAAGAGAACTTTAATCAGAATGACCGCGAGTATATCCCAAGATTTTGCCGATGGATCTCCGTGTTAGCAACGACAGCCGGCGGTGGTCAGGTGGATAATGCGAATGATGAGACTTCAGACGTGAGATGATAACTGATGTGGCGTAGCGATCGATAGGCATTGTTTCCACTATCACTCCCTCGCCAGTTCAGTTCGGGCACATCTTCGAGAGTACGGGTGATGTGCTTCGTTTGGCAGCGATGTAACGTGGCAATCGATACGTACCATTTCCACGGTCCTTATCTTTCATATCGTCCTTTTATTTTTATTCATTTTGAACTGGCGAAGTCTGGGGATTCTCTGATGCACACATATCCTCTATAAATTGCCCTATTGACGCAGGTACTCGTCGAAATAAGTTGCTGGTGCTAGCAAAGGATTTTGATGTTTGAAATCTAAAGGAGTAGTTTCCCAAAAGTTGTTGCGCTCTTCAGATTCCGACTGACCTCTTTTTTGGCCAGACCTCTTTGACCCCATGCGACCTCGTTGCGGCAACCCAAGTCTTTTTACAGATTCTTAGGCAATTATGCACGATCATTTAAGCGGATCCAAGTAGTCGCTTTCTGTTCTATCATCCTAGAATCTGTCCATAAATGACTGTGTCAGGACATCTAGGGTTATATCAGCTGTTTGAGGTGAAACAGCGATGGCCCTAAACTGTACATAGACGGAAGGGTGCCAATTGATGGGCAGCTCGTTTTCGAAAGACTCCCTTCTACTCTTTGCAGGATTGCATTTCACATACTGTTTTCAAAAGCAGTATACCACCTCATGATAGATATCGAGATACTATCAGAATCCGGTTTTACTCGACGCGCTGATTCCATGATTCCAAAGGTGAGCATGGAATCTGAAAAAGCGGTCAAAACTCCTATTTTGAGTCCAGTTTTGATACTGGAGTGGGTGAGTTATCTTGCTAGGAAGCTAGAAGAAGCGGAGCAGAGAAGTGAAGATTGCAAATTGAAATGAACTTCTCAGCAGTGGCTATTATCGACTGAGCAAGTGTTGCCGTGTTGGAAAACCATGCCGCACCCTCACCAAGCTTTAGCTGTGTTCAGGGGGACGTGGAAAACCCCGTAAGTTCCGGGGTTCTTTTAACCGAGAATTTTGAAATTCTTGGCCAAATGAACTCGGAACTTACGGGGTTTGCCACGACCCTCTGAAACTTGAAGAACGTCGTTGTGCTCAGCGGCTCGCATATGTTCGACTGACGTGGGAATCTCGAAGGCGGCCCCTGAGCTGAGACACTGCCTTTAACACTAGATAATGTCGGAACTCGCTGCGAGTTCTGGGAAGCAAAAACTTGAGCATTGTTTCAATTCAGAAGCTACTATTCCACATCGCATCGTGAGTTGAGACTGTGATCCCACCGCGGCTAGGCGTTCCAGAATGGGATCTCGATCGAACATAGTGCTGATGAACTGAAGCTGAGCCCTGAAAGTAAGTTTTCAGTAAGGCTTTACAGATGAGATTCACAGAACTAACCCATCGCCTGCTGTCTTTGCTAGTTGTGCAGCTTGTGGCTCCGTAAGCTCCACAACGAGGAATTCGAGAACAAGTTGATCCGCGAGGGCAGCGGCGTTCTCGCCAGCCTTGCCGCTGACGTTCTGTCTACACGGCTCCACACGTTGTTCAATTGCTTGACGACCAGCAGCCAGACGAGGCTCCATCCCGAAGAATTAGTGACTAGTATGATGCCAGTTCGAAATGACTCCTCAACCCTACCCCTATGACAATTTATACCCATGACGATATCGCTTCTCTAAATATCAAACTCCGAACAGGCACAGCTTTGTAAATAATCGTTTACCGGATCGGCGGTTGCGGTAAAGCTCCTCGTATAAGGGCAATTTATACTGCATGCGTGCGACTGACGCGCGTGCGTCTATATGATGAAGAGTAGGGCCCAGTCGCATTGCAGTCGCATCGCAGTCGCAGCTCAGACGCACGCGTTTACGGCCTGGCGGCAGCCGCACGATCTTTTCATTGAGGATGTACAAGCCATGTTGACCGGTCTTCGTGGAAAATCCCTCGTAAATGGATGCGTGCGACTGATGCGCGACTAACGCACACATCTAGTATAAATTACCCTATACACGTTGAGAAGTACATTCACTCCGTCGGTCGTTGCGGCGAATTGACAGAGGTTTTAATGTACATCGATAATGGGCGGCACTGTAGCCGACCCGTAATCGTATGGAGCAACCGTCACTGCTATCACCTTAGGTTCTAACGACCGAACAGTATAATTGTATTCATAGTACAACGGAATCCGATTTGCATCAGAGGTGGGGTGCAGCAGTTGTATACGAGATCGTAACGGCACATCGTGGCTATGCTCGTAGTTCGAAGATTGCACGATTCCGCATCGCTTTTTCATGTCTTCGGAATGACAACGAAGCACGACAGCTCCGATTTGGAAACCCAGCTGACTGAGTGAACTATCGCCCGATTCGTTTGTTGTCCCACACCATGAAGATATTCGAACGCATTGTTGACGCCCGTATTCGTAACATCATACGACCTAGCACCAACCAGTGTGGTTTTGTAGCCAGCTGCGGCACCACGGATGCTATCCACTGCGTTCGACTCCCTATCGAGAAGCACCTTGAAAAACGAAAACCGTTACATTTCTTTTTCCTCGACTTTGAGAAGATAGTTGATCGCGTTCCACATGACGTTATTCGGTACGCGCTGCAATGACACGTCGTCCCTGTGGAGCTCATGGATTGGCTGCGGATCAGGGGTGTGCGGAATTTTCCGTTTCCCGTTTTCCGCCCATTTTTGGCGTTTCACGAGTTTTTGGCTCGGAATACGGAAAATCCCGGGAAATTATGGATGAAGAGGGATCGTTGTTTTCTGCGTATTTCCCTATCTTGGAGAGGGTTCATGTGTTCTGATGCGCAGTGTATGCACATGAGCAGGATCCTCTGTGAATAACATGATCTTCCTCAGATTCCAAAGTATTAGCTGCCATAGTTGCCTTTTTATCTGAAGTTTTGCAGAATAGGTCTGCTTCAAATTGAACCAAAAAACTCGCACTTTTCACACTTCACAGCTTCTCGCCTACTTAAACATTCAGTGAGAAATATGTATATTGATCTTGTAACTCTGATGATCTCTCATAACTAGGTAAAGGAGAAATATTCTTCGATCAACCTATACTCTAGAGTTCGAATTAAGAACCATTATTAGACTTGAAGTTATTTAAGTACTTGAAAGAGTCACCACTTATGCTTATGAAGATCTTTAGTCATAAACCCATGCTTGGGCAAAATTTTCCATTTTCCGTTTCGTTTTCCGTCCATTTTTGGCTTTCCTTTTTCCGTCTTACGTTTTGCGGGATTTAAAATTTTGCTTCCGCGCAGGCCTGTTGCGGATCCTTTACGCGGACCCTAGGAGTCGAGTAAAGGCGGCCGCCGGTACATCAGCAAAATCTCCTACTACCAAGGTTCGGCTCTATCTCCGCTTCTTTTCGTCATCATGGACGCCGTCACTCGGGACTTGCAGAAACCTGTACCTTAGACGCTTCTGTTCACTGATGACGTGATCCTGGCTTCCGAGGACAAGCACGAGCTACAGCAGCAAACGCAAGCATGGAGTGAGCGCCTGTCACGGTTTGGTTTCCGTCTCATTGTCAGGAAAATCGAGTCGAGAAAGGACAGCGGGCGTGCATGAGGGCGACACCATCAAAGCTGATAGCACCGATCTCTCGAGGACCGATGCATTGAAGTACCTCAGCTCAACGGTTTCGTCTGACGGTAACCTCAGATATGAAGTCACAGCACGTGTTAACGCCACATGAATGAAATGGCGCTCAAAAGCTCATATGCTGTGCGGCAAGAACATCCTGGACCATCTCAAGTCGAAGATCCATCGAATTGTTGTACGTGCTGTCGCTTTATACGGAGGTGAGTGTTGGGCTGCAACCAATGAAGTAGAACATCGGCTCAATGTCATAGAGATGAAGCTGAACGGGTGGCTTTACCAGACTTGACCTCATTTGTAATCAGGACATCCGACAGCGTTTTGGTGAAGCTCCAATAACGGAAAAGCTCTGCGAAGCTCGTCTGCGATGGTACGGTCACGTGCTCGGGACTGACAACGACAGCATTTGCAAAATCGGATTCGATCGTGACGTACCAAGACAAGCGACCGGGCGCCCAAAACAACGATGGATGGACACCTTGCACACCGATCTGAAAGTGGTTGGGATCTACGGATCCCGCCTCCGAGCGGGACAAACGCTGAAGAAGAAGAGCTTAACATAACAGGTCTTCATGGAAGTCTCGAAAATGAATTCATCTGTTTGAAATGCGACAAGGAGACTCCGTTTCTTCGTGACACTACCCCTCTCGGTGTTTCGTAGTATAGTAAAAAGAAGAGATAGCAGCGGATAGAAAGTCCACAGTATGCTCCACCGGATGTAGAGAAGGAAACTGAAGTTTTTTGAAAGATACGTTGTTGCCATTGCACTTAGCCTCAAACCAGACCCCACGACGATCAGCGTCGAGGCGCGTTGGCTTTCACGCGCAGCCCACATAAATAGGTGCCGAAATGGAAGACTTGTGAACAAAAGCACACTAAGGAGAACAAAAAGAAAAAAGAAGCCGAAAAAATGTCAGCATCAATCTATAATACATCCGTGTTTGAGTAAACATGTGCTGCCGTCTCACCTCAGAGATTATGGCCGGACTTTCTTGCACTTATTGCGGGAAATGGATTAGCCCCTGGGGCGAATCCTCAGAGGTTTCATGGATCGGCAATCGCTGGCCTTACATCATCATTGCATTGTTCCCCGTTTCTGCTACATATCATCATAGTAGGATCTGGCCCATCATACCGTTTATTTAATGCCTTTAAAACATTAGAATTAGATTGAAAGCTTTGAATATGATTAGTATAACTGTGTAGAATTGTCCCTAAGTATTCTCTTTGTTCTTATGATCGTTTTCTACTATTTTTCGGCTTCCTTTCGGCTAAATTTTAGTTTTTGCTTTTGTCTTTTTCGGCTAAATTTTAGTTTTTTGATTGAGACGTATTGCATTGATGGCAGCCCATCGCGGCACCACAATGCCCTATGAAGCCGATGGGTCACAAAGCGCGGGCATCGACCTTACCTTTACCACCGAGTCTGGTTCGAGCCTTAAGGGCAGTTCTCTCATGTTGACGTGAGGACAGAAAGCAATATCAGACTTTGTTGGGCCTTTGTAAAGAGCTAGCTGAGGAACTGAGAGCCTTAGGCATAAGGCATACTACCCAGCGACGCTGTCGCTGCGACCGTTCAGCACAGAAATTTTTTGCACAATTAGTCCTATGCCAGCACGCTATTCCGTGCAAACAAGTGATAAGATGTCAGAACTTGTAACATTTTGTTCACATCATTTCCATTCATTTTCTTCACCGCGACTGTGTCGCTGTGATGTATGCCATGGGCTTTAAAGGAAGTATGTCATCTCAGGGATCGCATTCGAGATCTTCATCTCAGGCGAGTATATGCGAGTCCCTGAGCGCAAAGATTGATATTGATATTGATATTGATATTTATTACATGGATTACCCATGTGAACAGGAACAACACAAAATGAAAACCACAATGCGAACACAACAAATTTGACCTGTCTGAGTCTGAGAAGAATAAAATGAATTCATGGGATCACAGGTTTCTCACCAACATACTTTTAAATAAACTCAGCTTAGGCGGAATAAGTTGTTTTTTGCTGAGTTTTTGGAATTCAGATCCGGCACGATTTACGAAAAAGTAATGCCTTACGTTGCTTTTCGCCCTAGGAATTACTACTTTGAAGGGGCCTCCCCTAGTATTTGATGCTCTAATTTCAAACATCTTATTTGATCGCAGTCCTGTGCATCCATGGAGTATTTTATAGAACATTATAAGGTCGAACATCCTTCTTCTTAAAGGCAGTGTCCAGGCAAAATTTTCGAGTAATCGGTTTCTGTGGTTCCTAGGCCAGTTTGGCTCCCTAATTCCAGATACGAAACTTACAGATAAAAAAAACCCTCGGAAAAACCCTTTTCTGAGACCCCCCTTAACTGATTCGGACGAGATGTCCGACGGCCATCTCTCTCGTCAGCGAGGGCGCAGAGAAAATTTTCATCGATTGATAGCGCCCGTTCGCTGCCTCAGTTTTAGCTTCAATAAGTCAGTTTGTTTTCCTTCAGGGATCCGTATCACTGCTATAGCACTTTTTGAGCAGATTTAACAAGAAGAGGTGTATTTCGATTATTGCTGTTGTAGGCGATGTATGTTCGCTGGTGCAGAAATTGTCTTTCTCACAAAATAAGTTTTTCTTTTTCGCCGTTTCTTGGTATCATGGTAACTAATTGATGTGAGGGTCAAGATTGATTATCAAAATATTTTGCTGCCCGATCTACATTATATGAATAAACACCTCCGTAATGTGATCGTGGAACACTCCCCCAAGTATAGACCCGTAAACCATAGATCCAGGATCATCTGAACCGAAGAACTGGAGTGTTGCGCAGCAGTACCTGAATGTTTAGAACACATATGCAAACTTGAGACGCATATGATAGAGATCTCCCAGAAATGAATCAATCACGGTAGAGAAACGCTGCCACAGTCAGTTTGATATTTTCCAACGAAGCTCCGCGTTACCGCAATTCCACGTGCAAAATGGCAGACGCCGAGTGGGCGGGCTGGGCACTGGATATGGGTTTGGGCACTGGGTCTAAGGCGGATATCTCGCTTATTTCTGCGACTTTTTCGGTGAAACTTTGGCAGTTGCCTATGGAGTCCACCTGCTATCATAATCTAATGAGCACTCAAGCTCAGAGGTTTTGCCTGGACACTGCCTTTAAGGTTAGGGGACGCAATCCAAGGTTGCGATTCCTGACATCACTGCGAGGAATCCCATCATACAGGAAGCCCAAAACCCGAGTCATGAGTTTTCTTGTGAAGTTATTTTGAACCGTCTCCAGGTTAGCAATAATACCGCTTTTATGAGGATTAAAGATTGTAGTTCCATATTCAACTAGCGGTCTAACGTAAGTCTTAAAGGCCCTCAATAATACTGCTGCATTTCTAGTGGACATAGCCCTGAATAGTCTGTAAACCATACTTGTACCTCGCTTAACTATGCGCTCACAATGTGCGTCAAAATTCAGATCCTTCTTGATTAGAAATCCTAGGTCTACAACTTCATCAACAGAATGTAACTCCTGACTACCGATATTGTAGTGAAAACACTGATTTTTGGCTCCTAAATGCAAAACTTTAGTTTTTGTTTCCGACAGCGGTAAGCCCCAGTCTTTCGACCATTGTACCACCACATCGACTGCCTCCTGTAGAAGCGTCCGCTCATTATCATTATTGACAGGTAAATATAATTTAAGGTCGTCAGCAAAAGCACAACATTCTACTTGCAAAGCTTCAACATGAAGGGGGAGGTCGTACGTGTAAATGTTAAACAGTACCGGCGAAAGAACTCCACCTTGTGGTACGCCGCTAGGGGCTAACCTAGGAGTAGAAAAAGTTGCATTTACTCCTACTGAGAATGTTCTTCCAGAGAGAAAAGAGTCAATCCATGAGCAAATCCTAGGATGAACACCTACCATATTGAGTTTGGCTATTAATTTTGTGTGACATACCCTATCAAAAGCTTTCGCAAAATCGAGGTAAATTACATCAACACTGCTACCGCAGTCCAGATTACTAGTCCAATGATTGATAGATTGTAGCATAGCTGTTATCGTAGATTTACCTTTTTGAAATCCATGTTGGCTTTCTGAAACAATATGGTGCTTATCCAAGTGGCTCACGATTCTCTTCTTAAGAATTTTTTCAAATGTCTTAGCAAACAATGATGTTATGCTAACAGGGCGGTGATTCTGGGGGGAAGAAAAGGGGGGTTTTTTCGGAATAGGTGTAACATACGAATGTTTCCATCTTTTCGGCACTTCTGCCCTCATAATGCTAAGGTTAAATATTAACTCGAGAGGCCCAGCAATGACATCAGCAACGCCCTTAATGAAATGCAACGGAATATTGTCGAGTGTTCTTGAATGAGACGCAGGCCACTTAGATAGTAGGGTGTGAATTTCGTCTCTTGAAAACCAAATTGAGTCTTCCATGACTGGAAAGCACCGCTGAGCGCTCTGCTGCACTGGACAGGCTTGCGATACAAAAGATTGTTCGAAGACATCAGCAAGCATCTCTGCTCTGCCTGCATCACTGCGCACTTCACTCCCATCCGAACCTACTAGTACTCCCAGCTCAGTTTTCCGCTTAATTCTAGCATTCAAAAACTTATAAAACGCATTTTTGTTTTTAGACTCTACTATTTTCTTTCCAATAGAGGGGTTGAATTTCTTCAATTTCTTTTCAAATCTTTCATTTAACATCCTATACCTCAACCATTCCTCTGAACTGTTCCCCTCCTTTGCCTCCTACCAAGCCTTGCACTTCATGCGAAAAAGTCACTGGAGGTATTTTGGCAAACTACCCTTTGTAACCGAGTTCCGAGTTACTGGGACAAATAGATCAATGCAATGACTAAGAATGGCCAAAAACATAATGATTCACTTTAAATATCAGGAAACGCCGGAAACCCCACAATTTACGGGATTCCTTGACCAGGAATTCCGAAGTCCGGCTGGAAACCGACAGACTTAATTGCAGCAGAGCAAAGTCTCTTGCTGAATACGCGGCATGGTTTTCGCACCCGGAAGTACTTGTTCAGTAAGTAACAGGGCAATTTAAACTAGCTGCGTGCGTCAGTCACGTGGCGATGCACGCATCCATTTGCACGGTTTCGTCTTCGTATTCGCCTCATGTCCCTGCCGAACATTCATGGCCGTCTTCTATATTTATGTAGCTCATAATCTCTTGCCTTCTGCATCGATGTGAATAAGGATAAATTCTGGGTAATGAGAATCTTGTGTTTGGCCTGGCAGAGGCTTTTTTTTTTGGATTGAGATGTTACGGTTATTAAGAGGGTTATCGTAACCATTACTGGTAGCAGCGATTGCGACCTCATAGTAGCTCGCGACTTCACGAAACCTTTTCTCTTCTTAGAAAATGGTGTCCGCCTGAGGTTAGCTCCGGAGATGAACGGTTTAAGCCTCAACCGGGGGTAAGTAAAACTGGGTAATTTAGCTGGGGTAGCCTAGAGGTCCGAACTCTTCAGCTGAGATTCCTCCCATTTTCTCCTCTCTCACTACTTTATTGTGTGCGTTCTTTGGTGATTTTCTCCTGTGTTTTGGTGTGATATGAAAGACGAAACGACCACAGGAGATCTCCTAAGAACTTACTATCCTCGTTACCGTCAGGGACCAGGGCCGGTAGTAATCCACTCCGCAAGTTGCCAATTCGCGGTGCCACCAGGGTGCGACATCAGTGGCAGCCGTAACGGTGCGAAGGCACCTTGATCAATAGGGACGGTTGATTTTCGCAAGTCTTTTTTGCATGAGTACCATCTCTGCAAACCACTTCATCCCCATGTTTAGTGGCCAGATCTCTTGATTCCGAACTGTTGTGCAAAAATAAAGGGGAGCGCGAGGTTCCTACAAGGTCGAAATCTCCTTGAGCGCCACCAAAGTTGCCACCTTAAGGTGGCAACGTAGGTGGCAGCAGGCGGGCGCGGCGAGAGAGTGTGTGAGGAGAGAGGTTTCGCCGTCGGCAGGTCGGACATCCCCTAGGGCATGTCCGAGGTCGTACCTGGTCAGGAACTTCAACCGTGGTCACGACCAAAGTGGCCTCGCTCAAGCACTATTTTGTGTGAACAATCAATTTTTGCCAGAGTTTCGTTTGGAGTCTTTTCTTGTGTTATCTGGTTGATTTTGTTTCTCTTTAACCCTTGAACAGCATTCCCATGTAATCTTTCCAAAGGTGTTATCTTATAGAATGAATCTAGCCATGTTTCTCAAAGTGCTTCATCACGTGCCCTCGTTTTGTCCGAACGATCAGCTGAGTTGATGATCGGCCGCCGCATTTCGCACCAGCTGGGTTTATAGCGCTGCTTTTTCCAGTTTTTCAGTATTCTGAAAAATATTCCGATACTGGTTTCTTTGTTTTCTTTCATTTCTATGCCTTTAAATGAACGGCAACACTGCCTGTAGATCACGCGGTGGAGCACTTTGCAGAGATCGAGGGGATTCACCCGACTATATTGTACTGTTAAGGGACACCAACGATAATGCTGCCAAGGGTTAGCGAGAACAAAGATTAACCTGATGGCACAAAGAAACCTCAAACTAGATAGGAAATCAGAGCAAAATTAATAACATGGAGAAATACTTGAGTACAATAGCAGTTGATTCAGTTGATTTCAGCGCCTCTACTAATAGCATACACACTGTTGTGAGATGAGATACCAAAAATCAATCAAAATCTGATCTGATTGGTGTTTGTGTTGAGATTCAATCGCACGTCGCAACGTGTTGACATGGCCAAGTGGTTCAGTCGCTTGCTCATGATCGCGGCGTAGTGGGGTTCGATATTGTGAGCGACGCTTGGTTTTGCAGCCATAATAGAATGCCTCATCTCACACCTTCTTCGCAACCAAAGTTGCCACCTTGTAGGCAGTGTTGCGGTCATGGTGGCAACATTGGTACCAACTTGCGGGGTGGATTACTACCGGCCCAGGAGTATAAAATCATTTTTCATCTTAAAATAAAAATTACATGTATTCTTTCTTCCAAATCCTTGCTCTTTTTCGATAAAAATCACAAATTCTTGTACATCTTTGCGAAAAAAAATCTCTCTGCATTGCATTATCGTTCCTGGCATGATTTCTTTGTCCGTTCTGTTCCTCATTTGAATAAGAAAATTTTCATTGCCTCACCATTTCGAACTTCCGTGAGCCAAGTGAACAAAATCGTCCATATAAAAATATAAAGCGTTTCTTTGTCTAATAACACGTGTTTCACGCCGAAACTTTCCCACTCGCAGCTAATCCTTTTAAGTTCTGCTCTCTTTGTCTGCAATAAACAGAGCACTCTGTACGGACCAGTCTGTTCTCATCAAGAATTTGAATTTCTGCCATTCATGTGCTGTGCTCATGCAAAACAAAGAGCTTGGGAAACTTAGAGCATCGGCGCGAACAAAGAGAGAGCGTAGTCAAGAACTGTATGTTGAGAACTGTACGTCCATCAAGTGCCTCATCCAGTGCTCGGCGAATGCCATCTACAGTGACCTCGCTGCGGAGAAGCAACACCTTCTCCTATTACTTTCATCATCAGTCGTCCAGTAACCCGCTCTCAAACCAACTCCAGGGACCCCAGCAGAGGCAAACACCAGGGCAATAAGGCATTTCCCTACATTACGCAATGTCAAGGAAATAAAACGGTTCCTTGGCATGGTTGGCTTTTTACGCAAGTTTATTCCAAATTTTGCCAACACTGCGGAACCCCTTACATGGCTTAAGGCATGGCGTAAGGACAATAGGTTCAAACGGATGAAAGCTCAAGAAGCGGCTTTCATAACTTAAGGATGCATTGGTGCAAAAACCCATTTTGGGTTATCCTAATTATGATAAGCCCTTCCACATTTTCACAGATGCAAACATGGTCATCCAAGCTGGAGCGTTAATGCAGGAGTACGAACTAAATTCTAAGAAATCCTACGCCGTGGCGTATTGTAGACGGACTCTGAACGACAGCGAAGGCCGCTGGCCCGCTGAGTGTCCAAAGTGAAATGAGTGCAATCATTTATGCTCTGCGCCAGTTCAAACCATACATATGCATAACCAAAATTATTCTGCATAGTGACCATAAACCTTTGACCTTTTTGCTAAATAAGAGCAAAACGCATGATAATTTAGCAAGAAGGATGATCGAGTTGCAGAGCTATAACATCAAAGTTGTGCATATAAAAGGTGAGAAGAACACCGTCGCTGATGCGTTGTCGCGCGTTCTTGAAGAAAAAGGAGAAACAGCACCATCTGCTGAGGAGCTAAAAAATATTGTCAAATTTCCAGTCAGCTTAGCATGCGCAAGTGAATCTCCACTGGCAACGCCTCTACAAAGTAGAACCCATGTAAGTAAGAGGAATAGAGCATTCTATCAATTTTGCGAGCAAAAAAAGAGCAGTTTTTTCAAATTAGTGTGGCGAATTAAAACAAATCAGCCACAAAAGGCCTCTACCGAAGAGTAAGTTCGAAGCTTCAGAGATGGCAAAGGAAGTATCCATAAAACAAAATGGATGTCTTTATTTCCATTTTGTACACAATAACACCACCACCTTGTTATTGCGGGTTCCAATATCACTAAGACAGCTACTTTTCAGTACTCATCTCAGTGCCATTTCTGGTGATCATATGAGTTGGAAAAGGACATTCTCAAAGATTTTGTTTAGATTAGTTTGCCACCAACATCAAGACTGGAAGAGGTTTGGATATCACCAAACTGATAGTTGGTGTCCTAATCTGGGTCTACTCAGCAGTGACTAGCGAATTTTCTTTGACAAAAATGCAAGCGCCTCTCTCTGCGGCGACAGCTGCCCAATTGCTAGAGCCAATAGTCTGGAGAATCGCTCGTTCTGCGTTGGTCTACAGGGAATTGCGGCCCACGCTTGGTTTTGTTCTTAACATTGTAAATGACAGGGAATACACCTTCAGCATTTGCATGCAAGGTTATCGTCAGCTGATTACAGTAAACCGTAACCGTTTGGAAAATCCTTTTTCAGACTTTCCAAAAATAATGGCCAACTCATTCATAGTAGCCCCATTTTGCTCGCTTCAGCTGAATTATATGATTTTTGCATGCCCGCCCCAGCAGGAAACAGAGCTCATGTCCTACGTGGCAGATATTCCATTCAGAAGCTGACTGAAAGCAAGCTGGAAGGATACGACCTATTCAAAACTCGACCACAGGAAGTTCTCGGCTTCTTAGAGCCGCTATATAGCACGGCTTGTGGTGCAATTACCGCCATTGCTGACTCTATGGATTCGGCTACGCATTACACTAAATGACTTCACCGGATTTTGACAGTTACCCTGTTCAGGTCCAGTTCCGCATCCCGGTCAGGAAGAAGACGGTATGGGCCGCTGGTCACACGATTCGAGGAGCGCACGAAGCCGATTTCCTTGACGGCCAGACCTCCAAAATACAAATGGGTAATGGTTTTCTGACCGTAACGGCCAAATTGTCAACCGGTTTAGGCGTTCGTTTTCGAACCTACCTGATCAACTACCGAAATTGGCGCATTTCGGTAGGAGCGACGCTATATACCGTTGAAGAGCGTGCAAATATAGTACTAAAACTGCTAGAGGGTGCAAAGCTGTCGGATCTGTTCCGCAAAAACAGATAGGATATCCGCCCGCATTTTACTAGCAGGAGACGTCGAAGTAGCAGGTATTGATGCTACGAAACAAACGAGCACTTCAGTTACTGTTGCAGGAAGGCAGGTCTAATGTTGCAGGAAGGCAGGTCTACCTCAACGAAGATCAGATAAGCTCGGTAAACATGTTCAACAAGAATTACCCAATTCTTGTAGTGGACAACGCGCACGGAGAAGGTAAGTCCCTCTGTACTGCCGTTTTGGCTCAGGAGGCTGTGCTAAAAGGCGAAAAAAATCCTCGCAGCAGCCGTCCAAAATAGCGCTCTTGACGTGATGGGTTCTAAGATCGCGCAACTGCAATCAAACCAGATTAGACCAGTGAGGTATGTCAATGACCTGATGACGAACGACCCATCGAGCGCCTCGCCGTTCGCAATTCAGGTGTTGGTGGAAAACTTCCATGAGACGCATCGCCATCTGCTCTCCGATAGGCTTTATAAGAAACTAGTCTGTCCGTCCGGCTAACGCCGGACTTCCAGACTTCTATTGATGCTCGCTTCGCTCGCACACTGCACGTTGAAAGCAAACACAAAAGTGTGAATGGATTGATAAATTCTCTTACCATCCACGCAGTTCTATCGCTCTCCTGAGAAGCCCTTGACCCCGTAGATGGTAGGATGGTAGTTTTCCCCGTATAAACGAAGTTTTATTCTCCCATATGAGCGAAGTTAGTGGCCGTGAAGAATTGAGTGTAACCAATTCGGTGTAAATGTTAGAGTATCCCCAGACTTCGCCAGTGCAAAATGAATAGAAATGAACAGGCGATGTAAGAGATAAGGATCGTGGAAATGATACGTATCGATTGCACGTTACATCGCCATGGATCGCTGCCAAACGGAGCTCATCGCCCGTACTCTCCAAGATGTGCTCAAAATGAACTGGCGATGTGAATGATAGCAATAGTGGAAACGATGCCTATCGATCGCCACGCCCCATTTATTATCATCGCTCTTACGTCTGGGGTCTCCTAATTCACCTTGTCCATGTGGCGATCGCCGGCGGTCGTGGCGATCGCGACGACAGCCGGCTGTCGTGCCGATCGCCACGATTGCTGGCGAAGTCTGGGGATACTCTTATCTTGAAATGATTTAGGCTCAACTGGCTGTTGTGGTAATTCAAGTGATAAGGGTCCACCGGTGTATATAAACAGAAAGGAAGGAGTGGTTTATTCAGACACAAACGGAATGGGAAGAGAACACGGATACGAAGGGAAACAATGTGCATCTAGGTGACTTAGGTAAGACGGTCCGCTGAAACAGGGTAAGCGTACCGCTCATGCAGAAATAGGCCCGCCTAGCGTATTCATATTACATGTGGACGCCGGCGCACCCTCGTCACGCTGTTGGACCCGACTCCTGGCGTTTCCCCACTTTCGGACGCCGGCGCATCCTTATCACACCGTTGGACCTGACTCCAGGCGTTTCCACACTTTTGGACGCCGGCGGATCCTTATCACACCGTTGGACCCGATTCCTGTCGTTTCCCCACTTTTGGACGCCACCGCATCCTTATCACACCGTTGGACCCGGACCCGACTCCAGGCGTTTCCCCACTTTTGGACGCCACCGCATCCTTATCACACCGTTGGTCCCGACTCCTGGCGTTTCCCCACTTTTGGACGCCGGCACACCCTTATCACACCGTTGGACCCGACTCCAGGCGTTTCCCCACTTTTGGACGCCACCGCATCCTTATCACACCGTTGGACCCGACTCCTGGCGTTTCCCCACTTTTGGACGCCACCGCATCCTTATCACACCGTTGGTCCCGACTCCTGGCGTTTCCCCACTTTTGGACGCCGGCACATCCTTATCACACCGTTGGACCCGACTCCTGGCGTTTCCCCACTTTCGGACGCCTGCGCATCCTTATCACACCGTTGGACCCGACTCCTGGCGTTTCCCCACTTTTGGACGCCACCGCATCCTTATCACGCCGTTGGACCCGACTCCTGGCGTTTCCCCACTTTTGGACGCCGGCGCACCCTTATCACACCGTTGGACCCGACTCCTGGCGTTTCCCCACTTTCGGACGCCTGCGCATCCTTATCACACCGTTGGACCCGTCTGTAGGTATTCTCCACCTTGTGGGGTCCGCGCACCCACCGCAACACGGTGCACTCACCGCTCTCCACTTCCCCATCCTTTAGAGCTTCTCTTCATTCTTTGAACCTCACCATACCCGTCCCTATCATCTTGTTGACCCCGCAATCACCATCACTGGCCAATCAGGGAATTTCGTTTCACACACACCCACACACACACGTGACAGACTAAGCGCTTTATTATAAGTCATGATTAAAAACCTTCTCGGACAGCAGACGGGAAATGCGTGAGTTCATGTTTGGTGGAGTCCAACGTCATGTGGTTACCACTGAACACAAGAAGCTCCTTTTGTTAGAGCAGGCGGCGTCAGAAGAAATTCACGTGTTGATCCGCTACTTCTTTAAGCTGTACCAACCAAATGTATACCTTTGTACCAGCCGCCTTAACCTCGAAATTTGAACTCAAAAAGGGGTTTGTAGCGAAGGTTAGGAAACACATGGAAAGTTGCCTTCTTAGACGAATCCTCAATGATTCCAGAAGTTGCTCTAATGTCCATGTTTTCTGATTTCAGAGAGCACGGTTCACCTTGATAGGGGACAGCAAGCAGCTGCCTCCATGCATCGGAGTGCACAACATCCCCCTAGCTGCAGAGGTGAGTTCGAGTTTAGTACTGGACCGGGCGAATGTGCAGTATGCACAGTGAGTACTGTGTACAGTCTGCACGTAGGAATGATGAGGTCAAAGTCGGACCTCTTCTACGAAGGTAAGCTCATCTGCTCATCTGTGGAATTCCGCTGGACATGCGGAAAGCCCTGTTATCCAGACTGAGGATGCGTAACCCAGTGATACCCATTGCAATTGTGGATGTGCCCAGCCAATCAGTGAAATCCGTTGAAGGTTCACACAGGCCAACACAGTGAACGTCCTGGTGCGCCTCTTGATTACACTTGGACTCACACCACAAGACATTCTAGTGATCTGTTTGTACAGAGATCAAAAATTCCTCTGCCAATCTTTGTCACGCTGGCCACTGTGGGAACCCAAGGATCGGAGCGATCAGTGGTTATCCTCTTTACAACAAGGACGTCGCTCGAGAAAGGATCAAAGGCCGCGTTTTTCTCAAACGCAAAACTGTTGAATGTGGCACTGTCACGTGCCAAGGATGGTATGTTCGCAACAGGAGCTACAAAATGCTTACAGGATGCCGACACGTAGTCCGCAATCATAGCATGGTGCAAAGAAAAACTTGGTCACGGATCTCCACTTCTTCGTGCGAGCCCCACTACAACTCTGAGTCCGAGGACGGACTCTCATTAAAGGGGGAGGGGAGATGTAAATAACTGTAAATATAAAACTTGCCATAGCCATAATGTAAGTCTTCTATTCTTTTTGCTTTGAATTCCTAGTTAAATGCCTTAGATTCAACCTAGTGTAATTCAGTTATTCCCATGCCCATCGTTAAGTCTTTGTTTTCAGACCGATGAACTTCGGCCGTGCCAGGACACTGTATGAGGAGAGGAAGAGCCCAATCGAGGAAGTCGATGAGTCAGGGAGGTCAACGTCTGCGCACCATCACGTCTTCGCCCTCGTCATCTATTCGCTTCATATCCTGGCCGAACTTTCATGCCGTCTTCTATATTTATGTAACTTATAATCGTCTTACCTTTTGGTGTGAATAGAAATAAATTCCGAATAATGAGAATCTTGTGTTTGGTGTGCCAGAGGCAATTTTTGGGATTAAAATGGTACGATCATTAAAAGGGTGATCGTAACCATTACGCATATGTGTGTGTGATGTGTGTGTACGTGTGTGTAGGTGTGTGTGTGTGTTTGTGTTTGAGTGTGTGTGATCTATTAAACATCTAAATAAATATGTTTTGACTGTAGAAATCTTCTTCTTCTTAGCGTTTTTCCCGTTTCGCAGCGGGGTCCGCTTTGCTGATCTTTTGACGCCAGAGCGCTCTGTCGTGCGCTTGGTCGGGATGGATCCCAGCCGTCTTGAGGTCACCGTGTACGGTGTCAAGCTGTTGCTGTTGCTGCTCGTTGCTTTGGTCGTCCTTTAGGCCGCTTTCCTGGTACCTCTACGTCGAAGCCAATCCTACAGACTTTGTCGCCATCAGCGCGAAGAACGTGACCAAACCATCGCAGACGCGCCTCACGGAGCTTGTCGGCTATCGCAGCTACCCCAAATCGCTGTCGTATGTCCTGATTGCATATGCGATCTAGCTGCGTAATGCCACCCATCCACCGCAGCATCCTCATCTCAGTGACACTGATTCGGCGTTCCATTTCCTTAGTGGCGGGCCAGCACTCGGCACCATACAGCGCGACAGGACGTACCACAGTACGGTAGATCTTCGACTTGAGCCGGTCTGGTATGTCCTTGTCGCACAGCACACCAGTCAGCGAGCGCCACTTCAACCACGCAGCGGTGACGCGTGCGGTGATCTCATGGACGAGGCTGCCGTCTGATGAAACCACTGAGCCGAGGTATTTGAACGTAGCGGCTCGCGGAAGATCCGTGCCACGGACGCCGCAAACCCGCAAATGCCGCATTGAAATTGGTCGATGGAAAGCATTTGTTGTGAGAATTTTTCAAGGATTTTTCTATAGTTTTCGTCCAAGGCGTCGCCGTGGGCTAAGAATTAAATGGAAATTCGGGAGATGGAATTTTGCCCGGACCTTGCGTTTAAGGCCTCGCGTTCTTCTTACTGAGGATGTAGATGTCATCGGGGGTATATGGTATATGGTGGTAACGTCGGGGGTAGCATTGAGGGCACGTGAGGGACGTCGGTCGGGGGCACGTGGGGGGACGTCTGTGGAGGCACGTGGGGGACGTCTGTGGGGGCACGTGGGGGGACGCCGGCCGGGGGCATGTGGGGGACGTAGGCCGGGGGCATGTGGGGGACGTAGGCCGGGGGCACGTGGGGGGACGTCTGTGGGGGCACGTGGGGGGACGTCGGCTGGGGGCACGTGGGGGACGTCTGTGGGGGCACGTGGGGGGACGTCGGCCGGGGGGACGTGGGGGGACGTCGACCATATGTGGGGGATAGGTGCCCGCGATTTGGGGTCCACCCCAGGTACAACTGGGGGTGGACCCCTTTTCTACCTACAGTCGACCCCCACGAATGTCTGAGAATGGTAGTGTCGGCTGCTCCGTACCCTAACGGGTTCGATTCGCGTTGACAGAAGGCCACGACAGCATCGAGTTTTTGATCATATAGGTCTGAGCAACACGTGTGTCAGTTAGCATCAAATTCACGCAAAAAATATTTCACGAAGCGTTACGAGCTCGGTCGTGCACGAGGCTATGAACTTCGAAACACTCTGTGTATCGCAATCTCTGTCAAGCTCTTCAGTTCCGTTGTCAGACAGTTTGTGAGACAGAAGTTCATGACTTCGCCACAACTCTCGCGTGTAATGGCATGCGGTTCGGCGCCAACCTGGCTTGCCTCGTCTCCAGCCAGCCTCGTGACTTGTTCGAAACCTGTTGTGATGACAGGGGATTACTACCAGCCAAGGAGCATCTAGATGACAAACAAAAATCACATACGCCATAGGGCACTCACAGATGGCTTCTACTTGACGGAGCGAATTTTGAGGTTACTGTGGAAGTCCTGGTGCGAGAATCTCAATCATCAGTTTGCAAAACTTTGGGGGCATTGTGGATCCATGCGAAAAGTACAAGAATGAATCACAAGGACGAATGACTTCCAATAACACAAGAGCTTGCGCAATATCTGGGATTGCTTTTCTGATCCGGAAGAGTGCGACCAAGTCATCCGTCCCTGTGGACAGTTAACGTTCGCTCCAGTAATAACGTCACTCTAGTAACATCAAAGTGGTGAGCGTTTGGTACAGCAGCTAGCTTCGTGAGTAAAAAAAAACAGGCCTCGTTGTTTGTGTGGTTCCGTAGAGATTTGACCGGATAGTTAGCTAACCGAGTCGGCCATTCCAGGCTCTGAAGACGGCGATTCGCCGAAAGGTAAGAAAAGATGTACTTGTTGCCAAACTCGGCTAAAGCTCATAAAATCAACCAGATCATCGGATCGTATAAGAGGGAAGAGACGGAAGGGATGAATTTAGAAGGAAAATACTGCACAGACGAATGAGGAGTGACAGAAATGCTAGGTGCGGTGATATGGATACAAGAGGCTAGCTGCAGAGTTCCGGACGCCGACGACGACTTCGTGAGGGTCGTCGTTGCGGACGCGATGCTGCCACGGTTAGTGCGACGCATTACTTCCAATGCAAGAATACATCGCACGTCGCATTCCTCCTTCGTGCGCGGTTACTAACTCGTTGACGCCGACGCCGACGACAGGACCCCAAAGAAATACCGACGTAGGATCATCTCCACCGTGCATGGTCGACGCTCACGAAAACGCCTTAGGAGTCTAAAACTCTGCTCCAGCAGAAGTGGTGCGTCTGCACTCATTAGAGGGAAGATGTCACGAACGGATCCACAGCTACAACAATGGTATACCAGCGCTCAGTATCTGAGCAGTTTCCCAAATGCATCATGTGAGTACGAACACCATTTGGCAAAATCATGGTCCAGACATGTTTGTACGATCAACAGTAGAATGGACAGTGCAACAGTTAGACTTCATTAACTATGGCACAATGAAATGTGTGGTGGCCCCTTTTTTATTACTTGCACTTCTTCCCGGAGTAAAGTCGCGTGAGTTGAATTCAAGTTATGCCTGCAATAAGTCAAGCTATACTATGTGCCTGCAATAAGGCATGCTATACTGCGTAAGTCGTGTGTCAGACGCACACACCAAGTTGCGGAGGATTATCTGTGAAGACCGGTCAACTCGACACGTACAGCCTCAACAAAAGGACGTGCAGGCACTGCGAGATCGGAAGCTGGTGCGTCTGTGCTGCGTCAGCAATACGACTGGAACGGTAGTCTGAGAAACGAAGGCACTATAGTCCGAGAAAATCTGTCTTATCCTTCATAATACTTTTAACTTTCGTACCACGGTGGACCAACCGATATATAATGTTTGATGTTCGGTATATCGGTCATGGGCGAACGATTTCCATTGGAACTAGTATTCGCGGAGACCGGTCGACTCGGAATGCATACCCTGAACAAGAATGCTGCGCGCCCGCCGTGAGGCCACCCTTCTTGATTCGCCATATGGCGAAGCCACCCGAGCATATTAGGGTTAGTGCTAACTGCATGTCTAAGGCAAGTCCATAGAGCGCCCTTATCAGCAAATTTGGAAGGCGCCGCCATCAGCAATCAGCGGCAGAAAAACAGAAATAGGCAGGCTTGGATGCGCGAGGCTCTACCGGTGTCGATCTCCCCAAAATCATCATAACGAGCTGGAATGGTAGGCTGTACGAAATTGCTGTGGTCCAAGGAACGTTATATATTGTCAAGATTTCGCAGCGTTGGTTGTGCGGGTAATAAATCTGTTAGAACCTCGGGTCGTAGTAATTGCGCTGGAACCGACGGTTATAGAGAAAGTTGTGGCCTCGAACAACTGTCGGCTTTCGAGGTTAACCGACTTATAACCAAGATATAACCAAATTCTTGTCATCACTTGAACTACATCCACTCCATTTCCACTTATTTGCAAAAGACGGCCTTAGCGAGGAATCGAACGCGCAAAGACTTGCGTGCATGGCAACAATCATCGCACTGAGCCACAGTATTCATGGATATACTATTTCAACCCACGCAATGACGAAAGAATCCAATGGTGTACACCTTACCGCTATTAGTAGATGTTCTCCACGATTAATCCGTTTTCTGTTTCGAATGAAAGGGTGTTTATTTTACAATTCTGAAGCAATAGCGCATCGGATCTGAACTACATTCCTAATATTGTAACTATTTCGCAAATACGTATAATATTGCAACTATTTCGCAAATAGAATTACGTGCATAACTAATGTGTTCAAAACTTTTTGGTCGTTTCAGTTGTGGTTAACGGCGCAAACGCAAAAATGCAAAAATACGGACACCAGCAGGATTTGAACCCTGCACCTTATCGATCATATCCTATCATCCTACCCACTCTACCACAGAGCAACTTATTGTCTTTGGGGGGGAGGCGCCTCATAACCGTGTAGTATAATATCGACTGGCCAATTTCTGGTGTACATGATGTATTAGGTATGTGAAAAAGTTCCCGCCCTCTAGCGATGAGTGGTTATATCGTTAGCTATCCTTGCAAATACTCCGTAAATCCTACTTCATTTTGTTGCTTTGACATCTTTCAATAATATTTAGTACATATTTGTTTCGATTTATATCAACATCATTGTGTTTTATGGCGATAATCATGCCGATATTTCAATCTGTTTCATTAACTTCTCGCACTTGTAAAATGGGACTGAATGCATTGCCATGCCAGCTATTCGGTTGTGTTAAATGCAAAAAGAATAATTTGGAACTTAAAATGGAAGGAAACTGCTTAATTTTTCCAAATATCTAAAATATCAGCTTTACGGTAACAATGCATAGTTAGGAAAGCCCAAATTTTAACGCAAAATCATGCTGCAATGCCACTTATACACTTGTATAACCGGGATCTAAAAAGTCCTCTAGAGGACTTTTTAATAACCGGGATGTCCCCTCGTCTGCGTCTGAGACATTTGCGCGCTCTCTGCGCGCGCTCTATCAATATCGATGTGGCAGTGCCTTTGCGATCAAGCAAACCGACGGTTTTGCAGCGCCCGAGACCAGCATACAAATCGTGGTATAACCTGCCGGTTATATCACGGTTATTGAAACCAAATCGAAATTCATTTCTTTCAGACCATTTCAAGATAGTAATGGTTCCTGGTTATAAAGTGTATAACTGCCGGTTCAACCTCCTGGTTAACCGGCAGTTATAGCGCAATTACTACGGCCCCTGAGGGTGTGTCATGACTGCGAGCTGTGCAAAAAAAAAAGAATTTCTCTGCAGAAGTTATTATCGATTAAACAAGCACCAGCCTGATCGTCCGGCTAACGCCGGACTCTCAGGCTTCTTTTGGGCTCGCTTCGCTCGCCTCGCATACGTGTGTGTTCCACCTTACTGAGCGCTGGCATACACTCTCGCAGGTGTGGACCCGTGCGTGACACCTTTCACACTTTCGACGCCGGCGCACCATTGTCTTACTGTTGAACCCGATTCCAAGCGTTTGTCCACTCTCGGACGCCAGCGCGCCCTTACCACACCGTGGGACCCGACTCCAGGCGTTTTCCCACTTTTGGATGCCGGCGCACCCTTATCACACCATTGGACCCGACTCCAGGCGATTCCGCACTTTTCGACGCCGGCGCACCCTTATCACACCATTGGACCCGACTCCAGGCGTTTCCCCACTTTTGGACGCCGGCGCACCCTTATCACACCATTGGACCCGACTCCAGGCGTTTCCGCACTTTTCCACGCCGGTGCACCCTTATCACACCATTGGACCCGACTCCAGGCGTTTCCGCACTTTTCCACGCCGGTGCACCCTTATCACACCATTGGACCCGGCTCCAGGCGTTTCCGCACTTTTCGACGCCGGCGCACCCTTATCACACCAATGGACCCGAATCCAGGCGTTTCCCCACTTTTGGACGCCGGCGCATCACTCTCACCGCTGTTCTCCCTTCGACGGCAACTCTTCCCCTACCGAGCGCCGACGCACTTCTGACATAGCCCCAGGCTCATTTCATGTCACCTTCCCCACCATCTGTGCGGGCGCAACCCTCATCCATGTCATCCCTCGTCCGCCTGGTTCCTCCTTTTCGTTATGAAACTGTCCTGCCCGTCTCTTTCCTTTTATACGGCCATGTAACCATAGGCCTATCTCACTCATTCCGACCGTGTTGAAAACAACTGTCGGCCATTAACATGTCTGAACATGACAAAGATGGCCCAAAACACCTTTAAATCAAGGTTAAAATCAAAAATTGCAACTTTCTTGTACATATCTCGATGCGCTGAACACGATGGTGTCGGTAGTTTTTCTCGACAGTGGTTCTCTGGTTCTCTTGCACACACACACACAGACACACACACGCACATAAAATGCCAATTAATATTAACTATGACCAGCCTGATCGTCCGGCTAACGCCGGACTCTCAGGCTTCTTTCGGGCTCTCTTCGCTCGCCTCGCATACGTGTGTGTTCCACTTTACTGAGCGTTGGCTCTTGCAGATGTGGACCAAATTATAAAATGAAAAACTCTATATTCATGTTCCTACGGTTATATCGAATAATTTGTCCATGTGAATTCAAAAAACTCTTGCAGATGTGGACCCGTGCGTGACATCTTCCACACTTTCGACGCCGGCGCACCATTATCTTACTGTTGAACCCGATTCCAGGCGTTTGTCCACTCTCGGACGCCAGCGCGCCCTTACCACACCGTTGGACCCGACTCCACGCGTTTCCCCGCTTTTGGATGCCGGCGCACCCTCATTACACCGTTGGACCCACGCGTTTCCCCGCTTTTGGATGCCGGCGCACCCTCATCACACCGTTTGACCCGACTCCAGGCGTTTCCGCACTTTTCGACGCCGGCGCACCCCTATCACACCATTGGACCCGACTCCAGGCGTTTCCGCACTTTTCCACGCCGGCGCACCCTTATCACACCATTGGACCCGACTCCAGGCGATTCCGCACTTTTCGACGCCGGCGCACCCTTATCACACCATTGGACCCGACTCCAGGCGTTTCCCCACTCTTAGACGCCGGCGCACTCCTATAACAGCGCTGGACCCGTTTCCTCCACTTATGGGCGCCGACGCCTCACTCTCACCGCTATTCTCCCTTCAACGGCAACTCTTCCCCTACCGAGCGCCGACGCACCTCTGACATAGCCCTAGGCAGTTTCATGTCACCTTTCCCACCATCTGTGCGGGCGCAACCCTCATCCATGTCATCCCTCGTCCGCCTGGTTCCTCCTCTTCATTATGAAACTGTCCTGCCCGTCTCTTTCCTTTTATACGGTCATGTAATCATAAGCCTATCTCACTCATTCCGACCGTGTTGAAAACAAGTGTCGGCCATTAACATGTCTGAACATGACAAAGATGGCCCAAAACACCTTTAAATCAAGGTAAAAATCAAAAATTGCAACTTTTTTGTACATAACTCGATCCGCTGAAGACGATGGTGTCGGTAGTTTTCCTCGACAGTGGCTGGTTCTCTTACACACACACACACACACACACACACACACACACACACACACACACACACACACACACACACACACACACACACACACACACACACACACACACACACACACACACACACACACACACACACACACACACACACACACACACACACACACACACACACACACACACACACACACACACACACACACACACACACACACACACACACACACACACACACACACACACACACACACACACACACACACACACACACACACACACACACACACACACACACACACACACACACACACACACACACACACACACACACACACACACACACACACACACACACACACACACACACACACACACACACACACACACACACACACACACACACACACACACACACACACACACACACACACACACACACACACACACACACACACACACACACACACACACACACACACACACACACACACACACACACACATAAAATGCCAATTAATATTAACTATGATTGCTGTGTCGGAAGACAATGCAGCACCATCACCTAGCCTTAGCTACGAAAAAAATGCCCTCGTTTATGCCGAGAGTTTCGAAAACCTCGGCCAAGAAAGCCCGTAACTTATGGGGTTTTCCACGTCCCCCTGAGACTTGAGATGGGTCTCTATGCTTAGCGTCGCGCATATGTCCGAATAACGTGAATATACTCTGATGTTCATTGACGATTCATTTAGCGAGGTTTGTTTCCTCGCAGACGAGCTTGCCAACTACCTGGGCAAACGAAGCCCGTCAAATGTATTGCTGAAGTCCTGCTGGTAAGGCAGTGGACTCCTGAGATTGGAAAAAAAATGTATCGCCAACCCGTAAAATGTATCGCCATGCAAACCTTGTCAAATGTATCGTCACACGAACCTTGCCAGTTGTATCGTCAAACAAAAGGGTTACCAACCGCGCAAAAGTTTCGATATCATCAGGAATCGTGCCATGATACCAGTCTTAGGAGTCCAGCCTTACCAGCTGAGCCATCCGGATCGACACCGCCCGATGGCCGATAAGCCTCCAACAAAGAATAAAATGAACGCCTTATCAGAACACCCGTAAAATCGCCATGCAAACCTCGCCATTTGTATCGCCAAGCAAACCTCGTCAAATGTATCGCGAACAGATTCCCTTGCCCTTTGTATCGCCAAGCACCCGTAAAATGTATCGCCAACAGATTCTCTTGCCAAATGTATCGCACAACAGGCTCTTCACTCATTCTCCCGTAAATCATATTGCCAAGCAAGATTTTATCCCGTAAATGTATTGCCAAACACATTCTCTTGCCAAATGTATCGCCAATGAACATCAGAGTAAGGAACGCGGTCCCTAAGGTGACATGACACAATGTCTTCTATAGAAAATCCTTCGTAAAGGGATGGGTGCGTCCGACTAGTATAAATTGCCTTTATCGTGTCATCGGTCAGCTCCTAATTAAATAAGATCATTCACAGAGAATGGAGAGAATAACACACACAATAATTTCTTCACAAGTTTTGAGTTGGATCGGTTCGTATCTCCATTTACAGGTAATTATACTATCCCAATAGACAAGGTTTTCGCACATAATCAGCACTAATTTCTGCTGAAGTCACTTGAATTCAAGTCCTTTACAGTTGAAATGAGTTCCAGGTAATACACTTAAGTTCGTCCTCGCCACCGATAGCCGCTAGGTTGCTGTAAAAATTTTTTAAAGGTTTTCCTATACAATTCCTTTCAGTGCAGGAAATTTCCGTTTTCCTTATCATTTGTATGGCTCTGCCTCGGACACGTGCGCCACGTTACCTCTGGGATATCTAAACTTGAAGAGCTTCGCAGATGACAGTGATTTTCTGCGAATCTGCCCAAATAATTTTCTTTTGTGTAAATGCCGGAGATAGAATTTTCTTTCCCGGCAAATTTCAAGTGAAATAAATTCAATTCAGTGGTGACCCTATTTATTGGTTTAGGAATTTTCCACTTTTCCTCTTAAATGGGTAGTCTTGACTATTTTTTGTTCTTTCCATAACTGTGAAGTAGTTCTGGTTTTACTACTCTGCAAAGGTTTTCTGAGCAATCCAAATGCGAGGAAGAAACACTCATGAGAGCCCATTCTCTTTTGATCCTCACTTTCTCTGGGGAACATCTGCAGAAGGTAGGTTTCTCGGCATTAAAAACTGTAGAGGAAAAATTTGTCGGAGCGCGCTGTACATAGGTTTCCGCTACAGCTGCTAACAGCACCGCTCAGTCTTGCCGCAAAAGGCACTTCAACATTCGTTATGCCTTCGGCCCCTTTACATTGAGAAACCACGCTTTAAGTGCTGAAGGTTTTTCTGACCCTCTTCTCCTTTGTTCTCGCAGGAATTTGAGATCCATTTCAATAAGCCATACGTCGGGTTCTACTTGATGTGGCGGAGGGACGCGAAGTTACTCTTCAGGTGGTTATGTGGGACCTTCCTCTCTTCCGTGAATCTCCTTGCATAACCACGAAAATTCTATTGTAAGACGAAAAAAACGGCATTCCCTCGACCCCCTCAAGCGATGAGTGCCACCCGACTACAGAGAGACATCGCCCGGCTACAAGAGCGTAGCTCAGTAGAAGCGGCTCGCCGTCACCAACCGACACACAGGATTGAGGATAAATAATGTTTATCCTTATGGCAGCAAAACGATGTGTATTACAGGACAGAGTATCAGTAGCAGATAAAGGCACAATACGGGCACAGGAATGAGATCACAGGATGGCGATAGGGAAGGTTGGCGGTTGAGGTGTCGGTGGCGGCGTTCGGCTGGCAGGTCAACAGAGCTGGGTGGAGTAGGCGATCCGCCTGGGTGAGCGTCTCGATGAGGGAGACGATACGGGATCAGGCAGCACGGCGGCTCGGCAAGGAAGCTTCTCTCTCGGGCATCGGGGTTGCTCGCTCCGCCCTGAAAGACATGAGTCATCTTGCCGTTCTGAACATTCTTGTAGTTTACAATGCCTACAGTAGTTTGTCTAGGGTTCAGAGACTATTTAGAGTCAATTATACCTGTCATCAAAATGATCCCCTTTACACCTCCCCCCTTTACTTTAAGTCCGTCCTCGGACTTGAATGACGGGAAAAGGTACCCACCTTGGTATCCGATGTTTAAAATTAAACATCGGGGAAATACCTCCGTGTGTGGGACGACTGCAGAGAGAGAAGTGGCCCAATCAATGACACGGCTCCAGAGGGGGACTTTGACCAGCGACGGCACGTGTCCTAAAATAAACTGGCCGTGGCGACAGCGAGACAGTGCAAATTCTTTGGAGTCGCTGATCCAGATGTCGCTGAGGCGGTGACCCTTCATCTTAGTTACCGATACATATTGGCAGGGTTCCTCCTGGCTGGGCGTCCAGATTAACATGGATCCATCCATTGTACAGCTACCGGAGCTGTAGGTGCACTGGTGCAAGTCTCCTGCTGGTGAATCTGGGAACTCTGATCCGTGCCTCATGTGAATGATGGTGCTGATGAGGTAACAATTAGACACAGACGACTGCTGTTCCGAGCAGCAGCCGAAAGGAGCTGATGGCCAATCGACCGTCAATTCATTGGTGGTCGCCCAGGAGCCGCCGCTCTCGATCATAGAGCCGTGCTCGCACTTGTGGTGCTGCACCATTAACTTGCAAGCTTCCAGCGGAACCAGCTGATACTCCTCACTATGTCTCTCGCTCCTGGCTCCAAAGAAGTTCACGGAGAACGTCACGCTGTGTGTGACGATTCGACATAGCGACGCGGGTGTATCATAACGCTGAGTGTTCGGTCGAAATACGTGGACTGACAATGGAATTGGTTTAGCATCCACCTGTGGAATTATCCTCGAACAGTTGTACGATATTGGAACTTGGGCCACCACATCGGATGAGCTACGCGGGCACAGCCAGGCAGGTGATGATAGCGCCTCAGAAGGAGATAAATTGGCGAGCATCATAACACAAGGGAGCAGCAACCGAACACTAGGCATAATTTGAGAAACTCTCGAGGAAGACGTGGCCGGACGACCAAAAGTAGAGCTAGCGAGCTCATCGTTACGCTTCATGAGCGCATTTACGCGAGCATCTGAATGTTCAAGAGCGGCTTGTTTTTCTTGAAGGGATAGAGATAGAGCTTGGATTTGGTCTCGTGCTTGCAAAAGTTCGCGAGATGAATCAGGAGCTAGGTGCACGATATTAGCGGAAACAGAGCGTCGCGGCTGACCGCGGAAAGGAGATGACACACGGTTGTTTGGAATTCTCCTACCTTGATCTGGGGTCCTTGTCCTTGGGGAAGGGCACTGCCGAGCCAGATGTCCAACTCCACCGCAATTGAAGCAGTTATTTCGACTAGGAATAGGACGGTGATCGACAATACCATGCTGGCGGTCGAAACGTCGACTCCTTGCAGACGATGGACCCTGAAATTGACGAGATCTACTCACTTCGAACGAACTGCGACGCGGGTAACTCCGCTCATCAAATGTTTGCTCCCTCAGTGGCGGCGCTATTGACTTAACCTCGATAGCGCGCGAAGGCCCGGCTGGGTTAATTAGTCTGTCTGCAGTGGCCTCCGCTAGCAACTGCTCTACCATTTGTGCCTTACCCACCGCTTGCTCGAATGTGGCCGGATTATCCAATTTGACGTAGTATCTAATGTCCGGACGGAGCCTTGCCACGAACTCCTCGAGCACACGCTCCTTCTGGCTCGTTGGGTCTTGTCCAGTTGTAGCTGCGCGTACTAGACCCAGCAAGCGATTGGCAAACGTCGCCGATGATTCGCCAGGTTGCTGCTGGCAAGCTGATAAGGATTGCCTTGCCATATAGCGGTGCTGTGGTCCTTCAAAGAATTTCCTCAGGTGAGCTACTATAGCGCTGTAATCGGTGCGTTCTTGCTCTCTCAGCTCCTCAATCTTTTCGCGAGCTACCCCATCCAGGTAGCAAATGAGGAAGTTGGCCTTCTGTTGTGACGCTGAGGTCGCACTTCTCATCCTCATTATGTCCTCGAGACGACGGAGCCACACTGAGAACTGTGTACAGGGTGCGGCATAAATACTGTGTCAAAAATATTTGTTAATAACTTTTGTCACAGAAGCTGAAACTCTAATTCTTCTTCAGTATTATCTACCTAAACTCTTAGAAATTAAACACACTGGGATACATCTAACGTGGTCTCCTTCTGCTTTCGCGACGGAGGTTACACCTAAAGCATGTACGACCACTGAGGCCCGAAAAAAATTCCGGAGGTTTTCTTCCTCCTTCTTTCCTGTGAGCAATCCCATATTCGTAGCAGCAGTGGATTAGTGAGCGCATGTCCACACCTCTACGATTACCAGTTGACACATCCATACGATCGATGTCAAGGAAGTTTGCACATGATTCCTCTGCCGGTATGAGTTCGTGGAGTTGGTGCACCAACGGTCACTTTTTCTTCTGCGCCTCGCTTCTTGAAGCACTGCTGTCCTAGCGGACCCATTTTTGATAGATGAACTAGCAACTATACCTACTTTACAAAACTACCTTTTCTTCCAGCAAAGAGCAGTTTTTCCAACTTTAATTCAACGTCGACGTGAGGCTTATGGTCACTTTCAGAAACATCAGCTTCAGTCATGATATAGGTCAGATGTGATGTGCAAGAGAGGCATTTCCTACTCCACCTGATGGCTTGGAGATTTGTCCTTACACTACGCGATTTTTGCTGATGAAGCTCTGTCTCACATTGAAAAAAAGATCATCGTCCTAAGGTGCCTAACTTTTGCGGCTCTCCAAGGTAACATAACTAAATTCTGCCTTCTCTCGTGCTGATGCGCCTTCGTTGTAAACATGCTGCTCCTAGAGCTTGTAGTGTTCCGTCTGGACTGCCTCATTAGCAGGTGAATTAATCGCCCTCTGCAAAGATCACGGCTCTGTGTTCACTTAACTCTCCTACCTCGCATTTTTGCAACGAGTTCGTTTCTCGTGAATTTTCTCGAAAATTAGAACTGCGACATCCGCGTGGCATGTATATGGGAACAGTCCTTCAACAGCAGAGCGTCGTACCGCAAGTTGAACGGTGCAGTTATATTGGTGCGAAAAATAGGCTATCAAGAAAAAAAGATTGCACGGTGATGCTTCATAGCTCGATCTTGGTTCTTTTCAAATTTGGACTTGTTATAACGTGGAATGTTGATATGAGGTTACGAAACGAGAAGGTAATGCAGAAAAAGGGATAGCAATTTCAGATATGAAATCTAGGGCAAAGAGCTTTTTTGCAATGGGGATGGAATTTGCGACGAAGTTTGACACAGTATTTAAGCCGCACCCTGTAGCATCCTCGCCAGAACCCACAAAGGGAGTAATTCTTGGTATCGGCCCATCCGGACTACATGTTGCAACTAAGGGGATAGAATCTATCCTCTCACCTACGGTGGAAAATGAGTCGTTCAAATTATGAAGTAAGTTGGAATTACCTTCGTTTATCTTCCGGGCCAGGGACGTAGTAGCGGAGCGGGCATCCTTCCACACTTCAGTGATGGCTAATGCGGTGGCATCGCGAAGGGTCTTGGCGTCTTTCCCATGCACGGTAGCGTCGTCATTGAGCTCTTGCAGCGTGGTGACGAGGCGTTCCGTGGCCGATGGAAGCGTAACAGTGCTAGTCGTCGGGGCAGCCGCCCTGGAGTTGTTAGAGGCAGTACGTGAGCGAGTGACGGGGGGCCCCATCACCTATCTGGAAGAACTATCGTAAGATCGGAATACCGGACTAAGGAATAATGAGAGCACATGGAGGTAAGAGAACTGGAAGGTCACTCTAGAAGAGAGGACGAGGCGCAGCCGCCTTCTGGGGTGAGGTCGACGGTGAAGAATACTTCACGACCTCAGCGAACTGTTGTGGGCGTGGCGTTGCTCGGGCTACAGTACCCCGGAGCAGACTGTAATAGTTTGGATGCTTTCTCAAAGCACTGTATAAACAACCTCTTTATCTTGATCAAGAGCGGCTGAGAAAGCAACTGCCTCGGAATGGCAACATCGCAAAAACTATGCCCTTTGAGCGGGCGAGAGCCTTTTGATCACGGACAACGAGCTATTTCTGGCTTTTCAGAATTCCAAGGGCAAAAATCATTCCCACATGTGGTTCGGAACAAACACCCTTCTTCTGCACGCTATACGAACTTTTGGTGCGCTTCAGTCACAAAAAGCGCGCGCCTGGGCCTTCTGAGGAGCGATGGAGTACAACCTGTCAAGACATGTAGGTCTGACATGTTTAAACATTATCTTCCGGACGTCTGTCAAAACTTGTTAGTTTAACAGGTTTAAACGTGAAGCTCTAATGTGGTTTGCCTGGACTTGTTAGGTGGACCTGTCAGAACTTGTTGAAGCCCGAAATCCCCTAACAATTGGTATCGAAACGTGCCCCTATGCTCAGACGGCGGATGGCGCAGAGCGAGTGATCGCCGCTATCACTCGCGCCCAAGCGGGATCAATCCCCGCGGGGCCCTACGCTTTGCAACCTTGCAGTAGAAATATTGCAAGGGAGACCATTGCACACCCCCCAAGTAAATACTTGTAAAGCGGGTTCGCGCCTGTCCGCCGTCTCTTGGGGGGTGGTCTCCGAGTCCCCCTCCGGAAGGAGGGGGGCCCCCTCGTCACTCGACCATAGAGGGACGGGGGGGGCCTCCTCAGTCCATAATATATGTGGGTTTTGAAGGTCTAGAGAGCGTACCTGAGGTAACTTCCAAGGGCATCGGGCCGCACCGGCCTAAACATGTCTTCGACCAACCAACTTCACCTCGTGCAGTTCTCAAATGAGGCTAGTGAAAACATCCACGTTCTCGCATCAACTTTGTCCCTTACACGATCGAACTTTCATAACATGATTCTATCTGAATAACTAACGGGCCCTTGGCCTCCATTCGCTCAAACTTTTAGGCAAGCTTACCGGATCCTCACCTCACTCCTTTTCCATAAAATCGTTCGCGCTGTACGTCGCGCTTCTGCTGATTGCTCATTCTGCTAGCCTCCCAAAACTGCCTCCGCGGCAACAATCTTCGACGTCGGACCGACCGGTCATCCTATACTCTCCTCGCGGTTTATACCGTCGCCGGGTCCCGGGACTACACAAAGAAGAAAGAGCACAAAGACTACCGTACCCTGATGCTTTTGCATGGCAGCTGTTCCACGCAAACTGCGCTTGAAAGAGAGGAGTTTGAAAGAAGTTTAAGGAAAGAAAAGAGCCCCATTTGAAACGGAGCACAAAGAAGTGTGCGATAGACTTTGTGCGCGGAAACTACAACCGCCGCGCGCGCTGACCTTACTCGGCTCCAGACGGGGATCTACAGCAAAGTGGCCGGCTCTACTGCAAATCCGGCGAGAACCTGTGGAGCTCCATGCTCGACTGTCATTTAATCTCGGCATATTACAAATTCGTGTAAATTCTTCTGTTTAACTATACCCGAGATTGTTAAACTTCTTTATTTCTCCTCAGCCAACGTTTCGGCTTATTTCGCCTTCTTCAGGGCCTGAAAGGGCTACACAATTCATCGACTCTACCAGACCAAGTACATCAGTAGACTAAGCCAAAAGTATAAAAAGTTATTTTTCAATCAGCGAGAAGGCCGCAATGGCAGTACTAACCTTCGGTCGTTCCACTCCTAGCCAGTCACAACTTGCTAGCAGTGAATATATGTGGCGGGTGAGAACTAACCGGTTCAATCACGTATAGGATCAAACTGACATAGATCTTGATATGATGCCAGTTCATTTGTGATAGTCAGACATTCATCCTTCCGGTTCATTTGCGGGCATCTGGATTTTATCCAGAAACCTTCAATTGTCTTGCGTGTTTCTATTTCAGTTTCGTGAGCTAGTATGCTTACATGGACCTCGAAATCGTTGCCGTTATGTCTGCTCAGCCGATGTGCCCCTAATGGTGTTGATTTACGGGAGTTCCGTTTTCCATCTAAGTGCTCTTTGATGCTGAGACTTAAGGGTCGCGCTGATTCACCTATGTAATTGTCGCCACAGAGTTTGCATGAGATCTGGTACACGGTCCCAGAAATCATACAATCTCCCTCTCTGCCTGATGGACATATGATACAGTTCGGTGACGAGCAGAGGCGATCGTAGAGGCGATTTCTTACCAATCGGCGTTTCAGATTATCGGGTGGGATGTCCACGAGGTTGACCAAACCGTCTAAACCAGACTTTTTCAAGCATATGCGTATGGAACTGCTCATTTCGTCTGATATGAACGGGATGCATAAGGGGATCTTTTCTTGCGAAGGTGTACCGCATTGCTTGGTGGAAGGGGTCTCTTTATGACGCGCGCGTTTGGTGTAGGGGATTATTGTTGTATATCCGTTTGATTCGGCTATCGAACGGGCAAGTTGGATAGATTCGTGTTTTTCTTCAATGCCAGAGCAAACACTACTTGCGGTGTGGAACATGTTGCGCACTACAGAAGCTTTTGTCCTAATAGGATGCGAGGAGCTGCAGTGGACAATAATGTTTTTATTGCTAGGCTTTCGGTACCATCTTGTTTTGTAACTGCCCCCATGAAGACCTACTTCTACGTTCAGAAACGGAAGCCATTTTCCCCTAGGTTTCTCCCTGGTAAGCTTAATATGCTCCGTCTGTTCATTCAACAGTTCAAAGCACTTATCCATTTCTTCCTGGGTGGAACATATGACAAAGCAATCGTCAACATATCTGCAATAGAGTATTGGCTTGTGCACTAGTACAGGATTTTCGATCTTCGCCATGAAAACTCCCGCGAGAACAGGAGCTAGTCTCTGCCCCATGGCGAGCCCTCTGATTTGTGCGTAGTATTTTCCCGACCAGCGAAATATGTTGCAATTCAAGCACTCTCGGAGGAGTGTCATGATGTGGGCAATTGAAAGGCCATATAAGTTCACAGAGTTGCAGTGCTCCATGAGGAACTCATAAGCCGCCTGCATTGCTGAGTCGTTTGACACATTGGTGTACAGGGAGGCGACGTCAAACGACTCCATAACACATTCCTCGTTAAGGGGTGCTGCACGAAGATGGTCGAGAAACATTCTTGTGTTGCAGAGGTGAGCTGGGACGTAGCGAAGAAGTTGGATTAGTACCAAGTTTATGAGCCAGGATATTCTGTCGCTAGGGCCGTCGACGCAGCTGATGATAGGCCTCACTTTGAATACTGAAGGATCGTTTGAGGAAAGATCATCGGCTGACAGCTTATGGGTCTTTATTAGGAGATAAAACTGGGCACGTTGGAAGTTCCAGCTTTAAGCGTGCTATCAAGGATGGTTTGATGTGTGCATCCTTTGCTATTTCGACCCATGTTCGATTAAGCCTACGGTATTGTTTAGTGAATTCTTCCTCACAGGACGGACGATAGAGTGTTTCATCGTGAAGATGGAGCTCTGTTATTGCTTTATCTAGCTGTTGTGGAAGAATGACAAATTCGCCGCCCTTATCACTTATCGTTACGCGTACATGCCCAGACTTTACTAGATTGCGAACCTCTCTAATTCCTTCTCTTTGCGCGATGGTTAGATTTGGAACGAATCTCCTGCTTTTGAAGCGGCAAAGAACCTTGTGTATGTTGATGGCGAAATCGCGGAACTTTGCGTCAATATCAGTATTGGGGCTTTGTTGTTTCAGAAAACGTCGGGGGAATGGAACGGTTGGAAAGGTTGAAGGATCAACATTCCCTGCGTTCTCTTGCTTGACTCGATAACGTAATCGATTTTGAAGTCCATGTAAACTACCAACTATTCTCCGAGAAACTGCAGCAGATATTGGTTGCGACGGTGAAAAGCTTGGCCCTAACTCTAGGAGAGGTCGCGCACCATCAGGAATCATAATATCTCCTACCACTGTGATCCTAGGACTTTTTGTGACCGGTTGTTTCATTTCAAGTTCGTGATCATGACCGATAGGTTGTGTAGCGAAATTTCGAGGATATCGTGGGCTTTTCACGTATGATTTACTCAATAACTTATCAAACTTTCTTTACAAGCCTGCCTTTGCGCTAGATCTAATAGAATCGCAAATTGTCATAGACCCGCTCACGATCCTCTTCCAAAGACGATCTTCGAGATAATGAGCACAATGATTTTCTTTCGAAGTGCATTTGTTGATCAGACTGAACAGATGATCTTGTTTGCTCTTCAGTGAGATACGTAGCACTTTCAACTGGATGTTCAGTACTCGTCGGTCGTCTGATGGTAAGCCACATGCTTCATGTAATCGTTTGCGTGAGATGAAGTTCGGAACGACCCGATGTTGAAGGCAGCGGCGCAAGAAGAGGATAGACTGTCGTGCTAAGACTATTTTCTGCCTTAGAGACAGTACTTCTCTAACCAGTCGATAGAAGCTTGTTGGCACGTTGCGTAATAGACTCCATGCACGACTGTCATTTAATCTCGGCATATTACAAATTCGTGTAAATTCTTCTGTTTAACTATACCCGAGATTGTTGAACTTCTTTATTTCTCCTCAGCCAACGTTTCGGCTTATTTCGCCTTCTTCAGGGCCTGAAAGGGCTACACAATTCATCGACTCTACCAGACCAAGTACATCAGCAGACTAAGCCAAAAGTATAAAAAGTTATTTTTCAATCAGCGAGAAGGCCGCAATGGCAGTACTAACCTTCGGTCGTTCCACTCCTAGCCAGTCACAACTTGCTAGCAGTGAATATATGTGGCGAGTGAGAACTAACCGGTTCAATCACGTATAGGATCAAACTGACATAGATCTTGATATGATGCCAGTTCATTTGTGATAGTCAGACATTCATCCTTCCGGTTCATTTGCGGGCATCTGGATTTTATCCAGAAAGCTTCAATTGTCTTGCGTGTTTCTATTCTACTATTTCTACTCAGCAATGCAGGCGGCTTATGAGTTCCTCATGGAGCACTGCAACTCTGTGAACTTATATGGCCTTTCAATTGCCCACATCATGACACTCCTCCGAGAGTGCTTGAATTGCAACATATTTCGCTGGTCGGGAAAATACTACGCACAAATCAGAGGGCTCGCCATGGGGCAGAGACTAGCTCCTGTTCTCGCGGGAGTTTTCATGGCGAAGATCGAAAATCCTGTACTAGTGCACAAGCCAATACTCTATTGCAGATATGTTGACGATTGCTTTGTCATATGTTCCACCCAGGAAGAAATGGATAAGTGCTTTGAACTGTTGAATGAACAGACGGAGCATATTAAGCTTACCAGGGAGAAACCTAGGGGAAAATGGCTTCCGTTTCTGAACGTAGAAGTAGGTCTTCGTGGGGGCAGTTACAAAACAAGATGGTACCGAAAGCCTAGCAATAAAAACATTATTGTCCACTCCAGCTCCTCGCATCCTATTAGGACAAAAGCTTCTGTAGTGCGCAACATGTTCCACACCGCAAGTAGTGTTTGCTCTGGCATTGAAGAAAAACACGAATCTATCCAACTTGCCCGTTCGATAGCCGAATCAAACGGATATACAACAATAATCCCCTACACCAAACGCGCGCGTCATAAAGAGACCCCTTCCACCAAGCAATGCGGTACACCTTCGCAAGAAAAGATCCCCTTATGCATCCCGTTCATATCAGACGAAATGAGCAGTTCCATACGCATATGCTTGAAAAAGTCTGGTTTAGACGGTTTGGTCAACCTCGTGGACATCCCACCCGATAATCTGAAACGCCGATTGGTAAGAAATCGCCTCTACGATCGCCTCTGCTCGTCACCGAACTGTATCATATGTCCATCAGGCAGAGAGGGAGATTGTATGATTTCTGGGACCGTGTACCAGATCTCATGCAAACTCTGTGGCGACAATTACATAGGTGAATCAGCGCGACCCTTAAGTCTCAGCATCAAAGAGCACTTAGATGGAAAACGGAACTCCCGTAAATCAACACCATTAGGGGCACATCGGCTGAGCAGACATAACGGCAACGATTTCGAGGTCCATGTAAGCATACTAGCTCACGAAACTGAAATAGAAACACGCAAGACAATTGAAGGTTTCTGGATAAAATCCAGATGCCCGCAAATGAACCGGAAGGATGAATGTCTGACTATCACAAATGAACTGGCATCATATCAAGATCTATGTCAGTTTGATCCTATACGTGATTGAACCGGTTAGTTCTCACCCGCCACATATATTCACTGCTAGCAAGTTGTGACTGGCTAGGAGTGGAACGACCGAAGGTTAGTACTGCCATTGCGGCCTTCTCGCTGATTGAAAAATAACTTTTTATACTTTTGGCTTAGTCTACTGATGTACTTGGTCTGGTAGAGTCGATGAATTGTGTAGCCCTTTCAGGCCCTGAAGAAGGCGAAATAAGCCGAAACGTTGGCTGAGGAGAAATAAAGAAGTTTAACAATCTCGGGTATAGTTAAACAGAAGAATTTACACGAATTTGTAATATGCCGAGATTAAATGACAGTCGAGCATGGAGCTCCACAGGTTCTCGCCGGATTTGCAGTAGAGCCGGCCACTTTGCTGTAGATCCCCGTCTGGAGCCGAGTAAGGTCAGCGCGCGCGGCGGTTGTAGTTTCCGCGCACAAAGTCTATCGCACACTTCTTTGTGCTCCGTTTCAAATGGGGCTCTTTTCTTTCCTTAAACTTCTTTCAAACTCCTCTCTTTCAAGCGCAGTTTGCGTGGAACAGCTGCCATGCAAAAGCATCAGGGTACGGTAGTCTTTGTGCTCTTTCTTCTTTGTGTAGTCCCGGGACCCGGCGACGGTATAAACCGCGAGGAGAGTATAGGATGACCGGTCGGTCCGACGTCGAAGATTGTTGCCGCGGAGGCAGTTTTGGGAGGCTAGCAGAATGAGCAATCAGCAGAAGCGCGACGTACAGCGCGAACGATTTTATGGAAAAGGAGTGAGGTGAGGATCCGGTAAGCTTGCCTAAAAGTTTGAGCGAATGGAGGCCAAGGGCCCGTTAGTTATTCAGATAGAATCATGTTATGAAAGTTCGATCGTGTAAGGGACAAAGTTGATGCGAGAACGTGGATGTTTTCACTAGCCTCATTTGAGAACTGCACGAGGTGAAGTTGGTTGGTCGAAGACATGTTTAGGCCGGTGCGGCCCGATGCCCTTGGAAGTTACCTCAGGTACGCTCTCTAGACCTTCAAAACCCACATATATTATGGACTGAGGAGGCCCCCCCCGTCCCTCTATGGTCGAGTGACGAGGGGGCCCCCCTCCTTCCGGAGGGGGACTCGGAGACCACCCCCCAAGAGACGGCGGACAGGCGCGAACCCGCTTTACAAGTATTTACTTGGGGGGTGTGCAATGGTCTCCCTTGCAATATTTCTACTGCAAGGTTGCAAAGCGTAGGGCCCCGCGGGGATTGATCCCGCTTGGGCGCGAGTGATAGCGGCGATCACTCGCTCTGCGCCATCCGCCGTCTGAGCATAGGGGCACGTTTCGATACCAATTGTTAGGGGATTTCGGGCTTCAACAAGTTCTGACAGGTCCACCTAACAAGTCCAGGCAAACCACATTAGAGCTTCACGTTTAAACCTGTTAAACTAACAAGTTTTGACAGACGTCCGGAAGATAATGTTTAAACATGTCAGACCTACATGTCTTGACAGGTTGTACTCCATGTAAGCATGCTAGCTCACGAAACTGAAATAGAAACACGCAAGACAATTGAAGGTTTCTGGATAAAATCCAGATGCCCGCAAATGAACCGGAAGGATGAATGTCTGACTATCACAAATGAACTGGCATCATATCAAGATCTATGTCAGTTTGATCCTATACGTGATTGAACCGGTTAGTTCTCACTCGCCACATATATTCACTGCTAGCAAGTTGTGCCTGGCTAGGAGTGGAACGACCGAAGGTTAGTACTGCCATTGCGGCCTTCTCGCTGATTGAAAAATAACTTTTTATACTTTTGGCTTAGTCTACTGATGTACTTAGTCTGGTAGAGTCGATGAATTGTGTAGCCCTTTCAGGCCCTGAAGAAAGCGAAATAAGCCGAAACGTTGGCTGAGGAGAAATAAAGAAGTTTAACAATCTCGGGTATAGTTAAACAGAAGAATTTACACGAACCTGTGGAGCGTCTGCTGGAGTCACCAGCTCCACTTCTACTCTAACTAATCCCTTTGCGCAATCGCCGCTAGAGTGGTGTTCCCTGTTCCGCGTCTGGCAGAAATCACGCGTCTCACCTACTCATACCCAAAAGGCAAACCGACCTGCTCGTTTCCTCTAACGAGGGGTGAACCACTCGCTGCTACCAGTAAGAGCGTAGCTCAGTAGAAGCGGCTCGCCGTCACCAACCGACACACAGGATTGAGGATAAATAATGTTTATCCTTATGGCAGCAAAACGATGTGTATTACAGGACAGAGTATCAGTAGCAGATAAAGGCACAATACGGGCACAGGAATGAGATCACAGGATGGCGATAGGGAAGGTTGGCGGTTGAGGTGTCGGTGGCGGTGTTCGGCTGGCAGGTCAACAGAGCTGGGTGGAGTAGGCGATCCGCCTGGGTGAGCGTCTCGATGAGGGAGACGATACGGGATCAGGCAGCACGGCGGCTCGGCAAGGAAGCTTCTCTCTCGGGCATCGGTGTTGCTCGCTCCGCCCTGAAAGACATGAGTCATCTTGCCGTTCTGAACATTCTTGTAGTTTACAATGCCTACAGTAGTTTGTCTAGGGTTCAGAGACTATTTAGAGTCAATTATACCTGTCATCAAAATGATCCCCTTTACAACAGACACTTTCGCAATAGTTGGGAAACGCTTGCGCAGGGGAGCCAGCCTGCGACAGACAAACAGTTTCGTAATAGCTTCACCGTTTATTATATAGAGGGGATAGAAGGGATACAAACAAGATGGTACACATATAAATATCATTGACGTTTCACTTTTCAACCTAGCTCATGCTATCACACAATTTATTGGAAGTTCTTTGAATGACCCAATCACAGAAACATGACCCAACATTGGTTTGCCTCATCTTGACCAACACTTGTGGGAGGAGAGGAGGGCTCGGACCATTAAGAGCATGTATTGCGAATCAGTGGCCAGTCCACTTCATCGTCTGTGGATATTATGGTTACTCCTATTTCACCTGAGACTACAGCTGTATTTGGCAATATTCCTGCTTTAAACATCACCACACATAATAGTTTATATGAGTCGCCTATTTCGCAACCATCAAATGTTGTGTTGCTGCTGCCGACTGTGTTGCTAACGCCTTTGCGGGTAAGGAATATTTCGCAATACGGATTGGGGTGTTTCATGTCAATAGGCCTCTTGTTAAAGGCAGCACTCACGGAAATTTTCACTTTTGAAATGAGTCGCTTACCCTGTAGCCGGCCGCTGAACAGTCGCAACAGTAAGTTGAACACCTTGATGGCCGCTTACTTGCGAAGATACTGCCGTGGACACATCCGCCGCTTCGGACATTAGGGTTCCGTCGCGCCAGCTAACGCAGTTGGCAGGGTGTGCGCATGCGGTTCAGCGGGGGCGTGTTTATGAAGTTCGTACCATTTGCAGGAGTCCGTTGCGGAACCCATCACGGAACACTCGTCCGCGGCGTGGACACGCATGAAACACGGCAATCATTTTCTGTGTTTTTCGCGTGTTTCACGCTTCTTCATCGTTGTCAATGAGTTCATCGTCCCTTAAAACCCCGATATACCGCGAAATCTTCAACGTAAAGGTTTCCGTGAGTGCTGCCTTTAAAGGCAGTGTCCAGGCAAAATTTTCGAGTATTCGGTTTCTGTGGTTCCTAGGCCAGTTTGGCTCCCTAATTCCAGATACGAAACTTACAGATCAAAAAACCCTCGGAAAAACCCTTTTCTGAGACCCCTCTTAACTGATTCGGACGAGGTGTCCGATGGCCCTCTCTCTCGTTAGAGAGGGCGCAGAGAAAATTTTCATTGATCGATAGCGCCCGTTGGCTGCCTCAGTTTTATTATAGCTTCAATAACTCAGTTTGTTTTCCTTCAGGGGTCCGTATCACTGCTATAGCACTTTTTGAGCAGATTTAACAAGAAGAGGTATATTTCGATTATTGCTGTTGTCGGCAATGTATGTTGGGCAATGCAGAAGCTGTCTTTTTCACAAAATAAGTTTTTCTTTTTCGCCGTTTCTTGGTATCATGGTAACTAATTGATGTGAAAGTTGAGATTGATTATCAAAATATTTCGCTGCCTGATCTACAGTATATGAATAACCCCCTCTGTAATGTGATCGTGGAACGCTCCCCGGGTATAGACCCGTAAACCGAAGATCCAGGATCATCTGCAACGAAGAACTGGAGTGTTGAGCAACAGTACCTGGATGTTTAGAATACATACGCAAACTTGAGACGCATATGATAAAGATCTGCCAGAAATGAATCAATCACAGTAGAGAGACGCTGCCAAGAAGGACTTCATATTTCCCAACGATGCCCCACGTTACACAAATTCGCGCAAAATGGCGGACGCCGGGTGGGCGGGCTGGGCACTGGGGATGGGTTTGGGTACTGGGTCTAAGGCGGATATCTCACTTATTTCTGCGACTTTTTCGCTGAAACTTTGGCAGTTGCCTATGGAGTCGACCTGCTACCATAATCTAATGTGCACTCAAGCTAAGAGGTTTTGGCTGGACACTGCCTTTAAAGGCAGTGTATCACCTCATGATGGGTATCGAGATGTCAACAGAATCCGGTCGGACTCGAAGCGCTGATTCCAATAGTGTGCTTGAAGTCTGGAAAAACAGTTAAAAACCGTATTTTGAAACCAATTTTGATATTGAAGTGGACGAGGCGTCTTACTATGAAACCAGCAGAAGCGTAGCCGAGAAGTATGCACATTAAAATGAACTTCTCAGCAGTAGCAATTATTGACTGAGCAAGTACTGCCCTGTTGGAAAACCATGCCACACCCTCAGCAAGCTTCAGCTACAGAAAGAATCCGCTCGTCCACTTTCCGAGAAATTGAAATTCTCGGCCAAATGAACCCGGAACTTGTGGGGTTTCCGACGTTCCCCTGAAGCTCAAAGAACGCCGTTGTGCTAGCGGTTCGCATATGTTCGACTGACGTGGGAATCTCCAACGCGATCCCTGAGCTGAGACATTGCTTCAACGAGTAGGTGCCTACTCGCTCGGTTGGAGAGTGAGTAGAGAGGAAGGAGGTGAAAAGAAATGACCTGAGCTGCACTTTTCCGGCGTCAAACGACAGTTCTTCCGTCTGTAGATTATCATTCTCCCGTCCTTCTGACTACATTGTGGTCAGGAGGTACGACGGAAAATAATACATTCCAAGACATTGAAGGAAAACAAAACAGATCTGATGCAATCAATATTTAATTTTGTAACTAAATTCTCTCGAAGCTCGACACAGGTGGTACGGTCTGTTTTTGATTTTTCATTCTCCATCTAGAATAAATTTCTCTGAAGTGCTCAGAGTAAGTGAATAAAGCCGTGGTTAACCCGTTTCTTAATCGGAATCTTTCCCTTGACAAGAAGATGTCAAGATTCTAAGACAGACACAGGTACGAGGAAGCCAATGCAGAGATATCGTTGAATGAGGTAGAATTTTGGATTCATTACTAGAATTTTTCGACTAACCATAACACCTGCTTGAGCGGTTATGCTGACATGGAAGGACAATTCTTTTTTCCTATGCGAATCCGCCCGTGCCGCTCGGGTTACCACAGCTAGCGCTTCTAAAAATTTCGGCTTATATTCAGTTGCAATGACTATTCCAATGACTGCAATCTCTTGGAACTCTCAGAAAAGACGCGGTCACCATTCCACCCCAGTGAACGGTACTTTCTTGTTCAGAATTATCCATTCTCCTTTTCTGACCCACTGGGTTCGTTGCATCTTTTGTGACCACAGTGTAGCACTTAATCTATAAAGTTATTCATGCTTGCGGCGCGCCAAAGTTTACGCGCCGATACACAGTGCAAAGGAAGAAGGTAGAAGACAAATCCTGGCAGGTCAGCAATGTTCCTAGTTTCGCCGTTGCGACTGCCGCGCGAACAAACCGCGTTTCCATTTTCGCCGCTTTGGGTCGGCGCGAACACTTCGTGGAGTTTTGTCTAGCCGCGTAAACTCTGACGCGCCGTAAGCATGAATAACTTTTATTTTCTAATATGGATCACAGTTTTGATTTGAAATCTAATTCAACCATTCAAAATAATTTTCTGATTTTCATGTTGGGTTGCGTTTTTGTCCGGAATTGTGCAAATGCGGCAATATATATATCTGTATATATATAAGTGAAAGTTTGTGTGTTTGTGTGTTTGTATGTATGTTCGGAACAGAAATCGCGGAGAATTGTCCGATCCGAACCAAATTTTTGGTCCATCAAGGACCGGAGGAGGTTATAGGCTTCCTTGCACCTGGGATTATCGATTGGTTTATCGACTATATCGATTATTGATTTCTCGCCATTTTTGCCCAGGGACTGGCGAGAGCATGCCTACCGAGGTTCCTCAATACGCTGAACACGAATATGATAACCATTTTGCGCCAAATTATCGATTCATTGATTTTATTGATTTTTCTCTATTTTTGCCCATTGGGTGGTAAAGACACGTCTATTGGGGCATCTCAATACGCTGAACACGAATATGACAACCATTTTGGGCGAAATGTCGATTAGTCGATTTTTTGATTCTTCGGCGTTCTTGCAGCCGGGTTCGTGAAAACGTGCCTTCTGGGATTTCCTGAAACGCTGAACGTGTATAAGACAAGCATTTTAGAAGGAATTATTGACCAATCGAGCAACTTCACCCCATTTTCTGAGGGGCGGGGGAGGGGTGAAGAGGGGTCACTTAAGCCGATCACCAAATAATGAACAAAGGATTTTTTGGTTCAACAAGGTTTTTTTTGGTTCAACAAGTGTTGGTATCACCCTTAAATGGCCGGGACAAGTTGAACACCCGAGCGAAGGACAAGTTCAACACCCGAGCGAACCCGGGTACACCGTCTAGTAAATATATACATATATATACATACATATATATATACATATATATATATATATCAGTGGCGGACGCAGGGGGGGCGGGGGGGCGCCTCCGAGAATGGGTCGCCAAATTTTCGAAATTACTTTACAATACAAATAAAAATCTTGTGTTAGTTTATTTTTAATTGTTTATTTTTATTATTATTTTTAATATATTTTTTATTTATTGTTTATTATTATAATTAATATTATTATTAATTTTATTTTCCGTCTGGGTCCCCAAAACGGCGGAGACCCCACTTTTCTTCCCACGCCCCCCCTCCCGCCCACTTTCTGCGTCCGCCACTGATATATATATATATATATATATATATATATATATATATATATATATATATATAATAGATGGGCTAGCATCCCTTATTTAGCACACGTTCGTATTCTATCTGTCAAAACCTTGTCAACGATTTCACTCGCTTTTTCAGATGTGGTCACTTTTTCCTAACATTTTGCACATGGCTACGGTTTGCTCGCGTCCAGCTACACTTGCTTTTCAGAACCCAGAAAGTATGGTTAAAAAATGAAGGCGATGTTCCTCCAAAATCAGCATTCAAGTGGTGTTGGATTGACTTGCGGTTTTCTCTTCCGAATAAAAAAAAATTATGATCACCTAAATCTAGCATCTCTCTGCAACTTAGCGCAGTCGCACTTACTTGACTGATCCGATTATCAGAAGCCGAGACATTGTCACATCGAATTGACATTCGCAGTCAACTCATTTGAAGGACTCTCGAACAGGAGTGCATGGAAATTTTTGAAAAAGAACGACTCTCTTGAATCGATGCAACAAACTTTTCAAACGGCACTCGTACCTCAATTGCTCTATCGTCTGAGAGAGTTTTCATATCTGAAGCATGCGGATTTCTACGACAGTGCAGTTTTCCTAGAACTGTTGGGACAACTGCTGAGCATTCAAAACGATCAAAACTTCAAAAATTCCCGTTGCCGCCCTTCCTCTTTAGCGACAGACTATTGAAAATTATTGCTGTAATGCTGAGAGACGTGAGAATGGAATGTCTGTTGCTGATCTCTGTTTTCAGCTGCCCAGTTAACTGTCATGGCCGCCATAGCAGTGCTTTTCATTACGTTGATAATCGCTGGCATGGTAATTTTCTTCGTCCTTGAAAAGGCATGTTCTTAGTCTCAACACATGCAATGAGTTTCGACGGACCTGAGGAATTTGCGGATTTGAGGGCACATCACAGAATGACTGCACCGCTTGGTGGAGTCGTTACTATATTAACTGAACGTAGCTATACTTATGCCCTTTAACTTTGCGAAACCATCTGATAGGCAACAAATACTGAGCATCTCTAGTACTAGCCACTACAGCCGCTCAAAACTGTGGTTCCAACGCGGCGCGATTGCGCTGCAGTGCTCGCTCAAGTCCGCAAATTTGTCAACTTTGTAGAAGTTTGCTGTATGTGTGCGCGTAAAAGTTGTCGAATTTTCCGTAAGAATGTCCTTTTCAGCGAGAAAGGAAAAGAAAGGAAGAATTAAGACGAAAGTTGGAAAAGGAAGAGGAAGAACGACGAAAACGTGCACAGGAAGAGGAAGCACGAAAACAAAGGGAACGTCAAAGGAAAAAAGAGGAGGAGGAGAGAAGGAAAAGAAACAAAACCCCATCAGAGGCGAAGAATCGATCGAAAAGTATAAGTTCTGCTTCAAAGTCAGGAACAAGTGGACATAAAAAGAAAAGGAGAAAAAAGCGCAGAAAGAGAGCGAGCCCATTTGAAGAGGATGGTTTATGTGATACACAGACTATTGTGACTGTATGACTTTACGATTTGTTCTCAGGTTTTCAACTTTTAAGATGTGCCTTTAGTAGCCTGTGATTATAAACAATAAACAAGTAGATTATTTCATTGTCGATCACCGTTCAGAAAGAATGCGAATGTAAAACCACATGCAGCTAGCGTCCAGCTGAGATTTGAGTTCCTTGCCATTTCTCTCCAGACAAGAAGAACAATGACGACATTTTGAGCCTCAATCTTTATTGGGTGGATCCTCTCCATTTTGTAGTGAATCCACGAGTAAGGATTCTTTACACAATCGCATCAAAATTTTCTGAAATGGAAGTGCTAAACGGGAAGCACTCCAATTTTCGCTTTATGTTTATTCTTCTCGCAAATAAAAAAAAACGGATTCTCATTTCCTCGCTTTTTGTCGAGGAACAATGCGGGTACAGTACAAAAATGCCAGAGAAACAGTCATGCAATTCCCCTTATTGGCGAACGCGTATTAGCATCCTGTGCAAGCGCTTGTATGGAAGATAGGCGCGTTCGCCTCTGTCCGCATCCGAACGCGCGCTTGCCTGAGTGGCATTGCACTTTACTAAGGCATCTGAGTAGATACCTCTTAGAATCCTTCCACGCTAAACTGTTGTGGTTGGAACCATTTGGTTTGCTTTCAACTCTAAACCATGCTTGCAAGGTGGATTCGTGTCTTCGTAGTTCCTGTGACTAGAAAAGGGGAAAACCGTGTAATGAAGTGATTTATACATATCCTCCTATATAAAGACTGGTAAGGGTCCAGATTTTTCTGGCGTCAGACCATGAGAGTCTTGTGAAATCTTTTGTGCAGTGTAGTGCATAGACAATGGTGGAGGGAGAGATGCGCAGACGTCATACGAAAAACCGATTTATGGAGCGAGATGAGACTAGATCTTCGCGGGACCGGCAATTTCGAAATCCTTGCACAGTGACTGTCCTACGCTGGCGGTCTCACGGCCAACCGATGAGACAGAGCTAGCAAGGCTTTAAGGCAGCACATTATACGGAGCAGGATACCCACTGCTCTTCACTCAAAACCAACTGTTACATCGCAGATCAGCATAGGCGAAATCCGTGTACGGCCTGGGAGACCTCTAGGGACAGTGCAGCGGTGGTATCCGCGGGTAACCCACATGCCGCACGTTCTCGTCCTAGCATCCGTCCGAGAACTCTGAGCGATTCTGCAGTCACAGAAGAGATTCCAGTTGTAGGTAGAAAAAGTGCATCATTATAGGCCATTGTGACAAATCCTGTGACGAAATATGTGATTATCCAAATTTTCTGGATAACTCCTAACTTCCTCTCATTGCTCTCGAGATTTATAAAGGGTAAGGACGCACGGACGATAGGTGTGCTAGGGTCGAATAATGACAGATACCGTTAGGTCGATGGAGTAGGGGTTGTACTGTAACTCAACGTTGCGCAAAAGCCAGGATACGGATTCGCAGATGGAGGAGGGGTCTGACATGGCCCAGGTGGGAGGAATGCCAGAATAGGGGTTCACCGATGGACGATGAGTCTGTGGTGGCCAAAAAGTGAGTGAATGATAGGAGACGGTCATGCCGATGGAACAGAGGTCCGCTGTGGCCCAGGTGTGAGGAACACCAGCATTCTGGTAAACTGAAGGGAGGATGGGTCTGCTGTGGCCTGGAAGATGGGGGAACGCCAGCATTCGGGTCTAACGAAGGGGGTCTTCTGGGGCCCGAAAGTTAAGGGAACTCCAAGATATGGGTACGCAGATGGAGGAGGGGGTGCGTTGTGGTCTGAAAATGTGGAGAACGCCAAGATTGGGGTTCGCTGGCATAGGAGAGGTCCGATGTGCCCCTGGTGCAAGGAACGCTGGAATATGGGTCTGTTGTAGCCAAAACTGTGAGAATGACATGATACGGTTATGCAGATGGAAAGGTGGCTCAGTTGTTAAAAACGCCAGCATTCGGGTCCATCGATGAGGGGATGAGTCTGCTGTGGCCTAAAAGCTAAGGGAACTCCAGGATACGGATTCCTGAATGGTGGAGGGGATGTGTTGTGGTCCAAAAATGTGGAGAACGCCAAAATACGGGTTCGCTGGTGTAGGAGAGGTCCGCTGTGCCCCAGGTGCGAGGAACGCCAGAATATGGGTCTGTTGTGGCCAAAACTGTGGGAATGCCAGGATGCGGTTATGACGATGGAGTGGGGGTCCGATGTGGCCCGGGTGTGAGGAACGCCAGGATATGGGGTATAATGAAGGGGGGTGGGTCTGTTGTGCCCTAAAAGTGTGAGAATCCCAGTATGCGGTTATGCCGATGGTGGAGAGGTCCGCTTTCACCCAATTGTGAGGAACGAGAAAATACTGTTGACGGATGGAGGAGGGGCCCGTTGGCCCAAATGTGAGAAATAAAAGAATTCGAGTTCAGCGAAGGAGGGATGGGTCTGCTGGGGCCTGAATGTTGAGGGAACTCCAGCATACGGGTTCGTGGATGGAGGAGGGGCTGCCCTGTGGTCTAAAAATGTAGGGAACGTCAAGGTAGGGGTTCGCGGGTATAAGAGAGGTCCGCTGTGGTCCAGGTGCTAGGAACGCCAGAATGTGGGTCTACTGTCGGCTTAATGTGTGGGAATGCCAGGATGCGGTTATGCCGATGGAGGAGAGGTCCGCTTTTACCCAATTGTGAGGAGCGAGAAGACACTGGTTCACGGATGGAGGAGAGGTCCGCTTTGGCCCAGGTGTAAATAGCTGTGTGAATAGCTCAAATGGCAGGAAACGCGCCTTAAAGAAAGATGTTCGTCCAACAACAATCTCAACTTGAATTACTTCGAGTTCTTAATTACACTGTGCCGGTTACATCAAATAGTCGAAAGTTACTAGATTCATATAAATGATAAGCACGCGCAGAGTTGAGAATGACTAGCCGTAGGTGACATTTGAGAAGTGCGGTGACAACAAACGAGGGATGTATCATTGCATCGGAAAGTGAATTTACATGGTGATGTCTGATAAAGAGTGCTCGAGCAAGGCGCATACAAAAAGTCCGGAGTTGGCTAGGCGGCCAGACTGGTAGAATACACGCAACTCATAAGGAGAATTTCGTACTCATACTAAATTAATTAGTATTTTCGCTCCAATTTCAATTTCCTAAGGATTTCATAGGCGCGAAACTTTTGCACCTACCTCAAGTGGCTGCCCCACCCCACTTCCTAGCGACCCGTAGGGGCGCTAGTTTACAAATAGTATGAGACCAATTGTAGCAACGACTGAGCAAGAGCTTCCATTTGCAGGAAACGGGAGAAATTGCCTGGATGTCGTTGAATACATCACTTCGTTCATGGTGCCACTTTCTCTCCGACTTGGTTGTTGCTCTAAAAATTCCCAATCCTTACAAGTCATCAGAAGCTAGATCATTGAAGTTCTTCCGCTCTTTAAAGGTGAGTGATTACTAGTCTGAAGACTCCACATGGGTTATAGCACCGCTCTATGCCTGTTCTCGGCGGTACGATGCAGGGTGCTATACCTCACGTGAAGTACATTCTTATAGCAGTAGTAGAAGCCCTAGCAGTCGGATGACATCGAACCTACCTCAATCTTCTTCATAAGCCTCTCCCCGGCCACACTAATAAGTGAGAAGAAGCCAAATCCTGCAAGGATGATCGCTGCACCGATCCCGACTGAAGAAAAAAAACTGTTCAGTAGTTGTACATAAGTAGATTCCTATGTGTCATCGTTTTTAAGGAGTGAGATGAAGAAAACAAGGAAAAACTGAAAAACTGAGAAAAGTACTTAGTGTAAGTGGAGGTCGTGTCAGTAGAAATCCAACAAGGGAGAGCGCTTCGAGAACATATACGAAGCATGCGAGGACCTGCAGAGGAAGGACAGTGTGATTTCCTAGTTTTCAACGGTTGAAAATTATTTTCTATTTGCCGCTCGTGAGCACATGCCCATATTTCGAAAGTTCAAAATGTGCCCAAAATGAACACTCTGTGGACGTCACACCGACAGTGGATAAATCGTGTGCCGAGTGTTTTGCATCGCTTAGATCGTTTCTACGATCGTAGCAATCGCCGTTAAGTCTGCGGATAGAACTGGATACTACTGGCGATTGTTGCGATTGTAACGTACCTGTCTGTGAAAATGAGACCCGAGAAAGCTGCCGAACGGTGCAAGAGTGACACCAACAGGAATCGAAACTTGCAAGTATTCTAGCGCCAGCCTGGGAACATCACCTTCCCATATGAGCCGGTAGTAAGCACCGACCATTGAATTCATTCCTAAATTTGGGAAAAGTCATTAGTGCTTGAATTTCCAAAATGACACGTTACGAACCCATCAGAACGACAGTTGTAGGGGTGGCAGTTTTCTCTGTTACCCTGAACAACAAAGTTATCATCGAGAATATGCAAATGTCGACACCCGATCCAGCAAATGCTGTGAAGATACCTGAACAAAGAAATTATAGGTTGAAGACAGATCTATCCCAATTAGTAGATGATTCCGATAACTAAGCATATTTTTAGTTTGAACACTTGAAAAAAGTACCTTCGACTATTGCGGTCTGTATGATTCTTGGGTAGTTTGAAGCGGCTAATTTGAGCACGGATGGTTACCGAGTCTCTCAGCCATAATGAGAAAAACAATTTTCAGATGGCTAGAATTCAATTTAAGTGGAGCACCATCTCAAATCCTTGCTTATGAGGTTTTCCTGGATTTCGCGGTTCTGAGGTACTTAGAACTCACATCGAACAGTGAAATGACAGGAGAAACAGGAAATCCGCCGTGCGACTAAACGCACTCTGTTTGACTTCGTGGGTCTCGCAGAAGCCACACGTGCTTGCACGAGTTACCGCGGCCTGCGAGTGAATGCAAGGTGGTTGTGTTCGCTGCTCCGACTTGGGTTTTCTTTGCAGGTAAGTCATGATTCTTTATCTTTGTTTAACATTTCTAATGCGCTGCACTGTGCCCCACTATTGGTGAATTGAATCCGATTCAAAGATTTCAACGGGTGCCTCTTAAACGAGCAATATGGTTGTACTGGGAGAACTACCACTTGCTACTTTCTTTTTGACACGCGTCTCTCAAGTTTCAGTTTCGCACTCTTTACAAAAGAAAACTGCATGCTCTTGGAAACATGTGCCGTAAAAACGTCGCCAGAAATGGCGTGACTCGCTGAGTCACGCCATGCTCAGACAAACTCTCGCTTGTCGCGCGCGCCTGTTTGAGCTCTCCGCGAGAAGTAAGTCCTGCTTCGCTTAACCCGGAGCAGAAGGAAATAGTACAGTTTCGAAGAAGCAGGTGAGTGGTCTTCGAGAATCGTCCCTCGTCTGCTCCGCGCCTAGCGAAATTCTGCTCCGGCAGGAGCGAGCGATTTTACCAATCTGCGTATTCGAAACTGTACTATTTCCTTCTGCCCGGACGAAGCGAAGCAGGACTCGCTTCTCGCGGAGACCTCAAACAGGCGCGCGCGACAAGCGAGGGTTTGTCTGAGTAATTGCTGCATGCACTGCAAAAAATCTAATTTACCAGAAAGTTAACCTGCCGCGTCTAAACAAGAACGTACAATTTACCTCGGGTCTAGGGCGGGGGTTGACCTTTTGATTAATGCCAAAACAAAACTCGTGAAAAGTCAACCCCATCCTTTCATCGATAGTCAAGCCAAAATTTTTCCGGCCTGAGCGACGGATCCTAAATGAAAGTCTCCATACCTTTCCATCTCTTTCCCAAAGCCTAGTCCACCCCCCCCCCCCCCCACATCCTCGCACCCCTCATCAATAACAAATGTACTGCAGCCAGAGTGCAGTCGGTGTCGAAGCGTGAACTCATTAAGCTTTAAATGTTCTGGCACAATCTTTTTCTGCTATTTCTTTTAATGTTGTAAAATAGCAACATGTGTAAATATTTTGCAAGAAAGTCTCGAACCTCCTACGAATCCAGTAGCAGTCAGCACCACAGCCTTCCATGGCTTGAAGTCAGGAATTTTCAGGTATGTTTTCCTTTTCTTGTGCGAATTCAAAATAAATAACGCTATAGCGAAGGAGGCCCATATTGACACAAACAGCATTTTCTTCTGTGCCGCATCGAGAAGAGGATCAAACTGCAAGCATCTGTTAGAAAAACATATGTAAGTACATAGTAATTCATATTTATGATAGAATAGCACAAGAAAAGAAAATAATGATGAAAATGAGAAGCCTTGAGGATGGGAGGTGCAAAAATAAAGAAAACGATGGTCGATGAATAAGCACATATCAACTCACGAATTTAAAGCCAAATATGAGGCCAGGAATTGAGCCGAGGGTTCCGAATAGAACAGCTCTCTGCTCGATCTGCACCTGCATAAAAACCACGACAAACAGAGCACACATCATTCCTGAAATATGTCATATATTGTCGTTTGGCAGTGCCAAAACAGACCAACTCAGAACCCTATGCAGCTCGAACACAACCCGAACAGTTAGGAGTTGGTAGTAGGCGGCTCCCTCCCCCCCCCCCCCCCTCCCCCCAACCACTTTCTACCCAATCTTCCCTCGACTGCTGGTGAAGCTGCCCTCTTCTTGGCTGCAATTGAGGAAGGATAGCAGCAATCGAGAGGGGTGGGTTGGGAGGAGGGAGAGGGGTGGTAATGGCAGCAAGTAGGAGAACATGCATGTAGGTTTTGAACCCGACGTATTACGCTCTCCAGACTGCTTCGTGCTGCACGTTTATTAGAGGAGATGGCGGAGCTTCTGAGAATGGCAAAGAGTGATGCGATGCAGAGACTTGAAGTCCATAGAAACTTTACGGGTGATATCTTGAAACATGATCATCTTAGGGCACCCACAAAACCTTTCTAAAATTCCGCGGAAGCACCACTACTTGCTGATTTTGGAAACATCCCTATCTATCATTTTTCTTCTCCTTCGGGCGTGAAAATACCGACCAACAGCGAGTCATCTTCCCCTCAGTTCTAGTTACTTCAAATTTCGCCCCCCCCCCCATGCTAACATAAAGAAGGTCGTTTTTTTATTGACAATTATTCTCTCTTTGTGGAAAGTAACAAGAGTACAGAGGATGCTTTCATCTGACATAAGAATTACTGAAAATTCAATATGACCCATATACAGTGCATATCATAAATATACGGGCACCCCAAAAATTAGGCTATCTGCTCTCTCACAACATTCCTGACAAACGCCACTGCTACCAGTGAATTCGGCGTCCCCGAAAACCTTATGCTACTCCATTCCGCTTTGAAAGATGGAAGAATCAAATGCAGCTTTGTAAATTAAATGTTTGGTCCCATCTTCCGATGTATCATAATTATACGGGCACCCTCAGTAAAAAATAAATAAAAACATCCACTCGTGCGGGAATTCCTGTCTCAAATTTGAAATAAGTGGAGGCAAGTGTTCTTCAATTAGACTTACAATCCTACCACGTTCGGATCGTTCTGAGGCCGAACGGGAGCAAGTAAGTATGGTTCACCATGAGGGCATCCACAGTCGCAGGATCGCCGTGCAAGTTTGCCGGGATTCGAACACCACCGACGCCACCATGCAAGATTCTGACTCTTACAGCCAGAAGCAAGAGACTCGGCAGGTCGTTGGATGCTGTCCTTGCAAGAACAGCGTCGGGAAGGACGGATGTTCTCGAACGCCGTGATATCCATTAACAGGGTTTGAGCCTATTATTGACCCCTATCTCTGAAATGATGGCATAGATGACGATAAAACGCAACGGCAACATTGTCCGTTGTCACCTTTGACCAGCTTCTAGGCTTGCGACGATTCACAAAGTTCCAGGGCAGCAGCTTGCGAGACAGGAAACGAAGACAGACTGGTCAAAGTTGCGCATAACTCATGACGAATCGTCTTTACGTGTCCCTTTTCCGCCTTCCGATCCTGGTGGGATTGTAAGTCTAATTGAAGAACACTTGCCTCTACTTCTTCAAATTTGAAACAGGAATTCCCACATGAGTGAATCTGAATTCCCACATGAGTTTATTCTTTACTGAAGGTGTCCGTATAATTATGATACATTGGGAGATGGAACCAGACAGTTAATTTACACGGTTACACCTTATTTTTCCATTTTTCAAAGCGGAATGGGAGCATAAGGTTTTTGGGGACGCCGAATTCACTGGTAGCAGTGGCGTTTGTCTGGAATGTGTGCGAGAGCAGATAGCGTAATTTTTGGGGTACCCGTATATTTATTGATACGTACTGTGGTTGTCTCGCTCAAGCGTATTAGCACATCTAAAGTTGCAATATTCTATGAACCATTGTACGTTTGCACCTTTCTACATCATGCTCATGCATTGAATTACGTACAAAAATGAACTGAAAGTCTCTTCGCTCACCAACAGATTGCATGAGAAGTGAGAAATCTCTAGCAGTGACTGGTTCAATATGTAGTCCGAGAGTCATGAAAGGGAACGCCACAGCTCCACCTCCCTCCGATGTCATACCTATAAAGAAGCTTTCGTACTTGTACATAAAAGATAGCTTTTCTTCAGTAAGCGTCTTGCTGGTGTAGGATTACGGACTCTTGTTCAGATTTTCCAGAAGTGGATACCCATTTATCATCGGTTTTGGAAAGCAAAAACTTTTTTTTTGTTTTGCAGCCACACTTGTTCAAAAGAACAGAATCTTGAAGGATGGGATCTCATAAGTGTTGAGCTGTCTAATGTCTAACTACTGGCGAGAAGAGTAATATGTGTCTAACTTCGATGACAAAGGAAGGCACTTTGCACTTATATTTTAACGACTCCTAATGATTTCTTTCAAAGGTGAATCTTGAACATCCAGTATTAGCTTCGATTGCCTCAAACACACTCGAGCGCCGTAAACTGTTGAGTAATTAAGATTCTGAATGTACAGAAGAATACACAAATCACCTGCCACCAGGGCCCCGAGTACCATAATGAGAGGCATCTGCCATCTTGTCTTGTACAGAACCAACCAATCATACCGTATGGCTGTCAACCACCAGAGGGTCTGAAATTAATTGGCTTCGATGTACTCCAGACAGAGTCAAAAGTAATTTCAGAGCATAGACGTCCTTCAAAGTAGGTGACCTACCTACTCTAAGCCGAATTAGAAGTAAAGAGACTAAGATTTTAATGAGGATGTAGGGATATAATCAAGTACAAATGTCGCGCGATCACGTGATCATGACCTCGATCCCTGGCCAAGCCGACCAGTACCTCTTGAATGCATAAAACGACCATCGCCAACGACCTGCTAGTAAGGATCACGGTTGCCTCAGATGGTACCGGTCTACCACAGCTCGCCCAAGAAAATAGCTGCATTTTGGGTTTCACTAGACTGATATCACAAGCGTTCCATCTTTAGGTTCTACTGAATCTACTAAATCTTCTCAGATTGCCTCCATGCTCTTTTGAAAATATTATTAAACTGCCATTACTAAACTCCCTCGTGTAAAAATGGATACCTGCATGACGATCATCGGCAGCAGAAAGGCTATATATTTCCTATGAAGAATCAGAAATCGCTGTATAAAGTCAGCATCTTCCGGTACTGTTTGAGTTGCTGATTCATCCAAGTGTTGTCCTGAAAACTGTGAACTTGTAGCATGCTGACGGAGAAATCTGTCGCTTCTGCAGCTAAGATGCCGCATGGCCCTTTTTGGAGAGGTTTTCTAATTATCACTACGTTATCACTATGTTATGAGGTTTTAAAGAAGGTTTTGGTTTTGTCATAAAAATGGGAGAACCCGAGGATTCATGAGTTGCATCTTTTCCACTTATCAATATCATCCTGAGTAGGGGCAGGAAAATACAAAAGCAATGACGTCGGTAAAAGATAAGTTCTCTACAATCTATCCGGCATGACTTCCTGATCACTTTATGAACACTAATTCCACATGTATTGAAGTGAACTGAAGCTGTGAAGAAGCAAATCATTTTTTTATTAACACATTTTCCATAGGAGTCATACATAGTCAACATGTACTTTGGCCTGGATTCAGTTCTTACATTAGGTTTTCATGCAGGGTTCGGAAACTTTCTTATTCTCAACATCTGTGTGCTCCTCATTTTGCTTCGCTCTTTGCAAACATCTGCACCGTGGATCTCATCCCCTTTCTCTCCATTCATAGCCCTAGGCGCTAACTACGGGTGAGACGAGCAAATTCAGGAATTCAGGCAACTCTAGCGAGTGCCTCATAAAGTTGCTCATGGAACAGTCGCTAAAATGGAAAACTATGTAGCAGACAGCTATCTCAATCTGTCCTCCCCCATTGTTGAAACGCCGTTTTGTGCCTTTCTCATCGGAGCGCGGCGAATTATGTATTACTGCAGATCGACGAGGCGTCAGTTATCTGCAAACTCGAGAATCCTTCCTTAGGTTTTTTAGTTCTGCAGATGTGCATTTGTTTGGTAACATAGCAAATTACATGCTTACAGCAAATTACAAAACTGCTAAGCTTAGGACAGAGCTGGTTGCTCTTATCCTCAGCGATGACTTCACAGTAAATAGTGATTTCCTTCAAAATCATCTAGGTACATATGTGCTCTACTTAGGAATATTCGACGATTTTCCAAATATTCGAACCTTTGAATAGTTCGAATATTGCTTTATTTAAATTACTTGAAATATGTATAGTTCGAATGTTCCACTTTTAACAATGTGGGAATTATTGAATTATTCGAATATCAAGCATTTCGGACTATGAATAGTTCGAATGGCGCAGTATTTCTGGGGGCCGAATGAATGAATGTGTTCGAATATTCGACTCGAATATTCGGTTCTGAACCTGCAATTTTAAAAGTCTCTATTTATCGTTCACACTCCATCGACATTACAATTAACAACCAATTACGTACGACAATTTGGCATCTTCACGTGCATTTATACTTACCCATGCATAATTTTTTTGGAAGATGTAATCAAATCAACATATGATAAGGATGTAAGTAAGAAAGAAGTGAAGACAAGTTCACTGAGCGTTTTTCTTTCAAAACGTGTTTTACGATGTATTGGTTATGGTGAAGTAAATGCTGCCCATGCCCCTATCAGTGGCGGACCTGGATGGGCTGTCCCCTCTCCGAGAATGGGTTGCTGAACCTCTTAAAAACACTCTATGATATGGTCAAAAATTTAATATCAATTTTTTTGAATTGTTCCTTTCCATGACTACTTTTGAGTTTTTACTTAATAATAATATTTCGTTTTACTTGAAGTTAGTATTTTTTTTCATTTTCCATTCGATTCTCCAACGTGGCGTAGATTCTAGTTTTTTTGCACGTCTCACATCACTACTAGCCATTTCCGTATCCGCCACTGCCCTCTATCGATGCTCTACCCCAGAGTGATCCTTAAATGCTGCCATAATCAGCCTGTATAACTTGCGCCTACAATGGTAAGCCTTGGGACATAACGAATTTCTCGAATACCCGTTTCTTCCAGTCGAATAAACGAATTGTTCGAACAACCTGTGATTTGAGGAACCCGAATGAATGAACTGTTCGAATAACCCGTACTTCTAGTTTGTCGAGTGAATGAATTGTTCGAACTTATCCTCTTTTTAGAAAATCGAATGAATGAATTATTCGAATATTCGAATATTTCATCGAATATATTCGATTCGGTTCCAAGTATAATATGTACATACCAGGGGCGGTTACAGGAAATGGTACTCTGAATTATCTTACAAAATATGTATAATAAGCAAATAAACTGACTAATTGGATAGAAAGCACCATTATTATAACCTCCACATTTGTTTGTGGTAAATAATTTATTACCGCCCAAATGGGCAAAACCGCTGTATTGCTCACCTTCCAGAAAATACTTTCGGAAGAAGGACTTAGTCCTCCTGGGTGAAGCTGAAGTAGTTCATCTAAAGCATCACAACACCCGTACAAGAGGAAGTGATGAACCTACCATTTTCGGGATTGTCTATTACAGCAACCATAGGGTACCTGAACTTTGATCATTAACTAAATGATGAATTCAGTACAATGGACATTGTGCTCTCATATACAACATTCCGAGAAGTGTGAACGACTCCGAGGATTCCAATGAGGAGAGCGGAAAGGGCGTGCAAATCTCTGTCGTAAAATTTTAGACTAAAAAGAAAACCAAGGGATTCAGAAGTGGTGTGCAAGAATCTCTCATGCTAAATTAGAATATTGAAGAGAACAAATGACAGAGCCAGAGTCTCGATGTAGACGAAAAAAAGAAATGGTCGAATGTGAACGCATTTTGGAAGAAATATAGTTTAAAATTGTAGCAGGTACATAGAATAGAAATAGAAGAGATGGCAGAATAAAAATCTCAGGATAAATCGCCAGAAGGGACGACCCAAATGTATGATTTTGGATCAGTCAGAGGGGCTCCAGGGTCATTTATTCATTTGTTTACCTATTTATTTTCACAATACAGCCCTCAATAGCCCATAACGAAACACAAAGCAGACACAAGAACGGAAACAAAGCTCCTAAAAAAAGGAGCGCTTAGATGAGCAGATGACACAAAAATGACTTTGGCAGTGCGTAACTTGAAGGTTATGGTTATTACAGAAATAATAACAATACATTGTACCAGAGATTAGAATTAATTTGTTTTGCTCGATATAGAGATGAATCGTACATTTTAACTCATTCCAGATTAGGACTACAAAAAAATAGAAATAAAAATGAAGGAGTGATGGATAAGAACATGACAGGGTAATTTTGAACTGAATGATGAACAGCTGGAAAAATCTCAATCGGAAGGTCATTGAAATCGCAATCGCTCCGATCTTTGGGACGAGCATCCTTCCAAGTAACACGCTGGCGAATAGAACAAGAAATTCCACAGATGGCTGAAGCGATGATGAAAAATTTCAGTGCCTTGTTTGGGAACAATGCAGGAAGCAACAACGTGCAGCATATTATTAGAAAATTCGTGCACACGCTGATCGGTGCCAAGGTCGTGCGTGTGCGCATGTGTGGAACAAAACGAGAAGGGAAGTGAGTGGGGAGGTTCCAGTTTGGTTAGGCGCTCAATAGCCGTTGCGCAAGATCGCGAGCGGCTTTACTGGCGCACAAGCTTAGAATCCGAGTGCTGTGCCGACCCGCTCGACTTTGACAACCTAACACTGAGCTAGGATTGACAGTTCCCATGGTTTTTCCATTTTCGAGATGGTTTTTGTAGAAAGGCTCGTTAGAGTGGGGAGTGCCATAGGGAAACGGCATTTACCTGTCGGAGAGCGCTTGTGAGCTGGTTCTTTCGTGAAAGTAGTGCTAACTGTTTTTAGGCTGCTTTAAAAAGGTCGTTTTCATGGAGAGCTTTCTGTAAGAGAGCATTCTCACATCAGTCATGTACGCTGTTATTAGGTTGGTGCAAAAATAATGCGCGTTTTCATGCCTTTGATTCCGAACCTCATAACTCCTTTCAATATCAATCTTTTTCACAAGGCTTAAAACTATTGTAATCCGCAAATCTCCAGCAATAAGGTAGATGTTCTCCGATTACCGTGCATTTCTGATAGAACCTTCTAGAATCGACTAACTTCCGGAGGGCAGTTTTGGTATCACCTTAGTCTTCGAGAAAATTCTCCAGGAAGAAGTCGTCCAGGATCTCGGGGAAGTGGTAGTCGGTGAGCGAGAAGTTTGCTGATTATGATGTAGGAGTCCGAGCTTCCTAGCTCAATTGCTCCAACCTATGAACAATGTGTCGTGCAGGGTGTGCCTGGACGGTGCCGTGTAGGAGTGAAGAATCTATTTTGTTGAGCAACGGTAGGGTCACACAGTGAAGTTTCTAATTTATTTTGTTTACATCTTAGAAGTACTTACCAGATTAGGAAGAATGAATGAGCTGCAGTGAGCAATTTTTGCAGGAGGTCACCACAAATTCGCCTTGACCTTATTTTGGTGTTGCTTTGGCTTCTGGGTATGTTTCAGTGCATCATTCTCGTCCAGCTGTTGGTCAAGGCACTTCATTTTGCCGAAGAGGGTCTATATTTCATATTTAATTACTAATCGACCGACTGTTTGGTCGCAATTCTTTCACTACAGATGCGCGAAGCAGACCTCTCAATGAGGATCAATGTGGTACACGTTCAGTATACGCGACATCGACTCGTCGAGCTTTTTCATCCACCCATTTTTACCGAAAGGAGAGATGGTCTGACAACAATCACTGGCGAGGTTCTGCGAAACCAAATATGTTGTTTCGAATGGGTGCTCTTTGATAATTTTCACCAGTTGGGGATTGCGAACTCCAGGAAGACCTATGCGACATTACTTACTTTCGAAGCTAGTAATGCCAAAGCGAAAAATCCGGAAGCAGTTCTTCGGAATGCATTCGCTCACACTCCCTTCGCCAAAACTACGGTGGTATTTCGAACGGTTCCTGCTGCGATGCTGGCGAGTTTTAGCTCGCTGAAGTGAGTTTGGCAAAAAACTTGTTTTGGCAACTTTCGTTCTACAAATAAAAATTCACCGAAAACATGAATTTCGCTCAAAATGCATAAGATATTTGAAAAGGCCATGAAATTTGCTACAAACCATGTGCAACTTCTCAAGCCGATGATAAGAAACACAGGAAGTTTTCTGCACCGAAGGTGAAGCAACGAAAAACGCGCATTATTTTTGCACCAACCTAATACAACGAGGGAAAACTAGAGTGGGTGGAATTTCCATGCCAGTTCCAAGGCTGATTACTTGTAGAGACGTCGAATCTCTTATAAGCATTCTCCATAAATTGGAATCCATCCACGTCATCCCTGTCTTTGCTTCCTTGAACGCTGAGATTTTATGAGATTCTGAGGAAATCAGTGAATGAGGGGTCATGGCACAATTCACTATAACAACCCTACGGCGACGTGAAAAGGGGAACACTTGAAATTCTTAACAAATTGATCAAACACCACTCGTTGATGGAAGAAGTGTTCTGCTGGTTGAGTAGATGAGGAGTTTTTTCTCTCGAGTTCTTCCACTCACTTCAGGGAAAATGTGTAACTTTTCATCGTCTACTATTACATATTCTAGGCGTAATTACTTCGCTTTCATTCCCATTTTTTCCCAACCTGGATGAACATCTACAGGGTGCGGCCTATGTTCCCGGATAAAAACTTTTTTTCATATGAAAACGATCCAACGAAATGATTTCTATTATTTTAACGTGAATAAAAAAAAACTTGAAAACATATTATGACGGGTGTCCAAAATCATCAGTTTTGGCACCATTACAAGACTTCAAGCACCCTGCCAAATCCCGCGAAATTCTCGCTTCCTGACAGCGATTTCAACTGAAAAATGGATCTGGGAATTTCGGAGCATAGCGGAATTCTCTAGGATTCAGATAGGATACATTTGGAGGCTACATCTTCTTTACCCATGGACGGGAACAGTTTTCTGTTCATGGCCAAAAGTGGTTTTGTCGTCGTAGCGTGGCGCTCCTGTTTCGCATTTTGTAGAAGCATTTGGTGCAGAGAGGATCTGAGATGGGAGACCCCATCGCGACGCCCATTGGGCTTCGCAGCCGTTTGATAAAGCAGAAATATCAAAACAAAATCCCTTGTCCGAGAACATAAGCCACATCCTGTAACCAACACATCTCATACTCCTCGCCAAAATTCAGCCAAAACGCCTTTAGCTGAGGCCCTTCCGCATCCGATTGTCTCTACCAGTCATTCTGTAGAGTCTGCAATGTCACTATTACTTACTTTGGAGAAAAGTGCAGAAATTCCCAAACCTGGAATGCATTTGTTCCTTTGGGTCATGTCCCGCATAATTAACTGAAAGAATGACCAAAACGCAATAAAACGGAAATGATTGAGGATAAGCTTCTGAATTCTTCAGAAGCATAGAACATTAATTCCAATTGCCATGTCCTTTGCATCACGCCATTGCCTCGAAGTCGGATGAGAACATATCATTGTTGAAGTGACACAGTCATTGAGAGGAAGCTTACAGAGAAACCCGTTTGCATAGTTCTTTACGCTGCAAAGTGGCTATTTTCGAACATCTAGGCGATCAAAATTACTTCCTGAGAATCACTGGGTGAATTCTCTAACTTTTCAGTACATATACTTTTCCTGAAATCCTGCTTCTGTGTATGCACATGACCAGCAGAAGCTGGTAATTTTTATTGCCTCTGAAACAGGGCCTGAGAATACAAAATGATGTACTGGAAAATATTTTTATGCGCAGCAGTAAGGCCACAAAGATTCACGTCTCTATGCATGTTTGCAAACGAGGTGCATAACATGTATAAAGTAGGCATTCCAGAGTCAAGCCTGAGTCACATAATCAGCGCTATTTGAGCTCACTTATTGACGGTTAAAAATTTTATGAGGTTCCACTGTTTCGAAAACGATCATTTCAGGACTGTTCCTCACATAAATAGCCCAATCAGCACTGTTTGAGATGTTTATTGACATAGAAATCCTGTTAACCCTAGAAGATGCAATAGGATTTGTGGAGGGAGAGATCTGAAGCTCTCAACGGGAGCATTCTCCTTCTACATGCAGTCTGAGAACTTGTGGTCAACTTTGTGGGACAGCATGATTTTGTGGGTGTGGACTCCAGTTGGCATGAATAGCGGAGTAGTACTAGATGTCATTCTGACTGGCCCTTTACTTGCTCATCTCTATGCTTACGCCAGGAAGAGGAATTCGGTCTCTCATCCCGTACACTGCTATGGGTACCACTGCAGCACAAATTGCCTGAACGACATGCTCTTAGCGATTTGCGGGAACACCTTTAGTTTTGCTGATATTGTACCGTAACTCATCACTTGCTTGAATCATGCTTTCTTTGAAATTGTTCGCTGTATGTATTCTTCCCTGAACAGGACGTTTCCTACACCGAAGTCCATGCGAAGGTCGGAAGAGGTTCATTTTGCAGAGGTGGCCTGATCAACCTAACCAACGAAGACTTTGTAGTTGGATTTGTTCCTCCTTCGTTGGTTGGTGTAAACAACATTCGTCATTTGTAGGTTCATTTCGGTATCCCTTGTTCGTTATTCCGAGGATTTGACGGAGACGTCACACTTGAAATGTCACGAGTTTGTTGAAATTCATTTTTAGACGAGCGAGTTAATTGAAGGGCCCGTAGTAAAGTGTCATGGCGGTGACATGAACTCCAAAACTCACAACCACGCTTTAGGTGATGATTGCATGACAGCTCACACCCACGAAGCATAGGATAGCAGATCATTGCCATCCACGTCACCGCCAGAGCACGCATTCGCGAACAGAGGAGATCATCGCCCTGTCCCCCTCATGCTCCGGAAATAGTGGGAGATACGAGTGGACGCAAAATTAGCTAGCCCGATCATCTCACTCTGCGTCTACTCGCCTCTCTCACTATTTCCACAGCATGAAAGGGCGATCAGCTCCCAACAGGGCGATGACTTCCTCTCTTCGTATGCGGGTGCTTTAGCAGTGACGTGGCTGGCAATGATCTGCTACCCTATACTCCAGAAATGTGAACTGGTATTATCGCCTAAAGCATGGAGGTGAGTTTTGGAGTTCATCTCACCGCCATGACACTTTATTACGAGCCTAGGTTTCAGATCCGTGTAGAAGAATTGGCATTAGCAACGTTTGGAACAGGACTTCACTAGTTAGTGGAATGCTGGTTTTGCTACAAATGCACCACTTCACCTGAGTGGTGATACTTTCTCCCCTAGTTGTCATGATCCTCCTCTTATCTCCGTCTGACTCCGCAGTCGATGAAATTGTGTGGATGACATCTAATGCATCAGCATTCATATTTGCAAAAGATGTATTGTTATCAGCGAACATCATGTCAGTGAGGAAGTGGCTATACATGCGTATTAGACTCCGGTTCTGCCATCAAAATCTTTCGCCATTATCGCATTGACTACAGTGTTGAAGAGTAGCGGCAGAAAACATCTCTTTGGGGGACTCCCGCTTAGCAGAAAGTTGAATAGTGAATCGTGCGTTGCTGTTTGACTCGCTCTACGTTGGTGGAAGAGCTTCACTATCCTCGGGTACTTTTTAGGCCTGCAGCGACATTCAGAGGACTGGTCACTTTCCGCAGTCGAAGCAATAAGGGTTCATTTTCCGCACTTGATCGTCTAGCCAGTAAGATGAAGGACAATGTGACTAAAACAGCCTCGAACCGGGTGAAATTCAGCTCCCTCCTCGAGGTTCGTATATTCACGATGCTTTCGAACCTTCCATCCCAAAAGGCGCTGACAACCCTCTACTGCCACAAGAGGGATAATTTGTCGTAAATTCTATGCAACAATACTTCCTCACCAGTTTTCTTTGTTAAACAGTGACGTTGTCAGGCCTATGCCATTCTTCATTGTTCTTACCGCCTCTACTTCAGTGGTAAGGTGGCTCATAGTTCCGGACCTCGCTGAAGAACTTCTGGCGCTGAAGGCATTTCAGCGTAGAGTGCTAGAATCTCTCTCTCTTACCATACCTCTTGCTTAGATAAGAAATCACCCATTTCAGTTCCAACTAAGATTTGGCCTTCATATTTTCGACTGCTGCTTCCTCACTTATGAAGAAAAACAACCAATAATTCAAGCAAGTAGTAGCTGCAAGAAAAAACACGTATCGATCGTTATCCGTATCTATCTGACGAGGATTGATACGTGTCTTTTCTTATCCGACCGGAACGGACTCCGATGTAGTATAAATGTAGCTAACAATAAGGAGGCAGTTAGCAAAAGAGATGGAAGGCACCTCAGAATCGGTTCCGAGATTTTCACATGGAAATATTCTCCAGGAGTTGTCAATCGCAGCCTACACACATTCGTACTAAGTGTCAGAGCTCTTTTTACGTCCCTTCCTTTGGGAAGAAATTGAGATGCAATGCTCTCTGCTAGGAAAATACCGAAGAATCAACAGGAACAAAAAACATCTTCAGTGTGCATGCTCTAAAAGCGAGCGTATCATCTAACAGGTTAGCAGATCAGCTTTGAGTTGCTCCAAGCAGGGATGTGCACTGTGAAAAAACCTTGTGTTATTGGCTCCCCTCAATTTCCTTTCGAGCGAAAGAGCTCAAGAAAAGGTTTTTCGGGAATTTTGCGGAGAACAATTCTTTGTTATTACATAGTTAGTGTGTAATTCTCTGAAGCGATCCCGAGGTGGGAAGATCCCTCTGTGCAAATGACTGGGAAAATTTCTCATAAAAGAAGATAAATCGGATGTCAGTGACAGTTTTTTCTTACTACTTTGCTCTCAGCCTAGCACATACAACTACGTGTAACTACACACTTCGGCAAAAAAGCACAAAATTTGGAGCAGAACAGCTGCAGAAAACAGAATCAACATGGCTTGTGAGTAGAGACAGAGTGGTTTCTGCATAGCTGGCATACTCGAAACCGTCTCGTTTTATGGCTGCTGTGTACTGTGGAACCGCCTTCGTTAGTGGTGAGATCGGCCGAAAGTGCTCTACTTTTACTCCTAGCAGGCAGCCGTTTTCGATGACATGGGTTGAGATGCAGGGCCACAGTGTGGCTTGAGGGCTGGATCAGTACATGATTGAAAATTCACTCGGTCTTGTATATTGACAGACTCACTGCATTTTGCAGAAATCAAACTTGGAATAATGAACAAATTTTCTTCTCTGAATATCTGTGCTACTAGCGATTCCCTGATCATAATGTGGATTTTGAGTAAAGCAAAAAGCTTACAAGGATTTTTACTTCCTTTCAACGACAAACTTCTTTTCTCCTGCAAAATAAGGATTTTAAAATAGAGCCTTTGCAGAAGTTTGGGTCAGTGCAGCAGAAGTTGCTCAGTGTACAGATGTCGGCTCAGGAAATCAGCACTAATTACACCGAAAGGATACTTGGAGGTCCAGCCATTCATATCAAGATATGCGCTGTCCTGTGCGGTTCGTGTCACTGAGCTCATATTCGTTCTCCTTCTCTAGTCTACCGCGTAGTCCTTAGTGAAGTCTTACGTGACATTTTTCCGCTTTTCAGAAAGCGCTTCAAATTCGCTTCCAGAATAAATCCCGCTGAAGGTTATAGTGGAACTACCTAAATCTACACTTTTTTGAAAGTTCTAGTTACCTTTGGTTCATAGTTGTTTTACCTCTTTGACACAAAATATAATGACAAGGTAGCAAGCATACCTCGAATACCAAACTAGCTTACTTTGTGAAAACCAGAAAATGCCGTCCAACTCTTCACAGACTCAGCAGCAGATAAGAAGAACGGATTTACGATCAGCACTGCACAAAGCAGTAGAGATTTCGTTATGGATGGCTGGACCTCCCAAACATCCGTCCTTTATTAGTACAGCTAAGTTGAGGTGATTTCATTCATTAGCATCCAACAAGTAATGATTATAACCCTTCTCACATATCGAGTAGGTAAGTAAGGAAGACATGAAGTTTTTTTCGTCCCCATGAACACGATATCGAGCGCCTATGCCCAGAACATATTTGATATCATCGTACGTCTAAAGGTATGTCACGTCTACTCATATATGAAGTGTTTACTACTCACTAACTTTCAACAATAAAAAAAACTAGGAGGCGATTACGAAAATTTCCCCTGCCTGTTACATAATTCTGATGAACGAGGAACGACAGTGGAAGGACTGGTTTGAAAAATGCATTTAGAAAATTCTTCTTTCTTTCCTTTTCCAGCTTCCAGTCTATATTCGTGCATTCAACTTCGTGAAAATAACTTACCAATGGGGTGGCTGAACCAAATTTTTTGGCAACGGCATATTTTTTGGTATAGCAATCGATCGATGTATCGATTGCTCCCCCTTTGTCAACGACGAGCCATTAGTGCAGCGATAGCAGCCAGACAAATCGCTGGATTCCACTTGACAATGACTGATTTGCTTCACGGTGGTGATCCTCAGCTCCTCTGCTACTATGTGAAGTTGTGATCCGACGTGTGTTATGGCATCAGTGTTGTGATCCTTTCCGAAGATGAGGAGGTTTTTCGATGTTTGTGTAAGTGGCAAAGCCTCCATGTGGTCTTCTACACTCTCGCCGTTGCATGTGCAGCCGACCTTAGGGAGTGCATTGGTTACGTAAGAAATGACACTCAAATTATGAGGCTTTGAGAGCGGAACACTGTAGTTGTCCTACGAAGTTGCTGTCCTGCGTATGCGGGTTTCACTACTGATGTCTATCTTCCATTTGTGACAAACGCAGGTGAAAGAATGGGAATTGTGGAGCTATTGTTCCGATCAGTGAGAAGCAAAAGTTATTCCAGGTGCTCGTTTCAGGAAGCAGTCGAACAGTGGAGGTGGTTGTGTTATCTTCTCGCTGTAGGGAAACTTCGGCGACGACTTCGAGTTCCCAACTGGGGCAGTACAAAATCGAGTGGTCGTTGATGTCGTTGGAATCGCGTACAATCTGTGAAACAGGCAGCTAGGTTTACAGAAAAAGCATCCGTCGCATGTGATGCAACCACAACTTGAAGAACTTGACGTATATCCTGGCCTGCTGTTGGCTTCGCCGGAAAATTCTGGGGAGACATCTGTGTCTTTGATGTGATAACATTCGTCCCCGTGGCAGCTTCCGGCTCTGTGACATCGATGGACTGACTTTAAGACAATTTGGTGATCACGCGTAAAAAACTAGATTTTCTTGTTGCATGTGAACTTGATCCCATCAGGCTTCACAATTAACATTCCCATTGGTCGATCTTCAGGATCACTGAGAATTGCACGTCTGTTATTGTTGCAATGGTTGCAGCGTGATAGTGGTTGCATGATTGAGGATTTTTTTGGTTCCCTCATTTGTGCAGACTTCTTCTGTCGATGTTACTGGAATGACTTCTGAACATATTCAACTTGAATCAGTTGGATGAGGATGAGTATTGTGCACGTTACGAATCTTTTTTGTTGTTCCTTCTTTCTCATAGGTAATCGGAACGAGCGGTGTCCTCGCCACAGGCGTAAGTAGCAAATCGGATTGAGCCTCTTCAGAATGATCTTCATTATGGTGAAGGTGATGTGAATGATTTTGAAGAAGATGCATGGCAATGGTGTTCCGAGGAGGATAGTAGCGCTGCAAAGCATGAAGATCGTGAATTATTTGTAGTTCCAACATGGTGTTTTGTAGAGTCTTTCCCAGCGCAGGTAACACTGTAGAATTTCGCATATTGGATGGGACTTGCAGGAGACTTCTATGTCGCAAAAAAGTTCTCCCTGCTTCCAGTCTTTGACTTATGCAACGTAGTCGTCATGACAAGTGCGTTCGGGAACGACACAGTTTGTGAGGCTATTCCCATCAGAGAAACGCAAAAGTGGTGAATGCATACTTCTGCGACATCGATTATTGTGTTGCTTTGTATCGATGTTCCACATTTTGAGAAAGACTTGTTGATGGCATCAAGATCCTTTTTCACTTCCGTTACTTTGGCAGGGGAGCCAAAGTACACTTTTGTGATAGTACCCCATGCTTTGATCGGTATTGACGTTGATGATTCAGTATCGTTGATGACCAACATTTCCAAGGGGATGTTAAATGCGCAGAACAATTTTGCATTCGGTGCGCACAAGGTTTCTCGCAGAAGCATGACGTTCCATTGATTTATTTTTACGGTCGTCTTTTCCATCCTTTTTTATCGATGCAGAAGAAGTCTGTCTCGTCAATATAATCCTTGATGCTGATAGTTATTAGTTCTACTAACAGTAGATTTTTATCAAAAAGTTGGACTTGATCTTGTCGTGGTCGTCTCTTAATTTGGTCCACGCGGATGGTTCAACATTGCGACAAGAGCGCCAATATATCGATGCACGCAGTATATATACGGGCAAAGGGATGACAAATTTCAATTTCCCTTAGTGAATAATGCTGCTAGCCATAACATAGGTCGAACATTTCAGCTATTGGATTTCTCATAGAGCGATGATTCACTTGAAGAATTTAACATGTGGGAGAAGCAGCATTTCGTGGAACTTTATTGTCATCATTTCTGTACTGTTAGAGAAACTTATCTCAGGCACGAGATCTACTAGCTCTGCATTTGACCCATATATAGCCTGCAAACGAAACCATTAGAGATTTATTAGCACTCCGGACTAAACATTTCCTGACGATTGAAAGCGTTGAAATCTGTGGGATAGGACTCAGATTAGTTACCGTTTCGTTGTAGGGGTAAGTGATATCTCCGGAAGCGGCACTGCGCTGCTTTATTTATTCTATTTATAATCCCGTTCAATCGATATCCGAAGGAGCAATGCAGTATGTCAAGCAGCAAGAACGACCAAATCGAGTGATTGTAGTTTGGTCCGCTGTAGAGAATCTGCAGTATAATCGCTGCTAGGAAAGAAGTGTAGCTGCCTAAGGGTTGGTGTCGGCGCGAATTCTGGGAGAAGTGGATGTTTATTTTGGATTCTGGTACCAAGTATATTGTCGTTGTTGTGGTAGGTTTCGCTCTTAGCAAAAATTCGTTTCTTGGACCCTATGTAGCATAATAGAAAGCTTTGGAAACGCTCGGAAACAGTTCTTCAAACTTAAGACACTGCAGGAGAGCAATCATATTTACCTATGTGAGTAAGTGTGGTGTTCAATACGAATTCAGCAAACTTCCTGGATGCTATGGTTGAAGAAGGCATTGGCTGACTCGTGCAGACAGACGAAAAAATACTTTAGATCCTGCCTTTCAGTCGGAATTGCTTCATATCATGTCCTTTTCTCAAAACTTGAGTAGGTTCAACACAGTTCGACTATTCATGTAAGCCCTTCACCTCTAATAACTACAACATCAAGATAACTCAGAGAGGTTGAGGTCAATTTGGATCTCGAAATCAACCTTCCCCCTGTTTCGAGGAGAAAGCAGGATGTGCAGTAGTTTTCGGCTGTCTGCAGGCCTCTGCCGACGTTTTCTTTGGTCTGGGTTTCTGTGGTTACTAAGTCAATCTGTCAACGTTGGCCAATTTTGGCACAAGCGCCTAGAAAACAAAACGTCTTTTCAGATTATAATTCCATTAGTGTTGTACTTTGTTGCCAGCACAATTTCTAGAAAATTTATGGTGGCGCTGTCTAATAGAGATGCTAAGAATATTGATTACTTCTAACAGCTCATCAAAGTTGTACCTTACTAACGTACGAAACTAACTACACATTATACTGCCTAGCAAAATTTTATCTCGTAATATGTATTGCCAAACGCATTCTCTTGCCAAATGTGTCGCCACCAAGCATCAGAGAGAAGCCCGTTTATGGAAGTATTTTGGCTCATTTTCTTTCCTATGATAATTCCAAACAGAAAGACTTGTCTCCAGCTGTGTTTCCGAGAAGGCTTTCTCCAGGAGGATAAATGACAAACGCGGTTCAGATCTCACTGCTTTCGCTGAGCTCAACACTTTCCTCCCTGAGGTACCAGCCAATATGTTGATTCTGTGCTGGTTTTGAAAATGTGATCTAAATATGGTCCCTAACTTGAAAAAAATTTGATTTAAGCAGCTAGTCCACCTTCCTCAAACGGAACAGTAAGAGCACTTGCTCAGTGCAGTACAAGAGCCCAGACACTCCCTAAGAACTGTTCTTCGGTGTTTAAGTGCGGTTACGGTACACCGCGACGATGCGCTGCGCCTTTGTAGCGTACAACGAAGATCACTCGTCAACCCCCAACAACATTTCGTTCCCATGCTCCGTCAAAAGCGTCTGTCGTAATGCGTTTTGACGTCGCAGTTCTCGCTACGATGACGTCATCGCCACATGGTCTCTCGACCAACGAGCTTACTGTCGTGAGAAAGGAAGAATGATATGCGGAGCAAAATATGTGTCAGTTGGTGAGACCAAAGAACGGTTCAGCTTGTGGTTCACCTTCTGACCGATGCCATCAAGGTTTGGGAAGAAATTGCAGCACTCGGCTATCTCTGGTCAGCAAACCTTAGTGCCGTGCTTCGTGTGGCAAAGATGCAAATGCCACGATTATCCGTGCTCATACAGAACGCGATTACTTAAAATCAACAGTTCTGCACCAGCAATGGTCAAATTCATTCAAAACCCATGCATACCTAGGCAAAACCCATGCATATCAATGTAGATCCCATGCGTCTGCAAATCAGGTGCTGGATCCACGAAAAACCCACAATTTCCTCAATCCCACTTAGAACTCACGCGAAACACTGTTTCCAAGGTTTCCTAAGTGTCTAAATCCAGAGAAAACTTGCACAGGCTTTGCTGCTTAGACGCTTTTGATCACAACGATCAGAAAATACAGTATCTCAGAGATTTTCCAAAGGCTTCACCCATGGGCTTCGTTTCATACGATTATCAGCTGCCATAATTTGCTGCGGACATTGACATTCATTTTTGTTTTTTGACTGCGTCAACACCTACTATGACAATACTGCAGTGGCGCTGCAGTGTAACAGGGGTACAGTAGTGTGTAATGCATAGAACAATTGCGTGCGAAATATCGCAAGATTCTGTGACCCCAACCACTGCACAACATATGTTACCCCACAATGCAGGACTCCGTATGGTTTCATGCTGATGAAATTTTCGAGCTTCTCTCATCTTCTCATTCTGGAAGAACTAATGGAATTCCTCTCAAATTTATTCAGAATATTGCCTCCACTATTAGTGGATCACTAGCATACATATTCAATTTATCACTCATGAAGACGGAGGTCCCTGAAAGTGGGAAAGTTTCAATTGTCACATCTATCCCTGAAAAGGCTCATTGTTCCACTCCCAGGGAGTTTCGTCTTATAAGTATAACTTCACTTTTCGCTAGAACCTTCGAAAAAATACTTAAGAAAAAGATTTGTACACATCTTGAAGAGTATTCAACTATCTCAGAATTTCAACATGGATTTCAAAAAAGAAAATCGCCTGTTGCTGCAATGTTATAGTCCTTGAGAGACTGGACTAATTCCTTAGACAAAGGCGAATGTACTGACGTCGTATGTCTTGACTTCGCCAAAGCTTTTGATCGTGTGTGCCACAAAGGACTTATTATCAAGTTACAATTAGTTGGAATCCACCAACGCATTGTGGCATGGAAAGAAGCATTCCTTACACAAAGAATCTTTGTCGTGCGCGTAAATTCATGCCTTTCTAGACCTCGGCATGCTACCAGCGGAGTTCCATAGCGTGGGGTTCTTTCACCAGTACTCTTCAACATTTACACATGTGACTCACCCTCAGCTATCATTTCAACAGGCGCAAAAGTCAGTGCTTTCGCAGACGACATCAAAATCTACTATGCTAATAGAAAATCAGCAAATTTCCAAATATTACAAAGGGTTGTTGAAACAGCGGATCAGTGGTCACAAATGTGGCATCTTCCCCTATCTAGGGAAAACACAAAGGTCATTCATCTGGGATCTAAAAACCGATTCCTGTCGTACAAAATTGGTAGTATGCCAATTTAAAAAGGTGAACAAGCAAAAGGTTCTGTTTTTCTCGTGACAAAAGATTTAAGCTTTGACTTGCACTGCGAAGAAATCTCTTGCAGAGCCTCTAAAATAGTGTACTCCCTTTCAAAGCTCTCTCTACTAGGAAAGGTCAAGCCTGTAAGACCTACGTCCGTCTTTTTTTAGAGTATGGCACGGCAGTGTTCAATCCGCACAAAATTGCTTATGTGAACAAATTAGAACGCGTACAGAGGAGTTTTACTAGAAACTAACGACGCGAACGCGTGTATTTGACTATAATCAGATCCTTTCAGCCGCGGAAAAGAATGACTTACTTGACATACGTTCGTTATCTTATCGAAGACAAAAATACGATCTAATGCTATTTCATAAAATCTTAACAGGCAAATGCGGCTCGAGATCGGAACTCTTCTGTACCGCAAGGGAATCAGTCACTAGAGGAAAAAACTATCAAACACGATGTACAATGAACTAAGCATAACATCAGATATTACTTTTTTGCCAACAGGCCAGGTTCCGAGTATGTTAAAAATAGCCACAGGAATGCATTACCTAGGAGTGTTAAAGCATTGAGCAGAATTATAGACTCATATCTGATTCCGTAGAACACATGTTGTGCGACATAAAATTGCTGAACAGTTCCAGTGGGTTTGTAATAACATGCCCTCATTCTATTTTATATTGTATTATAGCTATACTAATTTCTCTCACATGAGTTATTCATGTAATAAACATAACATAACATAACACGCATTGAAGTTCTAAAGAAAAAGCTTATGGTCAGGTAAAGCGTAATGTCGATACACATAGAGTCGACCCCCACGCAACCCTTCTTCATGGTTGGCCAAACTCTGACCTTATACCATTTATTTGTCTATTATGGGGTCTAGCTTTAGAACAAATTAACACAGTATTAGGTGAAGGAATCCGATAATCGTTATCATAGCATAGTTATCACAGCAAAATTAGCCTTAATAATAGATACGCAATGCCTAGAAGAGAAGGGGGGAGGGTGGGGATAGTGGAAGTAGCAGGATTTCGTGGCAGAGAAGGGCAGTGGGCCACCAACGCTGCACGTATGTTAAGGAGGTACGTGCTTGAAGGCTCCGCATACCAGCCTAGTAGATCTGCCAGAATGTGCTTTCCCTACCAGAAAGTGCTATAGCGTATAGTAGGTTACGTGATTCTGCGAGGAGAGGGAGGAGTAGTACTGAGCTAGGAAGTTCTAATGTTACAACAAAGAACAAGCATGGAGAGTTGGTTTCACATGGATGGAAAAATTGACATAAGCTAAGCAAAACCCTAGTACGTATATGACCGTATATATACGAGCAAGGAATACTCACAAAGGAAGTACACAAGGGAAGCTGCTAATCAATAACGAGACCATGAGAGCCTATCAAACATGATGTTACGACCTATACTTAAAATCCCCTTAATAGTCCACAAAAGCTCAGAATACCACGTGCAGCGAGCAGGATTCCACAATATGGATAGTATGGAATTATGGCGTGGTTGTGCTACCCTGTGCAGCTCGCGACACTGGTTTTCAATCTGTTTTCGTCCTTTCTGAGTCTTGTCTCTATGAGGAGTTACGCCCGTTTTTGCAAGGGCATATGACATGGCTATACGAATACGGGAGCACTAGCCACTATTAACAATTAGTTGTAGAGCAAAGGTGAGCCCTCGCTCATCGTGAATGCACTCGCAGGATCAAGCCTTGCTGTGTGAATCAACTTTTGTTCTTTTCTTAAAATTTTACTAACAATTTGGCAGATTCAAAGTATATAATTAAACATCAATTTGAAAGGGCTCGTTAACCATTACGTACATAGGTGTCGTCTTGGATTAGCAGCTTAATTTCGCGCACTTTCCTGGTCAGATGAAGAGCTGTGAGAGAGGTGTTGCTTGAGATATGTCAGCTGAAAACTACCGAGCTCTGTCGAGTTCAGTTTAGCTGCTCAAAATGTAGCATCATCCGATTGAAATAAGGATCTACTCGCCTCTGAAGAAAGCTGTTCAGTCTATACGTCAAAAAAGCAATAAACTTCTCTGTAGAACAATCCGGTTGGTTCTGCAGTAGAAGAAATCTACGACGAAGCATGTGTAAGAACAGAGAAGAAGAGACGTGGAGATTATTGAAAGAACCACTACGAGTACGTACTGAATTCGAAGCAAAGCAGAAAAAACTATCTGAAACCACAGATTTTGGTCAGCGAAGGGTCGACAGTGTGGGATATGTAGGAAAGGATAGTGATGCATTAATCCGAACCACTCTACAGTTCGGGTTGTACACGTCAAATGCGGAAATCTGCAGAGTTTCACATAAACATCATTACAGATGATCGCTGGACAGGTTTTCTGAACGTTCGGACACCAAAGGCACTTCTGTGCCTTGGGATAATCCAGGATAAGTGCAATTAGTAGGTTGGACAAAAATGCGAGTCACATAAAATTACTAGTAATCTGCTCACGAATGTGACAGTATTCTCAGCAGTTGTCCATTCAGAAGTGATAGTTCTGTAGGATGGTGCGCACCGATCTGCGCAATGCTGACCGAGTCCATGATATCAGGTCCATGAAATTATAATAATTCCCGTTTTGGGGCATACACAAATAAGCTTCCCTCTTCTGCCCAATTTGAGAGAAATGAAGTAAACTTTTATGGTCGTCTGGCCTTTTTCTCCTCTTGCAAAGCTGCTCGAGTACTCTAGCTAGCTATTTTTTGTGGTTTCATAATGTCGCGAACAAATAGGCCGAATATGCGATTCTCAACTGATCATGGTTATTGACTTCGACCTCGATCACACTGCACCAGTGAGCAGAGATTGAAAGCAGAGTACCAGTATTGTAATTTCGAGCTGAAGTCCAAAAATCTACTACAGATGTGGTCGGCAGTGGTGAACAGAAGCTGATTTTTCCCTTGCTCAGGGGTAGCGCTAAGCCTCACACTTGAAACTGACGCTGTAAGGCGTCGAAGTTATCACTTCTCATTCCTCGGACCATTTCCGCACTGAATATCACTTATTCCGAGCTCTGGATGCAAACCTGCTTCAAAAGCACATTGCTGCTCTGGAGCATGCCGAAATCACCTTCCAAATTTGTAGATTTTTGCGATCTTCGTTTCCGTTGTGGAAAAACAAACTTTCTATCATATGCCTTGTTGAGAAAGATTAAGCGAATTGAACGGGCATAAAACTGATGAAAAATGTTGAGTTTAAGTCAAGTTGTAGCAGTTTGAACTGGAGTGTCCGTTTGGGTTATCAATTTCGCGCCAGCCTGATATTATCTCTACCAATAACATCATTTATCGATATGTAATGATATGAAGTGATGATGAACATTGCGAAAATTGGCACGGATTTTCCTGCAGTACCGTATGTAGAAGGTAGTGACACTTCTCATTCGGATTCTGAGATACTTCAGTTTTGGGGCAGTTCGACGCGCTTATTCCAATGCTATGCACAAGAAATGTTTCAAAATGGCCGATAAACCATTCAACGGCGGCCAGGCGGATTGTTTTAGGTTGGCGGAAGATTCCTGTTTAGAGTTCGATCTCTTTTATTTTTATCGAACTTTATACAACAGCCTTCTCAACCACGAATATATGTAACAGCTCTGGTCAGCTGTGATCAGGTACTATTTACAGGATACCTGGCTGATCGCGTCCCACTGAAACTGGTTTCTGTGGGTCGAAAATATTTAAGGCCCCCATTTTTGCACTATTTATTTTCAAAACTTTTCTCTTTGGCATGTAAGCCCCATGGAGTCAGATCAAATTATGTGTAGTTGAGGAGTGCAAAATTAGGAGAATAGGAAACGCAATAAGCGGTATCCCAATCCAACTCTTTTTTTATTCTAGTCCATTTGGTGAAATTTGCATTGAAAATAGGTGGGCATTGCAGGGTTTCCATCTTCTACGTTTTTCTGAGACGTTCTCATCATCAGTTTCCAAACCTGGCCTGCTCAGATATGAAGTAGCCGTGACTTTCCGGCGTCGCGGTAGCTTCTCGAAGTGCACCATCGCTCCATCATTGTAACGTAGAATTATCCAGGGTGTGGTTGCTCCTAAAAGGTTATATACCTGCCCCAAAGCGGGTGGATCGGCAGGGTCCCGTAGAATATTTGGCAACTCTCTCCTAAACTACGCATGTGGTGTTGCTGAGTTGAGCGTTATTGCACAATAGCCCAGAACAGAAGATTTGGAAAAAAAATCCCTCCACGATATCGAGACATCGCTGGGGCAGCGATGCCTCTGCTAACACCACATACACCTTGACGAATAGCGTTGGAAATACGCTCCAATATTCTATAGGTCACATCCCTTTCCCTATTGAATTTCCCAATAAAAGGAATATTCGGAAAATTTCGGCACAAGCTTGCCAACCTAATACAATTATGGTGGTCCCTCGAAATTTGACTGCTTTGAAGAACTATTATTCGTAACCAGATTCCATTCAGGGAAATACCTTAAATTAATACCCAAGGGGCAACACAACGTGAGGTGACGGCTCATCTTCAAAACAGGCGAAATTTTCCCGAATTTGGGTGCCCTCTTGCAGAGTTTTTTTTTGCATTCCATCGTTTCGACTGCATCTGTTTTCATTGCTTTGAAAGGCAGCATCCGCTCAAGTCTTCGTGTCTGAGGTCTTGCTCGATTTTGGGGTTTTCAGGGTCCTAGAACTCATTTCCAACGAGATAATGGCGAGAAACTCGAAAGAACTCCGCGAAGTTTGAGTACATCCTGTCGTGCCCCACCGACGCTCGTGAGTCCCGCCACGCAGGCGCGCACTAGTGATTATGACGGGCAATTGTTAACTGGCGCATCGTCGCTGCGGAACCGCAAGCAACGGAGCTGCATTCATGATTGGGACTCCGATTCTTTGCAGCTAAGTCATGATTTTTTTTTGTGTACGTTTAACACTTATGATGCGTTGCCGGTGTGCATCACCACTAGAACATTAACTCGCACTTGAGGATTTCGATAGGTGCTGTCTCTAAAGTCAACCAGTACGTGCAGACCCTTTCTTACATGTCCACACTCGCCTACTGCCACGGTCACAGCTGGAAACAGTTTTGTGCTAATGTTTCAACTCATTGCAAAGACGTGCTTGTTCTCGTCCTCCGTTCGTCCACAAACCTGTCCAGTGAGGCTGTACGTAAGTTGTCTTGATAGTAGGGGCTACCAAACGTAGTCATTGCGATGGTTGTGAAGTTGCCGCTTTTTGTAAATGCATATTTTTCCCAATTTCTTCAGTAATGTTTAGCAAAGTTTCTGTGGCTCTTCGAAAGCACATATTTTGGTTTACAAAAGTGTTATTAGCATTTTCTAAGAAACTCGGTTTCCCTTGAGTTCCACTAATTGCGTATGGCGATCCAATCGACGTCAGCACTCATTTTTCGTCCTAGCGTTATTTATGGAGAAGAATGAAGGTGATATTCTGTTGACGCAAGGTCAATAACGCACGAAGGATGCTGCTCAAGCGTATATAGCAACTGTTTCTCACATTTTCGCTTATGTGCGCATAGACAATTGAGAATTCTGATGTTTGTTGAGGCACCTAGTGCTTGGGTACCCAATAAATGAAATATGTAAATGTACTGTTGTGTTCCTTTCTGCTCTGTACTCTGAGTTCCGTTCATGCTTGAAGGAATGTTCTCGTTTCGCTCCTCTTAATTGCTTATTTTAATAAAGGCGCTTTCCAGCGCTTGGCTGGGCATTGAGGTTTTTTGAGCAAACGTTTCTCGAAACTAAATGACTGGACGCTGAGCTCCAAGCCCATTTTGCAGCTTTCGCGCGACTTTTTTTTTCGAGTGTTTGGATGGATTCGTATAAATTTTGTGGAAACTCTCGCGAATTCACCACTGTTTCGCCAACCGAGTTTAGAATTCAGACTCTGTTGTACATATCCTCTCCATATCCTCTCGTGTGCGCTATCAGCAGACTATTACTGATAGCGCACAGGGTAGTTCCGTGTTACTTTTTTCAGTGAGCGCTGCTAAATTCTAAAGCCGTCATGGACGCGACACTTCAAATATCATTTGCTTTCGGAAGTCGCCAAAAGTTCATTGAAGAATTGAGTCCCGCTGGTAAATCCAGATGGTTCGAAAGGTGTATGAAAAAGCTGACAGTTAAATTGCTTGTGGTTATCAGCTAGATGCATGTATGTACGTCGTTCCCTTCAAGGAAGAAAACTCATTTCTTATTGTTCCCTGAACTACTCCTCCATATATGAACATACGTACATCTTTAACTGATCACTACGCAGCAATTTTACATCCGAACCAATTACATTGTCAAATTTTTTTTGCAATATAACGACGCGTCTAGAGGGTATCTTGTCGTACTTTTCTTGTAATTCATCAGAAATCTCGTCCATGAATGTTCTGCTTTGCTTTCACTGCTACTTACTTCGATCGACCACCGATCGATCACCTCTTACGTAGAAAGTTGTGCGAGTGACACCAAATTAGAACTCAATATATGTAACATTAAGTATCGAGTAGCAACATTCAATAAGTTCGAAAAAAACAATAGAACAGTGGTACGGTCCATATTAATCCCTGCTATGCACAAAAAATAAATTATAAGAGGAACTTTCCTCCCTTTCTCCTCGGTTTTGAAACAATAAGATGGAGGGGGGGGGGGGTTGGCGGACAGTACGCGTTTCCAACGGCGGCCTGAAAATCTCTTCATGAAATAGGCATTCTTTCGAAATTACTAATTTTCTACTATCTAAATGTGGGATTGACTTTTAAATAGATTTTTTCGAAATTTTGGCTGTACAGATCTCCTTTTTTATGTCGTCACTTTCCTTATGGGGGGGGCCCCCCCTCCCTCCCTTCCCCTCTGCCCACTCCTCTCCTCTTGCTCCACTTCTGCTCGAACTTATCTGTTTTCTATTAATGATCCTAACTTTATCAAAATCTATGATTTGTTTCTTGCAGACATGAATAAAGAGGTTTAAAATTAATTCATTTAGGGGAAAAGTTGTTCATCTGCGGCAAACTTTGAGTGAACAACTGAACAGTCAATAAAGTTGGGTTTGGTAGATTTTTCGAGACACATCGTCTCACCTTATAGCTAATCATTGAATTAAAGTCTCAAGGTTCACCGATAAGGGCCGAATGTTCCTGTTTTTACGTAAGTACAATCATAGTGGGTGCATTCAATTTCAGACGCTTCCTCCATCGCATGCACTAACAATAAGACCGCTAGGTGGTCATGCGTTACGCAGTAAGCTGCCATTTTGCGACCTCCTCAGTGTTGCGAAAAAGGAGCCTGAGCAACTCATTTCTCTTTTCAAAAACTCTCCGAATTGTGACGTAAGATGCAAATGGTTCTGATGTTTCCACCATTTTTGGATGTTTTTTGTCAATTCCAAAGCCTACCATACTGTGCGTGTATTTCACATGTTTTCTAGAACAGGTTCTCTGTCCATATAGGGAATCCGACAATCTTTTAGCACTTGTATAAAGAAATCGTATTGGATTCGACACTCAACGTCCGCTGATCCATCATAACTAGGAATGTTTTGTAGTAAAGTAGGCGTGGCGAGCGAGAATATGGACAGCATGAACATAATGTTTGACCCACCCTCGTCGTACACATATCAACCTAATTTGTTCAGTTTAAAAGATCACTGACTGGCCTTAACCCTGATTTCTCATATCTGGCGGGCATAGTCCGGTATTTGCTTCCCTACGGCTGATTTCTTCTATTTTCAGGATGACACAGAAGAAGACCGAAAAGAAGGGTTTCTTCAGGAAATACTTTTGGGAAGGTTAGTAACTTCTACTCTGGATCTAGGGGTTCAATCTAAAATGAGGTCTGTTAAGGTCAGCATCTAGACGAGAGCGCTGGATCGTACGACATCCCGAAAGACGCTGATTTTGTAGATATTGCGCTCATTAAATATAGAAAATACGTGGCAGTACTGATTCCACTTGTCGTGATGCAGGTACATGTGCTCCTTGAGGGCGGTCAAATCGACCCGATTTTTGAAATAAGGTCCGCAGAACTTAGAGGTGTTCCATTTATTTTAGTCTTTCTGGTGGCTAACAGCTATTCGCTACGACTGGCTGTCGCTCTACGCTACTCATTGGCAACTTCCAGCCATAATGTTGCTGGGATCAACAGTTGCTGGTGAGTCCAACTGAATTAATCCACTGCCCTTGAGAACTAACAAAAATCTTGCTCCTCCGCAGAGTACTCAGATGAATTTAACACAAATGTTCCGAGCTAGGATTTTACTTTTCGAACCGAACCAGCGCTGCAGCTCTTCTAATGGTCAAACCAATCAGTATTTGCGGAAGACGTCATCCCCCCCTACAGTAGCGGGAGCGGCTTTCCAAACCAATTTTGAAGCTGAAAAGTTTTTTTCCTGTTCCCTGATTTTTAAAATACATCATTTTTCTGGAAAAACCGCTTGCAAACCATAACAGACTCTGTAACTTTTCCTATTACTTTACTTCCTGACTCGTTTCGACTGCTCTGTATAATGTTTGAATTCTATTTCCTTATTCTCTAAAGAATTTTCCTCCTAAAATTCTCATGTCCTTTTGAAGGATTCTTGATCCTAGCAAACGTTCGTATTTTAGCGTCTCACTTTTTTGTATGACGATTGCCAAACTACTAGCTCGTTATGAAGATCAACCTTGTGCATCTAGTAGAGGTACTACGATTGACACGACCTGACTCTCTTATTAGCTGTCATTTGCGGTTGTTGTAAATGTGGCTGTGAATTGTTTACACTCATGCACTACTCATAGATTGCAAAACAGAGCAAAAAATTGCAAGAGGCAGCTCTTATCATTGCCTTTGCCACAGAAAGATTAGGATTGAAAACTGAATACTTCTTCGATTTTTCCGACTGATACGGAAAAGGGAATGGAAAAGGGACTTTTTTCTGTAGGTTATGTAGATCTAAGGAAGACTGTGTCCAAGTCAATCCATTCACTCGGCCTAGGGCCTCAGCGACTACTAGATCCGTAAAAGTTCCAGGAAAGCTTCTGTGCTTTCTGAAGTTTTTGTCTTTTTTTGCAGTAAAGCGTGACATAATTATACTGCTATCTTTACAATTACTGGTTACGGGTGGAATCTCGGAAAAAGTACTCTCATTTCAGTAGTTCATTGAAATCAAGTCAGAAAAAGTACCTTCACTTCTTTCCCGAGACCTGCACTTTTGCACGACGAGTACACCACTACGTTCTCAGAAACGTCCATGATCTCGCGATGTACCAATGTACCCTCACCTTGTTTATGTTCGGTCACCTTTTCTCAGGTGCAGTACTTTAAGTCTGGTCATTGATTCTGGACGTAAATTATTGGACAAGGAACTACTTGTAACATGTTTGTAGTAATACCTATGATCACTGAGAACCCGTGAACTTTTGGCAACGAATTTGAATGGAGTGAATCGAAGGAATTGGTCATTGCTCCTGAAGAAATAGAGAAAATCGTACGTACACGTGATTTGTTTAGATTTTGTTCTCCCTCGCATTGGTTGTAGGAAGCAAAATCTCCTCGCACTTCACTCAAACAGGGCTGCCACAACTGGATTATTTATTTATTCGTTTGTTCCGGAACATAGACAGAAAAGTTAGCTACCACTCAGGAGAAGTTAGTTACCACAGTGAGCTAAAAAAACCGTTACGGATCAATAGGAAAAAAAATTCAAACAAACTTGTCAAAGCGAATTATTACATTACATATTGATGGGAAGCCCAATTGTCATTTTCATAATGTAGTATTTTTCGACTCATTAATATTTCTGCATTCTTATACCACTATTTGACATTTGAACATTTATGGTTGAAAAAATGACAAATTCTTTCAAGACAGATACTGATCTCTTTTCAGAACGGTTTTTTCCGAAATTCTTACTACAATTTGGTAAAGTATATTGTGCGAACCACAATCTAACAGTAGCCAACAATCAGCCACCGTATCTTTCCGGTTCACTGCTTTTCCCGGAGGATCCTATGGCGCTGGGCACACACCCGCAGACCATTAATCATTCCGGAGACTCGAACCCGCCGCCACCCGCAGGTTGTCCAGCGGTGACAGCGCACACACCCACTGCCCCACACGTGCAACGGTGGTTGTTTACGCGTCGCTTGACTTTTTCGCTGTTGCAGGAATGACGTCGGAGGGTGGCGGTGCAGTGGCGTTCCCTGTGATGACGTTAGGACTGAAGATTGCTCCGAACGTCGCTAGAGACTTCTCGCTAATAGTGCAAGCCATTGGTAATGAGCCATTTTCATAGGAGCTCCAGTGATGATTGAAATTGACGGAAAATTTTTTTTAAGGAATGAGCTGCGCCCTGTTTGTAATTATATTCATGAACGTGCAGATTGAAAAAAGAGCTGTAGTCTTTGGCACGATTGGTTCGATTCCTGGATTTGTCGTTGGATCGTTACTGGTAAGTGCTGCTTATACAGTGATGATTTACATTTAAAATTTGTATAAAACAACAAAAAAAACGAAAAAAACTGTGGTGCAAGGAAGAAACAGCAAAAAAGAGAGGAAAGAAAGGCTACGCAAATGCGACGAGGAAAGTTGAAAACTGCTGGAACTAGCCTCTCTTCCGAACTCATTCAGACACTTGACGAAACCTCCTCTCTTTTTTTTTTTTTGGGGGGGGGGGTGTTGAAGCTGAACATCAAAAGAAGGTGTTTTAAGAACGGCGCATCCTATTGAAATCTAGCTAAACCTGGATAAGTTGCCGGAATTTTCATTGAAATATTTAAGTGAAGATAATATTAAAAATATGTTCTGATCTACTAGGTCGCAAAAGCTAAATTTAACCACGCCGGGCAGACCGGATTATATGCCCTGTTAATTGTGCTGTAGCTATGCCCTTTGAAGGAATGTGTCGGTGAGGTTTTCGATGCTCCAGTTTCGAAACTCCCTGACTTCCCTTGAAGAGCTCATCGCAAGCAGATACTCAGTAATCTTTTCCGCAAACGTAAAAGTAAGGGTTTTCTAGGCGTTCGATAAGTAGGGGGCAGAGGGACTTCTGAAAACGAGCCAAAACCTCTTTAAGACTATTGTATATGTATGTTTATTACATGGAAGAGTTACATATCCTTTCATTCTTCATTAACATATGCGTTGTGTCAATGTGTTAAAAGTGAGCCAGTGGCAGACGCGAAAACTTTTCTTGGTGGAAGAGGCCGCAACAAGCTAAAAAGCGGTATGGCAGGCGGAAGAATATTTTGTGAGTTGGTTATAGCTACTAAAAACTTAGTTCTAGCTCAGGTAGTTGAGATCACCCTTGAAAAGTTTGAGCAAGGAATCGAAACATGAGCTAAAACAACGGTTTTCTCTATTCTAAGAAACATTTTCGGAAATGTTGCCAACCTACATATTCTCGGAATGGGGGATGGTTCTTCTCGTTCATCACTTGTGTGAACACAAGTAAATTCTTGCGGTTGTTCCGACTGCAATTTTTCCCACCCATTTGATAATGTTTTGGCGATATATGCGATACCAATGGAAGCTCTCCTACTGCTTGCGAGGCACTTGTAGATATTTTCTTCAGAAATATTAGTTTACTCAAGTCTCAGCTATAAGAATTGGAATATCAGGTTTGAAGAAATCCTGGTCTTTTCATGGCGGATGACGATGAGAAGACACTTCTGCTGATTGATATTGTGATGACGATAGATCGCAACGGCAGAAAAAACCTTCCCAATCAGTCTCTTTGGAGAATGCTGCGACTATACTGTCGGCATGAGTCCTTGGGGAAATCATATAGTTGAAAAGCTTCGTTCTTTCGAATATAACTCACGAAAACGGTGCATCTACGGAATGTGATGCTCTAGAAGATCATCTGTCTGTTATGTATAACACAGTTCTCAGTTCCTCCACAAAGCCGAGAAAAAGCATGGAGCTCTATAAGAGCATAGGATCTATTTGTGGTGCACTTTACCAAACTATTAATGAAGATCACGATAAGAGGTACTCAGACATACCTACGTTTTCTACCTATAAAGCACAGTACCTTCGGAGAGCTTTCACTTTCTTCAGATCTGGGCTTCAAGGAAAAGTAGGTGCCGAATATGGTGCTTTGCCAAAGACTCGCCACTCACCTTTTCGAGCCTGAGACCTCCTCTGCATACATACATATATCGAAAATCCTCAGTAATTTCATGGGGATGGAAATAGTGGGATAGGATGCGTTACTATAATACAACGACTTGGACAAAATCAAACAGAAAAAAACCTCATGAGCTCATGTCCGTGCTATAAACAACTGGACGTTATCTACAGGGATGTGCTTCGAGATTTTTTACTTGCCAAAATAAGAAAGCTAGGAAGATCTTCCATAAAATTCTCCCGAGAGCACTCTTCTCAAGAAAAACCTTGCAAGAGTTAGGTGGACAAAAACAGAAGCAAATTAGGATGAAATGAAAATCTACTCTTCCCATGTAGAACGACAGGAGACGTAGTTTTCTGAAATGTTCTCGTCAGTTTGAGTTGTACGCAGTTGAATCTCGCAACTTGGCGAAAAATGCGCATTCCGCAGAAGTACAGTATCAAAGTCAAAGAATTACATAGGCTTTTCGGTCAAAACAGAATGGTTATTACCTTATGTTTAGACTGAAACCGTGAAGAATCACCCTCCAAAGCGACTAAGATATGCATAAACATGTGGCACTCCAAGCCCAACCGATTTCTTCAGGTGGACCCGTTGCTTACGCCACCACAAAAGAAGATGCTGTTCGTCTCGATATGGTCGTCGTTCGCGATCGCACTCTGGATGCTGAACACCCAGGCGCATCGGAAGACCTACCTCATCATTCCAGAGTTCAAGCTTTGGAAGGCCTTAGTGTTGATCTGCACGGGATTCGTTGGAGGTGAGCTTCAACTGAGTATTGTGTCTAGGATCTACCTTTCTCGTATGGATCTCCAATAGCTGTAAGGAGATGCTAAGTAATTAGCAGTACAGTGGGAAGACTGAGATGTAATGAGAATTTTGGCAAAACAATTATTTTTACACAGCAAGTACGCAGAACAATTTGAACGTTACTATAATGAATACACAAATTCTTGCTAAGAAAGGCTCAGATGAGCTTTGCCAATCATCCCTCCTTCCACACTTTTCGTTCATCGTTATACATTTGCTGTACAATTTCAGGGATTTTCACTGCTTTCACAGGATCTGGTGTTGATATCTGCATTTTCTCTATTGTCACGCTTCTCTTCCGAGTTACGGAAAAGACAGCCACTCCAACAACGATTGTCCTCATGGGTAATTTGTAATTGAAATATTGCTTATTGATTTGTTTGTTAATTTAAGCACAAGGTGACATGAAATCGTGGAGACATGAAACCGCTCCAATGGCTTTATTTATCCTCCTAGAAAAGTTCCCTTCAGTTTTTGCCGTCGCCTTCTGGAATTCTGTGGAAATGCACGCATCCTAGGTCTTATCCAAACAATTGTTCGCTGCCTCAAAAGTCCTTGGCTGGGTGACTAACTTCAATTCACTTCAGATGACATGATAGGGTTTAATTTTGGTGACTTCGACGGTGAACAACGTTACCTTGCTATGTGACACTTTCTTGAATTCTTGATGAACTTGGAAAAGATCCGTGTGTTGCATTTCTGTGTATTTTCTGATTTATTGGTTGAACACTAACAATTAGAAGGGCTACATTTTTTTGTGAAAACAGCCACAGCGCACAGACGAAGCGGCTGACGCAGTGGGAAAAATTGGCATGCCCTTCCTTTTCCTATCTAACCGCAACTCTTCCGTTTTCCACCGCGTAGAGCGGACATTGGGTCAGACAAAGTTGGGCTTGCAACGGTCTGAAGCGAAAGCGGATTCGTTCGGGCAAACCACTGGTAGATCGTCAAACAGCAGTGTTGCATCCCAGCCAGCCGCAGTTAGTGGATTGAATTTAATCGACAAGGTCTAAAGGCTAGGTCTTCTGTTATTAAATGCATTTCTGCAACGCATAAGTATGTGTATGGATTGGAAGCCAACGTAGTGCTTTCTGCCTGTACATGTTGGCCGAAAATTACCCTTGCACCTATCTTAAATCGAATGAATCTCTGTACAAGGAATCAGTCCTGGGGAACGTAGTTCAGATATTAGATAGCCCTCTTAGAACCATATATGTAATCACTATGGTTTGAATTCTCCTGCGCCAGTCCGCTAGAGTAAGGACTTCTAAACTCGATCCTGCCAGACTTTATCACTAGGTATTTAGAATTGCCCTAACCTACATCATATTCGAATGCATCGAACATCTTAGCTTGGCCGAGATGTTCGATGTCTTCGGATACGATGTAGCTGATGCTAGCTTATTTTATTGCAGGACCTGCTCAGTCCGCACCAAAAATTTGGGCTCGAAATAACCTGCTGCGGTGGAGCAGTGCCACAAATTATAACGTCGGTGATGACTTTTAGATTCCGAGCGCCTCTGTCCCCATTGATAAAGAAAAATCCTGGAACTGTTTAATAGCTATTAATCAGCGGATGATCTACAAGCTTTTTTGAAATCTCAACTCACGATATTTCACTGTGCGGTTTAGCGTGAAAGTACTGGTGCAGGGGTGGTTTCCGGTCACCCTGCATATTATGCTCGACGCCGTATCCACACTCTGGCAAAAGAACATTGAAATTAATGAGGCATCGCTGCTGCCAAGATGATAAATTTCGTGAGTCAAATGTGCGAGGACTTTTGAATCACCTGGATACAGTGAACAGCACTCCAAAAAAGACTATTTTTTCATTCTCTGTTTATGACGTCATCGCTAACTTATTCCCTACCTAGGCTTGAACTCCGTGATTGGCGTCTACTATCGCTCAGTTTGGGAAGGACACATCTCCCCTCTGGCGTTAGACTACATCAAGTGTACAGTGCCAGTGGCTGTCACGCTGGCTCCTGTTGGCAGCTTCCTCGGGTCCCATTTTCACCGCAAGGCAAGTCTCGACAGATGTGGCATTAGTCCGTGCTCGTACGAACAACTTGCAGGTCCTGGCAACGTTTATTTACATTCTGGAATCCCTAGCAGTCGTCGGATTTCTCATTACGAGGCCGCCACCTGCACTAGGTTCGTCCTCTTAGTTTTAACTTCTTTTGCAAATACTGGGTCTAATTGCTGCAATTTTAGTGTTGATTGGTGCCTGCATAATAGTAATTGGATATGTATTCTTCAGCTTTATAACTAGAACGGGAGAACGAATAATGGAAAGTATAGAGGTAAATTATCCGTCCTCTTTCTCAGAATTCCCACTGGAAAAGTCACTTTTACTAAAGGAATATCATCAGTTAAATCTTTCGTTTACAGGAGCCAAAAAAGACCACCGAAAACGATGCGATGCTTGATGCATAGGAGAGACGGGTCCACTAAAGAGCGTGCATCACTGAGCTTTTAAGAAAGGATCTTCATAATATACTCACTATTTTACTGCATACATTGTTGATTTAGCCACTCCGGCTATTTTGAATGCATTTTGTCTTTGAGAATACATCTGAATATCCAGCTCATAATGAATGTGTCACTTCGATTCTCGAATAAAAAAGGCAAATACATGCATATTAGTGACAAATATGAATTAATAAAAAGTCGCTTTAAGTTATGAGTCGCGCCAATGGCACACTAAACGAAGATAGGCATCTGCAAATTTTTCCAAAAAAAAATTACTGATATTTAGTCGCACAATAACATGTAGACGTTTTGCATTCTGGACACGAAACCAGGTGTGTGTGTGAAATCAGGGCAGAGTTTGAAGAAGTAACTGATTAAAGATGAACCATCAGGTTATTCAGGTGACCATCTGCCTATGAGATAGAACATAATCTTTGGAATCACAGCCAATCCTCGTAAGTACTCCAAACCACCCATGAAAACCTCTATTTGCGATTTTACTGGACAAGCTTCCCATTGTCTATGCTTGTCGCCCTATCTTACTCTATATAAAGCGCAGACCCCCCCCATCGCCGCGCGAGGGATGACAGGTCACGCTGTCATTGATCCACTCGCCTCGCCCCACCTCTTTTGCCCGCCGCCACGGGCTCAATTGCGAAAATTGACACGCCCAATGACACGCCCATGTATATGTATGTGTACAACATGGAAATCTTCAATTAGGACATCTAATTTGCAACGAAAACGGAATATCTTTGATCTTTAAAGCAGAATAGGAGAAGAAATAATGAAGCGAGTGTGATTTCGCAATCAGAAACGTGAATCATCCAAATACAGCAGAGTTGTACGGAAATTTTCACCGCTACCCTTCTAAAGCATTAAGTAGTAATAGCAATTAGAAATTAACGGTCAGGGGAACGAATGGTGCACTCTATGAGCTTAATATTGCGCTTACAAAGTAGGAATAGAACGTTCACGCACTTTTTTCCTGTTACAACCTGATCGTGCCCGAACCATAACGATTTGGACTTCCAGCGCTATCACAAATGGAAAAGACTTGACCACGTGAGGATCTGTGTTTCTACTAATAAAACGCACCATGTAGGAGCTCTTTATATTGAACATAATAAGAGTTAACTTCCAAACCGTTTAGGAGCTATGCAGTTTCGCAGAAAATCACTGTCATCCGCGAAGCGCGGCGAAGCTGCGCTTCGTGTGGAAGTCAGAGCGCCGCGAAGCGGTGCTCTGGCTCGGGGTTCCTTTTTTTCAGAGTTTACCTAGCCCTGAGGTAACGTGGCACACGGGTCCGAGTCAGAGCGCCGCGAAGCGGCGCTCTGGCTCGGGGTTCCTTTTTTTTCAGAGTTTACCTAGCCCTGACGTAACGTGGCACACGGGTCCGAGTCAGAGCGCCGCGAAGCGGCGCTCTGGCTCGGGGTTCCTTTTTTTCAGAGTTTACCTAGCCCTGAGGTAACGTGGCACACGGGTCCGAGTCAGAGCGCCGCGAAGCGGCGCTCTGGCTCGGGGTTCCTTTTTTTTCAGAGTTTACCTAGCCCTGAGGTAACGTGGCACACGGGTCCAAGTCAGAGCGCCGCGAAGCGGTGCTCTGGCTCGGGGTTCCTTTTTTTCAGAGTTTACCTAGCCCTGAGGTAACGTGGCACACCGGTCCAAGTCAGAGCGCCGCGAAGCGGTGCTCTGGCTCGGGGTTACTTTTTTTCAGAGTTTACCTAGCCCTGAGGTAACGTGGCACACGGGTCCGAGTCAGAGCGCCGCGAAGCGGCGCTCTGGCTCGGGGGGTTCCTTTTTTTCAGAGTTTACCTAGCCCTGAGGTAACGTGGCACACCAAGGTCAAGTCAGAGCGCCGCGAAGCGGTGCTCTGGCTCGGGGTTCCTTTTTTTCAGAGTTTACCTAGCCCGAGGTAACGTGGCACACGGGTCCCAAGTCAGAGCGCCGCGAAGCGGTGCTCTGGTCTGGGGTTCCTTTTTTTCAGAGTTTACCTAGCCCTGAGGTAACGTGGCACACGGGTCCAAGCTAGAGCGCCGCGAAGCGGTGCTCTGGCTCGGGGTTCCTTTTTTTCAGAGTTTACCTAGCCCTGAGGTAACGTGGCACACGGGTCTCAGTCAGAGCGCCGCGAAGCGGCGCTCTGGCTCGGGGTTCCTTTTTTTCAGAGTTTACCTAGCCCTGAGGTAACGTGGCACACGGGACCGAGTCAGAGCGCCGCGAAGCGGCGCTCTGGCTCGGGGTTCCTTTTTTTCAGAGTTTACCTAGCCCTGAGGTAACGTGGCACACGGGTCCGAGTCAGAGCGCCGCGAAGCGGTGCTCTGGCTCGGGGTTCCTTTTTTTCAGAGTTTACCTAGCCCTGAGGTAACGTGGCACACGGGTCCAAGTCAGAGCGCCGCGAAGCGGTGCTCTGGCTCGGGGTTCCTTTTTTTCAGAGTTTACCTAGCCCTGAGGTAACGTGGCACACGGGTCCAAGTCAGAGCGCCGCGAAGCGGTGCTCTGGCTCGGGGTTCCTTTTTTTCAGAGTTTACCTAGCCCTGAGGTAACGTGGCACACGGGTCCGAGTCAGAGCGCCGCGAAGCGGCGCTCTGGCTCGGGGTTCCTTTTTTTCAGAGTTTACCTAGCCCTGAGGTAACGTGGCACACGGGTCCAAGTCAGAGCGCCGCGAAGCGGTGCTTGGCTCGGGGTTCCTTTTTTTCAGAGTTTACCTAGCCCTGAGGTAACGTGGCACACGGGTCCAAGTCAGAGCGCCGCGAAGCGGTGCTCTTGCTCGGGGGTTCCTTTTTTTCAGAGTTTACCAGCCGAGAAACGCTGCACACGGCTTGAAGTCAGAGCGCCGCGAAGCGGTGCTCTGGCTCGGGGTTCCTTTTTTTCAGAGTTTACCTAGCCTTAAAGGTAACGTGGCACACGGGTCCCAGTCAGAGCGCCGCGAAAGTGCGGCGCTCTGGCTCGGGGTTCCTTTTTTTCAGAGTTTACCTAGCCCTGGAGGTAACGTGGCACACGGTTCAAGCTCAGAGCGCCGCGAAGCGGCGCTCTGACTCGGGGTTCTTTTTTTTTCAGACTTTACCTAGCCCGGAGGTAACGTGGCACACGGGTCCGAGTCAGGGCGCCGCGAAGCGGCGCGAAGCGGCGCTCTGACTCGGGGTTCTTTTTTTCAGACTTTACCTAGCCCGGAGGTAACGTGGCACACGGGTCCGAGTCAGGGCGCCGCGAAGCGGTGCTCTGGCTCGGGGTTCCTTTTTTAGAGTTTACCTAGCCCTGAGGTAACGTGGCACACGGGTCCAAGTCAGAGCGCCGCGAAGCGGTGCTCTGGCTCGGGGTTCTTTTTTTTCAGAGTTTACCTAGCCCTGAGGTAACGTGGCACACGGGTCCAAGTCAGAGCGCCGCGAAGCGGTGCTCTGGCTCGGGGTTCCTTTTTTTCAGAGTTTACCTAGCCCTGAGGTAACGTGGCACACGGGTCAAGTCAGAGCGCCGCGAAGCGGTGCTCTGGCTCGGGGTTCCTTTTTTTCAGAGTTTACCTAGCCCTGAGGTAACGTGGCACACGGGTCCGAGTCAGAGCGCCGCGAAGCGGCGCTCTGGCTCGGGGTTCCTTTTTTTCAGAGTTTACCTAGCCCTGAGGTAACGTGGCACACGGGTCCAAGTCAGAGCGCCGCGAAGCGGCGCTCTGGCTCGGGGTTCCTTTTTTTCAGAGTTTACCTAGCCCTGAGGTAACGTGGCACACGGGTCCGAGTCAGAGCGCCGCGAAGCGGCGCTCTGGCTCGGGGTTCCTTTTTTTCAGAGTTTACCTAGCCCTGAGGTAACGTGGCACACGGGTCCGAGTCAGAGCGCCGCGAAGCGGTGCTCTGGCTCGGGGTTCCTTTTTTTCAGAGTTTACCTAGCCCTGAGGTAACGTGGCACACGGGTCCAAGTCAGAGCGCCGCGAAGCGGTGCTCTGGCTCGGGGTTCCTTTTTTCAGAGTTTACCTAGCCCTGAGGTAACGTGGCACACGGGTCCAAGTCAGAGCGCCGCGAAGCGGTGCTCTGGCTCGGGGTTCTTTTTTTTCAGAGTTTACCTAGCCCTGAGGTAACGTGGCACACGGGTCCAAGTCAGAGCGCCGCGAAGCGGTGCTCTGGCTCGGGGTTCCTTTTTTTCAGAGTTTACCTAGCCCTGAGGTAACGTGGCACACGGGTCCGAGTCAGAGCGCCGCGAAGCGGCGCTCTGGCTCTGGGTTCCTTTTTTTCAGAGTTTACCTAGCCCTGAGGTAACGTGGCACACGGGTCCGAGTCAGAGCGCCGCGAAGCGGCGCTCTGGCTCGGGGTTCCTTTTTTTCAGAGTTTACCTAGCCCTGAGGTAACGTGGCACACGGGTCCGAGTCAGAGCGCCGCGAAGCGGCGCTCTGGCTCGGGGTTCCTTTTTTTCAGAGTTTACCTAGCCCTGAGGTAACGTGGCACACGGGTCCAAGTCAGAGCGCCGCGAAGCGGCGCTCTGGCTCGGGGTTCCTTTTTTTCAGAGTTTACCTAGCCCTGAGGTAACGTGGCACACGGGTCCGAGTCAGAGCGCCGCGAAGCGGCGCTCTGGCTCGGGGTTCCTTTTTTTCAGAGTTTACCTAGCCCTGAGGTAACGTGGCACACGGGTCCAAGTCAGAGCGCCGCGAAGCGGTGCTCTGGCTCGGGGTTCCTTTTTTCAGAGTTTACCTAGCCCTGAGGTAACGTGGCACACGGGTCCAAGTCAGAGCGCCGCGAAGCGGTGCTCTGGCTCGGGGTTCTTTTTTTTCAGAGTTTACCTAGCCCTGAGGTAACGTGGCACACGGGTCCAAGTCAGAGCGCCGCGAAGCGGTGCTCTGGCTCGGGGTTCCTTTTTTTCAGAGTTTACCTAGCCCTGAGGTAACGTGGCACACGGGTCCAAGTCAGAGCGCCGCGAAGCGGTGCTCTGGCTCGGGGTTCCTTTTTTTCAGAGTTTACCTAGCCCTGAGGTAACGTGGCACACGGGTCCGAGTCAGAGCGCCGCGAAGCGGCGCTCTGGCTCGGGGTTCCTTTTTTTCAGAGTTTACCTAGCCCTGAGGTAACGTGGCACACGGGTCCGAGTCAGAGCGCCGCGAAGCGGCGCTCTGGCTCGGTAATGAAAAAAATAGAATTGCTCCATGTCACGCGCTCCGGGCCTTTATGAAAGGCAAGCAAGGGTATAGTGTGTCCCGCCACATGAACTCGCAGTTGTGCAATTCATTGAGTCTGCATTGCTGGCGTATCGTTTAGCCGCTCCGCCATACTAATGGGCTATGACCTTCGTCTTTGCTGCAATAGCTCTGCAGCTAGATGACGATTCTATTAGGCCGTCAAGTATGAAATGTCCGATTTTATAAGCTGTCAGTTTGACAGTCTCTATCTTTGAGGATTTACTAGATCTCTTTTCTTTATTTTCATTATGAAGGTACATCAGCTTCCTTTCAAAATCATTTCCTGAAGTTTCGACCAGTTTTCGAATTGTTGTTTGAAAGCAATCTTTGTAGAACTACTCAAAGAAGAAAAATCGTGTCGCTTTGGAACATAGGTTCCATTTTCCAGCCATTAGAGCTGGGAAGGCTGGGAAACATCAGAGTAGTATTAAGGGAAATTTGGCTAGTAAATGCACTGAAGCTCAGGTGACATGAAGCTCTAAAGTGAGTCTTATGATGAACCTGGATATCGATGAGCTGGAAGCCGTAGCCGAAGCGGTTAAGAGTCAAACTAGGTCAGCTTAAGCAGCAAGGTGTGACCTTTATAATCCAATAATATTTTGATACCATGGCAATACGACCTTTAAAAGTGGTTCGGTAAACGAATTTTTCCGAGTGTGCCCCTCAAAAATGGGTGCCAATTTTTGACCATGGCCCGTAGTAAAGTGTTCAGTGAGGTCATCGCACATCACTGGGTGATGATCGCACTTCGCGTTGGAGAGGAGTATGGTGACCATCGCCATGATGAATCGGACAGGCCGTGCATGAAAAAATGATCAAATGTACGTGTCTCACATATTCCCTCATCATTCCGGAGCTGTTTCAGCGTGTGAGACAGTTAAGAACCATTGTGAGTAATAAACTAGAACGAGTACGACTTGTCAGAAGCACCAGAAGCACCTCTGCGCTTCTGACAAGTCGTACACATTCAAGCTTGTTCTGTGCTGTGAGGCGAAAATCAACATGCCTGAGCCCGTAGTCTCAGATACAGTCTGTGCAACTCGCGCACCTGATCATACGTACCTTCACACCATCACCATACTCCAAGTGAGATGCTCGGAGTACTTCTCTCGGCGTCTCTTCGCCTCGCACACTATCTAGTCGCCAATCGATGGCGATCATCGCCCTCCAGGGCGATGAGATCAGCGCCCCGCTCATACGTGCTCGCAGCACCGCCACGGATGGTGTCTCCCATCCCTCAGTGTTGGAAGGTCGTCGCGCGTGTGATCATCGCCCCAAGTGTGGCGAAGAGTTGTTCAGGCAGCTGATCTCACCGCCATGACACTTTACTACGGGCCCATTTTTCACAAATCCACGCTGCTTAAAGGCAGGGGGCCACCTCGTTCTGCCTGTTGGATTTACCACTAGTCCTAGACCTTCTCATCATGTTGATCCCCGGGATGTACGTCAACAGGCACAGAAGCGACGAAATACCCATTTTTGAAAGGCACGAACTGGGTAAAAATTTGTAGCCCGGAGGCGGATCGCTCCAAGCTGTGCTGGCTGCCTGCCACGGCTGCCGCGTTGGTCAACGAGTCTTGGCGTGTTCAATCGATAAGATCAACGGCTTCACATGTCAACTCGGGTTGGCAAATTGTTACAGACCCCGTCCTGGAAGGAGGGTTCATAGACCATTCTGAGACAATTTATGTATACCATTGGAACCACCGCGCCGAGTAGATGCAGAATCTGCCTAGTGCGAAACCGGGCTTACGACCGCCTCTGCGAAACAGCAAACTGTGTAATTTGTTGTTCGGGCAGGGAAGGAGACTGTGCTGCCTCGGGAGTAATTTACCTTATAACTTGTAGTACTTGTGGGGAGCAGTATATTGGGGAAACTGGGCGCCCATTGTTTGTCCGTATTAAAGAACATCTAGAGGGTCTCAATAAATCCAAACTTTCCACGCCACTAGGAACGCACCGTGTATTACGTCACAACAACGCTCTGTTTGAGGTAAAGGTCACGATCTTGTCGCGGGAACCCGAAATTCTGGCTCGCAAAACATTGGAAGCATTTTGGATTACTTCCAAAAACCCAAAAATGAACAGAAAGGAGGAGTGCATTGCTATAACAAACGAGCTCGCGCTGTACCAGAACCTATGCGGGTTTTGACCTACGTTGGCGGGTCTGTAAGGCACTTAAATACCTTAAGCGGCGCACTTTTATCACTAGGTGGTCCGTTATTCCATCGGCATTGCGGCTGTCAAGGTGAGCATCACGGTTGCCTTCTCCTCTGGTATTGTTCTGGTCCTATCCCGCTTGTTGGATTAGGTCCTGTTGATGTGATGAGGTGTTTGAGGGGTAAATCATACTTGTCTTTGACTTTTCCAGGCTCTGACGAAGGCGACTGCGCCGAAACGTTAGCCGTTCAATAAAAAGATCAATACAAATCTTGGCCTCTGCTCAAAAGACCACAAAACTCGGACTGACTATGCCAAGGTTCAGAGAAAGTCGAACCTTTATTCTGCTACGGAATGTACCAGCAAACTGCATCCGACTTGTGCGAGAAGTTCTTTCCATGAGGCAAAAGATAGTCTCGGAAAGACAAGCCATCCACTTTCTCCGACGGTGCCTACACTGCCACGTCATACCAAACTTCATCTCGAAGAAACGTTTGAGTGAAACGTGTGGACTCCCCAAAGAATCCCGGCAAATGCAAGAGATCGAGCGACGCATTCTACGAACAGCACTGAAGACGAAGAACGACCATATGTATTCAATGATCTCAAAGTGTGCTCACAAAGAACAATGTTGTCAACGTCTTCTGCCGGATCACCTTTGGAGGAGAATTGTGGGTGAGTCAAAGAACATCTGTGATCTTATCCGCTCTAATGCCAAATCCAAACTCCAGGAAAAGTTCAATAGGTTGGTGGGTCTGAAACAGGATCAGAGATCGGAGATACCAGTATGCATCACCTCTAGCAGCCCTGACCACCACCAAAGTAATGCCGCCTCTTCAGTTGTGCTCACAGGACCCCGAGTCTCTGTTATTGGCAATGCATCCATTTCTGATGACGCGCTTTCTGTTTTGGATCTAGGCCCATGTTTCGCACCTGCTCAATCAATAGGGCCTATGGTCGCGCGAAAGATCGTGAGCAACCTTCACTTCGTACATGACCGCCTCAGATATAGAGCAAAGCGCGAACAGCAAGAACAATGTGGGCAAAACGTCGCGGAACCAACTTTACCTGCTATACCTTTTCCCTCATCGTTCTTCAGACCCCAAGAACCCAATGCTACGGTGGATACAAAGTTCAGATTGTTTGCTACATCGGTTTTTGCCATTTTGCAGCGTCATGCCCAAAAACGTCAATTAAACAATCTCACACCTACGCAAAGGCGCGGCCTGAAGGAACTACGTGATCTTTCATCTCTTGGGGAGATCAGAGTTTCGGTCAGCGACAAGGGAGGGGATTTCGTGGTGATACCACGTGAATTGGACGTGAACATAACTAAAGCCCACCTGGAGGATGACACGTTGTACCGCCCATCCTCGGCCAAGGAATTTACTAAACAATACCGGCGCCTTAATAAAGTGTGGATTGAGATAGGGAAAACAGCAGGGGTTTCTAAAACAACTATTGCTCGCCTTAAGCACGACCACCCCACCTGCCCTGTTCTTTACGTCCTAATAAAAACCCATAAACTGACCGGTGCTACCTTTACCTCCGGGGACCCGCGAAACTTCAAAGTTAGGCCTATAATAAGTAGCGTTGGAGGTCCTACCGACAAAATATCTTGGTTGCTCAGCATAATAATCACACAGTTGCTAAAACATGTTCCAGCGCATCTTTCCAACACCAACATGTTCTTAGAGCACCTGCGCAATGCACGTTTCGAACGAGAGTGCGTGATGGAGTCATTCGATGTCACCTCTCTATACACCAATGTTTCCAATAGCGCCGCGTTGCAAGCAGTATTCGAGCTTCTTACAGAACATCAAGGGTCGGTTAACATGTTTGGGTTTTCAGTTGGGCAGGTCATGACACTTGTCAGTGAGTGCTTAAACTGCAACGTTTTTCGCTGGGCTGGACAATACTACCGACAGGTTAGAGGGTTAGCTATGGGGCAAAGACTAGCACCCTCCTTAGCCATAGCATTCATGTCCAAGGTGGAGAGCCCTGTGTTAGAGCGCAAACCTACCCTTTACTGTCGCTACATAGACGATTGCTGCGTTGTATGTCCTACTCAGGCAGAGATGGACACATGCTTCAATCTTCTAAACCAGCAATCACAGTATGTTAAGTTCACCAGGGAAAAACCCACAGAAAACTGGCTGCCTTTCTTAAATGTACAGGTGTATTTGTCCAAAGGGGAGTGGAAAACTAAATGGTATCGCAAGCCCAGTAACAAAAACATCTTGGTTCATTACCGTTCTGCGCACCCCTGGAAAACTAAGAAAGCCATCATAACCAACATGTTTAGGACAGCTCAAAATGCAGCATCAGATGTACAAGAACGTATGGTTTCAGTTAACCTGGCCCGGCAGGTTGCGCAATCCAATGGTTACCCTTGCAGCACTTACCCACAGCGCCATCATCGACTCGCGCAGCGAGAGCCTTTGCATAGGGATGACAGCGCCAAGGTCCCCTTTTGCCTCCCGTTCATCACAGATGAGATGAGCAACGAGGTGCGCACATGCTTACGCAGGGTGGGACTTCAAGACTCTGTTCGAGTTGTAGATATCCCACCCAGAACCCTCAAAGAGCGCCTAGTGCGAAACCGGGCTTACGACCGCCTCTGCGAAACAGTAAACTGTGTAATTTGTTGTTCGGGCAGGGAAGGAGACTGTGCTGCCTCGGGAGTAATTTACCTTATAACTTGTAGTACTTGTGGGGAGCAGTATATTGGGGAAACTGGGCGCCCATTGTTTGTCCGTATTAAAGAACATCTAGAGGGTCTCAATAAATCCAAACTTTCCACGCCACTAGGAACGCACCGTGTATTACGTCACAACAACGCTCTGTTTGAGGTAAAGGTCACGATCTTGTCGCGGGAACCCGAAATTCTGGCTCGCAAAACATTGGAAGCATTTTGGATTACTTCCAAAAACCCAAAAATGAACAGAAAGGAGGAGTGCATTGCTATAACAAACGAGCTCGCGCTGTACCAGAACCTATGCGGGTTTTGACCTACGTTGGCGGGTCTGTAAGGCACTTAAATACCTTAAGCGGCGCACTTTTATCACTAGGTGGTCCGTTATTCCATCGGCATTGCGGCTGTCAAGGTGAGCATCACGGTTACCTTCTCCTCTGGTATTGTTCTGGTCCTATCCCGCTTGTTGGATTAGGTCCTGTTGATGTGATGAGGTGTTTGAGGGGTAAATCATACTTGTCTTTGACTTTTCCAGGCTCTGACGAAGGCGACTGCGCCGAAACGTTAGCCGTTCAATAAAAAGATCAATACAAATCTTGGCCTCTGCTCAAAAGACCACAAAACTCGGACTGACTATGCCAAGGTTCAGAGAAAGTCGAACCTTTAATCTGCTGTTAGCTGAACTACGAAGATGAGGTGGACCCCTGCCTTTAAGCCAGAGCAGCAGGGGTGAGGACCCACCTGCCACTCACTGTACTGGGCAAGCCTTGCTCTATTAGACCACAACTCCTTTCAGCAACTAGCTCACTTCTTGCTGGAGAAAACGTTCAATTTTCAACATGATGTTGAAAACGCTCTTCGCCGCTTGATTGCTACTAGCTTTCCACATTTCCATGCTGTTGGCGCAATCAAGCTGCAGTTAAAATGCCAAGGCTGTGGGGATAGTATAGGAGCATATTCGGATATCTTATACTGCATCTTGCTTTGGAAACAAAACTCGAAATCTTCTTATCCAAAATCGGACATTTCATACTTGACGACCTAAGTTATGTCATACTCAAAACAGTGACTCACCAACAGGGATGAGCGTAACAAAAATTCCAATTTTCGTAAATCGTAAATTTTCCAAAACCGCCTTAAATCGTAAATCGTAACTGAGAGTCCGAGTACCATTACAAGAGTCAGATAATTTCAACTCGTTTCACAACCAAGTCATTCTCAAAATGATCTGGAGTATGTATCTACTGCAGAATTGATCACTGAACTTCGCCATCTTATTACTAGAGTGATAACATTGTGATGAATGGACAACTTTTTTCTCGATATTTTAAGCGTGCTGTCCACTTCTAGAGTATTATTTATCGCCCTATTGGAGGAAATTCTTTTCATGCTGGTCGGTGTTTCTGAAATAAACGTAAACGTGGTCGATGGTTCTATGTGTTTCCGTGCGAACCAAGCCATCCACTCCGTGGGGTAGGTGAATTGTTACCAAAGGGATTTGAAAGGATAAGGCGCTGACTCGGTATCCAGTGCTCCCAGCAAGTCACTGCTTAGGGCGCATGCGCATTCAATACCTCTACGATTATCAATAAAGAAGAATGCGTGCTGCATCTCTGAAAGAACTACGTACTTTATCAAATTGTTTATGGTCACTACTAATTGGTTCGTGAGAGCTCGACCAAGAAGAAAACCTTTTCGCATACGACATCACACCGCAGTTGAAGTCAGAAAAACAGGGCAAAACCTTTCGCCGAAGGGAACAAGTTTGTCCCCTTACGGAAACAGGAAAACAGAGCTGGAAATGCGGTGTTCTTGTCGCACTTCATCCAGACCTTTGCGCCCCACTGTTCCAACAGATCTTCTCTACGGACGCGATAATGAAATTGCTATATGCCGCCTTCTTCGAATAATAGAAACTATGTACAAGTAAAACAAACATTTCACTCTTAGCTTAGCTGCAAAATGCAAACACAGAGAAATCATGTATATTTACCCCCAAGCACAAACGCTATGACGAGATCCGTTTCTTGTAGTTATTTACGAATTTGTTACGGAATTTGGGCTATTTTTCGTAAATCGTAAATAGTAAAAGATGGCCAAAAATGGCCATAAATCGTAAAATCGAGAATCGTAATTACGCATATCCCTGCTCACCAACAACCACGGAAGAGTGGTAAGCAGAATGAAGATTTTGAAAGGCGACACTCAGAACTAGAATGTTACAAAGACTTCGCAATATCGGAATCACCGAACGTCCTAAATTTGGGAGCACCTAGTGTCCAACACATGTGCCCAAAGAATTGGAACTAGTGTGAACCACCCATTTTTAAGTTTATTGGTGTTTATTTAGAGCACCGAAATCTCCACAAAATTCAAACTAGGTATCTCAACAATTATTCACAAGTGACGGGAAAAGAAATCTTCACCTGGGGTGGGTAGGAGGGAGAGGAGGGTGCATTGGAAAAACTAGGGTTTTCAAAACACGAGCACCCTAATGGCCCAATTTCTTCAACACTAAATAATTAAACATATCAGTAAAAGGCAAAAAAAAGTTAACGAAAAACTGAACTATTACTAAAGAATTGTGAATGTAAACAACTGGCTAAAATTTTTTCGAATAACTTATAAGGTACGTATTTTCACTAATTTGGCCACCCAGTCCCAAAGGAAAGGCCCCCCCCCCGCCCCTTCCCACCTTCTTCTGGCTCCGTCTCTATGTATGTACTAACAGCGATTACGTGGAAGACAACGTATTTATCCTAGTGGAATTCGTGAGTTTTGCCTCTGAACGACACTTTGAAGTGGAGGTATCTTGACGTACCATTAATCAGGAACCAGGCGCATAGCATCCATTATGAACCTCGTTGTTATTTTGAGTTCCTCCCCTGCGACACCAGAAAAGAAACAGTTTTTATGAGGGAAATTCAAGCCAGTGATGGATTAACAAATATGTTCCAACGAATTTGAAGACATGTACATTTCAAAGCCTGTAAACGTATCACATTCAGGATTCGCCGCTTCGTGGCTATTTGTTACGACGGCTGCTGTCGTCGGGACTTTTTCCGTCGTCGGCATTGTCTCGTTTCTTCAAGAAATTGTCCAGCTGTTGCCTCACCTATAATGAAGTGTCTGACGTCTGTTGAATACAAGGTTTGAACAGAAAAGTGGGGAGAAGAATGAGGTACCTTGCTTACTAGAAAAGCTGCTGCGAAGAAATACTATTTGAGAGGAAGAAAAGGTGTATAGCCACCATCCCAACTTTTTGTATATTACTTACTTTCTTTTGTTGAGACTCCCGCTCAAGGGATCCTTGTTCCTTGGCGTACGACGACAACTTGCAAGAGAACGCAAATTGGAACTTCCTTCTTCTTTCCTTCTTTTTTCTCTTAGATCTGAGTTTATCAAGAGTACACGTACATTTTCTTGCACCCACATTATATTTTATATTTTACCAAGCGAGAACCACATGTTTGCTGCACGTGTTTCATTAAAATCTTATTTCTGCTAACAATGCACTTATGGAAAGCTGTCAACAGAGTACGTCTAAATGGTAAGGAATGGTAAGGAAACAACAGAACGAAAGAAAACGCAAAAGACAATGAGCGCCCTCTGGTCGAACACTATGTCAACGTTGTGAAGCTGTGATGTGATGTGTCCTTGAACTAATCCTACAATGACATTTTGGCTATGTAAAAGTGTAACGAGCATTATAGTGAAAGTGAATGGGCTGCGAGGACCGCCGACATGAACATTCCTATAAATAAGCAATATGGCTCCAAAAGAATTTCACCTCCCGACACTTTCTTCCGTGAGCAAATGAGAAATGCTGTTAAGAAGAAATAAATGCTACATGACAGATCTTCTGGTCCCGTATTCATGAACGTGCAAGGTTGAGGCCTACCCGTTCTTCTGAAGTGGACGAGTCCTTAAGGTGAAACTGTATATATCATGTGAGAGCGACTCATCTCTATCAGTAATGACGGGCGCTGGCACAGATAGAAAGACATGCCACGTTTGGATGGGAAACTCCTCTACTCTGGGTGAGCGGGAACCTCAGGACCTTCCTGGTGACGTTCATAATTAAAGGCACTGAGGAAATGCTCTTGTTCAAGATAGGTGACTGTTATTACTGAAACAGATAACAGGGGTCATATTCCTCAATTTCAATCCAATTTATTTCACATGAACGGTCTCATCAGAGTTATTGATGCAGTAGTGTAGCATAGTGATAGGAAAGAGGGGGAAGGAGGGGGGCGGGGGTGGGGGGGGGGATAGAAACTCTTCTATTATACAACTGGTTCATCCAATGATTTCGGTTATTTCAGATTGGTGCAGAAAAAAGAGCGGTTTTTCAAACATATAGTTTTGTTTTCACAAAATATGACATCTGGATATGGAAGCATCCTGACGTAGAAAGGAGGCTCATTTGTCCAGTAGGTAGGTATATATGTATAAAAAATAACCATTGCGCTTACCAGTCGTTAAATAATAAGAAGTGTCCAGTCCAGATATTTCTTCTTGAATTTCCTAAACTCCAAGGATTTTTCAAATAATACTACGAGCGGCGCAGTCCAAAACAACGCCTTCGTATTCGGAGAGGACGTCAACATGCAATTCACTTGTGAGCCCTGCTGTAATGACTTCACTGCTGGTAAAACAATGATGCATTCTTTTCAAAACACTTCCTTTCTAACGTTTAGGATGCCTCTTGTTTGATCCTTGCCAAGCTGCTCTCAGAAGCAACTTCCTCAGCAGTAACTATTACTGTTATTTGTTAGGAAACGCTACGAACAAAATAAAGCACTCATGATAATTGAAGGAATATTTTCTCCACGATGTCAAAATCTGCTTCCGAGATAAATTTAGACAACTTTGCGGGGGAGTGGATCGGCAGTCATCATATTCTGGAGAAAACTTATTGTGTGGGTATATAAACGGTGGCCTCTTTATTATTCGCTTCGCAGCTCACGACTCGTGGGTGCACAGGGCAGAGACCTGAACATGTGATAAGCGATGGTCTCTGGTGATCAAGGAGATTTTATGGTTCACCGAAGTTGCAGCTCACTAAAGTTGTGGAAGAAAATGAAGTCAACACAAAAATTGTCATTTCTTTTGGATAAGACTAGAAAATATCTCATTAACCACACCTCGATGGGATTTGGTTGAAAGACTGCTTCCACAACGATCTACGGGATGTCAAAACGTTTGGAGAGCGCGGCTCTGAATTTCAAAAAAGAACTTGCATGGTGAGCGTGGCGCACATGTTATTACCGCACCTCGTTGAACATTCACTTGGTCATTCACTGAAATGAGCACGGCATGCTACTGGGCCACTGGCAAAGTGAGATTTGGAGTGTTACTGTATATAATTTCAACTATAGACATGGAAGCAGGATTAATCCGCTGAAGGTGGGGCTGTTTGGGTGAACCAGCCGTCCCGGTAGCAGACTTATCTGAGTAATGACCATCGTACGCTATTACCGAGAACCCTCTTTCGCACCGGCTCCGTTTCTGGTTGAACAGGTGCCACCAAGATGCTGTAGTTTGCGTGGGGCTAAACAGGTGCCACCAAGATGCTGTAGCTTGCGTGGGAGACTCTTGTGACTGCACAATTAGCGACAGTGATTTTTCCGTACGACAGAAATTTTCACACACCATTGGTTTTTTTCTGTTTGAAAACGTTGCCGCAGCTTTCGTTTTCGTGTTACTGCATGTGCTCGTAAAAACTTGTGAGCATATGAGGGGGCAAATTTTTGTTGTTGTGAAACTTCTAGGCCTTGTATAATAAATTTCTAAGGACTTTTCTGGAAATTTTCCGTTTCTACAGCATTCCTCAAAACTGTGGCTATTCTAGGAGTGTTAAGTATTTTCAGACCATGGAAATGACTCCCTATACAGATATGACGAGAAGCCATCACAACAAAGACTACACAGTGCCGTGTAGAGCAGCCAACAACAACAAAAGGTCACCACAACGTACTTTTTCAGCTTCAGCCCTCGCGACCGCTGCCTCTGACGCTGCCATTTGCAGCTGCATCTTCAGATCGGAGAGCTGCTGAATCTTCTCCATTTGTTGTTGGTGATATCGCTGAAATGTGTTGACATCATCACCAGCAGAACAAACTGGTAATCATGGTGGAACAACTTCAATTGTGAAAGAAAGCATCACCTCCGACATCGCTTGTGTGGGAATAGAACTGGAACAGGCCTTAGGCTACAAGCAAAGACGACTGGTTAGCCTATCAATAGTCTGTTACACATGCGATAAGTTGATGAAAAAACAAAGTTCCGTTGTGCGTTTTGCTAGAGGGCACGTTCGTCGCTCGATCGATCCAGCGATCAGCTGTGAGGTGCGGATCTTCTTCGTTGCGGTTGGTAGGAATATGCTCTTTTCTCTGGGCCTACGTGGCGTCAATCGTTTTCTGGCCACGTAGTTTAGTAATTTTGTGGGATTGCTTGCGAGGATTTGTTCCACTATATTCGATTTCAAATAGACGTTATCACCACTGACGTGCAGATAAGGCAGAGAGAAGCGGAAGTCAAAAGTTCAGCCGCTAATGTTTTGTGGACTAGAGTTAGGACCGAATAACGGTTACTATTGCTATCACATTCATCCTCATCATATTGCAGTTTGAGGACCTTTTCCTTCAGTGGTGGATATGCCGGATATGCCTAGAATCGATCATTTGATTTCGAATAGATCGAACATTCAAGTGCTGAAACAAGAGGACAACGCAGCTCTGGAGAAAATACCTGAAGTCGTAGGGTTTTCCCTCCCTCGGACATTTTGAAATTTCCTCGAACACCTTGAAGTATGCAGCGGACCAGCAGCAGGACTCCGTCAGCTGTGCTCCAAATATCTGCATAGAATGACTCCATTCGATGGTGAGGTATGGTTTAGTACGCTAACAGTTGTTTACCCTGCCAGGTCTTTAGTGTGAAATGAAAGACAGACTTGAAGTTTCTCCATTTCAGAACTAAACTAGTCGTTCTATCTAGAAGATCGTTGTTCCGAATAAATTTGGAAACAATTCGGGCTTCACTTTACTTGCAGGCTTTCGGTAGAAAAATATCTCCGTCTGGTCTGGGAAAACATTTTTTGGCTCCTTCCGCTCCAAAAATAAGAATTTGGCAAAAATGTGGAACTCATTAGAAATAGATAGGTGGATTGCTCTTGCTATGGAATGGGCTGAATGATATACAAAGACTGGTTATGATTGCTCACGAGAGTTGGCCAGATCTCATTACCTGAGAATTAATTACAAGCGTTTTGTTGAACAACAATGTAATAGAGCAGCAAGTAAGAGACTGCCCCTTACCTCCGTTAAAGTCGGCGGATATACAGAAGGGCATGTTATTCTCTCAAGAATGTTGTCGTCCACACCAGAAACAGCAATGTAGACACGCGAAAATGCACGATGATGGAAAAAAGGGTATGACTACTGTACAGGCACAAACAATGGTGGCCTTTCTTGGCGCACTTCTCGAAAGCTATCGCAGAATTGCACAAGGTGTAATGATGCGGATTATTGGAACAGTAAGCGCACGGCATTATTGTTCTGCAGACGTTCGTGTGACGCTTCAGACATTTGTGCCCGTATTAAATTGTCATGGCGGTGAGATGAACTCCAAAACTCACCACCAGGCTTTAGGCGATGATTGCATGCCAGCTCACATCCATGGGGTTTACGATAGCAGATCATCGTCAGCCACGTCACTGCTAGAGCACGCATGTGGCAACAGAGGAGGTCATCGCCCTGTTAGGAGCTGTTCGCTATCTCATACAGTGGAAATAGTGGGAGAAGCTAGTGGACGCAGAGTGAGACGCTCGGGGTAGCTAATTCTGCGTCTACTCACCTCTCGCACTATTTCCATTGCATGAGAGGGCGATCAGCTCCTAACACAGCGATGATCTCCTCTGTTGCCACATGCGTGCTCTAGCAGTGACATGGATGTCAGTGATCTGCTACCCTACACACCGTGGCCGTGAGCCAGCGCGCAATCATCGCCTAAATCCTGGTGGTGAGTTTTGGTGTTCATCTCACAGCCATGACACTTTACAACAGGCCTTGGACACGATTGCACAACTACTGCTGTTCGTGCAGATCCTAACACATTTCTACAGCTGTCGCTATAACCAACACGGTCACAAAATAGCAGTAACGGACTATCTCATGCGGTGAGTGAAGATGGTTATCATACATGGTAACATGACGTGTACGAGGAAAGAATTTGTGAGCATTTGAATTGGTAGACTCATTCGTCCCTTCTTCCACTTGACTCCGGTATTTCCATACAATTTTCCTCGACATGAGCATCGTCACCAGCCATGACGTTGCCACCATTTGATACCGGAACTTCTGAACCGTTTTTTTCATCACTTCGACGGGAAGCCAGCGAATACACCGCCTTTCGCAGCTCTTGAATCACCACTTCGAGGATAGGGATTCGTGCGCTATTCTCCTCCAACACTCCTCGAATGCCCTTTTTGTCTTAAACAAAAATTTCCGTTTCATTCGCTGTTTTGCATTATTCAGGCCAAGCGAATAATTGCACGCTCGAGTTGCTAGCTGGGTCAAATGCGGTACTGCGAAATCAGGCTCTGCTCTATTATGTCTCCACGTAGATGGCTGTAGAAACCTGAGAATTCCCACTTTCCAAGGAAATGACATGAATATGTGATGGCCATGGCGACACGTATACTGAAATTCAGTAATGTTGCGTATTGGACGTCTTCCTAATTCCAACCTGAGAGCGTTGCTACTGTAAGGGTTTCTGTTAGAGCTTCTAGAGTAAAATCCTATTCTCCCCATCGATATAGGATGCTGAAGGATGAAACCCTTTGATTGCAGGAGGCGTGGCCAGCTGTACCATATAAGCGCGCACCGAACATATGAATGTCCTGCTTCCCAACCTTTCCCGCAGTGATAGCACATATAATAGGGAAAGTGGGTACGGTTTTTGATCCACCTGAAATAAATGGAAAAAAGGAGATTGTACGCATGAAAAAACTCTTTGAAAAGGATTGGTTCTTAACGAAGAAAGAAGCAGCGGAAAAAGCCGCATTTATTATGCACCCAACCTAATAGTAATTAAACCTTGTTATGGAATGTAACACCCTTTGGGTTTCAAATGTGCTCCAACGCAAATGCAAAGCCCTCTTGACCAAAAATCAGAAATTCTTATTTCGCCTGTCCTAATCTGTAATCTCATGTAGTCTTCTTTATTCCTTTCCTTCTTCTCCTCATATTCTTTTCGCTACTTCTACTATTCCTATCTATCCTTTATTCAGAGATATTTATCTATTCAGAGACCTGTCTGCCAGTCCACGACAAAGACCAGTGGAGTAGGAGAGATGCAGGGAGCAAAAAAAAGGTTCTGATTTGATGAAAATCAAGGCTTTCATTGAACAACAAGGAAACAGGATTCGTTGGAGTTAGCTGAGCTATAAAAAAGGGTTATTATCTGACAGTGTCAGACCAGGTGTAAGAATAACTGAACACTTTTTTTTTCGCACAAAACGTGATGCAATGAAAAATGCGCAATAGATAGCACCGAAATGTCCACACTTCTTAAACAAAAATTTCCGTTTCATTCGCTGTTTTGCAATTATTCAGGCCAAGCGAATAATTGCACGCTCGAGTTGCTAGCTGGGTAAAATGCGGTACTGCGAAATCAGGCTCTGCTCTATTATGTCTCCACGTAGATGGCTGTAGAAACCTGAGAATTCCCACTTTCCAAGGAAATGACATGAATATGTGATGACCATGGCGACACGTATACTGAAATTCAGTAATGTTGCGTATTGGACGTCTTCCTAGTTCCAACCTGAGAGCGTTGCTACTGTAAGGGTTTCTGTTAGAGCTTCTAGAGTAAAATCCTATTCTCCCCATCGATATAGGATGCTGAACGATGAAACCCTCTGATTGCAGGAGGCGTGGCCAGCTGTACCATATAAGCGCGCACCGAACGGCTCCAGCATTCAACTCCGACCGAGGCCTTCGAGAGCCATCCTGCAGCCCCTCACCGCGCCCTCTGGGCTCTGTCCGCTTCCAGGCCTGATGGCCATCCACGATGCACCGACGCTGCCGATGACCTCTAATCCTCCCGACAGTAGATATCCAACTGTGTGTATTCGTGATGCCATTAGGATAAACTGTATTCGTACTTGGTGTTCAGTCGCATTCTATAGTACAATGGGCACTTAGCCCCAATCGTACTGGTAGCAGCGAGTCTTTCCTCTGGAGCGGTGAGTACTCTTTTTCATACCTTTTGAAAATGTTTTGTTTCACGGCTCTGATGAGCAAATCCAAGCCATATGAGTAGCGCGCAACTCTTTGTTTTGGCATAAGGTCATCGTTTGCAAATCTTGCAAAACTGCAGAATTGCTCCAGTCTCGCACTTTCGCTTGCTTCTCCTCTGTCTGCAAATTTGAAATTTTAAATCGGATGAACTCTTGTTTTCCTGAAAGCCTCCTAAAAGTGCAGCTTGAAGCCTTTTTTCTGCGAATGATGAACTTTTGATTTCAAGCGGCTTTCTTCAGATCTGTTCATGAACGATGAATCACCCTATTTGAATTTCCGAACTTCGAGCGTCTGGCAGCTCTTTCTTTCTTTATTGACAGATGTTTACAGCGCATGCGCAACCATGCGCTCCTTCTTTCTTTGCCATGGCTGTATTCAGAAAACCCAAAAACAGTCTTGCTTCGTATCGAAGCTCTTTGTTCCCCGGGGACCTGATGGTCAAAGATGAGATACCACGTGGTTATAGCTCCAAGCAGATGATGTTTAGTGACGAGATGAAGAGTTCCGCAGTTTTGAGATGTAGCTTTGGCCGGCCACAAGCACAAGGTGCTTGAGTAGTTTTTAGTTGTTTTGTTGTGATGAGTGAATTGAAGCGGAACTATAGAAGAGGATCCCAGTGAAGTTGAAGCACAGTGAGTGAGCGCTATTAGTGAAGACGCGTTATCTAGGTATGAAGTCACTTCTGTGAAGTGTGTGATGCTAGTGAGAGCACTTTAATCGACCTGTTGGTCAGAAGCAAGACACATTTTCCCAATGTTTCGGATCGTGGCCGTTTATTCAAAGGCAACTATTGTCACAGCAAAGAGCTTATATACTATTTGCAACACGAAGAACAACCAGAACTATCGTCATGGTTGAGACGTAGTGCATGATGAAGGAAGAGACGAAGAAAGCAAAGCAATACATGTGGTGGCTCACTAAAAACATTTTCCGCAATAAGCGCTTTATGAAAAATATGACTAAACGAAGAAGCATTTCATATGCAGTTATATGCGGTGATTAATCGAAGAGAAATTCCGTATGTACGCAGTTACATACACTCCCGAGGGCGACAATGTTAAAGTAGTTTTCTTTCGTGGACACCTTCAGATATGAGGATGTGAGAGCGTGGTGTTACAATAATGACCAGAATTCCGATAAAAGCTACAATGAACATAATACTCATACCGAAGAAATTTTTGATCGATGACACAATTGTTTTCACAATGCCGAATGCTTTCGCCGCCGCTGTACGGATTGCAGAAACATCTCTCGTTGTTTCGATGATGAGTTCTTCATTTCGATTGTCTAGCCCGAAGAGTCCGTCACTCACGAAATTTAATTTTCCTGTTATGTTGACGTTTGTCGTCCCTCCCGGGCAGGCCGCTTTGCAAGTCATCTCTATGTGCGACTTATCGAAGTTGAATGTGACTTTGTTGACGTGTCCGACCTTGGTGCAGCGGACGATCTGTGTCTGTTGGTTACAATCTAATGACGCAGTGGTTTCTTCATCCGTGCTCGTGCATACCACTGTTGCTTCTGCTCCCGTCGTGCAACTATAGCAACCTGTGAGTTCTGTTGTTTCGATTTCGCACGAGCTATTATGTTGGCGAGATTTTATTTTCAAATCTTCTGCAACCATATGTAGCTGTATTGCAGAGCCCACTTGCGTTTTCGCCAGTATTTTGTTTTCGTGTTCATAGATCATGAAATTCTTTGCTATCTGTGGCAGTGGGTTTGGTTCCAAGTAGTTCTTCACAGTGCCATCGCTGCATGAGCAGGTTGCTTTCTGATGGCCGGTGGTGCAAGTGCATACTTTGTTGCTGATTTCGGCTCGGAAATCTTGCACTTCGTTGTCGTCCAGCTTCTCCAGCTGTAGAGAATCCTGTTGTAAACCATAGTCTTCAAAGATTACCTTGACATTGGCTATATTGCGGGAAAGGTTCCTTCTTGCGACTCCGATTTGCCGTCTTATCTTCGCAGAGTCCATGGTACCTCCGTGGTCGCCAGCTGTTTCGGATCGTGGCCGTTTATTCAAAGGCAACTATTGTCACAGCAAAGAGCTTATATACTATTTGCAACACGAAGAACAACCAGAACTATGGTCATGGTTGAGACGTAGTGCATGATGAAGGAAGAGACGAAGAAAGCAAAGCAATACATGTGGTGGCTCACTAAAAACATTTTCCGCAATAAGCGCTTTATGAAAAATATGACTAAACGAAGAAGCATTTCATATGCAGTTATATGCGGTGATTAATCGAAGAGAAATTCCGTATGTACGCAGTTACATACACCCAACATGAGCAAGAGGTGAATATTCTTTGCTAAGTCCTATGATTTTTTTTTCGTTCAAAGAATGATTTTCCCATGAATTTATTGTTTTGTTTTTCCAACACATAACGATCAGGTCTATGTTTTGAATTGTTAACTAGACATGCTTGCAATTTTCGAATTCTTCGCTAACGCGGCAGAAAACTTTCTCACCAGATTAGATCTGTTCATCTCGCGCCAGCCCCAGATGGCATTACTGACCGCATCCATCTGTCATTCCGATCTGACGTTCGAACATCATCCACATCTTATTTAATGCCAAGATCTGGCCTTCAGCATTCATATATCTTGCGCAACGACCAGTTGTTACCAGGCACTGTATAGCGTCCGACCCCGCCCCTTACCATCCTGTTACGGTATCGGTCTCTCCTATTTGACCGTCTGTTCTCTCTGCCGTCTGGCGTCTCTCGTACATAGGCGCACCGAGGCGCATCTCTTGCGCCACATATGTCTTGGCTCCCTCGATTTACTTCACTCTCTGGTATTGAGGCATAGGTTGAGTGAAGTTGAGATTAAGCCACGCCCTGTCTTTTCAGACTAATGATGCCTACGACTCGTAGCGGTGCTACTACCACTACTATTCTCCCTGAGGCTGATGCCCAACCATCAGACGCCAATCCTGATGATTCGGTCAAGCCGTTGACCCTTTCCTTGGCCGACCTGGACGACTCGGCTGTGGTGCAGGGACGCGATGTGAAACTATTTCGAGACGCGGCTGCCATGGCTATTGCTCAAGTTTGGAACGACACGGGAGCGCTTCACTTCGCGACTTGCCAAGAAGATCAACGAAGGTAATAGTTCTTTAACTGAAAAACTGAACGAATCCTTTGTTGCGGTTGGCACCGCCTGGATTCCCTGCCCATAGTGGCTATGCTGGGCCAAGACACCCAGTCCCCTAAGGTGGTCCCATTTACCGGTGCAGCCGACTCGGGGATGCAGTTCTCGATCTGGCTACGCCGCCTCGAAGACATAATACGCATGCGCCCGGCTCCACTAACCGACGAACAAAAGGCTAACTTTTTAATTGGACACCTCGACGGTGTCGCGCGCGAAAAAGTTGAGGGAATAGATCCCTAGGCTCGTAAACACTACTCTGCTGTAGTGTCCCACTTGCGTCCTTTTTCGAGAGTCCGCAGCACCGCTATGTCGCCCGTCAAAAATTGTCCTCCTGCAAGCAAGAACCTACTGAATCTTGTTCCGCTTTTGCTAATAGGATTTTGAACCTGGTCCGCGCTGTAACTACTGGACAAGACATAGCCAAGCAGAAGGATTGTGTGCTTGAGGAATTTGTAGCTCGCCTCCGAGCTGTCATCCGCTATTACGTGAAGTTAGATAACCCCACTACTTTTGAGCAAGCCGTCGCGAAAGCTCAAACAGTCGAGCAGTTATTAGCAGAGGCTACGGCAGAGCGCCTTATTAACCCCACCAAACCGGAGGCAGAAGTTCACGTTTTGAAGCGCTCATTTCCAAACCGTCGGCCCACTTATAACTTCACACCAGTGGCGGACGCAGGGGGGGGGGGCGGGGGGGGGGCGCGCGCCCCCCCCCGAGAATGGGTCGCCAAATTTTCGAAATTACTTTACAATACAAATAAAAATCTTGTGTTAGTTTATTTTTAATTGTTTATTTTTATTATTATTTTTAATATATTTTTTATTTATTGTTTATTATTATAATTAATATTATTATTAATTTTATTTTCCGTCTGGGTCCCCAAAACGGCGGAGACCCCACTTTTCTTCCCACGCCCCCCCCTCCCGCCCACTTTCTGCGTCCGCCACTGCTTCACACGTAACCAGTCTGGTCAAAATTCGTGGTCACGTGACAATAACTCGTCGCAACGCAGACGTTTTTAGCCCGCGACGCCTCGAAGGAACCTGATGCCAAGCGACCGCCGAGCTGAATGCTACAATTGTGGAGGAGTAGGACACTTCGAGGACCAGTGCTCGTCACCTATTCCTAGTATTCCGAGGAACCAGAGGAGCAGGAGTGAGCCTTTACAAAATAGAATTTCTTCTAATTTTCCCGGTTCTCGTACTCAATATCTTCGCCGTGCCAATCCTCAAATGATGTCTTGTGATCCTTTGGCTCAATCCTCCCTCCATGAATCCTCCTTGGTTGAAGCTCAGCAGCGCATCTCTCACAAGGGAAGTGCAAGAGGCTAACCCCGGGGATCGAAACGAAACACCCATTTTTGGTAACATTGTCTAAGGCTATGTTAATGTATGTACATCATTTTTGCCCAATGGTCCTGATGCGCGCAGGAGAGCGCGCCAAAGGCTTTTCGCCGTCTTTCATATCCCACACGCCCTAGATTTTTGAAAAAGTCTTCTGGACTGAAACTTTGCATACGGGGGTTTGTTGAGGGCGCTGAATACGAATATCATATCCATTTTGTACCGTAACGCTATTTTTGTGGGGTTACGGCAAGTGCACCACCTCATACTACCGTGCACCTACCGTAACCCTACAAAAATAGCCTTACGGTACAAAATGGAAATGATATTCGTATTCAGCACCTCAAATAACCCACATATGCGAAGTTTCAGTCAAAAAAATTTTTTTGAAGAGTTTGGGTTCATGATGGTTGAATAATACCAATTTTCTAGTGCGCTGTCAATGGAGTCCTGGCTTGGATTCATAAAACTTTGCCCACGCAATCCAGCAGTGGTTGGCGTGATTAGCTGTCCCATGGATCATCGAACGTTTGCAGACGCATTTTTGAATAACCTGGTTCCACCTGGTTACGCGACTATCAGTCCTTGCTCCAATCATGGCAGCCGCGATGAGGTGTCCAAGTGAGTAACGAATCGGACGAAGTTCCTGCAGTAATTCTTGTAATGGTGCACATATCTGATGTGTTTTAGTCATTAGAAATACTCTAAACAAGTTTAAAAGCCTCAAATTCAAAAATGCAAAATGGATTCCGCGGACGGAATCCAAACCCTCGACCCTCTGGCTGACAATCCGACACGCTACCCACGCGGCCACTCCGCCAGCGCTGGCAATTGCTCATGATCGCATACCCAGCGGAGCAGGGTCGTTCACAATTGTGTCTCCAAACACTCTACAGTCCATGAGACAGCTAATTACAGTAATCTCAGTAAGTTTGAGCCGTCAACGTTGCATAAATCGCCTGTAAAATGGACCCCTATGGCAGCGAAGAAGGAAAAATCTTGGACGCTCTCTCCTGGGCGCATCCTGACCATTGGGCAAAAATAATATGTATGCATTATAATCACCTTAGACAAGGCTTCTGAAAATGGGTGGCTTGCTGAGATCCCCGGGTTACCCTCTTGCACTTCCCTTGTCAGCTCTCCATTGCCCTGCAAGATAGCCAAAATGAGCTTGCGCAATCTAGGGCCCGTATTGCTGCTCTTGCCCAGCGCAACGAGGATTTAGCACAGTCGGCTTTTGAATCCAATTCTGCACCGGCTGCTCCCCGCGCTGCCTCTCGTTCGCTCATAGCGGACGTCCGCCTTCTGCTTGTTTGCGCTATCGCAGTACTCTGCTTGACCGATGTTTCGGCTGCCGCAGATGTGTGGCTCTGCCCTAAGGGAAATCCCACTAACATCTTCTTCATCCCGGAAGCTTATAATTGTTTAGGGCTGCTGCCCAAATCCTCGACTCCTGTTTATTCCCTCTCCTTGCACATTTTTCGATCTAACACCAAAATGTATGCTTCCCCGACCTCCGTATGTAAAATTGTTCGCCATGAGGTGACTTTTTCCATCAACTTTTTCGGTGCTAGACGCGAACGTCACTCCGAGACGCACTTGCCCGTTTCTGCTGAAGAATGTAAGCTCATGATCCGCCATAAGCGTTGCATCCACGGAGAAATGAAAGAAACATCAGGCATTTGGCGCACTATGAACGATCTGACCTTCGAGTTCCCATCTGCGCCTTTTGGTTGCTGCGTAGAGCACTTCTTTCATGTTACCAACTGTTACCTCTATGACACTACTGTCCATGCTCGCCATAACGCCGATGCTCTACGATCATCTGTCGGCGATATGTCCTCTTGCGCATATAAAGAGGGGTCGTGCACCCTTTATGACGGGTCAGTAGTTATTTGGACACCTAACCGCGAAGAAGAATGCCGTTATATCCCTGTGACAAAAATGACTGGCTTTATCATGGACACAGTATGGATTAGCAAAGCAAAAGAGTTTGCCCTTTCTTGGTCCAACACTAGTGCTGTTGTCCATGACTGTCTAAAACAACTAACAATAACCGATCAAGGTTATGCCATTGCCTTCGTGAGTAGGATTCCCCGTAATACTAACGACAGTGTGGGTGTTGTCACCAGCAACCAGTTGGCCGCGCAACTACTAGCCGTAGAAGGTTCCATGCACCTGTCAGTTGAGTCCTTGTTTCGCAATGCTCTACAAGCATTGTGTGAGCGCACTAATACCCTCGCAATAACACTACATACCGCACTTAGGACTAACCCTACTCTCACAATGCGCACTCTCCTCAATAGACAGGACATTGCTGCTGACCACCTAGGTAACGAATATGTCAGAATCCGCAGGTGCATCCGTATCCCCGCTCGTTTAGTACGGTTCCTACCGTTTAACGGTACATGTTTCGCTTGCCCTAGAGTTGCTTTGACACTTCCCAGCGGCGCCAAATGGACCGCTTTCCTTCAGCCAGGCACAGGCGTACTCACAGGTAAGGCCCCCTCGGTGGACTGTGACACTGTCTCACTCTTCTTTCTGAAGTCCGCCTCCGGCATCGAGCGTTTTGATCCCATCACCGGTTCCCTTCCATCGATTTCGCCCTCTGAAGTGACTAAAATTTCGTCGCTCCTTCAGATTATTTCTATTACGTTGTCGCCAGCCCTTACTGTTTTCCATAATTTAGTCTTGACCACTTTAAGCGAAACCTCTGAGGACCACCAATTCCAGGAACTATGGACGACGAGGGATCATGAACAGATCATGGACCATGTCAGCCACATCCAACATCCCCACACCACATCAGCTTCAGGCGAGGTTGCCTCTCAAGTAGGAGGACCTTTTTTCCCTTGGCCTTTTCCCATCTTTTCTCCTTTTGATCTTTGGGTTTTCATTTGTTGTCTTTGCGTTACCCTCCAAATTATTAAAGCTGCATTTTTGATTTATTTGCGGTTACATTACTCAGGACTGTTGTCCAATTTCATGACACTCCCATTGTTTTCTCGCCCACCACCTTATCAGGCACCCCCTCAACCCCAGTTTGCCCTTCCAAGTAATGTGCCTTCATCTCCCTGCCGCATTTTGGAACTCCCTAGCCCTAGGGACATCCAACTAGACATCTCTCAGGTTGAAATTAACGCTCGTGACGTTTGGCCTCCTCGCGCCACTACAGTCCCAATCCAGGTCCTTTCTTTCGAGACCACGCGACCGTTCTTCATCGCACAGATTCCAATTCGCGTCAACGGCGTACCCATGCTCGCCCTAGTTGATACCGGAGCAGGAATTACCGTTGCCAGTCAGTCTATTTTGGCCCTGCTCGGGATCTTCCAATTGGACCCTTGCTTAGTCCCTTCGGCGGTGGGAACAGCCGGGGTCCCAGTCAAATTCGTAGGTACGGCCCTGGTACAACTGCACATAGGAACCCACCAGCTCACCCAAACGGTGCACTTTACGGAAGCAAAATGCATCCCAAGGCAAGCTGATTCGTACAATCTCATTATGGGTGATGATGCCCTTCAGCTTTTGCCATTGTGGGCTTTGAATTATCACAAAAGAATTTTCTTGGTTGGAAGTGACCCGGTCCCAATTTTGACATGCGCTACAATCGACGAGGCCACTTCTAACAAAACAGCACTTCCTCTCAGAGCCTCTTTGACTACTGTTTTGCCACCCGGATCGGAAACTATGGTACCGTGCTACGTTGCCAGCAACCTTCCACGTCGCATGACCATGGTATCTTCGGCCAACATTATCCAAGAAGACAATATCTTCGTCGCACCCGCTGCCTTTTGCAGCGATAAGGCCCGCGTGCTCTCAGCCAACCCATCCGAAGCACCTATGGTGATCTACAAAGACCAGTGCCTAGCCACAGCCGAGCCCGTCATGGAACATCTCGATGGTACGCTTGCCGAAAACCAACAGCGTCTTTGGCGCCCCCGTCCTAACTATCGAACCCCGAGCTGATTGCTCATCTTCAAGACACCAACCTCTTGAGATTGATTTGTCTCACGCTAACGTGAACGGAACACAACGTCAACAACTGCGAGAGTTGTTTCTTGAATATAGCGAAAGGATTGCCACATCTGTCTACGATTGGGCACCTACGAACACTCAGTAATCCATATCAAGACTACAACTGAAGTTCGTCCCTCCCGACACCGTCCCACCCGCATTCCCACCAGATTCCAAAAGGAACTGGACGAGCACATCAACAAGCTGCTGAAATCAGGTCGCATCGTCGAGAGCGATACCCCATGGGTTCACAACACGGTTCTGGTCAAAAAGAAGGACGGTTCCCTTCTAGTATGTTTAGATTTTAGGCCTCTCAATGATATCACTTTCCCTGATCAGTATCCCTCCCCGGATAGAGGATCTCCTTGCTAAGGTGGCCGGCAATCAGTACTATAAGGCTCTAGACCTGGCTTCAGGATATGTGCAGCTACTTCTTTCCCCGGAAAGTCAAGCGAAATGCGGTTGGGCAACGCACAGAGGGATCTACCAGTTCGTGTATCTTCCCTTCGGCTTACGCAACGCTGGTGCCTACTTTTCCCGGGCAATGCCTCGTATTTTGGCCAGTCTGGAGGGTAACTGTTTAGCCTACCTTGATGATATCATTATTTTTGACAAAGACTTCGATTCACACTTGCGTTCCTTAAGGAAAGTCTTTGATCGTTTTCGTATTTTCGATATCAAGGTTGCTGGTAAGAAGCATAATGATATTGCCCAATCCAAAATTACTTTTTTAGGTCACGAAATCACCAAGGATTCCTATTCCCCTGCCGAACGCAATGTCCGCGCCATTAAAGGCAGTGTCCAGGCAAAACCTCTGAGCTTGAGCGCTCATTAGATTATGATAGCGGGTCGACTCCATAGGCAACTGCCTAAGTTTCAGCGAAAAAGTTGCAGAAATAAGCGAGATATCCGCGACCCAGTACCCAAACCCACCTCCAGTACCCATCCCGCCCACCCGACAGCTGCCATTTCGCGCGTGGAATTGGTGTAAGGTGGAGCATCGTTGGAAAATATCAAAATGATTGTGGCAGCGCCTCTACTGTGATTGATCCATTTCTGGGAGATCTCTATCATATGCGTCTCAAGTTTGCGTATGTGTTCCAAACATTCAGGTACTGTTGCTCAACACTCCAGTTCTTCGTTTCAGATGATCCTGGATCTACGGTTTACGGGTCTATACTTGGGGGAGTGTTCCACGATCACATTACGGAGGTGGTTATTCATACACTGTAGATCGGGCAGCGAAATATTTTGATAATCAACCTCGACCTTCAGCAATTAGTTCCCATGATACCAAGAAACGGCGAAAACGAAAAAACTTATTTTGTGAAAAAGACAGTTTCTGCACGGCTAACATACATTGCCGACAACAGCAATAATCGAAAAATACCTCTTCTTGTTAAATCTGCTCAAAAAGTGCTATAGCAGCGATACGGACCCCTGAAGGAAAACAAACTGACTTATTGAAGCTAAAACTGAGGCAGCGAACGGGCGCTATCGATCGATCAAAATTTTCTCTGCGCCCTCTCTGACGAGAGAGAGGGCCGTCGGACATCTTGTCCGAATCAGTTAAGAGGGGTCTCAGAAGAGGGTTTTTCCGAAAGTTTTTTGATCTGTAAGTTTCGTATCTGGAATTGAGCAGCCAAACTGCCCCAGGAACCACAGAAACCTGATACTCGAAGGTTTTGCCTGGACACTGCCTTTGAGGATGCTCCCCGTCCCAAAACGGTCAAGGAAGTCAAAGGAGTTATAGGTTTGGCTAACTTTATCGCAAATTCATTAAAAACTTTGCGTCCATTGCCGCCCTTTGTACGACTTATCTAAGAATAACACTAAATTTTCGTGGAGGGAGGCTCAGGAAAATGCTTTCAATACTCTTAAGGCCGCCCTCACTTCTAAACCATGCCCCGCTTTCCCCAAGGATCAACATTTCATTCTTCACACCGATGGCAGTAAAATCGCCGTCGGCGCCGCCTTGTTACAGCGTCAGGAGGATGGGAAGACCCTCGCCCCGGTAGGGTATTCTAGCAAGACCTTGTCCGACTCAGAAAAAGTGGAGCCCCACTCACGTTGAGGTCTTTGCAATGACAAGCGCCCTTCGCTTTTTTCGTACCACCATTTACGGTAATGTTATCCACATTTATTCTGATCACAAACCCCTTACGTTCCTTCTCCGTCACGGTAAAACGCATGACAACGTTGGTCCGTGGAACTACGAAGTTATAACATTACCATAGAGTATGTGAAGGGTTCCTACAACGTCATCGCTGACTATCTTAGTAGGGCTGAAAACGATAACGTAAAGTTCATCAATGGTACGCCAGAAGCGGAAGACATAGTCGAGTTTCCGGTCTATCTGGTAATTAACCCTAATGAGGCTCCTCCTCAGGACGCTCCCCTGCGCATTCGCCCTTATGATGTTCTGAGTGAACAAAAACAAGACCCCTTTTGTAACACCATTATGACTTTTCTCGAGACCGGCTCGTTTCCATCACACATAACAGACGAGCAGAAATCCAAGTATATTCCGTTTGCGGATAGTTGTTCCATAGGTAAAAATGGCTACTTGTATAAATTGAGCGGTAGACTAGCCAATTCGCGACGCAGGCGCGATACTTTGGTCATTCCCGACAAATTAAAGGAATCTGTTTGCCTTGCTTTCCATACTAACCCCACAGCGGGTGGACATTTCAATGGGCGAAAAACTTTGGCTAAAATCACCCGCAAATTCTTTTGGCTTGACATGCGAGAAAACGTCTTTACTTTCGTCCGCTCTTGCGATGCTTGCCAGCGCAAACGCGCGCCCGCTGCTAATCGTGAGAAGCTTTTACCAATCACAGCCGGCGCCGTTTTTGACAAAGTCTATATGGACCTCAGCGTCCGTATCATACCTCCGAAAGATAAGTACATCTGCTGTCTCATTGACCATTTCTCTAAATACGTTATAGCTACCCCCATTCCGGACTGCAAGGCTGTGACAGTTGCACACGTAGTCGTCACTGAATGTGTCCTGAAATATGGCGCCATGACTGAGTTGGTATACGACAACGCTTCATACTTGAAGGGCGATCTTATGACTGAACTGGGCAGGCTTCTCAGAGTGGGACGTTATTATTGTACGCCTTACCATCACGAGGGTAATGGCCTTTGTGAACGAGTATTTTTGACGTTTCAGACCATGCGGCACACGTATATCAACGAGAACCAACTAGACTGGGATAAATTCCTGCCAGCATGCGTATTCGCGTACAATACTTCCGTTCATGCAAGCACCAATGAGACCCCTTTTTTATGTTATTCGGTCGCGACCCTACCTTCAACATCGATTTGATGATCAAGCACAAGATTCAAGAGCACATTCCAACCGACGCCGATGCGTCGATTTATAAAGAATAGCGCCCCTTCGGGACGCTAAATAGTGGGATGGGGCAGCCACTTCGGACATGTGCAAACGCTTCGCACTTCCCAAATCTCTAGAAAATTGATAAAGAAGCAGAACCAATCTTCCAATGGGCCCAGACATGAAGTCCTTCTTATTAGTTGAGTATGAGCCTGAGAAGTTCGTTCTCCATCGTATGGAGTATTCGTGCGTAGTCCTCACTACCTGGCCAACGCAGACACGTTCTCCATCGGCGGAACTGTATCCTGCCGTTCCCCACACTATTGGACAAAGCGAAATCATATCCGAGTATTTTCCACACTACTGGGCCGCAGCGGGCTTTCCTCCATCGGTGGACCCGTATTCTGGCGCCATCTTTACTATTAGGCCTGAGCCGTATCCTGGTATTCTCCACTTTACTGAGTCACAGTGGACCAATCCTATATTGGCGGACCCGTGTCAAGGCGTCCCTCGCACCATTGGGCCCTGGCGAGCCTTTTCTCCATCGCAGGACCCGCGTAAAGGCGCTCCCCACAGCACTGGGCCACGGTGGGCCCTTTCTCCATCGGTGGACCCGTGTCATGGCGTCCTCCACACCACTAGGCCCTATGGGGCCCTTTCTCCCCCGCACCACTGGGCCCTGGCGGGTCTCTCCCCCAAACTTTGTTTCCCCTGGATAGGTCAAATCAGAGTAATCTCTGTCGATCCGCCCCATGTTACGCTGGTAATCATCACGTCGTCTCAGTCCTTCGCGTTCATATGAATCAGGTGAAGAGGGCCCTTCTGCCCATCGGGCCAGTATTTACCCATCCATGGCTTCCCCCTGAAGAGGAACATGCGTTATCGGCAATTCAGGCTACCCCCGATGATGTGTCTGGATACCATCATTCCCCACGCCGTTCTGTTGAACAACAACCAGACTCCGACCAACCGACGCATGATTATAACACTCGTTTCAGGAAACGCACCTCCACACTGTGAGCGATCTGGCCGTGCTGTTACTTGGTATTCCTAGCTATCAACGACTGCATCTTTTTTTTCTTTTTTCTTTTACTATGAACACATCCAGCTGTCGTTTCTTTCTTCTCTTTCTCCCCTCTCACACACTCCCTTGTTTCCATTTGCACCCTTTCCCTTTGTTTTCCTTTTCTGTTATCGTATTTCAGTTTCGCCTTCCTTAGTTTTCCCTCCGTTGACGCATACCTTGTGTTTTTTTAGTCCACGGTCGCCCTCACCCTCACCCGTGTTCTTTCAGGTAGTGCGAACCTTGATTTTGATACTTAAGTGCCTTCTATTTACGACTCCGACGAGAATTCCGCGCACGAGGACAACCACGATTTCGTGCCCGAGAAACGTGTCTCACCTCCGCCATCAGCCTCGGACATTACAGATAACAGGACTACGGTTCCTCCAAACGTCCTATTTCTCCTTATTGCTTTTGTTCCTTGCCTTTTTCACCTCTTGTACCTTTTTTTCCTTCTACCACGCTCCATTTTTATATTTCTTTTTTCTCGTTTTTCTCACGTTACACCAGTTTTGTTTTACCTACTTGGAGACCCCCTTTTTTCTCAACCAGTTCCTCTTTGGGTAGTCTCCGCAGGTGTACCTTGGTTTCCCCCTTTTACTTTGGTAACGGGGTCCTTTTCCCTCACCTTTCGGTGCCACAGCCTCCTCTTCAGAACATGCTGTTCCCCCGCCAATCGATTCCCTCACACTAAACGTACCAACGGAGCAGGGATCTTCGACGGCACCCGTGACCGAAGAGCTGGGAAACGACCTCTTGTTGACACCTCCTGCGAAGATTCCTCGAGCGGATCCAAGCTCCGACCGATCTGTGTGCGACCACAACCTTCTTCCAACCCTGTCGGTTTATTTGATTCTCCCGCACTGATGTCCAATTACAAGACACTTCCTTTGGTTCTGGAGCACTGGCTCCCAACCAACCCGAGCCTCAGCCCTGAGCACCGGCTGGTAGCTCATTTACCACCTTTCGAGCCCCTGAGCGGTCCGTGTCGCCTCAGCCGGGTCCCTCTCGCCCGCGCCTCTTTCCTTCTCCTCCGCCGGCACCCAGGGCGCCCCTGAACCGCACGCTCGGGCCTTCTATCCACTCCAGCCCTCGCCATCTGCTCTGGAAGCCGGGAATCCGTACATCAATCTCCATCCGTGGGCTCACTTCATCGTTCCGATGCCCACCGCCGCCAACAACAGCACCGTTACCAGCAAACACCCGCTGCACGCTTACCGTCACCTCCCGGAGAGCGGCAATTTGGGAATCCGTTATTTGAGGTCTCCTTTTCCGCGACAATCCGTCGGACAGATTTCTGCCACGAATCGCTTGCCGGTATGGATCTCATGCGTATCAATCACGCTATCGACTTTCGCTTGCATGCTGAGACCGTGATTCCCCAGATGGAACGAGGATCTTACGTGGACGCCGACAACGCGTTGCCAGTAACACCTACAGGAGAAGTCTCTTCGACCCTGTACCCGGAAACCATTAAGGGTTTTTTTCCCGGTACTCTCCCAGGTTGTCGCCGGAGAACATGGTCAGGGCGTTATCTTAGAGGCTAAGGATTTTTTCATCGTCGGGCCAGACCATCGCGAGCTCCATTGCATAGTATTGGACCAATACGCCACCAAAGTGCGCTCCAACACCCGAGGATTCGACTTATCGCTTCTCTCCATCAAGGATCTCGTCTGGGTGTACTCTGTCAAGCCGACTCGTGCAGCTCTCGCCAATCCCGGACAAACCCTGACCAAGGCACGTCGTCCTCGGATTACTGCTTTGGACACCAGGACTCCCTACTACTTCCGTGTAGACCAGTTCACGTTCGTGACGCCCCCGGAATCATGCTTTCGAATCTATGGTATAGTCCTCGATGTCGTTCGTCGTGGTAGGAATATCAACAACCTCCGCATCGCATTTGAGGGAACACCGGACGTTGTGACCGTCTCACCAAAGGTGTGTCAGTTTTGCTTGGACGACGTGAACAATGACGACTTCGTCGTCGCCGATGCTCGCGAGAATGTCTCCACGGCTATCCGCTTCTCCGAACCGCCCGCCAACGTCGACGCCAGAGAGGCACTATGCGGTATGGCACGGAACTTCCAGACCGCACATTTGGATGAAGGTCTCCTTCCGCTAGCCGTCTATCTTCCGAGCCATTCCACCCTCGATTGGCTACAAGACCGCGCGGGACCCTTTCTTAATTACTTCCGAGATCCCATACTGCGCGGAAGAACATTGCCCGCGTTTTCACCGTGGCCTGCTCAACTCTGGCTGCAGTCAACTCGATGAACGACGATACCCCCACGCACTTCGTCACGGCCACAGTACCGAGCCTCACGGCTTTCCCCGTTCGGCTCCAGTTCCAGCTGCCGGACATGATTTCCGAGTGTGGATGGACAAACTAACGCCTCGTTCGCGTGTGGTTCGTCAACACAAGCACTGTAGTGAAGATGTCCGTCCAACAGGCCACGTACTCCTTCGACAACCGTATGCTTTCGGTACTGCTCGCGACCATAATCGGGCACCAAAAATCCTCGTACCGCGTCCTGGAACGCCGCTCTCGAGTGGTGGAAGGTCAACGACAGATCAACATCTGCGTGAAACGTGGACGAGTCCCTACCGGTTCTGATCCCGTTTTCGAGTTTCTAGCTCGCAACCGGCTTTTCAGCCTTATGCATATTAATCCACGCTGCAGAGGTAACGTCATCGGGGACACCGTCTATTCCAGCGACCCAACGCCCAGGGCGCAGCACTAGGTGGTCAGTGTCGGTTGAGGAGTACTAAGTCCAGTCGGATCCTGAAATGGGCTACTAAGTACCTACACACTAGCGTTCTTTCAGAAAAACAGATAGCACTAAAAAAGTGACTTATGTAAGCGTTAGTGAGAAAACGAATGATGTTTCAGCAAGGAATGCGTACCATTTAGCGAAGAAAGCCTAAGTCATCTCAAATTCAAGCTAAAATCCTCGAAGAACCTATCTCAGTACGGAACTGGTTGATGCCGCTAGAACTCGTTGAAACTTGTTATAGCACCTGTCAGATGCAAGAAATTGTCATTGGAGCGTGGTTTTTTTCTCTCAAACCTGGAACTTTCCCAGGAAATTTCTCTCGTTTGGGGAAGTGTTCCGATACGCTGTCAACTCCAAGAAATGCGCCGAGGTGGTACCAACTCTCCCCCAAAGTGGCATATTTCGTTTTTGAGAAACCGTCTTCGTTTTTGAAAAACACCGTCATTAATGGTCAAAAAATGGTCAAAAACCACTTTTTGACCATTAATGATGGTTTTTCTCAAAAACGAATGCTGCCACTTTGGGGGGTTACTCGTTGGTATAGTGCGCATCTACAGTCAAATATCCAACATGATACGTCTCCTACAGGTTGAGCAACACTAAATTATCACCGGAGCGCACCAGAGTGCAGGGTATGGATGGAGAAATGGTTGAACAACGGTGGTCTTTAGCCACGAGTTTCATGATCCTCCAGAAGTGCTTCTCTGATGTCTGCTTGTCTCTAAAATTAGTAGACGGTTAGCGGTTGACTACGCCCGGAGACTGGTGCTGAGCCCCCTGAACCTGCAGGACGCTACTAGGTCTTGGTGGTCAATGACCACCTGGTGCTGCGCCCTGCCAACGCCTCAGGATCAGGCACCCCCGAACGTTTAACAGGATAATCTGATTACAACCTCTGTCGCCGGATTACCGAGAGATTACCCTTTGTCAGGACCAGCCCCACGGCGTTCGGGCCGGTGATCAGGATATTCTCCTGTTAGCCATCCAAGCCGCTTTCAGTACTGGCAAAACCGTAGTGGGAGCTCTCATAACTGCCCGCGTCGCCGCCGGTACGGTATCCACTGTTATCGCCACGGCTACGACCAACACCGCAGTAGCCCAATTCGCAGACACCCTCTTACGACTAGACCACTACCGCGACCTTTCGATTGTGCGTTTCGCTTCTGATTCCGCCCTCATCGAATGTGCTCCGAGAACCCCCGTCGACCTCGACGTCCTTCTCAAACGAATGGCAACGGACTTCGGAGACGTGCTACTTTCCAAAGACCTGGACGCATGCGAAACCTATGCGCCCGGTCGGGACTCTTGGAGGCCGTCATGTTCAACCCGGAAAGCACACTTCACCTGTCCGAGGAGGAACGTGACCAGTATCGCATTGCCGAACAACAGGTATCCGCCACAACCGAGACCGTGGTGAGTCTCTTTCTTTCCCTACGGGACCGAGGATCTTTTGCATGACAACCGCATCTCTCCTCAACTCTATGGACGACGGCGTGATCTTCGCAGGCTACCTCAACAACACCACTCTTCTCGTCGGAGAAGAAGCCTCCCAGATCCCGGAACCGACGCTCCTCGCTTTGGCAACACGATTCCGCGCGGCCCGTCACATCTACATAGGGGACGTTCACCAACTGGAACCACACGTCCGCGTCCCGCGCGCGTCGAATACGGAGGAAATTCGGAGGAAAAGGTGTGATGGAGATCCTAGTCGCCAAGGGCGTACCTGTCGCGCCGCTTCGGACCACTTTCAGGGCACACCCAGGGCTCAACGACCTGCCCAATTCCCTTTTCTATGAGGGAAACCTTGTCAGTGGAACCCCCGCTGCGGATCGTCGCCTTCTGTTGGATCGGTTCTCCCTGTCTAACCCGTCGGTGCCGTTCCTCTTCATCGACGTCCCAGGAACCTCGGTACGAGCCGCCAATGGTTTCCACTCGAACGCGACTGAAGCCAACACCTGCCGTGAGTTGGTCACCGCTCTGTTGAGCAAAAACATTCCGCCTGAATCTATCGCTATCATCACATTCTACAAGGAACAATTCCGAGTAATGGAGCGATTCACCGGCCAGCACCAAATCGCCCTGCACACCGTCGACTCTGTCCAGGGTCGCGAAAAGGACATCGTGATCCTTCTCACCACCCGCACCTCGATTCAAGTGGACCGCGCCGAATTCCTGGACGATCCTCTCCGCATGAACGTGGCCATCACCCGTTGCCGCCACGAGCAGTTTGTTTTAGGCAACGCTACTGCCCTCTCACCGTTGCAGAACTCATCCAATGGGCCACTGCCCTCAACACGATCGTCTCCACTACCACCCTTCCTGATATCCTCGTGTAAAGCGGTGACTTACTCTTATTGAATACCGCGGTGAGTCTCTTTCCTTTAAGTTTCCTCTCTTCTGTTTTCCTCCTTTACGTTAATTTGACGTCCGAGGACGGACTTTTTTTTCGAAAGGGGGAGGTGTACGGGTTTCTGTTAGAGCTTCTAGAGTTAGATCCTATTCTCCCCATCGATATAGGATGTTGCAAGATGAAACCCTCTGATTGCAGGAGGCGTTGCCAGCTGTACCATATAAGCGCGCACCGAGCGGCTCCAGCATTCAACTCCGACCGTGGCCTTCGAGAGCCATCCTGCAGCCCCTCACCCCGCCCTCTGGGCTCCGTCCGCTTCCAGGCCTTATGGCCATCCACGATGCACCGACGCTGCCGATGACCTCTGATCCTCCCGACAGTAGATATCCAACTGTGTGTATTCGTGATGCCATTAGGATAAACTGTATTCGTACTTGGTGTTCAGTCGCATTCTATAATGGGCATGGAGCCCCAATCGTACTCTACGTTGCTAGCGTTGTCGTGATGAGGAATACGAATGTGCGTCGACTAAGAAGCTGGCTGTCCTATCTATATTTAGTACACTGAACCACGACAATTTCTAAACATTCACCATCGTTCTTCCTTTGTTTCACCTTGTTTGCGCAATTTGGTGACAAAATTGGAGGGTCAACTAACAACAGCACGACTCATCATCGAATGATACGAGGCACCTCAAAAACTTGATTGCAGCACCGCTCAAATCTTCATATTTGAGATTTTGCTAGGATTTGGAGATCTGAGGTACCTATAACTCATATCCAACAGTGTTATTTCCCGGGGTGTTGTTTTCCGTGCATCTTGCCGCTCTTCTCTGACACTCGTGAGTCCCACCACGCTAAGGTCACGTGTGCATGTACATATGTACGGTGGTGCGTGCCAGGCAGCTGTTTTCGCTCAAGGCACCTTCGGTCGCAGTTGTATTCGGATTTCTACACAGGTTAGTCACAACTCTTTGTGTTCGTCCAACATTCATAATGCACTGACAGTGTGTCATTATTGGCAGTTTAACTCCGAAGGCTTTCCACGAGTATTGCCTTTAAGTTCTCTGCGAACTGGTTCTTCTTTTCGAATACTTCTAAATTATTCTAAATAATTCTCAAAACGATACTGACTGAGAAGCTTACAGAGCATTCTCAAGAAAATTTTCTCATCATCTAGACAAGTATAATAGAAACCTTGAGAAGAAAATTGTGTATAGTCAAAACAAACAGGGCTTCTTTAGGTTTTTGAGTAGAAAATTGAAAGTATTCCATGTATAACAAAAGGCGACAAGATTGCAGTGTTAGATGCTGAAAAAGCAGACTTACTGGCAGATAAATTTTGTGAGGTGTACTCCGAAGAAGCAGAAGAATTGCCATAGTTCAATACCAACGTAAAATATCCTATGGAAACGTTCCCATGGTTTGAAGAATTTACTGTTTATGAGATGATCAAAAAGTGGCCGAAATCTTATTCTCTCACACCCGATTTTATACCCATGCTGTTTGTTCAGAATATTGCACATATAGCAGCTGCTCCTCTTGCATACATTTTTAATCAGGGCGCGAGCATTTTCCGAAGTACCACACAGGTGGAAGCACTCTTTCATCACCCCTTTGCTAAAGAAATAGCCCGCAACTGAGGTTGACAATTGTAGACCTATCAGCATTACTTTGTCCTTCTGTGGGGTTTTTGAAAAAGGACTAAAAGCACATTTGGTGACTCATTTTGAAAAGAATGAAATAATGCTGTTCAATCAGCATGGCTTTGTTCAGGGAAAATCTGTAGAAACAAATTTGTTAGAATGTCTGAATGACTGGAGTAGCTACCTGGATGAGAAGAAACCTTGTGATGTTATATACTTCGATCAAAAGCTTTTTCCAAAACTTTTGATCGAGTTAGTCATAAGATGCTACTCTATGAGGTGTCTCGATTAAAAGTACATCCGAAAATCTGCAACTGGCTCTCAGTTTTTTTGAGTAACAGAACAGTCCAAGTCAAAATTAATTCCTGTTATTCCTCCTGCAGAATTGTCTCAAGTGGTGTCCTGCAAGAGGGAGTTCTGTCGCCTGTTCTGTTTGCTCTCTATACTGCAGATCTACCGCAGTCTTTGGAAGAAAAAGGTGTCACTTCCGAACAGTTTGCTGATGATATTGAAATTTACAACAGAATTGATACCGATGTTTAGCTTTGTGAAGTTCAGAATGCTATAGACCAGATCTCACAGTGGTCATTAAAATGGAAGCTTCCTTTAGGGAAAACTATACACATGCGTTTAGGTAGTTCTGCCTTTCTTAATAGATACATTATTCAAGGTCATATGATAGAACGTGTCAATAAAGTTGTTGATCAACAAATTGGACTTCTCTGATCATTACAGATATCTATGTAGAAAGGCGGTAACCTACACATACCAGATCTTCAAAGGACTCTGTTTAAAAGACAAATATGTATTTTTAAAAGCTTATAAGTCATACGTGAGGCCCATACTTGAATTGGCTCTGTAGTTTTTTGCCCACATAGAAAAAAAAGGACATACGTATGTTGGAAAAAGTTCAAAATAACTTCACCAGGAAAATAATGATCAGATGTGGAGGGTATCATTACTCAAACGTTCCGGTGGCTAAGATAAGGAATTCACGATGCAAAATTCATACCCTAACATGTTGTATCGATTCTATTGATTCTCCGGTATTCTACCCCTCAATACGCTGAACGCGAATATGACATTCACAATGCTGGGAATATTGATTTATCGGTTTTACTGATTTTCGCTACTTTTATACATATATTGTGATACATTCATATATTGATAACATCTATGCCATTATTCTTACATAGGCTGTCAACAACATACCTCCTGAAGTTTCCAGGACCACCACTGTCGCGAAGCAAACACTCCTGTCCAGAGGAAACGCGCTGCACCTTATTCATGATCGCGCCGAAGGCGGCTGTAATCTTTATTTGACCACATCTGCCTTATCGGGCATCGATAGATTCGGCCCCTGGGCGGCTCAGTTTTATGCGACCGTCCGCCTGTGGCGGCGGTAGTCTCCTTTTTTGACCTTAATGTAGTATTTTTCCTTTTACTCCGTAACTGCCATCTAGCCTTCTACATACTAGCTCATCACATGGCCTAGCGGTCTCGTTTGTTTTACGGTGCTGAAACATCCGGCTTAACCCATTGACGACCGCGCGGCTCACCGGTGAGCAGCGCTTTTTTGGTCGCGTGGAACCGCGCGACTCACCGGTGAGCCGCGCTCTTCCTTCTAACATCTTCAGTTCATCATTATGCTTCTTCACAGTTTCTTTATACAAATAAAGTACAACAACTTCAATCAATGCTATACAATACCATGGTCCTAGATAATCTTCTTTATTATGGCAATAAATACAATCTGAAAGTTAGCTATTGAGAACAGCATTTCTTGTGAAGGGACTGAAAGCAATCAATTCAAAAATGGGTGAAACACTTGCTACATCTTGTATTAATTCTTCTCGTGTGACTGGAGGCATATGAACGTCCATGAACTTGGCACATTTCCTTGTAACAACCAACACATCTCTTACGAACAACGGCCTTAGGGCCTGCAAGCTGTTCAAGTTTGTGGTCACTTGTTTGTGAAGGCTGTAGTTCTTCTTGCAAAAGCGACTCGATGATATTCATCTTAAAATCGGTAAGCCGTATTTTCTCTACTATATCTCTGTACAGTCTCCATGCGTTTCCTATCGCTGTTTGAGTAATAAGATGGAAAAAGATTCTGAGGTACCATCTCGTTGTCTTTCTGACAAACGGTGTATACGCAGCCATTTGGTCATTTGATCAAACTTGGCACATTTCCTTGTAGCAACCAACACATCTCTTACGAACAACGGCCTTAGGGCCTGCAAGCTGTTCAAGTTTGTGGTCACTTGTTTGTGAAGGCTGTAGTTCTTCTTGCAAAAGCGACTCGATGATATTCATCTTAAAATCGGTAAGCCGTATTTTCTCTACTATATCTCTGTACAGTCTCCATGCGTTTCCTATCGCTGTTTGAGTAATAAGATTAAAAAAGATTCTGAGGTACCATCTCGTTGTCTTTCTGACAAACGGTGTATACGCAGCCATTTGGTCAATTGATCAACGTATCCCATCATGTTGTTGTAATCTTCGACCACCTTTGGCTTGTTGTTTTGCGTGAGGGATGCATCATGTTTCGTGGAAATCATCAGAAGATCGCGTTTATCTTTCCATTTCAGTACTAGGATTCCACTTCTACTTTGCTGGTAATATATTTGACCTCGTTTCAACTTTCGTTCCCTCAATTGAGTTGGAATTCCCTTTCTGTTTCGTCGCAACGTTCCGATTAAGTGCGTCTTTCTCTTCAGCAATTTCCTCGCTAGGGGGACACTCGAGTACCAGTTATCTGTGCAAAACTGCCTGCCTTCATCCAGAAGTCCTTCCATCAGTTCCAGAACTATGGAGTAGGGTAGAGGACCTTTTCTTGACGGTTGTTTTCCTGCATAGATTTTCGTCCTCCAGGTGAATCCACCTTTGCAGCACAACGTGAACAACTTGATTCCGTACTTGTCTTTTTTCGATGTTATGTACAGGCGAAAAACGGGAAAAAAAGGGACCAAGGACTCATCAATGGTGACCTCCTTTCTTGGATGATAAGTTTTCTCGCAGCTGTCGTTAAACAGTTTGAGGAAGCTTTTGATTTTGAACAATCTGTCACCGTCATATTTCGTATTATCAGCAAATTAAAGAGAGTTCAGAAGCTGCTCGAATCTTTTTCTTGGCATCACTTCTCAGCGATGGAGTGTCCTTCTAAGGCAGGTCTTGAACTCCAATAATCTCTCAAATTTGGCATTTTCACAACTCCCATCTGTGAACATAGCCCGATGAACTTCTTGATTTCTCTTTCATATGTGTATTCGTAATCGGCATATTTCACTCTACCCTGCATGTTCGTCTCCTCCACTTTCAATGCCAGTACGTCATCTTTCGAGTAAAGCTCGAAGAATTCTATGGGAGTTCTGCAAATGAAAACTTCTCCAGAGGGACCACTCTGCGAATTAAAAAACCATGGATCACGAACTTCAGTGTCACTTGTCCACATCTCATCGCAGCTACTATTTGAGTCCGAGTCTTCATTTTCAGAATCCGATTCATAATCTTCGTGGGTCAACAATGCGTCTGCTTCCATCGTATCATTTGTCTTTTCTCCTGCCTCGTCTGATATCGTCAGCCATTTCTCGAAATTCTGCTCTAGGTCTTCGCAGCTATCCATTTTGTTCGCCAGAGCCTATATTGGGGTCGAACACCGTAAGAAGACCAATGAGTCTTCTTGGCCCCCTAGAAGGGCACGGTTCAGAAGAATAGGAAAAAGCCCTACCCGTACATAGTATTGAGCCATCAAAATCGAAGGTAACTCACCTGTTTACAATTTTCGTCCAAGAAAAGCTCATAGAACGGACTGCGTTAGTGAAGAACATGAAGTATACTTAGTACATTACGAAAAAAATTCGAAGCGTAGGGAGTACAGAAAAGCTTACTTTGAATGATTTCAGGATGGACACCCGCGTAGCCGCAGTACGTTCATTGAACTCTCTCTACGCAAAGACCAAATCGCTCTTCGAAGAGAATGCGCTTCAACGTCGACTTGACCTTCTCTATCATGATTTCGCCACGAATCTACATGGCAGCAGAGCCATGATGGAAAGATTCGAAGAAATTCAGGTCAAACTGGCTTGGGTAAACATCTGGAGGAACTCAAAGAAGTTCAGGAGGACCTCACAAACATTCGCAAGGACCTTTGGATTGCAAATCAGAGAATAAAGTGGAATACTTCGTGGAAACATTAAACGAGGATCTCAGAGGCAAACATGATGAACATACTTAGAAGCTTGGTGGCCACAGGACACGACGGAGTCGAGTTAAGTGAATTAGCTGCACGAGCAAGAAACATCGAAAAGATCGTATCAATACATAGCGAACGCAAAAATCCAAGTTCAAAAATCGTGGCCTAACGCGCCATAGGGCGCCGGGCACGTCTTCTTCTTTCTTCTCCTTCTTCCTCCTTTCTTCTTCTTCTTTCTTTCTTCTTCTCCTACTTTCTCTCTTCTTCTTCTTCTGCTTTCTTTCTTTCTTTCTTCTTTCTCACTTTCTTTTTTTCATCTTTCTTCTTTCTTTCTTTTTTCTTTCTTTCTTTCTTTTCTCCTTTCCTTCTTTCTTCTTCCATCTCAGTTCCTTCTCTTTCCTTTCCCATCTTCTATCTTTCTGTCTTTCTTTCTTTTTCTTCTTCTTTGCTCATGTAAATTCTTGGCACGATTCCGCATTAGGGATCTCAAAAGTTTCAAACAAAAATTTCGCCGAAACTTTGTGTGGGGTTTTTTGAGGGGCTGAATACGAATAATCTATCCGTTGCGCACTTAACTCCATTTCTGTAGGGTTACGGTAGGGTTACTATAAAAATTTGACAGAAATTGCCAACACCAGCAGGCAAGATGACAGCTTTATGAAAATTGATGTTGATAATCGTGATCTGCTCCTGAAGTTACCCCTCTGCAAAATTTGAGAGGGTTTTGTGAGATACGGTAGGTACCTAACCCTACAAAAATGGGGCTACTGCACTAAATGATTACGATGTTCGCGTTCAGCACCTCAAACAACCTCACCATACAAGGTTTTCGCGAGAAATTTTTTTTTAAATTTTTGGGGCCCCTAGTGTGGGCAGTGCCAAATTTTTATGGGTACATTTTTCCAGATAGCATGAACGAGTAATGTATTAATTGTATATTCTATGCTTGTCATGAGGAGTTAAAGGAACACATTGTGGACGTTTTCGTAGTTTGCGCAGGGAACCATCCGTTTTAAAATCAAGAGGTAGGTGATTGGTTGACAATACAGGGTGACAACAAAGTCTTTGGCCAAGGACTTTGTAGCAATTATTCGTTGCGCTTTGTCGGGAAACCCATGACTTTGTATTTGCGTTGACTACCCAAATGTATCAAATACACATGCAAAATTCCATAGTCCATAGGTTTATTTGAGTCTTGTATGATCTACGAACATAAAACGAGGTAGAGATGGAAATGGCCGCTACTAGGGTCACCGCGACATCTCCTCCAAGAACTTCTTTGAATTGGCTCTTCAAATCACCGGTTTTCTATCCAGTACTCGAGAGGGAAGAAGCTCTCTATCCTAAGGAGATCTGTGACTTTTCTCGCTAAAAATTTTTGTGTACGTGTAAAAACACCGCTACACTCCACCTAGGAATACTCTGATACTCACCATTTCCTGGACCGCTTGTACCAAGAACAGGCTCTTACGATTATCATTCGACTGTGTGCAACCGTTATAAACGCAGTGTTGAGCGACAAACTTCGCATGCACAACCACTGCCGCAAGCAGTAGTCGTGCGTGATAAGCAAGACTTCGGTGCAAAAAAATAGACAAACAAAACTTTACAACAAATTTCGAAAATAAAAACATCAGATGACCGATGACCAGAAACATCAAGGAAACTTCTTCGCTAGAAATGAACATAGAAGGTTCGCCACAGAATTTTCGAAGACTTTGTACAATGGAGTTACAATGAGCGTGGATGGGCTGCGTTTTCCACGAACTCAGAAAGCACACGACGCGTCCGCATTGCAAGCGCTAGAATCCTCGCCTCGACGGCAAACTACTATAGGTTCTCATGATAGTAAGTTTTTCTGATAGTTAACATCAAATATGACAAAAAACGATCAAGAACGTCCTGATTTACCACTGCGGCGGCGGTAGCGGCCGCGCTGCTCGCGCTCGTGTCGCCACCGTAGCGGTAACTCGCGTGATTCAGGTGTCTGCGGAAAATGCACCTCCGTCAATCATCACTGGATTTGACATTAACTATACACTGATATTGAAACTGTTACGAAGCTTTAACTTCCGCACGTAAGCTGCAACCACATGAAAAATACAAAGAGGAAACGATAATGACGAAAAAACAAAAAAAAGAACAAACAAAATAGAGTTAGCACACAAAACATAAACGGTATTCGTGTTCACCACCTTCAATAATCCCTCAATGCAAAATTTTCGCAAAAGAAAAAAAATTAAGTTATTGGGACTGCCGATATGGAATACAGGGTGACTACAAAGTCTTTGGCCGAATACAACAAATTGTAAAAGTGGGATTAGATAGGGTAGCAATCTGGAAATTTATTCAGGGCTATGTAGAATTCATGCGCTTTAAAAATCCACTCTTGGGTTTTAGATATCTCTCTTGGGTTCCTCGTAGAGTCGACAAAATCGTCGGCGACTGGCCGCAACTTGTTCGAGCGTTTATAGTCGCGCTTTCTCCTTAGGTCTATACAAAGGGAGCTGGTACTTCAACAAAAGTTAGCACTAATCCTCCGTTCTCAGAACTGCCCCTCTGAGACTCAGATGCCTCCGTTCTAGGGAGCATGCTAATTATTAAGTAAATATGACGGGTTTGGTGAAATCAGAAAGTGGGGGGGGTCTTCGGGGGGGGGGGGGGCTTGGCCACACGGGCGGGTTCTTTTACTTCTTGGTCGGGGGAGGGCCGCTTCGCTTCAGTTTTAGACTATCGGCAACATTGTTTGGAATAAAAATGATTTCCAATGGATTCAGTTGCGTTTTATGGATATCATTCATTAAAAATGAGTGAATATTGCGTTGCTCGAACGCGTATGGGGAGCTGCAGAAGTTGAGGCTTTTGCGTACTCGTCTCACAACGTTTTTGGGAAGATTAACAGAGGACTTGTAATGGATAGCAAGAGAACGGTTATATAAGTACAATTTGTGGATTCGCAATCTCCCAGTGCCACCACTATCAAATTATGTGTTGGATATGTGCAGGGAGTTAGATTCTTCTGTACATTTTGTTTACTCCCACATTCGTCTGCTGTTTTATAGTGCCAAGCTGCTGAAGATTACTGCGACTCACAAACTGAATGTTCGCGACTTGTCAAAAGTATTTCTGCGCCCTCTACGTAGGAGTACACTATACTCCTTGCCTAAACCGCTCATGTGCTCAAAGTGCGCCGTTAATCGCTTTTACGGTCGCGATCGTCATGCGAGGCGAATATCGGGGATGCATCGTGGCAATCGATATGTATCCTTTTGAATATAGTTGCCATCCATCGCAAAATTTATCTTGGATATCATAGTGTCGCCGTCAGTCCGCTGAATCGCTGCCACAGGTTCATTCCAGGGTAGCGTTCGGACGCACCTCCCATCATGACGCGTGCCGTCGTACTGGCGAGCTGGCTGACTGCTGGAACGCTTCCAGCAGGGCGCCACGCGTCATTCCGCGCGATGCGCCCATACATCACTTTCGAATGAATACATCATACGTTATACGCGGAAGTAACGTCGACATGGCAGATAGAGTCTTATGGACCAATGGCGAAAGGATAGCGTCAGGAGTTTGTCACATATCGAAAGGACTTGCATCGGCTTCGGTAGTGAATAAATCCGATGAGCCGTGGATCATCAAAAAAGACATGGGTCTTGGAGTTTGGGTAGACGATAAGTAGTTTGACCCGAAAACCGCGGATATTCCTGGAGACATGCTAAAGCTACGTCGTAATGAAGTCTTGCCTCAGAGTGAGAAAACTGATAAGCTTATGGAGATCTTGCAGAACAATAAGGAATTGGGAGGCTTTCCCAAACAAATGCGAGACGTGGTACGGAGATACAGCGAAGTGTTCGTTATCTCGGACGTTGATTTAACCCAAACCCAGTTACTACAACGCGATATTGACGTTCAAGGTCATTCTCCAATGAGGCAGAAGACTCGTCCACTGTCATATAGCTTGCGTGAGCAAGTGGAGGATATGTTAAAAGACCTGGAGAAGAGACATCATCGAGGAAAGCTCATCGCCATGGGCTTCACCCATAGTGCTTCTAGCCAAAAAAGATAGTGACATCAGATTCTGCGTGGATTATTGGGAAATCAATAAGATCACGAAGAAGGATCGTTATCCACTACGCGCCATTGATGTCACGCTACAAAATTTGAAAGGCAAGAAGATTTTACCTCCTTGTATTTGGCCAGTGGTTACTGGCAAGTGCCACTCACCGATGACGCCAAAGAAATCAGTGCATTCAGTACACCTGCTGGGTTGTATCAGTTTAGAGTGATCCCATGTGGATTGACGAATGCTGTCGTCTAGGGATCAGTAGGGATCACGATTATGATCACGACATACAGGTTCGCGGGAAAAGGAGGATGTTGGACCACCCACGGCGGGCCGTTGAGAAGCGAAGCGGCCCTCCCCCGACCAAGAAGTAAAAGAACCCGCCCGTGTGGCCAAGCCCCCCCCCCTTCAAGCCAGCCTGAAGGAGGCTTTTCATTAGGCTCGAACCAGACTCAGCGGCGGAGGTATGGGCGACGCCCGCGCTTTGTGACCCCTCGGCTTCCTGGTGCGTCGTGGGGCGGCGAGGGGCTGCCACCACCGCAATATGCCTCTGATTCGAAAACTAATATGTATCGCCGAAGAAAGCCGAAAAATAGTAAAGATTGATCATAACAAACAAGAAAATACTTGGACACATTTCTACACAGTTACGAATCAAGTTCAAAGCTTTTAAATTAACTTTAATGTTTCTAAAAGTATCTAGCGAGTTAAGAGGATAAACAGGATGATGGGCCAGATCCTATTGTAATGATAAATAGCAGATACGGAGAACAGTGCAATAATGATGTAAGGTCAGCGAATAGATTGCCGATCCATGACACCCATAATGATTCGTCCCGGGCAGTAATCCATTTCCCGCAATAGGTGCGAGAAATGTCCGTCCATAATCTCTGAGGTCAGATGGCAGCCAGTATGTATTCAAGCACTGATATACTAGCGATTGATGCTAACGTTTCTTTTGCTCCTTTTTCTTTTTTCTTCTTCCCAAAGTGTTTCCCTTAAAAATCTTCCATTTCGCTGCCTATTTGTTTGAAAGTGACGATTTCAGAAGAAATTTAGATCTGTTCATCAATATTCATGGGTTATTTTTCATGGTTGCTCGTACGATTGAGAAATAACGAGTTTTTCTCTTCAATGAATCAAACCTTCCCCTGATGATGCCCCTCGCCGCTCGAAGAAGCCGAGCAGGTCCGGCTTCGTAGGGCGGCGTCGCGCGTAGACGCGCGCTGCAGCCGGCCGACGCTGCCATGCGCAAGGTATGGTCGACCTAATTTGTGGCGGCGGCGGCCGCCGCTCGCCGCCCGAGGAAGCTGGACGAGGCCGCGGCGATCGATCCGCATGCTGCGCGTGGAAGCCGACGCGCCTTGCCGCTGTTTGCCGTCGAGTCTGGTTCGAGCCTTAGTTGAGTTGTTAAGGTTTGGTGGCGCCGCCCACCTGTTATTGTTTGTGTTATTAGGATGAATCTAAAAGGAAAAAACCTGTGTTGATGAGCAAAACCGCACAAGAAGTTGATCAATATTTGCTTGAGGGAATCGGCCAACTCCTCACAGTAACACCACCCCTAGAATCCACGGCCTACAATGAACCTTCTGCCTTCCAACTTCTTATGGAGAAAGTCTTGGATAAATTACTCGATTTGCAGTTTCCCGTACATATTCATGACCTGCTCATCGCCACGGATAACATCGAAAGGCACTATGTATTATATCTAGTACTGGAGAAAGTGCTGCAGGCGTTCTTGAAAGCAAACTTGAAGAACAAACCGCAGAAGTGTCGGATGCTAGCGACACTTGTGTCATTTCTAGGCCACGTTGTGGATGACAATGGCATGAGGACGGATCCGGATAATGTCGATAAGATGTCAGCTACCCTCGTCCTAATAATCTGGCTGAATTACATACATTCCTTGGAATGTGTGGATACTACAGGAAGTTTGTGCTGAGATTTGCGCGGACGGCGAAGCTGTTACACAGTCTGACTAGCAACAAGGTGAAGTTCACACGGACGCCTGAACATGAGAAAGCTTTCGTGACGTTGAAAGAGCTTCTGGTTAAGGCGCCAGTTTGATCTCAGCCGGACGTAGAAAAAGCTCGTGTCGGGGGTCGACCATTTTACATATACACGGACGCCAGTATTGTAGGTGTTGGAGCAGTTCTAGCTCAAGAACAAGGTGACGGATTCCTTCACCCGGTTTAGTCTGCGTCAAAGCCATTGTCAAAAATGCAATTATCACGTGAAAGACTAGGAAGGTCTAGCTGTAATCTATACTCTGAAAACGTTTCATTACTTTGCATATGGTACATACGATCATACGGACGGATCATGCTACTCTGATGTCCTTGTTCGAAAGGAAGAATGTATCACCTCGACTCCTACGATGGGCAATGGTAATACAATGCTATGACGTGACAATCGAACATGTAAAAAGTGCTGCTAATTGCGTATGCGACGCATTATCACGTGGAATAGCCAGCTCAGCAGATGAGGTAGAGCCAACTCACTTGGAAGATGAGAAAGTCGTATGCCAAGTTCAGGAGAAGAACTGGCTCGAACTGTTTCGCGAAGATAAAGGCTTCGGGGAGATTACCTTGGGAGATCACCCAAGCTGTGGAGACATCTAAGGATATCGAAGTTCGGTTACGGCGACATTAACGGAGTCTTAGCCCGAAGGACTTTGTCATCGAAGAAGATCAGTTGGAACTAATCCTGGAGGACGGAACGCTTGCTTCAGTGGTCAGTGAAGAGAAGAGACGTGAAATCTTCGACGCGGCTCACCATGGAGTCATGAGTGGCCACTTTAATCCCCGCAAGATGTTTGCACAGTTAAGGAAGACGATCTTCTGGCCTGGTGTGAGGCAGGATTTACGAAAATGGTGCGATCAGTAGCAGAAATGTTTCCTAACAAACGCGAAGATGGTGAACACGCCTCCTCTGAAACCACGTTTAGCGGCAAAACATTTTCAGGTGATCGGAGTAGATTTACTTGAAATGGGAATGACTTCAGCTGGAAACAGGTACATTGTCACAGTAAATGATCTTTTTACAAAGTATCAAGGAGCATATCCTGTCCCGGATAAGAAGGCAGAAACAGTTGCCGAAGTGACCTTCAGCAGATGGTTTTGCGAAGCCGGCAGATAGCCTGAATGCATCCTCTCGGATCGTGGGGGGAATTCGAGAATGCAGAAATCTCGGCATTGTGTGAGATACGCATCAACTACTTCCTTGTCATGGGACCGGCGCATGAGCAGAATCTCCTTTGTGAAGTACTTGGAACTCGCTTGGCGATGCAGCCACACCTCCTACCTTCAGCTGCAAAGAAGTTCCTCAATGCCACCTGCACGTATTATGGAATACGCTGAAGCTTGACCGCATAGCGGAGCTGAACCAGCCGCCAGATAACAGAGCGGAGAGCGTGATAGGAGGAAGCTCCTGCTGGAGCCGGGAGGCTCCAGACCAACGAAGGCCACCAAGAGACACACCCGCAATGAGCACAGGCAGTATCATCAGCCGCATCGCCGTTTCCATACAGGATCTTACTTGGTTTTCTATAGAGGATCTCGATTTCCCCATATAGACGCTATCCCCGCTACTGTTGTTTATTTTGTCGGCAGAGTGGGGCTGCCTTATGTCAGACGGGGGGAGTGTTGGTATTATTGATCATTGTTTATTGTTGTTTGTTCAGTAGTCAGTTATATTGTTTCGTATCATAATCGCTTACCTCATGTTGCACTCGATTCCGTTATCTCCTCGTCATCATGCAATATTTCGTAATCGATGGAGGTTTTCTATTTGAAGTCACGTGGGCGCCCAAAGGGGTGGGCAATCCTCACAGCGCGGCGGGACACGCCCTATATAAGGCGCCGCAGCAGTCGGCTGCTTATTTGGCGACTTGCTCTTGCCTCGAACAGATAGCGATTCACAAACCCCTGAACCACAACCTCCTTACCTTTACACGTAGCAGAAGGAAATTGTAAATCTATAGTGGATAAAGGTTCGTTGTTAGCCTCGAATTGATGCACATATTCATTAGGGCAGATAGGCCGTCAGTGCGTGTTGACTTTGTGATGTTTCTTGAGGTTCCTACGCACTCGAGCAGCCAGTTTACGAGATCGAGTTCGGCGGAATGGAAGCTCTACCAGGATATGAGAGCGGTGAGCTTGTTCTGAAGAAAATAATGTTTTCTAACGACATCAATTCGTTCATTGAGATGGCATGAGGATTGCAATACCTCCTACTTGAGAACCCATGAGGTATTGAAGTCCTGAGCGACGAGAGTTCTGGAAAAATCTTGCACTGCCGCGAAAGGCCACATTTAGTCGAAGATCGAATGTTGGTGGAGTAAATCATGAGAGTTCTTTATGTTTTTTTATGTAGAGCAAACGCAACCTATCTGCATCGAGATGCACCCAATTCCAGCAAGGTGACACTTCATCTTGTCAGAATATGGATCTCACGATGCCGTACTGTCCTCCGGCAGAAAGTGGTGCTGCCGCCATAAGAGGCGCCAAGTACATCACCGGCGCGTGCATGTGCATGAACATAGGAACATAGGAGCTCCCTGACATCCCATTTGAGAGCCTTCTATAAGTACACTGTCCAACTAAATCGTTTTGTATCTGCAGGGTGTGGGGAAATCTTAAAGGCAGAGGGTCAACTCGTTCTGCCTTTAAGATTTCCCCACACCCTGCAGATACAAACTCGTTGGATTTACCAACATATCCTAGACCTTCTCATCATGTTGATCCCTGGGATGTACATTAACAGGCACAGAAGCGACGAAATCCCCATTTTTGAAAGGCTCGGACTGGATAAAAATTTGGAGCCCGGAGGCGGATCGCTCCAAGCTGTGCTGGCTGCCTGCCACGGCTGCCGCGTCGGTCAACGAGACTTGGCGTGTCCAATCGACAAGATCAACGGCTTCACATGTCAACTCGGGTTGGCAAACTGTTACAGACCCCATCCTGGAAGACGGGTTTATAGACCATTCTGAGACAATTTATGTATACCGTTGGAACTATCGTGCCGAGTAGATGCAGAATCTGCTGTTAGCTGAACTACGAAAATGGGGTGGACCCCTGCCTGTAAGGGTCGAGCACATACTTATTATGCATTGCTCCGCTGCACTTGAATTGGATTCTCTGCGATTTGGGGTGAACGAACTAGCCGAGTAGAGTGATGGACGTCCTCACTCCAAATCACAACGAATCCCAAAGATGGCGGGAAAGTATGGCATAGGAAGTCCCACTCCTAGGATTTCCAAACAGTTCGCCGTTACAAAACAAATCAGTTATGACACAAAACGAAAACCAGTGTGCCATATGCGAATTAACCGTTCTTTAAATCGCTTCCAATCGCTGCGACTCGAGGATCGCCACGATCATAGCGATCACAGACGAAGTGTTCGGAAGTCCGAAGCGCGATGCGCCATGAAGTTCCATGAAAAACAAAACGGTCAAGATCAAGTCATTGATCACATAAAATCCAGAAAAAAAAGAGGAAAGCATGCATCTATCATATCATATTCACAAAGAAGGAACTGTGCCGCAGATTGAAAAAAAACAAGACTCCATCACCAAATTCAATTGAGAGGAAACGCGCACAAAGTAAAAATCTTTCCAGAATCAGCCAGAAATATGAAACCATAAAACACGTTGCCGGTGGATCTCCTCCGTTGGCAAGCGTCCAAGCGTTGTTCCATAAATAGCCTAAAAATGAAAGACATTGCAGAACTCTCTCAGCGAAAGTGCACAGAAAGCGTGCGCATTCTCGCCGTTATGGGGCGCAAATTACGAGAATTTGCCCATCAAGGCACTGAACAAAAAGCAACGGCTACTTATTACGACATGATTATTAGAGTGCAATTTATACTAGATGTGTTCTCATTGTAGATGATCATGATGCACTGGCCAGTCTCCACGGAATATATTTCGCGAATGAATGCATGCGCCTGGCGCGCCTCTGACACATGCATCTAGTATATATTGCCCTTCACCGAATCTGAAAAGTTTGACAAGCTCACTCCGCGAAAGTTCGAGATCATACTGAAATTATCATCGTATCAAAACCACGAAGCAAGAAAATTTGCTCCTTCTTCATGTAGGAGGACAAGTTCTTCGTGCACAAAACACCGACCCAGTAGGAAAAAAGGACTCATACAGGGCATTCACAAAGAAATGAGTATCCCACTGACCGAACACGTGTTCCACGTATCCCACACCATCTATGGGAGCGTTTTACCCCGTCAGGCAGTTCAAAGTCGCTGTGATTGTCAAGTTAGAGCGTGCGCGATTTCACATTCGCTACGCTCTCCATACCAAACACACCGAATTTACTCCGTTTTGAACCACTTGCACTAGCGAATAATAACTAAGAACAAGATGCACATTGCCTTATAGTTAGGAACAGTTCAACATTTCCACTTTTAAAGGTTCGAACAAGTAAAGATACAGCTTTGCCCCATGTTTAGAGCCTTTTTAACAAACATCACCGATAATAACATAGATGTTGAAAGGATGTCAAGTAGGTAAAAGGGGTGGCGATTCTCCTTGTGTCGTTAAGTTCAACCTTACGAACTTCTAGAGGTCACTGGCATTCAGCCGATCGATCATGGCCAAATGGCTCGCGCAAAAAAAAGAAAGACCATCAGATTCACTTTTTTTGCTAAGTGCAACTAATACGAGCTCGAGAATTGCAGGGGAGATCGAGACTTTTTAGTGGAGTCTGTCGAAGAGGAGGACAGGCCTAAAATGAACGCTGATATTGCCCCTACTTCCGCATCGGCCTCAGTTTCCTCATCGACTACTGTCCCCGCATCTACCCCTGCACCGACGTCATCTGCTGCAGCTCCTCAAGATGTCACGCCTTCTACAGAGCCATTGCATTCCGTACGTCCGCTTGATTTTGGGAACGTGATAACGATAGAAGTTCAAAACTTGTCAGACGAACAACGCTTGAAGTTTCTCACAGAATTCACAGAACCACCGGAACCGGCTCACAGTTGCCCTTCTGAGACGCGAATGACTAAGAAAGGTCCAACCATGAGACGCCTTCGACCGGATCACCTTGCAAGACCGGAATCACGATGCTTGGCTTATAGCCCGTCATTTGGAGGACTGTTTTGCAGATACTGCGTGCTTTTCATCGCCTGAACCGATGCACAGAGGCATCACTTCAGCTTCGGAGAATTCTGCTTGTACAGGAAACGCTAACAAAGTTCAGCCGGATGTTCGGAAAAGACGGATATGTCATTTCCCATGTCGAGCGAGAGTACACAAATTCAGCTGCGAAAGAGCCGAGCGCTTTTTGGCGAACATGCGTGGCATTCAAAAGAGTTTGAGCAGAGATGAGAGGAATCGCATCGAGAATCGGCGGAAACTTTCGCGACCAATGATTGAAACCACTCTTGTTCTCGTATAATCAGGAGGAGCTTTCTTTTGATAAGACCTTAACGACTACGGCGATCGCTGACGACACTGTTAACGAACCCAGTTAGAACAGCTGTTTCACAAGATCATGTCAACTGCTAAAAGACGTAGCCAAATCTGTTCTCCGCGGCAAGTTCGATGCTAGCACAACGTCGCGTTTATTAACAACTCACCCTGAATTCCCGAGGTATTACTCGCTTATCAAAACCCATAAGCTTGATCCCAACGTTGACTTCACACATGTGAATATATCTGGAGTGAAGACGCGACCAATAATCTTATCTTGCGCTGGACCGTCGGACGGAATAAGTTGGCTGCTGGTGAAGATCTTTGCTCCACTTCTACTATTCGTGGTAGCTCACATTGTGAAAGCGAACGAATTCATCGATGAAATTCAACACTTTCATATTCTGGATAAGTCATGCTACGTTAGCTACGATGCAATTTCTTTGCATGCGATCATCAACAGAACCGCAGCCATCCAAACTGATTGAACTTTTGAATGATCATTGTAATGAAGTGGAATTATTCGGCTTCTCTAGCAGGGACATCGAAGCTCTTTTGACGGCAACACTTCAATGTAGCATATTTCGCTTTAACAACAAGTTCTATGCGCAGAAACGAATGCTGACTATCGCCCCACTATTGGCCATTGTGTAATTCGATCATGTCGAAAGGGCATCGTTAACAGCTGGAATACTCTTTTATAAACGTTACATCGACGACGTTCTTGTAGTTGGAACAACACCTTCAGAGTTAGCTGCCACACTCTCGAATTTGAATTCTAAAGACGTTCACATAAAGTTCACCATCGAAGAACCCGACAGAAATGGCTGCTCACCATTTCTGAACACTGGAGTTCGGATTCATGAGGGAAAGAAGGGATTATGCTGGTACAGGAAGAGTTCATCTAAGAACACAATTTTACATTCCCGGAGTGTTCTTCCACTTCACATGAAAGTGAATGTAGTGCGAAACTTGAAGATTACCAGCAAACGAATTTTCACAGAAGATTGAGAAAGCTATGAAAATACAAAGCATCCTATTTGAGAACGAGAACGGCTACACCACAGGGAATGCGTTCATGGAGATCATACTCGACCCCTGACGACATTGCATTGGTTCTGCCATACGTGAACGATAATTCCTCCAAACGGATCAATCTCATCGTTCGGAAATGTGGCCTACCAGTTCGCCTTGTACTTCGACCACCTCAACACTCACCAGATGCTAACATCGTCGCGCCTTTACGAAACGGAATGTGACCAGCGATCGTGTCGGTACTGCCATAATCAGAAAATCTGTCACTTACGCGGTACCGTTTACCTCATGACATGCACTGGATGTGGCCAGCGATACGTGGGAGAATCGGAGAGGCCACTGAAGAGAAGATTAGATGAGCATCGATGATCACTCGTGCACTCACAATTAAACCCCAGGTGTGGTTTCTCGAAACATCGCACGGCGATGCACGCGAGAGAGTTTGCTCCAGATTTTGAGGTTGAAGTGTTGCATCGCCACCTCCTCTAAAAGCGAAAGAAACAAGGCGGTGGAAAACGGAGATTTTGGGAAAGCAAGAGGAACAGTGATAATTCGACAAAGGACCGATTACACTATCACGACCCTGAAATACCCACTGTGGTCCCGGGGCGAATTCATTACTCCCTCTTCGCCGGCGAGCTCAGTAGGTGAAAAATAGCCACCCATTGAAATATTGCAATGCATACGTTGTATGATTTTGTTAAGATCTGAAGAATACGCTAACCGCAGAAAGCTCATCAATAAAATCTTGGACGAAGTTCTCAACCTGTGCTGAAAGCAGAGTTGTATCGAACGAGACTTCGGGACAGCAGCAAATCAGTTGTCAGATACTCGACAATCTTCGATCCTGCATCTTTTCGATGTGTACGTCAGCTTTTGCACGACGCTGGGGTTGGAATACCACTTCAGAAGTGTTTTTTTATGATACGACACGGTCTTTATGAGCTGCTGCCAAGGGAAAGGAAGTTGAGGGCCCTGCAACTCATAACGTAGATGATGAATACTGTCATTTGAAGTTTGTAGCGCTGACCTTGAACCCGTTCTTCTTTGTTGGCAGCGCTTTCCTCCTGATTCAAATTAGCCCAGATCGGCCAAATTTGGTTTTTGAGACAAAACGTGCTCGAAGCTATTGTGGAACTATCTGTCTATATACAGAAAAATGAAACTTTGTTTGTGTGTTTGTAGTCACAGATTCCAGGACGACGAACACAGGCCGAACACGTTTCAACAGAAGTTACACCGTGAGATGAAAGCTTATTTTGTCCACTTACGAGCTGTGTTTCGGGGGCGATGAACTTGTTTGCATGTCTCAAATCTAGGATCGCAACTCAATCCGCGCGCAGAGCTGTGTTCCTATCGTAGACTCAAGTAAGTGGATGGTTGCTCAAGCTCATCCAAAAATAGTCCCAAACGCCTAAGCGCTTGGTGAAAGCAGCGGTCCCGCAGCGGAAGTCCTGATCCGCACCGCACGGATCTAGTCTAACCGATTATTGCACTGGGTAACGATTTTACCCGGGCCTCAACCTGACGAGTCTCGCAGGGCTCGCCAGGTTGAGGCCCGGGTAAAATCGTTACCCAGTGCAATAATCCGATGATGCGGAGGCACGACTAAGCTCTGATGCTCAACCACCGGCTTATATATGGCATTTGTCATGGAGTGAACATAGGTGAAATTGCGGACCCAGCACAAAGGCTGCGTGCGAGCTTCAAAAAACGCAGCCTTCCAACGGAGAATTTGATCTATTGAAGTGGATGAGCTCGTGCGCGCTGTTTACTCGGAGGTGAATGCCCTGTATATATACACCTTCCAGGGGGCGGACCGCAGGTTGAACTTCACTACAGTGAGCGACTAACCCCATCAATGCAGCCGAAACACGGGTTTTGCTGCTCTTAGCAGTCGGAATACAGCAGTTCTACTCCTTGCAGCAATGTCTGCTTTCCATTTCTTGGGGGTGTGGCTTGGCAAGTTTGCCCTATCCAGTTATCTGAGTATGCAGGGAAAAAACATTTGTGAAGCAGTATTCCGGGCTCATCGTCATGTAGGAGTTAACGTACAGAATAGGGATAAGCGGATTATTCGTTCCGGTTATCCGTTTTGCCATTATGCGCAAGTTTTCGCTTCCCGTTATCTGCACAGTTATCCGGGCTTTTGGCGCCGGATAAGGGTGCGGACTAGGCCAAAATTAGGGGATTCATTTTGCACGTTCAAAACAGAGAATAGCCTCCACTTGAAGACGTATTGCTCGATCTGGTGCGTTTAGCACTTTACATTTTACATGTAGTAAGGTAGGAGAAGGTAATACAGACTTGTACCTGCCCAAAAAAGTCCTCTTAGTCACGTTTCTCTGGGTTGCCCGACAAAGTGAGGCAATAACCTCGAAACCAGGGTGTGGGTCATGATGAGGCAAAAGTGGGTGGGCAATGTTCCTGCTATTGGTTCATTTGAACCTTCGCCCCGCCCTTCAGGACCTACTCGCACTAATTCGCGCTCGATTTCACCATAGTTGCCCATGCAAATTTGAATGTGAGTGGGACGAGTCGACGCCGAAGGGCGGGAAGACGCCGGCCCATTTTGCCTCATCATGACCCACCCTCGAAACCATCATTTGTGAAACTATAGACAATGTTGGCTAATGTTTGATCATTAATAACGTTGGAATTCCAACGTTCAGATATCCTACCATATCTGAACGTTGAAATTGGTGACCTATCAGCTCACCGGTGACCCTTCATCACAAGGTTCATTCCGAATATTCCTTGCATCCTACAGTTTTCATCAATTTTTGAATTCATTGAGTAAATAGCGTTTGAGAGTCAATACCATCATAATACTCAGTCAGTACGAGGAGGAGGTTTATCAGAACTCTGCAAAAGATATTTGAAGCAAAGCTGCAGCCCCATGAGCTCCACCCTCCTCCTCTCGCCCCCCCCCCCCAACCCCCAGCCTTTGGGGACTTCACCTCTGCACTAAAAACGACGCATATTATCTCAAGCAACTAGTGTGCCAATTGAATTAGCAAATATCTAGATGTCAGTGGAAGCTGTTGTTCTCATAGCAAACTCTTGTTTCTACATCTGCATCTCTTCATACTCAACATCGTGCTCAGAATGACGGATTTCGATGACTAACGAGATATAGAATATGTGCTTGTTCTTTCCCGCAATATTCATATGGTATCCTATCATTTTTTATTATTTTTAAAAATGTGAAAGGTTGGTGTCTTGTAGCATCTGGATCACTTATCCGTTATTCGTTCATTTTTGGCCTATCCGTTATCCTCACCGTTGTCTGGATTGTGAAAAATCTTGTATCCGTTCCCATATGGTACAGAAGATGAATAGAAGATACGGAATCAAGGATTGTTGTATATCTGACAACTGCTATTTAATCGGATGGCTTGAAGTAGGGATTTGAGAGAACCAGCAATTAGAAAGTTTTCATTCGCAATTCCTACAAGAAAGGATATCAATGTGGGGGAAAATCCACAGTCCCCAGTTCCATTGATCTGTGTGGAACACAAATCTACGTATTAGGATGCACGAATGTAGCTAACTATACTCAACAAATGAGGGCCCACTTTTGATTATTCATTTCAGGTTCAACTGGCGTTTTTCGGAAATAATTCACAAACCAGTAAGCGTTGCCAGAGTGGTATAAATACCAGCTCCAAGACACAACAGAGCAGCACTGACAACAATGCATTCGATTTTCTTCCTTATTGGGATTCTTGTCTTCATTACTGGGAGGTGAGTCAGTGTTAGATCGAATTTGGAGTTATTTCTAAACTATTCTTCACTAGTTTTTCAATGAAGAGCACAGATAAGCAGCTCGTGCTGTGAGAGAATTATGCAGCCGTAGCACATTCGACCGAATACAATCGACATACGCTGAGTTTATAGCTTGCATCCAAACCAACTTTCAAGAAAATCATGCATAGGATTTGTGCTAACAAATATTTTAGACACGGATGGCTGATTATGATAACGAATTTTAGGTTGTCTGCAAGCTACTCGCAAGGGCAACCTAACGGTATGTTGGTTCGATCTCTCATGGGGAAAATAACACCACGAAACCTCAAGCCAGTAGAATGGGAAACATGATGAGCGGAACTTTAATTAACGAAAAATTCCAGGAAAAGAAAAAACCTAGAACGAATTCCGATAGACGAAATTACCTACTCAGATTTGTGAAATCATAATCGTAGTGAAGTTGATGCTACTGAGAACTCCACAAGTAATTCACTGATGCTTCTTCATAGTGGTCTCATGATTGGTGTTTCTGTACTTTGAAGTGTGTGGATGTATGCAGACTAGATTCTCTTCTTCCGATTTCTCTAGATAGCTCTCAAAAACCACAGCCTCCCAAATTTTGCGACGATTCCACACTTTCACTCACTGACAGTGTACTTATAGAAGGCTCTCAAATGGGAGGTCAGGGAGCTCCTATGTTCATGCACATGCACGCGCCGGTGATGTACTCGGTACCTCTCATGGCTACAGCACCACTTTCTGCCGGACGACAAGACGGCATGGTGAGATCCAGATTCTGACAGGATTGAGTGTCACGTTGCTGGAATTGGATGCATCTCGATGCAGATAGGTTGCGTTTGCTATACATAACGGATCAATGTGTGAACTCTCCTAATTTGTTCCAATAAAATTCGAACTCAGACTAAATGTGGCCCTTCGTGGTAGTAAAGATTTTTTCAGAGCTCTCCTCGCTCGGGATTTCAAAATCTGATGGGCTCTTATGCAGGAGGTATTGCAATCCTCCTGCCATCTCGACGAACAACTTGATATCTTCAATTTTTTTCAGGAAAAGGCCACCACTCTCACATCTTTCTGGAACTTCCATTCCGCCGAGCTCGAGCTCGTAAACTGGCTGCTCGCATGCGTAAGAACCTCAAGAAACATCACAAATTCAACTAGCACTCACGGCCTAGCTGCCTTGAATGAATATGTGCATCAATTTGAAACTAACAACAAGATCTATCCACTGTACATTTACAATATCCATGCGCTGCGCTGCCATTGAAAATGGTGGCAATCCGTTGCAACGCTGATGAGCACCGCTCGCATTGTATTGTTTGCCATGATATCGTTCGCGGTATCACGAGAAAGAAAAAATAAAAACGTGTCCGACTACATATTATTCGATACTTTGCGAATTTTATTCGCCAATTAATTGAGTTTTTTTTAGCAGAAGATCAAGAGAATGACAATAGTATTGCAGATGTAGTGCAAACATGGAGTTGTTACACCACCACTATAGCTTTGCTACACCACCACTCTAACTAAAGGATAATGGAGAATGTTTGGGACACATTCATTTTGACACATCCAGTTCGCTGGTTTTCAACACCAGCGCAACAGGCTATGAGATAGGGCGAAGGTCGAGGAATAAAAAAAATATAATGAATTCTATACCACTCGAAAGAAATTGCAAAAAAGTTCTTGGCTCGGAAAGCAAGAAGTGCAAGTGTAATTTGTGATGTAATTTCGAATGCAATTCGTAAGGTAGTTGTTATACGTAATTTTCCAATGTAGTTCTTGTTCGCATTTTTAAAACAAATTCAGGCATCTCTTCGAAGTTACTTATTAGGTGTTAACATAAGTCCTTGCGCTTTTTTTTTAGTTGCGGTTTTTCCTGCTCCATTGCCATTTTTCTCTAATATGCACCATACCTCCTAAAAGCGCTTTCCCTCTTCTATAATACTATCATCAAGTGTTTTCACGGAGCTATTGAATTACTTAATTTTTAGGCCTAGAAGAAGAACGCTAATCCAAGGGAGAAACCAATTTCCTCCTTGTGTTCGGACCAGGCAGCATCCCATACTGTTTGAGCGTGTTAGCTCTGTAGAAAATAAACGCGGGAGAACATAATCAGTGGAACCGTTGAGCAGCAGTTTGACGATTTTTGGGAAGTGGGATCTGACGTCATCGTGTGGTAGGATGACTGGACCCTCGCAATTGGATTCTTCTAGCAGAATCCTCTCAGTTGTATGGTGGCTTTGAGAAGTATGATGTCCATTTAGACTAGGGGTTCTTAGGAGCAATTCCTGGGTCTCCATGTGAGAAATTTGTTTGGTCGAAGTGTTTGATGTCATCGAGCCCAAATATGTCTTCTTTGACTTTAGAAAATCGTTGATGACCAGTCATTTTAAGCAGAACGTCTCTTTCATACTTAGCACAGGTCACTTGGCCGGTTTTGATAGCCTCTGGAGCTTCAACTGAGTGACAGGATATGTGGTGTTTTTTACTGACTCGTTGCTCCACTTCGCAGACTTGAAACTCTAGCAAACTATCGTATTGAGAGAAACTTTTTACAACGTTCTTATAGAATTCGAAGCTTTCGAATCGTATATGACATGTAGCCGAAAGATGGCAGATAGGTGGAGAATAATGCATCCGAAAATAAGCGCAAGGACTTATATTAACATCTAGTAGTATGAGAGTCTTGCAGCTTGATAAACATACTATGTGTAAAATCTGCTGGAAAATGTCTAATATTCGTGTCTTGAACGTTTCCGAGAGTTTCTCAAAGGTGTTGGTGTCACATATGGACTAATTCACCATATTGAAGGCGGAACCCGTCGGAAATCTCGACTCCGAAATATACCAGTAGTGGCACACATTGTCAGCACATCATAGATGTTGAATGAATACAAAGAACCATGACTTATCAAGCAATACACGCACCTAAACACATGCACATATACATGAAGAAATCCAAATCCCAATCGTGAGGCCAGCTCCCATGCGCGTGTTTTCGAAGCGGCGACGCGCCAGCGAACAGTGGTCCACCGCATTCGCAAGCGCGTGTAAACTCTCCTACGCAGCAAGACTCACGGGTGTTAGTGTGGAGCGCGAAAAGGCACACGAGAGGCGGCACCTCGATTTCGCGGATTTCTCGCATTTTGTGCTATTTCAGTGTTGGGTGTGAGTCCTAGGTCCCTCAAAACCCTGAAGTCAAGCGAATTCTCAAACACAGAGATTTGAGCTGATGGTGCCTTTAACGTATTTAACGAAACGTTTTTTTTAGTAAATGTCAGAATTCGGGTGAATTCTATCGCTAATAGTTTGATACTGCTAAGTGGTTGGGTTGAAAAGTTAAAGAAAGAAAAGTATGGAATGACTAGTCAGGCTTTCCTAGTACAGCAAACTTGTCAAGACTGTCGACTTAGCTACCAAGGGAACTACCAATGAGGTCGCTGCACGACTCGATGAAAAACTCGACAAGCTCGACCAATCCCTGTTCGATAAACTAGACGAGATCAAAAAAAAAACTTGAAGCTTATTCTGAAAGCCCAGATAAAGACAAGCTCAAAAAGAATGACGACTAGGACGACGTAAGCGACACTACGAAGTCTCCCGATGATAAACAATGAAGTGTTGTGTACTATTCGAAAGCAGGCGTGACGATTGTGAGAGTTGACCACGTCCAAGCGACTCCCAGGAGTGTGCTAGCTCGTCAACACCGGAGCCTAGATGAACGAATGCAGGAAGATCAACGCGACGGCCACTTCTCTATCGAGAAATGGACCAATCAGTGCCGATGCCGAAGAGTCCGCTAAGTTCGTCTATGATAGAAGGCCACCACGTCACGTTATTGTTCTTGTTTCTGTTTTGTTTGTTTTTGTATCTGTTGTATACACAAATACACGCACCTAAACACATGCACATACACACACTAAGGCCGTAATTGTAAGCCAAGATATGTGGGGTGCTGTGTCTACCCTGACCTTAGTACGAGTGAGTTTCTTTTGTTCGAAGTGGAGTGAAATAGAAAGCAATTCCGGCCTTGAAACGTAGCCGAAGGCTTACTATGGCTTACAATGGTAGGAATTTCCGTGAGAGATTAGAGACGAATTGGTCCGATAGGAGCAGATCATTTATAGGTTCCCACTATCCGGAGGATACGAAGAACTGCTGTCCTGCCTAAGCTGCACAGATTTACTTGAAACCTTCGGTGAAATAAGAAAAATGGAATACTGGAAGTTCTTTGAAAAGACATTTCAAACTTATGTAAAGTAAAAAAAAGCTGTGCTAGATAACGATTTCCAGACTTCACGGACTCACTTCAAACTTTGGGCAAAGATGTGTCATGGAGTGCACAGTAAAAGTTTCACATGGTTCCCCAGACCTATGTGAATTAAAAAATTGTATGCTCATTGAGTGGTCCAGCCTTTCTTGTTAAAGGCTGGACCCGCAGCCACAAAAGGCTGACCTTTCGTGGCACTTCAGGAGCATAATTTTTCTATTCAAACACATAAGTTTCTGCTGCCTTTGCATACTCCTATACCAGTGGCGGACGCGGAAAGTGGGCGCGAGGGAGGCGTGAGGAAAAAGTGGGGTCTCCGCCGTTTTGGGACGGAAAATAAAATTAATAAAAATATCAATCATAACAATAAATGATTAGATGATTGATGAAGTGGAAAGAAGCTTGTGGATGGTAGTTCTTCTTCATTCACGCGACGTTTCGGGATTTTAATCCCATCATCAGGCACTGAATTTCAATTGTCGGTAAACGATGTTGTCAAATCTGAAGATGTTCTGTTTGAGTGCATTGGTGACATCACTCGCTGCAATACACTAACACTGTATGATTGACATTGTACATTGATGTGATTGTGAACATGTATTCAGTGCTCATTATGTCGTAGAAATTCAGTGCCTGATGATGGGATTAAAATCCCGAAACTTCGCGTGAATAAAGAAGAAGAACTACCATCCACAAGCTTCTTTCCACTTCATCAATCATCTATTTACTATGAAGCTAAGAGACAGCACCATTTACAAATAAATGAACAGTAAAAATTATATTAAAAATAATAATAAACAATTAGAAATAAACCAATACAAGATTTTCACTTGCATTGTAGAGCAATTTCAAAAATTTGGCGGCCCATTCTCGGGGAGGGGGGCGCCCCCCCTTGTGTCCCCCACTGGCCTATTCTTCTAATCCAGTGCTATCATACGCACTCCAGCATGTTCCATGTCATCTCCTTCTGACAGAAATATAACCCTATAAAGCTAAACTTTTTTCATACCCTACGATACGCCACGCACGCATGAAACGGTCTGGTTTCATTTGCCCCGCTCCTCATCCAAATCAGCGTCTTATCCCCCAGCTTCGTTCTTGTTTCGAAAGTGTTCTGTTTTCGCGTTTTCGCTTTTTCGATCTTGTTTTATAGTTGCTCTCCTTTCAAGGATTTGCTAAACTTGGGAATACTTGGTTTTTTTCAGCAGTGTCAAGCAATGTAGGATGCACACCAGGGATGAGCGGAATTCTCCCTTCTGGTACTTCCTGCGTTTTTTGGAGCTTCTGACTTCTGAATTTCCAAATTTCAAATCTGAATTCCGCTCGTCCCTGATACGTGCCCATCGGGGATGAGCGGAGATCAAATTCAAAAATTCGGAACTCGGAAATCGGAAGCCCCGAAAAAGACCGGAATATCGGAAGTGCCGGAAGTCGAAAGTCGGAAGTACGGAAAGTCCAATGAGTGCACATGCACATGCATATAGTGAAGGCTCTCAGGATTGGTGAAAACCATGCATTGTTAGAATAATTGGCGTTCATTTTGATAATTTTATCTAATTACTCTCATAAGTAGTGGTATCAATTCAGAACTGAAGGATAAATAAAAAATGAAGGATCGCTCAACAAAACCTAAGTGGTTGAGCAGGGCTCTAGCAAATTCGTCAGATATCAAAAATTCACAAGTTTTGCAGAACAGCCCTTTAGTGTGAATACATTATGTTCTGCACTGGAAAATGTCCTGTGGAGGAGAATGTTGAGTAGTACTGCCTATCTTTATATCAGTCCTCCATTACAAGAGTGTTTTTCAGTTAATCGTCGTGTTAAGTTTTAGTATCTTTTCAGCGGTACTCAGTGCGACGCGACTCTCCTTCTTCAAAAGAACTGAGGGTTGCCTGATTTTGGTTTGATCCCATGTTGTTTAGTTAGTTAACATTATTATGCTTGAAGTAAATGAGAACGAACAACTTCAAATTTTTCATTGATTCTTTCAGAAAGTGCTGAATGTTGAAGAGATTCTCTCCTATTCTTCGAATGAATTTTTGGCAAAATGATTTCGCATGATTTCGTTAATATATGTACTGATGTGTAGTATCGAACCTACAACAAAAACGTTGCGACTAGGACAACATAAGTTCATCTTCAGGAATTTCAGAAAAGAAAAACCATAACGAAAGTTTTGGTTAAAGACCGTTGCCACCCTGTATGACATCCCATCTAAGACAGCAAAACTTGCGTGTGCACGCTCAGGAAGCTTTACTTTTGGTTTGCCACTACCCTACTGTGCACACAATGCCAGTCAGATCTCAAAAAACTGCACAAAATTGACAGCAACCTTGAAATAAAACCCACCTCCATCACTCCAAGACTTCCGAAAACTTCCGGCTTTTTTCGCAATTTTTCGGAAGTCGGAACTCGGAAGTCGGAAGTCCAAAAAACACCGGAATGTCGGAAGTTTCGGAAGTCGGAAGTCGGAATTCCGCTCACCCCTGGTGCCCATCACCTCATCTACTATTGGGTTGGGCAATAAGTTCGTGTGGTTTTTTAACTTGATTTTTTACCTATAATCAAATTTCGTTCGATTGCGTGTTGGTAATCATTTTGTAGCTCTTGGTTTACTCTCCACAAGTATTCGAGCGCCTGCGCGTCCGGCGTTAGCCTCTTAGATTCTTTTAAGCTCCATTCGCTCGCTTCGCCTTTACGCGATAATTCTCCACTATTAGACGCCGCCGCACCACTTTTGCAGCTATGGATCTGTCCAGTGACATCTTCCCCTTTACTGTCACTAATGGCTATGGAAAACTCAGAAATGGGGAAAGGTCTCTACCCGAATCCATCCACTTTTCTTGTTATCGAGACTGAACTTCATCTACACGAAATTATATGTCTAGAAATGGGTCGTTTGGAGGAAAAGCCATTCACTCAGTAGCTTCAGAAACCGTGTTGTGCAGCAAAAAAACCCATATTCGTATCAAAAAACCCATGCTCGTACTGAAAAACCGATGCTCCTAGGAAACAACCGGGGTTGACATGAGATGTCCACCAGAAGTGCATCGGTTCGGCGCAGTGCATGAAGCTGCCATCGGGTAACCGATGTTGCCATCAGGAAACCGATGTTAACTTCATGCACATGATGTTAACATCATGCATGACAGGCTCCGCCCATGCATGAGGTTGACATCATGCAAACTTCACGCTCCTTGCCACGTGGCGACCCACCCCCAGGGAGGTGTATGTAAGCCGGTGGTTGAGCATCGGACTTTAGTCATGTCTCCGCTTTGGCGGAGACAAGGCGAGCCTTGCGAGACTCGTCAGGCCGGCTGAGGCCCGGGTAAAACCATGGCCCAGTGCAACAATCGGTCGGACGAGATGCGTTCGGGTGCGACGCGAATCTGGAAGTCCGCCGCAGGACTGCTGCGTCCACCCAAGCGCTGCAGCAGAGAGCGCGTACCCCTTCGGGACTATTTTCGAATGAGCCTGTTAAAACACGTTAAGTGATGTCAATCCCGTGGAAATCCGACGTCAACATCATGCAAGGGCGGAACTTAGGAGGTGGTGTCAATCCGATGCCAATCCGATGTCAATTTCATGCAAATCCCATGTTAACGTCAGTTTGGATGGCATGAAGTGGACTCGGGATTAAGTATACTTGACGAATTCTTGGTGGCAAATCGGCGTCTCCAACAGTCTTCTCTGTTGTGTCACGCTGAGCGGTCGACTTTCCTGGACACCACCATGCAGCCACGTGACTCCACTCACAAGGATGGAAGACGCCGACCCAACCCGCAGTCGGCTAGCGTGGGTCGTAAGCCCTCAAGTTCAGCAGATCAATTACGTATTTGCACGTTCAATGTCCGTTCCATATCGACGTCAGAACGTCTGGCGGACTTTGAAGCGTCTGTGGAGAAAGTCAAGTTTGACATCATGGGAATCGCGGAAACAAGAATATGTGGCAGCGGTCGGATGGACTTTCAAAGTGGCTACTCTCTATACTACAGCGGAAATTATGGAAGAACATATTGTGGAGTCGGCTTCTATGTCCATTCAACTCTCACTCGACGCTGCAGATGCTTTTTCCATTCTGATCGCATCATAGAGCTGATTGTTACTCTGAAGGCTAGACAAACACTCCGCGTGATTCAAGTACATGCTCCACATTCGAGTCGCAGTGACGATGAATACTCAAGCTTTCTCGAAGAACTGACCAGGATTATTGATGCTCGAAGGAACCGTCAGTTAGTTGTGTTCGGTGATTTCAATGCAACACCAGGTGTACGCAACCAATACGAACAATACATTGGTATCCATGCTGCTGAATCACGAAACGCCCGAGGAAGCATGCTCGCCCAATTTTGTGAAGAGCGCCGACTATACCTGGCAAATTCGTTCTTTCAAAAGAGAATGCAAACACGTTGGACATGGCGATGTGATGCACTTTCTCTTAAGAAGGGAATCGACTATATCCTCGTTCGAAACATCAACGATGTGAAAGACGTAGGTGTTCTCAGTTCCGTCAATGCTGGCAGCGACCATCGTCTTCTCCGCTGTATTCTGAAGAAACAACAGACGAAAAGATTTGCGCAACCATACCAAGGATCTCGCACTGTAGACAAGTTATTGCTTCGCCACAATGTAGAACAACAACTGACCGCAGCATCATTCAGTGGAAACGTAAATGAAGACTACAAAATTATAACATCAATCATCAATAAAGCCACTGATACGGCAACAAGCTACAAACCGTTGCCGCCAAGAATTTCTCAACGAACAAAGCAACTATTCATACTCGGCAAGAAACTACGATACGGAGAAAACTCGGCGGAAAAAGCGGTTGAGTACGCTGAAGTATGCAAACTTGTAAGAAAATCTCTCAAGCAAGACTTATACCTGCGCCATATAGAAATCTTGGAGAAAGCAGTAAAAAGTGGCAAAATACGTGCTGGCCGCCAAGAGAACACCTACACACGATCATCAATGCCTCTGTTGCTCCGAAACCCCAGAGATAACCGCTTGCCGCTCCCAACGCACCTCAGCTGTGAAGATGAAGCAGCGGATGCTGTGAAGACCTTCTATGATGATCTCTACTCTTCCTCCTTCGGACAACCTCTCCCACCTTCCGGCCCTATTGACCTTCAGTTTGCCCCTAAAGAAGTCGAAGAGGCGTTGGAAACAAGCAAATCAAGAGCTGCTCCCGGATCTGATCGTGTCCAGTCATGTGCCTTAAAACCTCTTTCCCACGTCCTAGCCCGTGCCCTCTGTCAATTCCTGAACGCGATCATCTCAACGAAGACAGTACCCAAGGAGCTCGCGCACGCCGACACAATTCTGCTACATAAGAAAGGAGATCCGAGAAACGTTGCGAATTACAGACCAATATCGCTCCTCTCTACGATCTACAAGGTCATGACAAAAATACTCTGTCGCAGGCTGGAAAAAGCTATCGACGAGCTCTTCATTTTTCCATGGGAACAGGCAGGATTTCCAAAAACTTTTCCACAATAGATCACATTCACACACTGAACATTATACTCGAAAAATCGAATGAATACAATGTCACCGCTTATTTGATGTTTGTCGATTTCAGAAAAGCATTCGACAGCATAGAACTACCAGCAGTATGGAATGCTCTAGAGTCGTTTGGAATTGAACAGGAGCTAATAAGGACCATACAACTTCTTTACGCAAACGGAACAGCTACTGTAAAGGTAGGAAATCGACTAGCAGAAATCAATATTCAGGGCGGTGTCAGACAAGGAGACTCGCTCTCTCCTCTTCTATTTATTCTGACTCTTCAATGTGTGTTGAATAACGTAAATCGTCTTGGCAAAGTTTTTCGAATGGGAAGAGCCCTGTTATCATACCTTGCATATGCGGATGACGTCGTACTTCTCGCCCACGGCTGCAACGAACTTCAGGCTTTAAGTGATGCGTTAGTGAGCGAAGCAAGTAAGATTGGTCTAACTGTGAACAGCTCAAAAACGAAATGGATGAAGAGCTGTCGTGGTGCTACCGCCATGGAAGATGAATCTGTAGAAATGAGTGGTGAGAAGATAGAACGTGTGAACGAATTCGTTTACCTGGGACACTTGATCACATGTCCGCGAAACCCAATGAAGGAAATACAAAGGAGAATCCAAGCCGGAAGGGAGTGTTATTTCAAGTATCGAACATTTTTAAGATCGGCAGACGTTAAAATTCGACTCAAAAGGAAACTAATTCACTCCTGCATCTTGCCAACAATCCTTTACGGCTGTGAAACTTGGGTGTGGGCAAGAGAACTCGCCATAACCCTTCGATCAGCCCAAAGACGACTAGAGCGTACCATTCTTGGTATTCGACTGTCCAAAAAGGTGAAAGCAAGGGTGATAAGGCGCAGAACAGGCCTCAAAGATTGGGTTCTATCTGCTCTCAGAAAAAAATGGATCTATGCCAAGAAAGTCGCTACAGGAAAGCAAACATGGGCTCAGATAGCTACTGATTGGACTCCAGAAAACAGGAGAAGTCGAGGCAGACCTCGAAAACGATGGATTGATGACATAGCGGAGTTCCGGGAGAAAAGATCCAAAGATGTGATGTCGAACTGGAAACAGCTGCTGAGTTCTACGCAAAGAAAGTACAACACCTATTGTACCGTTGCGATATAGAATCTAAATAAAGAATAAAGAATAAATCGGCGTCAACCACGGTTTTCAGAATTCCTGAGCAGAGGGTCAAACAAGTTGGCTTAAAATTGCACGAATTCCACAAGAGCGAGAAATTTATATGTACATGCACCAAAACGGCAATCAGTATTGCACCAATGTCATAACCAAAGGTTAACAAGGCTGATTTGAACCCCTTTTAATTTTCTGCTGAATGTCATTGCGGAAAAAGTTGTAAACGTTCATCTGTACTGTGTATAGGTGCGGTTTCTACACCGCAACCTTGCCGAAAATGACGGTGTCTCACAAAATGGAAGGGGAACTCGTAGTCATCATCCCAAATGACCCCTGTCCACGAAATTTCAGCGATGGGAAGTATAACTACAGGGTTATTCTTTGAGGTACCGCGCCCTGCGGTAGTAGTACGACGGTGGTTTGAAAAATTTCCGGAATGACGATGTATACAAAACAACTCAGGTCCAGTTCTTAACAATTTCTGGCCCAGTTCTGTCGAAGCTCGTTGCACTTGATTCACTATCTTTTCTGATTCTGATTCTTTCCCTGCCAAGGATTTCTCCTCAAAACAATTTTACGCGGCCAGGAATAATTGGCCATTCGATCCACTTTTTTTCCGTTGTGGAGATGCAGCTCTTTTTCTTCTCCTTATAGGGACGTTTTCAATGAGTTGGCATTTTTCTAGTTTTCAAAAATACGTGTCATCACTGGATATCAACGGCTTTTCCGACAATCATCAAAATCCCTCTGACATGAAAAAAACCAGAAGCCACTGCTATTCCACAACAATAAAGGGTCGTCATCTTGAAGCCAATTCTTAGGATCTGAACCATTTGACAATATCTGTTTTGACAATACCTGTACATACGGGTATACTATAGTGCTGAACATAATTTTCATTTCCAGTCAACTTTTTGAGCTTCAAATCCTCTCCTTTCCAAGCGAACAGTTTAAAACTTTGGTGAGATGCACTTCGAAAGATGCTCTTGTTCGGAATTTTGCAAATGCTGCACAAATTTTTTAGGAATGTTTTCGGAGCTAATCTATTCTGTAAATGAACTATTTGCTCTTGAAAGGCGCTGAAAGATTTCTCAATTCTGGACTCAATCGTCGGTCTGTTTGCCAAATCCATGTCGAGGAATTTATCCACGGTTTCTGGTGTGATGTAGTCTTCTCTCGATGGCACGCACATGGTTAATGGCTTGCCAGTGTGCAGCAATCCTCGATTATTGAAGCAAGGTAAATAAGAGTGGGAACAAGGGCGATAGAAGTCTAAAGTCTGTACATAAGAGATATTCCGTTCAATTGAGATCTCCTTAATTTGGAATAATCTAATGACCGCCCAAACTTTGCATTCATCTCTAACCGAATATAATCAAAACTGACTGAGTTGAAGCGTCTGCCATAATCAGACTTTCTGTAAGGTGAAATGCATAATTATAGCCAACCCAGATGAAGAACTTCTCAATGCAATGGCAAAGAAATAATAGAGAATACCTATTCTTTGATGGTCGTTCCGACAACTTTTCAACCCACCCTCGCACTTCCATAATTCCTTCCGCAGTGGTAGCAACAAAACAAAATTTAAAAAAAAAAGAAGTGTTCCATACGGGGTCACTTAGAATGCAGATCACGAAGGATCACGGTAGGTACATGTCGAAACTGTAACTATGTACATATATACTGTACAGTGGAACATTTTTGATTCTTCATTTAGCAGAAATGGAGTACTGATTTAAAATCAGGCGAAGGTGGCTAGCCGCAGCCTCGCCGGAGTTCCGCATCTAATAACCTTTCCCTGTTGGATAAATCGCACAGTGCTTTTCGAAAGGCATAGTGATTTTTTCGGTGAAGTAACTATTAGGTTGTTACATAAGTTTCCGCTGATTTTGCATAGGCATTCGCAAAGGCTTCTAATAAATGAATACTGATTAGATTTCGAATACGTCTGTATAGTATTTTAAAACGCATGATTCCGCGAACATTCTGGAATGTGAGAACAATTTTTGCGTCCTATTTTGGAAATGTAATTACCTTCGGAGTGAACCCTTCAAGAATGTGAGTTCGGTAACTGCAATTGCACGAATCATAATGTTGCAATAATGTTGCATGAGACTAACCAAATTTGGGTGTGGTAATCTCAAGCCACTCCTATTCTTCCCTAGCACTTTCTCTCCCTATTTTATCGTCAACCGGTCTCTGCACAGGCACCAAACTTGGTAACCCAAAACTTAGTTTATTGAAGTGGCATTTCTTCCACTGTGACTGGAAATATTAACCATGCGGGCACTAATCGATGGAATTTCGGGACAAGTCCCATGCACTCTGTGGAAAGCACACTATTTGGTCACACTGCGGAGGGGCCTCAATTTTGCTGCTCGAACTCTCCGGAAGTGCTCAAGCACATAGAGGAATTTTTAATAGCGCATTATGTAACATAAATGTAGCTCTAACCATGCGCCGGTTATCTGATTACAAGAGTTTTTACTGAGCCGAGAACCGATTAGCCAAAGTCAGTGACCTCTAGCACTGTCCCACTCAGTTCTTTGCCTCATTGTCCCCAGATTTCTGGAGCAGCGGAGTCGAACTCCTGCTATGAAAACGGCAAAAGCCTAGCGAGTATTGTGGTCCATGATTCGATTTGTACCCTTCCTTGCATGATTTTTTTTAAAATTTCAAAACAGCGGAAACCTATGTTACAACCCAACAAACAATAAATGTGAAAAGTGGACTACAGCAAGTGTATTTAGTACACGAAACGGGAGGAAATCAGACCTAACTTAGTATCAGCAAATCGCCGCTTATTCACTGTGTATAATACACTGGGGGGGGGGCGTTTTTAGACGTAGTAATGGTCGGTTTGTCATCAAAGTGCATCCTTTTTGCGGGCGGCTCGCGGTTCGAGCCAAATAGACAAACACGGGTTTGTGCAAACTCGGAAGCAGATCGACGGCGGCTGTCCCAGTCTACATCGGCTCTACATGGGCTCACGCCACTGTTCCTTATTTGCTTCCTAGCCAACCGGAGTAGCCTCTCGAAATGAACACTACTCTGCTACTTATTTCATCTTTCTTTGTTGTTGCGGTGGCCAAGTGGGCGCATATAAAGGTATGCTTGAGCTCTTCTCTGCCCACAACTTTGTAGGCTGGTTTTAAAAAATATCGTCAAACCTTTTTCAGCTCAGGGAGTTCCCTCAGCTTGCCTTTTACCGCAATCAGCGAACTGGGTCTTGTCTCCGGGTGGGAATGATCAGCTGTTATATTCGAAAGCCTACAACATTGTTCGTGACTCCCTGAGTTGATCCAAGAATTGACATATATCAAAATCTTTTGGCAAATCATACCTTTTTAACATTTTTGGCGTAATGTATGGGGTTTGCCTTTCCAGTGTAAATAATAAATTTCATGCTGTTTCTTCAGTTCTGAGCTAGCGTGCATTTTTCTTACGATTCCGCAGATAAATTCTATGACCGGAACCGAACTTTTTTCTCGAAATATTCCATTTCATTCTAGTTCAATTGAACCATTTTGTTAGTTCATTCATACCATTTTGTCCTGTGCTGAACACGAGAGGCATTGCTTATGGCCATTCCGAGTGTGAGTGGGTTTTGGAGAAATAAATAGCAGAAGATATTGAATGTTGTCTGCAATGTAACGTGATATTGCTTGAGAACATTTAGCAGCCCGGCGTTTGCAATTTCAGTTGGATCCTGTGGTTTGGGAGGAGCTCCCGCAGAACGGAGATGGTGCGCGCTTTCTCTCCTGCCGCAACTACGACCCAGAAACGAGGCATAGATATCGATGGAGATTCAACGGGTCGAGCATCCTTCCGAAGCAGATCGAAGTGCGACGAGGGCGGCTCGTGTAAGTTTGACCCCGATGTTTTAGTTTTGAGAAAAAAAAAACCAATTTTGCACTTGTGAAACTCATTATGAAAAAAAGGCTCATTGTGAACTCGTGCATTCAAAAGGGTGTAGGAACGTTCTGGAACAGAGTGCACTACATAATATGAACATAATTGCTCCAAACATTCTATAATATTTAACTAGTATCTTTTCGCTTCCACCTTGAAAATAATGTTCTGTTCTGGAGAATGCTTCTTTCATATTGTTCAAGCAATTGGGATTTGCTCAAATTTACTCGGCCATTTTTCACACCATGTTGATTTTTTTGCGTTTGTTTGTTTATATTCTGCTGGAAATCAGTCAAAGAGCAGCTTAATATTCTCTTATAAGTAGCAGTGTTGTTTGCTTCTTTCTTGTCGTTCGGAAGGGTTTGAAGCGGAATCATGCGAATGTGAAAATTATCCATCGTAATGAGCACTAAGCGTTGTTATAAATCTTTCTCGAACAGCACACAGGCAAGCATGTACACACACTGTGTGCTGTAACTAGGCCGCGTCACAATCCAGTGTGAAGTCGTAGTCGGTTTAAATGTGAAGGACACCTCAGCGCTTTGCCTCTTCTATTGCTATTTAGTCGATTTATTTAATAAAACATGTTTTTGCTTCCTCTACGTACATGGCGTCGCTCGCGCAATCACTGTTTTTATTGGTATTCTTTTCATAATTTCGAACTAAATCGATGCAAAATGTTGCAAAAAAGACCACTTTTGCTAATGTAATCTCTTTCTCTGCTCTACTGTTGAGAACTTCTCAGGAAACATCGATTAATAACAGGTCGAAATATTCATATTGTTTAGCTTCAATCACAGCCTTAATGCCTACCGCAATTTGTTCGCTGGAGAGTACAGCTGCTGCATTCACGAATCGTTAGGAAAAGCCTGCTATGCTCAGCAGCTTCAGATCCGAGGTAAACCTTACTCCCTTCATCTATTTCTGATTTTTTTATTCTTGCATGGGAATTTGGGAAGTGGTGCGCCAAAACTGGGGTATAGTTCGTACCGCTCTGATTCACTTCATGTTGCTGCTTCCTCCTCTACAATAAATGCATTTAGCCCAGACAATTTTTCGGGAGGACCACAGCAGATAACATTCTGGGGTCCTTCCGAAAATTTCTATCCCTGCGTCTCTCGCTTCTTAAAGGCAGCATCCACGAAAAATTGCGTCTCCGAGATTGTAGCGGAATGTTAAAGTTTTGAGTATGAGGAGGATGGGTGGATATCGAACCCAGTCAAAACTCATGCAAAAACGGTTTTTGGATGCTTCTGTCTTGGTAGGTTACAGTAGGGCGGTCGAGTTGCACGTATGGGGTCGAACAAGAAGTCGATAACGTCGATAACTAGAGGAAACTGAGGATGGAAATGCCATCTTCTCCACTTATGCGCCATCGGATATTTGGCTGATAAAGCAGTTTTCTTGAAACAGAGACAGCACAAAGGAAGGGGAATGAGATGTTCGTAATACAGTGCGTTTCATAATTATAGTTATTAATAATAATATTAAAATTAGTTATTAATAGTATTAGTTATTAATAATAATATTAAAATTATAATTATAAACCAGTGTTTCAAAATTATAGGGACACTTGGACTTGATGGAACGATTTACCCAGAAAACGGAATCTGTCAGTGCAGTTGTTACCAGTGGGTTATTCCCTATCCATTACTAATCCGAACCTTCGGTTCTTCAAACTGGTGAAGGTGTTCCAGATGAGGTTCGGCCCAACATCGATTTTAGTTTCTTGAACTGTGCTTTAAAGTTTTTTTTTAGCATAAAAGTTCTAGACGCATTAAGCATGGAACCATCTAGAATTTGTCTTAGAACCATTTTCCGCTAGAATTGAGTATTTACAAGCGCTTTTCAGGTACAAGGCCTCGAGTTTGTGGCAGCTTTATCGTGCTGTCGGGCCTTGACCCACAGGGATAACTGCACTTTCTTGAACCAAAGCAAACTTTTGTCAACGATAACCACTCAGATGTGATGTAGAATGATCACACAGGATTTGATGTATGCCTCTATGTTGAATTCTAGTTGATACAAAGGCAATGAACAGCCTACGACATGCACGAGATCCAAACGACACTGCACACAGTCGCTTCCTAAATCACATCATAAAAAGGAAACATAATTGTGGCCTTAATCCTTCAATAAAGCCTCTTTTCTGTATGAATCGATCAAATTCTCTCTTATTCATAAGATCAGGTAATATTTCTGGAGAAAAGAATTAGTTTCCCAAAACGGTACTTGGGAGGCAAAATGGCTTGTTCGAGCATGTCATGTCGTGCAAGTGCAGTTATCCCCGTGGGTCAAGGCACCACAGCACGATAAAGGTGCCACAAACTCGACGCATTGTACTTGAAAAGCGCTTATAAAACTCATTTCTAGCGGAAAATGGTTTTACGACAAATTTTAGATGGTTCCATGCTTAATGAGTCTAGAACTTTTATGCTAAAAAACTTTAAAGCACAGTTCAAGAAACTAAGGTCGATGTTGGGCCGAACCTCATCTGGAACACCTTCACCAGTTTGAAGAACCGAAGGTTCGGATTAGCAATGGATAGGGAATAACCCATTGGTAACAACTGCACTGACAGATTCCGTTTTCTGGGTAAATCGTTTCATCAAGTCCAAGTGTCCCTATAATTTTGAAACACTGGTTTTTCTATCTTTCCCTATAAAAATCTTATATATTTATGATGTTAATGGAAAATATGTCTCTAGAGGTTATTTCACATCCTGAGTTGAATAAGGAAAAAATCAGATCGATTGGTCCATGGTGAAGCTCGCTACAGCAAAAAATCGGGTGTCCCTATAATTATGAAACGCATTGTAGAGACAAAACTCGGGGAAAAAACAAAGTCATATGGTAATTTTAAAAACTAAATAATTTAGATACACGAAACATTTCAAAAATTGGATGTTCTGAGTGAGAAAAAGGGTTTATAGAGATTAATAATAAGTGGAAAGGAAGTAGCTTGAGGAAACTGAGGATAAAAATGTAATTTTGATCGAAATGAGTTATGAAAAGGTCAATATGAAGGATTACCACTCGCAATCATTGCCCAATCAGCTGACATTTGTTATTTTAAGGATGATTTTGGTCAATGGTAACATGAGAACTAGTAAAACTTACTACCTTCTGATCCTTCTGACCCAGGTATTACCTTTTATTACTCGTGATGGAAAAAGTTCTAACTGGTACTCTTATTGCAAAATTAACCCCACAATCTATTGGATCACGATTGGGTCAAAATTTTCCGATTTCCGTGGGTTCTGCCTTTAACCACATGAGCGCGATCTCTTTCTGCTGAGCTCCTTCTGACATTTTGTCTGAGAATGTATTTTAGCTCTAGCCACGTTCAATTTCTTTATGCCAAGGCAGCTCTCACAACCAACTGCATAGTAATCTGTTCAGATCCGCCTCAGCAGATTGGACTGGACCTTTCTGGTAGCGACACCCTCTATGCCAAAATAGGCAACTCATATGACATTCGTCTTTTCAATGTCAAGGAACACGACGAAATGCAATGCAGCATCAACAACCATACGGTCCTCAATAATGTGTTTGCCTTGGTACGTCCATACTCAGTTAACCAGACTGTTGAAAAAGGTAGGGAATATTTCCAGAATCACAAGGAGAAGAAAGGGAAGCATTATCATTTCAGAATTACTCACTTTTCTGAGGAAAATGTTGGAATCTACGAGTGTACCATGAAGCTCCACGATAAAGTCAGTCCTTTTTTTCCTTTCTATTTTCCTGAGTAATATATGGTAGTATGGAGCGTTGTTTTCTTAACAGGAGCTGTTTACAAAGAAGTTCACAGCAACCCTGGAGGCGGAACCTGCGACTTCATCATCATGCAGCTGGCCGATCAAATCCGTACTTTTGATGGCCTCCGTAGTCATTCAACAACTCAATTAGCCTTCAGGTTGAATGAATGGATTACTCGATGGTTCTTGCCTCCGGTGTAAGCATAATCCTCCAGACTCGATATTATGACGTGTTTGCGAATTACTGCCCCATGGACACAAATGAACCTAGTCCCTTCCCGTGCATCGCCTGCTCCGCTACCCCTGTCGATGTTCCATTTCCTTCCTCGAGTTTTCATGGTTTCGCTGATTTCTTTAGTTAAAATAATAAATAAGTAGTACAGAAAATAAAGTTCGTGCTTTTTACTAGGCTCAATCACAACATGGTTGGGTTGTTTGTATGTAACTAGTTTCACCCTTAGCATGCTCAGCGTTCAAGGTACTTTGTGAAGATCTTTCATAAACCAAATCTTCCTTGACAATTCCATGGAATCCTTCTGGATCAAAATTACTTATTGTTTTGTTATCGAAGACAGGAACGGTCTGGATCCACGCATACGTGTCCCATTCCCTACTTAGAGGGGCTCCAGCAGTGTCCAGGAATCGGTCGCCCGAATCTAATCTCGCTGGAGTTGGTGGGATGAGTGAGGACTTTTACGTCTGCTTCGCGAAATACGCAGTGTTCTCGTAGCAGCAGTTGAAAATCACTTTATTCACAGCATCCACAAAATTTTCTTGTGATTTCAAACGTTCTGGAATGTAAGGCATTGCCGCGATTATCGAAAGATCAAAATGAACAAGAAATTAAGCACAATATTACAATACAGTCCATTAAAAACTATCACATAGATCGTCCAGCAAGTTCCGTTATTGTTATAGTTTTTTTTGTTCCATCCCCTCCTTCTGTTCCGTCGATTTATTGGTCGGGTTCTCAAACTCACTCAAGAGCGTTCTTTGTCCACCACAGAAATAATCTCATTATCTTCGTAACAAGTCAATCTCGTCTAGATTCGAAGCATTGAAAGTAACAACACTTCCGCCCTTTAGCGTTAGTACTTCCAGTGCATTTGCATTATTTTTTTAGCCGTGGCTAGAGAATACCGAGCGATTTGGATAACTTTTTTGATTTAGATAACGGATAACTTTTATAATTTGCCTTTCTTTTCCACATCACCTTCACTTTGATCACTTTGACTCCCGTTGATCTCCGGGTATACCGAGCAGGCGCCAGCAATCCTTATATTTGTCCCGAGCCAGGGTTGTCCAGTTCGAGGGACACGGAGAGCATCGAATCTGTCCTTGAAGGACTTCGTGAAGAATTCTGGCTATTGGGTCGGTGGTCTTCCTGTCGTTAACCTCCCGTAGAGACCAGTCGCTGACGGCTCTTGCCCAACGGTTGTCGTTTAGACACATCATTTCTCTAAACGACCACGCACCTAATATTACCCAACCCGGCGTAAGCGGCAGCGTCCCTGATCTTCGACTATTGACGAAGGGTGGAACTCCGTATTCCAGCCGTCACTTGCGTGAGACGGGTTATTCCTAGCATCACCCTCTCGATGGAGCGTTCGATGACACTGACCGCACTCTCATTCTGCTTGCGCAACGCCCAGGTTTCGGAGGCGCACGTTAAAGAGGGGAGAACCGTACTGTTGAAGAGGTGGGCACGGAGCCTGGTGTTCTTAGTCTTCTTCACTAGGTCCTCGATGCTCTCATAAGCTCCCAAGCCGCTCGTTTCCTCCTGCCCAGCTCTGGAGCGAGGTCATTCATCTTGCTGACTTTCCCACCTAGGTATACGTAGCTGGAGCATTCGGATATGGTCGTTGCATTGAGCGAGAATGGGGCATCCGTGACCCATCCGTTCTTCATGAACATCGTCTTCGTCAGATTCAGTCGGAGACCAATCTTTCCACACGCGTCGTCAAAGTCGGCCAGCATCTGTTCCGCTTCGCTGATGGTTGGTGTTATAAGAACAATATCGTCAGCGAAGCAAAGATGGTTAAGTCACCGGCCAAAAACTTGCACTCCCATGTTATCCCATTCCAGTTTCCGCATGACGTCTTCGAGAGTGGCGCTGAATAGTTTTGGCGACACAGCATCGCCTTGCCGAAAACCTCTCTTGACTTCAATGGTGATGTCGTCGTAGAATGGGGAAATCCTGGTCGTGAAGTTGCTGTGGAGCTCACGAAATACCTTGGTGTATTGTTTAGGTACGCACTTGTTGCCCAGGTCTTCCAATACCGCTTCTGTCGCAACAGAGTCGGAGGCTATCTTCAAATCGATGAACGTGAGACAGAGAGGGGCATCTTATGCTCTCGCGATTCTTTGATGAGTCTAGTGACTGTGTCTATGTGATCCATCGTACTGAATCCTTTTCAAAACTTTGCCTGCTCGCAAGGCTGTCCTTCATATATTGTCCTTTCAATCCTGTTTAGGATCACTTGCGTGAAAAGCTTGTAGACGACGGACAGTAGGCAGATGTGGTGATAAATGCCAATGTGGGTCTGCGGGTCTCCCTTCTTGTATAGCAACACGGTCCTGCTGGTCTTCCATTGGTTAGGTGCCTTGCATTCTGACAGGTACTGTGTGAAAAGCCTAGCCAAGATGGTGATAAGAACTGGCGGCAGGTTCTTCAAATGTCCCGGTCAAATCCTGTCGGGGCTCTGTGCTGTACGATTCTTCACCGACTTGATAGCATGTCGGATTTCGGAAGGGAGAACCGATGGGACAACATACCCATCCTCCCTAAGATGACATTGAGGGAGGTGGACGTGGCTATCGAAGACATCCGAGTACAAGTCAAGTCAAAGATGACCTTCTCCATTACTCGTCTTAACGAAGAAATTGTTCCATCCGAGCGCCGGAGAGTGGACATCTTGGTCTTGCGTTTGGCGAGGTCTCGGCGGGCACTGCGAATGCTTTTCCCTGCTGCGGCTTCGACCAACACTGCTGCTCGTCTCTCATTGAGGCCTTCTTTTATTGCTTCTCTGCACCATTTTGCGAGCTCGGACGTTAGCTGCAGTTCTCGAGGCTCCACGCTGGCGTATAGTCTCGTAAGACAGGCGCCTCTTGGTGGCTCTTGAACCTTCGGCGCTCTTTGCGTTGTCGTGGAGATGCTGAACAAGCCGACCGTACTCTTCGTCGATGTTGTCGACAACCGCATTTCCCAAAAGTCGGCTGACGAAGTGAAGATGTCCCAATTGATGACGGGTTTGAGACTCCTCCTCTTAACTTCGCGGCTTCCTCTTCTTTGCTTGAGAAGAAGAATCTTGCACGAATGTGGTTACTATACAAAACGGATGCAATATTAGTGTACAACACAAGATAACTTCCATGCAAAGATTCAGCCACTTTTTTCTGAAGATATTGGCCACATTTGGCCGCCTTTCAACAGGTGGTCAAAGTGGCCGCTTTCTGTGGCCGTTAAAGGCCGCACCCACAGTTTTCAACTCAGACTCCAACACAGGGTTTTGGGTTTTTCTTTGTTTAACCTTGGGTTTTCGACCATAAAGAGCGCACGAATATATAGGTCACTCTGATTGAAAGTCACGTGTAGCGCAAAGTCGATAACATAACACTGACTTCATCGTCACGTGTTTCCTCAACAGCATATCCAAGTATGAAAAGGACAGAAGTCAAAAGAACGTGATGTGTGGGCTGCGCAGACGTATCAATGATGAAAAACGAGAACGAGTGGGAAAGAACGGAAAAGAAATAGTAAAAACACAGATAGGAAAAAAATGAATGTTATGAGTGAAGAAGGTGAAAAACAGCTCATGAAAAGTAAGATTACAAAGCAAACGGACAACTACAGTTATACTTGTGTATCTCATGAAATGCAGGGTCTGTGATAGCACTTCCATCGCAGAACTGTCAGGACTATGCCTGAGATTCGATCTCCCTGATCACCTTGATGATCACCCGTTGATCTTCGGGTATACCGAGCGGCCGCCAGCAATCCTTCCATTTGTCCCTGAGGTTCGATAACTCTCAAAATTTCGAAATTGAAGATTATCGTGGGTGCTGCCTTTAAAGGCTGGCCACATGGCACCACGCCCCCCTCCTCGTCGTAGTTTCACAAAATGAGGGTATGGAACAAAATAAATATGATCGTCGTGTGCAACACATAAAATAACCCCTGTCTGCGAAATTTGAGGGAACTATGTGAGATACCGTGTGCATCTCGTAGCCATAGAAAAAACTAGGGAACGTGTCGGTGGACGAGTCTGGATGGCCAAGGCAGCGGCCACGGCGGAATTCGGCCTATGGTGGGGCCAATTAGCAGGATTTGGCATGCGGTTGAATATGATGTTTTCCAAAGTGGGACTCACTGAGCAGATACAAACGTTTGAAGCTGTTCTAAGGTAGAACTGTCTACCTTGCGTGCGGTCAGGATTTGGATGCAGACTGTGCGCGAAATTTCTTCCAGGTGGCGTGGTGGCGCAACGTGAACCTCGCTGTGCAATACAAAATTGCGGATCGTTCTTCTATATCGCCTGCGTGTACAGCTCAGGGTACTATTGGATTTTGCTATACGTCATACCTGAAGAATGTTTCAACGGAAATCTGACAAGGAATGAGCCAGTTGAACTCACGAGCATTTAGCAGTAACTTGCTTGTGGTGCGTCAAAGTTTACGCGACTAACCAAAAATTCCCAAAGTTTTCGCACCGCGTCAAAGCGGCAGAAATGAAACGCGGTTTGTTCGCGCGTCAGTCGCAACGGTAAAATCAGGAACATTCCCCACCTGCCAGGATTTCTCTTCCACCTCTTTGGTCTGCATTGTGTATCGACGCGTAAACTTTACGCGCCGCAAGCATGAATAACGGTAAGCACATTGGGTTAGCACATTGGGAAACTGGCCTCGAGTCCCTCGCAACCATGCCAATGAATGAATATTGTTCGAACTAGAAGTTTTCGAACTCGAACTGGAGTATTTAAATATCACGGCTCTCGAATATTCGATGACTAGACTATTCGAATAACTTGAAAAATCTAAAAATTTGCGGACAACGCGATTATATTTTGTCCTTATTTCGTCCTCAACGGATTTCTAAGTAATTCTGCAAGCAGCACAGTCCAGGAGAACATCCGCATCGCATTCGAATTACCGATCCCATCGCTTAGCTCTGATACAGTGCAAGTTCCGCCTGTGGAATAACGCATTTAGGCATTTTTTCCGTTGTTTCTATGATTCAAATCGTTCATCGCTCATCGGAATTTCTAAGCATTGTTTGAGCACCATTTACTAACGGCACCAACCTTGTCAAACAAACACTCGTGAAAAAGGGGCTGCGTAGCATTTCTCACAATGACAGCCGGCCAAAGTCAAGCATGACGATGGCAAAACCCGACCTTCAATACGCCCCTCCCCCCTAATCCCTCGTCCAACCTTCACCTTTTCACGACTCCCCCGTCTCTGCTCCGGCATGTTTTCTCTGTACACTGAGCAGTTTCAAGGAAGAAGACACAAAAGAAACACAATAAAAGCCCAAAGTTGGAACTAAACGACCTTGAATTTTATAGTACCTTCTTTTCTTTCGCCTGTGATCACAGCTATTCAGCGAATTCTGCTTTTCCTACCTGATCTTCTGTGAGATGATCTCACCGATCTGCAGGAAAAAAACAGCGAACAATCAATAGAATGCGGTAGTTTATGACGTATTTATGACGTTGACGTAGTCTGCAATACCTGGTCTCATCCACTTCTTTATCTATACCGAGCAGATCATGGTCCGACATGTTAAAGATGACTAAAGACAACAACCCATATATATATATATATATATATATATATATATATATATATATATATATATATATATATCAGTGGCGGACGCAGAAAGTGGGCGGGAGGGGGGGCGTGGGAAGAAAAGTGGGGTCTCCGCCGTTTTGGGGACCCAGACGGAAAATAAAATTAATAATAATATTAATTATAATAATAAACAATAAATAAAAAATATATTAAAAATAATAATAAAAATAAACAATTAAAAATAAACTAACACAAGATTTTTATTTGCATTGTAAAGTAATTTCGAAAATTTGGCGACCCATTCTCGGGGGGGCGCGCGCCCCCCCCCCCCCCCCCCCCCCTGCCTCCGCATATATATATATATATACATATATATATACAGAAAGAAAATAAGCTTCATGCATCCTTATAAACAAGACAAGTGATATTATGTCGTGTATGAACACAGTACTCGTGAGTATGTATGATGTAGGAGAAGGCGCACTCAGCGCACACCACTCCGTAGCTGCCCTCGAACGCTGAGATCACTGCTCGATGAACTGCCCTTTTCGACTCAGTCATGTCGTCAGTTATAGCCTGAAAATAGAAATTCGCCGTTGCTGTTGTAAGACCTCAATCTTCCGTGCACGAGTAGAGCGCGTAGCGCAGTGGAAGGATGTCCACTTTTCATTCTGTCGATGATTCCATCCCGTACCAGGCCGACCACGCATTCCATTTCTTCATGGTCGGTAAATTGGAAGCAGAGGAGTCTGGGAGGTTGAAGCATTGACTTAAACACACTACGCAGATCACTGTATCGGGCACATACGCATTGTGTGCCTGTATGATGCTCAGATGAAGTCGAATGTATAGCGCACCTCACGAACGTGATTGATTATCGCTGCCCACTTTATCCTTCAACCTCTCCTGTATTGCCATGGGATTGCTCTTATGGGTTTATGCAAGATAAAGAAAAGAATAGACAAAGAGAATGTAGGTACTAAGCATGAAGCAAGTAATAAGTCATTGGAATATTTAGTAGAAGGTTCCAACATAATTAGCACACTGACTATAATCTCATACATTCGGGCGTTTAGCGGCGGTGAACCCGGAGCAGAAATACTCGCTGAAGGTGCGGATGGAGCAGCAAAACCTGCTGTGAGCGAGCATGAGGCAGGGCATATGTGGATATTCCTGCACCCTGTTTTTTTTTCTCCATTGCTACGTGGCAACCGAAGTGTATATAAGCCGGCAGACGGCTGTGAACGCTTATTCTGGTCTCTGCTGTGGCGAGAATAGACGAGCCTTACGAGACTTGTCTGGCCAACTAAGGCCCGGTTGAAACTGCGGCACAGTGTAACTGCGCAGCGCGGATGGGGAAATCCGCCTCACCGCAGATGTCCGGCTCGTTGAGGGCTGACGCACGGAGCACACACGTGCCGGGCGAACTCATTTTTGTACTATTTTGGAAGTCACAGGTTGCAATAGAACATGACCTGCCTTAATCCTGCCATCCTCGTAGCAGGATCACGGCAGGTCAAATGTATGACAAGGCGCAATTAGCGGCGGAATAGGCGCGCCAACTCCGCTCACTTTTGCGTTTGTTCCGTAGGTCTTATGCCGCGAGAAACGGTGTGGGACGGCGCTCCAAACGCCCGAATGCCTGAGATGTACGTTCTCAGAGATTCGGGCGTTTGGAGCGCCGGTCTACATCGATTCTCGCGGCATGACACCTGCGGGACAAACGCGATATGGGTGGAATTGGCGCGCCTATTCCGCCGTTACTCGCGCCTTATCCTGCATTTGACCTGCCGTGATCCTGCTAGATCCTATCCTATCATATATATATATATATATATATATATCCTGGATAAAAGGATCAAGGAAGTTCTATTGCAACCGTTGACTACAAAAATAATACAGAAATGAGTTCGCTGGGCACGTATCTGCTCCCTGCGCCAGAGCTCGACATGCCGGACATCTCCGACGAGACGGATTTCCCCACCCGCGCTACGTTGGCACGCGACCGCATCCCACGCATCTTGTCTGGACGAATGGTACACTGAGCCACAGTTTCAACCGGGCTTCAGTTGGCCAGACAAGTCCTCGAGGTATAATTCAGCAATTGCTGCTAAAGGAGCGACAAAATGAGCAGCAATCGAGGGAGGATGGCAGCAACTGGCAACCGTTGCAGCTAGGGTTTCTACCCGAACCATTACACCGTTTCGTCTGCGTTCGACCTGCACAGTTATCAGAGTAAGCCGACTTTGTTGAGCAAGTTCCCAAAATTTTGTTGAGATGCAAAATGGATGCTATTTTCGTGATCAGCATGCGAAATAACCTCTGTCCTTGAGATTTCAGTGTTTTCGGGAAGAAAAACTATATTCACAGTATGGCTATAATACGAAAAATCATGTAGAAATATGCTGCGGCACCGTTTTGACGTCATACTCGTATTCAGCATGTCAAATAACCCTATTGTAACAAGCTTCACTAAACTATGGAGAATACATCTACGGTGTGTACGGTGTACCTACAGTACTCCCACAGTACTGCGCTACAGTACGAAATGGACCACATATCGTGTGAAATAGTTCTTGTGTGGAGATTTGGGAAAATTACTCAAAGAAAGCTAGTGGAAACAGACGCGACCCACCGGTCGGTTGTATTGCAGGATATGTAACTTTCCCTACAATCCACAGGTGAGTCGTGTTGTCCGTTATGTGTTGAGGAAAGCAGCTCCATTCCTTGGGGGAAGCTCTCTCTGCAGGCAAAGAAACTGCGAAAACTGTTGCCTAGAGGACAGGTTGTGTCATAAGTACTGGCACACCGTTAATGATAGTGTCACAGCGACAAAAACAACATAATGACATGACCTCTATGGCCACACAGAGTATACTCAATAACAACTCAGAAGCTCACTGAAATCAGGAATATGCGGCCATCTGACTTTGTCATAGCCTGAAGCAGTACCGTTCAAATCCTCGTGTCTGAGATTTACCCCAATTTTGGAGTTTTCAGAGTCCTATACCTCATATCCTACAATTAAATACCAAGAAACCCGCAAAAAATCGTTGACATTGGGGTATCCTCTTCCGCGCGCCTTCTCGCGGTCCACTGACACTTGCTGAGCCCCCTACAGTCATAGGCGCTTGTAAGTGTGATGGGTGTTTGTTAGCTGGCGCGTGGTTGCTGCGAAAGCACGACGCTTCGTTCACGAATTCGGGTTTTTTCACAGTTATGTGATGATTTTTAGTTTTCGTTTAACATTTATGATACGCTGCCAGTGTGTGTCACCAGAACTTTAACTCGGACTGGAGAATTCCGGCAGGTGCTGCCATTAGATCAGAATGGGAAGCGAGCCCATCCCGGTGCGGTACTCAAATACCATCTTTGAAGAGAAATTTCTTCTTACGGCAGCGAGAATCTTTCCCAAAACAAAGCATTTGGACTAGGGTGGAAAGCATAGGAGGATCTCACAGCTGCACCTGGATCGCACCTCCATTCCCCACTCGCGAATTTCCGCAATTTTCCGAACAAATGTCGTGTATTAGCAAATTTTCTTTTCTTTGTGGTTTGCAGTATCGAAGATACGTTGAACCTCACTTGCACAGCATTTGGGCAGAGAAGTTACCTTGTTCACGATTCCATTAGGTTGTCTCAAAACAATGTCCGTGGCCTATTAGGAAAGTTTTGGTAGCTCATAACTCCACCAATCCAGGGCTACGAAGATAAGCGAGCATAAAGCACCTAAAGCACAAGATTCTATCTGCTGTTCCAAACCAATTAATAATTCTTAAGCTTTGGCGATTTTTACAGTGGACATTGTGTGAAAAACGGTCTTCGAAATTCCCAATATTCAGGCTTGTTGTCTGCCTTACTCTGAGGAATACTAGTTTTAGAGCTAGATCTGCACTTGGCCAGGGAACAGCGTTGCAGGTTCACATAACTGATATATCATAATCCGTCTGTTAGAAAATCATTTCTTGTGAACTGATAGCTTTCAACCCTGACCAAGTGAAGAAATGTCTCAGAAGCATTGAAAGCTGTTAAGTTTTTCTTCGCCGTTGGTATTAAAATTATGACCGGTATTGTATAAGCGTGACTCTGAGGAACTTTTCCAAAATTCTCAGCAATTGGCTCATACAAAACCCAGTTCATGACATCATCCTGAGCATTGAAAATAAAGTCTAGACTACAGATATATGTACATACTCACATCATGCATGATCTTTCGCAGACTTTCATCCGTACAGGATCCATCGCTTCTGCCACCTTTCTTCCTCAATCGCGCCATCTGTAGTGGTGGAGAACTGTCTTCTAAAAACATATGGTTCGAGGAGGATGTTGACTCACGGTTTCTGTTGTTTGAACCTACACTCCTATCAGCTGTTTAAATCTCCCGAATTCTCTCTGGGGCCTTTCTATCTCTACCTTCTGTAAGAAGGGTCACATTATGAATAATCATGATGTATAAATAAATAAATAAATGTATCTACAGAGTCTGCTTGACTCATAGTGGGAGATTTTACCTCGAGGTTCGTATGCATTTTCTTCTTGAGCGATAACCAAAGAAAGAGGGAATAGGCAGAGCAGCAGGACTGTTCGTCGCATTCCATTTCCGCACAGCAATTTCCCGTTTATATGGACATCACCCTGTCAAACTGAGCGACGTTTGCAAACACTGCTCCGTGGTTCACGCTCTTTCTCATCTAATTGGAAGCTATGGCTGTGACTAGGATTGGATTGCAGTTCCCTAGAAAAGAAGGAAAACGTCCTTCCTGATTATTTATTTTGTGTGGTATAATTGTAATAATTATATGTGGAATTAAAGGATTGTAGCTACGATTACAAAAATATGGGACTCCGAAACTCCTACTGTTCGATTCTCTATTAAAATAACGAAGTGCTCATTTACCCCTCCAAAACGGATTGCTCCGTTTTTTTTTCTTGAAAGAAATCTTACACTTTGACCAGATGGGAATTCTGTGAAGACTTATTCTTATTTCGCTGCTTAAAAAATGATTGTTCACATTCGAATGCCTAGATTTGGATTACTTCATGAAAACTTCATTACTACATAAAGCTCGTTTCCTTTCCTGGTGAGTCCCCGTTTTTTTTTCTCCACGAACTCTCCTACTTCCCTTACAGCGTTGAAGAAGCAAGGTATCCTTCTGCAGCTTTGTACTTATATAGCTAGCCTTGGAAAGATAGGACTTAGAGGCTACACCCTTGGAGACTCTCACTTTTGAGATAAGCTATTCACCGTGTAATTTGTTGCTAGAGAAGCATAGTAGTAAGGAGAACATAAAAAATTAACATCTACATACGTACCTGTAGGGATATTGTCGTGGAGATGCCAATTTTCAATTTTGGTGTGCATCGCGCCGGATTGCGCGAACTCGCTCACATTGACCAGCTCGTGTGACATCCGCGTGACGGGGCTCACGGGTGTCAAAGGAGCCTGATGAAGCGCATACAGAATTGCACCTCTTTTCCCTGGATTCTAGCACGTTTCATATTATTTCATACTTAGATACGAGCTCTAAGTCCCATAAAATACCGGAACTGGCTATATATCCGACAAGAAGGGTTCCATTAGAGTTGCGCTTCAGATTTCTCCTTGCTTTCGTGAAATTTCAAAAGCACGCCTCGAATATATGCTAGTTCAGCGGCCCAGACATGCGCGCACGCGCTGCAACACAAACGTCTCGCTACCCTGATTGTCTGCGCTTGCGCACATTTTATCGATATCACCTCAATCATCCCCTAGTAATTCTGTGACCGCTGGCTGTTATATGGACTCTTCCGCAGATACAGCTCAGTAGTTCGAAGTTTAAAGTTCTCCTGACCAGCCCCGCTATGCTCTCCACGTTGCATTCACGTCATTCAGCGCTCAGTTCCCCGACTACCCAGACAAACTTTCTAAACTTCGGCGGAGCTTGCCGATTTTCGGAGCCTCCGCGAAAATATGTATGACTTCTCTCGTCGATTTCTCCGAAATTTCCGCGGAGCTTGGCGCTTTTCGGAACTTCCGCAGAGCTTCAAGACAGATAGGATGATCCAAGAAACTAGCATATCAAATGGCAAGTTCTCGTCCAATTTTTGTAGTGGCATGTTTTTGTTTGATCTCAGCTATCCATATAAGAAGCCGTGATACAATACTCCTGGGATTATTCCCATAAATACGGAAATTTGACAGATTTTTGTAAAAGAGGAATTTTTCCATGTTATCATTGAAGTTGAAACCAGACGCAGATACGGGAAACGCCAGGAGTCGGGTCCAACGTTGTGATAAGGATGCGCCGGCGTCCAAAAGTGGGGAAACGCCTGGAGTCGTGTCCATCGGTGTGATAAGGATGTGTCGGCATCCAAAAGTGGGGAAACGCCAGGAGTCGGGTCCAACGGTGTGATAAGGATGCGCCGGCGTCCAAAAGTGGGGAAACGCCTGGAGTCGTGTCCAACGTTGTGATAATGGTGCGCCGGCGTCCAAAAGTGAGGAAACGCCTGGAGTCGGGTCCAACGGTGTGATAAGGATGCGCCGGCGTCCAAAAGTGGGGAAACGCCTGGAGTCGTGTCCAACGTTGTGATAATGGTGCGCCGGCGTCCAAAAGTGAGGAAACGCCTGGAGACGGGTCCAACGTTGTGATAAGGATGCGCCGGCGTCCAAAAGTGGGGAAACGCCTGGAGTCGGGTCCATCGGTGTGATAAGGATGTGTCGGCATCCAAAAGTGGGGAAACGCCTGGAGTCGGGTCTAACGTTGTGATAAGGATGCGCCGGCATCCAAAAGTGAGGAAACGTCTGGAGTCGGGTCCAACGTTGTGATAAGGATGCGTCGGCATCCAAAAGTGGGGAAACGCCTGGAGTCGGGTCCATCGGTGTGATAAGGATGCGTCGGCATCCAAAAGTGAGGAAACGTCTGGAGTCGGGTCCAACGTTGTGATAAGGATGCGCCGGCGTCCAAAAGTGGGGAAACGTCTGGAGTCGGGTCCATCGGTTGTGATAAGGGTGCACCGGCGTGTAAAAGTAATAGGAATTTGTAGGCGGGTCTACTTCTGCATGAGAGGTACGCTTATCCTGTTTTGGCGGACCCTCCTACCTAAATCACCTAGATGTACATTGTTTCCTTTCGTATCCGTGTTCTCTTCCTATTCCATTTGTGTCTGAATAAACCACTCCTTCCTTTCTGTTTATATACACCGGTGGACCCTTATCACTTGAATTACCACAACAACCAGTTGATCCTAAATCATTTTAAGATAACATTTACACTGAATTGGTTACACTCAATTATTCACAGCCACTACCTTCGCTCATATCTGAGAACATAATTTCGTTCTACGGTGGAAGCTACCACCTACGGGATCAAGGGCTTCTCAGGAAAGCGATAGAACTGCGTGGAAGGAAAGAATATTTGTCAATCCATTGACACTTTTATGTTTGCTTTCAACGTGCAGTATGCGAGCGAAGCGAGCATCAATAGAAGTCTGGAAGTCCGGCGTTAGCCGGACGGCCAGACTAGTATTATATATTGTGTGAAGAGTGCATATATATATATATATATATATATATATATATATATATATCAGTGGCGGACGCAGAAAGTGGGCGGGAGGAGGGGCGTGGGAAGAAAAGTGGGGTCTCCGCCGTTTTGGGGACCCAGACGGAAAATAAAATTAATAATAATATTAATTATAATAATAAACAATAAATAAAAAATATATTAAAAATAATAATAAAAATAAACAATTAAAAATAAACTAACACAAGATTTTTCTTTGTATTGTAAAGTAATTTCGAAAATTTGGCGACCCATTCTCGGGGGGGCGCGCCCCCCCCCCCCCCCCCCCTGCGTCCGCCACTGATATATACGTATATATCACATCTTCCAGTATAATACATATGTACATGTCACCTCTTCCACCGTTCCGTAATTGATTGTTACAATACGAAGCACCGCTGCTTAACCGAGTGATCTGCTATTTTCCAATCAGAGGACCATTACAATGTTTCCATCGAGAGTATCTACATATGTGTAGCCTCACAGAAGTATGAAGTAGACTAGGTGATAGTGGGTGTAAAATTGTGCTAGTCCTTAGAATAACAATTGAATTTCTGTGTTTCAAGCCAAGATTTTAAGCCATGAAGAGAATCCACGCAATAAGGTGTCATATTAGGTGTATGTGTGAAAACTGTGCTTTTCATGACCAGCGTAGATGTTGAGAAATTTCTTTTTCAAATTTCATGGTTGCTTCAGCACTTGGAATGAGCTATCCCTCTCCACTTAAGAAAAAAAAACGTAAACGCAAAAACCGTTTCCTTGTAGCTTCTGCTTGTTTCAGTGAGGACTGACAATTTCAATTTCCTCGGAAACATATCCAGAAATGCAACAGGTTTTCAAAAAGTTAACGCAGTGCTGAGGACGATTGGCAAAAAAAAAACACTTTTCTCGAAAGTCAGCCGAGCTCTGCCCCAAAACGACTTTCACACAACCTTTTTACTAGCAAATCGTTGCGGTCAAGTTTGACATCATCATGCCATCCAAAAACAAGTTGTCAGCAAACCCTTCTCCTCCGTCAACTTGTCTCCAATCATCATCAACAACTTGAGAGCAAGAAAAGCGGAAAGAGGGTGATAACAAGCTTCTTTGAGGCGAGCAAGTTTCAGAAACAATCAGAAACTTGTTCGCCGGATACTTGCCGCCGAGTTGTTTTTGGAGTTCTGATTTTCCAGCCTACAACACCTCAATGGTTTCAATCTCGCCACATGTTGGTGAGTGCGCAACGATTCACAGTGTAATAAACATTGATACTGCGAGAACGTCGAGGTGCACCAATAACAATGCCCTGGTGCGTTCTGGATTCTTTTGGATATCCAGGAAACGGACGCGAAAAGTGACGACATCGCAGGGAGCACGAGGTGGTCTCTGCCGCCTGCTCTCCACTGATCTCCACGCCTCCGTCCGAGAGGAAAATAAGGCTATGGCGCCGATCGATCGGCATCTTCCACAGCTCGGCCGGCGTTCTGCAGCCGCTGTTCTCTGTTGTGCTGGAGCTCGAGCCGAGCGCCTCTTCAATGCTTTTGCTGCTGTTTTTTTAAGCCAAACCTCCGCTTGATTATTTTTAGTTGTTTCTGCCAATTCTGAATCCATCGCGTGACAACCCTTTCTTTTGTTTCCTGCTCACTCTGATTTGCTCGTATTTGTTAGGTGTTTCTGACTCCTTCTTTAGCTACTTCCTGCGAACTCTCGTTTTGTTCTACCCACTTAATAGTTCAAGAGCGCCAATATTTTTTATTTGCTTTGCATCGATCGGAAACCAACACCTGTTGTTCTTGTCATGCTGCATGCTTCTTCCAATAGCAATTCGCACAAGATGGCACGAATCGACTCCTGAAACCCTCTTTCAATGCTTCTTATTTGAGTTCTATTTTCAATCTCAAGCGAGGTTCCTTTTGGACTTTTTAGGTTTGCATAGTACTTATCAGAACCACAATTTTCAAGTTTTCTTTCACTCTTTCTCTCCCGTCTACAAATTGGTAGCAGAGGTTTGCATAATTGCTTGGTCGTTACGCAGATATCGAGCTTTTTCCCTCTAAAATTTTAAAAATCTCATCAAATCTGTAGACTCTTCGGCGATTTACTGCATGCAAAGCTTACGTGAAATCGAGTCACCTTCCACAATTTATGGAGCCTCTCACTCGTTAAATTAGTGACTCGGGAGCCAATGGAAATGAAGCCCCTTGCCAGTATCCCAGGAATCAAACTTCTTTCGCATACTTATAATATTGGTTCAACTGTGAAACATCGGCTACCACCTTCTTACTTCTTACCCATGCTCGCATCACGTTCCATTCATCCTTCAACTTTATCAGTGGCTTCTTTAACCGAAACCGTACGTGCACTGTTCGAGAATTGAGAAAACGGGAAAAAAATCTGCGAATTGTAATTGGACACCCCAATTTGTTGGAAGTTTAACGATTGTGCCACATTTTTATCCATGCGAGCAAAACTAGGTCGTTTACTTGCCAAACTAGGTCGTTGTGGGATTGCAGCTCGAGAACGGACATCCACCTTTGTGATGCCTGGCTCAGCTGCAGCTGATTTCGAGGCTCACGGTTTTCACTCGTACGCTTTACTCATATGTAGCTTCTGCTCCTTTCGAAGCATCGATGTAAATTTTCTTCTCTGAAATAGACGATGTGTGCTGCTCCTCGCCTCGATTGGAATAATGACTCTGATACGGAGTTCAGGGTTATTGTTCGCCTTTTCAAGGGCAAGTACTAGTGTTCCAAGTTAAGAAAATTCGAGATTTACGCGCTCCATTCGTTGTTCTTAGGAGTAACAGCAAAGGTGGGGCAGGTGGTGAGTAATAGTCAATGGGGACGTGCTGTTGGACAGAGAGCCAGGAATCCTCTTGCTGGGAAGGATAAGATAGGTAATTATTATCGATATCAGGAATGTCAAACGTTTCTCAACTTAGTGAATAACCGGCATCTGTGCCCAACGCTGACTCCATGTAGAATTTGACCTTTTGACATCGGAAAGACTAAGTCCAAATGTTTTTATTTGACTTATGTTCCAATCCAACAAATCTAATGGATATGAAGTCACACCTAATAATAGTCGACGGCTTAAATTGCATACAAAGCTCAGTTGTGATTCCACAAAATAACGCTATTTTTTTTACCAATGCAGCTCATGTGAGTGTTGATTTTACGCTTTTCGTGAACAGATCTCTTCAATTGAATTCGGGAAAACTTGATGAATAATTAGGCTGTTTGAGTGGACTCCGAAATGCGTTCTATCACATCAACTTTTGACCTGTCTTCTCCTGGTTCGATGGAAGTGGGTTGCTTCTGGACCGATTGTTGGGTACTCTAGTGAATTTCCTGGCACTTTTCTTCATTTGCGCTAATAAACACAATTTTCTGAATTTATTCCTTAAATTTTTCTATAAAGGCCACGCGGATAAAACCCGGCGCACATAGTTAATTCCTCCACAGATATTCACCAGCGCAACTCTGAGCAAATCCCTGGAGAAAATACATCTATTCAATTCTAGTCTAGTCTAGTTTTAACACAAGGTGGGGCCGTAACCATCTCTAAAATTCCCACGAATCGCTGCACTGATGGCTCAAATTACCGAGAAAATAATACCACTTTTAGGGTTTGGCTTGCAGCTCAACATTTCCACTAAATTTTTATGTACGTATGTGAATTTTGTCACTCATCAATTCTACTCTGTACGAAACGTCGCGCTCTGATCCGGAAGGATCAGCCACACCCTCATGACCACCTCTACGTCATACGAATGTGCGTAATACAAATTTCGTTGCCGCACGACCGATGGCTTTGTGAATGCTGTTCGACTGCGGAAGACTTCTGAATAAAAGAAAATACCAGCTATCAAGAGTTTCTGGTTGAAAATCTGAAAAAAAGAGTCGCTAGTGAAGATAAAATGAGCTATTTCTCGTATTGCTATTTCTCCACACTAATGCGCCTGCTTCTACTCGCTTTAGTACTGATATCCTGTACATATATCTCCAACTGTTGGTATCCTGTTCGCAAACATCTTTCTTGAGATTCTCTGACGGGAATTTACATACTGTATCATGTAGCTCCGTCAACATCCAAAACTAAAGAGGTTACTTAACTGCATGTGTCAGTGACTTGTGATGAATCAATCAACTAATCAATTGATTGATTAATTAATCAATCGACAAAGTAAACACATGTATACATGTGACTGGATTGTTTCATCACAGTTATTTACTCGGTGAGCAGATATTTTTGCAGACGGGGCTGTCCAAAATTCGAAAATACTATCGTTGATAGTTTGACTCCAGCATTTTTACGTAGTTTTTCTCTTGAACAGAATTGCAAGAATGTTCTCGCGCCGGAAGCAAGACATGAACTCTCTCCGATACTTAATTTTCTCCAGGATTGAACTGGAAAAACCTGGCTTGGCTTTTTTGAGAAGAGGTAGTGGTTAGGATTTTTCCCTTCATAAATGATTCATTTCAAAGACATATGTATTATCTTACTCTATATAAAGCGCAGACCCCCCCATCGCCGCGCGAGGTATGACAGGTCACGCTGTCATTGATCCACTCGCCTCGCCCCACCTCTTTTGCCCGCCGCCACGGGCTCAATTGCGAAAATTGACACGCCCAATGACACGCCCATGTATATGTATGTGTACAACATGGAAATCTTCAATTAGGACGTCTAATTTGCAACGAAAACGGAATATCTTGGAACTTTAAAGCAGAGTGGGAGAATCACTGATGAAGCGAGTGTGATTTCGCAATCAGAGCCGTGAATCATCCAAATACAGCAGAGTTGTATGGAAATTTTCGCTGCACTCCTTCTAAAGCATTAAGTAGTAATAGCAATTAGAAATTAACGGTCAGGGGAACAAATGGTGCACTCCATGAGCTTAATATTGTGCTTACAAAGTAGGAATAGAACGTTTTCGCAGTTTTTTCCTGTTAAAAGCCAATTGTGCGCGAACCATAACAATTTCGACTTTCAGCGCTATCCCAAATGAGAACGACTCGACCACGTGAGGACCTGTGTTGCTACTCATACAAAGGATCATGTAGAAGCTCTTTATATTGAACATAATAAGAGTTAATAATAAGAGTTAACCTCCAAACCGTTTAGGAACTACGCAGCTTCGCAGAAAATCACTGTCATCCGCGAAGCGCGGCGAAGCTGCGCTTCGTGTGGATGACAGTGATTTTCTTGAGTTTACCTAGCCCGGAGGTAACGTGGCACACGGGTCCGAGTCAGAGCGCCGCGAAGCGGCGCTCTGGCTCGGGGTACTTTTTTTTCAGAGTTTACCTAGCCCGGAGGTAACGTGGCACACGGGTCCGAGTCAGAGCGCCGCGAAGCGGCGCTCTGGCTCGGGGTACTTTTTTTCAGAGTTTACCTAGCCCGGAGGTAACGTGGCACACGGGTCCGAGTCAGAGCGCCGCGAAGCGGCGCTCTGGCTCGGGGTACTTTTTTTCAGAGTTTACCTAGCCCGGAGGTAACGTGGCACACGGGTCCGAGTCAGAGCGCCGCGAAGCGGCGCTCTGGCTCGGGGTACTTTTTTTCAGAGTTTACCTAGCCCGGAGGTAACGTGGCACACGGGTCCGAGTCAGAGCGCCGCGAAGCGGCGCTCTGGCTCGGGGTACTTTTTTTCAGAGTTTACCTAGCCCGGAGGTAACGTGGCACACGGGTCCGAGTCAGAGCGCCGCGAAGCGGCGCTCTGGCTCGGGGTACTTTTTTTCAGAGTTTACCTAGCCCGGAGGTAACGTGGCACACGGGTCCGAGTCAGAGCGCCGCGAAGCGGCGCTCTGGCTCGGGGTACTTTTTTTCAGAGTTTACCTAGCCCGGAGGTAACGTGGCACACGGGTCCGAGTCAGAGCGCCGCGAAGCGGCGCTCTGGCTCGGTTACTACAATATTTGCTGAAATCGTGCAAAAAAGACAACAAAAAACTAGGAAATGTGAAACATGTAGGAGGCGTTGCGGTGCTCAAAGATCATTTCCAGAAATTTTCTTGTATACAGTCTTAGAGACTCTTAGATGTTACAGACAGGCACTCTTTATCCATTTCTTTTTGAAAATCCTCTTTTTTTGGACCTGAACATATATTTGCTTTTCTGAAGGTTACTTTTTGAATAGGGTCCAAAATAGCAAGGCACCCTTCCAGAAACTTCCCCCCCCCCCAACAGAATGAAAGTGTGAACGAGGTCTTGTACTTGTAATCTTCGAAGAAGAAAAGTGGTCTTTTTAGGCATATAAGTACACGCCTTGAAGATAAGCATAATATTGCCTCACTCATTAATGAGAACGGTGTGTTAGTGCCCAGTAACAGTGATAAAGCAAACCTTTTTGCCAGAGAGTTTCAAAAACCCTCCAATGAGGATATGAGTTCATGCCCTCCACAGTTTCTGTGTTTTCCCGAGATGCAGTGTTCCCTTTGGTTTCATTGGGATAAAATTGTCGATATTATCTCCAAATGGCCCTGCTCCTTCTCGGTTACGCCTGATTTTATACCGGTTTTCTTCGTTAAGAATATACTTTTGGAAATATCTCGGCCTCTTCAACTATCTTATTCCCAAATTCCTGATGGAGAACAGAGACGGGTACAAATTTTATTGCCTAGCCTTGCTAGCAGGAGCAAGAAGTTCGACGTTATGGCTTACAAAATCTTGACGGGTCATGCAGATATAAATTCTTATGATTTCTTCCAACTGTATTCTTCTAAAACCAGAGGAAGCTCGCTGAAGATTAGGCTCCCCATACCCAAAAGTTTGATTAGGTCCAAATTTTTCTCACATAGAACGGCAGTTACATTAAATTCGCTACTCCAAAGGAATGTACTAGAAATGACGCTTAGTAAATTCAGAAGACTTGCAGCTCATGTTTCTGACCAGCGATCTACTTGTTAGAATTTGTTATCGTTTTTATTTGGTTTCCATTTTTTTACTTGTCAATTTTGTAAGCCCACTTTCTTTCTTTCTCTTTGTCGTGTTCAGTTGTCGGCTGTTTGCACGTTATTGTTACCTTGGATGGTATTGCATTTGGTTCATTGTTCCATACGTGTACGCGTTGCACGTCTCAATCAAGATAAAGATAAAGGTCAGCAATCAAATCTTGCCAGAATCACTGCTCACTATTGCGCCCATAGTTTTTCCTTTGAAACCGTCATGGATAAATGAGTAGGTAAAATATACCGAAGATGGTCGTGCAGAAGACGTTTGGCAGCGCCTTGGCTGCAAAGCTCGCAACACTTTTCCCCTTCAATACGTCATTTCCTACGCTCGAAAGCATGAATCTTCCTACGATGCCGGAAAGTACAAGTGCAGCCGTTTGTTGTGGGCATCTTGCTTATTCGTTAGCGATCTTCGGAGGTGGCCGCCGGCTGCACTTGGCGGCTGCTGCTCGTCGAGAGCCTCGTGTCGTTCGAACGTTCTCGAAACGTTCGTTGCAAATCATCAGCCACTCCTCGGCTTGGCGTTTTTGCGCATATCTCTGATCGTCACACGGAATACTCACTTTCATTCCCCTATGATTGCAAGCTCTGTCTGCAAATATCTTTCATTCTATAATAGAATTCACTTTGGATAATCCCAAAGGTTTTTGATTTGATCTCAGGACATTGGCTCTTGTGAAGTTACTCTCCGTCACATTTTCTCTTTACTGGCCTTCACGTGGCGTTTAGCACACTGTATGGCTTTCGCTTACGCTGCACCAATTTCGATACCTATCGATTATTTCTGGCTGGTACAGCAGTCGCCTCGGCGATACCCCGCCCAAAATCGATAGATATCGAAATTGACGTCGCCAGCGACGGCGATGTAGGGTGCTATACTTGACGCTGAATATGGTGCAAACCTTCATGACGTTCTTGCGCAATAATCCGTGGATAATGGTTTTCCGTGACGTTTAAGTGTTCGTTTTCAGATGGGTCGACAAGCAAGCGACAAGCATTCTGCTCAGAAGGTTCGTTTACTTTTATTATTATTTCGCCACCGCTTCATTGTCTTTTACCACTTTTTATCAGTTTATTACTAATCCTTCAATTTTTTTCTTGGGGTCCTACTTCTATCATGCAGACACCACTTGTATTGCATTTCTAGCGTACTATTTTCTCTATCTAAGTGAATGGTAATACATGGCTTCTTTTTGTTAGAAATTTTTTTGATATAGAACATTTATTTCTTCATTTAGATACTTTACACCTTTTACACATTGCGTCCGCCTGGAAGCGTAGCAGATAACATTTTTTAATTAGGGATGATTTGAACAAATAGGTGGACGTTTTCGAGCAACACACTACGAGTTCATTCCGCACATCCGTCCGTTTCGGTCAATGTTATTCGACACTGGGTGTGTCCGCCGCAAGAAGGACTCGCCGGTGAAGACCTTGGTCCACAGAGTTCTCTCCGAAAAATGGCTGATACATGCATAGATAGGACTTAGTCTCAAAAGATCGGGTGTGGAGCTTAATGCCAGGATAATAGGCAGTCTCGGACTATTACTATTCGCGATTGTCTGCTTGGTTCCATCCAGGGCGTCACCTGCATGGATGAGTCCAGCACGCTTTCTTTTCAGTGAATCGAAATACAAGGTAATGAGCATACCACCGTTTCCGGCGTGGTGTCCCACTCCATTGGCGAGATTTATGAACGTTCCCGGGAACGCTGTACCTATTCGCCTTTCCAAAATGGACGAGTTCTCCGCATAGGATTGGGTACTTCTAGTGATGGCAAACGATGCTGAGTATAGCAGGAAGCAACACATTCTGTTCGTGGAATTTCTCACTCCGTAAGAGCGGATGGCAGGGAACCGTCTCTGGGACGTTTTTGAACCCCGCATTCGCAGACGCGAATGGGACGGAAAAGGAAATGTTCAAGCCTTCCGAAATAATAGATGTGGTCAGATGCAATTCTTGAAAAATTTGAAGGTTCAACTATTCTAGGTCAATCTGCGGTGATATAGCCAAGAAATAAATGTTGCAAGAACTGTAAGTGGAGCAATATGATGGGATTAAAATTTTCCCCGTTGGACCACTGCTGCTGGACAGTTGTTTCAATGTCTGCAATAAGAACGACCCTAACTGACATGTCCCAGTTGCCTACCTTTTTGCCCAATCTTTGTTTGTTTTTTTCCTCTACCAGTTCTTCAAATGTCTTCTGTGTTGAACGCACCATTTCAATCACCAACTTGGTCCCCATTGTGGTTTCAAATCTTATAGAGTCGATATTGTGTGGGTAGTTAAACGTGTACCACAGCTAATGGCGATAATCCAGCTTTTTTACCCCCATGGATTCAGCCGAGCGGGCAGAGATAGCGTGAGATGTCACTCACTGCAAAATACACTTTTTTGCAGAGCAGACACCACATGTGTCCTCTGCTGTCTCAGCAACAGCTTCCTTCTCCTACTCCTTTGGTCAGTTGAGCGCTCTTCGCTGCGTCTGGGTCAACATTGGAATCGAACAAAAACGTACAGGGTATGCTGCTCTTCAGATCTCAGTCTGCCGTTATCGAACTACTATTATCTATGACTAAGCCGGACTAGACCCATTTATTCACTGAATATACTTGGAGGTGCTGCAGAAATAAGAAGAGCAAGTGAAGAAATTGGGAAAAAGTTCAGTTCTTGCCTCGTGACGAACGTGATGTTTTTGATCAAGATCAGTGGCACAACCCGTAACATGGAAATACGTCGTTCTCCTTCTAAAAACTGTGGAATAGTCCTCGCCGAGGTCCTTTCCCATATCAAGATGTTAGTGAAAGGAAGACTGTCACTAGGGTTCGGATAACCAACTCGACCCATGGTGAAAGTCAATTCCTCGTCAGATACCAGTTGATTTTCACCAAAGGTTAAAGGTTACTGAAATCACCCGAAACAAATTAGAAGAAGTACCGGAGGAAAATGATAAAGTGAATTTTTAGAACCGTGTTCCATAAGAGCAGCAACTGGCTGCTCACAGAACATGACAAAATCAGACCTCCTCTAGTCATTTTGTGATTTCTCAGAATTTTTACGTACGAAGTACGATAATGAGACATGAATTCCATCCGTTCTCATGAATTCCATCCGTTCTATCAGGCAATCTTTCGGCATTATGACGTCATTTCCAAGCCTATAACATACAATGCCTTACACTAGAAGGAGAGCAACGATGGACAGATGTGAAACAAGAGCGCCTTACTTAAAAAACAACCGGGAATTTTGGAAGTGGAATAACGACAAGATCATTCTATAACTGACGTCAACCCGCGTAGTAGTTTCATGGCGGTGAACTGCACTGCAAAATTTACTGTCACATTTTGCGCACTATTTGCAGGCCAGCCCACATCCATGCAGTATAGAATAGCAGTTCATTCCTTTCTGTTTGAGTGCTGGGAGCATGCATGTGCGGTGAGGTGAGTTCGTCGCGCTGAGATGAATTGAAATCCATCTCATCGCGCCGAATCAGTGTGAGAGGTTAAGGAGCTCAGTGTGAAATGCCACCAGTGTTTCACACCGCGTCCATTTGCTTCTCCCGCTATTTTACAGCATGGAAAGGCGCTCAGTTCATTTCAGCGCGCTGAACTCAGCTCGCCGCACTTGTGTGATCCCAGCTGACAGGAGTGATCTGCTATACTATACATAATGGTGGTGCATGCGTATGTTTTGGAGTCCAATTCATCGCCATAGGACTTCATTACGTTCCCAACATACTCACCCCTCATTTCTAGTTGTGTCAGTGTCACTCGTCTCGACAAGCTTTTCGCCTATGGTTACGCATGCGTAGGACCGAATAACATACTAGAATAGGATTTCCAGGGAAGATGCAATCTTGAATAACATAAGAAAAGTTGGAAATTTGGGAAGAGAGCTCAAAGCTGAGTGTCTCTTTGAATTTCTACTGTTATACGTCATTTGTGGTTAGGAGGAACCCTCCAACGTGTGCAAACTCTGGTCAAACAAAATGCTGCAATGTGTTAGAAAACCCTGTTGTTGGGAGTCTTTGCAACTTCAGCGTGATGACCGGTCATGACCACGGCGAAAGAGTGTTCTTAAATTTCGTCCAATACATAAGGACTTTGATATGCCGAATGGAGTGAGCAGCTTTTGGAATCTCGAACAGAAACTGGTCGCTTTGTTGCGGAAGGTTAACAACTCTAACGTCTACTGCCGCAGAAGCTCTGAGCACCTTGCGCGGCCGCTACTTCCAATTTGGAATTTGGAAGTTTGGAAGTTCCAAGGCCCATATCTAACTTACTTCGATAGTTGTGTACTAACCTCGTTCTTGACAGGGCGAAATTCAGCGTCGATTTCCCTTCAACTTTCTATCGGCAATACCGCAGCTCGGGAAGAATACGTACCGGGTTTGACCACGTCAGTTCTTAGGAGTGCACTGCGGGAAATCTCATTCATAGAGCAGATGACCTTGCACGTCTTCACTCGAATCCATCTTCTTATGTAGCCTATGCGAGGTTCGTAAGACGAGCAGCAGTAGCTGCTGACTTCTATGAGGTTATGTCCCCATTACCCACTGATAAGCATGTGCGTATAGAGCTACCGGGCCCGCCGAGGGTGAATGACATGACCACTGCCCAGCTGGCCTCAGTTCGTGACAGTCGACGACATCGTCTTATCACTTCTGTGCTGTTCATTCGTCCTGTCCTGTGTTCTGAGCCGACACGTCTGTCTGCTGTGCCGCTCTTCAGCAGTCGCCCATCGCTTTGCCGGTATGTCGTCCAGGGATATCTGGAATATACTACAGAACGAGGATACAGCGGAGGTGATTCCCCTTGGCGGAATTTTTTTAAAGCAAAGGGTTGGAAACAAGTGGGTCACTCTATAGGAGGTGCTTTAAAATGCTTGCTTGATCAAGGAACTCGGTTTTTCCTTTTTATTACTCTTTACTTGCGTGGACTCCTGTTAGCAAATTTCCTTATGAGCAACGACAACGGTATCCAAGAACATTTGAAAATTCAGGTTTTTTTTGACATTTTCTCAAATAGCCATGCGCTCCCCACTGATCTTTTTTGTTTCCTTAGAAGTACTGCTTCGATGTAGTTCGTCGAATAGATAGCGCCTAGCGGGCAGTTAATTCAAATGTATTAGTAGAAAACTAGAAGAGTAAAAATTTTCCAGGATAATTATTAAAAAAAACCAGTGTTTACCCACTGCGCCATTTTTTCTCAGTTATGAGAGATCTAGCCAGTTTCAATTTTCCTCAATGCAAGAAAAATCCCGAATCTCGAGCGAGTTGACTGTGGATTACTTTTGTGAGATGAGAGCTTCTCGCTCATCGCGGTTTTGCACAGTTCCAGGAAACGCTCATGGAGTGGTCTTTACGTTGAAGCCGTCTCTACATGTATTCTTTTCTTTTGTTGTTGAGGAACGAACATACCTAAGCCTGAGTGAAAATTTCCATGAGAACACTCTTCCATGTACTGCGATGGGGTTAAATGGGCAATTTTTACCGATATTGCACTCACTCCTATGTATTCTTACTTTTTTTGGAACCAAAAAGTATGGTGGATTCGCTTGGAAGGAGATCAAAGGATGCCAGACCAAACGTCCGTCAAACAGTCCGATGATGTCGTGGCACTCCGTCACCACCACGTCATAAACAAACAGAGAGCATTCCGCGCATTAGACAAAGCCTCCTGGCCCCGCTGGCCCTTGCTAGGCCGAGCTTGCCTACCACACCCACTCGACAGTTCACGGCGAACAATTTGTTGCTCCAGTTCTTCCCTTGTCTTAGCCCTTTTTTTTATGTGCTTAGCAGCACAGAACTAGAAAAACGCACGTTCATCGCCTTCTTCCCTTTTGTTTGCTCAGTAAATCATTTGGGAAATTCTTTATCGACGTGAATGTCCATCGAACTATGAGCGAAGTACACTTGAACTATGCTGGCTTTCCACCATTCATGTGCCACTATTTTGAGGGTGTGATATTAGGGAACAATTAAGAAGTTTTATCCGGCTTCTAGCCAGGGCTGGCACAGTGCTTTATCAAGGCCACATATTTTGGTGGATCATCTTCTTCGATACCTGAAAAAGATATATCGAACCATTAAATCAGAACACCCCGTCAACTGACATGGTCGGGCCATCACCGCCTCTCCGGTGTCTTCCACTTTGAGCTAACAGGCAAAAATTGCTTGTTCCTGAACCTAACTATCTAACTTTAGAGTTATGGTTTATGTCTTGTTCAGTTTAAGGGTTTTCTTTCTTGTTTGTTTTTTTCTGTTTGTTTATTTTTATCTTCTACGGTTTGACTTGCAGATCAAGATTCTTGAGGATATGGCGCGCCTGCGGGCTTATTAAATCAATAAATAAATAAATGAGTGGTGTGCAGTAAGCTACCATTGAATCTTCGCGAATTTTTCTCTCCCATATTAGCACAGCCACTCAGAAAGCATGAAATACCCTATCTAAATTACGATACACAGGCAATAATGATGCACAGGAGGTGTGGAATGCGACCTTAACTGAGAGGGCAAGGTTACTTATACAGACGCACAATGCATCAAAAAAATCTGTAGATATTCCTCGTGTGACCGAAAGGCATTCCTCTTCGGGGTTCCTTTTGGGGTCTTGCTGATTTAGAGGGCTTGTGTAGTTTTGCGGGCAAATATTCGAGACCGGTAAGCTAGGATCGTAACCTCTTCCTCAAAATTCACGCTATTGTTGAAGTTTAGGCGATTAGGCGTGTTCTGCAGTCATGTGGCACGCTGCAGCGCATCCGTCTGTCCCATCAACTTGACTAACGACTCCTATGTAATTCTAACGGCCATCCTTTGTACATTGTGTTCAGATCTCCATAAATAGTTGGTCAGTGCTGATGTCCATAAGCAGAATAATGCTATTATATTCGTAGCGACGTACAAACATACGTACGTACGCATACACAAATGATTTCAATTGCTGCGGTTCTTCCGGCTCCTTCACTTTTGTTGCACTCCTATTCAAGTGAAAGTCTATGCGATGTCCCTGCCTGCCGCTGTTCTTTTTCTTCGCCCTTCAATACCGTTTTTTGTTGCGCTGTCATGATTTCCGAATGCCAGTCAGTTTTATTTTGAAAAATGATCATTCTTTAAAATTCACGATGCTACATTAACGGCACTTTGGTCGTAGATGTTATGGGAGAGTATGGTGTGGTAGGGCGTAGTTCAGTGCTACCCTGATATTTATGATAGTCAGTCAAGAGCAGCCGAACAACGAATCCTCTGGAACATGTCATCTACATATCTCTTCCACGCACACGATACATAAGGATCTTATCTCCTTATCGTATTACATTATCCGATTTTGCCACATTATCCTCTCCTTCCTGGATCTTCCAAGTTTGGTGTAAACTCCTTACAGTCCTGAAATTTCGCAAGGACATGTCATCAAGCAAAAAAACCAAGAAAATGGTAGGACACGTGCGATTTCATGGCGAATCTTTATTTTGCCATGTTTTCAGATTACCTGCAAATTTCACTTTAATGAAATTCAACACCTCAGGAATTTGATTATTTTGAGCAAATATGTACATAGACATGCCACTCAAGAATGTTTATAAGAGCGGCTTCAATCAGCAACATTGCTCTGGTTTTGTATCACCTAAAAATATGCCCCTCACAGTCGAGCGCACTCCTCTCCTGTAGATTTCGTTCTAGAACTTATTGTCAGGTGCAAAAGTGCATCCGATCGACAGTAACAGCTATTAATTATCGGCCTTTTTCTCTTCTCATACCTTAGTCGTTCACAAAAAAGTTCTTTATTGCATCGCAGCCAAGCACGTACACCTCGTTGTTGATGATCACTAGTCGGAGAAGACTTCCTCTTTGTATCCGTAAACAGGTGCTCGTCTCTCAACCAGATAAAAATCGCTTGAATCAGTTTCTCTCTTTCCAAGAGGCTTTGCAAGATTTTGTGGACTATATAGCTACTTTGTAAAGGTATGTACATCAAGAACAGATTGTGTCTGTAAATCCGGGGAAATTTCCTTCTGATACTCGTCCATTCTTGTTGTTTAGTTTTGTGTTGGTACCCAATATCTTCGACCACGTGAGGATTAGCAAAGGCAACAGTTCATGAGCTCTCTGGAATCCCATACATATTTATCAGGGATGGGAGGAACTGGGGTATCGATAGGTCGAAAGGTCCTGAATTTTTTCGTCGTGCGAGCTTCTAACTTGTAGATTGTGAAGTTTTGGGAGGAGCTGGGTCATGCTAAGTGATAAATGCTGTTCTTCTTCCTCCAAATCTTCCACATTTGGAACTTCTTCCAGGTTAAGCTCTTAAGCAGTACCTCTACTTTCGTACGCATGCGTAAACTATTTATAAATGTGGTGAGAGAGATGAGAATGGGCCACTATCACTCGGACAAAGATAATCTGCAATGCAATCTCCATGTGTTCTGGTTTTTGAACCTGGGCATTTTGTAGTTCTAAAATACTAGAATAAAGTTCCCTACCAACCTGGTCTGGCGCAGAAGTACAATATTAATCTGCTATGGAACCTTGGGTCCGTATATCCGTTCCTGTTATGGTTTATCCGTTGCACAATACATTTACCGCTGCTAAATTTTTATTGATCTAGCGCCCTTTGTGGAATGTGTCGCAAAAATTTATCTGAGTGAAGTGCAATGACACGTGAGCAAAAACGTTGCAATAGTGAGAAGGATTCTAAAAAAAGACGCAAATTTTGCTTCGGAAACTTGTTTACAGCATTTTTGAACTTATGGATATGTGTCGATATATGGAATTCTTTACTGATTTGCGCGTGGTCAAAACCCACTCTCCGAACGAACGAGTTAGAAGCAGGAAGGAGTACTTTATTCGCAACGCCTCTAGTACTGGAGTCATGGACTTGAAAAAGGCGTTGGAGTTTAGTTTGACAAAGCCATTAATAGTCTTGTAAGCCATAAGTAGGTCTTGTTTCCTCCTTCTAAAAGCCAACGATTCCAAATGCAGGTTGCTATTCTCAGAAGTGCTAGGAGGTACTGTCCGGTAGTCAAACCCGCCATTTATTAGTAGAATTTTTATCATCTTGGAGTGAATCTATGCCTGGAAGCCAGTTATGTTGGTCTATCATGATCTAAGATAATCGGGATACGAAGCGTTTTGTTCATCATAGGATGGTTTTCATTCACGTATGTTATTCACGTATGTATGTACACATGGCCGTTTGCGTGCACGAATACGGCATTATATCAATTAATAATGTACCAAAACTCGCATAGTTTGCTTAGTTTTCTCTTTTGCGCAACAAGAACTTATGTTTTAGAAAAAAAGATTCATAGGGAATGAATCGGAAGGAATCCATTTGAAGTTTGAGGAGAACCAACAAAGAAATCACCTCTAGGCAGTGGTGGAAGCAGAAAGTGGGCGAGAGAGGGGGGAGGGGCGTGGGAAAAAAGTGGGGTCACCGCCGTTTTGGGGGACCCAGACGGAAAATAAAATTAATGAAAACCTTAATTATAATGATAAATAATTATTGAAAATTATATTAGAAATAATAATGAAAATAAACTAATAAAAATGAACTAATACAAGATGAAAATGAACTAATACAAGATTTTAATATGTATTGTAAAGTAATTCCAAAAATTTGCCAACCCATTCTCGGGGGGGAGGGGGCACCCCCCCCCCCTGCGTCCGCCACTTCCTCTAAGTTATACTTTCCGATTTTTATGGTACTTTCCGATTTTTTTGTTCTAATTATCTTTGGTATGGGGTCTAAGTGAAACATATGCACCTCTCTGTGATGAGGGTTTGTAAATCAACACGATTGTGCTGTAACTAATCTTGTTCAGAATTACTGCATCGTAACACAGTGTCCTTCCAATGCTGCTGATTGTGTTATTCTCTTGAAAAAAGAAAACAAAAACAAAAACACTTGGCAGCTGTGGTGCAGCCCTGCAAAGCAGCTGGCAGATGTTGCTGCTATTTTCACCACAAACAATGCTGTCAAACAGAGGCGATCTTCACTCACTTAGTGACCCAGGGCATATATACATATATGTGCATACATACATGAGGTGCATCGCCTCATGTATGTATGTACATATATGTATGTATGCCCTGGGTCCGTAACAAGTAAACTTCATTAAGTGGGATTAATTTGTTCCAGCGGATATGCTGGTGTGATTTAGATGTATTTCTATCTAACAAAGATACATCCGTGAATATGTGCATCAACTTCTTTCACTGTGGGATGTGTTAGGTTGGTGCATAATTAATGCGGGTTTTTTGCGACTTCTTTTCTCGGTTAAAACTGGTGCTTTTCAAACGGTGCTTTCATCAAAACAATCCTCTCTTTCCACTTATTAAAGGTGCTATCGAAAGCCGCATCAACATCCGCTATAATTTGCTCTATCGCTTTAAGAAAGGTTGGATTGCAGCAAAGTCATTCCGCGATCTCCTTCCGCCTTTAAAAGATGGTCCAGTCAGCAGGGCTGAGTTGAAAGATTGTACACATTCGTAAGGCACGAGCTTCTCAAATGAAGAAAGAAGAGGATGGTCATCAAATTCCAAGCAGCAAAAATTTTGGGCAGTCTGGAAGGGGACGAAAGCTTGGTAATGAGAAGGCTGTCCGAACTCTTCGGTATGGACCATTCGACCTGGTTCTTCCTCTCAAGAGGCTCAGAAGAGCATGGAGATTGGCCAATTGGGTCAAACTCTCATACAGGAACAACCTTCGAATTCTCACTGATTTTCTGTAGCAAACCAAGCATGCTCCATTTCTGAGGAATCTCGTCAATCGAAAAAATAAGTTTTGTATCTACCTATGGGGAGAAGTGAAGTGGAGATTTGGATTGAGCATTCTTCTCCTCATTTTTCTATGAAAGCTATTCGTGCACTCTCCGTTCAAGCTGGAGCCAGAAATAGAAAGAAACCGTCAAATCTGTCAAAAATTTCATTTTATTGAACCTCGAGAATTATGCAAGCTCTGGAATTTTCCCGTGAATACGTGGATGCCTGCTAGTAGCGCAAATCAGAGGAAAAATCCACAGCCGAAGTGCATGCTCTTTGCTTGTAATCACCGTGAATCTTTTTTATTCGCAATTTTTAGCAATGTTGACGATTCTTGTTTTTCCCTAAGGTGAACAGCTGCGCTGCAAAACCACTACAGCAAAATGCGCACTAATATCTAGAATAAAAACACATTTTCCCTCGATTTGATAAACTGATGTAAGAATTCGAGGAAAATATTTCCAAAAGTATTGAATTTTGAGCTCTAAACGCGAAGAGTGAGCGCAGTTCCACTGAAAAACATTTTCTCGAGGAATAGAATAGAACCAAGACAGAGAAAATTATCCCCTATCACGTCTTCGAGTATTGTTCTGATAACTTTTCCCTTGCTCGAAATACGAATTTTATATTTCCATTAGTTGATCGCCCAAAATTGGCAACTGTATATTTTCTGGTTGATATTCCTTCTATGAGGAATGAGGATATGAGGAATCATTATCAGCTCCGTCATCGACTTCACTAAACACACTTTATTTGTGCCAACGAATAAAAATGAGGTCAGATAATCCATGTACGATGTATGTACTGGACAGCAGAAACCGTGAAGGTGTAACCACTATTTCCGCTGCATTCGACCAGGAACATAGCTATTGCCGTTACCTTCTCGATAGAAGCAGTAGCTATCAAGAAGCAGTACAGATGCTCACGAAGGCGCAAAGAACGCAAAGGTTAAGTGCACATTCACGTTTCTCTCGCGGTATGATTAGAGGGGTTAGATGAGGAAAATACGTGCACATCAGTGGCTGACGCAGGGGAGGGGGCGGAGGGGGGGGCACCCCTTCCCCGAGAATGGGTCGCCAAATTTTCGAAATTACTCTACAGTACAAATACAATAAATAAAAATGTTGTATTAGTTTATTTTTAATTGTTTATTTTTGTTATTATTTTTAATGTAACTTTTATTTATTATTCATTGTTATAATTAATATTTCTATTAATTTTATTTTCCATCTGGGCCCCCGAACCGGCGCAGACCCCACTTTTTTTCTCGCGCACCCCCTCCCGCCCACTTTCTGCGTCCGCTCCTGGTACACATTTATTATGTATTGAAAAATATTCAAAATCATCATTAAATAGTGGAAAAATTTGCTGATGGCATTCAGTGGTAGGTTAAAGAGAAACTTCCTATTTACCCCTAGACTAAGTTAACGTACCCGTTCTCTATAAACAGGAACGTTACATCCGTAAACTCGTACGCGGTGGATAGGACACCTCTTAATTTATTCTGGTAAAATTGCTGGAACTTGGTTGGATATAGGCGCTGATCAAAAGTGGGGATCTGATTCTTAGTCGTCAAGAGTTGTTTGCAAGCTGATCGGCTGCAGCTGTCCTTTCTACACACCACCTGTTGATTTTTCTTTAGGTCGCTGTTGTTTGGAAGAGACGTGGCTGATTGTTTTCAAGATGTGAACTTTAACCATCTTTATTCTAGGCGGGAGCAGAAAATACCTGTCTGGCAGTATGGTACTTCTTCTAGCACTGTCTTTCTTCGTCATTGCACTCACATCACATTTCTCACTGCTGACTCATTCGGCTTGTTGCTGCAAATAATCACGGCAGCAGTATTCGAAGCTGATGCTATCTGTCGAGAATTTCGCTGTGCACGAAGGGGACTTCCCTGTTGGGCTCGTTGTTGCTTTGAGAACGTGGTCTTGCACCTAGGAGTGCAAGCATTTTTCACGAGTGAACCCCATTTATCAGAGTTCAGTACTTCGATTTTTGGCCTAAAACTAGGAACGTGTGAATCTTCACAGCAGAATCTCGCTTCTTCTGGCGCATTCCACAGAACAAGTTTTCGAAACAAATTTTTACCCACTGTCAGCTGGACTGCGGCACTACCCTGTTCTCCTTCAGCAGCTCCCGCAACATGAGGCCTCCCACGTTGTTAGATGACCTCAAGGCAAGTGATCACTGATCTTGAACTCGAAGCCTGTGTTGCCTGCAGCCACTGGGTCTTTGTATGGGTCGTACTAAATATGTCGAGTACCTTTTAGCCGTTTCCCTTATATTTCACCTTTCAACTCAGACAAAGTATTCTGGTACCTATTGACACAAAGCCAAAAAAAGCGAAAGTTTATCTTCAACTCGTAGTTTTGGCGGTATACTGCTGGTATGATTGTGAGTGTCTACGCATGAATGGGCTGCCTAGGCCCATCCACGCATAGACAGTGCATATGCACAAGACAAGGGGAATCCTTACTGCGAAGGAGATCCCCATCTCCAACACATGACGACACTGCTCAGCCTGCCTGGAAGTTTTTCTCGTGATTTTTGTGAGCTGATACCTCGACAAATATGTCTGTGATTTGATTCAGCCGTTCTTTTTTGCTGTTTCCTTTTTATTTCGCATGCGTATCCATTTTGATCCATTTGTTTCTGCTGCAGTGAAGAAGATGTAAAATACAATAGCCGCTCTAACTTTGTTAAAAATGGACGTTCAGAACGCGAATTTGCGTCCCTCTTTTGCAGAATGAAAAACTTTCGAATTCTAGTGTCCAAATCAGAGATCAGGGAATGATTTTGCCAGAATCAATAGCCCAGTCCACTGCTGTTCTTGGCAACTAGTCTGGGCTGCGGATCGTTTCGTTGCGGTGAGCTAGGAAGGGAAAGAATGCAAATCCGCATTCTAAACGTTCATTTTTAACAAAGTTAGTGCGGGTATTGCAATTGATACCAGGGTAAAGCACAGGTACGACAATCCAAGCCGTTCGAACGTGCACATTATCGTCAAGATGAACGACTGCAATTGCCCTCTTAACAATTTCATCGTTCTTGAATACCTTTTGAAATACTAATCTCTCAGCACTTCCACTCAAACAGCACATTAAACTGCAAAAACCTGAACTAAACATCACACTCTCCTCAGGAAGACTTCTGCCACTGCTTGACTTTTTATTGAGATTTTCTTTGGGTTGGCGATCCTTTTCGAACCCTTATTAATGTCCGCCTCGCTTTCATGAACAGCATAAATTCATTTGCACGCCAACAGGGACGATTATGGTGTTATAAGCCCACGGTGTGGGCAAAACTATTCGCCCAGTGCGCCCTATCGCGCTCCAGTGCTATGCGGTGCGGCGAAATCCGCGCCGCGTCACGTTACGGTGGCTTCCACCCCAGGGCAGTTGCTGAGAAGGTGCGTGTATCGCACCCATATCGCACCTTCCCTGTGGCGGACTCCACAGTATCAGGAGTGGCTGAGAAATGCGATTGAAAAAACCGCGCGAGGGAGGAGAGAAAAAAAAATGGTGTCGCTTGCGAGAGAGGATACAGGAAATGAGGCCGCTGAGTGCGGGTGCCCTACGGTCGTGACGTCACAGATGCTAAAATCAAATATGTGAGATCACGCCAGATCGAACTTTCTTGACCGGATAATGTCTTCATGTGGAAAATGAGCACTGCTGCCAGCGCAACGTTTCTTCAGTTCTTACCTTATCAAAACATTATCAAATCAACTAGAGAACAAGTGCGGTTTAAAAGCCAGTAGGGAATAAATTTAGTTTCTTTTCGGGTTTTTATTACCTGGCTGTGGGCGCGGCTTGCGAGTGGTTGGGAGCAAAAAGGGGTACGTATTTGGGAACGCTAGATCGTATCCCATGCTTTAGCCTGATTGGTACTGCAGCCACCATTTTTGTGAAACGTTCTATCTTCTTTCGGTCAGCAAAGGTTATAAGAACTCCCCGTCAAAACATCCCCTCAAGGCACAGCGCTGCCTCGGAATAACGCTTCATTCTTTCATCCCCAAAGGGAACTGTCCATAGATACGGGCCCAAGATAATTGCGTAGGGCCTTGTCTATGAAATACTGCTGTCGCCAATGAGAGATGTGTGATGTTTCTGTTTTTGATAACGCTAGGCACGTGTGTTCGTCAGTTCCATGAAAGAAATGGTATTTCGATACGGTTTCTAAATGTCTCTGGCGCTAAACAAACTCCCCACGTGATCCTGCCATCACTTCTGAGATAGTCATCACAAATTCTGGAAAACGATGGCAACATTGTGCTTCTTCTCTCTTCCATCATTATCTCTATTAGGAATGTATTGTACATTTTCGTGTAAGCCGATACCATATCGTAAGGAATGTTGAGATAAATTGGTTCACTATTCTCCAACAAAGATGGCATTTTTCGCCTCTGCCGGAAGTTAAAAGGCTTGGTTTTTTGCCACAACAGTTCTCGCTCTTCTGAGTGTTTGCCAAATTTTCGACGATAATCTTCGAACTAAAAATTGCTTGAACAAGAACAAGAATGTTCAAAAATTCTGCTCAGTTTTTCCAATCGTTTCCAAACTATGTTTAATTTTGAGGTAACTTATGTCTCAATGACCTAAATCCTTACAAAACAAAAAGCGAAAAAACTGTGCTTATCAATGAGATGTTGTGCTGTTTTAGTAAGCAGCGGACTTTTTCAACTGAACAATGTGGACCAGATGTAATTTTTCACTTGATTTATTGTTAACTTATTCATTCACTTTTTTACTCAGTCATCAACGTATTTATTTGTAAATGGATTCACCTACGACCCTTAGTATTTTCCCATGAATCCCTTCGCTTGGTTTTGTTCCATGGTTGATTTGTTTGCAAAGGTTTAGGTTTCACACTTCCCGCGAGCATTTTTGAAGCGGTCTAAACCTCCGCAGCGAGCTCTTCTGCTAATCCATCTCAATCGTTTGAGATTTTTTTTCGGAAATTTGCGAGTAGCTATAAAAATAGGCATGCACGCACGTAATTGTTCAGGAATCGGGATTGGCTAAAATTTTTTGCTAGTTGCTGGGAATTAAACTAGATTTTTTACCTCGTCTACAGAATAAGTTCATGTCCAGGCTTCACCCTAACACCTCTGGAGGAGAAAGAAGAAATCTCAATAAATAGTTTCTTTATTAGTCGGGCTGTTAGGCTGCTGAACTTCCGTCTTGTTTCTGACCTTTCGATTTCCATGCTCAATGCAGCATTGAGTGCTTACTATTATATTTGATAAATAGATAAGTGAATATGGGATATGATTGGCAGAATGCTCTAGGGATATCTATTAGCACAAGAGGAAGCTCACACTCGAATATGTTGGATGAGGTTTTAATGCTTCTCTGCTTCTTATGTATCTTTACCGCTTGAATTGCTAACTGTAGGGACTAGTTTCCGTAATACTCTCACACGTATTCAGCTAAACATGCCATTTCTGAATTACTAACTGTAGTGACAGTAACATTGCTGGAAGTCGATACGCATCTTCTCCACTACCGTTCCCACTCCCATCGCGGCTTAGTTTTAATCCATTTCGAGCTGGCAAGGGCAGAGGATACTCTAACCGATTATGAACCTAAATGTAGCAGCTTTTTTAGGGTGAAGATTACGTGTACTTTTGATGTTTCTAGGTGAAGTAAAAAATTTTTCCCGTGTTTAGCACTTTTAACAGTTCTTCGCTTTTTCTTGACTTTACCCTGTAGTGCTCTACGATTCGTTTCCCTATGTGTTTTTTTTTTTATCATTACCACCCTGACACAGCGCTGGGTACTAATGATTAGGTGGATATTTAAACCCTTTGCTAACATCTCATATTGGTAAATACGCTTTCAGGTGCCTAGTAAAGGGTAAATTTGGGTAAATTAGCGCGTTTCCCATAGGTACTCTCCATGATGCATTCGGGTTCTAAAATTTTTGAGCTGGTGTCCGTCGCTACTATGTAGGTGCAAAGCTTATGGGGCTCGCTTATCACAAGCAGCGAGCAGTTAGTTTACCGGTTAGTTATTTGTTCAACTCCGGTAGTAGATCAGTGTTATCATTCTGAGCGGGGAGGTTTATTATTTTTGGTAGGTACTTCGTTGGAGGTGCTGCGCACACTTGACGTCCACAGTTGCGTAACTGATCATGCCCAGGATGAGAAAGGTAACTATGGTTTTCGTTTTATTTCTTGTTTGTTGTGGCTTCCTCTCAATAACACGACCTCCAGAAATAATAGCTGTGCTGTAGTATGGGAACAAACCACTTCGAGCATAACGTTCACAGTTAAGGATAGGTTTTCTGAGTATTTGACTTGAATTTGCAAAAAAAATGTGACCTACGACTTCACCTAAGAACTCTTGCTCAACTTTGATTTTTCTCCACCTGCGACGTCCGCCTAGCAAGTCGTCTTACCATTCACATTGTGTAGTTCCCTGGAGGTAACTCCGTAGACACTCTTCCCGAAAGTCTGTGGAGTGCATCTCTCTGCCTAACTATTTACACTGGAGAAGTTCGACCAAACAATTAGCCTCTAACTAATATGGATTTACAAACCAATGCCGATTTCGAAGTGTACATGAGTGGGTTTGTTGTAATCCTCCCGTTCCACCTGTTACCGTGAGATTATGTCATGTCAGTGTGGATATTCTTGAAGCACCCCCTTGTGTCATGCCTAGAAATTACTGTGAGGTGGTCTGCACGTACTATGCTAAGAAGCTCTTCACTTTGTTTAATTCCCTGGAGGTCATTCCATAGACAGTCTCCCCGAAAGATTATGGGATAGATCCAAGGCTAGGCGCTTTGCCAATTTTAGCAGTACACTGTAATAGCAGCGAACCTGAGCCTCGGAAATTTTCCTCGGAGTGATCCTGGATCTAATCACATGTCACTCTTAGAACAGCGACAGTAATCACAAAAATCTCCTACTATTCGTGAACAGTGATTGACCATCCCACTCAATCAGTTGAAGGGAACCCTTCTGCCATGTTTTTTTTTTTCTCGACGAGAGCTCTTTTGCTGTTTTGTTATCTGTTCGCGACGCTCATCCATAGATCACGCACATGCGGCAAGATTCACATGCGGGAACCAAGACTAGGCGGCAGCTCGAGCTTTTCTCTTAATATTTACACGAAGCTCTCGTTGAAATAATGAAAGAAGCTCGTGGAAACTACTATTATTGGGTTAAGTTCGTTTTTTTTTCAACTTGGTTTTTCACGGTGATTTGAACCCTGCTTTACTTGCCGTCATAGTCCGTTTTGTAGCTCTTGATTTCCTCTTCACAACCATTACAACCTCATTTTTCAATTCTCGCCTTACCTTGTTTTCTACAGCATGGATTGTTACCACACAGGTCAACAAAATCGATCCTCCCCGCAACCGACTATTGTTCGATTTCAATCAAATGTGGCTCAATTGGCTAGGGATATCAACGACGTTCGGAGAGGAATCTTCACTGCTGAAAGGGCAGCATAGAAGTGGTGAACCCACTTCAGACAGGACAAATTTGGCTTTGAACTTGCTCCTCGTTCTGGACACACAGTTTGTGGAACGCAAACGCGACTGTCCGCTAAGGTTGCTTTTGATGTAAGGAATAATCATTACTGAGGCTATCTCTCAACAATGTGTAAGTTCAGTTAACGTATTCCGTGCAGAACCCCAAAATGCTCGATAAGAGATGATCTTCCACATTGGGTATGCTCGATTCCTCCACGCAAATTTCACCAAAATGACTAGCAAAAAACACGAATGTAAGGGATTTCTGCTACTACCGACTCCACAGGTCTAGCACAGTCACACACAGCTTCTTTTGTTCACTTTTTCATTGATTTCATAAACTTTATCCAAGAGTTGTGGTTGCTGGCTACAAATTGAGTCATCTCAAACAAAGCAATTTTTCGTAGACATGGAGCTGACAAGCTGCTCTTTCTCTGGCAGAATTAATAGGAGAGGGCACGATCTATGCAACACATCCAGTGTGGTTATCATTGTTCGTGGAAAGTAGTGGTTTCTATGCCCATAAAAAACCGAACGAACTTATTCCCCAACTCAATAGAATTATAAGTATCACTTCCTACATATTTTTGAAATAACCTATTTTCTTGGGTGTGCTAATACATATTCGGTTCTCATTCTTATAAACAAGAAAGCTTCTTAAAGTTCTTAAAAGCGTCGTCTTTTTCAATGCTCCTTTACGTACAAGTCCTTCTCTGCTTGCCTCATTTTTAAAACAGAATGTAGCTTGTGCATGTTACAACCGGGTCATGGTCAAACTACAATATAATTATTTGCTCAATTGTATTACTTCCGAAATTTGCTAGCGTTTAGAGCAGTTTGGCGATGGTAAAATGCCCATCATTGTGCCATTCCCCATTGTTTTTCGCGCAAATTTTTACTTTCAGGGGGAGCAGTTCTGTAGGGATACTTGACATTGAAGTCCCAATCAATTATACCTAATTAGAACATCCCCTCCCGCTCTTCCGCCCTCCCATTACCATTAACTCGAGCACCGCGAGGGGTTCACCTATGTGTTTTTTTTTCGAGAACCGAGAGGCTGGCGAGGTTACGAGGTGAACAGCCCAATCCGGTGCGCACGCAGCATTACCGTAATTCCCAAGTGCTACATGTTCGAACCGCTTCAGTGGTCTCCATGTCGGCGCTGAGAATTTATTCTAGGCTTGTTAGACCTTGAATATAGTCATGAGCGAAGCGCGTATTATTCTTCGATCAAAAATTACGGCAAGATCATCTGGTAACCGGACTGAACTTTTTAATTTGTGCCGGGATGTGCACTGAGAGTTCGTCAACTCATGATGGCCCCTTCAATATGCGAGAACGAAGAGGACGTGTTTTCTTCTTGACAAATTCTTGAAGGTTACACTGCATCTGAACTCATTTGATGAAGCTGCTTCTTTGATCAGCTACGCTATTTTGGAATGGATCTTCGAAAACATGCATTGTTTTTGCACCAATCTAAGACATTTTCTTGAAGGAGGGTATTCTTCCTAGCTGATCGGTGGTGTGTCTATCATTTTCTTTTATTTCCTGTCTTTGTTTGAGCTGCTCTCCCGGATTAACATTTCCAGAGTGTTCCTGGACAAAAATATCATCGACTATGGCGTGTATGCGCCCGTTCCATTCATACAAAGATGAATTTGAGGTAATTTTAGATAAAAACTGAAATCTAGCATCGAATCTCTCGCTGCAGAGGGCTGTCGGGTGGTTTTTAAAATACTATCACAGTTTGTTCCAGTTTTGGCCGGCAAGATGTTTTTATTTCTACAACACCCATCCACATCACTCTATTTGTTGTTGATTTGCGGCCTGCCGTACCCATATCACCCACAAACACTACACTGATCGCTGCGTTCTTCTTTCTCTCCACGCTAGTCGATCGACTGACTTGAACTTACGCTTGTGTCTTATCAAGCGCCATCTCTGAGACCCGACCCTGCACAGGAGCGGCCACGCCAACGATATTCCCGAAATGGCCAACACAGCAGCAGCTATCCGAACTCGTCTACTCACCATGAGGGAGGTCAGTTCTGTATGTACTGCTACGTTGGGCACTTTCGCTTTTTGCCACGGGGGGAGGGGGTGGGACGTGCGATCAATGTGTCTTTTGTGTCACGGTCCACGTAGCAGCACATGATTATATTGGTTTCATCTGATGTTTCTGCATTCGATTTCGCGCCGCGCTTCTGATTCCTCGCGCTGCCGCTATCGGCACTAGCGCCAAAATGCTGCCGTACAGATCTGTGGTCGACTCTCAAATGGCAAGTTTTCCTGTTCCTAATCATTTTCGGGATGAAATTGTCCACACAGCCGTGTTTCCCTGGATCCCCCTCCGTCTTGCGAAGGGCAGCGGATGCGCGTTGTGCGCGACGCCGTCCGCTTGCGTTTCCAGACACTTTTATGGCGAGATAGCGCTGGCTTATCCGGGTCGTCGAGACTCGTTGTGGGCAGCGCCGACTGTGCGCACCTAGCAAATAAATTTTCTTGTACACTTCTTCAAAGGCGCTCCTTAATGTCTGTTTATTGCTTCTGAATTGCTCAATCCTGGCGATAAATGTTCATGGATCCCCCCAAACTCTTCATTAGCCGGCTGTTCTTCTCTAGACCTTGGTTTGTCGTTTTCCGAAAAGTTTTTCAAGTTCCCACCCATCCAGGATCGAAAGATCTCCTCAGCAAGACAAATATCCTGCTAGCTTTACTGTAGTTAGGACCACTCACGTTCAGTATGATGAGAAGGTCAGATCCCATGATTACCGTGAAGTGCGCTTCATTTCATGGAAAACCCATGATATTGAAGTCAGCTTCACATGGTTCATAATAGCATTAAAAGAATCCAGAACAAATTGCTGGACATTTAGATCGATCAGAAGCAAGGCTTTATTAAATTCAGTTCTATGGTGAAGATCCAATGACCCATTAGATCTACGTATTCAACTTTGACTTATTCAACTGTGAATAAGTCGAAAATTTGAGTTTTCGAACAACAATAAGGATTGCGTTATTGAAGGAAGAAAATAAGAGAGGCCTATGTTTTCTTCTTTCCGTATAATTAAATATTCCACCTAGAGGGAGAGAGAGCAGTTCTCTCTCGAAGCAAAAATAAGACGGACTCTTTTTCTATTTATTCTTCATTCAAATGCTTGATCTGGTTCCTGAATCAGAAGTCAAATTACCTAAATTATTCGGCTTCTACGCGGTTGTAGGTATGACCTTTACCATTACTTGCTATCGCTGACCGATTCTAAAGCGAGTGACTAGAAAACGTATAACCCTTTCTATAAGAACCCGTCCACATTAGACGAGCGAGAGATCATTACTTTTCTAGGAAAGACTGTACATGAATTGTGCCGATGGTCCTATATGGTTCATTTCTGAGGAATGGATGATCTTTGTATTAAATATGACACAGCATCGTTTTTACCGTACGTAGAGTAGCAGCTGTTTCTTTCTCTTTGTTCGTTTACACTGACAATTTTGTCAATCTCTAGAAAATCTTTCCATCACCTCATCTTTCTCACCAGTCATTTCTTTATTTTGGACTTTTCTACATTGACGATGTTTAGAAAACGTGTGCATCATTGCCAACTGACATGTTTGTTCCAATATTAATTGTACGGCACGAAGGAGATGTTTGTCAGCCAGATGATTATTGTTAGTGATGTTATTGTTATCATTTTTCGGGATGACATGGTAGCTAAATATATAAAGTCGCAGCGCTCAAAATATAATAATTTGTGTTCCTTATTACTGGTTTTTGGTGCATATGTAAAATACGGCTACATTTTGTCACCATGATCTATCTTTTCGAAAAAATAACGCATATTTTATCTTTACATATCTTAGTGAGTTTGGTGAAAATGTTCTAGTTGAACAAATCTGGAAAGCCAAGTTTTGCTTTGTTGGACAAGCAGTAATCCAGCCTTGGTTCCCCAAATGTCATGGTGCATGTGGTTTGAATGTGGGAAGTACAGATAAATTAGGAACCAGTTGAGGGAATGACACTCAAGAAAGTATCGAACGATGTTAATGGGCACGTCCACGTGAATGAGTTTGGAATGGGAAGCACTATCCAACAGGAGGTTGCATCTCTTACCGGAAGCTTTTCACGTGATTGCACAGGCTCCTGATAATACCCTGAAGTTCGAGAGGCATTGTAATACTATTTTCCGGTCATTTGTCAGATCAACCTTTCGCGTTAAATATCAAGAATCAGAGATAGACTTTTGTCATGCTGCAGCTCTATAACTCCATGTGTTTGTTTGTCTGTAAAAAGGCTGAGTAGGAGACCAGCTATGAATTTTTATTGTACATCTCCATTTCCTCCTACGTTATTTATTCCGAATAGCAGATCAGAAATTGGTGATGGACTCAGGTTACATGCAATTCCATGAGTCCGTGGATTTGTGTGGAGCTGGCTTCCGGACTTGTCAGCAGGAGTCTGAATCCACGAAAAGAGTTTGGAACAGACGTCGAACCTACTCGGAAGGTTAGGTGGTGTATTCCCTCTGAAGAATTCTTTCGTGTGAACCTGCCTAACTTGCAGATGTCCGAGCTCTGATTCCTCCTAGTGTGCCATTTTTTCAACTGGTTCCTAATTTATCTGCACTTTGTACTCCATTTAGTTTGCACACGCGCCCCATCATGCTGACAATCTAGCTCAATTTGTGCAAAATAACAAATTTTTGTGTGTTTTTTGCGCAATGAGTCTAATGATATAGATTTTTGGCTTCGGACATGCCAGAATCCAGGCTTAAGCCGTTGCTATTTTTTTCATGTTCTACTCGCTTATTTGAGGTTTTCAAAGTGTGTCTCATAATAAAGACCAAGGACTTATTCTCCAGGATTTTTTTTTAGATGATGTCTGTTGATCTTCAAAAGATACGTTGAAATGTGATTGTTTGCTACGCGGAAACTTTCCGTAACTTTAAACTTGACGTTGTTGCCCATGCAGTCACGCGTGTTCCATGCACGTATGATTCAGATGTTTGCAATCTGCAATCCATTTGTGTTGTCCGTTTACACATAGCTTGGAAACACGTACGTGCTACCGGCTTTCTTCCTACTTTAGCACCTTACCGATGACTTCGAGGGTTTTCCATCAAGGAAACCATTTTCCTACAGCACAGGTTGCAAATCCATTCATTGGATATCTACATAGCGTTTGATGCTTTGTTGAGCTAATTGATCCTTCTTCATCCTTCTTTTCTGAAGAAGGTTTCTAAAAAAATCCCGAAGGTCAATGGGTTTCTTTGCTCAGGAACGCGTTGTTTTATCACGTGGCAGTTTTCATTGTACTGCTATGTTATTACTAGTCCAATGAAGGCGCGTAGTGAAGTGTAATGGCGTTGAGATGAACTCCAAAACTCATCATTACGCTTCAGGCGATGATTGCGTGCCAGCTCACAATCACGAAGTAAGGATAGCATTGCCGCCCACGTCACTGCTAGAGCTCGCATATGCGAACATGGGAGATCATCGCCCTTTTGGAAGCTGATCGTCTTCCCATGCTGTAGAAAGAGTGGGAGAGATGAGTTGACGCAGAGTGAGACGGTCAGGGTGGCTAAATCTGCCTCTATTCGTCTCACCCACTATTACCACAGCACGAGAAGGCGATGAACTCCTAACAGGGCGATGATCTCCTCTGCTGCCACATGCGTGCTCTAGCAGTGACGTGGGTGGCAATGATCTGCCTGCTATCCCATACTTCGTGGATGGGAGCTGGCGCGCAATCATCGCCTAAAGCGTGTGATGAGTTTGGAGTTCGTCTCACCACAATGACACTTTACTATGGGCCTAGGTGAACACCGTGATAGGAATTGAATAAAGGTAATCTGTAGCTCATTATCATTAATAGCTCATTAGATTATATGTGGATAAATTATCATTAATGGTTCATTAGCAGATGTGATTCATTCTGCTGGAATTGGCAAATGTGAATGGCGCAAAGGTCGTGTTATTGTGAGAGGGTGACACTGCGCAAACATTGATCAGATCGCCGCCTTCACTGTCTTTAAAGACAACACGCATGACTCCTGAAATTTCAAGGCGAATCTTTCGCCTCTTAAACTATCCTAACCTCTTATGACTCGTTAACAGATAACTAGAACGTTTCTTTTCGAACTTTCACGATATTGCGAACCTTTCCCTACTTTTTGGCAGGATTTTCCCGTTGGAACCCGTAGGCGAAGAGCATTTAGAAAAAAAAGATACCTGTACACAGTCCTAGCACGTTTCGAAATATTCGCAGAGGACTTGTCCGATTTCATAATTTTTCTGCACAACTGGGTCTCCTGCCTACTTTTCGTCCTCATTTGTTCGTTATCTTTTTCCTTCTTTTCTTTCTTGCTTCCACCAAGCATTTTCACTATTTATTCGAGAGGAACAAGTAAACTATGTAATACATTATTCTTCTTTCAGTAGTTTCATTAGTAATTCTCTTGTGTCCATGTTCTGCTTTTGCATTCTAATTTTATTGATTCATTGTTCGATTGATTCATTCATTCAAACAATCATTCATTGCGTTCATTCAACTTTCTTTGCTCTGATAGGTTCATCAGCCGTCCTCTGCACTGGCTATACAGCTTCTCTACATATACCAGGATCCATTTAAAAATGAAAATAAGCTCTTGGGTGTGATAGTCCTATGCAATTTAAGGGATGGCAGGATCTATGGAATACGAATAAGCAAGTCGAATCAAAATAAATAAATTTCTGAAGGTTCGAATCCACCATTACCGGTCAATTTTTCCAACGATTATACATAACTGACGAAAACCAGCTTTCGGTTGAGATCTTGCCAAGCCTTCTCTCTGTTCTGTGAGAGGTATCCAGACCCTGCACGGGACTCATTTTCTGAAAAGTATTCAACATCTTTTTACCTTACAGCAGACTGCTCTTGCATTATGATGGTGATCCTACATCTCGTTAGTGCCACTTTTAATTCTCCAGTTGCGCTGTTGGGGGGGGGAGGGGTTCACATACTTCTGGGACATTTCGAGTTTTATCTTTGGTTGCCGAATATTAAGCTTAACGGTATCGGCTAGACATGCTGTTTGGGCTTTCATTCCATGAATTTACTTCTCTTCATATCCCTTTTGTTCGGTCCTCATTCGCTGCTTCTTCTTTCCTCTATTATGTCCTTATGCCAGTGTTGAGCCAGCTGGTGTGAGGGGAGAAAGTGTTTGCGATTTCCTGCACGAATAAACACTCGGAAAGTGGCCTTTGCAGTTGGAATTATAATGAATTTCTCCATCAACTTATCTATCGCCTTCTCCTTTGCCATTGTTCACTTAGGGAGTACTGCTTCACGTGGTGGTTTCCAATCACATTCTTCGAGCTCTCCTTCCCAATGTCACCGTCATCCGTTAACTGCGCGTTTTAGTTGACCTTGTCATGGTTCCACATCCGCTTGCCAGGTTACTATCGTTGGACCGGGAGAAAAATGTGAAGGTAAGAAGGCGTCGAATAGAAGAGACGGGCTGTTGCTGCTCCGCAGATCCTACCTTAAGCTCCGAGGAGTCGGACGTTGGGCAGATGGTGTGGAGGGTGCAGTGTTACAGAACATTTGCGTCTCAGTATAATTATTTCCTCATATCTTCTCATATTTGCTGTCCAAATACAACAAAGGGCCACAATTTTGTTCCTCCATACAAACAAATATTTTATACATCTTAAACATTGGTGGTGCTTCGGGTGCATCCATGAGTGTTTGGAAATCTCCCGGAGGAAACCTCCGCAAATCCTGAAAGCACCAGGCGAAAGATCTTGAACTGCCGATTTCAAATTTGCAACCTATTTTAATTTGTTTTGAAGCATTCTTAAACACATAGTGTTTTCCAAATGTGTACTGTTTTTCGTGCTTTGTTCATATGCTCGGTCGTCATTCAAGGTTAAAATGAGCGAAGTTCCTCCGACCTTTTGCAGTTGCTGTCTGACCTGAGCGCTCTCGCTAGTGAAGCAATCTTCTTATACTTAGGTGGACTTACCTGGTTTTATCTTCCTCACTGAAAACCAATTTTTGCATTTACTTGAATTCAGGAGCTTGTGGTCTTTCGATGCATCTTTATTGGGAGTAGAAATTTCACAGGTAAAAGCTTGGTCCTGAAACGAGAGCGTCTATGAAGGAAAAATGAGGCGGCGGCATTTTTTTCTTTGTCATGTCAAGTTTAAGGTTTGTACACGTCCTTAACTTGAGTCCTTTCTCCCGTGATTGTAGAGTCTTAAAGGCAGTGTCTCACCTCAGGGACAAAGTTCGTCAGTCGAAAGAATGCGAGCCGCTGAGCACAACGATGTACTTTGTTTTTCGTAGAAACGTCGAAAACCCCATAAGTTACGGGTTTCTTTGGCCGAGAATTTCGAAATTCTCGGCCAGTGGACGAGAGAGTTCATTCCGCAGTAAGAGCTTGCTGAGGGTGCGGCATGGTTTTTGAACACGGGTTTGTTTCTTTGATAATAGCTGCTGCTGAGAAGTTCATTTTAAGGTGCAATCTCAGCTTCTCTGCTCCGCTTTTGCTAGCTACATAGCAAGAAAACTCGTCCGCTCCTGTATCCAATTTTGCCTTAAAAGTAGGGGTTTTTAAAGGTGTTTTCTGACATCAAGCACATCATTGGAATCAGCACTCCGAGCTGGACCTGAATCTGTGAATATCTCGGCACCCAACATGAGTTGAGACACTGCCTTTAATACAAAACTAGTTACAATATCATACTTTGTATATATTACAGACATTATGTGACTCTGTGCGTGCGTGTGCACACGCACTGTGATTGGTCAGTGATGGTGATTGGTGATGATTGCGAGATTATATAAAAGATTAAGAACGGGTATGGTGTGGTGGAGTGGGGTAGAGAGATGGTCGACCAGAAGGTCCAGCGATGTGCAACGGTGCCTCATAAAGTGAGGAAACACCTGGAGACGGGTCCAACGGTGTGATAAGGGTGCGTCGGCGTCCAAAACTGGGGAAATGCCTGGAGTCGGGTCCAACGGTGTGATAAGGGTGCGCCGGCATCCAAAAGTGGGGAAACGCCTGGAGTCGGGTCCAACGGTGTGATAAGGGTGCGCCGGCGTCCAAAAGTGGGGAAACGCCTGGAGTCGGGTCCAACGGTGTGATAAGGGTGCGCCGGCGTCCAAAAGTGGGGAAACGCCTGGAGTCGGGTCCAACGGTGTGATAAGGGTGCGCCGGCGTCCAAAAGTGGGGAAACGCCTGGAATCGGGTCCAACGGTGTGATAAGGGTGCGCCGGCGTCGAAAAGTGGAGAAACGCCTGGAGTCGGGTCCAGCGGTGAGATAAGGGTGCGCCGGCGTCCAAATATGGGGAAACGCCTGGAATCGGGTCCAACGGTGTGATAAGAGTACGCCGGCTTCCGCAAGTAATGGGAATTTGTTAGGCGGATCTATTTCTGCATGAGGGGTACGCTTACCCTGTTTCGGCGGACCCTGCCACCTAAATCACCTAGATGTACATCGCTTCCTTTTGTATCCGTGTTCTCTTCCCATTTCTTTCGTGTCGGAATGAACCACTCCCTCCTTTCCGTTTATATACGCCGGTGGACCCTTATCTCTTGAATTACCACAACAACCAGTTGAGCCTAAATCATTTCAAGATAACATTTGCACTGGATTGGTTACACTCAATACTTCACGGCCACTAACTTCGCTAATATGGGAGGGCATAACTTCGTTCAAATGGGGAAAAGCTACCATCTACGGGATCAAGGTCTTCTTAGGATAGCGATACAACTGCGTGGAAGGATACAGATTTTATCAATCCATTTACGCTTTTGTGTTTGCTTTCCACGTGCAGTGTGCGACCGAAGCAAGCAATAGAAGTCTGGAAGTCCGGCGTTAGCCGGACGATCAGACTGGTATAAATATATTTTACCCTTACAGCATTATTTATGAATCACATAAAACAGGAAAGGGGGGCGTGGCTCCGTGAGGAGCAGGGGGTAGGGAAGAGACGCCGATCGCTGGGCCATCTCCCGCTCATCTGATTGCTTGGCTCAGCCCACGTCGGCTTGTGGGCTCGACAGTCAATACTGAAGCTTATTTCTTTCCTGGACTGACTAGGCATACGTAACATTCACAATCTACAGATTCTAAAGCGTAAAAGGCAATGCATGTGGTTCTTAGGCTAAAAGCTATCATAAATTCCTATTATCGTGCAGTATTGTTCCATTTCAGAGCTCAGAAGAATGGAAGACGTCCACGAAAATGGAGACGCTTGGTGCGTTGGAGCACGAATTGGCGAAACTTCTTACTACTTCCACCCAAGAGGAACTAGAGGTTGGTCTTAACAAAATTCTCAGCTTCTCACTTTTCATCTGGAGATGTGGATGTAATATCACAATAACTTACGAAAAATATCTGATAAGAGTTTTGAACGTTTTCGACGTTGAATTTGTCTTTCTAAAAGGATCTCAATCGTTAATGGAGGATGATGTATGTATGCAGCAGATTGAGGGATCGAAGTGAGCGCCATTTTAGCTCTAGCTGTGATTGATTATATGCTGAATCGCATCGCTCTGACTACCTTGCTATTACTTTTTTACTCTATAATTCTCTTTGTACCATCATATTCTCACTTTTCTTAGCTGCCTTCTCACTATCAAAAATTTATCTGTAGTAAGAGCTGGGACATCCATGTCCTCTTAATTTTTAGGGGTCTTTTGAGGTAAGATGGAATTTATGCTCTGCTCTCTAATGCTCTCTAATTATGCTCTCTAATTTATTCTTGAACATTCCTCAAATGTTTAATACTTTTCGACGGATCGCTGAGTTCATTTGTGTGGAAAAATGAAAAGAGAGGGGACCCTCGGACAATATTCGAAGGGGGAGGGAACAGAGCAGTTGCCGTGTACAGAGGAAGCTTGATTATATCAGCAAATTTTCCTGCAACTTATCAGTGCTATATTGGTATAAATATTATTTTATTATACTAGCGATTATATGTTGCTATTGTGACCAGCCGATATAATAATCTCGAATGCATTTGTGGAAATGTTAACCTTTTAATGCCCCCTCTTTTCGATCCTGAAGATGGCTTTGCTCAAGCATTTAACCTTAACGTTGTATTCTTCCGTTTACCTCCTTATATAGAAAGTTATTTTGCTCAGAACGGTAATAAATAAAGAAGCGAGATGAGCATGAGCTACTACGCCATCCTTCATTCATATTCGTGACTAAGGGCATTGAGTTTTCCGTGTCTGGTAATTTTTTCCGTCTGTTTTCCAAGAGCAGAGGTTAGATATCGAATCACATAAGACACATAGAACACTGACTATAGTGGGATCGGCGCTACAGTTCCTGAAATTGTTTGCGATACATAATTCTGACAGCAAACCTTCCTTCGCATTCGAAATTTACCATTCAATTTTCTGGAAATTTCAGAAGAACCGCAAAGAGCTGTCAGGATTCCGCAACCTCTTCTCCAGATTTCTGCGTGCTAAGACCCACGTGGATTGGACAAAGATCGAACCTCTCCCAGAAGGAGCGATCAGAGGATACAAGCACGTGAGTGAGTGCCGTTGATCGTCGAACACGATAGCTGAAATTTTCTCTTACAGCTAGAACATCCCAGCAACGATGAAGTGATCGCCTCGATGCTGAACAAGTTGGTTGTGGTGAAATTGAACGGAGGCCTGGGTACTTCAATGGGTTGCAAGGGTCCCAAATCGGTGATACCTGTTCGAAATGAGCTCACGTTCCTTGACTTGACACTGCAGCAGATTCAGGTCCGCTTTAATTTACTGTTGACTTTAGGTGGTATCTCGAAACCAGTCTACCTTTCCAGACTCTGAACAAAACCTATGGCGTGGACGTGCCGCTTGTGTTGATGAACTCGTTCAACACTGAGGAAGATACAAAGAAGGTGCTGAAGAAGTACGCTAACGTCAAGGTAACGTGTCCTGCCCCTTTTTTATGCTGTGATGACATGAAGCTATCCCTCCATCTAAGTTCTCACGGGATGATTCCAAGAGCTTCAGGTATCCGTGCACACTTTCTGCCAGTCACAATATCCGCGCGTCAACCGCGAGACTCTGATGCCGATCGCGAAGTCTCTCGATGATGCTGATGTGGAGTGGTGAGCTAAATTTTGTCTTTTACTTTACAATGCAAATAAAAATCTTGCATCAGTTCGTTTTCGATTGCTTATTTTTATTATTATTTTAATATGATTTTTTGAACTATTTGTCATTCTAATTAACATTTTTATCAATTTTATCTACCATCTTGGTCCTCAGAGCGGCGGAGACCCCACTTTTTTCCCACGTCCCCCCTCCCTCCCGCCCACTTTCTGCGTCCGCCACTGGTAGATAGACATATAATTAATTAATAACATAAATTAATAATATAGTATAGACAGCAATCTTTGTTCCAAGAATCTGTTCTTTCTAAGAATCAGGACTTCTTCAGCTTCTTTGTCTATCATTTCTTCGTTCAACATTCAGAAGCCAAAATAAGCCTTTTCGCACGGCACCTTACTTGGATACTTCTTTTGATGTTGAAGGGTTTGTACGGGATAGAAGTTCTTGGTTCCAATACATGTGGATCCATTTTTCATCACGCATTCGCACGAGCAACGAAAGCACGCATGTATTCAGGCACTAAAACCGGGTGATAAGGGGTTGAATTTACCGGGTGACCCCGCGCTATCCTCGGTCGGTCGGTATAGCTCCGTAGGTAACTTTGATTGGTACGTTTCAAATGCTCTCCAGAAAGCGTTTTTTTTTCTTCAAATCGCCAAGATCCCGTCATAGTCAAATTCGGTAGCTTAAATTACGATATAGGGCAAAAGCAATGCCCTTTCAAACTTTTTTGCATGTAAGATTTCATGCAGAAGTCTTCCATACGAACTGGCAGCGTGCATTTCCCGCATACGGCCAAAAATGATGCAAAATCCAATTTCTGGGACTCATTTGTGGGTTGCGAGTATGCAATCGGTCACTAGCCGTGATTAATTGTGTACTCACAACCCGTTGTTAATAAAATTATTCCCTCAACAATCGCATTTTACCAACTCTACTTTTTCCCGCAAAGATGTTGGAGACGTCACTGGTTGGAGCCTGCTATCACGCGCTGCGTCGTTTGTCTCTTCGCTGCGCATCCGCACTCTCCATTTAAATCACCGCTCCCACTCTCGCTCAACGACCGCTCGTCGCGGCGCAGCGAAGGGGTTCGGGAGCCTCTTGTATAAGCTGGGGATTGTCTCAGCAGAGGAAAAACCGGGAATTTACTGGTGTTCTAGCATATGCATATTTATTTCTCCATCTAATTACTTGTTTATACCAACCCATTCATGAAAGTAAGGTAGTAAACGCCCTTTTCATGAAGTTGGTTTGTTTGCACCGAAATAGTTTCAGTACTGCTCAAGAAGGGAAAAGTCTAAAACCGAAACGTTGAAAAACGTCGCAATCTCCTACAATCTCACTCTAGCATGACGAACAGTTGATATGCTAGAGATTTGCACCGGCGCCCTACTTTCATGGCGGGATCCACCCTCAGCTTAACACTGATAGTGTCCCAGTATGATTCACGCCAAATATTATGATAATCTGGTAAAATTGTATGTTGCGCAGTTGTAAAAGATCTTCTTCATAAAATTCTCTACAAAATGACACCAACATCGACAATTTTTACGAGGAATCCACAAAGAAATCAATTTTTTGAAATCTGGACGGGGGATCCGCGTCTTTGAAATTTCTCAGCAAACTTCAGAAATCGTGAATTGCGCAGTTGTCTATTCAACTGCCGTCATACTCGCGCATACAGCGGTATTAAGAGCAGTTGCCTTTGTCCAAAATTAGCCCAGAAAACAGGTCATTTTTGGAAAAGTTTTCCGCTAAACATCTCTTCCAGTTCAAAAAATCAGGTGTGGCGCAGTTGTCAGCTGCCGAGCACGTGAGATTCCGAGTAGAATGCTATGTAGTACTTGGTACTTCCTTTCATGCTGGGCTGAAAAAGCCCGCCTGAGACAAATGCCCCGTGTAGCTCAGGGTGGTTAGCCAGAGAGCACGCGGTATGAGAGGGAGCCCGACGCGAGGGTGAGACGGACGGGGTATCTGTCTCACCCTATATTCTCCATCGGGAGTGAATAAGAATATCAAGTATTATTCTCATCTCGCTCCATAAATCGGTTTTTCGTATGACGTCTGCGCATCTCTCCCTTCGGCATTATCTATGCACTACACTGCATTAAAGATTTCTGTCTTTAGACAGAAATCTTTGATGCAGTGTAGTGCATAGATAAGTGCAAGACTGTCATGGTCTGACGCCAAAAAAATCTGGACGTCACTCTTTATATAGGAGCATTCTGCTCAGAATTTCATTCTGAGTTTAGTGGGCGAAAGATGAATCTCTGTGATCAGGAGCATGTATGTCATGTTCTTCTTGTTTGATGTTAGCAGCATATTTTGCATTCAGCTGGTATCCACCTGGACACGGTAACTTCTATGAGGCGTTCTACAATTCCGGTCTACTGGATAAATTTATCGCTGACGGAAAGGAGGTAGGTGCTCTTGTCCTATGTGGCTCTGACCTCTTGATAGATCCAGGTGTTCTGTTTTAGTACTGTTTCCTCTCCAATATCGACAACATGGGTGCCACTGTGGATTTCGCCATTTTGAACTTCCTGCTCTCTCCACCGGCAGGTCATGAGCATCCAGAATTTTTGATGGAGGTGCGCACCAGGGCTTCGTTCTGTAGGCTCAAACTACAGTTGTGGGAGTGTTTTTGTTCAGGTCACTAACAAAACCCGTGCAGACGTGAAGGGAGGAACGCTTATCCAGTACGAGAGCAAACTTATGCTCCTCGAGATTGCCCAGGTTCCCAAGGATTACGTGGACGAGTTCAAGTCCATCAGCAAATTCCGGTAGGTTTTCGGCAATTTTTTCGTTACCAGCAACAACCAACAAGAACAACAATACGGTGTCACGTCAGCTACATAATTTGTAGCACTTTTCAATGCTAACCACCCAGCAGGTTGGCGGATCTGCTTTTGTTATTGTGTCAGTTTATGATTGAATTCTTGACTTCCAGAATTTTCAACACGAACAACCTGTGGGCGAAATTGCCGGCCATCAAGCGAGTGGTGGAGAACAATGAGCTGGAGATGGAGGTCATAGTGAATCCGAAGCACCTCGATCGTGGCCTCGACGTCATTCAGCTGGAAACGGCTGCTGGTGCTGCCATCAAAAACTTCAGAGGCGCATGCGGTGTGGTTTTGCTCCTTATCTTTGGCCTGAGTAAAATTTCATATGGCAACTTAATAGTCACGTTTGCAGGCATCAACGTTCCACGATCTCGCTTCCTGCCTGTGAAGAAGTGCTCTGATTTGCTGCTGTTGATGTCGAATTTGTATGATATCGACCATGGAAGTTTGACCTTGTCAGAGCAAAGGTCGTTCCCTACCACTCCCCTCGTCAAGCTCGGATCAAGCTTCGATAAGGTGTGATTCTGTACATCACAGAAAACTCTAAAATGTTTACGCTTGGGAGCAGCTAGGTGGCCAGATTTGTTCCTACCACTTTTGTAAAATTAGTAAGTTTCTGAAATGAGCTCCTCCTGCTGCAGTTGAGCATCGACTACTCCATTTTAGCCATTTCCTGTCCTGTAGCGGCCACTTTTTCGACTACATTGAAAGGTGTAATAAGAATTTTTGTCGTGATTGGGTTCCCCGCTGCCTGCGCTTTCCATTTCCAACGCCTGAAATTCCATAAAGATCGAGCAGTCCAGATGATTATGATAACGATCTCGTAGAGCGAGGGATGCGTTCTTGAATGGATGTGTACACTAGAGTTTTACATTCAAAAACATTTTTCGAATATTCGAATATTCGAATTTTCGAATATCTAGGAACCTCCGAGTTTTCGAATATTCGAATTTCCGAATTTTTGCGAACCATCGAATATTCGAACTTTCGAATTTTTTGAACTCACCGGATTTTCGAATATTCGAATTTTCGAGTTTTTAGGAACCCCCGAATTCTTGAATATTCGATCTTTCGAATTTTTGCGAACCGCCGAATTTTCGAATATTCGAACCTTCGGATATTCGAATGTTCGAATATTCATTCGAATGACATTCCATTTGGTAAAAACATTTTGTACCCATGCATGTAGGCAAACAAGACGATATGTTTCCCAATCACAACGGGCATGAAACTGTTCAGGTAGTAAGTTTCATTTCCCGTTCTGAAATTTCTCACAACTTTCTCATGAGTGGAAGCTTGTGCTGCTGTGGAGTTGATCTTTTATCTGGTTTAGAAGTGCAACTAGTTAAAATTCCTAGGTTTGAAAGCACCTATCTCTTTTGAGGTCTGAAACCATTATCAAAGGATCGTGAAGTGGATGAAATCCTTCGTCTGTGAGAAGGCTTTCTCTTTAATTTCTCTGTGCTATAGTTTAACAAAACGAGCCGTGGTAATGAATTTAGGTATTTACGCGGTAAAAATAATGTTGGGTACAGTGGTTCAGTTACCTTGATCATGAATGAGTTTCCAGCCATAAAAAAGCGTCAGCAAGCAATAAAAAAAAACACTGCGTGTTACCCCGTTCATCATTACTACTTCTGTTTATCGTTGTTTTTTGTTGTTTTATCCAACTGCATGCTTGTACGTTGGATGTCAAAACCAACAGAACTTCTGTAAGAGGATGTCGGAGTATGTTTAGGCAGAAAGGATAATCAGAGAATCTAAAGATTTTGTTTGAACTTTTAATTCCATAAGAAACGGTTATGTACTTAAAAAGAGTTTCAACGAAGCAATAGTTGAAAATCGGCTAAATATAGGGAAGAATGCTGTGTCAAAGTTATCATTATAGTTTGTTGTTCACTTACATTGTTCTGGAGGAAAGGCTTGAATAATCAGAAGTTTAGTTGGGATCATCGTCGTCAACGTCGTATTATTCGCAGAATTGCAGTCTCAAAACTTTCTTTTGCGGTTGGCGGCTTTTGAATGGGTACAAAGACATGCCCAGATTTTTAGGAAAATTGAGGATGGAGTGAGGAATTGAATAGGGGTTTCAGTTGGAACGCTTTTTCAGGAGAATAAAAAATAACACTTGCGAAGCAACACTATTCCAAATACTCGAATTTTCGGCCCAAAATATTCAAATATTCGAATTTTCTGCCTGAAATATTCGAATTTTCGAATAATCCCGGACCCTCGAACTTTCGAATATTCGAATTTTCGAATATTACAGGGCCATCGAATTTTCGAATATTTGAATTTTCGAATTTTTCTGTACCCTCGAATTTTCGAATATTCGGACTCTCGAATATTCGAACGTTCGAATAAATGTTCGACTTTTATTCGATTCGGTCAAAACTCTAGTGTACACTCAATCAAGCATTGAAAAACTAGGAAAAAAAAAAAACAAATGAAAAACGTTAACTTGTTGAACCACCTAGTATGCAGTTACTTACCCTATATTATCCAGGGAATTATGTCTCCAATTTCTCCTAATATCTTCGGGTTTTCTAAGTGCAGTGAGTCACAATGAAAAAAGCCTCACTATTGTAGGTCGCGGAATTTTTGAAACGCTTCCAAGGTATTCCGGATTTGTTGGAGTTGGACCACCTCACTGTTTCTGGAGATGTATGGTTCGGAAAAGACGTGTCATTAAAAGTAAGTACTTCCTGTGAATTCTGCATCTTTATTTCTGAATCTTCATCCGGCTATACTCTGCATGGAGTGTAGCACCTGCATCGCTGTCTCCAGTGGCCTCGATTAATACATATATCGATTTTGAGAGGAGCAGTGCTGACGTTGCTTTCGCATGGGCCATCGAAAATCGATACCTAGAGCGGAATAGCGACGCAGGCTGCTATACCCCAAGAGGAGTATAAATACGGGCAAAATCTTTGGAAGTTTTATCATACTGTGAACTACATTGAGCCGAAGTTCCACCTGAGAGGTTTATCGGACCTCATTTTGATGTCTTTCTTCTGAAAGCTGAGCCAACATTCTTCTTCTTTTCAACGAAACTGATTGGGAGATCCTCATCCGTTCACATCTTTTTCTTTGACTAGGGGCAACAAGCCCATATGGAGTTCGTAATTTTCAAGTCCTTCGCCTACTGATGTATAATTATTCAGGGCACTGTAATCATCATTGCCAACCACGGTGACCGAATCGACATCCCTCCAGGATCGATCCTAGAGAACAAGATAGTCTCCGGCAATCTCCGCATCTTGGAGCACTAAGAAGACACGCTCCCATCCCCTACCACTAGCTCCGCGATTAACCTCTTTTTGTGCCTGAAGACAGTGTCTGCCTCATCCTCTCACCAGCTAAGCTAGGCACGCATCAAACTGAGAATCCCCGAGCGTTCATTGGGATCATTCTCACCTTGTGTAGCTTTGTAGGACTTTGTAAATCCCTCATTTCTGTCCCTCTCTGCCTGCTCGTTAACTACTCCATCAATAGCATTACTACGGTGTAGCATTTGTACTTGAAACAGTTTTTCACTCGGCTTTGTAATATCAGTTCCAGTCGCGTCCTTTTTCGTTTCTTAATACATAACTTTGTGGAAAGGAGCGGTCGTGTTTTATATCATGTATAGAGTGTAAGTTACAGAAAGTATAAAGAATATTTTAATAAGTTCATCTGGTCGATGAACACGTTGTTCTGCGTAAACAGACAAGAGCAGCTACTAAGACATTATCTTACATCTTCTTAATTGGCAGCTTATGTGTGTGTGCATGAGAACTAGCCACCAAAAACGGAAAACACCTACGCAATTGTGTTCAGCGCGTCGAGTTATGTACGAAGATGTGGTAAATTTTGATTACCTTGATTTAAGGGAGTTTTGGGCCACTTTTGTCATGTTCAGACATGTTAGTGACCGGCAGTTGTTTTGATCATGATCGGAATGAATGAGGTAAGCTCATGATCACAGGACCGTATAGAAGGAAAGAGACGGGTACTATGCCCTTACAACGAGGAGGAGGAACCAGGCGGACGAGGAGTGTCACGAATGAGGGTTGCGCCGGCACGGGCGTTGGGGTAGTGGTAGGAAACGGGCTACTTTTATAGAAGCGATGCGCTGGCGTCCAGTAGAAGCGGAACGTCGCTGGACGGACCCACAACAGCGATAGCGCGCCAATAGGTGGGGGTACGGGTCCACTGCTGTGATAGGGATACGCTAGAGTCCGGAAGTGGGAAAACGTCTGAGTCGGGTCCAACGGTGTTGTAAGGGTGCGTCGGCCTCCAAAAGGGGCGAAACGCATGGCAACAGGTCCAGCGCTCATATGCAAGGTGGAAAGACGGCCACTCGAGTGTTGAACAGATATGGAAAGGACGCAACCCAACCAGAAAGCACGAAAATACAAAAAACGGGAGTTCTGATAAAGGTGGTGTGGCGGCGTTCTGTGAGGAAGACTTCACATAGAGGCAACGCGAGCGAAGCGAGCACAAAAAGAAGCCTGAGAGTCCAACTACGACCTTTTTATCCGCAGCAATGACGATTTACGCTAGTGGAGCTGGAATTATGTAACAAATGTGAGAAAAACGTATAACAAAAGTGTAAGCGACTTTGACTATCCTTAAAACTACAAAGATGCACCGAAACAAACGCGTACATGGTTGATAAGGTTGTTCAAAAAATTATACTACCTTTTCCAGAAATAAGAGCAGTTCAATGTTTTGTTCACTTACACAGCGCGCATTTCATCACACACCGAATCATGGAAATTGACTTCGTGAAAAAGAGTAGTTCTCTCCATCCGTTAATCGTTGAACGTCCACTTCTCAGATAATCCTTTCTTTATAAGAACCATGAAAACCAGACAACTGCTTTTCCAGAGCTGTCCACACAGTTTCGACCACGATGTATCCATAACTCAGGTGGTAGAGCATTCGCTTCTCAATGTCATGGTCACGAGTTCGAGCCTACAGCATTACACCGTTTTTGCATTTCTGGATAGTATATTTTGTTTCAAACCTGCTAGTTCATATATGAAAAAGTCGAATGTCCGCGAAGGTCTCGACGGCCTAAGTCAAAGGGGAATCATTGTCGTACGCGTGAAGCGCGGCGAAGCTGGAGCCGCAAAGCGGTGCTTTCGCTGGCCACACAATATATGACTCTGCCAACTAATTTGCCCGCGTAAAAATGAAAGTTGGGAATGAATGACCACAATCCGAACCGTTCGGGGTATGGCACAATGAAAATGAAATGGTGGCATAACTCGAATCATTCGGATTTTGCCATTCATTTTCTACCTTGCATTTTTGCGAGGACAAATTAGTTGGCAGCGTCATATATAGTACAGAAGACAGTGTAAAACCACAGTAATGGCTGCAGCACAGTTTCGGCCATCACACAGGTGCATCAAAAAATTTCCGGCCTCAGCTCGCCTGTTTCATATTTCTGTGCGGTTTTAACAGCATAATGTGGGGTGGAGCCTTCTATGTTTGTTTGCAAAGTTTCATGAGATTTCGTTAGACCTCCCAGCAATAAGAACGTTTTATTCAAGCCAAGGTATGGTTATCGCTCAAAAAATGTGGATCCAGCGAGCAGCAGCCGCCGAATTTTTGTTTTGTAAACGAACTTTATTGGACAAAATCTAAATCCGACCCCAAATTCTAAACTAAGAGGAGGTCTTCTAGCCTTCCCAGATAAAATTTTGGAACTCAATGTTTTAATGAAGTGACAGACGGTGAGAAATGAAGCGACCTCTGACCAACGAGCAGAGACAAGGCGAATGCAGATTATTGCCGCTGTAGAAAGAATTGTCGAGCATTACACAGTGGCTTTAGGGGCACTAAGTGTGCAAGGATCTGAGCTATTTAAAATTCCTTTGGAAATTTTCCAGGTAACCATCTAATAATTTTAACCTTCGCAGAACAATGAGGCTCTAAAACCTTTTTGGCATTCAACAAGAAAATTCCAGTTGAATATTCAAAGAAGATTTTCGGGGGTTTTGCAGAAAGCGAAAAAGACATTCTGTAGTATCCTGACTGCCGGTAAGTGGCGGATTCACTGCCAACATTTGAAGTCCCAATTGCGGAGTAAAGGATCAGGATGGGCAGATCTCTGAGACCAGTGCGATCGAGCAAGGAACCTAGGGTGAAAAGGTTTTGCCCAAAGTTTCGTGGGATAGACAAAAGATCGTGTCACCGAACCACCTGCATGTAAGTCCCAATGAATTGGATAATTACAATGCTACTCCTGCTACTGCTTCTCTGTTCCACCGCTTTCGGTAACGAGCTAAGAAAAATGACTACAGAAATTCAACCATGGAATTCAGGCCGTTCAACGATTCTTTTTCACAAAATTGTATTGCTTCGTGACAATGCGAATACATTTCGCTAATTCAGCCAGTTAGTAGACGTGGTCTAAGAACTAGCTACTAGAATCAGTGAGAAAATCTGAAACGGCACTGCAGCGGAACAAAGCAAATACCGAAAAAGAGTCTATTTTCGGTGTTTCAATTCGGGTGATGAAAATTCTTATAAAATTGGTCAAGTCTAATGGCAAAATAACGATTTCCTTTAAAATTTTGCTGTGGTTGCTAATCTGCATGTGGTACAGACCGGAAACTTCTTGATACCCCTGTATCTCCTTTCCTTTACGCAGGAGAATTCTGGTGTTAGCACAAGTCTTTGCGCTTTTTTCACTTGCGATTTTTCCACCCCACTCCCGTTTTTCCGTAGCATGTTTCATACAGTCTGTAAGCGCTTTTCTTCCTTAAAAATCCTGTCATCATGTGATTTCACAATACTGTACTAGTACTACTAATTACTTAATTTTTAGCCTTTAAGGCAGTGTATCACCTCATGATGAGTGTCGGAGTGTCAACAGAATCCGGTCCTACTCGACACGCTGATTCCATTGATGTGCTTGAAATCTGGAAAAAAAATGGTAAAAAAAACCTATGTTCAAGGCAAATCTGAAATTGAAACGGACCGATTTCCTAGATATTAAAGGCAGCATCCAGGCAGAATCTTTACTACTAGTACCCAAAGTTCCATCCCTTCGAGGATTTCGTGAAAGCATATTGAATCTTGTCTAAGATTGTCCAGACATGCTTTACTATCTAACAGTCTGGCCCCATCCTTTTGTGCTGCTAACGGCACTTACTCCAACATGAATTAACTTGTTGGACACGTGCCTCAAAATTTAACAAGTCTTTCAGTCGATACTGGACCAGAATTTCGACCCGAAAAATTGGGTTATTAGAAAGATAACCGATGAACAAAAAACAAAAGGGAGTTGTAAATGTTTCTCAGGATGATCCATAACAATAATTAGCTGATTTGTCCAGAACACGAGAGTTCGAGGAAAGTTCACATCTTTTTTCTTTTTCCACCAGACAATCGTCCACATCGTAGCTTTCAGCCTTATAAAAACCACAAATTTCTAAGTTTCTACGGGAAAGACCTACACAGCTGCAATCAGCTCCTCGAGTAAAGAACGAGGATGGCAGAGTTGAAATATCGAAATTTTTGCCCAGACACTACCTTTAAACTAGAAAAAAGCAGAGCTGAGAAGTTAAGCTTGCACATTAAAATAATCTTCTCAGCAGTAGCCATTACCGACTGAACGGTGCTGCCATGTTGGAAAACCATGCTGCTCTCTCAGCAAGCTCCTACAGCAGAACGAAGCCTCGTCCACTGGGCCGAGAATTTCGGAATACTCGGCCAAAGAACCACGTAACTTACAGGCTTTATGACTTTTTATTGAGACATAAAGTGCACCTTCGTGCTCAGCGACTCGTACGTTTGACTGTGGTGAGAATCTCGATATGCGATTCTCGCGGTGACACACTGCCTTTGGGGAGAGAGATGCCATTTAGAGGAAAAACACCATTTCCCTCTTGTATTCAATAGAGACCAGAATGTACCGGATACTGTTTGGACTGTAAGATCTTTAGAATATAAAAGCAGAAAAACATCATTAATGGAACTTTGGAGAGGCAGTTTGGCGATGCTAGCAACGTGGGGTCTGATGTTATCATGGAGTAAGATGATTGGATCCTTGCGATTGGATTCTTTCAGCAGAATTATTCCATTTATTCTGTAACTTCGAAAAGTATGATCTCCACCTGAATCATACGATCCTTCTGGAGCAGTTCCCGGGCCTTCATGAGAAAAAAAAACTTGTTTGGTCGAAGTGGTTGGCGTCACTGGGATCGCACATGTCTTCTCTGAGCTCATAAAATCGATGATAGCCGGTCACTTCAGTCAAAACACACTTTCACACTTAACAGAGGTCCAGTTCGGATAGCCCCCCCACCCACTTTCTGCGTGCGAGCTTCATCGTAGACCAATCAATCTGATCTTCTTTCCATTCGATTAAGGATATGAAATAACCTCTAGAGACTCACACATCATCGATAGTTAAGATTTTTATAGAGAAAGATAGAAAAACCAGTGTCTCACAGTGTTTCAAAATTATAGGGACACTTGGACTTGATGAAATGCTTTACCCAGAAAGCGGAAACTAACAGTGTAATTGCTACCAGTGGGTTTTTCCCTATTCAGTGCTAAACTAAACATCAGGTTTTTCAGACTGGTGAAGGGGTTCCAGATGAGGTTCGGCCGAAGATCGATCTTAGTTTCTTGAACTGTTCTTTCAAAATTTTGAGCATAAAAATTCCAGCTGTATTGGCTTCATCTCGTCTAGTTAGAAACATTTTCTGTTAGAAATGAGTGTTCACAGGTGTTTTTCAGGTACAAGGCGTCGAGTTCCTGGCAGCTCTTCTATGCTCTGGTAGCCTGACTCACGTGGATGGCTACACTTTCTTTACCCATAACGAATTTCTGTTAACCACAGCCACTCAGGTGTGGTGTTGAATAATCACACAGGACTTGTTGAACGTTCCAACGTTGAATTGTAATTCATAGAGAGACGTTGAACAAATTACAACGCGCACGATATGACTTGCTCGAACAAGCCATCATCGCCTTGTAAGTAGGGACCCATAATTCTCTTAAATATTTTGTTACTAATGTCTTGTAGACGAACTACGGAAAAATTTTGTCAATGAAAACGAAATTTGAGTTGAGAACACAGCATATTTGCGAGACACAGCTTGTGTCCCCTCTGGCATCTGATCTACCTTGTCATTTGGTGGTAACCATTGAAAATAGTACCATTCACCTACTTCAGTTCTTCATTTCCTATCTTCCAACCGCAGTGCAGTGATGGTACTGGGAAAGATGGTTATAACCAAAAACATCTCATAATGTTTCCAACAAACATTCCATAATAACCAACCATCGAAAACATCCATTCCACATCTTCATTCACGTATATCCCTTCTGAGATGAGGTGGTGGATTCACCGCTGATGAGAGAACCCCAGGGATACGTGAGATTGACTATTAAATTTTGACAAAATTTGTAAAGGTGATCTCCTCGGTCACCGAAGTGTGAATGCGTCAAAAAAGCACTCACTCAATAAAAAGTAAAATAAAATAGAAAATAAAAATAGAATGAAACCAAGAATGAAACTAAAAATAAAATATTAAATTTCAGCTGTTAGATGTCCCTATGCCTTTGCCCCTCATTGATGAGTGCAGAAAAGGCATATTCCAATGTTTGGAATCCGTAGAAGGGTAACGCACGAAACGGATCTGAACATATGTATATAAAGAAGTAAAATACCTCATATGATAGTTCTAAAAATACTGTAGTGATACCAAAACTTCTTCTTCCTTCACATCTAAATGATAACAAATAGTGGGACGAAACTTCATTCGGAAAAAAAAGCGCGAGAACTTACGTCAACATCTAGTACTTCAGGAATAAAAATGGTCAGCGACCGACACCATCCCGCACTTCATCCTTCCAGGCAACACCCACGACAAGTGGAACGTCGGTCAAGGGCTATTTCTGACCTAATCCTATCGCTTACCTAATCGATGTATTGAATTTATCGATTTTTCACAATTTTTGCTAAGGGATCGGTGGTGACCTATCTACTGGAGTTCTCCAGTACGTTGAACACGAACATGACAAGCGTTTCGCACACGCACACGTTTCGCACAACACAATGAGTGCTTCGTTTATTGGTTAATCGATTATATTGATTTTTCGCTTCTTTTGGCTGGGGTCGCTGTAGAGGTACCTGCTGGGATTCTCGGGTACGAAGAGCACACATGTGGGGATCACACTGCATGAGAATATCGATTTATTGACTTTTCATTTTGCACAAGGACGGGATTTGCTCTTGTAATGGACGGACATTCTTCTTCAAGTTCCGAACACGCCGAACACAAATACGACAATCACTTCCCATGAAGTTATTGCCTAAATAACGTTATTAACGTTTCGTTATAGTGTGGTGAAGAAGGGTGTGTTGCTAAGAATTGTTAACAGCCCTATCACAGTACTCATAGCATTACAATAACAGTGTGAAATAGTCGGAGTAGTAAAACAATCGAGCAAAGCCTGACATTTCGTCTAGTTAAGAAAAGAATAGAAAAATCATCATTAATATCCAAACTTAGCCTCCACATTAGCGGGGAATGTTAAATGGAACGACGCTTCCTCTGGAGGACCACACCGCCACTTAATGCACGGCGTTTCGCTCAAATCTCATGAATTGTTGCGAAATTCAAGTACCGCCCAAAAGAAAAAGGCTGGATCCAAATGAGCAAACACTACTTCCTTCCACAACTCACACGGACAAGGTGAGTGGAAATTAATGAATGCATTTATAAATAAGTAAATAAATGGAAAATATTGATTAATTAAATAGTCGTTGAAAAAGCTCTTCAACTCCCCACCACCCTCACTGCCTATTCCCCCCCCCCCCCCTGTCGTCATTCGTATTATAGAATGGGAGACAACCTTCACGACAACCATCACTTTTGTGAAGATTGTCTCCCTACTATTCCAACTGTGTCTTGCATTGGTGATATCCGCTAATCTTGCATTTGTGTTGGCTTGAAATCTTTTTCCAAACGAATAGTGAGCCAATATCTGCGATTTGTAGCTCGGCGACAACCATAGTAGGGTAGCAGGATGTCGATTGACGATCAAGTGTTGAGGGTATCCGGGGAACCTGAACCGGGCACTACTGAAGTAATTCAAAACATGGAGAAGGCTACACTTGAGTTCTGCACTTTTTTTAAGGAATCATTTCAAAAAACTAGCCCATTTCTACAACACAGCTAACTTTCCAAAAAAATTGTAGAGGTGTCGGTAATACGACTCCTTTGATTTTATCGATGAGCGTTTTTTTTTTCGTTTCGCCTATTGTTTCATTAGGTACGAATGAGAGGCAGTGGCGGACGCAGGGGAGGGGCGCCCCCCCCCCCTCCGAGAATGGGTCGCCAAATTTTTGAAATTACTTTGCAATACAAATAAAACTCTTGTATTAGTTTATTTTTAATTGCTTATTTTTGTTATTATTTTTAATACTATTTTTATTAATTATTTATTATTGTTATTAATATTATTATTAATTTTATTTTCCATCTGGGTCCCCAAAGCTGCGGAGACCCCACTTTTTTCCTACGCCCCCACTTCTGCCCACTTTCTGCGTCCGCCACTGATGAGAGGAGATGGTGTGAGATGGAGCAAAGGATACAAATGCAAATCATACACCTGTTACAGGGTGCCATCGTTCGACAATTACCAATATTGCGCTCTGTTACGGCCTTCACTTGAAGGAGAACTCGTCATTTTCTTTTTCTAACTGGTGTGGGCGCACTCCTCCAATAACATTGGACCCTGATAGGTGCCTTCGACGCAATACTGACTGCTATGCGCAGTATCGGATGGAGGTGCGCCGGCGTACAGGAATGGATATTTGCCGGCTGACGGGTCCAGCGGTGTGATAGGTGGATTTCATGTGATCTCTCCCCCCCCCCTCCCTCTCTTGACGCTTTCAGACTGTTGGAAACTGCCACGCCCTTATCACAGCGATGGACCAGTCTCCCCCACTTCTGGGCGCCGGCGCACCCTTATCACAGCAGTGGATTCGTCTCCCCACTTCTGGGCGCCGGACTCAGGAAATCTAAAAGCCGTGTTTTGCATCGGCTCAGGAGATCTAGAAACCGTGTTTTGCATGGGATAAAACCGTGTTCTGCATCGGATTGAAAGATGCAAATCCCACGAATAAGTCATGCACACTCATGCAGATCCCATGCAAATCCCATGCAGAACACGGTTTGAGAACCGGGTTTTGCATGGGTTCTGCATTGGTTTTGCATGAGGTAACGTGGGTTTTGCATGGGTTTGTGATGACCTGTTCGCGTCCTGGAGTGGGGGAGGGGGTGGGGGGTACGGGGAGTGGCTCCCACGCACCTCAAGAACAAAAATACTGCGCTGTCGCCGCACACCTTGCAACTTCACCGAATTGCGCACTCATAACTCCTCTCTCAGCTCATTTTTGATCGGGCCAACTTCTGCTGGATGTCCGACTGAGGTGCATCGTACATTAAGCTGGTGAATGTTCCATATGTTAAAATGCAATAATTTCATATTTCAGAGAAACCTGCAAATTTTTGGCATAGTTATGGAGATCGCAATGAGTAAATTTTTATCATACATAAAGCACTCCCGATTGTGAAAAAACAATGGAAATAATGAATGAAAAATCTAAATAACCGGTTTCTTCACAAATCGATGCAAAACCCATACACACCTATGCAAATCCCTGTTAATTCCAGTGCAAAACCCGGTTTTTTTAATCAATAATTTTCAGCATTGCTTAAATCGATGCAAAACCCATGCATACCCATTCAGAACCCATGCGTCTCCAAATCCGATGCAAATCCCATGCAAAACCCGCGAAAAACCCACGATTTTCTCAAAGTCATGCAAAACCCATGCATACCGATGCAAAACACGGTTTTTAGATTTCCTGAGGGTATGCATGGGTTTTGCATGGCTTTGAGAAAATCGTGGGTTTTTCGCGGGTTTTGCATGGGATTTGCATCGGATTTGGAGACGCATGGGTTCTGAATGGGTATGCATGGGTTTTGCATCGATTTAAGCAATGCTGAAAATTATTGATTTAAAAAACCGGGTTTTGCACCGGATTAAACCGGGATTTGCATAGATGTGAATGGGTTTTGCATCGATTTGTGAAGAAACCGGTTATTTAGATTTTTTCATTCATTATTTCCATTGTTTTTTTCACAATCAGGAATGCTTTATGTATGATAAAAATTTACTCATTGCGATCTCCATAATTATGCCAAAAATTTGCATGTTTCTCTGAAATATGAAATTATTGCATTTTAACATAGGGAACATTCACCAGCTTAATGTACGATGCACCTCAGTCGGACATCCAGCAGAAGTTGGCCAGATCAAAAATGAGCTGAGAGAGGAGTTATAAGTGCGCAATTCGGTGAAGTTGCAAGGTGTGCGACGACAGCGCAGTATTTTTGTTCTTGAGGTGCGTGGGAGCCACTCCCCGTACCCCCCTCCCCCACTCCAGGACGCGAACTGGTCATCACAAACCCATGCAAAACCCACGTTACCTCATCCAAAACCAATGCAGAACCCATGCAAAACCCGGTTCTCAAACCGTGTTCTGCATGGGATTTGCATGGAATCTGCATGAGTGTGCATGACTTATTCGTGGGATTTGCATCTTTCAATCCGATGCAGAACACGGTTTTATCCCATGCAAAACACGGTTTCTAGATCTCCTGAGGAGTACCCTTATCAAAGTGGACCCGCAGTGAGTCTTCAAACAACCTAGAGCTATGATTGGAGTAGGATAACCGCCCTAGTATTCATTCAAAGCAGGATGAACGAATTGATATATATATATATATATATATATATATATATATATATATATATATATATATATATATATATATATAGTCTAGTATATATATATAGCGCCCCTTCGCCCCTTTCTTTCCGTCAAAGATAAGTATACCCTCTCTTTCCGTCAAAGATAAGTTCGATACGAATCTCCCATTCTTGTACCTGCTAAGGATATCGTGAACGTTTGTAGCGAACGTACGGAATTTTGCATCCACCTCGGTGATGGGACTCTCTTCCTTCAGGTGGCGCTGAGGAAATGGGATTGTTGGAAAGTTAGTGGTTTGAACATGTCCATCTCTTTCCTGTCTAGCCCGATAACGGAGTCGATTTTGAAGCCCTTGAAGGCAACCCACTATTTTACGTGGAACTGCTGCGGAAATCGGTTGTGATGGAGAGAAGCTCGGCCCAAGTTCTAGTACGGATCGCGCGGTATCAGGAATCACTATACTCCCGATCACTATTACTCTATGAGTTGATGAGGGCGGTTGTGCCTCCTCTTTACTTTCGCAGTCGCCACGAGATTGTGAGGTGAGCGTTTCAAGTTGTCGTGAACCTTCCGCCCGTGCACTACAACTACATTTGCACGACAACTCGAAACACGGGCGAAAGGTTCACGACACCTTGAAACACGGGCGAAAGGTTCACGACAACTTGAAACACGGGCGAAAGGTTCACGACAACTTGAAACACGGTGCACTAGGTAGGTGCACATCGAGTACAGAAGCACGATAACATCGATTTTGAAGTACGAGTCACCATACTACCACAGGAAACTGATATAACGGTGCGCAAAACTATGTAAGCATTTCTAATCAGAACCAACAGCCCATCAATGAATCGTAAGGATGAATGCTTACACCAGCGAGCTTGCCTCTTATATAGATCTCTGTCAATTCTGATCAAGTCGTGGTTGTGCGGTCAGTCTCCATTGCCCGCAACCACTGACGACGAGCGAGCGGTCACCCGGCGCTACCCACCATCAGTGCCGTGTCACGAGGTGTGTACACGTTTTCAGTTGTGTAGGAGCTTTCCCGATGATTGAAAAAATGAGTTTTCGAACTTTAAGCTCGATTGCTAATGCACTTTATGGCACAGCTTCATCAAGTTGTTTAACCCATTTCAGGCCCTGAAGAAGGAGATAGCTCCGAAACGTTGGCCTTTTAGATAAACTGACTACTAATCTCGCGCGCAGTTGAACATAAAACAATACGAAATTCAAGTCATGCCGAGATTCATGAACAGCCAATCCTGGAAGACCCTGTTATCACTAACTCTCTTCTGTTCTTCTCATCTGCGAAGCTTATGTCATGCAAGGTTATGTCCTAACACAAAAACACTTTGAGCCCTTGCTTATTTAGCAAAGAAACCATACGACAAAGCTTGTTTTCATGTCTTAAAAACTAATGAGCAAACGTTGCACAGTAACTTGTCCCCCTCTCTCATAGATGCGTACATATGTGTATCAGGGATGAGCAGATTGTCCGTATCCGGTTATCCGTTTTGCCATTATCCACAAGTTTTGGCCTATCCGTTATCCGCACAGTTACCCGGGCTTCTGGCGCCGGATAACCGTTCGGATAAGGCCAAGAATAGTAGCTTCATTTCGCACGTTTTCAACGGAGAATAGCATCCATTTCAAGAAGTATTACTCGATCTAGCCCATTTTTGTCAGCAGTGGTTTACAATCTTGTAGCAACGTAGAAGAAGGTTAAAACGGACTTGTATCTGCCCAAAAAGAGATGCTCACTCATATGTTCTGGGTCATCTCACAAAGTCATAGCCAATAACCTCGAAACCATCGTTTATTCGTAAAATTATCATCACCGTTGGCCAATAATAAAGATTAACAACGTTGAAATTGCTGAACTTGCAACTCACCGATGGGTCTTCCTCGCAAGGTTCATATCGACTATTCATCGAATTCTATGGTTACTATCAATTTTTGAATGAATTGATTAAATAGCGTTTGGTAGTCAACACGACCATAACAGTCTCAGGAGATCTAGAAACCGTGTTTTGCATGGGATAAAACCGTGTTTTGCATCGGATTGAAAGATGCAAATCCCACGAATAAGTCATGCACACTCATGCAAATCCCATGCAAATCCCATGCAGAACACGGTTTGAGAAACGTTTTGAGAACCGGGTTTTGCATGGGTTCTGCATTGGTTTTTCATGAGGTAACGTCGGTTTTGCATGGGTTTGTAATGACCAGTTCGCGTCCTGGAGGAGTGGGGGAGGGGGTACGAGGAGTGGCTCCCACGCACCTCAAGAACAAGAATGCTGCGCTGTCGTCGCACACCTTGCAACTCCACCGAATTGCGCACTTATAACTCCTCTCTCAGCTCATTTTTGATCGGGCCAACCTCTGCTGGATGTCCGACTGAGGTGCATCGTACATTAAGCTGGTGAATGTTCCCTATGTTAAAATGCAATAATTTCATATTTCCGAGAAACCTGCAAATTTTTGACATAATTAAGGAGATCGCAATGAGTAAATTTTTATCATACATAAAGCACTCCTGATTGTGAAAAAACAATGGAAATAATGAATGAAAAATCTAAATAACCGGTTCTTCACAAATCGATGCAAAACCCATACACACCTATGCAAATCCCGGTTTAATCCGGTGCAAAACCCGGTTTTTTTAATCAATAATTTTCAGCATTGCTTGAATCGATGCAAAACCCATGCATACCCATTCAGAACCCATGCGTCTCCAAATCCGATGCAAATCCCATGCAAAACCGGCGAAAAACCCACGATTTTCTCGAAGTCATGCAAAACCCATGCATACCGATGCAAAACACGGTTTTTAGATTTCCTGAGGTCAGTCAGTACTAGAAGGCTTATCAGAACTCCACAAAAGTTGAATGAACCAAAGCTCCAGCCCCTTGAGCTCCACTCCCCAATATTCCCACTTTTATCATTTTTAATAGTGTATTAGGTTGTTGCAAAATCAATGTCGGATTTTGACTGATGGCTCTGAACTACCATAATGCGGCAGAAACTAAACTTATTTCATTGGCTAAACAGTGATTTGAATTACTAGCGCCCCTTCGGGACGCTAGAAAGCAGGGTTGGGCAGCCACTTGAGGTACAGGAAGTTCCAGACGGACGCAGACAAGAGTCGGGACCAGGGATGTGCGGAAGTAAGATTTTAAATTCCGTAAAACGGAAAAAGGAAAGCCAAAAATGGACGGAAAACGGAAAGCGTAAAACGGAAAACGGAAAATTTTACACAAGCACAGGTTTGTGACCAAAATTCCTCCTCAACATTGGATTTCCTAAGTATCTTCCCGATGAGCACAAGTGGCGATTCTTTCAGGTAATTAGTTAATTTCAAGTCTACTGATGGTACTTACTTAAAAGGCCTAAAATATAGCGAGATCAAGGAGTATATATCCTTCACCTAGTTAGGAAATTATAAGAATTACGTAATCAATGAGCTTGAGACGTGAAACACAAGCACCCTAAATAAATAAATATTTCTCACTGAACTTACTAAGACGAAAAACTGTAAAGTGTGAAAAGTGCGACTTCTTTGCTTTACTTTAGGGCAGACCTATTTTGCAAAAATTCAGATAAAAAGGTAACTACGGTAGTTAATACATTTGCAATCTGGGGAGATTCACGTTATTCACAGAGAATCTCGCTGGAGCGAGTTAGCGAGGGAAGAAGGAAGGAGAAGAACAGTGTGTGGGAAACGTGAAACACAAGCACCCTAAATATCACGCAAAACATCAGGCGTCAACGGCGCCAGTGTGGAGCTGGAGATCATCGTCTATCTGAAACAGTGACAATTGTGATGTCGCCTTATGCTTTTTTCAACTTGAAAGAACGCCTACATCATGCTTTGCTTCGCAGGAATGATTGATGCTCTTACCATGGCACGTCACAGTTTCATGGAAATATTATATAAGTTCACCCCACATTTCTGTGAAACCTTGTTTTTTTTTAAGAATTTCGAGGAGAGCAGGGCACTTGAATAACATATGTATTTGGAACAATGATGAGGACCAGCGAAATTGCGACGGTAAATGGCGGTTGGACGTCAAATTTGGTGTCAGTGTTGTGAACCCATATAGATTGCGCATCGAAACACGTGAACCCTCTTCAGGATGGGGAAATACCACGAAAGCAAACACCTCGTCTCCCCCCATAATTTTCCCGGATTATCCGTTTTCCGGGCTAAAAACCCGTAAAACGTGAAACGTAAAACGGAAGGCTAAAAATGGGCGGAAAACGGAAAGCGTAAAACGGAAAACGGAAGATTCCGCACACCCCCGGTCGGGACCGCGGCGCGGCTCTCATGGGCAGAGACGCAGGAGCACGCTGTGCTGACCTCCCATGACTCTGCCCGAGGGAGCCGCGCCGCGGTCCCGACCCTTGCCTACGTCCGCTTGGAGTTCCCTGTATGTGCAAAAGCTTCACAAGTGTGAAATGCTTAAAAAATTAGCAAATAAGCAAAATTAATCATTAACTGAGCTCAAATTCAAAAACCTTCTTATAAGTTACGTATATTCTACGGGTCTGGCCGCCTCTTCAACTTCGGGCTTGGAGTCTTCTCGTACTCCTAGCCTTGCTTGTAAGTTCTTAATCACGCGCCTACATGTAAAGCTAATTTCCGATACAATGATACTACCTACTTATTTGTCACATTTCTTACATGCCTATGGACCCGTTATGAGCGGCCGCTTTCAACTCTGCGCAGGAGTATCTTTCACATGACTTCAGTACTTGTGAACAACACTGTAACCAATGCCGAATGGATAATCACCTAGAATGATTCAAGCTCCACGTTGTTGAGATAGTCCAACTGGTGAGCTTCTGCTTCAATATACAGGGAGGAAAAAGAGGTGGTCGACTGAGATACAAATGAGCGCGTAGCGTGCTCCTACTCCACCGGTAGACGTGCACCTTGGTGTTTTCCTCAATACTGGGCCACGGCGGATCCATTCTCCATCCATTCCGTGGACCCCAGCGGCGGACGCAGGAAGTGGGCGGGGGGGGGGGGGGGCGTGGGAAAAAAGTGGGGTCTCCGCCGCTTTGGGGATCCAGATGGAAAATAAAATTGATAAAAATATTAATTATAACAATAAACAATAAATAAATAATGACTAATACAAGATTTTTATTTGTATTGTGAAGTAATTTCGAAAATTTGCCGACCCATTCTCGGGGGGGGGGGTGCGCCCCACCCAACCCCCCCCCCGCGTCCGCCACTGGAGGACCCCTATGCTGGCGTTTTCCCCACTGATGGGAATCATGCGACTCACTCTCTATCCGTGCACCCGTCTCCAGTCGCTTTCCCCACTTTTGGGCCAGGGAAGACCCATTCTCCATTCATGGATCTGTATCCTGGCGTTCCTCCCACTATTGGGCCAGGGCAGGGTATCTCAGCGCTTTCCCCAATATTGGGCCCCTGCGGACCCATTCTCCATCGATGGACTCGCATCCTGACGTCTTCCCCACGGTTGGGCCAAATCAGACCCGTTCGCAGTCCGTGGACCCTTATGCGTTTTCCCACTACTGGACCACGGCAGACCCGTTCTCCATCCGTGCACTCATATCCTAGCGTTTTCCCGATTACTGGCTGCAGGCAGACCCATTCTCCATCTGAGGACCCGTACGCTGGTGTTTTCCCCACTACTGGGCCACGGCAGACCTATCCCCCATCTGAGGACCCGTACGCTGGCGTTTTCTCCACTACTGGGCCACGGCAGACCCATCCTCCATTCGTGGGCCCTAGCCTGGCTTTTCCCCCCTTACTGGGCCACGGCGTACTTATTCTCCATCCGTGGACCCATATCCTAGCGTTTCCCTGCTGTTGGCCACGGCAGACCCGTCCTCCATCTGAGGACCCGTATACTGACATTTTCCCCACTACTCGGCCGCGGCAGACCCATCCTCCATTCGTGGGCCCTCATCCTGGCGTATTCCTTACTATTGGCCTCGACGGATTCTTTCGTCATCTGTGGGCGCTTATCCTGACTTTTTCCTTACTATTGGCAACGGCAGAGCCATTCTTCATCCGTGGACTCTTATCCTGGCGTTTTTCCCACTACTGGGCCGCGGCAGGCCCATTCCCATTTATGGACCTTTATCTCGGCGTTTTCCCGACTATTGGCCACGGCAGACCCATTCTCCATCTGTGGGCCGTTATCCTGGCGTTTTCCTTACTATTGGCCACAGGAGACCCATCTTCCATCCGTGCACTCATATCTCGGCGTTTTCCCGACTTATGGCCACGGCAGACCCATTCTCCATCAGTGGACCTGTATGTTGGCGTTTCCCCCATTGTTGGGGAACGGCGGACCCTTTCTCGATGAGTGGTTTCCTATCCTGGTGTACTGGTGTTTTTTTTCCTGAACTATGGAGCCCCGGCACATTTGCCCGTCATCAGTGCACCCGCACTACTTGTAAATCTTGAGAATAATGGAAAAAAATTAGGAAATATTCAGTTTGGTCAATTGCATGTACTTTCAGGAAATGTCACAATAGCTTAGGATGACTGATTCTTCATTCGTTCTTCTTGTGTATTGGATTGTACTGTCCTTCCTAGAAACAAACACTGATCCTAGGACTCCCTAATCTATGCGGGACCTCGGGACTAAGTACGCCACACGCACACTCTCAAGTCAAGGACCGAGTGCGGCCATCGCTGCGCGACCTCTCGTGATCCATCCGAGGAGAATCTTTTCCAATGCATCATAATTCTGTCGGACACCGCTAAAGCGCCAACAGAGGGGCTACTCTGCTCCGTACACTGCTGTTACGCAATGTCAAGTCAAACACTCTCTTGTAAACACTCTCTCGCCCGGAGGGCTCGAGACCGCTAGAGTAGGCTCCCGCCACGAAACCCTGAAAGCGCTGTCTAAACCTCTCGCTTTCATCATTGGAGACTGTATCCATTTTTCCGTCAGTGCCGCCCTTACGGTGCTTTGTTAAGAGGATATATATATATATATACATATATATATACATATATATATATATATACATATATATATATATATATATATATATATATATATCAGTGGCGGACGCAGAAAGTGGGCGGGAGGGGGGGCGTGGGAAGAAAAGTGGGGTCTCCGCCGTTTTGGGGACCCAGACGGAAAATAAAATTAATAATAATATTAATTATAATAATAAACAATAAATAAAAAATATATTAAAAATAATAATAAGAATAAACAATTAAAAATAAACTAACACAAGATTTTTATTTGTATTGTAAAGTAATTTCGAAAATTTGGCGACCCATTCTCGGGGGGGGGCGCGCCTCCCCCGCCCCCCCCCCCCTGCGTCCGCCACTGATATATATATATATATATATATATATATATATATATATATATACATATTCAGTGGCGGACGCAGAAAGTGGGCGGGGGGGGGGCGTGGGAAGAAAAGTGGGGTCTCCGCCGTTTTGGGGACCCAGACGGAAAATAAAATTAATAATAATATTAATTATAATAATAAACAATAAATAAAAAATATATTAAAAATAATAATAAAAATAAACAATTAAAAATAAACTAACACAAGATTTTTATTTGTATTGTAAAGTAATTTCGAAAATTTGGCGACCCATTCTCGGGGGGGGGCGCCCCCCCCCCTGCGTCCGCCACTGATATATATATATATATATATATATATATATATACAGAGAACTCCAAACGGACGCAGTCAAGAGTCAGGACCGCGGCGCGGCTCTCTTGGGCAGAGTCACGGGAGCTCAGCATAGTGTGCGCCTGCGTCTCTGCCCATGAGAGCCGCGCCGCGATCTCGACTCTTGTCTACGTACGTTTGGAGTTTCCTATATATATATAGTGAACCTAGAATGAATAGATAATTATCCCGATCACAAAAGCTTCTACATATATATATATATATATATATATATATATATATATATATATATATATATACATATATACAATATACATATATATACGTTTCTCGTGTGATGCGCGCCACTGGATACGAGTTGTGGGACCCAAAAAACCCCAAATTCAGCAAAATCTCGAACATGGCGACTTGCTGCCTTTAATATTCAACCGAGGATACAGCATGACGTATTGGGATACGGATCCGAGATCAGCATCACAAGCTGCATAGTACTGTTGATATCCAGGAACAGCACTGAGGAAAAGTAAGAGGTGCATACATATGTCTGTTGAAGTAAAAGTAAAAATCGTGCCACCAAAAATCGAAGGTTCCTCTTTGGATTGGGCTGCTTATTGTCATTCCTACAAGCTGCTCGTTCCATTTGAAATGATCCTTTTTGTATTAGGTTTTTGCAAAATCGATGTCGGATTTTCGAACCATGACTTTTGCTCTCATGAATATCATGTATGGAGATATTCTGAGAAAATGTTTTGAATGTACCTTAAAGCTTATTCCTTGCTCTATCTCATATTGCATTCCGTTTCATTACTGTCTGCTCTTTGTGGTTCTTTGGTGGGTGAATCCAAATGTTGTCAAGTCCTGAAATTCGGCTGGTTCTACTCCACGAATTCAAACTCGGTAATAACGCAACCGCAGCAATCCGGAATATCATCAAAGCGTGGGGAGAGGGAACTGTCAACGAACGCACCGCGCAGCGTTGGTTCAAAAAGTTCAGCTCAGGAGACACGAGTATGAAAACTCAGCCAGGTTACGGACGCAAGTCAGATGTCGATGATGGCGTTCTGAAGTCCCTAGTAGAAGCCGATTCCAGTACAACCATTCGTGATCTCGCAGATGAACTTGGCATACATTATGCCACAGTCAGTCGCCACCTTCAAGAAATGGGAAAAGTAAAAAAGTTGGACAAGTGGGTCCCACCCGAATTAAGCGACAGGCAAAGGAATGAACGTTACACCATCTGTTCGAATCTGGTTTTGCGCAACAACACGGAGCCGTCTTTGGGGAGGATTGTCACCTGCGATGAAAAATTGATACTCTATGACAATCGTCGCTGCCCTGCACATTGGTTGGACAGGTGTGAAGCCCCCAAGCACTTCCCTAAGCCGGCTTTGCTGCAGAAAAAGGTTATGGTAACTGTATGGTGGAATTCCATGGCGGGCGTGATCTACTACTCCTTCTTGGTACCTGGCCAGAGTATCACTGCTGACTCGTACTGCCCCGAAATTGAAGAAATGCACAAGAAACTCGCCGAAATGTGCCATCTTTGGTAAACAGGAAAGGTGTGCTGCTATTGCACGGCAACGCTCGGCCGCACATCGCACATCAGACGATCCAAAAATTGGCACAGTTGGAGATAGAAGCACTTCCTCATCCACTTTGTTCACCGGACCTTTCGCCTACAGATTACCACTTGTTCAAGCACCTGGACCTTTATCTTAGGGGAGAAATTTTTCGTGACAGCACTGATGCTCAAAACGCATTCATCGACTTCATCGGCTCAAGGAAACCCGCCTTCTTTGCTGATGGTATCGGCAAGCTAGTGCAAAGATGGCAAAAGTGTGTTGATTCGAATGGTGACCACTTTGACTAATAAAGTTCTGTTTGAGCTGAGTTATGATCAATCAAAGTCAACGATGAAAATCCGACATCGATTTTGCAACAACCTAATATATAGGTGTAAGCAAGAACTATGGAAGGTCATGTGTTGGGACCACAATTAAAGGGCAAGGGCAAAGCGCTTAGTGATTTGTTGCAGTAGTTTGCGACTGCTGCAGAAAAAAGGATGTGGTCGATACGAGTATGCGTACGTATAGATGAAAAACAATGCTCTACACGCTACTGCACGCTACAATGTTTTCCTTTTTCAATTTGTTCGCTCTGATAGAGTTACAAGGAACACCAAAAGTCTTTAAATCTCAAATCTCGGAAAACTCGAAGAGTTACATCAATTTTTGATGAGATGTGAGGCATGCACTGCGAAAGGATTTCATGGACGGTCAAGCTGCATACGTCCGTTCTGCATACTCTGCGTTGAAGGTGGTGACATAGAATTGTCGTCGTAATAAACGTAGAGCTGATTTGCTTACGGAGTGCAGATGCCGTAGCAGAGGCGCTGCTTATCGCTCCACCATTTATTTTCTTATTACAGTATTTCAAACGAGTTGTCTCTGCTCAGTTGGAGCGACTATATTCACACAGATTTTGAAATATTCAATGCCCTAAATACTTCTACATTTTCATCTGTTTCTATATCCTTCCTTAAACCAGGCTTCCATTCCGAAGCAATTGCTGCACTCTTCAAAAACTATACTGCTTTTGTTCGCTGCGGGAGGCGATCATTGATTTTGCACATATCGATTACAACTGGCGCGCTGCTGTAGCCGTCGCCACTATCATCAGTACGCAATCGATGCGTATCGAAACCACTGTCGTAACGACGGGAATAGCTATACTTTTCGGGATGTGTAGCAGTGGCCTTGGCTGCTCATTTCAATATATGTTCAACCTTTCATGATTTTTTTTGTTGCAATATTTCAAACGAGTTGGCTCTATTAAGTTGTCTTCATCTATCTTTAATTTTTTTAAAATTCCTATCATCGCTTACTTTGTTGTTTTGATGTTGAATAGCCTTCCACGCTCCTCCATAGAGCAGCGACTATAGTTCTAATTTTTAGTTTATCTTTTCCTTTAATACTTTAATGTTCCATACTATTTGAAAGGAACATAAAGAGTATGAGAAAATATGAGGCATTTATCTTCACTGTTAATTTTAGGGATAGGTCTCACTCGCACTGAAAGTTAAGGGGTTTTCAGCATCCTCTGAAGGAATGTTCCAGCGAAATTTTGTTGTTGCTTTGAGATCCTGTTCCTTTAAGGTTGCTCTGCTCATTCCTGAGAGATTTTAAGTCCCTCTTCCCTTATTTCTAAAATATTTTGGCACGAAAGTGCAGATTGATGCCGTTAGCGAGCCCCATACGATTGCAACTAATCCGAGCCAATAATAGAGGAACACTTAGGCAATAAAAGTGAGCTATTTCCAACTTTTTTCTGCAGTCCGCTGGGCATGAATTACGAAGGAAGTGCGAAGAAGCAGTGATGAGCTGGCGCTCACCTGCCAGGCAATGAACGATTCCATACTGATAAGGCTTCTATTGATCAGTTATCATCTTTGCTTTGAAGCTCCTTTCCTCGATACAGTTGTGACTCATTCGTGGGCTGCCGAGCCAACGCCTGCTACTTTTCCGATTCAACATTTCCTACCCACTTACTGCTGTTCTGAATCCCACTAGTCGTTTAAAAACCATTCCTTGCCTTCCTTTTTGTTTTCAGCTTTTCTAGGCAATGATGATGTTTCCTATGCTCTGTTTCCATCGCTGCAGCAATTTCCGTAAGCCTACAGTGGCTATTCAAAATTCGTTAAAGAGCAAGGATTTTGTGTTCGACGCGATGTGTCTCACTTTCGTTAACAAACACGGCCTCATGAAATTTCCGCGAAGTTCACAGCGCAAAATATGCGACGAAGCATCACTCTGATATTCTTGAGATTAAAATTGTATGGCGTTGATCTGACCCTATGCTGCCCCCTTACCTCCATTTTTGATGGCTAATCGGTGTGTTTTAACTTAACTTCAACTTTACCATGAAAATTCGTCCATTTAATAGAATTACTAATGAAGTTAGCTTCACAGTTCAAGAGAAGGCAATTAAACAGAAGAAAAGACTACTCCAAAACTCTTTGTTTTGCTGCATTAGTTGAGAGCAGCAAGCTGAATGAGTGCCTTGGTCAGTACTAATAATCTCTCCCCAAAAATTCTTATTTTGATTTTTACGCAAACACGCATATGTACTCTAGAAAAGGTTTCGTGATGAAAAAATAATATGTACTGTTAGAAAGAGAGAGCTCTGCGCAAAGAACAGGCTGCGGTACAAAAGCCAGTCCCAATAGCTTTGTAGCCTCTCCTGTATTTTTTTGGAAATCATGTTGTTGCTTCAGTTCTTGTTCATACGAAAGATTTGAGGGGAACACAAGTGTTACGTCTGAAAAGTGTATTTTTGATGTTTCAATAATATGGGTCGGTTTTGAGACATATGGCATCAATGCAACACAAAAATAGCGAATCCCAGCAAACAGCGATAGATTCACTACAGCTTAGACCTCTGTGACTGAAGATTGACGACAACATTAAGAGTATTCTCATGTCAGCGATCATACAAGTGTCATTCTGAAGGTAATTCTGTGTCTTGCCTTGCTTACTCATCATTCCATCTCACTGAGGCATCTGGATGTCACTTATTGCCTATTTGTTGATAACAGTGACATGAAATGGGAGTTATGATTGGAATAGTAGCGTCATCTCTACACGGAAGTATTTGCATGGTAATTGTCAGTGATTCGCAGTGGCTTCGACAAGAAATCTAGTGCTCAGTTAATGTCCGTAATCGGTAGTCTTAATTACAGAGTGAAAGGAAGTTAATGCAACAGCTTTAGAAAAATCCAAATTTTCTAGCAGAATAATTCCATTAAACGGACAAAGGCAAATGTGTTTGCACACAAGGGAATAACTTCCAAATGGTCACCATCTCCTTCGATGACTTTTTTGTTCCAAAATGCCGTACACAGTTCTTCTGCTGCGTTTTGGAAATCAGTGAAAATCCATCTCAGGTCTTCTCCAAAGTATTGCTCTTTGATCCAAAAGTCCTTAATTTGAGTAGCTGACTTTAACACGGACCAGATGACATGACTAATTCGGTGTGAATTCCGTGGTCTGGACGATGAACCACCCTGTCTTGCGATACGATGTTTTCCAGACAGGGACAGAAATGTTCTCTGTGTTGTATTTCTATGCATTTCCTCATTTCTGTGGTTGAGCACGAATTCGTAGGGGGGTCTATATTTTTTTATTGGAACAAACAAAAAACAGAAACCAGACAAGGCGAAGGATGTATGTATATTAATTAAAGAGAAGCTGGAATGAAAACTCCGTTTCATGACTTTTTATCACATTGTACTCTCACATAAATGACATGCAAATGCTAAGCAAATGCTGATTAAGCCTTCGGCGATATCAGTTCGTTCTAGAGTGAGTCATGCATTTGACTGCAACTCAGAATATGTATAATAGTACAGGCTTTTGATTTGCATGTGAAGAGTAAAACATCAATGCTGGAGTGATGATCACTGATTCCAATAATTTTAGTCTAATTTGCCACCGAGTTAGCGGAGTAGAGATCTCTGTTGACTCATCACAAGAACTGGTACATCAATCTTGTGCACGGCAATGTTTTGAAAGTTAATTTTGATCTGGTCCTCTCGAGATCTCTGTGGTGAAAACGTAGAGCAAAAACCGTGCATGTTCAAGAGTTCGCATATACAGTATGGTGACAGTAACCCCCTTAAAAATTGAGACGAATTTGTCGCCGCTGAGCCGAAATTATTGACGGATATCTACGAGAACTTCACCAGAAGAAAAGAAGAAGAGAACCTCGCCAGAAAAGTGAATTTGAGCAGAATTATGGTGCAGGCTGTGTTCTGCTCGATTTTGCCCCTCTCTCGTCCAGCTAGATATTTCCAAGTTAATAAAGGATTGCTGGGAACATCGTGGTCAGGAATGATGCTACAGTCATGAAATATAATAACCGGACAGCTAATGCTGATGAGTTCATCGCGAATGCCCATAATTTTGGTCGCGTTCGCATAAGCGAGGCTAAAGAAACCCTTCACCGACCCACAACCGAAAAGAAAATAAAGTGATTTCGATGATAAACTTATGGAAAAAAGTTGCCATACAGTGCGTTTCATAATTATAGGGACACCCGATTTTTCGCTGTAGCGAGCTTCACCGTGAACCAATCGATCTGATTTTTTCGTTATTCGATTCGGGATGTGAAATAATCTCTAGAGGCATATTTTCCATTGACATCATCAATAAATAAGATTTTTATAGAGAAAGATAGAAAAACCAGTGTTTCAAAATTATAGGGACACTTGGACTTGATGAAACGATTTACCCAGAAAACGGAATCTGTCAGTGCAGTTGTTACCAGTGGATTATTCCCTATCCATTGCTAATCCGAACCTTCGGTTCTTCATACTGGTGTAGGTGTTCCAGATAAGGTTCGGCCCAACATCGATTTTAGTTTCTTGAACTGTGCTTTAAAGTTTTTTAGCATAAAAGTTCTAGACGTATCAAGCATGGAACCATCTAGAATTTGTCTTAGAACCATTTTCCGCTAGAAATGAGTTTTATAAGCGCTTTTCAGGTACAAGGCCTGGAGTTTGTGGCAGCTTTATCGTGCTGTCGCGCCTTGACCCACGGGGATAACTGCACTTTCTTGAACCAAAGCAAACTTTTGTCAACGACAACCAATCAGATGTGATGTAGAATGATCACACAGGATTTGATGAACGACTCTATGTTGAATTCTAGTTGATACAAAGGCGATGAACAACTACGCCGTGCACGACATGACATGCTCGAATAAGCCATTTCGCCTCCCAAGTACCGTCTTGGGAAACTAATTTTTTTCTCCAGAAACATTATCTGATCTTATGAATAAGATAGAATTTGATCGATTCATACAGAAAAGAGGCCTTATTGAAGAATTAAGGCCACAATTACGTTTCCTTTTTATGATGGGATTTAGGAAGCGACTGTGTGCAGTGTCGATTGGATCTCGTGCATGTCGTAGGCTGTTCATCGCCTTTGTATCAACTAGAATTCAACATGGAGGCATTCATCAAATCCTGTGTGATCATTCTACGTCACATCTGAGTGGTTATCTTTGACAAAAGTTTGCTTTGGTTCAAGAAAGTGCAGTTATCCCCGTGGGTCAAGGCGCGACAGCACGATAAAGCTGCCACAAACTCGACGCCTTGTACCTGAAAAGCGCTTATAAAACTCCATGCTTGATACGTCTAGAACTTTTATGCTAAAAAACTTTAAAGCACAGTTCAAAAAACTAAAATCGATGTTGGGCCGAACCTATTCTGGAACGCCTTCATCAGTTTGAAGAACCGAAGGTTTGGGTTAGCACTGGATAGGGAATAACCCACTGGCAACAACTGCACTGACAGATTCCGTTTTCTGGGTGAGTCGTTTCATCAAGTCCAAGTGTCCCTATAATTTTGAAACACTGGTTTTTCTATCTTTCTCTATAAAAATCTTATTTATTGATGATGTCAATGGAAAATATGCCTCTAGAGATTATTTCACATCCCGAATCGAATAACGAAAAAATCAGATCGATTGGTTCACGGTGAAGCTCGCTACAGCAAAAAAAAAACGTGTGTCCCTATAATTATGAAACGCATTGTTTTCGTGCTTAGGTGTTTAGCGTGTTCGATTGATCCAGTAAGCACATTCTCAGCGGTCCCTTCCAGAATCAGAGAAAAGTTACTGGATCGATACGTTTATGCAAAATAATTGCCATATTCGTTTTCGCCGTATTAGGAAATCCTTGTAGACACGTCTTAACCGACCCGTGCACGGGAATAGCTAAAAATCAATAAAGCCAATAAGTCGATATTTTTTGCAAAACGGTTGTGATATTCGTGTTCAGCGTAATGAGAAACTCCAGTAGACATGTCCTCGCCCGTCCTCGAGCGGAAATGGAAAAAAATCGATAAAGTCAATAAATCGATACCCTGGTGCAAAACAGTTTTCATATTCGTGTTCAGCGCCTTGAAGAACCCCATTAGACATATCTCCACCACCCCATTGCTAAGAACAAAAAGTCAATAAAATCGATAAATTGATATCCTCGCGCAGAACGGTTATCACATTTGTGTTCAGCGTATTGAGAAACTCCAGAAGACATGTCTCTACCGCCCCATAGGCAAAAATAGGAAAAAGTCAATAAAATCGAGAAATCGATATCCTCACGCAAAACGGTTACCACATTCGTGTGCAGCGTATTGAGAAGCCCTAGTAGACATGTTCTCACCAGCCCCTGAGCAAAATTAGCGCGAAATCAATAGAATCGATATAATCGATAAATCAACCGGTATTTTCTGGCGAAGGGTAGCCTGAAACCTCCGCCGGCCCATGTAGCGCACGTTTGGTCCTGATTGGTTGACTCTCCGCGCGGGCATTCTACTTCATATATACAGATTTATGAATTAGGAAAGAAACCTTCGGACTGCCACCAAAGAGAATATATTGCGAGCCCGCGACTTTCCCGAAATCAAAGAGAATGATGGCATCTACTTATTATTGCTTCCTTTTTCTTCTTCCTTTGTGTTTTAATACTTCTCCTCGAGGTGGCTTTTGCCAATGTCTTCTGCCAAATATTAATTTTCCTTGCAGGCATTTTTTTAACAATAGAGAAGAAGTCCAATGTCAAACAGAACATCAAACGTGAAGGACAACGACGACACACCACCCACACCTACACCCGCTCCGAGAAGGTTGTCTGCCAGGAATAAAAAGCCAACCATTTCCGCACCGTTCAACTTCAGGTTGGGCTCAGAGCAGACTTAATCAACTAAAGGAAGAGCAGTTATGCGCGTGAATTGCAGGCATGTGTCTCACGTAGGTCTTGAGTGCTCGTTCGAAAGCGGCACTTGCAGGCCGTTGTCAAATATTGAGGAGGTGGACTGTCTTCCTCAGGTATTCGAAATTGAAACTTTTGTTTGTAAACAGGTCTATAAACACTGATTGAAGGCGTCAAGCAGGGAGGACGACGACGAGCAGAAGACATCTTCGCTCTTGAAAAGAATGGAGGACACTACCATTGTGAGTTCCAAAGTCTTGGTGTTCGTCTTCTATCTACATCTATAGCTCTACAGGCATCTTTCTCTGATCTGGTTTGGTATGTAGTTTTGTTGGAATATTACCTGAATTCGAGGGCGTTTACTTTTCTTCTTGGTTTCACATTTATCAAGACATTGGTACATGTGTAGATTACGTTTTTCGGGAGATGATCATTCCATAAGAATTTGGCTTATTCGGCCAACCTAGGCCTGACATAGAAAATCTCGGTCAACAGAGGATGTGAATTTAAAGGCGCTCGTTTTCGGGCGCATATACGAATATAAGTATGAGTTTGCAGAAATTTTGCACGACGTCAAGCTCAGATATGTCAGTGTGATAATCCCCATGCGTATATATTTGGAGGCAGTGTTAAGGCGGAACTTTCTCCTTTTTTACATTCATAGAAGCATTTTTCACGACTAGTTGACTTTTCCGAGTCCCGAGTTTCTGGGCCGTTATCGGACTCCGAGCACGTCAGCGTTGGAGGTAGGACTCAAAATGTTCAGAAGTGCTAGTAACGGGGCAATTTTAGGCAGTTGAACATGCGCGAACCACACTCGACATGATGCGTTATTTTTGACGAAATCCCTTGACCGGCGGGCAGAATGCTGGGAGTACTTCTTGGTGCTGAGTAGAAGAGTAAAGGGGTGCCTCTGAGTAAATTGAATGTTCTGCTCGTTTCTATGAACTCTAGCAAATGGCCGGTAAGGCGTTCGGAACATATAGTCCTGACTGAAAATCGGAAACTTTGGGTGGACGCCGCTTTCAACGTTGAGGAAGTCGGACCTGAAAACGGTGTCCATTAATACATTGCCACTTGGCGAGCGCAGAGGCGCTTTTTACAAGTGGCTCACGTTATAACTTTGTAGTCGGGAAGATCCTTCGATGGCTGGCATGTTGAAGCTGCTTGGATAATAATGTGGGCGTAGGTGGAGCACATGCGTTCGAGCAGCATGGTAGTCAGAGCTTTCTGGATGGAACGTCCTTTTCATTAGATCTGAGTAATGCGTAGACGGTGGAGAATGGTTAAAAATGACGAGATGTCATCATTGTTTCCGGTTCCACGATCCACATGAAGAGTAACACTTAGGTTTCAGAGCGATGATGACTTAGAAAAATTAGGAGCTGCTGCTCTCCATGTGCCTCAGTGGTCCTCAGAGGTCCTTGAAATGAAAGACTCAGCTAACCCTGAAACGAAAGCATGCGCATGCGAGGTTTGTTCCTTCCCCCTCATAATTCTGTTACTCCGCTGCTAACACTAGGAGCATTTTCTGTAGTTTCTTCGAACGTCGGGTCGACTCATATTGATAAATCTCTTGTTTTGAAGAAAACGGAGAACAATAGTGGAACCGTTTTAAAACTCGGTCTCATTTTCCTTAGTAGAGAAGCGGGAACTGAAAAAGAAGAGCAATTGCGCTTTTTGGGAGAATTCATTTCGAATAGACCAGTTGTTCCTGCTTTTCTAGTTTTTTGAAACATTTCGGGATTCGATTCGTTTCTGACTCCCAGTTTTGATTTCGTTGACTGCCTTAGCACTTGTGCTTCGTTATAATCTCATGATTTAGGACTTATTTACGATATCCCAATTTTTTAGACACCACCCATACATGCTAAAACGAAGGTGGAGGCTAGCGAAAGTTCTCAATTACAAGATGCCTCCATGCCCAAGGCAAGTTCATGGGGCTCCAATTTTTGAAAACTCTGGTTTATCTACTTCCACAGGTTGATGTTTCATGGCACCAAAACGTCTCCACCGTTGCGCACGATGCTCGCTCGGCGCGTCGTAGGAACGAGAACACCGATGATTCCAACAAGTACGTGGTTTGCACATTGTTGAAAATCGTAGTTTGGACTGCAACCTTGTCATTCATGTTGTACGCTTACGACATTCCTTAACCAGTTGTGGTGTGAAACCTTGAAAAAACTGCACCGAAGTCTACGTAACTTGACAACTAGTGTGAGCAACCAGCACCTATTCTACAGGATGCTAGGATTTGTTCACTTTCTGCTTCCGTGTGCTAGTCGTCTGTGGTATTCAGGCTATTTTAGGTTACACCACCAGCACGAACGGGGATACATCCAGAGTTATACAAGTGTTGGAGGGCATCTTTGGCTCCAACCCTCATTTGTTGTGTTTGTCCCTTCACGTGTCAAATCATGTTAGATGTGTCCTTCCAGATCTATACATACTATAGCATTTACTGGGGTGTGTCGCGTAATACCTGGAAAGGTGATGTGGCCAAGCCCCATGACTGGTTCGTCTACTCAATCAGCCAACTGTAGGGACCTTGAGCGCCACCCACCTCAGGTATAACGCTCCACACCCCATTTACTGTCACGCTTCGAGCGTGAGAAAGCATTAATGCACTTGAAGTGCCCAGATCCGAGGGTTTTGTGCGCCGACCTCCTCAGGTGGAAAAATTCCAGTATTACGCTTATTTTACGTGTATTTGTTTCGGAAATTTATTTTCGAAACAAATACACGTAAAATAAGCGTAATCCACTGGAATTTCGCAATTTTTCTCGATTCCAGTAGATTCCACTGGAATTTACACGTAAAATAAGCGAAATCTACTGGAAACTGCAATTCGTGTAAATTTCAGTAGATTTCGTGTATTTTTCGTTTATTTTTCTGGTAAATTCGTTTTTCACTAATTATTGCCGTTGTTTCTCCACCTTCCGAAATGGGTTATGCCTCAAAAAATTCCAAAAAGTTCACTGATCATAACTACCAAAAAGCATTGTAAATTTATATGATGCATATAAATATACCATGCTAACATGAGAAATATTCACCAGCGGAATCTACGGAGCACGTCAACTGGATGTACTGCATGAGTGATCTCGTTTCAGAATCGTACTCAAGGGTGGTCGATGATACCACCTGCACCCGGAAATATTTGAAGAAGTGCAGCGATTTTGCTCTCGGACCACAGCGGCGCAACGCTGCGTGGCCGCCGACCCTGGCTGGAACTTGTCGCATCGGTTGATGCCGCAGCAATTTTCGCGTACTTTTCAGCAGAGTTCGCTTATTTTTCGGGTGGAATTCGGGTAAATTCCAGTGGATTTCGCTTATTTTTCGGAGATTTACGTGTAATTTTCGGGCAAAATCGGGAAATATTTCGGCGAAAAATAAGCGAAATCTGCTCGAAAGCACCCGCAATCTACTGGAATTTTTCCACCTGAGTCTTATGGGCCTTGCGATTGCGCAGCAGATTTTTATACCAGCGCTGCGTCCGCCTGCGACCGCTTCCTACGCATCTCTTGTAACCGATATTTGCACTGGGCGAATGTTACAACTGGGGTTAGCCGACCAGACAGAACCCGTAGAGCTCGTCTTCTCAAGTGATGTCAATTATGTACCTATGAGCTGATATTACGTGCTTAAACATCGAGGAAGTGGTGTCTTCGGGTAGCCGAAAGTGGTTCACACAACAGTGATTCTAATCTCACCTTGGTTAGGGAATCCGCAGACTTCGCCAGCAATCGTGGCGATGGCCACGACAGCCACCTGTCGCCGCGATCGCCGCGACCGCCGGCGGTCGCCACATGGATAAAGATAGTATGATATATCGGAAGGATGATAATAAATGGGGCGTGGCGATCGAAGGCATGGCTTCCACTATCGCTATCACTCACATCACCAGTTCATTTTGGGCACATCCGAGAGTACGGGCGATGAGCTCCGTTTGGCAGCGATCCATGGCGATGTAACGATACGTATCACTTCCACTATCCTTATCTGTATATGTAAAAGTGAAAGTGTGTGTGTGTGTGTGTGTGTGTGTGTGTGTGTGTGTGTGTGTGTGTGTGTGTGTGTGTGTGTGTGTGTGTGTGTGTGTGTGTGTGTGTGTGTGTGTGTGTGTGTGTGTGTGTGTGTGTGTGTGTGTGTGTGTGTGTGTGTGTGTGTGTTTCGAATAGACATCGCGGAGCATGAACCGATCGGGACCAAATTTTGCATGTAGATTCTTCGTTTGCCGGCGGAGGTTATAGGCTACTTTTCACTCGAGACTATCGATTGGCCTATCGATTTCATTGATTTTTAGCTGTTTTTGCCCAGGAACTGGCGAAACATGCCTACTGAGGTTCCTCAATACGCTGAGCACGAATATGATAACCTTTTTGCGCCACATTATCGATTTATTGATTTTATTGATTCTTCTCTATTCTTGCCCACGGGGCGATAAAGACATGTTTGCCGGGCTATCTCAATGCGCTGAACACGAATATGGCAACCAATTTCGGCGAAATGTCGACTTATCTATTCTATTGATTTTTTGGCATTCTTGCACACACGTCGGTAAAAACGTGCCTCCTGGGATTTTCGATACGCTCAACGCGGATAAGACAAGCATTTTAGAAGGATTCATTTACCGGTCGAGCAACCTCACCTCATTTTCTGAGAGTAGTGGGAAGGGGTGAAGAGGTTTTATTTAAGCCGACCACCAAATTATGAACAACGGATTTTCTCGTTCAACAAGGTTTTTTTAATTTAACACGTGTTGGCATCAGCTTTAAATGGCTGAGAGAAGTTGAACGCCCGAGCGAAGCCGGATACACCGTCTAGTCTCCTATATCGTCGATTCATTTTTATTCATTTTGAACTGGCGAAGTCTGGGGATGCTCTCATTTGGTGATAAGCGAGAGCATAAGAATTGAACGAGTCATTTAGGTTTTCGCATCACGGAGGGATCTTGTTGTGGAAATTTCCTTTGGGCCTCTTCCAGGCTCTAGCTTTTGAACTGAAGTTTGCCCATGATTTAAACGCAGTAATGTAGCGTTAATGCTGTAATACTTACCACCCATCTGTTCAGTTGATTTCATTGAAGCAGCCTGAGTGCATATGAACAAATAAATAAATGAATTCTGCAGCCGGCGCACATATATAAATTTCGTCTCACTACCACCAACATGTTCAACCAACACCCCTGTCGAACAGTTTAGCCGACCCGTGTCATCATAGGTCGGGAAAGCACCGCCAATACTCCAAATATTAGGTTGGATAATAAGTTCGTGCGGTTTTTCATGGTCATCAAAACCACTGGTTTTCGCGAACAACTTCAACCACAACAGTTGATTTATATAGCTCCTTTCCTCCTCTACTCATGCTTATTAGGACAAAATAGCTCTAAGTTCCGTTTCTGTGAAAGGCCACAACCACCACTATGTACCTAGACTGCAATTCTTCAATGAAACTATAAAATGACTAGTAAAGCGGACAAAGTAGCTAGTTGACAACTACCTCAGACCCGTAGATTTGGCACGAGCAGAATTACACCCCATGTCAGCATCTCGATTGTGATACTAGGGAAATTTTAACAGAGATGTGGCGCGCTTACGTGGATGAGGGTCACCACCCACTAAATCCTTGGGTGTTTTTTTTCTCATGAAGTGGCTAAGATAAAATTAGTTGTTGCTAAGAATTATCATCAGTAGTGATTCTTCTTCACATATAGAGGAGACACTTCCGGGCAACCGTTTCATCGTTCTTCAAATCGCACTTTCAGTAGGACGCATATCCTCCAAGCCAAATTTGACCTCTCCGAAGCGGACATCAGCAGCTACCTTCTCAGCGTCTTTGGTTTCCTCATCCTCTTGAGCTGCATTCGATCCATGACTGAACTCGAACTGTAGGAGGTGTCGAGAGTGTTCGTTCTCGTCGAATTAGAGGCTCCCATTTCATGCGATAGAATATGACGAATAGTGGGAATTGAGGAAAGCCGCCGTAATACTGGTAAAGAGAAAATCAAGAGCCACAAAACTCCTCATGACACTCAGTTAAACAATGATCAAACCGAACGAGTGCGCATGGCAGTATTGCTCACGACTGCATGTCTTCAAGGTATATCGGTCGGTGTTTGAGCTCAATCCCGGACAAGAAAGCAGCGGTTCGATGCCACTATGGACTCCTTGTAATCCGTAGTCCAGGAGCAATCACAAACCAGCAAAATCTCATCAGGGGAAGGAAATGAGGAAGTTTTGCAAGCATGTTCGTGTTTTTTCTGGTCCTCTATTATCGAGCATATTCTACATAACCAAGCTAGATATTGTCTATGAGAGTCCTCTGCGTTATCCGCACGGGTATGCGTACTGGTGATTACAATCTGTTTTATCCAACTGAATCCTTCACCTCATGGATCTTCCTTCTACGAGGGATCCCAGCCGATTTGCTTGATGCGAGACTACGTAGCGCGACCCTAGGTGGCGGATAGGGGGTTTAATACGGACCACAAGCAGCCATGCGCTTGCCCTGCGACGCGGGTAGATCTAAGTGATGGACTCTTTAGTTCGACAGTGCTGGGTGCGACACATATGGCCGGCATATGAGTGTGAACACGCACTCACATGTGTGGGTGTGCTAATGCTTCATGTTGGCTGTATCCTGCAGTTCGGATTTAGCCGAAAGCTCGCATTCTAACGACTCAGAAGCGCATGAGAGGCGATCAGAGGCCGCCTTCAACAAATAAGTCCCTCGTCCACGGGAAGGAAATCCTTCCCCTCAACAGTCGAATGCCGGCGACAGGCCGTGGTGACAGGCCTGTCGAGGAAGACCCACGTCACCTCGTATGGTTATGACGTCAATAGTGCCTGAGAAGAAAACTATGGCGTACACGGGCGTCGACGCGCGCTTTCGGCGCCCGGTTAATGTGAAAAGTATGCGAGGGACCCCGATGCTTCGCGAGCCGCGCCATCGGGGGGCATGCAGGCGAGTCGTTAAGGAGGACAACGTAGCCAAGACGCGCATTGCGACTTTGAACATCGGCACGTTGACAGGCCGCTCGTGCGAGGTAGCAGCCGCATTGGAGCGCAGAAGAATCGACATATGCGCGGTTCAGGAGACGAGATGGTCAGGCAGTAAGTCGAAGGACATAGGATGTGGTTACAAACTCGTTTACCATGGCAGTGCAGGTACCAGAAGTGGCGTCGGAGACGTAGTCTCAGAACGCTACCGAGACGCAATAGCAGAAGTCCAGCGTTTCGATGATCAACTTATGAAAAGCAGAAAGAGACTGCGGTAATATCTCGTATCCAGCTACCGCCAGTGACGAGTGTTGAGGAAATTCGTGGGAAAGCAGCAGATGTGGTCGTAGATGCAGTGCGATCTGAACTTGGTGTGACTAAACCGGGTCGAAGGAAGACCGACAAGCAACCTTAGCTATGGACGGACGAAGTGAAGTGGAGGGTTCGGGAGAAGAAGCGCATGTACTATGCCTTCCTGGATAGGAAGACAGACGTCCGTTGGCGCAAATACTGCGAAGCGAGGAGAGCAGCGAAAAAGGCTGTGGCGGTGGAGAAAGCCGCACATTACGCGGATTACGCACATTACGAAGAAACTAGACGCGAAGGAGGGCAAAAACTTGTAAACGTCAGATGGAAGATATCGAAAAGTTCAACCTTCTAGTAGACCGCAGGAAAGTGATGAAGAGATGGTGTGATTACTTCGAGAAAGTCTCGACAGAAGAATTCGCCCACACACCTATTCCCTATGTCTCGCCAACCCACGGGCCCGCGCAGGCAATCACTACCGAAGAGGTGGAGGCAGCGCTGAAGCGAATTATGCCACATAAACTGACAGATCTCGATGACATGGCAGTGGATTTATGGAAGTCACAATGCTGGGGATCTGCTGACTGGCTGGCGAGGTTTTTTAACCAGGTAGTGGAGGAAGAGAGAGTGCCCTCGGATTGGCAGCAAAGCACCACAATTCCGATATGGAAGCGCAAAGGCAGTCTCGCTGACTGCACTGACTACCGACCTGCTCGCTTGCTGTCCCAGACCATGAAGGTTTTTGAGAATGTCTCGACCGCAGGATTCGAGATATTGTGCGGTTCTCCGTTAACCAGTGCGGATTTGTGGCCGGGTGCAGCACCACTGATGCCATACATGCTGCACGTCTCTTGGTCGAGAAGCACCAAGAGAAACAAAAGCCGCTGCATCTCGCCTTTCTTGATATAGGAAAGGCATTTCACCGCGTGCCCCACGAAGTCATCTGGTACGCTCTTCGGCAGCATGCCGTCGACGGATTTCCCTATTCCGTTGGTGTGCACCAAGGCTCTGCTCTGTCCCCGCTCCTCTTCATTGTTGTGACGGGATCTACAGAAACCCACTTTATTGTACGCAGACGACGTCATGCTCGAAGGCAGGCAAGAACTTGACCCGCTGACACAGGCTTGGAGTAACCAACTTGCACGTTTCGGCCTATGTCTTAACCTCAGGAAGACGGAGTATTTAACAACCAGCGTGGATCAGCCCGGTACCATAAGCGTAGACGGCGCAGAATTACCGAGAACGGAAGTGTCCAATTACCTTGGGTCAGGAATTTCATCTGACGGTAGCCTTTGCCATAAAGTTGTAGCCCGAGTTGATTCCGCATCGGGGAAGTGGCGCTCGTTGACCGGTGTTCTGTGTGACAAGAAGATCCCGGACCGATTGAAATCGAAAATCTATCGTACCGTTGTCCGTCCCATTGCTCTCTATGGCGCCGAATGTTGGCCTGCAACCAAGGAAGTAGAACGTCGCCACAACGCTATGGAGATGAAGATGCTGCCCTGGATGGCTGGAGTAACGCGGCTCGATCGAATCTGCAACGAGGACATCAGGAATCGGTTTGGCGTTGCGGCGATATCTGATAAATTTCGCGAATCTTGCCTGCGATGGTATGGTCACATTCTGTATGTCGAGGAGCGAGGGAACCGTCCGCAAAGTCGGCCTTGATCTCGAAGTCTCCGGCAAACGGCCAAAGCTCGATCAAAGCAAGGCTGGCTTGACACACTCCACGCCGATCTTAAGCTAGCTGGAATCCACCCGGACCAAGCGCGCGATAGGGCGAAATGGCGTCAACGGACCTCTAAAGAGGACCCCTCTACCAAACGGGACGAACGCTGAAGAAGAAGAAGATTCCTTCACCCGTTATCACTTTGCCACTATCATCAACCAAACCTTCCAACCGCGCCAGCCGTGAAAGCGGGTTGAGTCGAACGAGCCAGTCACACCAATTGTCTAACCGCAGCAACACGTCGCGTATTTTATATTAATCGGAACTTCTTCGCTGGGATTGAGCCCAGAGAGTGTCTAAACTTTTTTTTACGAAGTTGGACAATGAGCATGTACACCGTCACCAAATCCAGCACTTGCCGCTGACAAAGCATACACGATGATGTTCTTCAAACTCTCCGTGCGACACTACTTCATGTGTACAACACCATGCGTTACCTTAAGCTGTTTGTTTAAATAAAGGAAGCAAGCTTCACGGGGGTATCACTCCTGCTAACATTACAAAATTCTGAGAAACACATCTATTTTCGTCCAACGTAGCTGTTGCAGTGTAATGCATTAGCGGAAATTGAGAAGAAAATCGAAATAACATGCTCTTCTACTTTCATGAAACATATAGCCAGTACACGAGCGTGACTCCCACCCATCGCTAGACCTAGCTGTTAAGAAAAAGATACTCCGGGCCATCCAAAGATGCTGCCGCTTAGAGAGGGCGCGCGTTTGGGCTCACCCAGAAAACGGCGTGGATGATGCTGCAACGCAGATACACATTGTACTTCCACATTTATTCGGAGGAATCCGATTATTCGAATGACTCATTGGAATGATCGAATTCATTCGAAAGTTCTCATTTTCAAAAACGTCATTTTCTGGACTAAGTCGGAAGATGGAGAAAGTTTTTTCTCTCATCTTCGAATTTATTCGGTCATTCGAATATTCAAAATATTCGACATTCGAACGGTCGAATAAATGTGCAAGTATAGTACACATGGTCTGCGCAGCCGCTAAGTGACAACCAAGAAGGCTCACGGTATGATTTTTACCAGCAATTCTTAGAATTTTTCATTGGAGGCTATTTGCTGTGCTGACCACGAAATCGATGTACATTTTGTCAAATGATGTTATTTTTGCTCACTGCAAACGTAAGTTCCGAGTTCACCATATGAAGTAACAAACTGCACAACTTTTAACCCTTTTTGCGCGCATTTCTGGCGCGTGGGACCAACGTCCCTTTCAAGAGTGCGACGCCGCGGAGTTCCACACCGTTATGATAAAATAATTGGGTGTAAAACAGATCCTTTTACAAAAAATTTGAAATCTTGTTCCAGAAGATTACTGGTGTCATCGGACCAGAATAGGAGAGAATCCAAACGCTTCTGTATTTCATTAAGCCTGAAAGGAGTTTGTAAAGGTATTTTGAGTGCAATAAGGAAGTGTCCGGCGGTTATGTACGTTCGTATGGCTCTAGACTGACGAATGAGGAAGTGCAGAATATAACGAATATGTTTCTATATAAGAAATGTGGTTTTTGTACGGATTGTTACCATCGACACAAGAAATGTGAAGCAATCTTTCTCGATTTTGAAATCTCATCATATTCATGTCGCAATAAAGAAGAACTCTTTCTTAATCACACTTGTTTGACACCCGTTCAGAAAGTGCTATAATCATTTCATATGGAAATACTACAAAATAGTTCGAAAATAAAGTCCAGCACCTAACAACTAGGGCGCGGCTCACCGATGGGCCACGTGGTCGTCAATGGGTTAAGAGGATTCTGCAAAGTCTCTGTCAGCGTTCTTATTAGTTCCCCTTCATTTTTCAAAATTTTTGAGTTTTTTTTTTCTATCTTGAACGAAAGCTTTAGGGGATAGCTTTATTTCAAATGCTTCGTAGCGGTAGTTCATCGTTGCTCGTAAATGGAGGCAGTCAAAAGGCGCTATAGTCACACCCTTCTTCGTGAGTCGGTGTTGCTGTCAGTAGAAGCAGCGTAGCACTCGTATATTCATCATTGGCCACGCCCCTTCTCCGATTGAACGCAAACGGCCCGGCATCGGAGCTTAGACAATCTTAACAGAAATCACAATCTGTCCTTGAGATAAACCGTACATCTATAATGGAATCAGTGAATGGCAACGCACCTAAAATGAGTCTGTAGAAAAGAAAAGATGCAAAAACATTCCAAATGAGCATATGCAGAATAAAGCCTAAGTCTTGGCGATCCGAATAAATGCACTCTTGTTCACGGCAAGCTCCTTCTTTGCTGAAGCAGTCACAGAGACGACGAGGGATCGCAATGCCTCTGCGCCGCAACTAACTCAGGTCGACTTTGTCCCAGATCTTGAACAGATAAGCCTTTGGGAGCTTGATGTTTTTGTGGATTATAGCGCAGCTCTTGCTCTCTAAGATATCCATATGGGGTCATCCGTAGACTGGAACTCGGTTCACAAGGAAGCCTATTCTCCGCCAAGTTGAAGTGCCTCAAGTAGATTTTTGAAACTGGACTCGTGCCACTTTTGTCTCCTGAGCAACAGCCAAGCCCTGCCAAAGTACCTATGAATTCATCTTGTGATGAGAACTAAGATAAGCGAGGAAATGTGCCCTTAGAAGATTGCTTGAATGAGAAACAAGAAAACAAAAAAATTTTCTATAGTAAAACATAGATGCCTTTCTCTGGCTGGGACACGACAAGACTTGCGAACAAGGACACGATTTCATGTGGTACTTGGAGAGCGAGACCTGCCCTACTTCCTTTAAGAGTGTCGTTTTCCTAAAGCTTACCCTCTTTATAATATGGAAGGATAATGGACGAACTTCAGTTGCGGCGCATCGGCGATTTTCTCTGCCGACATGTTCGTGGCTGCTTTTACAAGGAGAGAGCGCTCTCCGAACAGGAGTGGATTTTTTGTATTCGTTAAGACATGACCTTCATTTTGGATATGCATATATGGTGGTTTTCGGGATGTTGTCCCTTTTACAGCATAACTTCAGTGCGTCAATATTTATGACGCACCCTGTATAGTGGAATCAGTGAATGGCACAGACGGTTAGAAACAAATCCTAGTGAAAGGCCTTATGAAGAGCATTTTAGTCGCCATGTTCGACTCTCGATGAATCTCGGCATTGTAGACTGGCAGATTGTGGATTGTTCTGTTGCAGCCGAAGACGAGATTGTTAGTAACTTTATTAGGCTGACGTTTCGGCGAGTTCGCCTTCTTCAGAGCCTGAAAGGGCGAATTCGATTGCAATCTATCGGAGACCCGAAGCGCACAGAGACTTTCTGAATCTTCCAAAAAGCTGCCGCTCTCCTTTACCTCAGTTCTTCGGAATTGTCAGCTGGATCGGTTTTGAAAATATAGACATTCTCAAAAATTGTTGCAAAGTATTTGAAGAAAACACCTAGAGAAGCCTAGAATTATTAGGTTGGTGCAAAAATAATGCACGTTGGGGGTCGCAGATCCCGGGAAGACCTATGCGACACTTCTTACTTTCGAAGCAAGACACACCACGTCGAAAAAATCCGGAGGAGTTTCGCGAGTTTCGTTTGCTCACACTTCCTTACTCAAAACTATAGTGGTATTTCGAGCGGTTCCTGCTGCGATGCCGCCGACTTTAACTCGCTCAAGTGAGTTGAGCAAAAAAATGTTTTGGCGTCTTTCGTTCCAGAACTAGAAATTCAAAAAAAAACGTGAGTTTCGTTCAAAATGCATAAGATATTTGAAAAATACATTGAAATTTGCTAAACCATATACAACTTCTCAAAGCGCTGATAAGAAATACCGGAACTTTCCTGCACCGAAGAGGAAGCAACGAAAAACGCGCATTAATTTCGCACCAATTTAATAGTTTGGCGTCAGTGGTTAACATTTAAAAAATCCTGAGGATTTCCAAGACTCGTCCAAATGAGATCTGTTGCGGAGAAGTGAACATCGCTTCATAAGTTGGATGTTCGTCTGTTCCTCCCTTAGCCGCACGTATTGCTGCTTTTGTTCCATAGTGATCCTGCTGCAGTAACAAAACAGATCATTCTCAGTTGGAACCATTACCCACAAAAATGCGACAAAGATGAGTCTCCGACGCATATGCGCCTTCTGCAGTAGCGCTCGATAGGCTGGATTTTTGTAGCGCAGAGGGTTTTTCCATCCGCATCGCGTCCGCACATCAGCATCCGACGCATCTCATCTTGCCAATCATTACACTGGGCCAAGGATCTCCTTAATGCGAGGGATCCCAACCGGTTAGCCGAGAGGCTACGTGGCGTGTCCGCAGGTGGCAGGAAGGGGACCAATCGCGGACCAAACGCGACCTTGTGTCTGCTCGTGTGAATTCAGAGGAGGGTGTATGCCAGAAAGAACGATAGCTGGTAATAGTTGGCTGCTATGAACCCGTGTGTCAATATCTCATGCAACTGTAGCCCCGTTCCTAGATACATACAAAGATCCACAGGCGCCAACGGCTGCATGTTCGTTAAATATCTTCCATTACTGAAGGAAATCATGACATATTTGAACAAGACTTAGTAGTGCGAAGGCAGTTGAAGCTTAATTTTCATCGAAATAAGACACACCACCGCTACGGGTTATTACGTTTTTATCGTAAAACCCAAAAATCCACATTCGATCTAGCCCTGAACCAAGTAAAGACTTCGGTACTTCGTACAGGGTAGGCTAGCATGCGCATCGTGCGAGATGAGCGTGGCAACCTTTACATGGGGTACGCGGCGCGGCTGGCACCTGTCACGAGCTATCGTTCTTCCTGACCGCCACCCTTCAGGGGATGGACTCCCTGTCTCTGCAGTATCGGAACGATCCTTCCCTTCTGTCAGCGCGTGAGCATGTTCATGCATGCGTGCGTGGGTGTGCTTGCGTGTCTGCAGATTGTAACCTGCACGAACAAAGCCCTGCATTCAAGTGACTGAGAGGCACAACGGAGGCGGTTTGGTGTCGCCTCCAACGAATAAGCTTCATCGTCCACTCCCGAAATGCAGTGCTAACTACGCTGTGAAATCTACCTCAACCCCCCCCCCCCTCCGAGGGAATCGAGCCCAGCAAGCCATTTCCTCTGAGGTTACATTTTTCTCAAGCTGCACATAGAAATAATAAAGAGTGTTCCCTGATCTTGGAATAGTCACTGGTACGGCAGCGCCAGTGAGGACGAGGTTCGAGGGGTTGTCTAAACTGCCTAGAACCAGAAGGACCATGATGACGATCTGTATCTTTAACGCACGCAAACTAGCATCGGAGGCTTCCATCGAGGATTTGATGATGCAGGCCAGGAAGATCAGGTACGACGTCATCGGACTGATCGAGACGAGAAGACACCGGCCATTGAACGCCACCTTCGGCACTCGAAAAGAACTGTTCCTTGGAACCTGCGACAGTAAAAGATTTTGTGGAGTCCGTGTCCTCGTCAACACGAACACAGGCCTTCTGTGTGGACTTGGAGAAGTTCTACATGGGAGACCACTGCATCAGTTACTGAGTGAATTATTGAATAATGCCGTGTTAAGAAACGAAAAAGATCAAAATTTCTGTCAGAATTTTATAACAATTCAATACTCAAGAGATTAAAAAGGAGAAAAAGGGGTTTTTCTCAAGAAAAGAAAACTCGAGAGATTATTCAAGGCCTCCAACGACGAAATGAAGTAAGTGCATGAAAAGTAAAGAAAAAGTGGAATGTAGTTTTTCACTAAGCAAGTGGTCAATACTTTCCCCGCACCATCTGTGTTTATCCGTGGTAGGAAAAGCGTAGAGGTTATGTCCACTGATCGTTAGCCGTCTGCTATCCGCTGTAATCCGTACGTTTACGTGCCGAATCCCTGATGCAAAAGCGGCGACGAGCTATAACACGATGTGACGATGACGGTAGTGAAAGGCCAAAATTAGAAATTTCCACCGAACGGGACAACTGCAAAAAAAGGAGGAGAAGGGAGCGATGGTGAATTCTCGTTAAACAAATACATGCATATACTGCACATCATCGGCTAAAGTTTTATGGGATAGCAGTACTCAGTCCACATCAGCATAGTGGACATCTACCATGGATTGACGTAAAAATTTCGTTTTACCGTCATAACGACAACCGTTGGACAAGAGCCGTCGGCGACTGCACTCCACAGAACGTCAGGAGCACCAACGACTCGATGGTCGATCTTCTTCAAGAAGTCCTTCAACAAAAGATATAATGTTCTTCGTGTCCCTCGAACGGACAGAATCCATTAGACGACTCTGGCACGCAAGAGGGACAATTGGAAGGATTGCTGGCGCCCGTCCGGTACATCCGAAGATGAACGAAAGTGAATGTGATCAAGGTGAACGGTTTCAATCGGAGCTTAGTTGGCCAAACAATTCCTGTAAGGCTTGCTGGAACGGATGCAAGACTCGGATCTGCTGAGAAAACGCCGGTACATATGCTCCTCTCAGGGGCGATGTGGCCACGTGGCAATCAAAAAAAGCCGAGGAGCAAAAAAATCTGAGTACATTTTGTTCATGCAGCATTCCGACATTACGACAACTGAAATTGTAGGCCTACAATGTAGTTGTTTGACGCTTTGTTTTTTGGAATACCTGCTACACGAATCCTCCATCGCCATTTTAGCGAAGTTCAGCTAGCAGAGATTTTAGAGTATTCGCTAATGTGCTTCTTATACAAAATTTTTACGCCACACCATGGTGGATGTCTACTATGCTGATGGGCTGAATACTTCTATCCAGTAAAACTTTAGCCAAAGATGTGCACTGTTTGCATTCATTTGTTTAACGAGAATTCATTATCCCTTCCTTCTGCTTCTTTTTTTGTAAGTGTCCCGTTCGGTGGAAATTTCCAATTTCGCCCTTTAACAGCCGTCATCATCACATCGTTTCATAGCTCGTCGCCGCTTTTGCATCAAGGAATCGGCACATAAACGTGCAAATTACAGTGGATAGCAGACTGGCTAAAGACCAGTGGACATAACCCCTGTGCTTCTCTTATCATGGCTAAATACAGTTGGTGCGTGGGAAGTATTGGTTATTGAAAATCTCAGCTTTCATGTGTTCGCTACTTCCCACTTTTTCTTTACTTTTCACGCACTCATCCACTTTATTTCGTCGATGGAGGCCCTGTCTAATCTCTGGAGTTTTCTTGATAAAAACCCCTTTGTCTTTGTAATCCCTTGAATATTGAATTGTTAGGAAAATTCTGACAGAAATTTTGATTACTTTCGTCTTTACTGCGGCATTATTCAACAAGTTACCCCTACGCCTGCGCCCTAGAAAAAAGAGAAAATTTTGTTGCACTACCATGATTTATATTAAGCGGATTCACTCAGTCACCGATGCATACACACAATTGTTATACATACTCATTTCTACGGGATTCCCAGATTTTTTTCTTCTTTCTCTGTTCTTTTTCTTTTTTCTCATTTTCTTATTAGTTCTCTCATCCCCAAGTAATAGTCACTAGTGCCTCTTCGGGACCCTAGAAAGTGGGGTGGGCCACTTGAGGTATGTGCAAAGGCTTCACACGTGCGAAATGCTTAGAAAATTAGCAAATAAGCAAAAATAATCATTAGCTGATCTCAAATACGAATATCTTCTTATGAGTTGCGTATATTCTACGTCTCTGGCCTCCTCGCCAACGTCGAGCTTCGAGTCTTCTCGCGATCCTAGCCTTGCTTGCAAATGCTTTCTTAATCACGCATCTACATGTAAGGCTAATTTCCGATTTCCTTTTTCCATGCCTATGGACCCGTTAAGAACGGCACTCCCAACTCAGCACAGGAGTATTTTCACATGGTTTTAGTACTTGTGAACAATACGGTGTAACCAATGCTGTGCGAATAATCACCTGAAATGATTCACGCTTCATGTTACTGAGATAGTCCACCTGATGAGCTTCTGCTTCACTACAGAGGCAGAAGGAAGAGGTGGTCGTCTGAGACACGAATGAGCGCGTAGAGTGCCCCCACTGCACCGGCAGACTGCATCTTGGCGCTTACCTCACTACTGGGCTAGGGCAAACCCATTCTCTCTTCGAGGATCCATATCCTGCCGCTTTCCCACTATTGGGCCACCGCGGACTCTTTTTCGATCGGTGGGCACATATCCTGATGCTTTCCTGAACCACGTGGCCCGGTACGTCTGTCCACACCTGCCCCCTTTGTAAGTCTAGTGAGTAATAGAAGAAAGTTAGGAGAAATCTAGAAAGTTTGATCAATTACACAGCTGATTTCAGAAGATATCACAACATCGTCCCGCCGGGGTATGTATGGAATTAAGACCTGACGCCTCGGTGCCCACCTCCCTTCTATCGCACGAAAGTGATTGTACCGTGAGCTTCATTTTCAGCCACGGTAATCACGTCATGGTACGTCCTGATATAGGATGTTTTGCTCCCCTATAGTTAAACCCAGTTATCCTGATAGCCATCGCATTAATTGCTTTCTTCTACAATTGGATGATCCACTTCAATGGGTTGGGGTTGCGGCAACATCATCAAGCCGCACCTAGTTTATGTTGTTATTTTGAGTACTCACTTCCGTGACTTTGAATAAGTTACTGTTACTAACCCTGAAGTTTTATCTGTTTTTGGTGCACCTCGAGTGTAGACAATAAATAAATAAATAAATGAATAACATGATGACACGTTCTTCGTTCGTTCATCCAGCGTATTTGATTGCACTCCACTTCTTAAATACAAGCGGATCCATTATCACCATGAGACCTCAATGAGAGGTGCGTGAAGAACATATACCAAGTGAGGAAATTCAGCGAATCCTATACGGCCTCCACGGCTCGCTGTCGCCACGGTTGACAAATTAACAAAGATCCAGCAGAGGGGCTAGCCTGCTCCGTACAGTGCTGCTATGCATTGTCAAATCGTTGTAAACACTGTTCCGCCAGCAGGGCTCGAGACCGTTAGCCGCTGATCCTGGCGCGAAATCCCGAATGCACCCGACTTCCACTACGTCTATGTACCTATGACGAAACATCGGCCGAATGCCCTGTCACCTGCGCATCCTCGCGAGGCACAGTCTATAATTGAGCTTCACGGCGAGCGCATGCGATCACGTGTGAGTCTCCCCTACGCCTGCGCTCTAGAAAATTTTGTTGCACTACCACGGCCCCTAGTAAAGTATCGTGGAGATGAGATGAACTCCAACACTCACCACAAGGCTTTAGGCGATGATTGTATGCCAGCTCGCATCCATGGGTTATAAGGTAGCAGATCATCACCAGCCTTGTTACTGCTAGAGCACGCATGTGGCAACAGAAAAGATCATCGCCCTGTTAGAAGCCGATCGCCCTCTCATACAGTGGAAATAGAGGGAGAAGATAGTGGACGCAGAGTGAGACGGTAGGGGGAAGCTAATTCTGCATCTACTCACCTCTCGCACTGTTTCCAGGGCATGAGAAGGCGATCAGCTCCTAACAGGGCAATGATCTCTTCTGTTGTCACATGCGTCCTCTAGCAGTGACGTGGCTGGCAATGGTCTGCTAGCCTATATGCTGAGCTGGCATGCAATCTGAGCCCGATAACAATGAGTGCAAAGAGGGTAGCCCACGCTGTTCCAGTCAGATTCCTTTAGTGATGCTGCTGGTCAGAATGCTCGCCAAAATACTCTGGCAAAAGGGCCTTTAGCCTATAAGCTGTTGTGATCGAAGTAGGAGTTGAAGCAAAAGTGCCCTCACCAATTTAAAGGCAGCACCCACGATAATTTTCAAAGCCGAGATTTTGAGTGTCTCGGTTCCCAAACATTGGTCGCAATAATTCTACGAAATTTGCACCTTCCTAAACGTCAGCATTCTCGAGATGTAGGAACATAGATGGGTGTCCGTCCATCTCCTGGATGAGTTGTAGCCAAGCCCCGGCACGAGCCTGTATTAGCGTCGTAGCCAAAACGAAGCCCCCTTTGAAAAATGCAGATTTTACGAAGCCCCCTCTGAAAATAACAATAGATAGAAGGGAATGACCGCATCCAATGATAGCAATTCTACAAGCATTCTCCGTGATTGCAATTAAAGCAATTAATAGCAATTAAAGGACGATAACCCATTGTGAAACCACAAAACATAACTGCAATAACCAGTGTAAACCGACAAAACATAACTATAATTCTTTACCAAGAGCAATCAATAAATGGACCATTCCACACTGCGGCAGAAATTATACTGACGGAATCAGGAAACGATAAGGTCGACATTGGTCGCCAAAAGCCGAACAGAACAACAAACTAATCGAGAATAAAGGAATAAAAACTCTGGAAAAAAGTAGAGACCAAACTAATGACAGTAGCTTTCGTAGAAAAAAGAAGGACCGAGGCTTTCAAAGGGGCTTTCAAATGATTTCAGTTCCCGCGCAGGCTCGATTGGGTCGGTGTTCCGCTTTGGAGCGCGGCTAAACGGCTTGCGATAGTGCATGGAGCGAGCGGAGAAGGGCAGATACTCAGAAGATAGGAGATGATAAGTGATAGTATGTGAGGCGTATGATAGCACATACCTACAAGTATAGGGGGCATAGTAGGAGGTTGGAAATTTATGTTTGAATAGGGAAATTATGCCCCCGACAGGCTCAGTTTGTACCCCAGCCTATCTGAAACAGGCTGGCCCCTTTACCGAGCATACAATTCCTGGATTCACATAAGTTTTGTGATCTGATAGCATACATTTATTTTGAGTGCTATGACGCTTCTTCACCCCAAATTTGGTGTCAATCGGTTAAGCCTCGAGTTAACGGGAGAGCCTTGCAATCACTCAGACTCAGAATGTGAGCGTATACTTTTCTAGTTCACATAAGTTTAGATTGTCTCTCCCAAAATCTTCTAGAGTTCCCGTAGTTCTCATCTCACTGAAGATTCCAGCTCATTCCATGCAGATTCCGCGGCGCAGGAGTCGTTTAAGTCCTCCGGATTATGGGAACCTGTACATGATCTGCTCCAATCGAACTTTTCAACATCGATCGCCGCAATTGCTCTGCTAAAGCTACGAGCAGTTCTTTTGCGAGCCTTTTTCGTCTTTCATCGCCTTTATCAACGCATTTCTTTTCTTTGGACCAACGAACACCTCAAAGTTTTTCTGGGGCTCGGCCCCGAACCCGTACGAAGCCCCTTTTGCTTTTCGACCCTTTTACGAAGCCCAGCTTGCCCACCGACAAGCTGCGCTGGGGCCTGATACGATGTGATGTTATCGTGCTCATCGCAGTTGTGATGTTTTCGTGCTGAAACCAAATCAGTTCACTGTCATCTAGTCATCAGCGAGTCATCCAATTTTGTAATATTGATGAATTTAGTTTAATAATGTTAATGACATAATAACTCAAATGGACACTGATGAGATCCCGCTTTGATATGTGATGGTTTCGTGCTGGGACTCGGTGACAGTGCACGAATCAATTTAAGTGGGCGATTCAATTTAGTGATGAATAGCTGTTCGTCTGGAAATCGTCAAAAAGAATCTAATTTACAGTTGTGGTGTTCTCGTGCTGGGACCCGATAATAAAAATATTTGCCCGGTGGGAGGAGTTCATGCTGTATAAGCCAATCATCAGAATAATCTAGTCGTCGATGCCGACAGCGAATGCTGCTCTACTCGCAACGCGGCACTCTGACTGTCTGCACATCCGTACTCTTCATTTATATCATCGTTGTCATTCTTGTCCGATTTTGCTGCTACATTTCCTAACTCAGGTCCCCTAGAACAAGTTGTCAGCTCACTTTTGTCATTAAACAACTTGCCAGACATCCTTTAAAGGCAAGTTGTCGACAACCTTTCAGCCGAACAATTCGGGGCAAGGGAGAGTTGAAGGAAGTTGCATGCTAGTTTCCTCACCTGCGTAGTATACATATGATGCAACCGTTGAGGATACCGGGGTAGTAGTTGCGTTGGTAAGTTGAAGGAAAGTCCGCTATCAACTTAATGGAATTGAACGTAGGAAGTAAGTTGCCGGCAAGCTTTAACGGGCGCTGGGTCGCTATCGGAGAAAAGCAAAAGTAAAATGTCGGCAATTCTCTTCGGCTGAAAAGTTGTCAGTAAAAAAGGGGGAAAACAAGTTGCCAACAAGATTAGGAACCGACAACTTACCGGCAAGAAAGGGTGACTGCAAGTTGTCGACAAGCTTTGGGGCCGACAACTCGTTAGCCAGAACGAGTTTCAAATGCCACCAGGAACTTCGTTGCACCGAAACTCGTTGACAACTTGTTTCCGCGCTAACTTGTTGACAAATTGTCGGTGCCAAAGCTTGTCGACAAGTTGCTGTCATCCCATCTTGTCGGCAAGCTGTCGTAGGTTCCAAAGCTTGTTGACGACTTGTTTTCGCCTTTTTCTTTGGTGACAACTTGTCAGTCGTAGAAAATTGCCGACAATTTTCAGCACGTTGTTCTAGGGGTTCTGAGAACCTGTGCAAGCAGGTAGTTAGCCGCCCGTACGCGGGCCTACTCTATTGAAGTTTCCTGCAACTTACAGGAAGCTCCAAATGTCCGCAGTCAAGAGGGGCGTGGCCATGACGCGGCTTTAGGCAGAGACACAGGCGCTCGGCATGCTGCCACTGGTTGGCTGCAGAGTCAGAGAAGCCAGAGGCAGCTTAGAGAGCGCCTGTGTCTGATCAAGGAGCCGCGCCGTGGCCACGCCCTCTTGACTGCGGACATTTGGGGTCGTATCCACGAAACTTCCCGTCGCGGGAACTTGACGGGAACTCAGCAGGAACTTGACTTCCCGTCCCGGAAGTTCCCGCAAGTTCCCGGTGTAAAGACACTATCCACGAACGCACGGGAACTTCCGGGAACCTAACAGTGTATTTTGGCTTGCGCATTTCGCGTGCACGGCGCGAACACTAAATTTTCGAATTATAATCAACTATTTTGAAGATTTCCTAACCATTTTTTCCTCTGAATCAACGCACGACGTCATTTTCAACCATACTGAATATTGTTTGTGATCAATTCCGACCATCTACCATGTTTCGAAAATGAGCGATCGTTTGTTGAAGTAGTAACACGAGAGAAGATACTTTCGTGCGTGTCTGCCAATCGAAGAGGTGCTACTTGAGACAAAGATAAGTGAAATGGTACGCAATAAGTTCTTTCAACCAAACGATTGAAAGAAGTCAGTAGTTCGCAACTGGAATTACAAGGTTGGCGGGAAAGGTTATTCATCTATTCGGTTAAAGCCGACTGAAATTTACCACTAATTCAATTTAAAAACCACCGGGCTCACCCAGATTTTTAGCGAACTCTGCCTCTTTTTTTTGACAGAGACAAGACTTGCACATAAAGTCCAGCTGAATCTAGCGAAAATTTACTGGATATGCTGGAGCTTTACGGAACACGATTTCGACGCAACTACGTAATTTCCATTTTAAAAAAAAATGACAGATTTTGCGTCCGTAAAAGTGGAGTGGTGCCATAACACGTTCCGAATCTTCCGAAAACGGTGGCGGTTAAGCAACTCTGTGAAACGGTGTAAGTCCGGAAAAAAATACCAGTAAACTGGTGTTTCTTCCCGAATCTTGTTAGCTTCTCGAAAAGTACGATCCTTAGACGAACTAGTCAAAAACGATCATTGCTCGTGAAAATGCACCCCATTAAGACAAGCGTGCAAGACAAGCGAAGTCCCCAGGACGCAGTTCTGACACGCGTGTCGAGACCACAACGATTAAAACATCTAAGGAAGGTGATACTGTTCAGAAATGAGCTTAACGGAAAATATTAGTGCTGAAGCCAACACAGTAGCCCTGAAAAATAACGAATTGTGAACCAGTTTTACTACAGAACTATCAAAACGAGAAATATTAGCTCATTTTCAAAGTTTCATGATGAGAAGTGCACGCAAACGTCGGAAAGGTTACAACAATACCGAAATATTCTCTGTCGGGAACCTAGGTTCCCGCCGATTTCGGCGGGAGTGAAATGGGCGTGGCCAGGAACTGCCGGGAACTAGCGGGAAGTGTCAAAAACGTTCGTGGATACGGTTTCGCCCGGGAACCCCACCGCGACGCGTACGCGACGCAAACTAGGGTTCCCGCTAGCTTCCCGGGAGGCTCCCGGGAAGTTTCGTGGATACGACCCTTGGAGCTTCCTGTAATTGTAGAGCGATGCTTTGATATCATCATCCATTATGACTGATGAGTTCAATGCGGTGCAGTTTGGTTTATTCTTTTCTGCAACCAGCGGCATGGTCGTGTTTGTGCAGTGAATCAGCACACGTTTTCGTTGTATTAGCCATTCTGCTGCGGGGGGCGGTGACGGGTCGCAGACGCCCGCCCGCCGTTCCCCTCCGCGGGGCCCCGGTCGCGTGTCATATCCATGCGAACGTCGATTTTTACGGCACATTTCACTATTTGAGTCGTTTTCAGTGTCACGTGATGATGTCATACCAATTTTCTCGGCGAATGCCTATGTGGCAGCATGCACAACTGCCATTATTTCCAGTGCCGATTGTTCGTTGAGCTGACGACAAATCGCCGCGAAAAACTGTGGGAATCCATAATTACCGTCATTACGCGGAATTGCGTCCCCCGCTTCTGTGCAGGACCTACGTTGAGAGAGCGGTCCTTCAAAGATCTCGATCGTTAGCGTGGGGACCTAGCCAGGGCTTCTAGCGAACACGGTTCTGCCTGTGCTTGTCTGTGCTAGTTGCACTTTAAAAGCTGTTGTGGGAAAATTTCGGTATTCGAGTTGCGAAACACACACACTGACAGCTAGGGACAGCTGAACTGCATGTGCATGTGGCGATATCGATTGATTCACAAGGTTTGCCGACTTCTTCCGTTGCATTTTCTTTCATTGCATTGTTTCTGGATAGATTTTCGCTTGAAATAAACTTAACGTATAGCAGGAAGAACTTATAAATACGAGATTTATTATATTCTTATCCTTACGGTCTTTTATTTTCCTTTTTCTAAATCAATTCTTATGGGTTAGTCTGAATCAATTCTTATGGATTAATTACCTTTTCTGATTCGAATTCTTTGTCTTTTACATGTGCTGCGGTCAAGTAGATACATAGTAATGGTTGTATCTCCAGATTCTACAAGGTTTTGGTAGTTTTAGGTGTCTCTGAGACTTACAGTTCTTATATTTGCACTGTTTGTTGTTGTTTGGTGAACTCCTGTTCGTGAGAGGGGTATTTTTCCCTGGGAGCACCTTACTGGTTTGTAAGTGGATGAATCGAAAAGAGTAATATTTTTTAGAACACTACAATATAAACGAATGCTATCTTAGAAATGTGGGGAGCTGTAGACAAAGCTGTGGACAGTCTCGAACTAATCACCTTTCGAGTATGTAATTCGAATCAGCAATTCGAAAAGCCTAGAAATCGAGTTATTCGAGATGTCGAATATTCAAAAGATCTCTTCGAACAAAATGTTTAAGAAGCTATTCGCAAATGAATAATAAGCATGTGATTGAATAATGCATACTTATTAGTATTCTTTCTATCCGATTTATCTCTAGCTTTGCTCGAAATGGGCTGCAGCATTGAATATCTAATGTTTTACTGTGCTCCAGAGGTTCCTATCCTTGACAAGGAGTTATTCGGCCGCTATCGTTTGCCTTTTTCCTCCTTCTTCCTACGAACGTTTTTTCGTGAGTTTTCCTTATTTATTATTCCTTCAAGCTTGGTTTTACTCTGATCTTCTAATTATTATCGTGGAAGGCTCCCCATTTCTCCTCATTGTTTTTTCCAATTTCCAATGTTCTCAGCTGCGATTTGAACTCATTTACTTTTCAATTTATTATACATAATGCCTAGGAGCAATGCTACTTTTCAGAGCCAAGGTAATAACAGAAGAAAAGTAGCGATAGCTAGAAAGGTATCTGAAGCAGTACTTTTTTGAAATAGTTTTTGAACTTGTCAAGTAATGACGTTGTTCACGTAAATTTACACTCTAGTAGGCTAATTTCTTCCATTAAAACATGTTGCAGACGTTTCCATGGTCTTTCTTGGTCGACCATAGCTGGAAGTGGCTGGCACAAATAAGAATATATGTTTTCGGGACAAGCTTTGCAATTTTTTACTCAATTCTATGAGAGGTTTGCGTCCTGCTGTTTGATTTACATGTCCTACAGCCGTGGGGTTTGCTAGGAATTTGCGATACATTTTCTGGTTTTTGTTTTTATGCGCTGTACTATCATAGCGGTAGGCAATATTTTAGCGGAACCACGCTGTCATTCTGCATTAGTGGATCTGGCACACCCCCAGATAATTACACTTTTTTTATTGAATTAGTTGTAGTGTGTCCCAGAAACGGAAATGGTTGTGTATTTAAGCTAGTATGTTTGAAGTATGTTACCTAAACGGTAAGCATCCAGTTTGTGACTAGGTAATTCGCCGAATAGAGTGTTTCTACGAACAGAGTATTTTCTTCCTTAATTTCTCTTATGCATACAATTATACAAGCTTCTCTATTGCTTAATACGACCGTAGCTCTCCTAATACATCATTATTTGGGGTTCAGGGCATTTTCTTTGCTCATATTCTAAAGTAGAGAGCGTCAACTAATGACGAAATCACAGTCCCTACTGATTGCGGTTTCATGCTATCATAACATAATTCCAAGTGATAGTTCAGCTTTGAGTAAGAAAGAAAATTGAGCGTTCCTCTGAATGAATGTTTGGCAGGACACATATAAGAGGTCGTTATCGCTATGTACTTCTTTTCTCTTCTAGAACATTTGTTGTGTTCGATTTCGCTGTCTGAACGAGTGACCTATGATCGGTTTCAACATGCAAACCTGGTGATCAGAGTTTTTTCGCTCTACGATGATTTTTTTCGTCAAAAGTACACCGACTGACGAAAAACCATGCAACGGGGGTAATGAAAAATTCACAGCTGACGCAGATCTCGCCCACAGTTCTATAGTTGTGTGTAGGGAGCGGGTCTTTCCCTTGTTTTTTTTGAACTTCAAACTCCTTTTTTCGTTAGTGTAGCAATCGTGATTAATTTTTATACTACATATTATCAATTTTACCCAAAATTTCCACCTTGACCTTGAAGATGGTGCTTGAGGTCAAAGGTATAATTGTGCTCGAAAAGATGCACGGACTCTGTGGGCGGTTTCTTAGCGTCGCGACCGCACAATCGCGGTGGGACCTACTCGATCCTGTCAGTTAAAGTACGCCCTTACCACTTCCGTCGTTCAGGTCCCAACACGATTCTGCAGCCACGAAATCTGTCCATATTTTCGATAAGGACTATCGGCAGACGTTCTGTTGTTTACAGGCTTATAATGCAGGAAATTATTGGTCCTTCATAGTATTCTGCGACTCGAGGAGGTTTTAAACTATGTGCACAATTAAATTTGAAGGTTATCTTTCCGTCTTATCGAAAAGTCTGGTAATCATAACGTTTCTATCACTTTGCGGACATTTACTGGTATTGCGTTAGTTCGCTTCTGTTTTTATTCTGAAGGAGTAATGCGAATCGATTGCTTTTTCCAACTAACGCATTACAAATTATCTCTATGGTTTTTCTGGAACTGCACCGACAATCTCTGCATCTGACATCGACGCGGCCGTCAACGCCGGCGTCTCAGCTATTGTTAGCTTCCAGAGGGGCTTATCGAGGCATTTTCACCTATTGTATAATTCTGTAAACGGTTTCATAGTGATTCACACGTATACAATGCATCATCGGCTCGTCCGCTTTCGTGTCTCTGCGTTTACGAAAGCCCGTCTTGTGGCGAGCACCAGAACATTCCCGATGAAACGTCCATTATTCCCTAAGAACGTGTATTTCTTCATGATTTATTTGAGATTTTATGGGCTCATATACGTTTCACTGCCCATTGATTCCATTTCATCGTTCGTCATTCACAGCACACTGATTCTCATGTATTCATGCGTATTGATCGTATTGATCGTTTTCGTGAATTCAACGGCACAATTGTTTTCACGTTTTTTTTTTGTTGACGTTCGCCTCAGTGATAACCTCATTTGTTGTTATTTTGCAGCGCGTGGCCATAGTGGACGGCTCTACGCTGCTCGCTCGCCTTGTAGTCTACATTCTATCCATCTTCAGCTTTTCGTAGAGTGTGAGTTGTTTTTTTCTGTTCTTAGTACACTATCATGTTGGTTGGCTAGTAGAAAAGGGTACCGTTTCATGTTCTCTGAGCTTTTTTCAGGTTTTTATTAATTTAACAGGGAGGATCGAAGTACTTAATGGTATTTGCAAAAATTAAAAGTTTGATATGCTACTGGCTTTTTGAAGTAATTGCTCTCAGAAAAGGACTTCCAAAATTTTTTCGTGTTTCCAGAAAACCAAATGTCAAAAACTGTTAGAAAGCAGCATCGAACATGTACTATTTCCTTTTTCCATTTCCAATATCATAACATCCTCTCCGTTTCTCTTGTAGCTGTCAAGCATGTAAAGTTTGTCTCGAAGTAACTGGCGAGTCACACGCGCGTCTTCACAAAGTCGCGGCCCCCGGGGCGTGGTGGGCCCAAAAAAAGGGCATAGGTCTACCAATCAATTAATTTGGGACTCTATCGGCAGGTGAACTTCACAGCTGTGGGACCGGAACTGCTGAAAGCTCATCATCAAGCTCATAAATAAATAAATCCTTGGTTCCTTTTCCCTAGGAATAGTGTTATTATTGCTACCGCCTTACTTCTCAGCTATAGCTTTCCATATATTCGAAGGTAATGTGGAAGAAATTCGAGAATTTACCCTGTTGTGCATTTGATTCTTTTGAAGCTTAACTACCCTGCTAATTTCTCGTATATTTTTTAATAGTTTTTTTTGCTCTGAAAATTGATTTCCGAGGGCGTTTCTTGGGTTCCCCGAGCAATTTCATATTTTATTAGTCTCGCGATGTGATTTACATAATTTTATATTGTTTGCACATCTTGGGAACCCTTCTCTCCGACAGTATCAAATTTCCTTCACATGTCCTCTTTTCACACAAGTCTTCACTTTTTCATTTCCTGCTCTTTTCCTCTTTCGCTCTCTATATTTCTTCTTTCTGAGAGGTTCTTTTCGCTAGAATTATCGACTCAGAGCACGACAGCTGGCATTAATTCTCGAAGATGGTAGCTTCTGTAAATGATGAATTTTATTTCGGGATGTTCTTTGTGTGAGGCTTTTTTCCCGTTGTTCAGTATGGCCTGAAGTCTTTGTTCTTTTTTATGTCTCTGCGTCTCTTTCAGATAAGTTGCGCTTGTGATGAATACTATATGTTTCACTATAAAATGTTAGAGTAGGGGAATTAGGTGTTAGCAAAATATGTCCCAGTAAATAATTGGTGGTTTTCTGTAATCGTATTTGCTGAATGCAATAGGTCTTAATGGAAGTCGAAATTTTTAAGAGGGTGGCTTGGTCTGGGTGGGTCTTTACGTTTTGATTCTCACATTAGGAAGTAATTTTGATGTTCTCTTTTCATTCGTTTCTGCTGTTGAACGAACAAGAAGTTCTAGTGATTGGGGATAATGCTCTTTTCAGCCGCTAATTCGTTGAGGCACATTGTCTCATCGCTTTTGGCGGTGTCTTTGTCGATGTCATTCTTGATCGATTCGTTGTTTGATCGTTTGATGGCACATCGCATCGCGTCGCTGAGTTGCATTCGATGGCGCTTTTTCTCTTCGAAAGTGTTCAGCGCCCGATGTGCGTTTTCAGTCGGTGTAATACTTGATCCTTCAATGATTTTGTATGAGATGTCAGGGTAGAACTGGTTGGTTCAGGTAAGTTTTCTTTGGTAGGCACAAGTTTTAGGAGCTGTCCTAATGGGAACTTGCGGGCTGCAAAGGGACGTGCATAAATTTTGAAGTTAGAGTGGGTTAGAATGAAATTTCTGTCTAGAGATTTTATTACCCATCTTTTGCATCTGAAACGTGTAATAGTTGTCTCTATCGTCGAAAAAATGCACCTTACACTCTGTACTACGAATTTACTGGTTGTTAAGATGAACCATGTGTACTAAGAGGTCGTAAAATTTTGTATTGGTTTGTGGCGGTTTGCGACCGTCTCTTTTGGTGTTAGCTTGGTGCTACCATCTCTTTTCAGTTGCTATCTTGGTTTTTTTTTAAACTTCGGTGCTGGTCTCAGAGGAATGGGAGCGTTTTTCTAGTTATTATCCAGAAAATCTTTTATACGAAGCTTGATTTTCGCAATGAGCTAAGGGAACTGATCATGCCAGAGGACCGCGTCTTTTAATTTAAAATCCTTGGAGTAGAGGTACTCAAAAAGAACATATGGTCTGGTAGCTTAGATATGACCGTTGGGTCGACTTTGTCTGCAATTACAACCTCGGCTTCATTGATGATGGACGCTGCAAGACGCGTCTGGAAGGAGATCTTACTAAATGGCAGTAGGGAAACATCAAAATAGAAGCAATCACACCAAAAACATATAAAACTGTGAAAACTCAATCATCAGTTGGCCGACACAGTGATGAGGCCGTAATTGCAGGCAAACTCGATCCAGCGGCTATCTCTGAGTTAATAAGCGGTACGTGGGCTAAAAATGTGTGCCCTACAATTATGTAGTTTTGTAAAAATGCTTCATTTGCAAGGGATCGGGATAAAAAAGCTTGCAGATTATGCCCAGAAGACGACCGATAGGTGTACCTTGCATGCATTTTTCCTGTAGGTTTGGATGCCTTTGCAGAATGCTGTGTCTATTGCTTCAGAAAGTGTTTAAAAACAAAGAGTGCCTTGCTTAAAATTGTCGTTTACGAAAGACATTCCTGGATTTACTCTGGGTTTTCCTTCAATCTATGTAAATAAATAATTGACAGTTTTCCAAACCCTCAAATGAAAGCCAGATGAAATTAGAGGATTCATCTTCCTTTCTTGGCGCTTTCCTCCTAAAGACGTCACAAATTTCACGCGTTTCATCATGATTTGCATAGGAAATTTGATAGCACAGGGAAGGATCCATGACGGCCACCATCACACGAATGATCGAAATGGACTCGTTTTTTTTCTAGGATAACTCTCAAGAGGATGAAGAATATAAGCAGCTGGAACAAGGGTAAATACAGGAGCTTAAAGTTTGTGCGGAATTGTTTGCCATCACGGATTTTTTGTGGTCTTTTTATAAGCTATCCGCTTAGTGGAAAGCAGTCTAGGCGGCTTGCATTTCGCCGTTCTGATGGAGATGTCAGCGGAGATTTAATTTCATTTGGATTCCAGACCAGGGGTTGGTAGGGAGACAACTTATGTGTGAAGTTATACATACATTGAGGGGGCGGAACTTGTTTTTTTAGAGGCATTAGTTCTAAACTTCTTTTAGAAGATCGAAATGCGGAACTATAAGATGCAGGACGTAAACCGAGCCACTTATGGCTTGGTGCTTGAACCATTGTGAATTGTGAGAGAAACCATTGTGAATATGATGTTTGAAGGTGCTTGAACCATTGTGAACATGATGTTTGAAGGAGAATAGCGAAAAAAATGATCCGGAAGTTGCAACCACACCACTGGATCTTGCCAGGAAATTTCCTTGGAAGGGTATAAACGATGCAGAGCGGACAAAGGAAAAGAATGAGGTGTTATTATGGGCTATTCAAAATAAAAAAAGGAAAACAAAAGAGAAAAAAACGCCTCCGGAGCATCTGTGATTTTATTTATCTATTGGTACATCAAAAATGATGTGCTTGATAATTGCTTCTTGAGCGATTTCTATTATGGACAAAACAGCTACCTAAGCGTGGAACACTGATAGGGTTCAATTCCCCGAACCTGACTACCTGGGCTCGCCAGAATCGATAGTGAAATTTCTGAAGGAAATGAAGAAAAGTTCTATAGAATTTCCACTTCTTGTGTTAAAATCTTTGCCGAAATTTTCTGATATCTTGGAGATTTCGCCGGAAGAGGGGATCCACTGTCTTTCTGTATCATTCCAAAAGATGGTGGAAAAAGGAACTGTCAACTCCTCGGTAGTAACTATGTGAAGTTGGTTAATTCTCCTGCCTAACCGCAGGCAATGCCTCACCACACAGCACAAAAACGGAGGATTTTCTGGAACTCGATGAGGAGGCAGCACGTGTTTCCCCAGTCCTCGTGGTGTTCGACCGTTTTCTTCGAATCCCCGTCGAACTCCGGCTGATGCATGGAATTAAACTCGTCCAGATGTTGCCAGATTGACTGCTGAAGCACACACACACTCGTCACCTTTCAGTCTTGTGCATTCGTACTTGCACTTGACAGCTGTGGGCGGAATCGGGCTGGCATCAGTCCAAAGGACGTTCCCTCGCTTCTTCTATGGTTTTTAGGGAATGGAGTTTGGACCAAGTGAGGGAATCGACGGAGGTCTGGAAATGACTATCTGGAAGTTAGCAGTGTGTTGGTGCCTGCCTGGCGATGGCATGCAATCACAGCCGTCGTGCAAACGATGATTTATTGACTAGCCCCGCGATGAGTTCTTGACGCCGAACGGCCCAATCGAAAGTTCGCGCGGTAAGTCGAGTAGACATGTAGACACACTGGTGCTAGTGTGTTCGGATACGGTATTTCCAAGATTGTGGAGAATCGCGATAGATGGCAGTATGGATGGATAGTTGATGTGCCGGAGAACTTTCTGGATAGGGAACATTGTAGTCGTGCAGTAGCGGCTGGATTGGTGAAATCCATTCAGGAGTAGCTGCAATAAAAGACCACACAACTTTCAAGAGTGCAATTATCGACGAACATTAGCGAATGTTTCGAAATCACTCCTTGGATGATGTCATCGTGTACCTCAACATCGCCACTTGGTTGTTTTGCACATAGTCGACCTGTTCCACTCGTTCACGTCTTATTGATCGGCTATGTTTTCGCTTCTCTGTTCGTCTTCGTAACTGCGAGAGTTAAATCCAGTCTGCAGTACTTGCAGACCATGGATGTTACAATTTCCGATATTTGTTGGTACGGAAACATTGAACACTAAGCATTAAACATCCAAGGTGAACACACATTTATGTATCCCAAAGCCTGTGGGCATAAAAATTTACGCTCACAGCTGTTGGGGTACGTTAAATAAGGGAAATTTCATCACTTATAACTCATGATACCTACGCATTTAAAATCTGTACTGAAAGGATGAGGATACACTCAACGTAAAGTGTGGCACCCCATGCCGCTATCGCTTGGGTATCGTCAATTTCGATACATATCGATTGCTGGCGGGTCGCATCGCAGCTACGCAAACGAACATCCGCCAGCAATCGATGACTATCGGAATCAAGCGGCGAAGACGCTGGGTATGGTACACCTAGAGGCTGAAGCAGTTTGTATCAATGAGTTTACCAGGATGAACGTATTAAGACCACAAATTTACCCATTGTTAACACGGGCGTCAGCACGTTCACCCTGGGTAATCTCAATGATGCACTCAGGCTCCGAAGGAAACAGCCTCTTTGTAATCCTCTGGGCTAGGATTCATGAAAGCGTAATCAGGCGAAACCAGGTTAGCAAACCAGCTTTTACGCTCTGCTTCCCATAACATTATGTAGCCTATAGGATACGCGTATTATGAACGTTTCATGAATCCTGGCCTTGATGTTACCATCATAGCGAATTTTCGAACTTGTCTCATGGCAGATGTATTCTTATGGATGTGCCTCTCCTCCTTGGTAAACAGCTACACTTCGATCCCCGAACAGGAAAAATTATGGAATGTCTGTATCGCAGGTGCACCACTTTTCCCATGGATGACATTGAATAGCCGCGTTACTTGTGATTGGCTCACGTGCGCATGCGCCCTTGCCGGAATCCTCGAAGGTTTTTCGATAAGGTTAAAATGTATCATCATTTTCAAAATGAACAATAGTTTCGAACAAAAGTGAGGATCGGCTCATATCAAGCAGGGGTAATGATGAATTCTGTACTCGTGAAACAGGCCCACGGGATCTTAAATGGACACCTCAGATTCTTACTCAGAATTGGAGTCTTGTAGCAGATCTTCTGTGACTTGTGCGTGTACATACTGGATAATGAGGACATGTTTGTCACTATTGAAAAGTAGTTCTCCTGCGCTAATCGAGTAAGCAGTGGTTCGCTTTGCCTGGAGCTGTTACTTCATTCCCTGGATTCGTTAAACGGGTTTATTAATATTCACTGTTGGATTCAAAACCTTTAGACCAACTTTACACTGACTAGGATTCTGGCTTCTTGCGGATCTCCTCTGGTTTTTCAGTGCAAAAGGCTACATTGTAAATCGGCACATGGTCCCTAGGTTTAAAGCTTGAACATATAAACGCGTGAACTCAGTTGTTACCCTCTTATTCGAGGAAAAAAACCGTGTTCATTGGGAGTAACAATGTCTGAGCCACTCCGACTGTTGTCTATGGTGTAGCGATTGCTACTAGTCGTCCATGGCCAGTCCAGTCAGTCGCTGCCGCCCTAACAGCACCACCAACGCCGCCGCCCGGCCCGGTTATTGTTGTTTTGGTCGAGTTTTGGATGTTGACTCTGTAGTTTTCCATTCGCTGTCTGGATTTCGTCTTTTCGCATGCTCCCTACTCACATGTTCCCCTCACCCACACTCGCTTATCAATCCCGGCTGCTGCTGCGGCAGCGGTTGTGGCTGGTTGTGGTTGTGTGCGTCTGTTATCTTCGCTGTTGTCACCGTTACTGAGTACGACTGTCGAGATGCAGTCCACTTTTCGTTCTACAGTTCCCCTTAGGAGCAGTTTTCATCGAAACAGCGCGGCGGCACAGCTCAGGCGATCAGAACCCGTCTTGTACATCGATTTCTTTGCGAACTGGTGTTCCTTGATTAACCGATGTACTCGTTGTTTCCGTAACCTGACGGATTTGGGGTCTGCTCACAGTGGGTACCTTGATGCGTCGTGGCTTTTGGTGTTCACCGTAAGGTTTTTCGCCAGTACACAGGTACTAAGGTTTTCATAGGGCTGGACAAAAAAAAAAGATTTGAAAATTAAGAAAAAATATCAAAAATTAGCCGTAATCAGCTGTATGATTTTTTTATCGCTGTAATTATTAAAAAAAGTTATGAAAAACAAAGTGCATCCAGCGTAATTCATAAAAACATGCGGAAATATGAGTACGTAATTGCATTACACTCATACTTCCCATTCATTTTTGGACGTAATTGCATTACACTCGTAAAAAAGTCGTGCTAGCAGTAGTAATTGTATGATTAGTACAGTAATGCTTTATTGGTAAGTCTCATTTATGCACGTTATTCAACCAAAGCTCAATGATTTATCATTGACGCCCCTCTTCCTACTTCTATGGTGATTCCATGAGTTTTCTTGCCCTGAATGCTTCATTGAGATTACCCAGAGCAAGCTTATTGACGCTTGTGTTAACGGTGGGTAATTTGTGCGGTGTTGAAACGTTTACCCTGGGTAGTCTCAATGATGCGTGCGGCCGTCGTCTCTAACCCTTCCGAATGGCCTTTATCATGTGCGCTATTTCGTGGGGGACCGTTCTGAGAGCCTCAGTCAGCGCGGCGCAGCCAGTGCCTTTTTTCTTGGCATAATTGTCCTTTGAAAAAAAAGCATCCGACATATGAACTTGTCAGTTTTTGCCGATTAGGCATGATTTAGCATCTACAGCAGGTGTTGGAGAATTGGGGAATTATCTGGTTGTGGTGCGCCTGAAAGTTGTCGACACCAACGTGGAGGTAGTTTTGAGTTACGTAGTAAGTGGGGCATGCTCGTTGTTGCTCCATAAAAATTTACCTGGATGTTCATTGTTAATAATATTATGATTTAATTTTATTACAGATAAATTTCTTTTTCTTTCAACAAGCGCCTGGGATAGTAATCTTTGCTGAGGCCTAACATTTTTTATTGCTAATTATATGTCTTGTATCGTTTTTATTGGGCCTGTTGGGGGCTGTAAGTGGGCGAAGCTAAGCGAAGGCTTCGCTAAAATTTGAGCTTTTTGCATTTTACCTTTTTAGTAAGTTTATCGAGTAGGTTTTGAAACGTGCTCGTTTGTTCTCCAGCAGTACCATGTGTGTTAGGTCAGCGCGATTTTCAGTATTGTATCTGGAATTGAGCATAGTTTTGGTCTGAAACTGAACTATTTTTGTGAGATATCTAGGTCATAATGATCGAAATGAGAAGTCAGTTATTTCTGTAAAACGGTTTATAGCTTAATCTCTACAATTCTAGGTTACCTATAGAATAACTCAGCACTGTGGGTCATTGTTGTTAGTGCTGGGTGAAGCCTCTATGCTCGTCCACGAAGGAGACTAATAAAATGCATGCGTTATCTTCGGTTAACCCTGTGGTTTAACGCTACTTCCGGAAGTACTACTGTATGTACCCCTCATTATAATGTAGTGATCTGAAGTTGATGAATTCCTTTATCAACACCTTAATTCTTGTCCTTTAGGGGTAGTTCTTAGTAACTGAAATGGCATTTTTCTGAGTCCTCCTAAGCTTTTCCCTGTAAAACAGAATTCAAGCGAGACTGGTCTTCACTCGTCAGCTTTTAGTGTAAGTCTCAGGCTTAATATTAATCTTTCTCACTTAATGAGGGTCAGTTTTTTTGGAGCGAAAACACCGAAGGGTATACGAGTCTTGTTCTAAGAATCTTTTTTCCATATTCTTAGGAGATTGCTTCGTTAGCTACCTATTTGTAGAGAGCTCTCGCCCGACACCATGCCCCAGTGGCGTTGCTGTTATAATTGTAGGGTTCACTTTTCTTTGAAGATAGTGTGTCACCTCATTTTCATGTCTGAATTATTGGCAGATTTGGACCTTCTTTCCAGTGATGTACACTGAATGTACCAAAACCACAAAAAACCGATTCTGAGGGCCATATTGGTTTATAGCGCAGACGACTTTTCTCTGAGGCCCGCCAGGACTGGTGCCGTTGGCGTTATCGGCTGATCACAGATTAACTGATCACAGATTGACATATTTAAAAAGTGTGCCCCATTGATGCCAGTGCAGGACGAGATTGACAGGGAACTCGCAACTCACGTACCGCTCCGCCCAAATGGTCCGTGAACTGCACGTTTGGACCTTCCGAAAACGGGGTTTTCGCCAAGTTTATCTGTTTTGACGTACATGATTGAAATCAGCGTGACGAGGTTTAGAATTTGTTGGCTACAACCCAACGAGGTGACACAAAGCCCTCAAGTTTCAAGAAATTTGCTGGACTGAATTTGCCCTTATGCGTGGGGGTCAACATGGTGTGCGGAAATGTGGAAAATATCACAGGAAAAACTGTGCCGCTGCCTCAAACTGTTGTTCAATGTCAGAGTTGACGAAAAGAAATTGAAGGCATTGTACAAAGAGAAAGATGGTCGTAGTTTTGGAATCAACGGTATGACTACTACAGTTTCAATGCTTTTTTAAGTTCTGAAAGATCTCTTTGAACCTGTTCTGTTGCGCTGGTGAGTATGCTTCACGTAATGTGGTAACTGGTCGATGCAGTCATTGACTAGTTGTGCTTCATGTCATTTTCCATCCATTCTCTATTTTTCTGCCATCTCGAAACAGCTGTAATCTATGCTGTTTTTTGCTGGTAATCGTTATATCAGTTCCGTTTCTAAGTGAGTCTTTGATGGTAAAAGGCGGAAATCGCGGCGAAATCCCCACTAGGCAGGCGTTCGCTGCGAAGTGAGGAAGTGAAGAACGCCGCGCGAGTGTTTACTCTTTGCCGAAAAGCCGGCGTTCTTTTCGCCGCCGCAGCCGAGTCCGCGCGTTCGTCGCGCCGTGCACATAATTGTCACGGGACAGCGCGGACGTTTACCCAAGTAATTTACTTGTAGCAGTCGTGGAGAGTTGAAGTTCTAATTGTGGCGTTGCTGTTTTATTGATCGAACTATGTATGTTACATTGCCCAGGATTTTTCCAGGTGATCACGAAAATTGCACGTGCATAGTGAAAGTCACGTACAGATTTGAGGCCTTCCTGAAGAGAGCGCGCGCTGGTGAGACCGCTTGAACAGCTGTAGATGAATGGGGTGATCCTGGATGAGAAATGCTTTTCTTGGGTCTCAGGAATAGTTCTGAAAATAGGGTAAAGAAGAAGGGGTTCTCTTGTCAGTATTTTCTTTTTTTTTCATCTTCTTTTACTTAACTTTCTAACTTTCTTCCCCAATGCTTATTCGAAGCACTGCATTAGCAAATCCCCACTTGTTATTTTAGCTAGGCCCTAAGGCAGTGGTATCTGAAATGTTACGTTCACTTGTGGATTTTTTTCTGTTCAAGTTGATTTTTGAACCAGTTGAATTTTTGTTACATTGAGATGCATTTTTTATTGTTTTCATCGTTACTTTTCCTTTAGCACTGCTTCTAGGGTTTTTTTTTCAACCAGGAAATGGGATGCTTCACCTGATCTTGCACCTCATTTCTCCATGTTCTTGATCAAATCGTATTTGATGTTCGAACACTCGACGAAGTATATTTGTTATAGTGTTAACTATAAGACCGAGTAAAAAGTTGACTGGAACTGTTGCCTCTTGTGATTTGTGCTATAGTTAGGCCTTAAAAATTGGGTGGAACTGTCATCTCTTGTGGTTTGTTGACTTTTTACTGTAGAATGGTCCTTGCAATGCAATCGATAGAGTTGGATCTCTTGATATCCGTTCATCATAAATTCCTGCTGAAATTTTTCTTTCTGTTCTCCTCAGAGCGGCTTTCATCAGATCAGTTGATTTTATAGGTATATGTAGATCTGATTTGGAAACTTTTTAAACTAAATATTTGTTTCCCAAATTTTCATGTCAGTCTTTCTTTTCTGTTCTCCTTTGCTGATTTTTTCTTCGCCAACGATAGTTTTTGAGTGGAGATATGCAGGTGGAACACTTGCTCCATCGTTTATTTCAGGGTCTCAGCTTTTCCTTAGTCGTCTATGCATTGTTTTGTATGACATCCTGGACTTCCTTGAAGAGAAGCACTTTCTCAGAAGTGCTACCTCAGTATCTTGAACCTGTCAATCGAGTGAAGAAAAAAAAAAGAAAAATCCACGAATATCCGTCTCAATGAGCTTCTTCAGCAAAAGTAACGTCATTTTTTTTTGGACTGATTTTGAACGATGTTAAAATTTAGCAGGCGCAGCTTTCTTGATTTTTAGTTTCTGCTGGGCATGCCTTTTATCAATAATATGCTTAAAGGGGTATTAATAAGTTGCATTGTCTATTAGCAGCCTCGCTAACTTTTGCTAGTAACTAAAATGAAGGCAGTTGTTGAGAATTGGCTGAAGTAGTTCTTCCCATTTCGGCTGAAGTAGTTCTTCCTATCTCAATTTCCTGGATTTCTTCCTACGGTGAAAGAATATTTAGCAGTGTTAGCTGTCGCCATGAGGTGACTTTTATGTACGCTTTTTTTCTAATCTAGGGCGAATGACATCGACGCTGGCAAAATGCTGGGTTGATTGAGTTATTCTCTGTTGTTTGTTGTGCTTTGAACACGCAACATCGATTATCGCGTCCGTTTTCTTCGAGTGGGGTTTCGGCCAGGGGCCCGGGTTGACTGAGTGACTGACTAACTGACTGGGCTGACTGGCTCATCGCTGTGACTGCGTGTTCGCGGCGGCGGCGCGGTTTTCAATGCCGTTTGCATGCCGCGCCCCTACGGAGCGAGCCGAGAGCAGAGGCGAGGTGTTCGCTGTGTCGACGCCGGCCCGACGTGTTCCCCCCGTAGACTAGTTTCGTAGCAGGTAAGACAACGTTTAATGTGGTCTTTTAGCGGTAATAAGAAATTTCGAGAAAATTGGAATGATGCTGAGTTGTTAACATATGCCGATGAACTGGTTTCGAATGCAGTAATTTTACATCCACGTCACGTTCATCTGCTCCATGCTGGTGGTTGGAAATCGCATGGGGACTGAATTTGTCGTCGTCACTGCTCTTCCGTACCGCCCTGTCTCTTCCTGTCCTATGCGGCTCTTCCGCGACGCATTTGTTTACGATAAACAGTGCTGTTTTGATTGTGCGGAAAATGCCCTGCGTGCGCCCGTCGACGACGACACGGCCCCCGTCACAGCGGCCGCGGGCCGGCCGCTCGGCAAAACATGCGACGTCGCCGGCACCTCACTCCTGCCCGCCAGCGAGCGCCCAGTCTCGTGTGGAGCGAGTTACACTCGCTTGAAAGTTTGTTTCCTCTAGCCTGATGAAGTGTGGAAGGTGAGAGCGCCCCGAAGGGTTTCGTGAGTTGAATGGACTGGTTTGGGGGTGTTTGGAGAAGGACGGGTCTCGTACTTTTTGCACTAGCCTAGCCGTTTTCTCTTATCTCAATGAAGATTCAAGAGAGCCGGTTGTTTTGGAGTATATTCGTTAAAACGGTGCTGTTTGGGTGGTGTTAGACGGGCCAATGAGAGGTTAGCGTCAAGGTCTTGTGTTCTCCAGCATTTTTTTTTCTAAATTTTTATTATAAGGTTTCCATAAATCTTTGAAAGGAATTCTGCACCATTCTTACACTAATCCACCAATTACTTACCTCTGGGATATTTGCTTTTTCTATGACTACCTTGAATTTCTGCCTACTTTTGCCTAATGTTTCTCTTCTGCTCGCTGGGTAAGCTATGAGTCTCCCTCGATTTCCGGGTTTACTCAAGCTTTTGTGAGAATATTTCTCTCGAAAATTGTCTAGAAACACTTCTTTGTTCTATTCTTTGATCTACCATGAAAACCTCTGGGTTACATTTTACCAGTGGATAATTTCGCGACCTTTGTCTATGCGTAGTTTCATACGTTTCCCAGTCTTCCATTTGTTTATATAGTATTTCTCTTGGATTTACAGTTTTTGTCCGCATCATGTCTAGTATAAACGCACTAGATTTGTTTATTTTATAAATTTCTGCATACAGTTTTTCTAGAACTGTAGCCTTTTATATGTGTTATATTTCACTTTGTATTTTTGTTCAACCTACCTACCTCGTCTTCTATTTAGAGAAAATAGCGTAATTACTTGATTATAACATGGCACAGCAACACCAAGTTTTTATTAACGCACTCTATTCGGTTATTAATAGTTTTCCTGTGCAGTCTATTATCTAAATAGTTATGAAAAAAGTAGCAAGGTTTGTCAGCGAACACTTTTCTGGTAATTAAAGGACTGATAAGGAGAACTTTTGCTGTTTGTGCGAGCGAAATTGTAGTTCAACAATGGTTTTATGCAGTTTTGACGGCAACAAACGGCCGCGAACGTTTCGCAATCGTGCCGGTGAATTTAGGCGGTTCTAGGGTAGTGGGAGGGGGTGGTTTGCTAACGTGGAGAGAATGTTGGGGTTCTGAGGTTACCAGTTAGAGCCAGGTCAGGTGGAGCCATGTAAGGGTTGGCGATAACTAGTGGCGTTTTTTTTTGCTGCGTCTCAGCCACCCGCTTTCAGTGAAAAGGAATGTTCACCCGGCCCGACGCATTGTTCGTGGACGACTAACAACCGTCGCTGAGGCAGCAGTAGGGGTAGGAGCAAGCGGCGGGCGCGGCGCTGCTACCCGGCCCCGAAATTGCCGGCGTGCGACATGAAAATTGCTTGTTTTTGCGCGAGAATTCGTTGTTCCACCCCGTCGTACTTGAGCAGAGATTCGTTTTTTGCCCTGGAATGTCGAGCTGGCTGCGAAAAGAACCGGAGTAGTGAAAATCCGTGAAATAGCCGCCTTACCAACCCCGTTCAAGGTGGGAGGAGGCAGCGAATTCATTGATTTCCGAATGATTAGTTTTTCAGTGCTTCTTTATCGCGAGCGGTGGCGGCGGCAACGACGGCGGCGTCAGCGGCGGTGTTCGTCTGCGCTGGCGATTGCTGCGATCGCTGTAGATTGATAGATTTGATTGAAAACATGCTGCGTTCAGCACAAATCGCCCGTGCGCATCTCATTGAACGTCGTTCGGCGCGGCGCTCAACTGGAAAGTTGATCTCTTCGCGGGGATGGGTCTTGGGTTCACTACACATACACTGGCTCGCTTAGCCGCGGTGATGGCAAGAATCTCGCTTAGAGAGGTGACGATGTTGGTAAGCTAGGCGAACAGTAGCTTTGCCAAGAGGTGTATGACTGTGAAGAGCATTAGAGAAAGTAGGAGGAGAGTTAGGGGTGAGTTTTCTTCGGTATCTGGAGGGAGCTTCGACTTTTTGCCAAGGTTCTCCTCGTATTCAGAAATTTACGGCCCTTTACTGGAATTTTTACCTCAGTCCGTTTCTTTTCTCTAGTGAAGAAAGGAGAAGATACTAGGAATTTATGGAAGATGGGCGCCAGAGCATCTCAGTACAGAAGAGATTATAGAAAAGAAAACAGAGAGGCGTTGTTTATGCTGACTATTCGGTACGAATAGTGTTCGAGTGAGGATTTATTTTTGGGATTTGCATTTTATTGCGTTCGATGATGTTTGAGCTCTTTGCACGGCAAAAACGGAAGTTCCGCTACTTAGTTTCGTATACACACACGAATGCGAGTTCTTTCTGCTTTCATTAGATTACTCTATCCTTTCACTATTCATTCATTCGTTTATTAGTTCAGTCAATTAGCGCTGTCGTTGGCACTATCATTATTTCTCGTCTATTGTTTCTGAAAAACCAAATCCATTGGAGATATGATATCATTTTTTGTTAGATAAGCCTACTCTGTGGATATACACGGACTTCTTTCTATTTTTCGCTTAGCTATAGTCTTAATTAAAACATTCAACTAGTAAATTTCGGTTTCTGGCCCTCCCTTCGTTAAAAGGGAACTCATTTGTCGTGGAAAAAAGTTAGAAATATACGACTCTATCCCGATCTTTCTGTTTTTACTCTGTTATGTACATGTCGTTCTGTTTAATCCTTTTTTTTTGCTTCGCTCTACTTTTTCATGGTTTTTTAACTTCATGTGCTCTATTACAAGACAAACAAGCCTTTATTGAATCCCCTGAGACCCGACGTGCAGAATACCTATGCGTGTTTGAATTTTTTTCCAAGTTTTTTTTTTATTCGCATGTCCATGCGCGCATGGAGCCCCTTACGTTTTTCATTGACGCTGCTGTTACCAAAAAAAAAAAACAGTTGACGCAATTTCCGGCACATGCTTTCTGAAGAAATGCAGCACTTCTGGTGAAATGTTTGACTTTAGGGAGTTCTTTGCAAAGATGTTATCGTGTATTTGCCCTGAATTGGATGGCTGCCAAATTTTACGCACTCCCTGAAAGTTGTTTTTGACCAATCAATCCTAGCTCTCTGGCAAGTACGAATCTGAGCGTGACCATCACGTGCATGAAAATACTTGGTTTTTCACCCCTCTGCCAAGAGAATTTCGTTACCAAGAGAATTTCGTTAATGTTCCTTGAAACCTAACAAACATGAAGTGCGCTTAGCAATGCTGACGATTCCAGCAACAATCCGCGGACAACTGATACTGAGCAGCAGCAGTGAAGCGATTTGAGGCGCAGAGTCGTGTTGTGATCTTCGTAAACCAAATTGTTTTGGTCGCTTCTGGCTGGCTGGGATGGGCAGCCAGGCAGACAGCCATCGAGTTATGCAGCTCGAAGACGGGTGGCTAGCTCACGCCACATTATCTAATCGGTTCTGAAGGTTCACAGCTGATTAGGGGGTTGTGGTGCTTTGATTTGGGCTCTTGTGCTGAGCTCTATTTTTGGCAAATACGGTCTTCAAGTTTTCCTGGGACTACCAGATTCCTTTCGTTTGGCGTTGTTTTCATCCGTTTTCCCATGTTTTATGTTTTTTTTTTTGAAATTATTCCCTTGTTGGATTATTTTGTTTTGAAATAGATTTCCTGTATATCTCGAAGGTGTTTGAAGAGCTTGGATGGCTAAGCTAGCTAGCTAAGTAGTTTTGAATAGCTTATCTCTCCTACTTCTTTTGTAATACTTCCTAGCCCTTCATTTTGTGAATTGAAGTGAACTGAATCAAAACCTGCTTTTGTGGTCTTCATGTTAGTTATCAATATTTTTTCCATAATTTGATTATTTACACATATTTTTTATTTAGTTTATTTGCATTCGAAGTGTTTCTTTTCCAGTGGTATTTGTTTCGAGATTCCTCAAAAACTTTTTGTCAAAAAAGGAATTAACTTGTAATACGATCGTTTTGGTTTCTTCTACTCTTCCTGTATTCCTAGCTTAGTGAGTCTGTCCGCAATTGTGCGATAATTTCAAATTCGTGCAATTTCTCCACCCCAAGCCCCGTTTTTCGCCATTTTCAACAGTGGTTCTTCAGTTTTTTTTTTGTTTAATATAAATTTTGTGACATTTCCTTTTCACAGTCTAGTCTAGCTTCATTTCCATAGTTTTCCTCTTCTTGGACGTATCTAGTGTCTTTACTAGACTTGACGGTAGCAGCTATAGCGCTTGGGGAAGAGGAGAAATGCTACTTCCGTTAGGATATCCCAAGGGATTTTGTGTTTATCATAGAAGATGACATGGGAAAAAAAGATGGATATTTGTCGATAAGGCGGAATGTTGGCTTGCAGTAGTTTGTAGGGATTGTTCATGCCATATAAACTGTTATTTCATTAATTCTCGTCAATTCATCTATTAGTTATATAGGTGTGATCCCGTTTTACTTTATTTTTATTGCCTGTTATTTTTGAGTACTCCGCCCCTGTTCCTCCTCTTTCACTTTCTTTCTTCCTCATTTCCTTTTCAATTTTTATATGCTTGTTTTGGCAACTCGATCATGAGGATTGTTCGGGCACATCTCATGCGTGCGGGTATCTTACGCAAACAGCAAGCATAAACGTACCTGTTTATTTTTAGAAAATAAGTGAACCGCTTCGAAGTCCTAGCTCCTAGTACTGCGTTTACCTGTAGAATGTAATGTCCTTTTAATTTCTGCTGCAGCGATTCCAAGAGTATTTTTAACTCAGTCTGACTTCTCACGGAAATGTATCACTTTGGCCTTCATAGGCTCCCATTAGGTCACTGTAGTCAAATTGTTGTTTATACATGAGCGTCGTTATCTTTAGACCATTCTTTTCACTGCCTTATTATTGATTTGCATGTTTTCGCTTTGGCTGCTTCTAGTCGGGCTCTTCCAGAGGTGTTTTCGCCCCCCCCCCCCCTCCTTGGACTTTTCATCTAACCGGACATGAGGTTCTCATTGTTATTTCTTCAATGTCTATGGGATATAGTTTGATTAGAAAGGCTATATGTGTAAAATTTCTTCTGTTCCCTGACTTCCTGGAAATTATCTCGTTTCTCTGGAATATTCCCCGTGCGCCCACTTCTATTCCCATCCATTCCACGGTAGGCACCACGGTCTGGATGGCAGCGTTTTTGAAAACCAGTTTTCCCATTGTATTGTGTTGGATGGGCCAACGCTATGTGAGTGTGCTCCTCCGTTCGTGTTCTGGCGTTACTTTCCATGACCTTTTGAAGTTAAACAAGCGTAACTGTGAATAAGGAAGTAGATGGTAACGGGTGAAGAAGGCGTTGCTAAGCGGCGTCCAAACAGCCTGTTTTGGTGGTTCCTCGGTGAGTCCTGGTGGCAATGGCTGCTAATATTTGGTTATTTTGTGGTTCCTTGGGTTCCAGGCAGTTTTCTCCTTTCTTTTGCCCTTTTCTGGTCGTTTTTGGCCTTTTTCATTTGAAATTTCGACATTTCTTGCTTGTTTGCCGGGGAGAAAGCGGCCGAAAGTTTTCCCAGAAACCAGAAACTTCACTGCAATACCTTTTGGAAGCGTGAACGTCATTTGATTGTGGAACAGATTTTTTCTTGGGAATCGCGATATGTTTCTGGCATATCTCATCGAAGTGAATTTATACGCATGTTTATGACCACGGGGCTGTAATGCAGCTTTCTTGATCCGAATAAAAAATGGCAGCGAGGAATTGAGAGTTTTCTGCAGTCTTCCATTTATCTTTGTTTTTCTGCATTGTTTGGGTTTTAGCTTTTTTTCCTTCCCGTTTAGAAGTACATTTCCGTTTAGGCTTTTTGAATTTTTATGTTTTTGAACTTCAATTTTGCCATTTTTATGCGTGAACCAGTGTGGACACCATTCGCAGGTTGCCATGCTATTTTTTTCTTATGGCGAACTGCATCCTGGATTTTCTAGTTCTTTTTCCTCCAAGTTCTGACGGTGGATTTTTTTCTTACGGAATGTTAAGTCAGTTGCTTCTCTAGTTTAATTAATCGGCTACTGAAGAGTATGCAGGATAGCTTTCTTAGGTTTTCTGGAACATTTTCCTCTAGCTGTATGAACCGTGGCTTTTCCAAAAGAGCTACCATGGTTATGGATTTATGTTCCTGGCAGATTTCTTGTTAATTGTAGTGGTTGCTTCGCATTTATTTCCACGTTTCCCATCTTTTCGGACCTTGCAGTTTACTCGGAAAGCCTGCTTTTCCAGTCTCGTAAGGCTGGACCTGTGGGTTGCGTGGTTTCTAGGAGCCGTACAATTGCTGTCATTTTCCTTTTCCCCCACCGTTTTCCTTCTGAGAACTGGTTACTGCGAAGGGGTGTGTGCGTGTTTCGTTTTCGTAGCCGATGAAATCTGTCGACCTTGAACGAAATTTGCTGTATAGGAAATGCTTTCACATGCAGGGCCGGCCGTTCGCGCGCGAAATGGTGATTGATTGGAGAGAAGGTGTGCAGAGCGGAGGGAGGTTTCTCTCTTGGGAATTTCCCATGGAAAACTCTGGAAACAGATGCTGAAGAGAGCTTGTTGTGAAGGGAATTATCTAAGATGACTTCTGAAAAGGCTTGAACACCTAAAATAATTTGAAAGAACAAAATAATGAGTGACTAGTGCTGCATGCAGCTGAGTTTGCAGTCTCGAGTGAAATAGGCTGCGTCATTGTCGATCCATTAGCCTCGTTGCTTTTTTTCTGAGCAAAGCGCAAGGTCTTCTGGACGGATATTCCAAGGAGAGTTGAGGGAAAGGCGGAGATTGACCAATGAAGCGACAAAAGGAGTGTATTGGCTCCTAGAAACGTGGAAAATAGCTACTAAAAAGTAGATGGCGCTGTTGCAATTCACAAAGGAAATTGATGAATTTTTGGTGGGAGGTCCCTACAGATGCCTCGATGGGCCGGATCTTTTCCCGATAGCACTCATTCGCCTTAGAAGAAAAAGGCTGTTTTTCTGGTGATTAATGGCTAAGTGATCAGTCGTTAGTCCACAGTGAGCGATTATATCTTTGTATTAGCGAGGGCCTGGTTATTCGAATACAAAACTTCGGCGTAAGCAGTTCCATCAAAAAATTTATTAGGAATGATTCTCACACCTTTTGAGTTCTCTGGGAGAGGAGGAAACATCCAGGCTGGTCGTTCACATTTGGCTCCTTTTCAATTCTGTACAATCAAAATTTTCCTCCTTGGTTCGCTGAGATCAAATAGACTTTCTTTCGATTGCTGTGAACAGTAACAATATCATTGCCTTATAGTGACTGTCTTTTATTTTTATTTTGGAATTCTTATTTTTGCCCATTACTCTTCAGCTGCTTAGGTATTCTACTTTTATACTACTTTTTATCGCTAGACAACTCGTCTTCTTCATGATGACAGTGATGCTTCAGTCCCTCAATTACAGGGACCATACATTTGCGAGGGCTCAGACGCATGAACTACTGTTGTTGGTTCTCACCTGTCTGATCACGCTTCAAATCAATGAACAGCTGTTCTTGAATCTTGGCCACTCAGGTGTTTTTCTGTTACCAGTAGTCCTTCACGGCTCGGCTGGAATTCGGTTTGCCTGATTGCTCTCGAGTTTTTTTTTTCTTTTTCGTTCGAGGCTATTCTTATTTTTGCCCATTACTCTTCAGCTGCTTAGGTATTCTACTTTTATACTACTTTTTATCGCTAGACAACTCATTCTCATTCTTCTTATCATCTGACGATTTTCCTGACAGTTCCTTTGAGTCTGTTTACAACCTGATTTTCCTTTGAAATTCAGAAATGAACAAGAAATTGAGGCTCAGAGAATAGGATAAATTAGTAGTGTTCTATAGAATCTTGAATCTCCATTTTCCTATAGAACTTTAGGCGTTTGTTCTGCTGCTTTTTCTGGTTTCCTTTTTCCAAATAAATTCCTTGAGAACTCGCACTAAGATCTGAAGCTATTCTGCTCTTCAGAGCAACCTCCGCCAATAATATTGCATTTATCCAGCCTTCTAAGTCAGAGGTTATGATAATGGCAAAATCAAGGAGATCAGCGCAACTTAGGTTTGAGAAGTTTTGGAAAATTCTTGTTAATCTCTGGGAATTCTATCAGTTGTGTTTGTTGGTGAAGTAGTAATGAGAAAAAGCATATGAATGTGAGGATTTATTGCTCTGATAGGGAAATTTTTCCGAAATATGGGAATCACCAAATTCTTTTCATGAATTTTCAGTGTTTAATTTGTCGCTCCATAACTCTTCAATCGCTCCTTAACAATACTTTTTCCTCCTCAGTTTTCTTGCAACTTCCCTCAGTCATTTCTCAATCTCAGGAGTGTATGTTAGCGGCTGACGGATATAGTTTCGTGGATTCAGCTGTTCTAGAGTTTTTCTGCTGAGTGTATAGACAGAGCTTCTGCTTGCGTTAAACCTATGCTAGAGAGCGCGTTCTGTTGACAAAGCATTGCTTTTCAACGTATGCTCTCTGCTGTTGCCATTGATGTTGGGTTGGGGAAGATGTTCGCTGGCTATGTAGCTGGCTAAGCTATTCATTTCACTCTTGAGTAGTTTCCGTTTTCCTAGAAAAACATATGTCTGATGTGTGATCTTTGATCTGGAAGCTTTTTTTGTGGATTTTCTATCCTAGGAATTGCTGATAAATCCAATGTCTTGCCTTTCAGAGGTGTAGTGTTGTGGCTTTATGGACGAGCACCATCACACGGCGACCAGCGGCTCGACCTCGACGGCTGCGATGAACAACTCGGCGACCACACCGACCGGTGGCGGCGGTGCAGGCGGTGGCGGTGGTGGCGGCAGCCCGACAGGCGACTCAGTAAAGCACGAAGAGGCCCGACTGAACGCAGATTCTGATGACGGATCACAAGCACAGGATCCAGGGTGAGCCCTAGACGATCTGGGATGAAGTAGCCACACTGGTGCTCTATTACTATTCATACGCTGTTACTTTCAGGAAGATGTTCATCGGTGGTCTGAGCTGGCAAACAACGGCTGGTGAGTGTGTTAGCGGCGGCGGCGGCTGCTGCCACTGCAACTACTGCTACTAGCGCTGCTGGTGTTGTTGTTTTGGGGAAGAGGAACGGGAACGCTTGTTTTTCGCCCCAACCGCGCGTCCATTCAACGACAACGACGTCGCTGTGATAGATACCGAGTGATATGTGCGTGCCCAAGCACCGGCTTGACCCAGCTGACTGCTATGGGGACCGTGGCATTGGTGGAGACTTGCTACTAAATATTCTGGTTGGGTTGACCCGTAGAAATGTTGAAGGGAATTCGTTACGAAAGTGCAACTGTTCTTTCGGGCTCAACCCGTGACGTTTGGGCGGGATTTGAACTGCTAGGCGTGGAACAAAGGGGTTGTGCGAGCAATTTTCAGGGATTTTCTGGAATTGAAAGCTTGGTGTTGTTATAATGCAGCTAGGCCTACAATAGTAATATGAAAGTCTAACACAACTTCAGAATTTATGCACTATATTTAATTCTGTATGGCTAACTATATGTGGAATTGAACGACATCACGTCATGAGCCGAAAAGATTGCGGCTGGTCGAGTTGCTTCTGCGAGGCAGGAGGTCTTGGCTACCACCGGAATAGACTAGCTCCAGAAATTTGCGGAAGCGGTGAAGGAAAAACGGAGCAGATACGAAATCTCTCATTGTACAACATACTTTCCACCCAATTTTTCCAATCTTTTAGTGAAAATGCTTACAACATATTGTCGGAGCTAGGCTGGAACCCCATTCCCTAATTTGCGTGTTCTCCTGGTCTTGCCCTCTCTAACCACTACTTTGTCTGTCCACCTGGGCCTTCCCTACCTAAGGAATAATTTTTCAAAATTGATTATTGTAAATTTGGGATTATTGGGTCCTTGGACATCCATAACTCGTTGTTCTGGAACAAGGGAATCTGTCATCTGCCCAGACAATATGCCGTTGTCACTGTTAACGACAGTGATAATGCAGTTAATTGAAGAGCTTTTGGTATAAAGTTATGATAAAAACAAAAAGAGATCCAATTTTGTTGGGCAAGGCTTTTTCGAAATCCTAGTATTTGGCTCCCTTTGGCTATATTAGACTGAAATAGAGTGGGAAAATTGCTTTTCCTTCTAGGGCTTCAGTTATTTTGTTGTTTTCTTTAATTTTTAGTGTTTCATGTGGGAAGGCTAGAAGATCTTCGATATTTTATTTCTTAAAAAAAAAACTAATTTTCTATGGGAATAAAGTACCCAATGTACTAATAAGAAGAGACGCTGTGAGCATTAAGAAGCTGACTCGTTTGATATCCTGTTGTCCACTACATTGTTTATTTTCTGTGATGAATATGGGAGATTATAGTATTTCCGTGGATTTGCCTTAAATCCGCCTTCAGTACAGATTATGATCAAGCATGTGTACTCTTCAGCCTAAATGCAAATATGTAGTACACACTAGTTTTTGTCCATTTGTTAATTTCTTGTTCTTGGTAGCGAACTGGGATTTACCAGGATTCATCTGGATTTCAGGCGCGCGTTTTATTCCCATCACCTTCTAACTCGCGAGTTTCTCCGACTTCAAGCGACTGACACAATTTTTAGGACTGCTTACCGCGGTATGCAACGTTCATTGTTGCAATGATAGCATAGCAAACCAATGTTTTGATGTTTTTTGTGCGGGGGCCATAGTGGCGCTGTTGGTGTCGGAGGCTGCTGGATGGCTGGTTTCTTCTGTCGCGTTGACGTTGACGTCGTCATCACATCGATTCCTATCGCAGCGGTACCAAAAACACGCTCGAGTCCAGTGAAGACTAGCGACGAGCAGGGAACATTGGGAAGTTGTTAGGAAGGGGAGGGGGAAGCAGAAGGTTGGGTTTATTGTTATGGATTGTGGAGAGGAGTTTTTACTGGGTTAGCAGGATTTGTGGCCTCTTGGATGTGTTAGGATGATAGTTTCTTGCTTTTGCTAGGGCAATATCGTGAGTAAAAGGAATGGAAGGAGTTGGATTTATTTCTGTTCTTTTTCATGTTCCCTGGTAAAGGCGTTAACTATGGGTTGCTACGCATGCAGTGCAGTTTCCTAGTACCTTTTGAAGCATTATTTTCCTAAAGGTTCTCTCTATAGTCGTGAAATTTCTGCATTTCAGAGGGATTACGCGATTATTTCGGCCGTTTCGGCGAGGTTAACGAGTGTATGGTTATGCGGGACCCAGCGACAAAACGGGCTAGGTATTTTTTTCCGAATTTTCTAATCGATTTTCTTGAAAAATTCCTTCATACATTGCTTTGAGTTGACCTCGATGGTTTTAAACGGGCGGAACTGGATGGAGTAGACATTCTTCTTCCTTCCAAAAGTTAGAACCTGAAACAGGAACAGGAACACAACACGGAATGCAGCTTTCTGTTGCTTGCTGTTATTCTTGAGCTCTATTCTTACTTTTGGGATCTTCGGGATCAAATTTAGCTCCTTGGAATCAATTTTATCAAATTTTCCTCAAAAGCATTGTATGTTTGCTTGAAAGTGAAGTAACAAATGTCCAGGTTACATTCTCTCTCAGTACATTTTATCCAGATTTTCTAGCCTTTTTTTTTCTCGAACGAAAATTCTGGGCTCTTTTTGAAGATAAAAATAAGAGGTTGATAAAAATATAAGAAAACTATGGTTTTCATAGGGCGTGAATAAAATTTCCGAAGCTTTTTCCATGTCAGTTCTTTTGGTCGCTTGTTGTTCTGGTAGCTGCTGTTTTGCCTCCGAAGAGGATTTTCTATTTCGTAGTAAAAAAAAGATCCAAAAAAATGCTATGGAGTCTCCACTTGATTTTGAGCAAAAAAAAAAATGAAATGAAGTTGGGTTCATGAGTTTTTGCGGTAGCATTCTGAGGCTCTTTTCTGCTCTTTACTGTAGTTGAGTAGGTACTGAATAGATGGGTTTCGGAGAAATCTTCTTTTTCTTAAATTGGATAAAAAATTTTGGGATTAATCGTCCATTGAATTGTATAGATTTTCATTGCAATTTGTACTTTTCTTTATTTTCATTCCTTATTTTATTCTGATTTTAATTGGCTGTTCTTTCAGAGGCTTCGGGTTTATCACATTTGTCGATCCGGCTAGTGTAGATAGGGTATTGGCTACAGAAGAACACGAATTAGATGGCAAAAAGGTGATTTTTGAACTTTTCTTTGCTGGAGAATGCTGTTTACATATTATTTTTTATTTTTGCATTATATTTTTTTATTAGCTTTATGAAAAATGCTACGTATCCTGTGTTAAAAACAGTTCAATTTGGAAATATTAGAACGCAAAGGTTCATCCTTGTTCTAAATACTTGTACGAGTTTTTGTGTAGTTCCAAGGGTTAGGATTATTACCAACAGCTGTTGGATCGTAAAGCCAGATAGGGATATTTATTTGGCTAAGCTTACAAAAACAGGTTTCCAGAACACTCCATATGTTTATCGCTTAGTAGCAGGTTTGTGCGCAGCAATCTGTACGAGTTTGAACGTTCCGGCCCGTGGAGCGCAGCTGCGATCGCTTGTTTTTCGCGGCACGAATGTGTAAATGAGTAGAATTTGATTATCGCTTCATCCCTATGTAAAGCTTTGCACATATCTGCACAAGGTCCTGACTGGAATTACGGTTCTATGAAGACTATCGCTGCTTTTTTATCGTCTGTGCTCTGCCCTATTTATCGATGTTATGTACTTAATAATCATTAGGGCGTATATAGTCGCTTTTCAGAGGAAGCGGGTTTTCGATTGTTACTGGGTGGCACGGATTTGGCTTAATAAAGTTTTATTTGATACCTCGAAGCATCATCGTCCCCATCATATCATTTGTCTTGTTCTCCTTTCTGAGTGTTGTGGGTGCTGTTGCTGCAGTTGTATGCCTTGAATCGCTGCTACTGTTGTTCTGTTTACAATTTTAGTTGAGAATCTCAAATCTAGTGGGAAATTTATGTCCTCTGGGTTGGCCCATTTTTATCGATGTGCTCTGGATGACAGTGACAGTAAGATTGTAATGTAATACGGAATTTTTGTCGTACCCTCTTTGAGAAATCAGAGAAATTTCTCCAAGAACACATATTGCTCTTGTTTCATGCGAATAATTGAGAGTTACTTATAATTTAGTTTGAAGAAATCGCGAAAATTTGAGTTGAAAATTTCTCCTGGGTCACTTTTTGTGGAGCTGGTTTCAGATTGAAGCTTTCCTTTTTCTTTGTCTTTTCGTTTGCAGTAGGCCAGTTATCAGAAAATAAGTTAGATATCTACCATGAGGCTATTTTTACTGTGCCAGGATTCATGAACGTTCCCAGGAAGACTCTAAACTTCTCCGTTCGTTCACAGTGGAGGGGTTTCTTGGATAAGTTCTCGTGGATTCCGTAACAGCTGACGTTGCTGACCATCATTCATCGATACCAGTCAACTTCAAGGAATTGGCCCATTTTTGAACGCAGAATCAATCCATCTTAAAAAGATAGGAGAGATTCATCTCTGCCTGATTGTCCCTGGGTCCCACTTCTGGACTTGTGTTGGTTGTAAAGCAAGTCAGGGATAGTAAAATGCAGCCCATCAATCAATCATTAGGCTTTTTTTGTACGATCTCGTCCATTTCTTTTACTTCTTTGCGTTGGATTTTGGATTATTCTTTGTGCTATTATAGATTGCAATGATATGAATCCTATATTATACTCTTCCTTCCTCTCATTCGATCTTGATTCGAGCGCCCTTTTTTTTTGATTGAGTGCACATATTGCACATCCCATTCGCAATCTCTGAAATAGACCACTAGAAAATCAGCTAGAAGTTTTTTTTCTGCAAAAACGATGGCTCGCATTAGATGGAGAGTCGCTGGCATAGATATATCTCTATAGGGCTAATTTTAGCTAGCTGACGTAGCTAATAGCTAGGAAAGGGTGTTTTTCCTGGTCATTTCGCGGAAGAGCATGTTTTGAAAAAATAGCGCATTATCTGACAGCGCCAGTTAAATTGCCCTGCAAGCGTGTAACACTCGATATTCCGTTTCGTATTTGTGTAGAGGCGAAGTTCTACGGCATCGAACATACTTGGATTCTTTTGTTTTTCATTTTGGAGGATTTTTTTAGAAAAGGGTGGAATAGGTTGGTTAAGTACTAGGCTAGGCGGAGTGTATTTTAAGAATTTTCAAAGCAAAAATTATTTCACTTCCTTATGTTTTTATTTTCTACATGATATTTTTAATGAAATATTTGTTATTTGTGAATTCATTTGAATAGTTGAATGCGTCACGCTATTCGATACTTCCCCTACATTTCCTTTTCTTTTCAGATCGACCCGAAGGTCGCTTTTCCAAAAAGATCGCAGACAAAGGTGCGTTTTTCTTTTTCTTGAAAGGACTAGTTTTCTCTTTCTTCCCCATTGAGTGATGTATGTAGCTGAGATGAAAGAGATGGAAGTGTTGTTTTTTCTTCTCTTCTGGAGATATTTTTTGTCAGGATTAGTCCGCATGAATAGGTTTGTTTGCCGTGGCAAGGAAGTGCTTTCTTTCGTGGGCTGCCGATCGTTGAGAAACGTTGCTCGTTTTCCACGATCACAAGGAAATTTCTATCGACAGCCTGTTGTGGGCTTTTGCTGTTTACGTTTGATTTTCCGCACTCGCCTCCGCGTCTCGATTTCTCTGCCGGCCCTCGAGGGAATTCCGCCGACTTCGATGAGGGCCGACGGAGCGCTTCTCGACGGCGCTTTCGCAGCATATCCGCGGCAGCGATAAGCGAATAATTGAGGTTAGCCGCGGGCCTCCTCTTCGGCTCATGTAGTATGGTGTAATTACGAAGCTCTAATGTGGTTCGCACACGTCTTGAGGCGATCCACGCCATTCTCACTCTCTCCCCTAGCCAGCTTGGGTAGTATTGAGTCATTGGCGCTGACGTTAAGGTGTCATATTTTACGCGCGGGCCTGCAATTCAGCCGCGGTGGGGTTTGTTTTTTTCCCTCGCATCGTGGCTTGTTGGGGCTATAAAGTCCCACGAAAGGTATAGTTGTCGAGTTCTGCATAGTTTATTGTGCTTTTTTCCATGAGAGCGAGAGAGATATAGAGGTATAGCTGCATTCTGGAAGGATATCCGCTTTCGCGTCACTGAATTATTTCTCGCCCCACCTTTTTCAAGTTTTGTTATTGATTACTCCATTTCTGAAGATAGAGCCATCTCTGATCTATATAGAGATTTGATGTTATAGCTTTATTTTCCCTCATTTCTCCCCTAAGGCGAGATAAGAAATTAATTTTGTGATTGCATTTCTGCCACATTTGAAGCAAACATAGGGAAAAAGCTGCTCTTACACTTTCTTCGTTTTCTCTGTACTACTTTTTCTCATTATTTTGAAACCAATATACCCCTGTTTTTTGAGCCCCCAATGTTTTTGAGGTATATAACACGGTGATGATGGCATAACTGGCTCGTGGGAAAACAGCTAAATACCGTGTGATTGTTTTTGTATGACCGGTCCTGCGCGGTGATTTTGGCACTGGCGGATGTGTATTGGTGGTGATGACGTCATTTCCGGCAATTCAGGCTTATTTTTCGTGGATTATCTCTTTCTTCAGTTACATTCGGCTGATTTTGCTCTTAAAATGACATCATTGCCTTTTTTTGCCATAAAGTTTTGACAATTTCTAGCACAAATTGTCAAGATACACTGCTGAAACTGATTTAAAGGAGAAAGAAGGAAATTTCCGACCGATTGTGAGGATTTCTATGTTGATTTTATTTCCTGGCTAAGCTTACCTTCAGTTTCATTGGAGATGACAGCAGATGCTGTAATTGAACTGCCATCATTTATCATTTCCTGCTTCCTTTAGCTTAATTCAGCAGGGCTCTCAAAGAAATGTGGTCTTGCACGGAAATTTGTATGGTAAAAAAATGGGAGGATTTGAAGTGGTGAATGTGCACGAATAACCTAAGATGGCTTGTACCGAGATGTACTCCAAGCCTCATTTTGGGAATTACTGTAAATTTCCGTATCTTTGCTGGGTGGCCTTTTATGCTGTTGGGGTTAACAGAACAATTCGGCGAAAATTATGGCACCGTACTCCTTCATGCTAGCAGAGATTACTGTGGGAGCGGGTGTCTAGATATGACTTGCCGAAGACCTTTTTTTGGAAAAGAAGCGATTTCTGGCAAATTCTATATATTTCTGCGATACTGTAGTTTTCGGCTTTGTGTTTCCTACCGTACCACGGTATTCCTGACTGTCACTGCAACCATGTGATTTCGCAGAATGTTGACATGTTTTTTCTTTGCGAATATTTGCTTCTTATGTTTTTCGGAGGGGTTACGGTACATATAGATAGGTGCGCGGGAAAGCGGAGATTGTGTTTTACAGTATGCGGTAAATATGACTAGGGTGTACATACATATGTATAACTGCGACAATTGCGTGACAAAAACTAAATTTGGTGCAAGAGCTGGTTTGTTGGAGTGGTTGTGGCAGTTGTCTGAGGTATGACTTAGATTCTTGTTTATCTGAATGTTTATAATATTGTTTTTGTGGCTGTGGGTTGTCTTATGGGTAGGGGGATCTGGAGAATCTGCTACTGGCAAGCGCTGCTAGCGATCTCGTTCAATTTTCGTTCGCGATTTCCTCGACGAGCTCCAAAAATAGCTCCTAAATTCATCTGGGATTGATAAAATAGCAGCCTTTTTGGTGTTTTGTGTGACTTTTGCTTACTTACTTTACTACAGCAGCCACGATTACTGCAGCAGCCACGCAGTATTTGTATGTCTGCTCAATAAACCTGACTATAGCAATGTTTATTTGCAAGTAAAAGTGACAGTGAGTGGAGAAATGTGACTGATGTTGTTGTGCACCCTGGCCGACGTCGGCACCGCGCTGTGGTGTGTGTGTGCCAGCAGAGCGTGTGTGTTTGTGCAGATAAACAAGTCACTTCCTCTCCCGCACACTCACTTACTGGACTTGTACGAGTTGTCTACTTAGTAGGGGATCAATGGTGGATCATTATTCGACAATGAACAACTAGACGAGCGGATTTCGCAGCGGCGGCCTCGGTAAATCCGGCGGCGCCATCTCGCGACGGCGGTGGCGACGACGACGATTTGCGGGCGAACGCCGAATTGAGCGCCCGGCGCTTCTGCAGCCGCTCATAAAGCGCCTCGCGCCAGCATATGGACGGCATCCATCAAAACGCGCACCGTAGATAGTCATCTCTGTTCATCTTCCCGTAATCCCGACGTGGCTTCCAGCGGCTTTACCGCCGCCATCGCTGCGGCCAGTGCTGCGAGTGCAACGATTGAGCTGCTGTGATGCCGCCTGGTGGCTGCTTATTGGCAGTGTTTGTGTTTGTGATGCTATTTTTTCCTGTTATTGTTGGCTCATGGATCTCACATGGTGCTTTTGGGCTGCTATATCTTGCATCCGGCTCGTTTGGCTTTGAATACCAAGCTCAGTATTATAAGCAATTAACCGTAATTCTGCTTTCTCTGCCATTTTTTTCGGGATGTATTTTCTTTTCTAGGATGCCTAAGTTGAACCCTTCAGGCATTTGTTTCGAAGTCTGGGCGTCTTTGTACCTTAGTATAGTAAATCAGTGTGAATTATAGGTTTGTTAGCCGAACACGAGGTTTTTAGTGAACTCTTTCATTGGCCAATCGTGATGAGCACTTCTGAGGAGGCCTCTTTTATTTGTTGTCTCAACTTGCAAGACAGTAGTTTCCGTAACGATTGGCCAATAAAAGAGTTCACCAACAACCTGGGGTTTGGCTGACACAACCGTAATTCATACTTTTTAAGCATTGTAGCTGTTCACCATTTCATTTTCCAGTAAACCTTATATTTTAATGACGTTGCTTTTTGCGAGACCTTTCCCCCTATGCTTCATCTTGAGTTGATAAATATATCGGCCATACTCACTTCTCCGAGTATATAGGGCAAGACTCATCAAATGAATGTGCTGCAAAGATGTGGTCCCCAGAGAGTTAGCTGTCAGTCAAGGCAGCTTCGCACCTTTTTGCAACGGTTCCAAGCCTTTGTTGAGCACTAAATCCAGAAGATCGCAAGACTGTGAGCTTGTATTTTCTTGAAGTGATGGTTAATTGATGATGGTAGCTAAGGATAATACTGTTAATCCGTGGAGATCTTTTGTAATCTATCATTTTCTTGATAGGACATCTGAGTTTAGCAGCTCTAAGCACAGGATAGGTGGAGCTTTTCGCTGGTTTTGGCTGGCTGCGTGGCTTCTTCTATCTGCTCAACTTACTATTTCTTTGTTTTTTGTGTCCACTGAAAGGGCTAGGAATGTTCTGGCTATAATTTCTTTTTCCACACGAAATTGGTTTTGTTGCTGTGACGGTTTGGCTTTTCTTGAAGCCACAGGTTATCAACTTTCGTGGAAAATCGAGCCTTATTTGTTCAACTGATGGTAAAATTTTTAAAAAATCTGAGAATAAAAACTTCCAGTTTAGTAGGCAACATATTTGCTAACAAGTTCGGAGTCCTACAGAATTTTCCATCAAATTGACAAGGTAGTTTTTCAAACTTTGAAGGACACTAGACCCTTTCAGGCTCGCTTACTACAGCTAACCTAATTTTGTTGTTTTCATCTGCCTGTGAAAAGTGGAAATCCTACGAAAATTTACTAATTTGTTCAAATCCTAAGCTTCTATGGTAGTTGATCGGTAAAAATAGGAATAAGAGCAGAAGTAATTCTTTCAGATGAAAAGGCGGCATTCCCATCTATTTTACCAGTTTCTTTATTAGTATTTCTTTATTAACATTTGCAGTTATTGGGGCATTATTGAGTGTATTTAAGTAAATTATTTCCTATTTCTGTGTTACCGGTAACTAATGGCAATTTTATTAGAATTTATTATTTTTATTAAAATTTGAGCTGTAGATGTAGCGGTTATTGTGAGAATAGGCACTGTTCTTTGGTATCGGGTCCGCCGTAGTGTTTTTCCGATCTGATGGATTATTTCCGGACTTTGGGAGGTTACTCAGTAACTGTACTGGAGTGTACTTACCAAGGATTATAAAGTGTCTGCGTCTCCACACTCTCCCCGCTGTTCATCCGTAAAAACACGTTGACTGTCTGTTTGTGTGTACCGTAGTCGACGCAGCGCCGACGTTGTTTTCGGCATTGGTGCGCTCACCACCACCGCCGCCGCCCGCGCGTCGTCGTTCTACTCGGTTCAATGAGAGTCGTCGACGCGCGTGCGGGGCTGGTCGTTTCTCACTTCAGTGAAGAGCGGCGGACGAGGCGAAGCGTGCGAGTGACACGTTGTTTTGTCGTCGTTTAGTGATTAGTTGCGCTGTGTTGAGCAACGAATGCGTTCAGCGTCTCCTTATTACAGCTTCAACGTGTGCCATGGCGTTTTTGGACGAGTTTTCGCGAAGTTTGTGACTGCCTTTTGTATTTTGATCGAGTTAGAGACGCACATGCATTGTGTGGATACAGCCATCCGGCAGTTGTACTTGTTATCTTCTGAGCTGACGACGCCTATGTCCAGGATGTTAATAGAAATGCTCTTTGAACGAAAAACATGCACAGGGAAGCAGAAAACACGAAGAAATTGCGACTGGACGAGTTGTCCTGATTTTTTTCGTTTCTGCAAGTTGCAGTTTTTTTTAGCGCCAACAAACACGACGGTGGACGAAAAAAATGCGTCGCACTTTTTCAACCTGCGCTGGCTCAAGTGAACTCGCCCATTTTTTTTTTTGCTAGCGACCAAAGGACCAAAATGCACAACCACGATAGGTAAAAGAGTAGTATTCTCTTGTTTTGTTGATGACCGTCTTGGTTCTGTTCTTCGTGTGGTATCAATAATTGGTTAACGTTAGCAGAAAAAAGGGTAAAAACAAAATTTATTCTGAAATCTGCTTCGTTGTTTGCTGAGCATACACCGTTAATTGGAGCGTCGTCGTTTACTATCCTGAGCGCTTTGAGCTACTTATTAGATTGAATTTTTTAGAGATATTTCCTCTGGAAAAGATAGGGAAATCAGGCAAGAAGATCTTCCCTTCCCTCCGCTCACCTTCCTCCATTAGAGCTATTTTGATTGTTACTAGTTTGATAGTTACTGCGGAATATTACATTGTAGGTACTACTTCGCTGCTTTATAGTGGTTCTTGCCTTCTAGTTTTTGCCGAGTTCTCAGGAACCCTCTAGAAGAACCTTTGTGTTGTTGTGCTGCATATATTACGATCAGATCAGGTACTGTTTGATCAGCCACTAAGCGTAACGTTTTCCTGATTCAGGCTTGATCTTTGTGGGCGGAGCGAACGACACACATCTCACCCTTTGCCTAGTAAATCTCCATTAGTGATTATATCAAACAAATGTCATCGAGGTCCTGTCCAAGTTATCCTCCACTAATATAGACGTTTGTGTTAGACTATTCGCTGTAGTAGAGTCATCTCGGACGATGTGTGCATCTATCGCTCCGCCCATTTCTGTAGCCCCACACAACATCTGAGTAATCTTAGCGTAGTTATGATCCTCTATTAGGAAGAAAGCTAGTTTCTGGATTCTAAAGCTTGAAAGGGATAGCCTGAAACGTGGGACCCTTACGCCTTCTGGTTCCGTGCTTCCTGGAAGTGCTGATCCCATGATTAGGTCTTATACATAGCTTTATGACCTGGATACACCAGTCCAACTAGAGCAATCTATTCCTATCATGATGGTTTTTGCGACAGCAGGATATAATAGGACAGGATACCATTTCCTTATAAATCGTTTATTTTCTGATCTAAATGATTTGTTCTACGTACAAAGCGAACATGCATATACTCTTTTTTTTATTGACGTGATCAAAAGTCCACAGACGCCGCCATCTAATGTCAATTTGGTTTGATTGCTGCTTTTTCAACTAATGAGAATGGCAAATTCCGCTCTTACTGAACCGTACAAGAGTAAACGGTACGAAAATCTGCAGTCCCACACATATGTATGTAGCTGATTCTTTGTTCCATTCGCTGCAAATAAGGTTCTCTTGTGCTTCTAACGCAATTAATTCAGTTTAGTTGCAATCCTTGAAGTTAACGTGAATCGAAAGAACTCAACATTGATGAATTGCTGTGTGACGCTTGACTGCTTTTAGTTCTCGCTCAGTTCCAGAACATTCTCATCTTTTAGCGTGAGTGGAGCGCGTCTAATCCGGCGAGTGTGCGGTTAGTCGTGCGACGTCTACAGCTACTGCAGAAACTGCAGTTATTACCATTTTTCATTTTTTCGTTTTCGTTCGTTGAGTCGTTTATCGCCGAACGCAGCGGTTTATTCTGAACTTGCGTCATACGCGGAGTCGTTTAGTAGAGAAATAATGGCTATGCAGTGAGTTCGATGTGATTTCCGCATGGGAACAGGTTTTAGTGAGGTGTCATGGATTAGAGATGGGTTTTCAATGGATTAAGGGGGTTTGATTCCTCTTTTTTTGCGCTATGAGAAGTTAGAGCCAATAAGAGGTTGCAAAAACGATGTCGAGAAAGACCCTCAAATTCTGGATTTTGCTCAGCCATCCCTCCTGAGCTGGGATTCACAAACGCATAACCACACGAAATCAGGTTAGTAAAGCAGCTTTCACTATCTGAGTCTCCTAACATTGTCTAGTCTTCAGGATAATCAGATTAAACATCGTTGGCTTGCCTGGTTAACGTCTTATGAATCCTGGCCCTGTAAGGCATGTGAATTCAGAGCGTTGGTCAAATGCGTCTGCGTTTACTCTGAAAAAGCGGACTAGACCTACTGAGTGGGTGGCTTGACCTCTTGTGTCAAGAGTTCTGGACTAGCAAGTGATCCGGGAAAAACTCGATTGGGCAAGGCTTTTAGGTAATGAACACCAAGCCATTTGTGGCGCCTCTTCCGGGTATTTCCTGGCTCCAAAATGTCAAAACAAGGCTGAGGAACAACATTTCGCTGACGTTGGGAACGTTGGGTGGGGTTTTGCTCCATAAGTAGATTAAGCAGTTCTGAGAATTGTTTCCCTTATATTTGCTGGATTTTTGTGCTCCTTGATTTTCCTACAGTAGGCGGGTCTATTCCCCTATTTCGATATATTTCCCTAGCTCCTATTGAAAATGGAGTTTTTTTTTTGCATTTTGCAGATCTGAGGAGATTCTTATAACCGTTCATACATTAAAGCAATGAAGTAGGTTTCTACAAAAGATAAGTCACCTCGTAAATCTCTAAAACCAGTGCTCTCTTGCTGTAGGAGCTGTGACCGTCTTCATTTTTCTTTTGGACTGGTTCGATTCTGCTGCTGAGAGCCGATGTTTCTTTTTTCCCGCCTACCTACGGTGTCGTAGTGGAACACGACAGTCTGATTACAAATCCTGCATTTATTTGTAGGTTTTCAGTGCCAGTTTCCACTTTTACGCTAAGACCGTCACAGTTGTATTGTTCTGTTCCAGTTTGCCCGGTGCACTTAATACTACAATGGACTGTATGAGCAAAATCTGATCAGATCAATGTTTTTGTGAGGGCCTGGTAATGTTCGGCGTGACGCGTGTGTAACAAGTATATGATGAGATCTCCGCTTAGTGAATAGTGGGACGTTGGCGTAAAAAAAATTTGTCGTGTATTATTAAATAAAGGCAAGTGAAAAGGTTTGCTGTAGGAAGACATCGCAGCGGCGGGCGGCAGTAGCACCACACATGTGCCGCTTAGCTTCTTATCAGCCATTATCATCAAAGTCAAAGCATATGTTGGGATCATTAGAAGCGTTTCGAGAATCCGCAGCCATCTGTCACATGGACGCGACTGGAAGAAGCGCTTTTTGCCGGGATTCAATACTTTAGAGCCAATCATTTCGGCACTGGCATGGTGGAAAAGTACACCTAAGTCCCAGTTCCCTGGTTGTCCATAGGATGTTCTGACCTTGAATCTCTCAGACAACACGGATAAACAGCGCTCGTAATGACAATTACTGTGATGTTCCCCGTAGCGAACTGGTTTTTTCCTGCGCACTTTAACGCTGAAAGACGGCTCCGCCCACTTTCAGCGTTTAACTCTGCTCTCTTTGCAGTTATCGTCGATTTTCTGCTGTTGGACGAGTTTTTGCGCGAGGTTTTTGTTTTCTTGCAGATGGGCTGGGTGCGTTGTTCTTCACTTTCTATGGCAGTTCTTCTTGCTCGTGGGTCCGTCACATCCCAAATTAAGCGAGTTGGAAGACGTTTATTAAATGCGGAAAACTCGTCCGACTCTGTTTCAGTCAAGGACTTGGCATATCGCTGTTCTTACTGCTCTCTATGCATTTTCATATTTTCTGATGATTTTTTGGGGGCATGGGAATTCTTCAATAGGAGATTTGGCAAGGCTTAATAGGGGACTGTGGACTCGCAATTCTGAAATAATTTGGGGTTTTGATTTTCAATTATTTATTACCTTTCTACCTTTTTTCCTGCAAATTTGTACGGAAAATGCTAGTATTCCTTGAAAGCGACTAGTGTTGATGAGCTTGAATTTGCGTCAAGGCCCATATTCTATGGGCGGCAATGTGGGCGTGGTCAAGCTACAATATGCACTAATGGTTCCTTAGAATCTGCTCCTATGGCAGTTTTGCGAAGCAAGAACATAACTCTTTATTGATCCTTTCAAGTCGAACTGTCTGCTCACGGTAGCTTAACTCTTTTTTCTTTCCTCATTTTGTGTCATGAGAGAACTCGTCCCATTTACCCCCCCCCCTTCCCGTCATTTTTTGGCAAGATTTCATGCTCTTTTGTTGTTATGGAGTCAAGCGTTGTGTTGGGAGGCAAAACGCTGGTGATTGCTTTTATTGTAGTAGGTGCTGAATCAAATTTCCCTCGCCAGGGCCTTACTGCTCCGGCACTTTCGTTCACCCGCTGTCGTTTTCATAGACGAATTGATTTTCGTGACCCATTGACAAACAATGGACGAGTTATAAGTGGGCTGGAGCCTTGAAAAAAGGGAGAGCATTGTGGGGAGGAACGAGAGATTCGCTTGTGAAAAGCGCGTCGCTGTTGGAATTCTCGGAGAATTCTTGGAAAATGCAGGTTTTCTGCAGAAACGCGGTGCTACCGGTTTTCTATGTTCGCTAGACAGTAATCAAAGTAATTTGAGACGGTACGTTTTCGCAACTCGAGACCGTGCCGACATCGAATTGCCGATGCACTTTGGTTGATTAGAAAGGGGAGCGCGTTACTGGGTTGGTAGGGGAAGTAGAATGCTGGAAACTGTGGTGATTTGCCAGCCATTGGGCCTTGAATAATTTTTTTAAGATGTTTTTTTTTATTTTCTTTCTGTTATGAATGTCGAAAGTTTGAATAGTGATAGCTGGAAGGTTGTGGTTTCCTGGTTTCTGTAAAGGTTTAAAAGTGGCAGGTGGAAAACAACGTGAAGTTGAAGGTATCCGGGAAGTTGGATTACAAATGCCTACATGATTACAATGGCTTACAAAGACCTTTTCATGTTCTACATGAGCTTTTTTTAAATAATACAGGTAACAAACGTTGTATGACAAAGAAATTGCAAAAAAAAAAACAAATGAAAGGAATGAACTTCCTTCCCTAAAATAGCCCTATTTGACGTTTTCAGGATTCCCTTTGGGAATTTTGAGAGAATTTTGGCACATTAAAAACGTCAAACAAAAAGAAAAAACACTTTCTTAGTTTGTAACAGTTGTAAAGAATTCCTTTCCCTCAAGAAATTCATTCAGAGATCTTTGATTTTCAGAATGGGCTTGTTGAAGGCAGAAAGAATAATTTACCCTCAACACATCCTACGGAAAAACAATGCTGGACATTCTAAAAACCACCAAGTCGTCACCCAGAGTGACTAGAGCTTTGGAATCCTCGGGGATTCTTTTGCACTAGTCACTCCGGTTCCCTGCCCTACTGGTCCACCCTTAGATGTATTCATGACCTTTTGAAACCAGTGAACTATTCTAAAGTTATACTGCAACAGACATCACCACACCCTGTAGCAGTGGCGGACGCAGAAAGTGGGCGGGAGGGGGTGCGTGGGAAGGAAAGTGGGGTCTCCGCCGTTTTGGGGACCCAGACGGAAAATAAAATTAATAATAATAGTAATTATAATAATAAACAATAAATAAAAAATATATTAAAAATAACAATAAAAATAAACAATTAAAAATAAACTAACACAAGATTTTTATTTGTATTGTAAAGTAATTTCGAAAATTTGGCGACCCATTCTCGGGGGGGGGGGGGGGGGCCCCCCCCCCCCCTGCGTCCGCCACTGCCCTGTAGGTACGATTCCTGCAGCGATGGCCCCTCAAATCCTGCTGAATTTCCGCAAAACGCCCACATTTCCCTGAATATTTCGTACTGTTGAGGAGTGCTTTGGGCGCATGCCGTGCCCATGGCAGGCCCTTGCTCACCCACTCAAGCACCCTAATTCTGATGTGATGATGAAGTTGTAGTGGAACACTCGTCATGGCAGCGGCGGCTCTTCAACGAGAATGCCGAAATGCTCGTCATTCGCCAAACCTCACTTGTCCCCCATACTAGAGCCTTGTTTTGAGCGAATATTCCAGTGTACGGTAGCGATTCGATGAAAAATCCCAGCGTTTTAGGGTTGGAGCGGTGTGACGAACGCAGTCCAACAGGTCCCTCCCCACTTTTAGAGGATATGTGTGAATTGCCCTGTTGACGTGTGTTGTCGGCTTATAATGGCCTTGTTTAGAGTGTATGTAGTGTATTTAGTCTGAGGCGTTGTGACAGATGCCCAGCTGAGTGGTAATTGAGGTTTTTTGCGTGAGCAGCAGCGAAAGTCTCCGAAGCCTGGGGTGAAGCCTCGCCTACTTTTTAGTCTTAGCCATACATTCGTGCCTTTCGATTGAGAAGAGAATCTATGCAAAGTGCAGGTGTATGAGCTGTTTCGCACATTTAATTGTTCTCACTTCTACAATTACTTCGTCGCTACTCGTTCCCAAGTACTAGTAGTTCCACGAAAATGGTTGTAGAGTTTTCTTTTGAGTGCCTACGTGCGTGTGAAAGTGTGATTGGCTGCTAATTCGCTTACCTTGTCTGCCTTGGTTACCAGAGTTTTCTTTTTAGTGTAACGAGTTCCACTCCGTCGTAAGCTTCATTCTGTTAGGCTCCTACTCGACAGTTATCCACTTCTTAGCGGCTTTACTGCATGAGACTTCTTGGTTCTGTTCAGTTTTGTCTCCATGTTATTGTGGACTACGGATATACCGTTTTAATCGGAAGGGAGATCTTGGTCAAGTGTGGCCTAGTGTATCCATTTTTTTTAATTTCGAGCACAAAAAACGAGATTTTTTCCAGGAAGAATTCCCATAGTACTTGTAGTTCTATGTACTACTTCATGAGCAATCCTTTCGACAGGTTTTTCAGCTGTTTTTCATACCTAATAAAGGAGCATCTGCTGCATCTTTTCATTCGATTTTAAACAATATTTGACCGTGAACAATGACGAAATTGTTCTTTTTTTGAAGGTGAAGGCGGGTTATTATATTTCTTTTTTTTTCAATTTCAATTCCATTCGCTAAACTGGTAAGTGGATCAAATTTTACGCCTAGACGCATATATGAAGTATGTGAATATGAACGATATAGAATGAAAAATATATTTATAAGGAAAGTTGAAGGGTTTTCACGAATTTTTGTCAAGTTTTACTTCCTGGGTGAATTGGGGAGAGGGAATGAATGAATAAAGAATAGTAAGTAATTAAGTTAATAAATGACTCAGTTCCAACAGTGATGGCTCTTTCTTCAATGGGAGATGTACTTTTTTGCGTACAAAAGCCTTTTCTACTTTTTTTTCTGGAAAATGCATACTATTTCTAAATAGTTCCGCGTTCTTTTCCTCACTCGCTTATGATCAATCTCATGTACCTTTCGCCCTGATTAGGGCCAACCTAGTACATTCACTATAACGGTCCATAATATATTTCTCACCAGTTCTCCTTTTTCCTACTTTCTTATGAGTTGCATGAGCCTATGAACACTTTTTCGCTCAGAGTGACGTTGATTTTTAATATTCGTTTCCCTTATGCACAAAACGAAAACCAACAGATGCAGGAATAAATCCATAAAAAATCGGGATCACATCTCAAATTGGAGGCTTTTGGTACAAAAATTTCATGTTGATGTCTTTATCCAAGGTTTGAGAGCTAGTGATTCGAGGAAAGTGGCTAGCAGTTTCCTGACATTACCATGAAGGTGTAAATGAGAGTATTCGGGTGAGAATAATAGGAATCGGATGAAGTTCTTAGTAACCACCGTTCTTTTTTCCACATTCTTCAGGCATGGCGCGAAATCCGATATTGTCAATGTTGTTCCGTGACAACGTTAGAAAATCCGCCCCCAACACATCCACAACCCTCTGTATCGCGGTTTTCCCATTTGTTTTATGGCATATTTAGAATTCTGATCATAAAGGCGCCAAATTTGACATGCCCTACAATTACTTTGAAATTATAGGCCCTTTTTGGTCTTAAAGGATTATTACCATTCCTTCAGTGCTTTCGCATTTAAAACCAGAGAGTTTTCCGACGAAATTCGATTTATGATGGTGGAAACGAATATTTCTGCACGGCAGAGTTGTGCTCATGGTATTTTTGATGTGATCGAAGGCTCTAATTTTCTTTCTCATTCCTCGGTATCGAGCTGGTATTGAGTGTAAACTGGTTTGTTGTAGTGCAAAAACGTGTCATTGCCCTCCTCCAATGCACCTCAACAGCCTTGCTGCTACCCAGTAATAACAATAACATGTCACGTTTTATGTAACTGGTAAGGTGTTGTTGTGCAGTATGTAGCGAGTGGTGGTGGCGTCGCCGTCGCGAACTTGTTCCGTAATTGCGACCAACACCATCACAGCTCGCCGAAATCTGGTCTGAGCCCCATATATTTCGTTCATTTCTTCCCGTTTTATACGCATGTTGTGCTGCCTACACATGTGTCCGTGGAGGAATATGCCAGCTAAGCTCCTTGGGGCTTCCTGATTTTCTGGACGCTTATGGAAGCTTCCAGTAAACCAGGAAGCTTATGGGAATTGGTGTTCAGTTGTTAATTGGACATAATGGATGAGACAAAGGCTTTCATACAAGTTCTTCCTATGTTTCATCCATATTCACAACGACGTAAGTGTCGAATTTCCATTTTTGGTGTTGATGAGGTGTCAGATTTCGTCGCAACACCAGCAATGGCAGCAGATAGTGGCGTCATCCTGCTGCTAGAGGTGGCTATAGTTGGGGAAGTATTGCCTTTGTTGCCTTCTTTTGAAGATGGTGGTCTTTTTTTCTGGCTAGGAGGAGGCAGAGAGCTCTCATTTTCTTCTAGTTTTCCTCTTTATGAACGGTATAGACCATACATAATTTCGTCCACACTGTGTAAATATTGAAGCAAATTTATTGATCGCTGTCCAGGAAACATCTTATGCTAGCCATTTTATGCTAAGGAATGGGCTCACACGCGATTCTAATCCGCATGACTGAGAAGAGTCATAAAAACCCAGGATTAGCTACGGGCTTCTGCGAACAGCGCCCAAAAGAACTGCTGGCGAGGCTCTCCTTGCCGTTCTAGGACTATTTATCTATTTCCCTAGCTTAGCCCGACGTCTCAAGGTTACCCTATCCCCCACTCTGTCAGGCTTCTCTAGGAGGTTATGCTGCCTTGTGGGTTCCTGGGGCGTCTCTGAGGTCGTAGAGTAGGTAAAGTTTGGGATCTAATGGCCCTGCTATGGATTTTCCAAGCACTGACTTTGTTACAGTGTTATTAAAATCCTTGAACATAGCGAACTTTTTGGAGTTATAGGGTTAAGCCATGTTTTTTTTAAACTCCGTGTTTTCACAAGAATCTGAAGCGGTGGTATCTCAGAAAAATATCTAGGGGAGCAAATAAAGTTAGGATAAATCTGTGATTGTGATTTTTAGTGGGTTGCTTGCAAAACGTCCTTAGAAAAGCCAGAACTCTCATGTTCGGGCGCTAATCCAATTGTCTGGGCGTGGATCCCGGTGTGAGAACTCCTGAAGTGCTCACTGCTGATATCCAGCAAACTGGTTTTGATTGCATTTTGCAGTAGCTGAGAACCCACTGAAGTGCATTTTCAAAAAATTGGCTCATCCACTCAGTGAATTAACTCCTTAGAGGAATTTTTCACGATGCGCTCTGGGATTTTACAAGCCCTGCCTTTTTCTCGAAGTCGTCCTGCAATTTGAAATTTTCTAGCTTTTTTCAGGTGCTTTGAAGTCGTACCTATAGTACCTACACCAACGCCTGCTAACCAAAGCGTTCAGACCAATATGGCGTTTTTGGTTTTTATAAATCACTACGCTATTGTCTTTCCATGCTTCTATCGAACGTTCTGAAAATTATGCCCGAGTGCGCTCAAACTTAGCTGCATGGTTCCTTGGTAACGGCCGGTTTTTACTTTATCCATGGTTGGAGCGGGAAGTGAGCGATGGAGCTCGTGAGCCTTTTGCCTTACTTTGCGTGGACAGCTGCTTTCATTTCATGACATTTGTGGGCCAGGGTTTCTCTGTGGATTTTATTCAGTTTGTTATAGAATTTATGGATTTTTGCCTAGGTGATGAATAGGATTTAGTTCAGATGGTTGCCTTTCTGACTCCTTTGCCTGTTTCCTTTTTTTTTCAAATTTCCACTGCCATTTCACCTCGATCGCTCGACGTGTCTCGCTATGGATGTCCGGATTTGCAAGATGCCTAATGGTGCAATTACACAATTATGATTGCAGTTCGCCTCGTACTTCGTCGTCCGTCCGGCGTCGTCGTCCGTCCGTTCGTCTTCCTGTGCTATTCCGCTTATTCGCAGCGACACAAGTGCTGCTGCTAGTGCTAATCGGCGCCGATTCGATTACCCTCACACTTGTCGACCGACTCTCGTCGCCCACCACTAAATAGGCGTGCGAGAGGTCTCCCCACCGCAGACTACGACGCGGCGCGACGATTTCCTGTTAGCGACGGCGTTTCCGGACTACGCTGTTGTGCTCGCTGCAGCCGCCGCTGGTCCCCGTCGTCACCGTCTCCGTCGTGGTGCTGGAAGAATGGCGCTCACCGCCGCGACTACGCTTTACCCGTCAGCAGGCGTTGTGCGTATTGTGTGTCGTTCGTTTGGTAGTTTCACGGCCGCCGCCAACCTGCCCTCCTTGTATGTTCCGCGGGCGGGCCGGCGGCGACAATTGGTCCGCGCCCCCTGGCGGACGTGCTTCCGGCGTTTTGCGCCCGCTGCCCAACCAACTCAATCGAGTGCTTTCACAAGCAGCGAATATTATAATTGTCGAGAGTGTTGAAGCAAGCAGCGCGGACTGAATGGGAAATGTGCGATGGAGAGATGGAGATTTCGAGCATTCTTCACATGGGGGTACAATGGGCTCTCATGAAAGTAATAAAATGAGGCTTTTTCTGGGAAAATTAATGTTTAAGAAGGGCTTACCCATTCAAGCAGCTTCAACAATCCAATTTTTGAGGAATTGAATTTGTATTGCTAATGGGCTTTAGCAGCCTCTTCTTGCGGGTTTGTCCCTTTTTAGGTCCATATACGCGCAAGTATATATGAGAGCATAGAGCTATAGAAAGGGCTGTAAAAATAGCGCTGAGAACAGTTTTGCACCTACATAATCAAAGACTTCTTTTATGGATAGCGGATGGATGGATAAAGGTAAGGTAAAAGGTGATGTAAGTAATGGTGGTAAATACTTCACGTGAAGGGTTGTTCAGTCATCGAGCATTTGTTTTCTAAGCTTTTGGATTCTTCGTTGACGTCCATAGTAAAGAAGAGCGCAAAAAATCATACAAAAAATAGAATCCTTTTGCCAAACTCATAATTTTGAAGTTGTGTAGACAGAACAGAGGCCATATGCATAGTTGAGATTACCCAGGGTAAACGTGTTGACACCACACAAACTTACCCTGGGTTAACACCTACATCAACACTTTTTCACTGGGTAATTCCAATGATGCATCCAGGCCCAGTACAAACAAAACATCAAGGCCTAGCCTGCTAGAAGCACTGATTTGGAGTGCTGGATGAGAACTGGTCCCCGTGTCGTAGTCATGCATTGATGCAAATTTTGCTCTCCTTAGTGTGACGCGAAATGTGGCTACTGCTCTTCCATCAGTTTCCTTTTATCGTTAACAGGGAATGCCGAGCAGGATATTGGTAAGTTTTGACCGGGACCAGTCCTCGTAACTGAATCAAAGACACTGCAACTTAGACCTTTTTCTTTTTTTCACCTCGAAGGTCGTGATCACAGATAGAGCATCCCTTAAAAGTACGTAAACGGGTTTCCCACTTCTCTACAAGTTTCCTGTCAGGTGTTACTGTAGCGAAGTGGCTAACTCTGAAAATAAGGGGACTGTAGTTTGTAGATTTTTGTAGTAGGTAGTGCCACAGAGTATAGTAGTGATCTAGAGTAGCTTGTAGTAAGTGGTTTTCGTAGTGTAGACAGCTGTTCTGGGAACAAATTGACACGGTAGTGAAAAGTGTAGACGTAATCTGTTTTGTTCTAGGTGTAGTTGCAGGCGCGGGAAATTGAAAATAATCTTCTATATTGGTTTATGTGGAAGATTAAGTGTTTTTCATTTACTCATTACGGTATATATTACGGTATAGCATACGCTATGATGACGGGAGAGGGTTGTACCGGGTGCAAGCGTTGTGAGAAAGCCCCTTTGAATGAACTTTGTGATTGTTGTCCCATTTGCTGTGATGGTTTAAATGCTGGTCATTTAGATGGTTACTAAGACGAAGAAAGTGTTCATTGGTGGATTGTCGGCTTCGTCGACGCTAGAGGATATGAAGACCTATTTTGAGCAGTATGGAAAGGTGTGTTTTTTCTTCTGTTTTCCTGTTTGTTTTTTTTTCATTCTATTCTTTTTGAGGTTACTGTAGGATTTTTTTTTGTATTGTAGAGTGAAGGTAACAAGGATGTAAAAACGTCATTTGGCTAATAACATTGACGTGAGCTTCGTAAACCTGACGCTTGTTATTGTTTTTCGAGCGTTGTGCGTGGTGTGGTGGATCCCCGGGTGATGGATGTCCGGCACTACGCCGCGGCAGTGAGCAATTCGTTCTGAGACCAGCGTAACAGCCAAGGGTACTGTAATAGCTAGATTATGCACACAGCAGTTTAGAATCAGCCAGCAGTTGAATGGCGAGAGCAGTGCTGGTAATAAGGCAATTGCGGGAGAAATGGGTGTAGATGACAGTAAAAGCCAATTTTGCCTTTTTCACGCGAAATTGCGTATTTTCTGAAATTTGCTGTGGTATGCAGTACTTCACAAGTTTGTGACACAGCTAAAACTTTAAAAAATTGAAAATTCCCGCCATTTGCCTGCTACCTTCCAGCATCACATAGTCACTTTGTCTAGGTATGTACGTATATAGGGGCAGTTGATTGGTAGGTGATAGACTTTCTAAAGTTAGAGAGTACGATAGAGCAAAATAGGTTGCCTAGGTTCAATATTAGCTTAATTGTGTAGAATGTACCTGCAATTGGAGTAAAGTATCGATTTTTGCTGGAAAGGTTCAGAATTTTTAGGTGGAAGACGCTATGCTCATGTTCGACAAAGCCACGCAACGTCACAGGGGTGAGTTTTTACCTACAGGTTTTTTTTTCGAAGTTTTTCTTTGTGTCTGTTATAAATTTCTTAGTCGGAGAAATGGCATCTTAGTCCCATGTTCCCTCTTAATTAAATGACGTTAAGGACGTGTGATTTGTTCGAAAGGGCACCCACGTGTCTTATGGCTAATGATTTGTTACAGTTATGGGTAGTCATGCATTAGTAAGGGGAGAAGGTCCTTAGAATCGTGTCCTTAGCGTAGGATCCAACGAAGCGTCAAATTACATGCGCTAAAATACGATATGTTCGTCGAGGAAAGTCGGTATTGTAGTTTGTTCATGTATAGCAGGTATGTAAACGGAATCTCAAACGACAATTCTGTTTCTGAAGTGTAAATTGCCATTTCGTTGGATTGTACGTCATCAGATTTTTAAAATTTCAACATAAACAGTTAAAAACTTTGTGTTTGTTTATATTATTCCTATTGTTATTGCTTTTTACATTCATTCTCAATAATTTCAATCTAAAATCAATTTTCAGCAATTTGATTCCTGGGATTTCGGCCATCCATGTACCCATTTTTGGCGGGGACCCAATTTTTTCACTTCAAGGGCCTTACGCTGTACATTAATTTTACAAGAAGCCAGGATGCATTCTATGATGGATTTTTACAGCGTTTTCCTCACAGAAAATGGCCGGTTAGCATAAAAATTATGGATAGTTTGCATTAGAGCGGATGCGATCACTAACGTGTCAAATGTATGGAAAACTTGGTCAGGATGCATCATTGAGATTACCCAAGGTAAACATGTTGATGCCCTGGTTGACCATGGGTAAATTTTCTAATGAAGCATGCCGCTTCTGCGAAGTTCTGTCCAGTCGCGAAATTTCTCGAGAGTTTTGTGCGCTGCCTCTTGCGTTTTTTTCTTGTCCTTTGTGCAGGAGATCGCTTTTTAGAGAGAGAAAAACTGGTACTACCACTTTGTTTTTGCCGAGAATAAAACTACTCGTAACCTTGGGGCTTTTTTATGGCAACATGTACGTAATCAAGGGGTAAGAAGTATTAATCAAGTTGCTGCATAAATAAGTTACCTTGTACGAACACTTGCTGCAAATTTCGTTTTTTCTATAGCTCAGCGGATAATTCAATGAAGACGCATTATCAGCGCGGAGAACCCTCGGGCAGAATCTTTAATATTCGTATTTTTGTTCCACTAGTCGTGATCATCTCTTTGGTAAACCGCTGACGTTATCCGCTACCTTGGTTATGCTATCCGTGTTTCTGGAGCTGTATAGAACCACGCAGAAAGAAAGGGTCATTTGTGCCGTCGTAATCCCAAGCTTTTAGTCTCCTAGATGGTCGGAAAAGCCTCGTTAGCTTTTTCCACCACCTGCTCTCCATTTCCGACAAGCTGGGTTTTGGTGGTTCCCAAGAGGATTGTTATGAGAGCGCTTTTCATGGAGGTCTAGCTCTAGCGCTACCCCCGCTTGCAATTCGAGAAGTCCTCCACTCCAAAATCTGCTGTAGTATTAGTTTTTCTGCAGCGAGTTCTCCTATTGGAGTGTGCTTTGTAATCCCTTGACTTGAAACTTTAGTTCTATTTCCGAACTGAGGGCCTTAACATGTACATTCATTTTAGAGGAAGCCAGGATGCATTCTATTATATGATGCATTGTAACTTTTTTCTCAGCTGTGCAGAAGCTCGATACCTTTCCTGAATTAGTGCACTTGACGTTTTATAACGCAGCTCCTGTTGGTTCAAGACACCTACGCGGCAACAAAAACCTTACCTCGTATGGTGTTTCTGATAGTGGCTGTTGATCTCGAGTGTTCTAGGATTGGAAGAGAGGGGGGGGGGGTTGAAAGGGGTTACTAGTACTCTGGGATTACTATTTTGAAGGTTCAGGCAATTTGCTTCCTTGATCTACGTACATATATACCTCGTAATAGATACAATTAAGGCAACAGAAAGAATTTCCAGGAAATTTCATTTTATCCAAGTAATGGTAACAGGTATTTTTATTGCGTCACCCTATAGGTTTTCGGAGGAATTTCGATTTTTTTCATTCGATGTAGTCCAGCTCATTTTTGTAGTAGACTAATGGTGAAGATTTTCTTCCTGGGATAAAAAGTCGAAAAAAATCCCGTGATGTTCAAAGAATGGGGTAAACACAGAGCTATTAGGTCGTTAAATATGCACACATACGTAGGTACCTCATCAAATAAGTTCCCATGCTTTTTCGAAATTCGTTTTAGTCACTTTCTTGTAATGGGCCGAGTGATTGTAATAATTCAAAAACTTTTTCTCCCTGTTCATGCGTATCCTCACCGTTTGAAGAATAACCTGATTCAAGATATTATGGCTCCTGTTATTTCCATATTTGTTTTTATCAACCTTATTGACGTCCACTTTCCTTCCTTTTTGCATCAACGAACAGATTAGTTTTTTTTTCTTCATTCCTTTTTTCGTTGATAATCGTTGTTGAAATCAATTAATTAATTGAAAAGTTCGTTAATTTTTCGTTAATCTGTAATATCCACCTCATGATGATTCAGGCTTCGGTTTCATTACTTTCGATAACGACGAAGTGTCTGACAAAGTCTGCGAGATTCATTTCCATGAGATCAACGGGAAAATGGTCGAGTGTAAGAAAGCACAACCGAAAGAGGTGAGCAACACTACAGAGAACCCCAGCGCTCTTCTGGAAAATTGCGTATTGCTCTCACTACCGTAGCCGCAACATCCAGGCTAACAATTTCTAGTTTCAAGCTAATATTACGTGTTTATAACTGCTACAATAGAAACGTAGCTGTTGAAGCTTAGTTGTGGGGGAGTTGTTGAAGCCATTCTACAGATACGCAATATTGCGTGTTATGATGAATGCGATTTTGTAGAACACAAATTACAATGCTATATTATTGGAATTCACCGCTATTTTGGCGTGTTATAGGTGATGCTTCCTGTGCAATTGAATAAATCGCGAGCTGCAGCTGCTCGAAATCTCTACGGACTACCACCAGAACAGTTGCTAGGTGAGTTTTGTGAAATGGGTTGGTAAGCGAGATCGATCTATAAATCGATTTTTTCGAGTTGCTAGCATCAATATTTTTTAAACAAATGTTTGTAAAGGAACACTTCTTTTTTTGTAGTTGTGCTAGAGCCTCCGAATATTGTTTTTTTGTTTCAGCCTACGCTACGTATCTACCTCGATTCGGGTACGGTAACCTGCTCTATCCTAACATGACGTCGAGTAAGTTGTACCAGAGTCTTTCTCAGTAGAGTTTTTACTTTAATGGAAATGAGAATTTGTATTATCGAATTTCTTTTTTTCGCGTTCAAAAGCGCATTTAATGACTAGGTATCTTCATAGTGTAATGGCGATTTTGTTATAGTAGCTCAAATAGACAATGCATGGCCACGTTTTATTGCTTTAGACTTACAGTAATTTCTTTTAGAATGACCTTTTATCAGGATTCTTATCACAAATTTGGAATTTTTACGTTATAATTCTGGCTTGTTTGAAATCTGAGTAAAGTCTTAGCCGTACCGTAACTTACCCTACCGTAGTCTGAACCATACCGCAAAGTACTAAGTCTAGCCCATGCTGAATGTTCATTTTCTCTTTTTTTAATCCATCTTAGACCTTGACCGTCATTTTCACAACGCAAAGCTAACGTGTTTTGTTGTTTGTCTATTTTTTTTTTTTGCAAATTGTTAGTAGGATTCAATGACGATGTCACCTGAATAACTGTGCAGCTCTTGCGGTGGCGGCGCGCTTTTCATAATTGTCCTTGCGAGTTGTCTTTCTCGTTCTTTTCCTCTCTCAAAGTGCCGTTGTCATTGAATCCGGCTGCAGAAAGCGAATTTGTTACAGGCAGGCCCATGCTTGTCAAGTGCGCTCCGCCGCTGGAGCTGGCAGGTCAATAGAAAGTGTGGTTTAAGTATGTAGAGAACGTGATAGTGCTGCGTAAATACCTACGTTTCACCTGGGGTGGACCTGAATTGGCCTTTCGGAGGCCTTAAGGCCTGGTATAGTTTGATAGAGCCCTGCTAGTCGTGATGTGAAACGATGGCATGCACGCATTCGTAGAGTAGATGTGTATGTAGATGTGGTTATTTTTTTTCCTGAATGACGTTGTTAGGATGGCGTCATACCGGGGAAAGGAGCGGGATATGGGGGAGGTATGGGTAAGTAGCTTGGGAATTAGGTGTGAGGGAGAAATCTACTTTTCTGGGTGATCAGGAGGGCAGTTCAGTAGTTCTAGAAAAAGGTTGGGGTTGTCCTGCAAGAGTTTTCCATTTTCCTCCCAAAATGTTGTTCACTATGATGTGCATGGTGATTTTGGCACTGAGCTCGATCAATAGTGTAGTTTGTACCCATTTGCGCTTTTTTGCCCAACTTTTCTAATGTTTACCCTATTTCAGTGTTCAACCAAGTGCCCGGCTACACCGGTCTGCCGTCGTCACCGGGCTCGTCGTCGAGCGCGGCGGCTGCGGTGGCGGCTCGAGGCGCCGCTGGCCAGCCATTCGACGCGACCGCGGCCCTGTACGCGAACCTTGGCGCCGGTCAGCCGTTCGGTGACGGCGGTCTGTACGTCTCGCCACAACCGTTGCACACCTACCACAACAAGGTGTGAGAGCGCACGCCTGCATAACAACAGTCAGCTAGCAGCAGGTGGTTAGCACCAGGCCAGTTGTAGTTCTTATTCAGTGGTGGTTGTTAGCGTTGAAACCGTGCTCCTATTGATTCAAATGGCTTTAGTTGCTGAATAAAGCAAAAATACTGAACTTTTACAGTACTTATGTAAATAAATTGAGTTTCTATAACTGTTACGTTAGCTATTTGGATGAGCAGCAGTAAGAACTTAAATTTTACTTGCCATAACGTAGACCATTTTGACATTCCTTATTTTACGCGCTACAAAGGCTGTGATTGGTTGACGACTGTGATTGGTTGACATCATTCATGAAAGGTTTCCTTATCAGTCGACAAAGTTGACGATGATGAAGATCCTGTTCAGCAACCTAGTGCTGTTTCCATTTTTTTGCTTTGACGGGAAATTACAGTTTCTGCTTTTTTTTTTTGATCAGAAAGTGTGACTCGGTTTTGATTCGGAATGATCCAGAAAGCACTACATTGTCCTGGAACCTTTGATAAAGCCTTATTTGTTTTCATAGCTTTGTTTCGCTGTTATCATGAACAGTCACAGTGGATGCGCAGTACTCGTCAGTCATGCTGGTCTGCCGCGCCGCACCACCTACGTGATGCGGCAGACCAGCGGGACTTTTCGGGTGTTGATATTTCATTGAGGTTTCGCTCATGTTTTCACGTATCGCATTGAACACGAAGACAAAGAAAACAATGGAAAACAACGCCCGACAACAGCGTTCAGTTGCTCTGCCGCGCCGCGTGGATGTTGCGGCCAGAAGGAGGTGTTTGACCGCTGCTATAGTTCTTTTTGTCGAATTCTTCCCTTGCTGGTCTGATTACATACGAGTCCTCTCAGCGCTTATCACGATCGTTTGTGCGTGCTCTGATTGGACTTCGTAGGTCGTCCACCAATCACGGATCGCAATCTCTAAATTTGTAACGTCAGCAACAATTAGAAATGCTTTCCCATGAAGATTAATTGTAAGATAGGAGCACGGTTTTTTGAAGCTTTTGTACAGAAAATTGTATCATAGCCGGTTTTTTGTATTTCCTTCCATGATTTTTGATTTTCCAGATGTCAGCCGTGTGCAGTCAAGATGCTCGGCACTCCCTCTCTCTGCCCTTCTATTAATCACATACACACTACACACTATCCAGCAATTCTTCGTACATCAACACATTACTAGGTGTTGATACATACACCACACACGTACCAACCGACTACACTCATTCACAGAAGATACAGTATCCGTAAATACCGTAATCGCAGAGTGCTCTTCGTTCACAGTACAGTTCGTTCGCTTGTTCGTTCGTTGGTCGTAGAAGATTTTCTAGACGTTAGGGCTCCCGTCATAGTGACCGTCATCAATTCTTCTATTCTTCTACCTGCTGTATATGCATGCGTCGTTTCAATGTCAGTCAGTCAGTAACTAAGTAAGTCAATCAGTCACATGATGACCGTGTACATTCATTTTTTTCCCTTTTTTCCTTCATTTTTTTTTCGTTGCGTACTTTCGCACTACACGTACTAAATCAAACTAGACGTTTCGTAGTATGAGTCAGTCGCCTTTTGATTTTGTGTTTTGAGATATTTTTTGAGTATTTTTGTACTATTCGTCTGTCTACTACTCGTCTATAATATTCTCTGTAGCGGTTTTGCTGTAATCGAGAATTGTATTCTTCATATTTTCCTTTTCTCTGAACTACTCGTGTAAGTTTTATGTGAGTACCGATCGGGCGGCGCGTGGCGGTTGCGTTGCGTGTCGCGTGCGGTCGCGCAGCGCGTTCCTCACATCGACGTCACCCCTAACGACAGGCCTTCGTGTCCGGTGTGTTTTTGTGTATGTTGTTATATGATGTTAACGAATTTATTGATTTTCTCTTCGGATCGTGCGTCTTCCACGGAAATGTTTTTGTGTGCTTTTTCTCGTATAAGTCAGTAACAAGTTCACACACTTGCAAGCTAATCGATTTTTTTATCACTGAAATCCCCGATGACTTGTAATGTTTTCCTCTGGTCTGTTTTGTGTCGTCACCATTCTCACATCCAAAATCAATACGATCAATGTACAATGTTCATGTATGCCTGTTATATTGTCATTGTCATTGCGATTGTCATTCAGCATGCACTATTCACCATCACACCAACACACAATCGATCGATCGATCAATCCCCGTTATTTTATGATTTGCAACTTGTGTCTCTGTTACCTCCTCAAAGCACCCGGTCAATCATACACATCTCTGGTGTTCATGTTTCTACTCTGTCTCTCTGTAAAACTCCGCCCCTTTGCCCCACTTACCCCCGATTTACTCTGCGTCTCTGCTCTCCTGCTCCTCCTCGAGTACCGCCGTCTACGAGTGTGCCCCGCCCAGTCCTTCCATTGCAAAAATATGATGTATCCGTGTATTGCCCACATAAGTATGGAGAATATGTGTCGAGCGGGCAACGCCTCCAACTATCATCCCCATCCAACCACCCTCATACTAGTAACTAACCAACAAGTTAACCGATTGTTCGTCTAGTTTCCCCCTCCCCGCCCCACACACACGCTTTTCCGCCTTATGTATGCCTTGGTCTACCATTTTTTACAGTACAAATCTGATGTAATAAAATTCCTGACCAACACTCTTGTATTACAACAATTATGGCATACTGTAGTGGGAATAGAGTGTAGTGCCGCGATGGGACGCGTGGGCGCCGCGCGCGATTCGCTCGACGGCCGTCTTTCGCCATTTTGTGCCCAGAGCGAGTTGCGTCGACGCCGGACGTCATCGCAAGTGTTTTTATGGGCGTGGCCTCACATGCTCCGCCCCATCGTCATGCTAATAATCAATACTCCAGAAATGGGTGGAGCCTGTGAGCTACGTCATCGGACATTTCTCATTGTGTACTCCCTCGTTGCTCATGCGTGTACATTGTGGCGCTTACTCCGCCGCCGCGCCCGCAGGCGCCAGGACCAACGTGACGCGGGATAGCATAAGCATAAGTAAAATCATCATGTTAACATCGTCACACTAGTGTATCGTTAGGCTATCCCCCTGATTCGCGTTAACGTTTGGCGGTGTGCGTGCGTGCGACGCTTGCGGACGAATTTTGATTGTCGCAGCGCGACGCGTAGCAGCAGCAAGTGATGTCGTTCTCCTTTCTACCCAGTGCGGGGTGTTCACACCCAGTAATCTTTTATATGTACGTTTTGAATTAATAAATCATTATTAATTGTGTAGCTGCAATTTGCTGGAGCTGGGACCGAGAAGATGGACTTGGTCTAGTAAGTTCCTTTGAAACTCAAAATCGAAAATTTCACCTAAAAATGAATTTTTCTGGAGATAGCCCTGGACTTCATCCTGGACTACTCGAAGGAAGTCGTAGGGAACGTATGAAGTAGATGACCCCAAATATTATGAAAGAATTTCTTGGACTCTGGATCACCAAAAAGCTGGAATCAATGGATGTAGTGGATTGAAATCATGTGTTCGAAACAGTGAGCTAAAAGGGACTCTATGAGCCGGACTTTCAAAAATTAAAGCATGAAATAAGTTAGTTGCAGATCCAGGTAGTTGAAAGTGAAATTTAAAAAATATGAAGATGAGGAATTGAAAATTAGACCGGAAAAGCGTAATCTGCATCAGAATAGATTGATTTATTATGTATTTCAGAAATCATACTGGGCCAGCATGCCTCATCGATATTACCCAAGGTAAACGTGTTAACGCTCGTGCTAACGATGGATGCATGGGTATTAAGTCACTTACCCTGGGTAATCTCAATGATGCATTCCGGCCCTGATTCAATATGCTAAATATAGATGCAGAAGAAGTAGCTAATTCCATGCGTTATCGTGTTCTTTATCATGTTGACGTGAGCCAACGCGGCAGTACTTACCCTCTAGGCTTGGAATTCGGCACACTTGTCAGTACATATCAGGTGCTCTCTTTCTGATCAGCAGCTGAGTCAGCGCTATTAGACGAATGCACATCTCATGCTCATGGATAGAAAAATGAGGTAACCAAGACAAAAGGAGAAAAAGGGACAAAGAGAATGGTTCACTGTCGAAAAAAAAAAGAGATAGAGGAATGTCGGAAAAGCATGCTACATATGTAACTGGAACTGGACTGGAAGCAGCAGTATTCCCTGCTAGAACTCGTCCAAACGACTAAGAACTCGTCCTGCGACCTCAGCAAACCTCAGTTCTCGGATACAAACGGCCTCTGAACCATGAAAGTATTGATCTCTTCGATTCTACGGTCATCACAGGATAGTTAGACAGTGCTTTGGATTCCGAATGGCTTGAAATCTGACAAGGAAAACCCTATTAAAACCCTGTTATTAAACCTTAACCCTTTGCAAAGCAATCACTGCCCTAAAAACGTCTTCATTCTGATGTCACTATAAGAATCGGGTACATCTTAAAATTCAGTTTATGCAATAGTTTCTTCCATTTTTCATTTTTGTAGAGCAGCGTAGGATTTGTGAGATCTAGAGTGGCTACTAATGAAAATGAGGTAAAATTAAGCAGATCAATGTAAGATAATGAGTCTTCTATTTCTATCAAGCTCGATGAAAACTTGAAAATTTTCCCCACTTCTTGTGGGTGTTCAAATACTCTAAGTATTTAGTGTTTATTTGGGATTCCGCCTCCTCATTGCTAGCAGAATCGAGTGACGCCAATAATTACACTACTGCGATAATTTGTGTCATGCATAAAAGGGTTTCTAGCGAGTCACAACTGTGAAATGATCGCAAAAAATTATTGGTTAACTCAGGACGTGTTGCGTTCCAAATTGTGGCCAACTGCACCAGACCAACTCATCCAACGACGCTCCAACTCACAGCTCGTGGTCGCTCTTAGTCCGGCACGCAGCGTGCAGTTGTCGATCACCTTTCTGTAGAGGAACTTCGAACGTCTGTGGTCGAACACTCGTCCACGCCCTTTCTTTTTTGAATTTTCACTTGCTTTTCGCGATGATCTTGTGAGAATTGCCTCCAACGTGGAAAAAAATTACTAGAGGACTCCAAAATCGCGAGGAACACGTGGAAGAAACTTCCAGAACAATCCTCGTCGCAACTAGCGCTAATAGATAATTATGGGGGGGGGGTGACGGTCAAGAGGTGAGGTCGAGAAGTTCTCGCACCTCTCGTGTACATCGCTCACACCTATAATTGCGGGTGTCGTGTAAGAGCTGCCCATATCGGCATTAGCTGATACCACCAATGTAAGCAGTTGGGGACCCACAAAGTGGGGGAGAGGGGGAGCGAACGTGAGAAGAAAAAGTAGGTACGTGATCAATTTTTGACTTTATCCGTGAAATATGGCGTTGCAAGTGTGGCTACACCTAACATTCTAAGCCACGCCTGAGTGGCCTACAGTAAGACCCGGAATGAATAATTGATCTTGTTTGGGGTTTAATTTGTTGTGCGCCGCTCACGCCGGAATAATTGCGGTGATGAGCAAACCATATATGTACCGTTTTCTTGATAGTTAGCTAGCTTTCCTGGTTGTTTTAGCCAAATAGAATGAAAAAAGTCAAGAAAACGCTGACTTACCATTACGGCGGCGATTCGAGTCCGCGAAAAACGCAATTCATCGACGCTCACTGTAAAAGTTGAACTGCGGCCCGTTGAAAGTTAAATATCGTCGCGGGACCGCCATGCCAGCTTCCCTGCAGGGTGATGCACAGAGCTATGCTGAGCAGTGTTTCGTCACTTAACCAGTTTCATCGCAAGAGATAGCTCCGGTACTTCGGCTCATCGTCGGAACTGGGCGCTTCGCTAATTCGCGTGTTTTTTTTTCAAGCTGTTATCGCTGCGCTAATATGTAATCGTCCAGGAAGAGCCAGGTTCAAATATTATTTTCGTTCTTCGTTGTTTATCATCACCATGTCTTTTGCAGTTGATTTCTCGGCTTTCCGATCTCGGCTTTATGGCTTTTCTTTCTTAGATTAAAAAGACACGTTACCGTTGTAGAAAGCTTTCTCCCTGCAAGTATCACCCTAGGATTTGATCCGTATCATCAGACGGACTACATACGCTAATGGGTTATATAATTCACGTGTCTTGAATTTGTTCGTAGTTCTGCAATACCTGCAACGTACTCGTCCAGAATCAAATCTCTGTTGGACTTATATTCCAGTAGTTGGTATATTGTTGCAGAATTTTTTATCAGCTCATATTTTGACCTCTCTTCAGATCTTGGTTCTTGCTCATGATGTACTACAGCTTCTTCGGGAGGAGTGGTTTTGCTGCTACTGGTTTTTGCTGACTGATCAATTGTGATGGATTTCGAGGTGAGCGCCGATTCACATTTTAATTTGGAACACAACAATTCCTGCTTCTTTCAATATGTACAGGTAGTTAATATGGCAAGCCATCTTCATCCCAGCTTCAGCCATCTTCACCTTCACACAAGATCTAGGTGAACTTTCATTTGTTTTCAGAATTTCTTATCGAATCTCTAGTCATTATGAAACCTCCTGTTGAACTCAGTCTAATTGCCGGTGAAGAAGGAAATTTATGACAAATATGTAAAAAATCGGTACTATTGTACTTGAGCGGCCCCACTATCGACCCCAAACTCAAAACCATGGATTCCTCCGTAAACTTGCTTACAGGGGTAATTCGAGGTGCTGATCACGAATATTATATTCATTTCGCATGGTAGCTTCGATTTTTAATGATTTTATCGATTTTTTTCTAAGTTCGACTCGTATCTCGAATCTCCCTGAAAAAGTGCATCTAGAGGTTTTTGAAGTTGCTGATCACGAATATAATAGCCGCTTTGCATCATATTCTCGATTTCATTGGTTTTCTCCAGATTTTTATCCGTAGGGCGGTGTAGTTGCCGGCTTCACTGGAGTTTTTCCCATCAAGTCGACATTTTGTCGCGAAATCTTCATCATATTTGCAACCTGCACCTTCAGAAACCCCAGTAGACAAATTTTCAGATAGATCCGAGAGGAGGTCCATACCTGAGGAGAAATCGATAAAATCAATAAAATCGATACCGTCATGCGAAATGAATATGATATTCGTGATCAGCACATCGAATTACCCCTGTATGCAAGTTTTCAGAGAGATCCATGATTTTGAGTTTGGGGTCGACAGTGGGGCCGCTGAAGTACAATAGTGCCAAAAAATCTGCTTTTTGGGCATCTAGTCTCACGGCAGTTTTTAGAGACTTCCCCTTATGTCGTCTGGAGGATTCTAGAAAATGGCTTTAAATTCCGAAAATCAGGAATTTTGACGAAAATGGCTGGCGGATAAAGGTTTGCTTGTACGACCCGCTGTATACAGTTTTAAAGAGCGTGTTGTGGGCACCTTACTTCTTAGGGACCGTGCATTTCTGCGAAGCTGCCTTTCTCGGTCTCGGTAGACGTGCAAGCCACGCATACGTTGAGCTTTTTTTTCAAACTTTACCTGAATTACCATATTGGCGGGAACACGTTTCCGGGTTGTTAATTTTCTGGAAGTATAGTCTGTCCGAAACGACGAGTCCGCCCACGCACGCGGGGATCGAGAAGCTGCCACGTTTGCCAGCGCTTCACGTCATCATCCCTGATCTGATCTATCACGTTTCATCGTTATCTTCACGGTATTGACCAATGATTTTGCTGTGACGTGGACGACGTGGCAGCCAACAGCATCCGTCCCAGCCGCGCCGCCTCTCGATCTCCGCGTGCGTGGGTGGACTCTTCGTTTCGGACTGACTATACTTTTACTCAGAGGAATCCTATAGTTGTCTTAGCGTAGCAATAGCACTATTCATCAAGGAGGCAAACACGAGGCGAAAATGTAGAGGGTCTTTCTTTTTCTTCAACGAAAACACCATGAGGATGGAGGCTTTCTGTATCAGAAAGCTATAAGCAGGTTTGAAGTGTAGTAGATATTGGGCCACTATCTAGGGATCGTAGTACCCTTGCAAGCTGCTCTTGATCGTTTTGTCAAGGCAATTCAAGCATCTTAATTAGCTACATTGCGTTAGATCATGTTTCCGTTGAATCCCGGGTTGACACTACCGTGAACTCGTGAGGAGACTCCTCTTAGAGGCTGTGTGTTGTGAATGTACCATTTCAGGAGCACTATGTGAATGCCAGAGGCAAACTTCCGAGCCAGAGGACAACGTTAGGGTGTGCGATGTTTCCGCAAACTATTATGAGAAGATAGGATCAGTGGTTAGTGTTGCTATATCTATCACATTTTTATTGCTATAGTTGCTGATTACTTATTTATTCGTTTTTACTTTTACTTGGATGCTCATGACTCTGTTTATGGGGGGAGGGGGGTGGAGGGAGGGGTGGAACCCCTACGTGTAGGGAGCAACTACTCATTCAAAATTGTCTATTACTTAACTATTTGTATATGAATAGACGCGCCGAGGCTCTCTCATGAAAATGTAGACGAACGACCCTCTCAAACCAAGAATACATTTGAGAAGTATATGGAAAAAAAGCAGTCAGAATCTTTATTTCATTGACCTAGTGGTTCATTTTTGCGCTATAAATTAAGGATCAAATTGAATAAAACATAGCATAAAAAATTGGCGAAAAATTGGCATAGAAGGCGTGGTTATGATGGCGAAGAAGCCGAAATGCTTCTTACAGGAGTCTATGGCTGACCCTAGTTGCCAATCGTTCTATCAGTTCTTGTCAGGGCCGCGCGAACGCAGCCCCACACACAAAAATTTAGCTGTTGGCGAATCTCAGTTCGAGACTGCCACACAGGTCAGCCCGGGCGAAAGTGCAATGCGCGGGCCTCACCATGGGGGTCCCGCCTTAATGATCGCGAGACGCCCCCAGCCAGGTAAGTTTATGAGACGTTGTCGCATGTGGCGGCCCTACTCCCCGCTCCGTACTCTTCGCTGCCCGTCATCTATGCGGCCCCTCTTGACCAGTGAGACGCACACACGAGCGTGAGCAACAGATGGCGAAGCGTTGAGGGATCGATGGTCGTGCACCTCTACTATAATAAAAATTGCACAGGATTTGACTGAACAAATGGGAACGTTCCTGCGATTTTAATTTGAGAAGAAATGCGAGATCCCTATTGATCTTCGAGGGTTCCCCACGTCTGATTTTGTCAAAACTCAACGGTGTATGACTCTGATACAATGGAAAAGATGCTCCGAGCTTTTTTGAGAAGAAAATGCTGGACCTATGCTTATTTTCGAGTATTCCGTACTTCTGGTTATCTGAAAATTCTGCACGGTATGAATGTGAGAGAATGAGAGCGTTCCATCTATTAAGGGAGGAAAATGCGGAATTCCCGCTGATGTTCGAGAATTCAGCACTTCTGTGTCTGGTCTTCTTTTATTGCTACATCAATGAGTGCACTTAAATGAAGAAATATCTTATAAGAAAGCTAACTGGGTGAAGTGTTTCTACGCCATTTGAGGGAAAACGGTGTTCAGATTTTTGCAGAGCCACCAAATATTACTGCAGTTTGCTGTGAATTGTGTTCTTGTCATCCCCATCTCGCTCGCCAACTAGAGTCATCAATAAACTGCCTGACAATAAAACCATCAAAGCACGGTTTGTGCTTCATGCTTTTCTTTTCTGGCATATTAAAAGTAAATTCTACAAACTTCTCAAAAAAAACCTATACAGCTTTTTCTATTACTATAACGGTAGAAGCAGCATAGCACTTTCAATGAGTCACATAGCTCAGGAGTCCCTTAGCAGTAGTGCCTCGTTGGCGAGCAAAAATGGGGAGGCGGCAGCACAGAATAATGCCCAGCAAATGCAATAATATTTTACGGCTCTGCGAAATCTCACCATTTTTTCCTCTACAATGAGTGGCGAAACACTTTTCGCGGAGTTAGCTGTCTCATAATTTATTTATTCATTCGAATGCACTCATTGGTGGACCAATAAAAGAAGACCGGGCAGAAGTGCGAATTTCTCGAACATTAATGGGAATCCCGCATTTTCCTCCCCCAATACATGGAACGCTCTCATTGTCTCACATACATACCGTACAGAATTTTCAGATAACCAGAAGTACGGAATACTCGAAAACAAATACAGATCCCGCATTTTCTTCTCAAAAAAAGCTCGGAGCATCTTTCCCATTGTATCAGAGTCATACACCGCTGAGTTTTGACAAAACCAGACGTGGGGAACTCTCGAAGATCAACAGGGATCTCGCATTTCTTCTCAAAAAAAAATCAGGAGAACGTTCCATTTCTTCAGTCAAATCCTGTGCAATTTTTATTGTAGTAGAGGTGCACGACCATCGATCCCTCAACGCTTCGCCATCTGTTGCTCACGCTCGTGTGTGCGTCTCACTGGTCAAGAGGGGCCGCATAGATGACGGGCAGCGAAGAGTACGGAGCGGGGAGCAGGGCCGCCACATGCGACAACGTCTCATAAACTTACCTGGCTGGGGGCGTCTCGCGATCATTAAGGCGGGACCCCCATGGTGAGGCCCGCGCATTGCACTTTCGCCCGGGCTGACCTGTGTGGCAGTCTCGAACTGAGATTCGCCAACAGCTAAATTTTTGTGTGTGGGGCTGCGTTCGCGCGGCCCTGACAAGAGCAGATATGACGATTGGTTGGATGGGTCGGTCCATAGCTGTAGCAAGCATGCTGCCTTTTTCGCCTCATAACAACGCTTTTTATGCCAACCTATGTTTTGCTTGACATTTGATAGTGCAAGAAATAAACGATTATGTTGATGGAAGAGAAATTTGGACTGCTACATACTTCTTAACTGTGCCCTGGACTTAGGAGGGTTATACATGTTCATTTCCAAGAGAGAGTCTCGACGTGTCTATTGATTTGTAAATTTACTTGTAGTCAGTTTTTGGTCTCTGAAAAGTGTTACGGAAGGCCGACGGAAGTGTGGTTCTCTTTTGCCCGTTGCACATGTTTAAACAGGGATATTTTTCATTCAGAAACTGTCCACTCTGTCACTCGTCCAAATCTGTACAGGAATTGAATTTTTGAAAATACCGCCAAAAGTGGGTAATTGAACCGAAATTGATGGTAAATATCCGTCAATCGTTTGATCGCTATCATGTTCGGGTAAGCCTTTGCTCGTGTTGATTCCACTTATAACAGGAGAAAAGTTTAAAAACTGAATTGCTTGATGTGCTGTATGTCATCTAGTTTGTGTAAGCTGGCTTAACTAATGTGTTAAACATCGAAACCTATTTAGTAAAAGATTGAGCACAAAAGCCTGCAATATTCATGACAAGAGAAACGAAAAAAAAAACTGCGACCAAGGCTAAATCTGGGTCGGTATTTGGACTCGTAGTGTTCCGGACTTGTTCAAATTCAGTGGATATAAAGGTGTTGAAAAAGGGATTTTCATGATGTTCTGGGTTGTGTAGTTTTTGATATACGTAGCAATTAAGAACTCTTCACAAATATCAAAACCGATCAGTGTGAGGTACATACTTTGATACATATTTGGGACGTGATCTACTTTTGAGCACTTGCACAATTCCAGTATTCCTTCTTGGAAATTCTATTCTGACGTAGTCGTAATGTACGTTTTACATCATATTTTGCATATGTTTGTCGCAGTTTTATGAAAATTACATGTTTTATTCAGACGAGGATGAAAATAAGATTTTCGCGAGGGGTAGCCATTGACTCAACTCTAAGTCAGTAAGGGGTTCGGCGGCGGTAGTTGCCAGAAAATATGGGTCATTTGCTGTTCGCACCATTAAAGCGCGGTGGTGCACAAGATCCAAACGTTGTTGTCGAGAGTTCGGTAACGAAGGGGGTGTGGCACTTAGTTACCCGAGTTGTTAGATGCAGCCGGAGCGAGGCGTGCTGCATAGACCGATCACAGCAAATATCCTCCCGCTTAGAACTATCTCTGCGCTCTGAGAGGACTTAAAGTCCTTCCCATTAGATGAGAACTGGTGAAATCAAGGACACAGGAAGGAAAATGAAGTATAAAAACATTTATTATGATAGTAGTCAAAAGTTAGGGGGGTCCTTCAAAACAATTTTTTGAATTGAAATCATTTAATAATTTCATTTCATTAAATAGTTGCACATATTTGTAGAATCCTAGAAGGTCGGAAGATTTTCTAGTTGGTGAAAAAGTGAACATGTGAGAAGAAGTGGTCAAGAACAACTTTATCACTCTATCATGACCATCACTACCAAAATTAGACCGTTGCATTGATACCTTAGTGTCGACAGTAACTGCGGAGCACGCTTCGTGCCAGATAGATAGCTAAGGACCCACACCACACGGACGGTCGATAGGTCGACAGATGACAAACAAACCTTTTTCTTTCAATGGGAAGTTCTTTTCTTGTAAAGCTTATTTTAGGGGCGTTCTAGATGTTTCATTTCCACTATTTGGCCAACTCACGATCTTTTGTTAAAAGTCGAAGAAGGTGAGTGCTTTTACAACTTTTTTTTCTGTTGTATTCAATTGTACTAGTACGATTTTTATCGGGAAAATTGAACGAAATTTTTCTCGAGGAAGTAATGTACCGCTTGTATCGACGTTTCTGTATTACTGAAGTTAAAACATGGAGAATCTGACAGCACTGTCGACACAGAAATAATGATTCATCGTGTTAACGTATGAGTAGCGTACTTTCGCCTCCCTGCCACTTTTTGGAAATGTTCTCAGAAACCGGAATAGTGGAGTGGGTACTCGAGATTGAGAGGCAGCAGAAATGAAATAAGGATTAATTTGCGCTTCTAGTTGTTTCTGATGAATTCGCACGTCTTCATTGATTTTCCATATTTTTCCCACGTTAATTACGATCAACTGACTCGCATAGTGTACGGATCGCTGCGGCGGCGGTCTATTATCAGCGTCGATGCCAGTTGTGCTCGGACACTTCCAGGGACCGGCGAGGGTGCTGGGTACTCGTCCCTTCGTGGGGCGCAAAACCCCGCCAAAATCCACCCGGCAATGGACCTTGGTGGTGAGCTCGACAGCGGACCGACGGGTTCGCCTAGTGCTCTAATGGGGTCGCCTCCCTGCCAATTTTTGAAATGGTCCGAAAGGACCGATAATTGTAAATTAGTGAAGATGAGGAGGTGTAATCCACATGGTAGCTGGTGAGGAAAGTCTGCGGCGATAATCCCGTTTTTTTTTCTTGCATTCTTGCTTAGTTACTATATTGTCTGAGCTGTTACCAGTTACAGTAAACATTACCTGTAGAAGAATTAACTGCTGCAGTAATCATCTGTTTCTTTCGGTTAGGCCTAGAATCTGCAGAAATATAGACCAGCTGTCTCTACAAGTTGGTATTTTGTATTAATTTTCCATTTTGCATCGCTTATGCTGCTACAGAAAAATCGAAAATTTATTCACTTCTAAGTTGCGTAACTTCAAATTAAACAACTTTTAGGGGGTGTGTCGAAGATAAGCAGTGGTTTACCACAATTATTGTCATGAAACTTCCATTGATTTATTTTTCATAGTTGCTCCTCTTTCAGTTGAATGCTCTTCAATGAAAATTTGAATGTTGTCATATAAATTTCTTCCTTACCATCTCTACAATTTACAGTTTTTTTTTGGATGAGCAATCGAGAAACTGCGTATTAATTTTGCTTGTAGGAACGTTGATTAATTCTAAAAATGTTTTCTTCTGTATTTTCTCTGACGATTTTTTGAGGATGAATTCCTTTGTATGTAGCATTTAGACGTACACTAGATCATTTAGACTAGTTAATTGCCTCCATCCAAACATTTGACTGTTGCCGTACAGATTTCTATTAGGTTGGTCCGAAAGTCTTGCACCTAATTTCATACTTTTTTCAAAGAATGTTAAGTTCATTGTGAATAGATATCAATTAAAAAATAATTACCTTCATGATCCACGAGGTATGATCAACGCTTCACTAGAGCGTCAGCTCCGGAAGTCAAGAACTCTGGCAGCTGCGAGTCTAAGAAACTTGAAATCTCACTTTTCGCTTTGGTCCAATCATCGAATTTCCTTTCTCATAGATGCGGCTTCAGGGCTCCGAGCAAATGATATTCAGACGGGGATAAATCATGAGAATTAGCAGGGCGTGGTAGAATTTCACAACCTCATTCGGCAATTTTTTGCTACCATTCAGTAAAATCTCTCTCCAGACGCATCCTGCTTGCTCTGCATTCTCCCATCGATGGAACCAGTGTGGTCGCAAATGTAGACAGAGTCACTCCATCGGCCTATCTGAACTAACAGACTACAGAAGTATGTGTCCTCTGTGGTAGTTTCTGGTAATAAAGGTGCACTTACTCAGCGGTTCTTACTCTTGCAAAAATCAGGAGAAAGTACAAATTTATTTATTTATCGGACATGTACACGTACATGCAATAGCCAGTCACAAACAGTCGAAGTACATGAAGTCAGATAATCTTATTCAGTTTTTTTCCTGAAGAGAAAATTTTCCAGGGAATACGTTGGTACGCAGTAGTTTGTTGAAATCGGAACAAGCTCTATTCGTAAAAAAAATTCCATCTCATCTCAGTTTTAGCTGTGACAGTCGAAAGCCTGAGCGGAGCTTCTCTCGTTTTCGAATCAATAATAGTGTTTTTGTTCATTGTTCAAATTCATGTTATATCGCTTCGAATCAAAAGTTAGGACATCGTCCCATAGGATTTTTGCAGTTGATGGCGTAATGGCGTAACTGAACGATTCTCGTGAAATTACCTTGCTAGCGAAATCCCTTTTGTCTTTTCTGAGAGCTGGATGACCCAACTAAGCAGCTACAATGCCATGCTGACCTAGTTCTTGCGAAAACACTGTCCATTCAATATATGTATAATAACATGAGCATAACGGCGAAAGTGACTTGAAGGGCGGGTTCAAATTACGACGTATGACGTGTGGTTTCTCTCATCAACTAATTATTTCTATAAAGAAAAATTACGTACGAACTAGTGAGACTAGCAAAATTCAAGTGAATCAGATTAACAAGTAGTGATTATGCAATTAAATGACTTGCGAACAACACGAGAGCACCGATTTGGCCCTCACACTATGCCGGGCAGACAAATGGGCACTTGAGTGTGAGTATACCATAACTAGAAGATCTGGCAAGGCGGCGGGACGTTTTCTACTCAGTGGAGTGCAATCAGAAGTACTGAGTGAGCTAGTATTGACAACATAACGATTAGCTTTTATGGCTAGGCACGGGCAAACGCTTGGAAAAAGTTGACTTCTTCGGCGGTGGTCGTCGTGAGCACCTCGTTTCGTCGTCGTTCGTTGCTCCTTCACGGATCGACGCCCCGCAGGAAGTCGTGCGACTACGCGACTCGCGTCACGCGGTTTTATCGGTGGCGCGACCGGCGTGTGATCCCTCAGAATCGAACTCCTACGTGGCAGCTTTCTGAGAAATACATAATTAAATAGATAAACAGAAAAAAAAAACGAATTTAAATCAAAATCCTGTGTACGCACCGCCCAAATTCACTGAGCCCTCCCTCATCTGGCTGGCTTCCGTAGCACTTCTCATTCCAGCAGCAGCATTCCAATCCTGTTGGCTGTGCCAGACGAGGGAGTGCGACGAAAATGATCCGTTGACGTCACTGCATACTGTTCGGTGTTAGTCTCGAGCCATGAGGCACTGACTAAATTGGCGCCTTTTTCCAAGCGTTATTTCTTTTCCTTAGCCCTCTATCGTATTTCATTGCCTCTTCGAGGCGACTCAATTGGACAGCTATTGTATGTGATAACCCTGATGTCCCTTTGTCATTCTATCGACATCGCTCTACTTCATTCAGCCTCAGAAGGCACTCGCCAACCACTTCAAACGGTCATGAAATTTAGGTTCATCTCTACCCGAAACCGCCGTCTTTAAACTCAGCCTTTATTTACGTTTTGGACAGAAAGATCTAGAGCGAAATGATCTAGTTAGCAAGAGAGAAGAAAAACCGGCGTGAAACTTTTTTGGCAATCTAATAAAACCCAGTATGGTATAGTGTTCTTATCAGTGGCTAAACATGTGTTTCTCCTCACGGTTCCCATCACCGAGAGATATTCTTCGACTGTGAAAGGCCACAAGCGCGACAAGCAGATTTGGTTGATTCTTTTTGATGGGTAGAAAATCCAAAAATTCTTAATTCGAATTATTTCTGACAATCAATACTTCTAGACGGATGAAGCTCCTCTTTCTCCACCATACGTGGTTCCAGCCAATCAAGTATAATGAAACACACAAAGTAAAGCGCCGTATTTTTGTGAAAAAGTGCCATGTTGCGTTGATTAAGTTATCTAAGCTCAAGATGGATCTGAAGAGTTCGATTGCTGCAAGAAATCTCATTACGGATCAGCAGGAACGCAGCCAGAACAGCATAAAACGTTGCGTAGTATGGATGATAGCATTTCCTCGCAATTTTTGCCATCCTCTTCTTAGTTCCTGCGATCCTTCCTACTTTGCTGCTAAGGGGAGGAAAGCTTGACCAGCATTTGAGAGGAGGATGGCATTAATAGGGAGGAAATGTTTCCAGGTTTCATACTCGACGTGTCGCACTGTTTTCTGATGCATGGTCGCAAAAGGATTTGAAGAAATAACTCATTGCGGTGATGTGTTATGCAATTCCATGCTGTTTATCGTATAGTCTGCGAAAAGAATCCCATAACTGTGTTAGCTTGTCTTCTAAAATTTGAAAAGACAGAAAAGCTAGGCAGTTCTGTTGGATACGTCTGCGCCTTTCTTTTCAAATGTTTTTTTTCTTTCTGATATTTGGCCAACTGTTGGCTCAAAAACGAGAGGAGCTCCGCTCAGGCTTTCGACCGCCACGGCTAAAACTCGGATCAGATCGAAATTTTTCACGAATAGAGTTTGTTCCGATTTCAACAAACTATTGCGTACTAATGTATTTCCTAAAAATAATTCTTTTCAGGAAAATAAAACTGAATAAGATCATTTGATTCCTTGTACTTCGACTATTTGTAACTGGCTATTGCATGTACCGGTACATGTCCGATAAATAAATGAATGAAGTCTGTAAGCTCTTTTTCTATTCGTAGGGATGTTGTTCCCATTCTTCGTGCGTTCAGTTGGGGGCACAAAAGAAAACTCATTTTTGAACACTGTTTTAACTTTTGCTCATGATCGAGAAGCTGTAGATGTAACTGAGACTATTCGAGGGATGTAGATGAAAAACTGAACATTGCTCGCCCGTTCCCCTGCTGCAGGAGTTTCACCTTGCTTTTTCATAGTATGAAAATGTTCAAATGTATGTGCCGCTCAACCGGTAACGACTACTGGAACTATAGAAAAATCATAAATTGAGACGCGGTCGTTTTTAGTACCAAGCGATCATCAGCCACGGATTGGTGGCATCGCCAGATTGTCCACTAAGAGGCTGCGGTGGGAGGGGGCACGTTCTTCGGAACAGCTGCAAAGCTATGTGCAACATGGGCCTCGGTTCTGATAAAATGGGTGAAAGATAAGAGGGCAACACCTCTTAATGTATTGTGAATCAACCCAAAATCCACCCAGATCAGGAGCACGATTGGGCAAACTTGCATTATCGAATGAGTGATGCGGAGCCCATCATCAAACGGGGCAAGCACTGGAGAATCAGAAATTATGATATGCAAAAGAACCGAAAAACACTTGTGTTCCTGACTTTGTGACACCATTCCCACTTTCAAAATTTTATTCTTACTCTTCTGTTTGCTCATCATCTGTCACACCGCTCTCATCTTTTTCGTTGCATTTCTCCGGGTACCACATGAGTTCCAACAAAATGTTATATTCTTCTGATGTGAGGTCGGACAATTTCATCAGGTAGTCACAGCTAGTAAAGGAGAATACGCCATTTTTTACCACTTTGCCTGCAAGTACGATTTAAAGAACATTTGTCAATAGCTAAATCTACAGTACATCGGACTCCGGTTCGCATCGGAGATGACCTGCGACGGTCAGATACAAAATAGGAACGACGCGTCGTGTCTGTGTTCATAGACGGAAGGTGCACGATCTTGCATAACATGTTTCGACCATTAATTAAAAATTGAAGTTGTAATCAATGTTTTCTCTGGAAATCCGGCAATTTCAAGACGGAAGAGGCGAGACGCATAGCAAGAGCGCCGAAATAAAGCTAAAACGATTGAGAAGTCGGCAATGTTTGGGTAGATTAATTTGTCGGTGTCTGACGTTGCGTCGCAACCACTAGCGGCTCTGATGTGGCGTCGGGCTCTGACGCCGGTTCATAGGCAAATCGTTGCGATCAGGTACAGTCGCTGCCATGGCAGACTGAAGCGTCGGATTTCGGCGAAGATCGACAGGCACCTCCTGTTCTCCGATCGGATCGGACTTCGACGCACTATGAACTGTGAATATAGCTAATAGCGACAATTATTCATAGTCGTACCTGTCAAAAAATACTCCATGTTTTCCGTAAGCCCAGGCACACCGCAGAGGTCCTCCCTCTTTGGCGTGGTGAGAAGAGCTTCGCGAAGGCGAGGACCCTAAAACAGTGGCAGCATCACGCAACAATCGCGACACCGTGAAGGAGCAACAAATGCGAGCTACGCACCTTCCAAGTACGCATGGGCCATATCTTGTAACTCCATTGTGCATGATTTACCGACATCACTTTTGCCAGAATCGCTAGAGAAACGCTGATAAATGTGCGCTAGGAACACAGCTCGAAAAGCACAATGCGTCGAGTAGAAACTCTAACATCATCTCCTCACTGTTGCTGCAATCCTTACTTCAATGCCTGCGATCGTTCAACACTTGCTGATAAACGGACAAAAGCTTGAGCAGCAACCGAGGAAGGGATGACAAGAACTGGGAGGAGGTGCTGTTGGAGTTTCTACTCGACGTATTACGCTCGCGCTACGCGCTGCTACCGCACGTTCATCGAACAAGGTTCTTGAACTCATTCCGGTTTTATCCTAACTACTCAGTCTTGCATTAATACTGTTTATGATAGACCATTGTCATATGTGTTGCTTGCCATAAATTACGTAGAGCAGTCGTGCCGACCCCCAAATCTTGCAGATCTATAGATGAGCTCCTAATATTGTGGCTGTAATAAAAAAATTGAAAACGAATAGCGGAAAAGATCATGCTCAGGTTGCTGCTTTATCCCCGAAAAAGGTACAGCTCTTTCGGCGTTTGCATTTGCAGCAACGTTGGTTATACTGCGGATCGATCGTGGACCAGCGACAGCGGCGACGGTGTGAGTGTCGAGCTGTCCACAATCGATATGCAATCTTGCTATAGGAGTGCCGCTTGCCTCAACCCTGTCAATCAATTTTGTACTACATGAGACCGCCCATCTGCTTCGTTGTATGGCACCACGCACGCGAAGCGGTAGACCAGCTGGGCTGTGTGGTTGCCTGGCGTTGCTGGTACTGATGTGACACAAGCATTCCGGAATGAAAAAGCACAAAGAAAAGCGGTGGAACGTGTAAGAAAGCATCAATACCGGCAACGCCAGATGAGCACACAGATCAGTAGCTAGACGGTATTCTGTGCCGCAGAAAATGGTAGACCGGCACTATAATTTGGTCTCGTAGAATGCGGCAGGATCCTGCTTCATAATAGAAGGCAGAAAGCTCACCAAAATCTGATTTGCAAACAGCTTCCTTCACTGTCTGATACGGTTTGCAAGAGCATGCGGCATGCGCAGATGTGAGGCATGCAATGAAAACTAGGAGCGAAATCATGGCTTCAGAGGACCTTTGGCACCCCGCTAGACCTGAAATAGTTCTAAATTCATTACAGAGATCAAATAGCAGTAATTGCCACCGTGCAAACTTGACACAAGCGTTCAGGGGTAAACTTCATCTATTGCAAACAACAACTATTGCATTGAGTTTGCAATAGTTGTTGTTTGCGGAACAGACATGTTTTTTTTCCAAAAATTCTGGCGAAAGCTTTAGCTATCATATTTCGCTGGTGTATATCATCGTGAGGGAAAACGGGGCGGAGACTTCCTGCCCATACTCGTCCCCGGTCGCGTTCAAATTTTGCAAAGTCAAGTGTAGTAGAATCGCGCGCAAAGGGAACGAATCAACCGATCTGGGCGGGAGCAGAATTTGAACGAACCAATCGCAAAATCGTATCAAGCCCCGTTTTCCCTCACGATGTTACATACCCATATCTCGCGATTTTGAGTAGGCCTGATTGTGTGTAAAATAGCACTCTGCAACATCCTTGTCTGCGAAATTTTTTCGATGGCAATCAATTTTGGGAGCTGCATTGCAAGTGCTGCGTGAGTCAGCAGCAGTCAAAATTTATGCACAATGCCGATCTCGTCCGCGCAGTGGTTGCGCAGGGTGCTATCCTTTACATGACACAGCAGCCGAAGGAGAGCGAGAAAATGAGAGGTATAGAAATCTCTCTGTGAAGGATGAGATCGGCCCACAACAAAAGGAAAAACGAAGTGAAGTATTGCTGGGTCGGATGCAAGCACGGTTGCTGACAGGCTCTGCTGCACTAGAAAGTGGAAGCAGGAATTGTTGATAATCAAGTGGCATCCAACCCTTATAAATGACTCGCAGAACCAACAAGCAATTAGAACAAGATTTCAAAACAATATCTAACTAAACATTATCCCTTTCATATTCAATTGAAACAGATGAGTAAATGTTCTTCCCTATTAATTTAGTACATGGGGCCAGCGCACAACGGCGTGGTGAGACAACAGAGCAGTTCAGAAAAAGATTTTTGTTTTTCTTTCATCTGGTACATTGTCATATAGTGGAAAATTCACAGTCTGTGCTGTGCAAACTAGCTTATCCCATCCAATAAGGCCGAAATTTAGATTTGCTTTGTTGTAGTGTCGCAGCCACATCTCGTTATCATCCTAGAAAATCGAAATAAAAGAACAAGCAATTAATTATCAGTTGTACGCTTGGGATACACCTGTGATCATAGCGTTAATTTTGAAGCAGTAGCGTCGTATACTGAAATGAATTACACAATTAATCGGTCATATTGAAGAAGCACGAATTAGAAGCTTGAAACTCAACGAAGTAAACTGAATGAGGTCTCAACGCATGTTTAGCGACGGTGAGCTGACTATACATCAGAATGCTTGTCTTTTGGATTGGAATCTTTCCTCCGCATCACTCCATGCTGTGTGGACACATCTAGTGGGTTGCTACTCACTTTGATGAATGAGCACTGGGACCTCAGCCTAAAGAGCTTAGCATTATATTACGTGGAGTGAATAGCCTTGCAGCATCTCCTCCCCGTTGCTGGCTTCCCCCTTTCAATTTCTACTCAATCTTTGGCCTATTAAGCAGTGCTCGGTGAACGATAGCAGAAATTGAGGGGTGGATGGCAGCAACCGAGAGGAGATGCTGCTAGGATTCACACGCGACGTATAATGCTTTTCAGGCTGCGTCCTGCACAGTTATCAGAGTAACGAGGTGTGCAGTGTGCGGAGCCTCCATAGCTACTTTAGTCTCTCGGTCGTTCCATTGTATTAGCGGAACAGCCGGGCAGTGCCACAAAAACTGCGACAATGGATGAGGTGTCCTAGAGTCTTTAGACTGCAGTTCAAAAGTCTGACTCCAGGAGATATGCAATTTTCTAGATGGACTAAGATATTGGAACACGGTTCTGGCAATTCATAGGTGTTCAATATCATGACTTATAATAATGGGCTTTCTTTGTGTGTCACGTGTGCGTTTCTGTGTGTGTGAAACATAATTCAGGGGGCGTGGCCTAGAGTGCGTACACAACCGATCCACCGTTAGCTGAGATACCTAAGGAGTGCACCGGCGTTGAAAAGAAGGGAAACGTCAGGAGTCGGGTCCAACGTTGTGATAAGGGTGCGCCGGCGCCCAGAAGTGGAGAAACGCATAGATTTTCGATGGTTAACTTAACGATTCTCGTGAAATTGCCTTGCTAGCAAATTTACTTTTGTTCTCCCTGAAAGAGATGACACAAATAAGCAGCTACCATGTCGTGCTAATCTAGTTTCTGTGAAAACTCTTCATTCAATATATAATAACATGAGCATAATGGCGAAAGTGACTTGAAGGGCAGGTTCAAATTACGACGTATGACGTATGGTTTCTAACCAGCTTTCACTCTCATCAACTAATTATTTCTATGAAGAAAAATTACTTACAAACTAGTGAAACTAGCAAAATTCAAGTGAATCAGATCAACAAGTAGTGATTAAGCATTAAATGACTGGCGAACAACACGAGAGCACCGATTTGGCAGTTACAGTATGCCGGGCAGAGTTGTATGACGGATAAATAGCAGTTACAATTGGGCACTTGAGTGTGAATATACCGTAATTGAAAGATCTGGCAAGGTGTCGCGGGGCGGGGGCGTTTTCTACACAGTGGAATGCAATCAGAAGTACTGAGTGAGCTAGTATTGGCAGCGTAACGATGAGCGTTTATGGCTAGGCACAGGGCAAATGCTTAGAAATAGTTGACTTCTTCGGCGGTGGTCGTCGTGAGCACCTCGTTTCGTCGTCGTTCGGTGCCCGTTCGTGGATCGACGCCCGGCAGGAAGTCATGCGACTGCGCGACTCGTGTCACGCGGTCGTACGTGGCACGACCGGCATCTGATCCCTCAGAATCGGACTCGTACATGGCAGCATGCTGAAAAATACATATTTAAATAGGTAAACAGAAAAAAACGGATTTACATATTGCGGACCGAGCACATTTTCGCACGGCGAATGCGCGTGGCCAATCGATATTTTTTGGCCGCGCGGCGTGATGCACCATGTGCATCATTTGGGTACACAGGAACGATTTTTTCAATGCGAGTAGTACATTTCGCGTTTTTCGCGTGTTTTTTCTTTGTCGTTTGTAACGTAAACATTGTCCATTAATCCGCATTTCAGTGATAGTTTTCCAAATTGTCAAAACGTTGCGACATGAATCCGTATTTTTCAGTTCTTTTGGTACTTCTGCTGAAGTGAGAGCTCTGATGGGGGCTCCATCCGATATTTTGTTCTCTGTTTTCTATACTGTAGTTGTGTGAAAGGGACGTCGAAAAAAGTGCAATTTTCAGCACACGGGAATAGTGTGATGCACCATGTGCATCACTTGGTCACACGGGGACGTAGGGCCGTGATGTACCATGTGCATCACATTGTCCGCAATCTGTTAAAATTAATATCCTAGGTATACATAGCGCCCAAACTCACTGAGCTCTCCCTCATATGGCCGGCTCCCATAGCGCTTCCCATACCAACAACGGCAGCGCCAGTAGCAGCGCCAGCCGACGAAGCGTGACGGAAGTGATCCGACGACGTCACTGCGTACTGTTCGGTGTCAGTCTCAAGCGGGCCATGAGATACTGTCTAGAATAACAGCTTCAGCGAGCTTTATTTCCTTTTCTCTAGCCTCCTATCCTTACTCACCTGACTCTGGCTAACAACATTGCCCATCTCATCCCGCACCGTGGTGGTGCGGATCTCACGGGTGGTCACATCGGTGGTGACCCGCCGTTCGATCTCCTCCAAAGATCCCTCCGATGACAGTGACGCACCGTCGTCCAGGTATGCTCCAAGGACGGCGGCGTTGTCGTGACCCATCATTTCCTCCTGGAGCAGTTAGTTACTAATTGCTACTACGCCCTGAGGTGACAACGTTACTCACTGCCCCTGCTGCCCCATATCCTGGCTTCAGTTTGGCGCGAGGAATCGTGTAGTAGTCGGATCCAAGGATTTCACGACCGCTTGCACTGCCTTCACTGACGCCGCGAGCTCCGAAGCAGCTAAAACACACCAGTAGAGGATGAAATCAAGGAGATGACTTCCGAGGCTTTAAATTCTTCGGATTTGACCTTGAGGCAAATGATAATTAAGGAAATATGTTATTAGCTCATGAAATTGCAAGAAACCCTAATAATTCATTCCTTACCGGCATCTAGCACAGAGATATAAGCAGCAGAGTAGAGTGAGCAGAAGGAACAACAGGGCCAGGATGGTCATCAGAATCAAACCAGCGTTAGATGGAGCAACCTGAAAAGCAGCAGCGATTGCGAACATTTGTGACAGTTTGCAGTAGTTGCTCACCTCACAGAACTGCCCCGAATAACCATCGACACAAGCACAAGTGACGTTGTTCGTGACACTGTCATGAATACAGTCACCATGTCCATTGCACAGACCGCACAACAACGCAGCACATACTCGTCCCGGTTCAGATGGATTTCCGTCGGTATATCTAAATTCGGGAACATGGATTAGCATTAAAAAATCTTAGGAAACAAATTTACCCGTCAGGACAGCGGCAGTCGTAGCCAAGTTTGGTGTCCGTGCAAATGGCTGCTGCGCTGCAGTTGTGCAGTCCAAGGGCGCATTCGTTGACGTCGCTGTGACGCATGCAGATCGCATCGCCAAGACCAGCCTATAACGATACTTCTTATGCAACATAATTCGCTAGTATCCGCTCAGAAAGCCACAGCCGCTTTGGAGCCTACATAGTACAGGTTGATTATCGAACCTTGGTTGAACGATCTGACTATTCGAATTTTTCAAGCTCTCAAGGCATTCGAACATTCAAATAGTTAGATTTCGAACTATTTACTAATGCACATGATCCAGTGAATACAATGTGAGCAAACATATAGTTCGCTAGCTCAGAGAGGGCCGATGGAGTGACTTTGTCTGCAGTTACGGTCGTAATTGCAGACAGAGTCAGTCCATCGCCCTCTCTGAGCTAGCAGAGTATATGTGGCCATCATTAGAATATCGATTTTTCCTACTTTTGATGTTACCCGTTTTTTTTCCATTTTTACAATCCATACAATAATTACAAAGACTGAATCATCCAGTGCCCCAAAAACTGAGGCTAAATCTAGGAAAGGCACCAACAAAACACTGAACTGCAGGGTTCCGTTAATCACTCGCTATAAGCGCAACAATAATTTATGGGTGACCTCTGGAATTGCCTGAAAACCCACAGATTCTAAAGAAGTACTACTCGGTAGGAGGTTTTAGGTAATAGTACGAATGATTTTGAAAAGAAAAAATAATTGTTCGACTACAAATGAATAACGAGCTTACCTCTGATAACCGATCAGATTTCCGTAGATCAACAAAACCAGCGTTACAGTCGCATTTTGCCTAAATTATGGAAATATTTAAGGGACAATGATGAAAACCTCGTCCCAATTTTGGTTTGTATAGCATAAATCTCGAGTATTCGAAATTCACTCGAATCTGTGGCCCACCTGGTCGCCAACATTCTTGCAAGTGGAGTTCAACGGGCAGAAGTGGACATCCGAGCAGTAGTCAATTGTACAAACTGATCCTGGGACAGCTCCTTGGGAGGCAGCGTTTACGTACGGTGCGACACACTCGCATCTGGAAAATGAGAATTCTCTAGCGTTCCGATGCCATACTCTTGGTTTCTATTTCTGTCTACCTATATTCCATTATATTTTCTCTATATTTTCATTTATTTATATTCACGTCTGCGCAGCCGTAGTAAAGCAGAAAGTGCATAAAAGAAAGGTATATTTAGTGCAACTGTCTCACTTGTACAGGTAATCCAGATCGATACATCGAGCATCTGGTGAGCACTCATTCAACTCAGGCTTTTCACATTCGTTCACTCCCACATAGGACAGGCATTGGCGTCCAGGATGAGCAGGGTTGAGATCTCGGTAACCGGATGGGCATGCACACCTGGGATGCACTCAGTTACTTGTAACGAAGGGAAGATGAATCCAGGAAGGAAGAGGTGAAGAGTAACTGCTTTTGTGAGAATGAGACTATCCAGATGGGAAAAGACCATGAATTAACGCAATTAACTCTCCAAGTACTCACGAATATCCCTTTCCAACAGGTGTGCAGATGGCATTTGCATGGCAGTCGCTCGAGTAGCAAGATGAGAATGGATTAGCCTGGTCAGATGAGATGAACAATTTGGATGTGCCGACCTGGAAACAACTATAGTCGGTTGTGGAGTCAGCAGATCTAAGAAATCCATAAAAAGGCGTGGAAAGTCCCAAAGAGAACCAAAGAATCGTACATCTTCAAAGATAGAGCTGTACAAGGGAATAACAAACCTCGTAGTTGTTCTTCTTTGAAATGTACTCAATGAGATCTGTGAAAACAGTGGATGGCTCGCCAACAGATCCACGCACGAAATGCGAGGTGAAATTGTAAAGGATTCCATGGATCCATGACTGAAAGCGAGAATTTTTTGAACGAAAAAATTTTTGGGAATCAGTGTCTTGTCATAAGTCATGAATGTGACATATGTAGATCTACATGAAAGTTTTTCTTAAAAATTAAAAAAAATCCTAAAAGAATGGAAAATCGGACGCTCTACGGTCTAAGGTAGCCGTTATAGTCCTCGAGGCACCTTGCGTATAGCACCTTGCGTCGCCGTCGCCGGCGACGGCGGCCGCCAATGTTGGCAGCCCTCACAATCGATACGCACTGGCGCCGCAGTCGCCAACATTGGCGGCCGCCGATCGTCAATGTTGGCGACCAATCGAGACGCACCGACGTCACAGTCTCCGGTGACGGCGACGCAAGGTGCTACAGTCCTCGAGGACTATAGCGGCAGTGTAAGCAAATGCAGTTACCGCATTCCGTGACGACGGCTCTTCGATGTCGTTTACTTCTGCTGTGACGAAACCGCTTTTCAGTGGCGTTTTGTCGTAGCTCTCAGAAACTCCCATTTCGAACCTGAAATTGTGGTTTTTGGGCCGCTATTAGCCCGAGAATCAGCTGCACAGTCAATCCCTTTATTACAAGTTTCCAGCGAAACAGCCAATCTAGAGTAGGGCTGATGAGAGTGCGTTTTCTGCGGCCTCGAGGAGCACGCGGCGCGACCGCACCACTTGCGCTAGAATCCTCTCCACACCTTGTGGTTTTCTTAATAGCTAACATCAAATATGATGGAAAACTATCAAGAAACCGTGATTCGCCACTACAGCGTCGATTCCTGTGTGAGCGGTGCGGCCGCGCCGCGTACCGGTCGGTTCATCCTTCGGCCATTCGTAGGGCCTGTCAGCACCGCCCACTCCAAGTATAATGCTCCACCCAGGAAAATGCACCGCCTCGACGCTCATTATAATTATTTCATTCGAATCCAAAAACTTCTGCTATAATCCACGTGGGGTGCAGAATCCTGTGCCGCCATCGATAGTGACATCTATTTCGATACATATCGATTTTCAGCGGATGGCTGGCGTAGCTGCTGCGTAAGCCATCGAAAATCGATACGCATCAATATCGATATTGTTTGGCTACTAGCGAACAATTATGCTAAGTGACTCACCTCTCCACTAGGTCCTTGTGTTCATCATTTCTAGGATTCGCAATATCGGGAGTGAACTTAATCACTTTAGTTCCGTCTTTAATCACATACAACGGCAGGTTGAACGACTCCACCTAAATAGGCGCCCTTTTCTCGCTGAAATCCTAGAAATATGTACAATAAGCAAAAATTACGAACCACTCGGCACGGGCTCTTGGCGTCCTTTCGTTTCTGTCCCTTGGGGCATCCACAGAGTTTTCCCGCGATACACTCCTCTCCAAGTGCCTCATTACAGAACGACGTTCCACATGATGTACCGTAAACTTGCTCTTCAACCCTGGAACGTATAATATGCATTTTGTGTAGGATTACGGTAAAGCGGGTCTCACGCTCACTTGCAAGGATCCAGCAGTGTAAAGTCGTCGGCAACTTTCAGCTTATCAATACGTCCTCCGGCTGCATTGACCTAGAAATGTGCTAGTTCTTCCAGTTTTTTTCACAAGGAAGGTCAATCTTGGAAGCGAGTTTCTGTTTGCTAGGTAGATGCTTTCCAACAGCGTGACTCTCCCTATTAGCGAGAAAAAAGTCTTGGTTGAGAAGCTAAGACAAAGATAAGGCTAAAGGTAGGAGATGCACCACGAGAATAGGGAACAGCAGATCTTCATAATCAGGCTACAACAGGCTTATTTTACCAGAAAGGCAAAAGTAGCCCCTATTTCAACTTTCAGCGGAACTGTGTGAAGTGCACTCACTCGTGCCACGAACTGCTTGAAGAGCTTGCATTTATCCACCTCCTCCGGACCGGACAGCTTCACGGAACCATTGATGAGAAGTCCACGATCCCAGGTGCTGAAATGAACATGTACAATATATAACTTCCTTAAATTACTAGAAATGGTTATGGTGTTTGTCAATTGTGCAGTTACATAGATGTGAGCAGGGCTGGTATGCGTAATTGAGGTTACCCAGTGTAAAAAAGGCACTTCAAGGAGGTGAATTTGAGAACTCGTTAAAGTGTTTACCCTGGATAATCTTAATTACCAGTCAGATACCACAACACCATGAAATGCGCTTGTGATCGCAGTTTCTGTCTCAGAGAACCCCAATTTATCTGAGCCATAGCACCGAGGAATTTAACCTTCATCTTCATCTACCAGCCCTACAGCTTATTGACGGACGCAAGGGGGTGGGGAGGGGTGGTGAGGGGGCGAGTGCCCCTCTTCCAAGAATGGGTCGCCGGATCTTAGAAACTACTTTACAAAATAGATGAAAATATTGTACAAGCATAATTATTCTGATCTGTTGCTCGACGGAGCGACGGAGTTGCCACATTCTTCCCACACCTCCTCCCGTGGCTAGCAACTCCTGCAACCGGCACTGCTACAACTATATAGTTATTGCTGCGCTAACAGCGGAGAATACGAAATATTTGACATAATCTGATAGCACAATAAAAGCACTATGTTGCAGCAGAAACACGAAAAACAGCCAAAATTTAAGCAGTTTGGTGAAGATCTGGTGCAAAATATGCAGGTAAAAATGATTTTGTTCCCAATGATATAAAAGCGATGCAAACGCTGCAAGGAAATGGATCCTACCTGTTTTCCACCTTTGGATTTGTGATGAAGTTAACGTCGGTGGTAACGTAACGTGGTGCAACATCGGTATGGCTGAATACATCACCAAGACCCTGAAAATCAGGAGAATTTTTCTGGAATAACATGAACAACAGGAAAATTGAGGAGCAAGATGCTGTTCTAGCGCAAGAAATACAGCAGATATTTTTTAGTTTTTATCCAGTTTCTAGAGAGGCTACCCACCTTGACAGCCGTATCAACGATCTGTACATGTTCACGGCTGTTTGGCCTACTGTAATCAGTGGAATACTGTAGTGGTTCTCCATCGAAATCGATTACTCTGACGACAATGGGAACCTGTAACTCGCTTTTTATGTTTCTTCATTAAATCTCGCACAAAATGGGCGGAGCTTACCTCAGTCACCGCGATGCACTTCTCATCAGGGCTGGAACGGGCTTCTCCAGGACGACAGCCGCACTTAGAGCCGCCGATACACACCTATTTGAAAGGATTTATCCATAACCAAAGCGACTTTAGGGGAGATAGGCGTGGCTTACCTCATGAAGGTCAATTCTGCAGTGAGTGTTGCCGCATGGAACGAGATTAGGTGACAGTGTGGTTTTTTCGGTTTCTTGTGGACGATCAATAACGAGGCCTAACTCTTAGAAAGTTAGGCTAGGTACAGAAATGGGGAATGATTTGCCAGTAGTGATTCAGTACAGTTGTTTACTGCTCCGCTATTAGCGATCCATGTCTCAAAATGGTAAAAATCTCACCTATGCAGACTCTTCCAGTCTTTTGTGGATCCGTGTTTTCATCGAAGAATCCAGGCTTGCATTGACAGATGTAGCTATCATCGGTGTCGATACAGTCAGCGTTATCGTCACAATCATTGTCCTTGGGATCAGCGCATTCATTGTATCTAAACAAACATGCAAGTGATAGGTCACTGTAATTTGGTGGGCGTGGCACGCGCCTGTTATTGGCCGAAACTCCAGCCCCCCTCCGCCCTGAAAATCACATCTCATGCTCCTAAGATGCGAAGTTACACAACAAGTATACGAATCGACGGCGACTGGCCACGATATTAGCCGTCGGTTCAATTATTTTCTCCGGAAGTTGCGTTTCCGGCGAACGAGATGTGATTTTTGGGGCGGAGGAGGCGGGGGATTCCGCCAATCACAGGCGTGTGCCACACCCTCGCCAGAAATAGGGCTCTACACCCGGCATAGCCCTAGTTACACACCTGCAAACTCGTCCCGGGCTTTCGGGCACCTCATCCTTGTAGGGGGCTTTGCATTTGCATTCATAACCATCGATTGTGTCAATGCATTCGGCTTTCTTGTCACAGTCGTTGAGATTCTCAGCCAAGCATTCGTTGATGACTGTAACGGGGCTCTTATAGGTTCAGTCGGATTTACCGCAGCACAATACAGCTAGAAATTCTGGAATCTAAGAATTTTTACAGTTGGGAGCAGCTATAATAGAATCGAAATTGAACAGTTGCTTCTGCATTTTCGGATAGATTCAGTTTGAAAAAGTGCTTTTGCAGCTTGTGAGTAACTATACATTGAAAACAGGCGATATGCAGTTATGAAATGCACAGGCAACAATAAACTCACTGAATTTGCAATTTGTTCCTGGATTTGAGGGATTCTGGTCATGATAATCTGGCTTGCACCTAGAAAATGGCCAATTGAGGTGGAACTGTTCAAAATGATATGAAAATGAAACCGTTCTTGGAAATTTCAGGCAGAAGAAGGTGTCAAATAAGAAAGATAATGGACTAATCCATAGAAATAAACAATGAAATGAAAAAGTTCTAGTTTTTCCCATTTACGATTTTTTTTTTCAAATATTCAAAAATGCCGATTTACCTGTTCCGTGTACTCATTATTGCAAAAGTACGGCAGCACAAAGAGATTTCAATATGGTTTAGAAGCGAAAAACACGAGGATAAACGAAACAATAGAACATAATATTGTGCAGCGGTCAACGAAGTGGGGAAGGACCGCAGCACAATCTTATGTAAATATTGTTTCTTCTGCACTAGTATCAGTAGAAACCATTTTTCAACAATCCACTAGAAAAGAGGACCGTCGGGTGACCTGCGGTCTTTCTGCCTTTCTGCTGCGGTACGCCTGCGGAGTTGAAGCGCAGCTCATCGGTAGCTCCTTATGTCTTTTTCTGCCATTCAGCAAGTTTGTTTGGGCATAACTTTAGAGGAAAGAACAGAATGATTGAAAAAAAGAAACAGGAAGATGATTAAGAATATAGAAACCCAAATACAAATGTTAAATAGGTTAAATAAATAAATAAAACAAAATATATAGATTCAATAAAGAAATACGAATATTGGGAAAAGAATTACTGTGTAGCGCTTTACGGACCGATTATAACGGTGAGAACAGATGAAATTACTTGCACTTCACTTACTTGCATTCATATCCCTCCTCTTTGTCAATGCAGTCAGCAAATCGTGAGCAGTTGTTCAAATGTGGCATTAGGCACTCGTTCACGAGCTGAACAAGTAAAAACACATTTAAAACCGACTTAATGACCTGGTCCCAAATAGTTTATTCATGCCTCTAAGCAAGAATGCAGCTTGAATTCAATGTTTGGGTAGCTGAAATGGTCATTATTCGAACTTTGAATGACTGAAATAATCGAAAATCGAGGTTTTCCCAGTCATCGAACACTTTGGAATTGTGTGTACCATAGTAAAAGAGGTAAATGTGGCCCGATTTTTGGTACAGAACGATCCACTGTGCGATAATGGTATATGTAGTGCATACCCCGAAGCAATTCCTTCCGGGTTTCGCAGGGTCCTTGGAGATGTCGCGACTTCCAATAGGACACACGCATTCATAGGAATCCGGAGTGTCCTTGCAGGTGGCAGCTGGATCGCAGTCGTTTAGTGATGAGTCCAGACATTCGTTCACAAGCTCGCGACATTCGCGTCCTGGAAATTACGTATGGGGTAATTCGTATCATTTCCCATGGAAAAATCCTAGAAAGTAACACTTCGAAGTACCTGGCTTGCTCTTATTAGCATCCACGTAGCCGTCGCGGCACTTGCAGGTGTATTTTTCTGGACCATCAACTTCCTCACATACAGCGGCAATGTGACAGTCGTGCTTCTTGTCGTCGAGGCATACTCGTTCAAGGCACTTACGTCCTACAACTCGGAACATATAGAACTTTATTAAAGATGGGAGCAAAAAAAACCTGAAAATCTTCTTGAAGGGGTTTTGGGGCTTCATGTGAAAAGACTCTCCAGGAGCTGCTGATCACAGCGGTATATGTGATTCCATGCAAAACAGCCGAAAAACCCGTTTTAGAGCCTCAATTCTTGTGGAGCTTCTGGGCGGAGCCGAGAGGGCCAACGCAGCGTCTGAGTAGTTCACTTCCGGGAGCGCACCTTCTGGGAAAACTCTTCATTCTTCTGACAGTTCCTCATCCATCTTTATCAGAATAGAAACTGCGCTCCATGCGTGACGAGCAAAGGAATACATAAGGTGAGGACTCTGTGATTTCGCCTTGGCTCCACCCACACGCTCCTCACTAATTGGGCTTGAAAACGGATTTTTTCGGTAGTTTTTAGCGGAACCACGTATATCATTGTGATCAACAGCCACTAAGATTCTTTTCACTTAAAAATATTTTGAAAAAAACGATTCTGAGGTGGAACGGGGCCTTGAAGAATCTCGTTAGAAGTGGGCTGACTGTTGAAACCCCACGTAATCTCCCTGCTCAATAAAATTTCCAGGGTTCAGGGTTTATGGTGCGTCATCCGGAGAAAAAGACAACGAACATACCAGTCCTGTGTGGGAGCGGGCTGCGATCCAGGAATCCAGGCTTGCAGACGCATTCATAGTCGTTCGTGCCACGTTCGATGCACTGAGCGTTTTTGTCGCAGTCATGGCGGCCAGATTCGCAGATTTGATTCACTGAAAGGCAACACTATAAAACTAGCAGAAAACTCTTATTTGAACTTGAGTCGTACCAATTTAGAGTCAATAGAGCAAATTATGCTACATATTTTTGCAAATGTATGCATGCGTTAGTCGCGCGTCAGATGCACTCATCTATTTGCGAAGGATCTTCCATGAAGACCGATCAAAGCGGGACGTACACTTTCAATAAAGAGAACGCGCGGCCTAAACGCGTGCGTCTGAGCTGCGTCAGCGATGCGACTGACGCTATCCCATCATGGAGACGCACGCGCGTCAAACGCACGCATCCAGTATAAAGTGCCCTTGTATTTTGAATATGCGAATAAATTTCTGGATTTCACACATGGATGCTGAGTTCAAAATCAATGCCTAGAATAAGAAAAATAGCGACTTTGATTTTGGAGGTTCTACCCCCCCCCCCTGCATTGGGATGTGGGACCAAAACTTTTGCCCCATCATATGTAGTAAAGACGTGTACGGTAGTGGTCTACAATGGCGCTGACGTCATAATACCGGATCGATTGGGATTGGCAATGGAATGAGAGGATGCGCAGACAGTCACAGTTGTAACGCGCAGATGGTGGGATGCGTGCGAGCGGGTCCAAATGGCTGAAGTCTCTAGTTGGCAGTTCTCCTTCGGAAGAAAAAAATGCTCACTCTTTCTGCAATCCCTTCCTGGATTCCTCAACTCGTCGTGATCGACGTAACCCTCTTTGCATTGGCACTTGTAAGCGTCGCGAGTGTCTGAAAACAGCAGTACCATCCGTGAAATATTCAAAATTGCAATGTAAACCACGCACCTATACAAATCGCATGCTCATGGCATGTGTTTGTTGTCTTCGAGGCACATTCATCAACAAGGGCGCGGCACTCCAAACCAGCAAAGACATGGATGTTTGGCGAAACGTCCACGAATCCTTCCTTGCATCTGAAAATCCAATAATTGGATGGATTTCAATGAAGCGAAACTCATAGCTTTGTTACCTGCACAGGAATCCATCAGCCAGGTCAACGCAGTCGGCATTTGCCGAGCAGTTGTGGCGATTCTCTTGGCATTCATTGCGAACTGCAAGAATTCCGCGAATTTTCTGCATAATTCTTAGACAATTTCAACGTTTTGTCAAGAAAAATCGGAACGCATAGTTAACCGTAGCAGTTTTTGATTATTTTAAACAAATTTTCAAAAAAATTGTGAAGAGCTGTGGAACCCACGTTGTGTGCAAACTCGTCCCGGTTTCTTTGTCTGATCCGGTGACTTGTCCAAGAATCCGGTGTTACAAGTACAGATAAAGGACTCGTCGGTGTCAGTGCATCTGGCGTTAGCGTCACAGTCGTGTGTGCCAGCTGAGCATTCATCGATCACTGCAATCATTTAATTAGGTTTGAACAGTCTCTACTCTGTAACGAAGTTTCACACCGGAAATATCTTTTCTTTCAACAACTTGTCGACGATGAAAAGCCGAAGCAAGTTGAGGACTACTTCCTAGTAAGGGAAAACACCTTGCAAGCAAGTTTTTTGGTTACGAAGGATGTCGACAATCCTTTCAGCCAAACAACTCGTCGGCAAGGGAGAGTCACAGCAAGTTGCAGGCTAGTTTCCTCAGCCACGGAATATACGACTGAGGACACCAAAGCAGTGTTTACCGTGGTGGAATTGGGATAGAAGACGAAAGCAGTTTTTGGCAAACCTAAACGTCGGGCAAGTTGTGAGCAAGGGAAAGCGAAATGCAAGTTGTCAGAGTTTTTGTGCGGCTGACAAGTCGTCAACAAAAAGGGCGAAAACAAGTTGTCAGCAAGTTTTGGCACCGTCAACGTGCTGGCAAGAAGAAGTGGCAGCAAGTTGTCGGCAACTTTGAACAGGCGCTTACTTGTCGGTTAGAAAAAGTGAATTCACGTTTTCGACAAGCTCTGGTAAACTTACTAGCAAGATAAGACGAAAACAAGTCAGAAAGTTTAGGTGTGAGCAGTTCAGGTGCGAGCAAGTTTCAGACGCGATCAGAAGCTTGTCCACTAAGTGCTTGTCAGCAAGTTTTTTTTAGGAAGTTCTGAGTACATACGCACTCATTTGGAGTTTTTTTCTCCATTTACCTAGAAATAAGCTACTAAACGTTGGACATCATGCACTAACTAACTTCAAAACTATATGAGCAACTCTAAAAAAAGAAAATCAATAGCTTCCGAAAAGAAGGAACTCACAGCAGATCTCCGTTACTGGATGTCTCTTGTAGAATTTGCTGCTATCACACTGACAGGTGTACTCTCCACTAAAATAAGTGATAATTAGGCATTTAAAGAAGCGGTATCCGTTTTCAACAGGGTCTGTGTATGTCGTGGAACTGAAAGAGGCTTCAACTGCCCAAATTTCTGCGAATACAGCACTTTTTTCTAGGGGAAAACCTCCAATTAGCTCTTGAGTTTCACATTTTCCGACTCTCTAAGTCGTAGATCTAAATTGCAAACTCACTTAGGTCCAGGAAGGCACTTCTCCTTCTTCCTAGCGTCACAAGAATCCGGAATTGATGGATCACAAGTGCCAGGAGCTTGGCACTTATCCGACTTGGCGTTTCGCACGTAACCCGCGCTGAAATTTCTAGTTTAGGGACTGTTCTCGAGTTGGATCCATAGCGATGCAGATTAGAAACCACAGACCTGCACTGGCACACAAACTCTCCTCCTGGGCCTTTGATACATTTAGCATTCGGCCCACAACTGTTCTGTTGTCCTGGATTGCATTCGTCTGTGGATTCGGAGGTCGTAACGGGTGGTGCGCCGATCTCTGGAAAAAGTTTTTTTTGGTCCGCTGTGTTCTCTTCATGCTCATGTTCTTTTCTAGAATCAACATTGAGGAAGCCTCAAAGCATGAAGAGAACGCAGACAGCGAGAGATGAGCACGTGCCCGCCACTTTGCGGGCGCGTGTCGATCGATCGATGGAACACTCCAGAAAATCAATAATTTCGTGCGAAATTGTGATCGACAACGTACTGCACGCTCCAGTATGTGGATCCCTCCAGCCGAGATCAGCAGGACACGTACACCGCCAGTTGCCGAATGGTGTTCGTTCACAGATTTCTGGATCCGGACAAGAGGTGGCAATTTCTGGATTGCAGACATCACCACCGCAGACCTGAATGATCAGTGGTTAGTTGGGTCCTGTGAAGCAGTGCAGACACTATCCGTCACGCGACAGTGATGCGGCGCGGTCTTGTCGAGGTCCTGACACGTTCTGACAGGAACCACGTAGATCGTGTTAGGTTTTAACTGTCCTTCTCCACTCAAATTTGTTGAGGAACAAGGGTCATGTCAGAACCTGTCAGGACCTGGGGATTCTCGCTGCGAAACCGCGTTGCGACTGTATCGCTGAGCGGCTGCGTAGCGGTATCAGGGAATAAGTGCCACAAAACCAAATCTTCGCTCACTTTAGAGACTGGATGCAAATCGAATCCATCGGGACAACCGCAGGTGTATTTGCCATCCTTCAACATGCAGACTTGATTGAGGGCGCGGTCGCAGCCGGTGTGCGTGTTTGGATCGCATGGTCCTAAAGGTGAAATTTACTCTCTGGAAATATCCCTGGAATGAGTGGTGAGTCCTAGCCAGACCTGCTGTTGGCTTCGGAGTTTCCGTCTGTGGGCAGGTGACCTTCTGGATGGCGCTTCTCAGCCTTGTGTTCAGATCCTCGAAAGCGTTGACGTGGAACGTTCGATCCTTGGCACCAGTGATCTTAATTAGCTATACCTTAACTTTTCTTAAACTATTATTGTAACAAAGATGAATGGCCAAAATAATCCAAACAGGGAACTAATGATGCTGCTGCAGCAGGCCCTCAATTAGCCCTCAGATCTACAGTAATCGCATGATGAAGGGGGAGGGGGCGTGGCCGAACCCTGTGATTGGTCAGCGAAATGGAGAGGCGAAGAGCGGGGATCGAGCACACGCTTTTCTGGTATCCGCTTCATATACATTTTACTTCAGTGTATTAACTTCAAATCACAGAACCATTATAAACAAAACAGGATTAGGAAAATCCTGAACATAGAGGGTGTACATTTTGACATGGTTCTTTAAGAAAAATATGCAGGGAACTTCAAAGTGCCGTGAGCAAGGGGTGGGACCACGACGCGGCGTGACAGTCGAGCTCGCTGCTGCTTGCAGAAGCAGACAACCAGAGCCAGCATGCAGAGCTCCTGTGTCTTTGCCCAAGAGAGCCGCACCGCGGTCCCGCCCACCGCACACGGCCGTTTGGAGTTCCCTTGTAGTTCTTGTGATTGAGTCAACATAGAAATAGGACTCCAAGTAGAATTTAGACTGTATGCCGCTTATGCTGCGCTAATAGCGATGTGGCAAAAATGAAAAGTGAAGGGAAATCTCTAGAATTTTCAGATGTTTTCTGATCCTTGTGATGCTGCAGGCTTTTCTCTACGTTGAAACGAAAGATTACACTGGAGATCTTCTTTTTTCCCTTTGGCCCATTGACGACCGCACCTTTTTTTCGCGTTTTTCCATACTTACTCAATTTCTGGCTCCTTTCGCTGCTCCAGAATTTTTATAAATAACCCAGTGTATATTTTTATAACCACATTGACTTGGAAGTCTTACCACGCTACCCTGTTGAAGAACCGCTGGGATCATTAGGGCCTGGTGATCTCCTAAACTGGACCATGTAGAAAAGGCATGGCTCTCCGGGAAACGACGCGGTCATCAATGGGTTAAACTTGACCTCAACTGCGTACACTCGGATCCTCTACCTCCGTTTTCTTTTTTTTCTCTTTTTTTCTTGAACCAGCGGTGAATTATTCGCTGTGAAGGCAATTAGAAAAGTATACTATGCATAGTCTATTTCAAACACGACGATAGCTATGTATTCCCTCATACTGCCTGTTTTTCTCTTCATTTTTTTCAATTCCCATGCATTTTCCTGCTCTCTTTTTTGTGGCTTTTCTTGAACTACCTTTCCTGTGGTAAAGATCATATACTTAAAATACATATCCTGCAATATTTTTTGATCTTTCTCAATGCTTTTTCTGACGAAGCCTCTCCACAGTCAAAATCACCTCTTCCAACTCAGTCTGAAGCACGTGGTTCGTGACTCCTACAGCGAAAAGCTGAATGTTTTGCCGACGAGCGTTGGTTGCTGGGATGGTGACGTTATCCTGAAAATCTATAGGTTGTGAACAGAAGATGTGAATGCGGTAGTGAAAGCTCACCTGACTCCTGCCGTCAGTGATAACAATGCAGACTCTGGCGACACGCTGCGACAACGGGCGAGCACCACGTCGCTCGCTGAACGCCTCGGTGGCGACGTGCTCGATGGCTGCTCCGGTACGAGTCAGACCAGTGAGGTAGCTGAAGAACCGCTATCATTTACAGTTATCCGCATATTTTGAATTCAATTAATTTTTTCGCTGTGGGTGTAGGACAATTTATACTAGTTGCGTGCGCTCGGCACACGCGCATTTGTGTAACGAGGGATAGACAAAGTCGCAGCCTTGACGCAGCTCGGACGCACACATTTATGGCCTTAGGGCGACGATGTGGCACCTCCATTCGGAGCGTACAAGCCGTTTCCTCATGGAAAATTCTTTGCGAATTCCTTTGCATGCGTATGGCGCGCGACTGACGCACGCATCTAGCATAAATTTCGCTTATCGTACTACAACAAATTCTTTATATTGTTCAGCTAAAATAACGGTTAATTTTTTAATTTTTTTCTTGCTTTTTGAGTCTGAGCCAATATACAGACCCATGAGGTATCTCGTTTTTTCTTGGCTTTCCGGCTCAAATCCATGTCGCAACCCACTAAATCTTCACGATTACATTAGGTAGACTACGGTGAAATACTAGCTCCATGGGTACAAGTAATGCGTCAGAGAGTCACAAATTTCGACAGACGTTACGCTTAATATCACTTTTAAAGATTCCTCGAAATACCGTACTCGATTCCTCTGATTGCATCGTGAAGCGATTTGCTGTCCTTGTAGTCGTCCAAGCCGAATTCATGCCTAAAAGAGTTCCATCTTAATTTTACATGTTTAAAGATGATGTCAAGACATTAAGAAAGGTTCGTAATGACACACCATATGTTGTGACAACTCTTCTCTGTCCTTTTATGGTCTATGTTCTTTTAACAACTTTTAACTTCAATTCATCGCCTTACAATAAATAAATGGATAAATAAATAAATCATCTTACAATAAAAAATAAATAAATAAGATGCTGCCTGAAAATCCAACTAGAAACTCCGCTTGAGTTGAACGTGAAAACTTAGCCCATCTTTGCAAATTTTTGGATTACACTTCAAAAAAATATCCGGAGACCTGCGTGTTGTACCTCCATTGAATTCTGGATTCGACTCCATCAGCTAATTCGTTGAAATCCGAATGCTCATAAAAAGCATACGATTTATTTTTTGATTCATTTACTCCATCTACAGTCAAGTAGTTCATGGAGTGCGCCTGTGACTTTGTCTGTAATTAAGGCCGCGGCGTGGTGTCGGCCGGCTGATCAGCTGATTCGATTTAATTTTTACCCTTTTCTTTGCAAGCTCCACTATGTCTGTGTTTCTTATCCCCTCCATTTTGATATTTTCCTAGCGTCACTTCAGTGGAAGATCCGTTCAGACGGATCCTGCGAAGTCCTACCATCTACCGGACCAACTGACATGTCGGCTGATACCGTGTGTCAGCCGTAATTACACACAGAGCACTCCCTAAGCTACTCGACTATGGTTAGTTCGTCGAAAATGCAACTCGACAATGCCAACAATTCCAGAAATCTCCTTATTCTCTGAGTTTACCAATAAAAATTACCTGATTTGGTCAGAATACTGTACCACTGAGACTCGTGTCTTGTCAGGTGCAATGTCGAAGAGTTCCGTGAATTCGGCCAGGAACCTCAGCACCTAAACAAAAGAATTTTTCTTCAGATTTGAAATGTTAATTGAAATATTACACTAAAGAAATACAATTTTTTCTGGAGCTACCAGCTACCACTGGAAGAGATCATGACGTCAGCAGCTGCCAATATTGCATTAGCGAGGGAAAAATATTCTGGCACATCTAATGGGTGCTGTTTTCTAGGTCAAGGAGCTAAATGCTTCATTGAGAATACCCAGGGTAAACGTGCTGACGTCCATGTCAGCGATTTGTAAATTCGTATGGTGCTAACAGTTTACCATGGGTAGTCTTAATAGTGCACGCAGCCCAGGCTCATGGGCTTAGGTAGATCAAAACGATCTTTCATGTAATCAATCCATAGGTCGTTTGGGAATCAGTGATCTACAGTCGATAATATGGCGATAACGATGGATAGGCACGGTTATACACGGAATCAGTAAATTTGGGCTGCGTAAAGTCACACCCGTAGAGAGCTAAACGGCCGAGCTCAGTGATTGGCTGGTCGTGTGAATTGACCAATCACGGAGCTCGGCCGCGCCGCCCTTACCAGGTACAACGCTCCACACCCGACATTCCGAGCCCCCTACGTGAAAATATCATCACTTTACAATCTGTTTCAAGGATAGATAGAAACATCCAGAAATCTGCTGATCCAGAATCTATTAAAGATGTTCCCCACCTCAGTCTGGAAGATGTACGATCCAATCGAACCCGATCCATCGATCAAAAACACCAAATCGGTGGCCTGTACAGGGCTAAAAAGAGCACTGCTTAACTTTCTGGAACTACTAAGAGATATGTCTCCCCTCACCAAACAGTGCTAAGCGTGCAAACTCGTCCAGGTGCCAGATTAGCGTTCGACGAGACATCAACGTATCCACCGAAACATTTGCACGTGTAGCCGTCGGGCAACTGAACGCAGTCAGCGTTCTGGTCACACGAGTGGAGCGATGGGTCCGTGCACTGGTTAGCTCCTGGAATATGGCAACCTATTGATTCACGAGTAGATCTATGCAATTTCATCGCGTATTGATTTTTTGTGACTTTTTTTTGAGAAGAAGTACTAAGTTGTCCCAAAAATAATGGCCGCAACATAGCAGTGAAGTTTAGTAGCTCATAACTTCACTGTTTCAGAGGATGGATAGATAGATTTTGAACCATTCTAAAGCCCAAGACTTCATTTAGACCACTGCATAATAGAGTGTTTTTTTTTGGAGCATGCAGCAAAACGGTTTACTTCTAGAAATTTCGTGTGAATCAAGGTGCACTGAAAATTGCCCCTTCGCGCCTTGTTGGCTCTCAAGCGACTTTGTCTCTTTTTTCTTTCTGAAAATTTCATAACATGGCAAAATGAAATGAATGAAAAAAGGAACCAACAAATAAAAAAGTCCGATTTACTTTTTCATCAATAATTTTTGAAATTTTGCATTGCGGATCTTGTTTCGGTAATTTTTTCTTCGATTTTTCAATTTTCATTCAAATACAAAACTCCTAAACCTAAACCTTTTCGACTTAGTACAAACTCCTGTGGATCCTACCTTGTGAACATCTCCTACCCGGCTGCAGACTGTACCTCGATGATACATCTGTATAGCCCGTCTTACACTTGCACATATAGCCTTGCTGCAGGTCTATGCACTCAGCATAGGGTGAGCAATCAGCTGTACCATCAGCACATTCGTTAACAACTGTAAAACAAGTGAATCATTGGAAATTCTGGAAAATGGGGAAAATTCTGAAGAACTGGACTCACTCTGTTGGCATTTTCGTCCTGGGAGATGGTATGGATCCGGGGAGATGTCGATGTAGCCGGCCTGGAATGCAGAGGAAGCCATGGATAAGGGCTATACGTCACTATTTTCCATGGTTTTCACTGTTGTTCAGGTACATTTGGCGCATTTTACGTTAAAGATATTGTTGTCAAAATTTTTTGAGTTTTTTCTAAAATAAGTTTCTTTACTTCCACTCTGCCAGTATTTATTTTAAAAACCATGCAAATTCACAGTTAGTTTTTAAAAAATTCTGATGCAGATTTCCAAGGAATCTAACCTCACAATATAGTTATGGGATGGGTCAATAACACAAAAATTCTGGGACAGTTTGGTGCCAGATTTATGGGACACTCAATTACCCCACTATACTGGGAGGTCCCTGTGATCCGTAGGTTTTCGGAAAAATTTTCGGTGTTCTACAGCAACAACGTGATGCAAAGCGTCCGAGAAGAAAAAAAAGACGCCATTATGGAAGGTTTTTCTTTGACTTTACAGTTCTTTAACCTACTTTCAGGTGCTAAATCACTTGAAACTGTAGAGGTCGGAGACGTTACAGAAGTGGAACCGACTCACCTTGCACTGGCACTTGAATCCGTCATAGGTATTCGAGCAGATCGCGTTTCGGTCGCATTCGTTCATGCGTTCGCATTGGGAGAACACTAAATTATTGATTTTTCTTGACTTTCCATTCCTATTCAGGGAAATAAACACTTAGACACCTCTCAAAGAAACTTCCCTAATCAGTAACGGCTCCTACTAGTTGTGCAAAAAGGTGGAGTCCAGAAGGATTCAAACCCTCACATGGGATTCTTATGAGAGAGAGACTTACCACTGCACCAATCACTATTTCGAATACTCGACCATTCGATTTATTCTGAATTCGAATAGACCCGAATATCGAATATTCAGTACCCACCCTTGCATTTGCCGTCCCGTTGCTGGACAGCTCCACGCTTGCACTGGCACACCATTTCACCCTTGGCGTTGAAACGACACTCCTCGTTCGGGCCACATTGCTCCGAACTACTGCATTGAGGCTGGAATATTTGTCTACTTAGTTGTTTATTTGTTTGTTTACCATTTTTGGGAACATGGAGAATCCTCGAAAGATCGACGCAGAAGGAAAAATCTTTTTTTACAGGGTTAGTAAAGAAGTAAAGCAAAGATTTTGGAGAGGAGCGTTTGAGAAGGGGGAATTAGCTTTATTATTCCCGATATTTTGTCTTTTTTGGCAATCTCTTTGTGGATATCTACATAAATGGTAAATTATTCTTGGGGCTGTGTTGGAAATAATGTTAATATGCTTAGTAAGTAATGTAAAATGGAATTTTCCTGTCCTCCAAAAACTAAGCATTGATTTTTTCCTGTTTTTACTGACAACAAGGGAACTCCTCTGAAATGAAAGGTGAAGTTAGTAGTGACCATAATTAAGACCGAATAAAAATCGATTAATTCAATTTATTTAATTATTCATTCAGGACTTGATCCAAAAAAAAAATTCAAATGTTCACAAAAGAGATAGACGTTAATGCCTTCTTATCATTCGCGAAGATTGTACTGCTTCCTTTTTCTTTAAACATTCGGACTATAAACCTATTCGAAATCGACTTCTTCGATTTTTTTATGATTTCAAGTAAATCGATAGGCATCTACTGCATTATTCGGTCGTGACTGGAGTAGTTACTAGGATATCAAGGAATTTCACCTGTCTGCTAGTCTGCCCATAGTGCTCCGGTGACTTTGGCTTATTACACACTCGTCCTGGATAATGTACGGTGTCCGGAGAGGCGTCTACGAATCCCGGGCGACACCTAAAGGCCAAGCATGAACAGATTACGCTTTTTTTTCGGAAAAATTATGAAGCGTACTTGCACTCGTAGCCCTCAGCCCTATCAAAGCAGTCAGCATTGCAGGAGCAGTCCGCCTTTCCAGTGGTGCACTCGTTGACCACTTCGACGCACTTAAATTTCATGACTACTGGGACATTGAATAAGAACGACAGGAATTATAGGAATTAATATGACAGAATTATGAAAAATGAAAAAAAAACAGTGAGAGGCGGAAGAAGCATACAAGGGGGAATGAAATAGGAAGACAGGAGATAGAAGTAAATTGCCAGAATCAATAAACATGAGTGAGGAAGAGGTAATAAAAGTTTGATTTTTGAAATGTTCTAAAAGTCTTGACTGAATGAGGTTCGACTCGTTAGGGAGAATGGGAGAATTTGATGAAGAGAAAAAGAAAATTGAGAAGGAACGCTACCAAGGACATTGTATGACCGTACATAGGATGAGTCATTATGGCGGAAATGTAAAGCAGTGAAAGAGAGAAAGAGAGAGAGAGCGAGAGAGAGAGAGAGGGAGAGAGAGAGGGGAAGGAAGAGAAGGAGAAAGGGAGAGAGAAGGAGAAATGAAGGGTATAGGGAGAGGGAGAGGGGCAGAAAGAAGCAGAGAGAGAGAGACAAAGAGAGAGACGGGTAGGAAGGAAGAGACGCAAGATGAGGTGGCAGAAGAGAGAAGAATGCAAAACCGAAGAAAACGGTAAAAATCAGGGCGGACGCAGGGGGGGGGGGGCAATTTTTGAATTTTTTTCCAGTTTTTTTCACTTTACAATACGTATAAAAATGTAGTATTAGTTTTATTTTTAATTCTTAATTTTTATTCTGAAAGAGAAAGAGAGAGAGAGAGAGAGAGGTAACGAAGGTAATATTTCTTAGGAAAAAATGCGAAAAAAATCAAGTAGAGGGCAAAATTAGGAGGAAACGAGGAAGGAAAGGATTGGAAAGATGTGATATTTTACATGAAATAAAAGTCAGTTTTCCAATTTCCAATGTCAGAATTTCAATTTTCCATAGTTTTACCTTTCTTCCTGGCAGTTTGCTGACAGACGACGAGATATCAGCAAATCCAGGCTGACAAACACATTGGAAGCCTTCTGGAGTGTCCACACAAGCAGCATTGGGATCACAATCAACCCCATATCTAAAAACAATTTTAATAATTTTTAATACATTAAAAAATTTAAAAAATGAAAATTGCACGTCTACCCTACACTCACGTCTGTTTCTGACTACACTCATTACTGGTCTTCTGACATATTCTTCCTGGCTTATTCACTCGATCCTGCGAAACGTCAGCGTACCCAGGCTTACATTCACACGTATAGCCTACTTCCTGAAATTTTATCTACCATACGGTTACTGTAAAAGGATACTGTGGCGCTGATACCTTATCTATACAGTTGGCATCCTTGTGACAGGAGTTCAGCGACGGCCGAGCACATTCGTTCACCCATAGACATCGCCCGTCGTGCAGTCGGTTAACACCGTTAGGGCATTCGCAGCGGTACTGGCCATTGGCGAAGACGCACACCTTCAAATAGATATTTGGTGCAGTTGCGGACTTGGCAGTGCGCCAAAAAATCGTTCAAAAGCATTTATTAGGTGAGGATGCTCGTGAGAGGATCGTAATAGGAGAATATTTAATCCGTTTAATTTTGAGTTGTTTCTAGATTCTTCAAATAGTCTGTGGAGGTTGTAGAGAGTTATCTTTGGGAAAGGAGGTATGGCCAAGCTCCTGGATTGGTCAATTCACAAGGGCCGCCAATCGCAGAGCTTGGCCACGCCCCTGTCAGATGTAGTGTTGCACATCGTGCTTGAATATCCTTAGAAATGGCGAGGTTCGGAGATTTTCCCTTCGCATGCTGGTCTTGTATGATAATTTCTCTGTAGAAAGCATGCGAAGCGATTGGTCGAAAATAAATAAAAAAATAAATAAAATGTGGACGTAAACAAAGGTGAAATATTCTTTCAAGAGGAGTAATTTTGGTAAAATTATCCACTTTTATTATTACAAATTACTGTAAATATAAGTTATTATGAAACAAAATTGGTGGGAGTAAAATTATCTGTACATTTGGCAACTTTTCTCATGGATTACGGCGGCAAATTCGATTCGTAAAGTTCAATGCCGAGAAAGTTTCAGTACTTTCTAACTGCGGAATCAACCATTCTACTGATCAAGAGTGGACGAGTTTTCCGTACGACAACTGGTACGAGTTATCCTAGAAAATTCTGAAAAGCTTACCTCATGCTTAGCTTGGCTACATGACAGAGGATCGTCGACGCGGCATTGGAGATTCGACGCTGAAAAGGAAAATTTTATTGTCCGGCATGGTGATTAGAGGATTTTATCGGGTTTCTACTGAGTGGACATTTTTGAATTCTGGAAAATTCTTCCAGCTGCAACTGAGTTCCGTTCCAGTCCAAAAATTGCCCGAATGCAAATTTCTTGGCGAGTGTGTTATACGGTAACATCCAAGGTCCGCAATTGCAGAAAAGTAATTCCTCTGCGATTACGTCACAAAGTTCGATAAAGGCCCAGGAATCCATGTGAAAAAAAATCCATGAAAAAACCATGTATTTTCCAAAGATTTCAAAAATATAAGTAAAAAAGCAAAGAGATTCAGAAAATTAATTTTTAAATTTTTGTTCTCAGCAATTTTCATGGTGGCTAAATTCTAATGTATTGTTTATTCCTTCAATATTTTTGTTATTTTTTTTTGATTTTTATGAATTCTTATGCTTCTTTGATTTATATTGTTTTAGGGATTCTTCCACTACTTGTGGATTTTTAAAGAATACAGGGTCGCTGGAAATAATGGCAGTGATTGCAACAAGTTGGATGCCCTGGATTTTAGGTATTATTGGTGCAGTTACACATAAAAAAAGGACAAAATCGATTTTTATCCTTAAAGCAGATTTTTATTCCTATTTCTGTCAAATTTTCCCTTCAACTAAACAGTTTTAACAAAGGTTTTGCATTGAATATTCAAATAATCGAAATTCCTGATCCTTTCCTTTTGCTCATTTCTGCAATATTGAGAGATTTTTCGACTTTTGAGGAAAAAAGTTTCGGAAACAGAAAATTTTCAAACCACTCAGATTATCGAATGTTCCAATAAAAAATGTATTCTACTAGAATTTTCTAGATTTCTGGCATTTCCTACCAGGAAAGCCATTATAGAAATTTTTTGCTGTTAGTAAAACATGTTTGGCCTTAATCTGCACTTGCACAACATCTTAACGACTTCTCTCAGTCGCTTATACCCGTTTATAATGCGATTATACCACATTTACAATGTCAAAGCTGGCTCCGTCGTCTCTCGCATTTTTTCGCGCTAATCCTTGCGAAACATTGAAAACTGGTCTTGAAACGATAACGTATTATTACCGTAATTACAACGCAATGCAGCTGCTACACTGCCATTTAACATAACGTCATGTCCATCAATGTCAATTCATGGGCGTGGCTTATTCGAGCCCTTAGCTAGTTGTTGACCTTGTGAAGGGTGAACGGTTCGAAATCAGTTGCGGAAATGAATAATTACTGGGTAGGAAGGCGGGCGGGGGAATGACGGGGGGGGGGAGGTGTGCGCCGCTTCAAGGCTAAGGGTGTGGCAGTGATTCCCGTCCGTCCGTCCGTCCGTCAATCACACCCCGCCGTTGCCATTCCATTCATTTCCCACAAAAGTCGCTACTGAGAACCTGCTGAGAGAAGGAAACGAGGGGGGAAATGCAGCACCTACCGTACGTCTGCTGTTGTCGACCGTACGAGTTCGCCTGGCACACGGCCAACTGTAACAAAAACACGACTATGGCCCGCCGAGCCATAGTTGGGCCGGGATGTGCAGCCTGAAACGAGGAAAATTCTGGAAAAGATTGACAGATCCATGGAAACTCCCGGAAAAAGACGAGTTATGAGTTATTGAATTGAGTGAGAAATGAAGAGTAGTAGTACGGCGGCGATGCTCATAAACGGAGGCTAAGGTCAAGTACGGTTACAATATGCCGTTGAGAAGTGGACCGACCGACACGAGGTCATGTACGATTTTTCAAGGAAAAATTCCTGGAAAAACGCTGTGACGTTCCTGGAACGTTCCAAGGGAGAGTAAGGTATAATACTATAATATAAAAGAACATCAATAACAAAGTAATAGCTAGTGCTGTACTTAACTGGGGATTCCTCCACGGTATCCTGGTTCTTTTTTGGCTGAATTTTTTCGCCGCTTCTTGCACTTGGGGAAACTTCTTTCCTATTCATAGCAATGAATTATTATTTGCTTAATCTATTTTTACTTTTTTTCCAAGGAAAGAGGAAAAGGCCTATAAGAAGAATTTCCTGAAAAAGGCAAGGCAACATCTTCAGAACTCTTCAAAACTCACCTATGGAAAAAAGTAAAAGTTGCTACTCATGGGAAGGTGGAGAACATCACTTGTTTAAACGTGCAATTCAAATTTTTCTTAGTTTTTTTTTACTCCTAGGATGTGGAAAAAATTATGGGCTACCTTGAAAACGTGCGAGGAAAAGGTCCAACTTGAATAGGAGAGGGACCAAATTAGTGACAAATATCATAGTACAGTGATATTATAGTACAAAGGAAGACCGTAAGGTAGAGAACAGCACGTACATTAGAAATGTCTACGGGCAGTCTGAATGAAATTTCTACACATTTACTTAACTGTTTAGTCAGTAAGTGTTCTATTTTAATCATAGCTGTTTTGTATTACTTAAAGCTATGTGCGTTATCTATGTATTGTTCGTTGCATTAAAATCCAACGAATTCTCTGAAGACCGTACATACCAGTGGCGGACGCAGGGGGGGGGGGGGCGCGCGCCCCCCCCCCCGAGAAAGGGTCGCCAAATTTTCGAAATTACTTTACAATACAAATAAAAATCTTGTGTTAGTTTATTTTTAATTGTTTATTTTTATTATTATTTTTAATATATTTTTTATTTATTGTTTATTACTATAATTAATATTATTATTAATTTTATTTTCCGTCTGGGTCCCCAAAACGGCGGAGACCCCACTTTTCTTCCCACGCCCCCCCTCCCGCCCACTTTCTGCGTCCGCCACTGGTACATACATACAGATTAAAGCAAAAATTGGGATAATTCCTTTCTTTTTTATTTTATTTATTAATTATTTTTCTCAATTGAAACATTTTTCCAAGAAAGGAAACAGAAGAATGATCTCGATAAAAAAGAAGTGAATGGAGAAAGATCGGTGAGGTTTCGAAAAGGATCTTCAGCGATTGCACATATAGGGACTTTGATGGAGGGAAAAAACGGATCCTGATACTAAATGGGAAAAGTGCCGAGGAAGAAGGAGAAGAAGAATGGAAAGGAAGTCTTCCCTTTTTACTTTACTTCTCAGCAGTCGGTTTACTTGTGAAAGCGAAAAATTCCAGATGAATTGGCTCTTTAACGGTGCTACGTACATCAAGATCCGCGAGTCTGATCTTCTGGGATTTGTCTCATTTTCATAGCCTATGGACGAAAAAAAACAGAATCAGATACAAAAAATAAATTTTTCAAGACCAATGCTACTGTAGGGCTAATTCTTCAGGCAGGCTCGACTTCGTCAGGTTGGTTTCCACCAAAATCCATCACACCTTTTTTTAAAACAATCATAACATTATTGTTCATGGATGGATGGAACCTGCTCTGCCAGTTATTGCAGCTGAGAGTTGGTAGACTATCCCACTACATTCTATTGCCAAACAATTTCAATTCAACACCGAGAAATTCTCTATAGAAAAGCAAATTTTGGTGGAAGACCTTCCCTTTGGATCAACCAATGTACATAATAATATGCATGTATATACACTTTGAAATCGTAGGTAATAGATGTTTCTGCTAAGTACATCGAAAACAAAACGATATACTGTAGTAATCAATAGGAGCTATAAAGTTTCATGGAAAAATAGTGTGGCCACCGAACTTTAGTAAGGAAGACAAGGAGGTACACACAGCACCGTCGTCCTGTAGCAGATATTGAATTTGAATATCGATGTCAACAATGGAGAAGCTAGTCTTCACCAAAAATCAAGAAAATTTCGTAAACACCGCTAAACCGCTACACTACGCGGACCAATGCACCGTGCCTGGAAGATTCATTCATCTTAGGATTTCAGAAAAAGGTGTCGTGCAAATCTTTGTTTCTAAGACGATTTGCTGCGGTGTTTCCACATACAAAAAGACGATTTCAAGGTGGTTAACCGGTTTTGGAGCGGTAATAAGATTAGTCTCGGTGGGGATTGCTGAAGAAAACGTGCTCCAGTTCATTTTTTAGCGCTAAGGATAAGGTGTGCTGTGTCACAATGGCGCCAGGATCGGCAGCGGTGGAAAATAAGTCAAGGATTCGTAGTAGGTAAAGGTTGAACGAGGAGAAAAAAAAGGCATGGGAGAGGATATTGGGAAAGGGGGAGGGGTAGGAAAGGAATGATTCTTACAATTCTTCTAGGGAAAAAAAACGGGAAAATGGCCAGAATGAGGAGGAGGATCCATAGCACTAATTAAGATGAAACAGTGGAGATTTTTCTGGAAAAGACGGCAAGGAAACAGTGGTTTTCTGGAAATTTCGACCGCAATTTAGATATATGGTATGATGGGTAGGTGTATGCATTGTTTGCTACCCTAAGAACAGCTCAAGAATCGTGACCTTGGGAAATGACCACGCCCAGCGCTGCCAACTCCCCGATTCTCACGCCCCTCGGTACAGTGCCATCGCAACGAAAACCACCAGCTTAAATTTGGATATATTTCCCGTAAAGTCATTAAATATTAGCCCGCAATGGAGTGCGTGCGCGCGTAGTGCGCTTAACGCAGCGACAGCGGCGGTCGGCGACGGCGGCTAACGTCGCGCGCCGACCGCTCTTTTAGCGCAAATCATCTTTTTAGCGTAGAGCGCGCGACACAAACAAGATGAAACAATACGTAAAGTGTATGGAACCCGTTTTGGTGTACGCGGTGGCGTTGAACGCACGCAAGCGGCCACCGCTCGCTCGCTCACACTTCGACTTTGGATATTAGCGCTGATACTGAACCGTAATATGCGCGCAAAAACCGCCGATCGCAGCGTTGCGCAACGGGACGCAATTGCGGACTAGCGCAGTCTATTGAGAAAAATCCGAAAGTCACCATATCCTGGTGGAGAAAATGTTTTCTTCCTTCTGAAATAGCATTTATTCATTGAATGTAATTAATTCTGCTCGTTTATAGTCCGCCTGAATACTTGCAACTACCTTTAGCCATGGGTCAGATCTTGACTTTGGAGCACACTTTGTCGTGGCAGGGAGGAAATGTAGGCAGGTGAATGAATATATGAATGAATGAATGGATGAAAGGATGAATGGAATGAATGGAATGAATGAATGAATGGATGAACGAATGAATGAATGAGTGAATGAATGGAATGGATGGAATGAATGAATGAATGAATGAATGAATGAATGAATGAATGAATGAATGAATGAATGAATGAGTGGATGAATGAGTGAATGAATGGAATGGAATGAATGGATGGAATGGATGGAATGAATGAATGAATGAATGAATGAACGAGTGAATGGAATGAATGAATGAATGAATGAATGAATGAATGAGTGAATGAATGAGTGAATGAATGGAATGGAATGAATGGATGGAATGGATGGAATGAATGAACGAACGAGTGAATGGAATGGAATGAATGGATGGAATGAATGAATGAACGAGTGAATGGAATGAATGGATGGAATGAATGAATGAATGAATGAATGAATGAATGAATGAATGAATGAATGAGTGTGATTAAATCGAACGTTCCGCATTTAACAGTGTTCCAAAAAACGACCTTACTCCTTGGCCCCGCCCCGACCCCCCATCACGTCTCTGCGCCATTTTTTCCCATAACTTTTCGAGGCGTTATCTGGGGCAATGTACTGCCAAAACGTCAATGAACGCAGTGCGAAATGTGAACGCGGCAAGCACGAGAGGCAGAAGAAGGCAGAGGTGAAGTAGTCCTCTTAAACCTCGACCTGGATCACTAGAGCATGACGAATTTGCTGCGTTGCGTTCAGTGACTCTTAACTGCACTAAAGTGGAGTGCTTGTACTTGACGGCACGTTATCGGCTTGAGAAGACCACGAAAAACCGTGAAGCAAGCGGATTGAATGGTGGAAAGCGAGGAAGTAGGCTCTGCTGTATCTAAAATATCGAAATTTCTGGGTAAATCCTAGAGAAATTGATGAACGGCGCGAGAAAATTCCCCTGGATTGTTGCCAAAATTTATGAACTTCGTTCAGATCTACAGAAATTCACTATTGACAATGTTCACAGGGTTAGGAGCTTAGCATTGGAGCGCATTTTCACACAGGCTAACTCTACCTTCATCCTTATATCGCTTCACCAGCAGAATTATGGAGCAATTATATTCCAAACAGGGATCGCAAGGCCCAAATCCTCGAAACAGTCTCGTCTGGCCCGAAGCCAAGTGGAAAAACGCTACACTCCCTCAAAAGTAACTGACGATGCGGCGTTCCTGTCTCCGAATAACCTCCAGCCACAACAACCGTCAACTGGCTTGTCGTAGAGAATTTAATGAACAGGGTAAAACAGTGTCATAAATGTTGCTGAAAAAGTTAATTGAGCAAAATGCCCGCGCGAGGAGTTCTATTGATTGGCTTACGTCCAGAATCCTTCGATTTGTTCTCAAGGATTGTCGCTTTTGTTGCGGCTGAATTCAGGCAGATTTTATTCCAGAAAAAGTAATAACTTAAGAAATGGTTCAAGTAAAGAACAAGTTGAAAATACTGTGGAATGGAACAGATATCGTTGTATACTTATGTATACATGAAAATCCTCAAAAATAGCCATGGAACTATTGAAGAATACATTACTCATGAACCAGAACAGAAAATTTTCCAGCATCAGGTAGAGATGGTCAGTGAAGTAAGAGGGTTACAAATTCCCAAAAAATATATGGGTTTTTACCCTTCGGTAAACAGGGTAAAGTTTCCCAGAAAATAGAGACAGAAAGGGATCTAGTTACGATGAAAAATGTACTAAATACGGTTTTCTTTTCTTTTGGAATTTTTTTTGGGATATGGGTTTGCTTTAAAGATAAGCTACAAAACTTAAAAAGTAAGTAGGCCGTACATTTGTTCTAGAAACTTGAAAATCATCTGAAATTCATGCTATGCCATACAAAATTTCCGGCCATAGAAAATTTTTGACATAGTTCTGAAAGAGGACGACCACCAGAAGTTCCCTAAATATACAGTTGATAAGAGATAGAGTGGAGCGTCCTCGTTCTGGATAGAACTACTCTTTACTGCTACCCCGCCTTCCCTTCCGATGTACTTTTTTCTTCCGACACCGTTTTAACGCGCAAGAATTACTGTTAGCGTTGGGTTGCTCGATAGCTAATGTCGTTTTTTCTCTTATAGGTGACGTGAATTGCATATTTCATGCAGTAACGATGTAACGATTGCGTGGCTTACGTTATTAAAAACTATTTTAAAGACTAGACTTCGGACTAACTTCAGTCAGAAACTGGACGTCATTGGTAAAAAAACAAGTTGGTTAAAAATCACGTTGAAATGGACAGTCAAAGAGAGCATTATCGGCATATTGTATCCGAATGGCCCTGATGTAGCACCATCAGATTAGCATTTGTTTCGTTTCCTTGGAAACGGTTTGAATGGTAAAATTTTCGATTCCGGTCAGGCTGTTAAAAATGAGTTGGACCAGTTTTTCGCCTCACATGATGACAAAAGGCCATCTAACAGAATGGCCAATATATCATTGATTAATGTTTGTTGTTAATACAAACAAATTTGCTTTAAAAATCATGAAAAAAAACGACGTTAATCATCGAACAACCCAATAATTGGAGCAAATGGAACATGTCTCACGGAACAGATATACGAGAGTTTATACTAAACATGCGAGCGCGTCAAACGTGGCAGAATAGCGTGTCACGTACTGTCTTACCTCAGGATGAATTTTGAGACCTCGACATCATAAGAATCCCGAGGCAACGATGATTACAATGATATACATATTCGCCTGCAGAAGGGCCAAAAATCCCTTTTGCTGAAGCCTTCTTTTTGGAGAGTTCCATCTACCGTTGCGACAGCTATCACAGCGAGATGTAAAGTTGCGGCATGCCGTGCCAGCGGTGGTATCGATAGCTGGCGCCCAACGTATTGGCAATGCAACTCCTTGTGGTAGACGTCGCACCGGGCAACCTGACCTCTCCAGAATGAAGGGGTTCAAAAAAGTGCTTTTTTGCACCTTTGTGGGAAGTATGCATACCAATGGGATCAGTGCTGCCTGGAGATTCTTTTGGTGTTAAAATCTCAGAATTAATTCTGAGAAATAGATATAACATTAAGCAGATAATAAAATAAATATTGGAAAAGAATCAACAAATAAGTGAAGAATTAACTGTTTTAGATTGATTCTACTTTCTCTGCACAGTCAGCTATACTCCCACAAAAAAAAACTTTTGGCAAAGAATTCTCGCTGTAATGAGAAATTGACTTCATTTGGTGACTGGTAACACTTGGTAGGGCGTTTTCTCCTTCCACAGTCAAGTCTTTTCGTGTCAAATAATTTTATGAAGAAATTTCCCATTACTTCTATCGTGATGTGAGAAAAATGACAGATGCTGAATGATGCGTTGAGGACGTCAAACGTCGAGTGACCTTCCCCCTACGAATGGACAGCAATTACCGACACATTCAACGCTTAATCGGTGTTCGTCTATGTCCTCAAAGAAAGCGATGTGAAGAAATCCATGAAAAAAAAAACTGTTTGACTACATGATTCAAAGACTGGTTCATCCTTTTCAGCAGCAGCGCAGCAGCAGACACACGCACGAATGACGAAGAAAGCAATAGCGTCGGCACAAAAACGCGCTCCACTGCTAAAGTATGAGCGGTTACAGAGCGGCTGGAGTGAGAGAATGTGTCAAGTGAATTCTACATGAAAATGTGCTCAATGGCTAACGAAAATAATAAGTGGCGAACAGTGTTTCAAAGAAAAGACAAGTGGTTGCAAGCGGCTTGCTGGAGAGGTGGAAGAAAACGCGCTCCAATGCTAGTTTTACACATAAGTCGAGAGCATTCTCGACGAAAGGTGCGCGAAGGCGCTGTTGCAGAGTGGCTGGAGAGATGCTTCTCCTCAAATGCCACAATAACTTAAGGACGAAGAAAACGCTCCCTACTGCTAAGGGAGTGTTGATTACTTTCGTCTAGGGACACTTGACATCCGCGCGCCCATCCACGCGCGCAGCGTCACGCCACTTTGTTTTTTTAACTGGGAAAATAGAGCCGAACCTGATTCGAGAGATGCTTTGGGTCATGTAAGCACCTTATTGATCATCTGAGATCAAAAGCGGACCTATGCATGCAGTTGGTACGTGCCCGACAATCGATTACTTCATCATGAGAATGTGGAAGAAAATGCACTCTGATGCAATCTTAACCACTGGTTTTAGCTTGCTGTGAATTGAAGCAAACGAAGTAATTATAGTACAACATTCATTGAATAAATACTTTGAAAATATTGGCAAGCAAATAAATGAGATTTAAAGGGTGATTTTTCCTTATACAGTTCTAGAAGCAACGGGTCATTATTTCTCAGTGGAGCAGGATTATCCTACACCTACCACCCGCGCGCGTTAGGCCTCGGTAAGACGGTGTATGGCAACCCAATGTTCCTAGTCTTTTTCCAAAGAATGCAGGTCACCTTTGACTTTAGATTACAAATAAGGAGCTAGAGTGAGTTAGGGCACCTTTTGAACCACGTACGCCTTTTCACTCCCAAGTTCAAAAACTCAAAACGGCGTGACGCAACGCGTGCGGGTGGTGAATGTACGTAAACGGTGAGGCACAGCCCTGGTGAGCGTTGGGTCAGAAATTTGGAATGGAGCACATCTTCACTACTTTCTATATTTGGGTGGACTCACTATTCTTCTGCATTAGTCAGTCTCATGGCCGGCTCATGAAGTATAATAGAATTTGTGCTTCACATAAACATTAAAGGACTAAGCCTCGCTTACAAAAATGTGCTCCGCTGCTGATTTCTATAATCCTCCAGTCCTTCAAAATCTTGCTTCGCTGGCCATATCCAATATGAATTTTTTGACGCATTCGCTTATTATCAACGAGGAGGATGGCAATAATGCTCCAGTGCTAAAAACCGCTACAAAGCTAATCAAGTGTGAATATATGTGAACGAAGCGGAAAGGGAAACTAGAACGGGAAGGCAACGATGCTGATCACTAACACGTAGACACTACAGGAAAGTGGGAAAAGCGGAGAAAAGAAAGCAAAAGGTTACGTTTCATGGATCAGAGGATAGCGAGCAGAAATTAGCAGTGGAGCGAGTTTTGTCTGCTCCAGTTGGATGTTACGGAAGAAGTAGATGCAGGTCTAATTATCCAAGCGTAACACTATGTAGTTGCGGTTTCGCGGAGTGGGAACGCACTCTGGGCCTTATACTGGTGCTGGAGCAGAATTTCGCAATGGAGCACGCTGTGCTGTACTTCTTCCGAAAACTTCGGAGTGAAGTTTATTCTTAGCCGATGGGCTTTTGGTCAATTTTTTTTTGCAATAGCGCTTATCTGAAGCCTGTGCACTGAATGAAGTTCATGTCTACAACAAAAACACGTTTACTTGTACTCATACCGTACCAAGGACAAGGAAACCTACCGTAACGGCGTTGATACCGTAATGTCGTCTACAAAGTACCAGCTGCCCTTGATAAACGTGCGAACATTCCTTACGAAGCTGCCTAATCAAATCCGAGGTCAAACTCATTTCGTAAGAGGACATTGCATTAATCCAATTATTCGTTTAGGGATTTCCAGCCCAGCAGAAAACGCGCCCCATCGCCAATGCACAACGCCATAAGCCATACGTTCGAAGTCATTTAAATCTATGGAAACATACGCAATAACATCGCTTATTGGTGATTCGTTCATGGATCTGAGACGATCTGTCACAGAAAAACCAGCAGAAAACTCGTCCTGGGGCGGGGGGGGGGGTGGCAGTGGGGCAGTGCCGTTGGCTAAGCGATAGCGGACCGCTGGCGCAATGCGAAACGCAGTGATGAATAGCGTTCGAAGGGGTAACAGTGCTTGCTTGCCCTTTGGAGATGATACGATACATTGAGCGTCGGGTGGGCGACGACTCTTTACGAGTTTCCGCGCGCGCGGGCTGGAAAACTGGAGAGAGCCGCGATTGCACAATCACCTCGAATACTCACTAAGGGCCGCGGCCCAGGGGGAGGGGCTAATTCGATTAGGCTTCGAATGAGATATTAAAGGAATGTATAGATGTTTAACGATGGCACAAACATGTCAGGAAAGCTTGAATCCAGCTGCAAGGAATGGTTGGGGTTCCCGGGTTCCCATTAGGGGGGGGGGACCCACAGTGACGGTGAGCGGGGGGGGGGGGGGGGAAGGTGAGAGGTGGGTGCGGTCACCTTGTCGCTCGTCGCCTCACGCCACCTCGTGCCAGCAATTTTCCAGAAACGAGCTTTTTCAATTGTGAGGCGACGTTTTTGCTGTTGTCGACACAGCAATCACACGTTGCAACTCACTCGACAACAGTTTGTTTGGTGGCTTTTCGTGGCGAAAAAATAAGAACATACTGGTTTTTTACTGCTCTTACAACTCTTTCGCTTACCAGTTTGTACAGCACGCTTGAATTACCACTGGGCTGCCTCGAATAGGCTTATATTCATAAAACTCTTGGAACCGCAAAAAAAAAGATTAATTTAAAAAAATAATGCGCATAAATGGATAAATAGTTTTTTAAAGAGCAGCTGTTTTCCCAAATATTTGTAGATGCTTCTATAACTTACTGTACATACAATTTCCCAGAGGGACGACAACTGTTCCTTACTGGATCTCTAGCACCAATTGATTTGCGACTGTCATTAGGAACTGAGAGGAATTCGCATATGATAAACGGCAAAAAAAAATCAGCTAGAAGTTTTGGGAATGTTTTTTTAAAATTCTTTTGGAGAGCACATGTAAAAGTACACGTGGAAATTTACCATGAAACCTTTTCTTTCCTTTTCCTTTTCGCCCTCCCTCTTTTTTTTGCCCACTTACTGCTCATAGGACTTCTAGCACTTATCGATTTGAAATTGTCGGCTAGAAATCCAGGGAATCGCTAAACATTGAGCAGAGCAAGGAACAAACGAAGTTCAGGGGAATCTCATGCTTTAATTTTGGGAATTTCCTTAGGACTTTAAAAATAACCTGACCATTGAAATCTTCAACAAGTACATACAATACCCGCACTAAGTTTGTTAAAAATGAACATTCAGAACGCGGATTTGCGTTCTTTTCGTTCCAGGGCGATAACTCATCGTCATAAAGCGATTCATAGACCAAACCTGGAATAAGAAGCAGCAGTGGAGTGGGCTAGCATATTTCATGAAACCAGCTCTAAATTCCGATTTTGAACATTGAAATTCCGGAGTCATTTACAGAGCTCGGATCATGCCGCGCATCAAAGTATGTCGCGCGCTATGCGCGGCAAGGTCGCGGCAGAATTAAAAACTTGCGAATTTCGTTGTTGAAAATCAGAATTTAGGGCTGATTTCGTGAAATATGGTAGCCCACTCCATTGCCGTTTTTGACCCCTGGTTTGATCTGTGAATCACTTTGTTACGATGAGCTATGACCCTAGAACGAAAATAACGCAAATTCGCGTTCTGGATGTTCCTTTTTAACAAACTTAGTGCGGGTACTGTAACTCGCCATTTCGTCTCTGTGAGGACAATCCCTGGCAACTTAAGTAAACAAATCAATCAATAGAAAAACAGATAAACAAAAGGGGCTGATCATTTCAATTTGCGACCATCCGGAACCTCCACGACGTGAAAGAAAAACCCAACCGCCTCTCGACAAGCTCGCGTCGTTGCAATTACGACCGGACATGACCAATGTTTCAAACACAGGCATCTTTTTTGCGGCGGTTCCACTATAGCGCGAAGGGCTTCTCGATCGATAATTTTGGAAAATTTCAGGGCTGACTGGGTGGTTTCTCACTGCATATTTTCCAGTTATTTTGCATAGTTTCCCCCTCCCCCCGAGTTTGGTGAAAGAGAAAACTAAGAATTTGAAGGGAAAATTACTGAAGATAGGAAGAGAAACTTCTAGGCCTATGGAGGCTATTCAAAGAGCTCTTCAACGATATTTCTAATTCCACTGCCATTTTTCTGATAGAATTGGAATTTTCTCTCAATGCCATCACAGTAATCCTGTTGCAACCTACCGTAGCACTACCGCGAGCTACCTGGACGATAGGTGAAGCACGCAATATTCTTGTGTACGCAATGTATTTGGAAATTGAACAGGATTTGCTCTTCAAATTTTTGGCGCAAAGCTGGTCAGATAGCATCGATTATGTTCACAAAAAATAATTATGAAATAAATATTAGCTACAAATACGTAGGAATTTTTTAAGGAACGATGAAGATCATCGTATATATTGAGTTTGCCAGGCGAATTAATTTCCAGTTAACTACTGTTCCGAAACAAGGTATATGAAGCGAGTGAGTCACCGGTGTATCATTTTTGTGGTGATTGCTTTTCGATTGGTTTATTTGATTGCGTAACGTTGAAAATTACAAGAAAAGTGAACTTGAGTAGTCTTATCGAAGACTGTTCATGCCTAATTATTTACTGATGAGTAGGTAATTTCAAAATATGTAAATATCGCTACTTGTCAGATAGAGCCACGCCCTTTTTTTTTACTGGTAAGCATTAAATACAAGTTAAGACGTTAACTAACACGCATAGTGTCCTATTCAGTAAGGCAGTAATATGGCTCCTTTAAATGGGTAATTTTCATGATTTATGTGCCAGAAAACGGTACATGAAGAGGGTGAGTCACCGGTGTATCACTTTCGTTGGGATCACTATTGGTGCATTTAACTGCGACCTGGAAAATTCCGACGAACTAGAGCACTCTTGAATTGTTTGTGCTGAATTGTTTATTGATGAATATTTATGTACTGTTTACTTTGAAATATCTCAATAGTAACAAACTCAGTCCTGGGAATCTTCTTTTTTCCCATTTTTGTTTCTATGGTCCTATCTTTGCATCCGAAAAGTTTTGAAGGCTCCATTGGGGTAAATCTACTGGTTACCTCTTGAATAATACTAGGTGATAGTTATAATAATGTAAATTCAACAATAATATGCTAATTTAATACAATACTACGAGCTTTACTACATGAGACTCTGGGATAGGTCCATAGAATCATTTTTGGGAGCCCCGCCATTGTTTAGTGATATTATCCTCTCCTATTACAACATTGTATTTTTACCCCCCCCCCCTCTCGGACGGTCACGGCAACAACTTGCTGACTCCGGACGGATGCTGGAGAAGTGTAGAGCACCTTGAAATGTAGTAATACTGTTTTAACAAGTAACAAATAATTCCTGTTGTTTTTTTCTTGTGAAAAATGTTAAAAATCACTCAAAAATTCTCAAGGATCCGCCCACTCTCTGACAACAAACGCATATGCCATTGCCCCGCGAAATGTCATGACCTAAATAGCCAACCTAGCGCGAAAGGTGCTGCACTTTTAAAAAGTGTTACCTTGAAGTTATTGCTAGCTATTTGATGGGAACCACCTGGAAAAACTTAGAGAATTGTTTTTCTAGGCACCTAAGGTCTTCCAAGGCATTCAAATAGGACAAAGGAGTAAAATCAGCGCTAATTGTATCAATATTAGTGTAACATCTGAGTAATCCTATTGACTAAGATGCATTATTGTCTTACGGTACATTGATCGTGTGTGCATTTTTATGACTCACACACGTCTACAGTGTACTTTTCCACCCGGCAATGACGGCGGCGACCCCACCCTGATGAGTCAAAAACTGGAAACATCACGCGCCGGGACACCAGCAGTTAATGAGGCTCACGTTAGCATTTAGTTACGGGCGTGAGAATAGAATCTACGCAAATATGCAGAATAGCCTGGGTACTGGGAGGACAGGTGAGGGTGGAGGGCGGGGGGGGGGGGGGAGTACAGTAGCTAGCCCCTATAGTGTTGGTCATCCCTCGAAATTCTGCGTTTTGAAAAGAGTAATACGCAGTATTATTGCAGTTGATGAATTTCCACATGTTTTGGCCACAATTTTCACCGATTGGCCGTGGGTCAGGTGTTGACGTCGGAGCGCGACCTTGCGACTAAAGTTTAAAAAATCTCAGATGATTACTCAGTTAACTTTTGGACTAGAAGTCATATTTCGAGGTGGTTCTGCGACTCTAGACAACATTTACACGAACAATCTCAAATATTCCAGAAACTCCTTGAAATTGCTCTGTTTTCAACAAGGAATCATCGTGACTAGAAAACTCCTAGAATATTCCGGTAAATCGCCAAATCTGGAAACGACTAGGAGGAGAAATCTGAAAGTGCTTCCTATGGAACACTGCTCCGTAGATGTGGCGTAATGAATGAGTTTCCCAGTATTTTTTGGCTAGAGTTTCAATTCATTTTCATGGTAAAAAATACAATTGCTAGATTTTTCTTTAGAGAATTGATAGTGTGGATGGGAATGAGCTCACATAACTGCGATTATTTCACGGAGTTCTCTAGAAAACCCATGAATTCTTCCCATTCAACGGGGCAACACCAGAATGCTAAGCAGATCCGACGCATTACCCGTTCGAATAGTTACGATTTCCCTGCGGAATCACATTAACGGAATGTTAAGATGGGTGAAATTCCGGTTTTCGTAACATTTCGTAACAGCCTAATCGCCTTGAAGCGGACATTTTCCTCCACCCAGCTTTCGGTTTCTCTGATCTTATGGATTTTCCTGCTTTGGCGGTTTTTGACGGAAAGATGTTAAGCGGCTGTAGATAGCGGACAGCTTTTCGTACTAACAGGTCGGGTTAGTGAATAGAAAGTTAATTTCACCAGGAGCCTGAGGACAGCTGAAAGGCCATGGAGGTTTTTAGCCGAGCAGGAGCTCTCATAAAAACTCAGGACCTACTGGAACTTCGGAATGTCTTACTGGGGGTCCCATTCAAAAAGCTACAGCTAATCAAGAAGTCTTAGTCATTAAATTAATGGATGTGCATATTTGAAATCCTTAAAATGCATGAGCGGTATCCGTAAAAGTGACTTATGGTACCTTGAAGCTGGCTCAACATGCTATAGCTGAAAAAAAAATCTGCTCCACACCTCTCTTCTTCTCCCATTACCCGAGCATATTCTCCATTTTCCGCAAATCCCAGAAATTGCGCATACAAAATGGAAAGTTCAGACCTCTTAGCAAATGGTCTTACCGTAATCTCCAAGTGTAATGGTTCCATACCATCCTCTGCAAAGTAAAAATTGGCGGGTGATAGGTGGTTCGACGTTCGATAGGCCCTGATGATCTAGTTAATTGCCTTTAGTGTAGTTATATGTGGACCATATTTTATGTTACGCCTAGAAATTACGGTAAGACTGTTTGCTAACCGGTCTGAACTTTTCACTTTGCCTGGGACACGACCTCATCCAGCAATAGCACACTATAGCTAATAGCCTCAAGTTCCACAAAAAACCTGTGGTTTCTCCGGATGTGGTTGGTTCAACTAGCTAAGTAAAGCTAGGATTTGAGCGGTAGCTAGCGCGAAAAGCTAATGGAGAAAGCACTAGTTGGACAGGTTTGGAAACCAATTTCCAGGCGACAAATTCATTTCCTTGTTAGCGCTACGCTGAAAAAGTATGAACGCGACTTTGAACCTAATTAAGCCGCGTCTTTTTTTGTGTGTGTACTCAGGAAGATAGGATTGGCGCTGAAGACCTAGGTGGAATTCGAACGCGTACTAGGCACTGCCAGCTGCGTTTTTAGAGAAGTTACTCGTAAAGTTACTTAGTAACATTAACAAACGTTACTGAATTGGTCACTCAACGCGGTTACAAAGTTAAGGGAGTCGGGGGGAGGGGGTACTAAAAATTATTTGTTCTAGAGATGACTTCCTTAGCAAGGTTAAAGGTTCCAAAACTCTTGAGATCCTTGAAGACTCTCGGAGACGTTCTGGTTTCTCCGCTCTTATAAAGTGGACGAGTTTCCCGGGTAAAAATGGATATTTCTCGCTTCAAACCGCACAAGCAAGCAGGGATAGAAATAATAAATTCCATAGCATTTTCCCCGGAAAACTCGTCCATTCTAGGATGAACGGGAATCATCTAACATTCCCACGAGCATTCATACATACCGCCATTCCCACGAGCATTCATACATACCGCCAATCGAAGAAGTCGAATAGAAAGAACAACCATTCTTGAAGAGAAAAAAAGACAAAAAGAGCAATTCGGTTCGAATGACTTTCTCCTGCATCACTGCGGCTCGGTTCTCCTGCGGTCGCATTCATAAGAAGCGCAGAAGAATTTCACAAGAAGCCGCTGACCTGACAGTATAACGGGTCTAGTAATGTACGCAGCGCAGTAGACAAGTTTTGAATGCATTCCAGCATAAGTCAAGGATTCGTCAGGAAGGAAATACCTGTTCAGGTAAAAAAAACTTCTAGGGGGAGGTCTGGGAAAAAAACGAGCCAAGAAATCGCCATCAGAGCTTGTCGAAATCTACCCTCTTCCATTCAAAAAATGACGATAGTTTCGTGCCTGTGATCTGCATTTCTCGCCTGCCTCCCCGAATCCGGCACTATTTCTCGTGTTCTCTTTTTCTCTAGTGTCTTCCTAACTATGTTCCCCGGTGAAAACGCTACAGCTTAAGTATGAAGTTAAAATCTTAATAAAACCCTTGAATTAAAATCTTAATAAAACTCATGAATTTTATCAAATCAGAAGTTAAAATTGACAAAATCCTGACAGTGAGAGATGAGATTATTTTGTTTTCACTTTGCTTTAGGCTAATTATGTGTACGGTGACAACAAAGGCCAATCATGGATGTGTAGGAATAAACGGGCCAAGGAACCTCTAACGGCTGTAATTCCCCTGCTGAATTTCCCAGAAATTCTTCAAGCTTGTCTCCTCAGGAAAACCCATTCAATTCCCACACTAGAAATAGCTATATAACATAATAACATAGAATATAACATAGAATATCAATGCATTACCAAAAAATTCTGTATCGGAAAATCAATTTTGCTGAAAGACTTTTGGATCAACCTAATGTTTCCTCATTGCGTACTTCTAATGGGAATTCAAAGTAGCACATGTATGTAATTGTAACTAAATAGCCTCGAGCTGGCAAATAAGAACAAACCCATATCACCTTGCTTGCTTTCAATGAGGAATCAAAAACTATGTAGATCCGCTTCAAACGCTACGTTGTGAACAACTTCAGGGGATCAGTTCATATTCTAGACTATCATGCCAGCCTAAGTCTAAGCTCAAGCTTGAGTATAAGCTCTAGCCTAACTGTTGTTCTAATGCTGTTTTCCTTTCAAAAGCAAATTCCTTAGCGAAGAAGTGACAAACAAGTCGGAAAAGTGGAGAAATTCGGATGGCAAGACCCTTATGGAAAGATATAGCCGAATAAGGCATGTGGAACAAGACTTGATTATTTTGAAGAAGAAAACCCGAAAACACTTGTTTTGGAAGTGGAAAATTTTCAGAGTCGTAGCTTCAGTATGTATAATTCAAAGCAGAAAACAACCTTCCGTTGAAAAGGCATTAATTTTAGGGTATCCAGGGAAATACGAGCAAAAAACTGACAGTGGCAAAAATTAATCTGAACATCTGTAGATAACGTATGTTATGAGCATCCTGTCGTAAACCTGACGGGGTTCCTGTTCGGCTATTGCTGTTCCCTACTAACAGTTCTACAAAAATCTGGATACTGTTGCTTTCTAACACGGTCTAGAAGTACGGTGGAGATGCTAAGAGGTTTTTCAGCAATCTCTATGATGAGTACGATCCAGTAAACAAGCAAATGTCCAGGGCAGATGCCCAGGAAGGTTACTGTAGCTGCTTACTTCCGCTAAGCAAGGGAGTTCATGTAGGCCTCGAGAAAACTTAAATCTGTTTTCAAGAAACTATAATTGTAAACAAGTAAACAAGAGATAAGAAAGTTTGCTATGGAGGCTTCACGATGGAAGTTCAATTATTTAATAGTAGTTTACTAAATACGATATGTAAGTAGTCAGTGAAGATAGTACGAGGATCAGTCCTTAAGGCACTTAGCAAGACTGAGGCATACGGCAACGCAGCGGAATGTTTAAAGTGTCTAAAGTCAAACAACAAGTCTAAAACCAGTCCCCTTCGCGCCCCAGGAACAGCTGCGATCACTCTTGACCTACCACTTAGGCTTGATGTACTTTCACCGCAATACACATGCAATAAACACGATTAAAACATGCAGCGCGGGCATGGGGAGCTTTGTTATGCTGCGGCGGGGCGGTACTCAGGTAGAAGAACACGGAATGAAGTGGTGGAACTGTCGTGGGACGCCAGTGCGGCGGCAGCGGTATGTGGAACGGCGTCGGTGGCGCGGACGCGATGGCGTTCGTGAACGCCACCACCGCCACAGCCACAACCGCCACGACAGCTTATGTGAATCTCTTTTGTTAGGACGATGTAACGCCATGACGGCATGCATACGACGAAACTGGATGCGCGCTTGTGGTTGCTGATAGCCACAAGCGGTGCGTATCGTCGTCAACGGTGACCGTGGACGACGCAACGCAACCGCAACCGATACAACAGCGCATCAACACAGAACAAGCCGCTAGCCAGCTTATCGTGATTGCTTCGGCATTGAAGGGATAGAGGCGAGGAATTTCTGGCTCAGTTGATTTGCGTCGGCGGAGATGAACTTGTCGCGCGAGGTGTTCTGCGACTAATCGTGTCATACCATTCGGACTAATTTCCCTTCAGTTTACGTGAGTATCAAGGGAAGTCCTATGCTTTTTGCTGCTTATTAGATTTCTGTCTATTTAGATGTTTACTGATATTTATATTATTTATTGACCAGTAACCATGAAATAAATGCTTACGTGTTGCGATAGACCGTACATATTTTTTGATTCTAATAACAGTGAATATTCTTGTAATCTCTAAAGCTAACCGTTCCATGCAGCTGTCAAAAGCTCTCGTAATGTAATGAGATTGCTCTATTCTCACATAAGGGAGCAGCAGGAAATGGGAGTTGAGCTTTTCCATCTTCTTTTTATTCTTTCCTTGCTTCTAATATTTCGCTTGTTAGATCTATTGATTACAGTTGACGTCAATGGTGTTGGCCCATCTGCGGCCTTGAGAAGGACGTCGCGCAACCGCGCCGCGTGCGCTGTAACCTATGTATTTTGCTGCTGTTATGCAACATCTAGCAGCTTTTCTACCCAATTTTAAGGATTTTCAAGCGAATCGGGAGAGAAAGACTCTAGAAATAACATTCCGGCGGCGACGACGCCGATCCGGCGCGCGCGGCGCGGTCGCGCTGCGTCCTTTTCGAGTCCGCAAATGGGCCACCGCCATTGCCGTCCACTGTATGTCTTCTCTCTTTTTTCACTTACTTTTTCTTCAATTTCCTGCAGTTTCTCCACATTACCAGCGTTATTCATGTTTATGAGAGTGAAAATCCAACGCATTCATGCCCTTCCATAATCTTTCCATGCAAACGCGAGCGTTTCAATGGGTCAGGGCTGCGTCACTAGTGCATCTCAACTAGGGCTGTGTGCGTTATTAAGGTAACGAGTTAATACACTAACGAGAAGCGGCCATTTTTGCCAACGCAACGAATTAATGGATTACCTATTGAAATTTTCTCACGTACAGCCCTTTTCTCAACCTATCCTTCACTATGCGGACGCATAACTATCGCACGCATGCAATTAGTGTGAGTAGCCCTTCCGCTAAAACTTGGAAGGACCTTGTGGAATTAAATTAAAGAAAAAAATGAGTTCCTTCAATTTAGTTCCACAAGGTCCTTCTAAGTTCTCACGATTCAGGATAAATGGAAATTCGTGCCGAAACCCTCAGACTGCCCTTTCAAGGGATTCTCACGCTCTTCTGAATGCTGTGATAGACTATGTCCATCCTTGTGATGAGAGGACAAACAAGCAAACAAACAAATCAGGAGGACAGTCAATGGATATGAATTTTTAGAATTAGAGGAATAATATTTCATGAATATTCATTGATAAAAGATAAATATATCTGTATATATAAAAGCGAAAGTTTGTGTGTGTGTTTGTTTGTATGTTTGTATGTTCGGAATAGAAATCGCGGAGGTTGAACCGATTCGGACCAAACTTTGCATGTAGGTTCCTCGGGGGCCGGCGGAGGTTATAGGCTACTTTGCACCTGGGATTATCGATTGGCTTATTGATTATATCGATAATACTTATTTTTCTCTCTTCTTGACCAGGGACTAGCGAAAACATGCCTACTGGGGTATCTCAAAGCTCTGAACACGAATACGACAACCACTTTGCGCCAAATTATCGATTTGTTGATTTTATTGATTTTTCGCTATCTTTGCCCACGGGGTGGTAAAGACATGTCTACTGGGGCATCTCAATGCGCTGAACACGAATATGGCAACCATTTCGTATGGCACCATCGATTTATCGATTTTATTGATTTTCCGCCATTCTTGCCCAGGAGGCGATGAGGATATTTCTACTGGGGCAACTCAATACGCTGAACACGAATATTGCAACCATTTTGGGCGAAATATCGATTTATTGACTTTATTGATTTCTCGCTATTCTTGCCCACTGAGCGGTAAAGACATGTCTACTGGGGTATCGCAATGCGCTGAACACGGGTATGATAACCGTTTTGACCAAAATATCGATTTATCTGTTATATTGATTTTTCGACATTCTTGCACACAGGTCGGTGAAAACGTGCCTTCTGGGACTTTCCGAAACGCTGAACGTGGATGAAGCAAGCACTTTATAAGAATTTATTTACCAGTCAAGCAACTTCACCCCATTTTTTTTGAGAGAAGGGGGGGGGGGGCAGGGTGATGGAGGGTCACTTGAGCTGATCACCAAATGATGAACATTTTGAAAGGATTTTTTGGTTCAACAAATGTTGGCATCAGCTTTAAATGGCCGGGAGAAATTGAACACCCGAGCGAAGCCGGGTACACCGTCTAGTATTGTATAAACAATTCAAAGCAATAAATACAGGGAACTCCAAGCGGTCGTGTGCAAGGGGTGAGCAGAAGCAGACAACCAGAGCCAGCACGCAGAATCCCAGTGTCTCTGCCCTGGAGAGGCGCGCTGCGGTCCTACTCCTACTCGCTTACTGCCGCTTGGAGCCTCCTGTATGTACACAGTAGTAATAATTTCCTAGGTTACTTTGACTAGTTAGACCCTAATGTCTAATCGATATATAGATATAGCACATCCTGTGCACATAATTTAAAAGAACCGACAAAAAATAGAAAAATATATAAACAAATGAGTGAATAAAAGGTGACCTTGCGCTCTAGAAAAACTTAAAAATTTAAAAAAAAAAGCAGGTACGACAGTCTAAATAGCGCATCAGCTGAGTGCTCCATTCTCATATCGTTCCGCCCTTCTTGTAAATATTTATTTCCCTTAGTAATTGGCATTAAAACAAAAAAAAAACGAAGTATGAACAACAAACAAACGAGTGAGTATATTCATCGTGCAAATTCGTACGGAACGACTTTTTCGCGAGTCTTCCTTGTCACTGAATCAAAATCTCGCCGATAGGTTCCAGCTGCTAATAGGGTTTTCCGTTCATTGTTGGGTAATGTCACGTAGAACTGGCAACAACGTCAAAAGTACACGTTGAATTCACTGGAAGTATAGCCCGATGCATCCCTTGTTGAATGAAGAGCTCGTCCACACGAGATCTGGCAACCCATGACTTTCGCTGGAACATTCCCAAATCCCACTGAAGAAGGAACACTTTCAACTAGGACTACTGCCCCGCACTCACGAGCGACTCCCATATGGGGACGGAATCTGACGCTGCGAGTGCAACGACGACGAGGCTTAACTTTTGTCGAACAGCGATTAAACCAGATGTACTTCTTGCGCCATGCGCCAAAATAGGCCGAATTGCAAGTATTTTTGTCGCCGAGTCAGCGAAAATCGCGAACACCGGTCCTCCGAACTCCGAGTTCCGTAGTTCCGCATTCCCTGTGATTTTATGCCGCTCATTGAACCAGAAAACTGCGAGTAAGCCATATGTCTGAATGAGCGCATTATAGCGCAATCTGCTTTTATTTGTATTCGAAACTCGCTCTGATATCGGCCGAGGATTTCGATTTCTCGTTGAATTTCTAATGAGGAACAGGAATTTCCCGACTGGACGAGTTTCAGCATGGGAAACAGCGGGAAATTTCTCGAATAGGCAATACTGGAACGGAAAAATATGGAAAATTCCCAGGAAAGCCAACGGAACCAAAGGAAAATCCTCACCGTATTTCTGGAAAAATTCCTGTCCCACACAGCAATGCCGTGCAATAATCAGAAATCGAATTGAGAGCTTATTCACCAAGCTTGAGCTCGGGACAAAACGGGTCAAAAAAGCTCGCAATTTAGTGTTAATGGTTAATTCGTCAAGGAAAATTAGTAGTTCGGCCATATATCGCTTGTACCATTGATTAGCGGTCTTTTTGCGGCTTTCCGGGCATTAAGCTGCTGTCCATGCTTTGAACAAAATCAAAAATATTATTGATTACGTTGTCGTCGGGAAATTTCCCAAAGAGAATTCGAAGCCAAGGAAAAATTATGGATATTTACCTCTCATCAAAAGTATAGAAAGAAACGAAAAAAAAACCTTATTTCACAGGACATTTCTGGAAGAATTTACACGACGAATATGAAACAGTTCAGGAAAAACTGATGTCTGATTTGTAGTCCTCATTTGTTTAGCTCCAGTAACTTACTAAACAAGTAAATAAATAAATAAATAAATAAAAAGATATATCCTATCAGATGATTTTATTACAGTTTAGGGGCAAAAATAGAAAGATATGCCGTGCCTGTGGATCACACTTGCTCACAGAATACGCTCGTCTTGTCTGCCGCGTCGCACCACTCACGCAGCGCGATAGACCAGCCGGACGCATTTGCCGTCGGGTGGTGTATCTATCTTGTATCTTTGCCGTCATTTCGAAGTGCTTGGGTGGAACCATAAGCAAAACAACAAGATGGTAACGCCCTCTGTTCTACCGCACCGCGTGGGTGGTGCAGCGCGACAGACCAGACGGTATTCTGTCAAGCAAGAGTGGATTGACGAGCACTGTACGTTATTTTTGGGAGATATGGTGAATAGTGGATATCATTTCAACACCGGAATATGCGGTTTATAATAAGGCTCATAATATACCAGTATAATAGAGCAGTTTAGGGAGTGCAAGAGACAGAGTGAGAAAGCGGGAGAGAGAGGAAGAGAAAAAAAAAGAAAAATCATCGGTTTTGTTCGATGCCTATGGCAAACCGACAGTGCCGACAGTATGGTGAGAACAACGAAAAATCGCCGATCAATGACCAGATAACAACTAATCGATCGGTCTATACAGTACAATTTGAACACTGTAACTAGTCTACAGTAACAGGATTACTGTAAAGTCATGGGAGGAGCTAGTGAAACAAAGAACGTGCGAGTTATTCAAGTGGAAGCAAAGGTTAAACGAGTGAAACGTCCACAGGCACTCGAGACGGCGGAAAAGAGCAACTGCAGTAACCACTTCGCTCGAGTAGAACCTGTGAAAGACCATGGTGAGAGTCGTTTTTCTACCCAACGACGCTCCCAAACACGCTCTGCATCTTTGAAACAATCGATAAGTGGTGGGAGTTAGTCACCATTCTCTAATGAGAATCGAATCCGAACATGGAAATTGAGAAAAGGGTAACTGTAAGAAAAAAACAAGGTAAAACATGAGAAATTATTGGCATGGTAAAGCTCACTTTCTTACTCATGGTGAACGTCTCAACATCAAACAAATTTACCCGTGCTTGACATGGGCGCGGATGCATCGTTGGAATCTAGACCTAACTGTTACCCATGGGTAACCCTGTCTACGGGTAATATCACACATCGGTAGTAGTTTAATCTAGACAACATCACGTAAGGGTAAATATGTTGATAAGTGCTAGGTAAAGAGTAAGTTTATGTGGGTCGACACGTCTACCATGGCTTCAGCGCGTTACCTTAGGTAATTTCAATGATGCACTCGATGTTTAGGTACACCTGACGCTGTCTCTACCCAACTGCTACCCAGGGGTATGAGGTTACCCATCCCAATGATGCATTCGGGCCCAGAGGAGCACCTTCGGCAAAGTAGAGGAGTATCGGGAAGTGTCGTTAGTTTTCGAGAAATCTTGGGATTTGTCCTCACACCAAGGAGTACAAGGAAATGGGTAAAAACAGGATGACTTAGGAATCGTCATATGTCCTCTAGTTTTGCAACAGTGCTCCAATCCATATCCCGGGAATGTTTGAGAAATTGTTGTGAATTTCTTTGTTGTTGTCCAGAAAGTCGCACCCATTCTTAAAGAATTGACCAAGAACTGGAAAAAAAAAACCTGTCACCAACATACATAGATGATGTTTTCTATGCTGTAGCAGAAAATATGACTCAACAGGTGCGCATACATCGTCATACAAGTTGCGAAAACCAGTAAGATTACAAGCTGGGATGTTGAAAAGCCCTAGCGATTATGTGCAGCAAACCACATCTTATCCAACAAGGAATCAGGAAATACATAGACTTTTTCTGGTATTCGGAAATATTCTGAAAAAGAGCGGATTTCCCAAACTCTCTTCTAGGCAGACATTTAGATCAGAAATGTACCGGGGCATTCAGGAATCCTGCCCCCGGATTTTTCGACTTGGACATAAATTGCCACAGTTTTCTACTCGAATGTCGAGTATAAGGCACGTAGAATAAATAAAAATAACAGGTAAACCAACAAGTAAACACGAAGTAATGTGATTATTGGCTGGTAGGCTGACACTTGACCAATCAGGCAAATCCCATGGATTTCTTAGGTTTTTGAGGTGGTGGTAGATTAGCCTTATCCCTTTCATATCAAGGGTTAGAGCAAGAGAGGGACCTGAGCCTTAAGAAAACCCGTAGAAGGCATGAAATAGAACTTAACATCTCGTAGTAAATGATAGGCCCAAAGTACACATGGGAATTTATTCAACAGGTGTGTAAGGCCCTATAATAGTTAGGAGTTAGGCCGGAGACGCACAATTGAATGTAGAACCCAGCAAAGACGCCTCCTAAGAGATTGAAACGCCATGTTGCTTGTTGAAATCGCATCCGCCCGAGCCGCCCCAGCAGCCGGGTGGGCCGGCCCTGGACAGGATATGGCGACTGGCGGCTGATTGTGGGATATGATGGCGGTGTGGAGATGACGGCACTGATATGTCACCACTGCCTTATGTCCGTCGTTGCAATGCAATCGCAGCCGATAAATCGCGCCACACTGACCAGGGAGGCTCGTCCCTGAATCAGGGGCGCCGTGTCGTTGGCGATGGCGGATTCGCCGGTGTCATAATAGCAAATGGCATTGAGCGACAGTGAGCGCAGTTCGTTTCGTGCACGTTTTTCTCGCAAGGGCGCTGTGCATGGCGCTGTGCGATTTTACTGCTAGGGCGTGGTCCGCGGCGCGGCGGTGGTGATGATCAGCAGAGGCCCGCGCGTCTTCTCACGCAGTGTAACCGGTATGGCAGCGAAAGCACCGGGCCTTGTTCTAACCGCTTTTTCGCCTAAGTGTTTTGCCGTGCACGGCCAGGCAACGCGCAGCTATTCTTGTCGCTTTCGTGCAAACTCAGCAGCCGTACAGTTATGGGATCTGACTAGTTGCGAAGAGGTTCTTCTCACTGTGGAAGAATGCAATGGGGAAAAAGAAATTTCCAGAGAACACTTGAGCGTGAAATCAGAAGGAAATCGTGGATGGCATGTGCAAAACTGTGGTCGTAAAGTTAAGAGAGTGGAAAATCGAAGGTTAGAAAGTCGCAAAAATCAATAGATGTTTTTTCGACGCTGCCTTCCCCTGCTCGTTGAACTGCATAAGTGACAATGAGCAATGATAGGAATAGATAATAAAATAGATGATGAATAAATAAAATAAATAATGAATGAAATAGGATAAAAACCTGAGCAGCAATCAACCACTGTAGAATAGTCAGCTAAACCTTTGTACCGGTCGCATCCAGAGTCCCAGGTGATGAATCACGGACTTCGATCAAAAATCAGAAGTGGACCCTAATGATAAGAGAGGCAGATATAGTCTCTGGTAGCGCTAACACAGCCTCCAGCCTATCCTTAACAACAGCACCAACTCCAACTCCTACTGTCACAGTGTCTTACTGTGCTCCACGGCGAATTGATGCCCCAAACAAAACTCCTTTGCTCGGGACGAATGTGATATACAGTAGCGGCCAAAAAGATATGATCAGCACCATTTCGACTGGAAAACCTTTTGCTACATGTAACTCATTTCAGTATTGGGCTATCCAAAGGAAATTTATATATGTACTGAAGCTCTATGGGTGTTTCCTGATGAAATCAGTGAGTTTGGATTAGGAACACAATAGTTCTGTTTGGAAGCTATCTACGTCGATGTTATGCAGCGAAAAGAAAGGAAACTTTGACCCTCATCATACCCTTGAACCTCGTATGGATAGTTCAATCCACTGTTGTGTTACAGTAAAGGATTCCACGCTCAACTTATCACTGATCATATCTGCTTGGCCTCTATTTTCTGCTATCACTGGGTTGTTGCATTGTCATTGAAAATGCAGTGGGTAATTTCAAGAAATTCTAATCAAGCCAGAAATAAATCAATAGAGATCAAACCGTGCACATCAATTGAGAATAAATTGCTGTGAGTAGTAGGTAGTAGTATGGCATTAAAAAATGAAGGAAATAAAATTTCGAGAGAAACTGGTAAAAAAAATCACTGTTTCGTACGGATACCGAATAAGCATCCCGAGAGGGGAGGCGTTTGCGGAATCTTGGGCAGTGAGGGTGTATGCCAGTGTCAAAGTGCCTTCGCTGAATTTGTTCGAATCCACAATTTAGGTGAGAAATGTCACCTCTTATAGAGAGTTGGATAGTTATCGATTGATTTCGGAGCCGTTCCTGGTAGCCAAATCGTTGGACATGGACTAGGACGGGACGGACCTTGGTGCCATTACCTTTGAATACGTACGGTGTGGGGGGGGGAGGGTGCGGATTTGGATGAAAGGGGAAATGCGCTTGCTTGCTCTACAAGCAAGGGTAAAAAAACTTAATTTTAACTCATTAACGTGGCTATTCCACTTTCACTCTGGGATTTTGGTGTTCGCCAGCTTTTTTCGAGCCGATTCCTCTTATCCTCAATTTCCGTACCGGTCGTTAAGCGCAGATCGTGCCTTCTAGTTGAACAGAAACACTCACTTGTTGCCCTTTTCGACAGGAAATTTCAGCTAAAATTCACTAGGTCCTACACATAGAAGCTTTTGAAGTATCTTCCTGGTCGGGAATTGACCATTTTTGGGTATATAGCCCTTTAGTGGCAATGCTGGATCGTAAGAAGGCATTTTTGTGACCACTTCACGTGTCCTCATTACAAACTGCTAAATTCAGGATTCCGTTAGGGTTTGTTTCCAAGGCCATAGAGGTTTAACCTTAAGAAACACCTACGGCACAGCAAAATTCTGGACCATCCGGTAAGGAGGGCCAGCGATATCTTTCCTCATTGAAGGAGGATATGATGTGTTGTATGAACTATGTGCCGATGGATTTTACCATAGTCGCACATCCAGAATGCGCGAAGAAGTCACCGCAGACTATACTATGTCCTGAATTATGCACTATGTACTCATATTCGAATTCGAATAATTTAAAATTTCGGACTTCTGAATAAATAATAATAGCGAAAATTTCAACTCTTATGGAATGATAACAAAGGATTTGGGACTTTCCTTTTTTTCAGCATCCGGATTTTTTGGGCTGATTTCTGGATTTGTGATTGAAATGATTAAGCTAATCGATTTACTATCAGTCCCAAGTATATTGCAGACCCGATGAAATTACTGTAGTTTTGATTTTACGGTATCTACAGTACGCTTCAAAGCTAATCATGATAGCCGCTCCCTTGCTCACTCCGTTCCGTACGCGTTACCCACTTCTATGGGCACCGTGAACGAAAGCTAATCATGATAGCCGCCCCCTGCTCACTCCGTTCCCTACGCGTTACCCACTTCTATAGGCACCGTTTTCCATTGATCGCCCTTTAATGAAATCTAGTGTGACTTTACAATGTTTAGCTAGCGTTTCTTGTTGCGGTTTTTTAGCTGTATGACTGTGCACATCGGATAGAAAGAATATTAGGGAAATGAAGTAGAATGAAATGCAGAAGCTGAAGGCAAAAACTGGGAGAACAGAGGGATAGGATAGGAAGAAAGGCGGTCCAAGAGAGAAATGATTATTAGAAAAACAAAGATGCAGCACCGTGGGAAAAGTCTGCGTTTGAGAAGTTTTTTGAACGTACTGAAGTCGGGTGAAACAAAAAGATTCTTGAAAATTTTGTCGAGCTTCCGGGAAATAGACAAACATTACTTGAAGTACCCAGGATCCAGTGGAATACGCAGAAATGCTCAATAGTGTGAGGGAGGTGGGCGTGGGAAAAGTGGGGTCTCAGGGTACTTTGAAAACCAGGATGGGAAAATAAAATCACTAAAAACACTCGTTTCATTGAATAATAGTACGTTTATAGAAATTCTTCAAAAAAAAGACAAAATGAACTAACACAAAGCTTTCTATTGTTCTTATTCATTTAAGAGGGCGTAAACAAAGTGTTCACGCGGCGAATAAATACATTCTAGACAACTTCAGTAATAGACTCAACACTTTCCTAACTACAGTTGGGCGTCCGGCAGCCACTGCCAAATGGGCGCCGGCGCGAGCTTGGGAGAAAGCGAAGAAAAATACAATTTTAGTCCATAGTAGACAGAGTGCAGTGGATATGTTAAGGCTATAAAGCAGGGGACCATTTTCACAACTTTCACGTTTTTTCATTTTTGTGATTTTCATGGGGAAAGATTTCTGAATACACAATGAGCGAAGCCAATTCTTCCATTTTCTGCTACAGTACACTGCTTCGCGGATACAAAAATGGCCGTTATTCTTCTATAGATGGACACAGTACTTCAGTTATCCCACCTTAATAATAAAGCTCATCCAATTCGGGATCCTCAGAAATAAATGAAATCCGTATAAATTGTTCCATATCCATTGCGAAGTAGTTCTGCCGCTGTTATTTATCTTTCGTGGAGCAGTCCTTTACGGCGGAGTTACTCTCTCCCGGTTTCGCTCAACTTTGAAAAAGTGGTTTTTCACTATTACTTTCACTATTACTATTACTTACACTTACACTTATCGTATTTCATCTTCGAAATTTATGCAAAACGTTGCCGGATGCCTTCCTGGACTACCCGAAGGAGATCACGAGGGACGTTCCAAGCAGTGAACCCCAAACACTGCGATACTTAACTCTGGATCTCCAACGGAGTGGAACCAGCGATAGGGACAGATTGCAATCTGCCGCTCAAACCACTGAGCCATCCGGGCTGCTTTTTATGTTGGAGTTTGTTAGACAATTGCAGCAGCCGTGGGAAGCATACTATATGTATTTGCAAAACGGGAGCACAGGGCAGGATTCGATCCCCTGACCACCACAACGTCGATCATTCGCTCAACCCACTAGGCTATGCGCGCACGCGATTCAACGCACAAATGGTGTCCACTATCACTTACACTTACACTTATCGTAGTTTATCTTAGGAATTTAGGTGAAAAGGGAGTTGGGTGGGGCCACTCCTGTGAAGCCTAAGCCTAAGCCTTAAACCCATTCTTAAGCATAGGGTTAGGCTTATCTACCCTGTCTACTATGGGCTAAAATTGTATTTTTCTTCGCTTTCTCCCGAGCCCTCTCCGAGATGATTTATAGCTCGTTAATAGCGGGGCGCCGTAGGGTGGCGGCGGCCGGCGCCCGCCGGCGCCCATTTGCAGTGGCTGCCGGACCGGACTGTACATAGCAGAAACTGGTTATAACAACACTAACTATATGTAAGGATGAAAACAGCTGCCGGAAAGAGGATATTAAAAAAAAGAGCTCGAGTCTGGAAGTCACTGAGCAAGCTTTCAAGATACATAACTTTTTGAAAGAGCGAAGTGGCATGCGTAAAACATCATGGCTAAGGAATTTGTTAACTTCTCGAATAGTTCTAATGGGAAAACTCTTAGACCTGATTTGCGTTTAGTAACTGGAGTCTAGAGTTTTATGCTCCCACCCCTGGAGTCGACCAAAGTGAAAAAATCAGAAGCATTAAGTCCTGTTTTTCCAGTGATTATTCTGAAAAACATTACTAAATCATTTCTAATTCCTGTACATCTTAAATTAGGAAGGCTATACTGCTTTCTTCGTTCTTCCTCATTTGGAATTGTTTTATATGAAGCAATTTTAAGAAATTCGGCGGCCATTTTTCGAAAGCGAATCAAATGGTTACTGAAGCTGAGGTAGTGGAAAAACATGAAGGTTAGTAGGGAAAATTTCATTCCTCTGCACGAAAACGATCACTGGAGAGTTACCCGCAAGCTCCGATTCTTAAAGGCGTGAGTCACCGGTGACTCACTGAGTTTACACACTTGTTCCTAGTCACGAATAAATCAAATCTTATGCAAAATTCAAAGGACAAGACTGAATTGAAGTTATTTGAACATGTATACGACGAAAAATCACGGTCGCGAATGTGATAAGTGGATTAGGGACTGGCACTTGATCAAATATCGCTCCTGAAACAGCGGAAAACCGGGAAAACAAGCAAAGAATAATAACTACAATCAACCTTCAAGGAAAAATATGGAAGATAGTAAGGAAAATTTCATTCCCCTACACGAAAACGATCGCTGGTGATCACAAAAACGATGCTGATGATTCGCTGGCATGCTCCGTTTCGCAGTGGTGTGAGGCTCCGGTGACTCACTGAGTTAATTATAAGTACAATTCTTCTCCACCTTTTCTTTATAGGTGATAACGTTATAGGTGTTTATAGATGATGCATCTTTGAATGTTTATCAATTTCACAATTTTCCTGCCATATAAATTACCATTTTTGATTCTTATCTACATAACTACTAGTCACCTCTGCTGATTTGCCAGTAAACTAGCTGTTATATATCAAACGCTATTGATGTCTATTTAAAGTACTGAACGGGGTCAAAAAACTGCCAAGAGGAAGAAATATTCTCTAAGGTCGTTGTGGGAAACCCGGCATTTTCCTTGGGCCGCGAACTGTCGGAAAATGGCAATTTCGTGCGAAAAAAAAAACAGCCTATTGTAGTTGTTGTTCATTTCTCCTCGAATTAAACATGAGAATTAAAGAAATATTGAATAAACAGGGAGAAAACTGTTCAAAAAACTGTACTAATTTCTCGTCAACGTTATTTATTATTTTCTTAAGTTATTATATATAGTTAATAGCTAATATTACAGTGAATTAGTTAAATGTGAAGTCATAATCAATATACGCAAGTCTGAACAAGGAAATTGAGAGAATTAGTAAGACAGCCGTCGTACTGTTAGAAATGTGTCAGTTGTCCAGCAAGGCTGTTAGCCCACAGACACTTCAAAGGTACGCCGATTGGGCAGCTCTTCGTCAACGAAGGCGACGGACGACTCCTTGGGAGAACTCGTTCGCCGGCGGACGGCCGTTCCTTGGCCGTTTTCAGCCACTTCATGGGACTTTCCCACAGCGCAACTAGAGCGATCAGCTGTTTAGTTGCATAGTTACCACCGAAACTAGTTAGTAACACAGTGGTAAAGCTACACATGGGAACAGTAGCTTGGGAATTCTCCCGGGAGATGCACTGAATCAGGGACGAGTTTTCTGACGCTGTCAAGGTCAACCGTGATGAACGTTTTATGGAGAGGGGCGTGGTTTCCCCCACAAAGTTCATGAAACAAAGGTTTACAAATGAACCGGTTCTATATTAAATGTATGAATAGAGCAATCAATGACTCCGCCCATCTTTTAACCCCGAAAAACGACACTAAACATGCCACCGTTAAGACTGTATATGTATGTTGTTGGGCCGGTCTGCTCCATTAACACCAGACGGGGTTAACCGTCTGAAGGGGGGGGGGGGGAACCACACAGATCGTCACAGATAACTTAAACAAGCTATAAATATAGCAACAAGTAACTAAAGAAAGTAGTCAAACAGCAAATATAACCCTGTAACGTCTTATTCATGAAAAACCATCCAATCAATATGCATGTTTTGTGCTGCTGATCTTATACTACGGAGATGTAGAGCAAGTAGCTAAGTAAAACTTGTGAAACTGAGAAAAAAAAAGCCTGGGAGTTTTTTTCTGAAAAGATGTGTTGTAGCTTACAGTTGTTGAGTAAAAAGTTTACCAGCACCAACACAGTTTTTACTTTCCCTAAGTAGGTTTCCTGATTAAATGTTCATGTAATTTTGTAAGAACCTTTTTTTGGGATTCGAAGAATAGAACTAGAACAAAGGACAAATATGCATCATCAAATAAGGTGCAACTGAAAACCATACATAGCTGACCTCATGGCTAGGACTGTCGCTGGACTCGCTCAATGTTTGATCGCAGCCTTTGAACCATGTCAATTTCGTGCACAATTACCCCTATCCACTGTCAAAGGCCACGTCTCGAGCATACCTCAATGATCGTTCAAGGTGAAACGAGAGAGAGTGAGCAAGAAAACGCAATGCGAATACGTCCTTTTATTTATTTTATCCCTCTACTTTTATTCTTTTTTCCCTTTCCTTAGGGTTAAATGGAACATTAACAACGAAAAAATTAACTTGATTAGGTGCAATATCACAAAGAATTTGGTGTCTTAAGACAGAGGGTTAGGTGCTGGCGGGTTTCAAGGGAAGAATACACATCCGTAAGCGAGATCTCGAAAGATTCAAGTAAAAAAGAGCGAAAATAGCAAATTACTCAATTTTACTACAGTTAATTTTGAGAATTCTATGAAAATCTAGAATATTTCTCTAGGAAAACTTATTGTCAACTGGTCAGCTATGTGTGGGTTATCCACAGGCATGGCGATTTACATATTTCTGAGCTCATGCATTAGGTATATTCAATCTCAAGAATTCGACTACGAATAGGTTGAACTTTCGCAATTCCGAGTGCAAATCTTGATGATAAGAAGGCATTTAGGATTTCTCCCTTTTCAAATGTCGAATTATTTGGGTCGGGTTTCGAAAGGACCATTGAATTAGTTAATTTACCAGATTTTCAGTCACTTTTAAGTGTAGCAGTTTGCTCTTTGCAGATAGGCTCCGCCCTTGCAGGCAAGCACCGCCCAACCGCATATCATTTCAACCCCATCATTTCGATGTCGCTTCGCCGGCTTTTCCGTGTTTATTTTGTCCCTGTGAACCCCAGAAAATAAAGAAAAATAAATTAATAAAGCGGAGTAAAGTTACCTATACCTTCATGATAAACAAGTGAATAAGTAAGCATTAAATTGAAAAAAAAACAAAAAAGTGGTTTTCTACGCTCTTGATGAAGTATCCTGCTATAGGTCATGTCTGTTATATCGTAGTTCTGCTCATTGTAAGAGCCTTCATCTGCACCTCCTGAATTTTCTAGCATTTTTCTCACTAAAAATCCTCATTATTCAAAATCAAAAAATTTCAATGTAAATTCAACAGTTTTTTGTATTTGTCAAATCCTAGACTGTCTGGGGATTCCCGCTCTCACTGGTCAAAACAATTGGCCAATCGCAGAGCAGAATTGATAGCTTTTTTAGAATTTCATCTGAAACAATTCCAGTTTTATTAGCGAAAAATTTCTAGGACGAATCGCTTCAGGAGGGTTTCGAACTGCATCGTTTGTTCTGCCAGGCGGCAAAATTGTTCTGTACGCGTTTTCTGAACTTTTGCGTGGAACAAGTCTTGGAAATTCTTCTGCACACATTCGATCTCTGACCTTGAAATGACAAAGCGATCAGGTGAAAAAAGAGAAAAAAAAGGAAAAAAATCTTAAACAATTTTGAGGAGACGAAAAAGGGGAGGAGACTGCTGCTTTTTTACGGTAATGGGGCAATCATCAGGGGAAGATTTTCATTGTTTCTCAAGTCATTTCCTTCTAGTCCATTAACGTCTTCAGCTTCCCTTGGAAATTCTTTCCTTTCTCTGATGAAATGCGATCCAAATTAACTTCAGCATTTTTTTTACAACAATATCCATCAAAAGGGCAACTTCGTCGGGAAATTTCTCAGCCATTTTCGTTTTCTTCTGGACAACATCCTTACAAAATGATGAGTGAGTCTGGATGGGTTTTCGTTCTCTGAATGAAAGTTCCGCATTTAAAACCTGTTTGACGTTTCTGCTTCGCTTTGCAAAAGAACAATTTCTTCACAGGCGTGCAGGTTAAATTTATGTGTTGGAAACTAAAGGGAAATTGCTGGAAATTTCCTTGGAAATTACCGCGTTTGAGCAGAAAAATAATGCATTCAAAATACTTATTCAAGGAAATTACAGGAGAAACTGACAAGAGAAAAACGGAAAAGTTGAGATTTACTAATAGATATTAGCGGCTGTTCTTAATTCAAAAAAGAAGGAGGAAGAGAAAAAGCGACATTTCCGCCACTACGTGGACTTAGAGAGAGTGATAAAATTACTGAAAATACTCAATTTATATCAAAAATTTATATTAAATGGTTGGTAATAAATGTTTCAAAAGTAAAAACATGAACAAACCATGAAAAATAAGCTCATACATTACTTTTGTTTCATGATATCATGAGGTAATTTCGAAAATCCCCCTCCGCCGCCCCCCATTCCCCGCGTCCGAATGTGTTAATGGATAATACGTACATATATTACTATTTTTATAATTAGATTATTATAGGTCCTATCAGTGGGGGGGGGGCGCCCCCTCAAGAATGGGTCGGCAAATTTTTGAAATTGCTTTACAATACAAACAAAAATCTTGCACTAGTTTGTTATTGATTGTTTATTTTTAATATAATTTTTATTACTTATTTATTATTATAATTTGTATTTTTATTAATTTTATTTTCCATCTGGGTCCCCAAAGCGGCTGAGACCCCACTTTTTCCTCACGCCCCCTTCTCCTGCCCACCTTCTGCGTCCGCTACTGGTTCCTATATAGTTTTTGCTATTCGAAGTCAATTTTTAATTATTCCCACTGCCAGCCCTCTAACCCCCTCCAAACTCGTCGAACCAATCACCACCGATGATCCCAGCGGATGCGCTCCGCCCATCAATCATTTCTCACTCAACTTCGAGAGCGCTCGCGCCGGCGAAAGCTAACGAGCCGCTGATTGCGGTGCTTTTTCGGCGGCGACGATCTCGCTTCATTGCTGTGCTACGAATGGTTTGTGTATGCGATGGTAACCGGTTCCGAAGCGACGGCGGTCGTTGAGCTGATGACGTAACGCGGCGCACAGGGATGAAACGCACGGGAGCAGGCTAATTTAGTGGTGTGAAATTAGCCTGGTAATCTCAATGTTCCAGGTGAACTATCCAGTTGATGGGAATAATGAACTTTACCGGGAATGTGTGACTGACTTACGCTTCACAGTAGGCTTGTTATCCAGGTGAAAGTGAGTAAAATATGATCGAGTGACTCCTCGCAGGCAACCAAAACAGGGATGGAGAAGTAATCACAGAAAAGCCACAAATGCGAGAAGATAAGTAACACAGGGTTACTACTGGCAAGGGATCAAAATTTTCAAAAGTAGGGAAGAAAAGTGGTCGGGCAATTCAGAGGAAAGGTCTACGACCTTGGGGTAGCCGAAAAAAAAACGAAGTTTGGACTCATGCGTCAACTTTTTCTAGAGAATCCGTGCTAACCTCTACAATCGGGGTACCTTTCACCATGTTATCGCAACAATCGCGCATTCTTCATCACTAAAGGACCCCTGCCGACTGCAGTATCTCTACACTTTCATATCTTCTCATCAAACATTCAAAAAAATTATAGATCTAGTCGAGCACATGCGTTTCTCCTTTTTGAACTAGAATTACCTCTCCACGATGACAGTTCCACTTCCTGACTTACTGAGAAGAGGAGAACTGTACAAAGACGTGGAAAGCTGGATTACGTGTACATTTTCCAAAGTGAAAGTGGATTGACGACCTGTAGCTGCAGCTCTTCGAGAGTAAGGTCAGATTGGGCAAGGCATAAATTCTTTAGGTCGCGGGAAAATAACCCAAATGAGATCCACGGTGATTAGTTCCTGTATTCCATTTCGGTTCACGAGAAGAATTTGATTATTAAGGTTTTATCCAACAGCCTAGTATCTGTCTGAAATGAGGAGAATATCTAACACGGTCCTGGAGCACTCACAAATCTCGCAACTAAACATCCTGGGCTGATCAAAGGAAAAGGAAAAAAAGAAAGGTACAGCCGTACAATCCAGTTAAGTGTGCCTTCCAGAATATTTTTTAAGACCATGTGGAAGCTTGAGTAAGCAGATCTTCTTGTGAATAGGGCTATGGAGCCACACACACGGTGGTCCATATGAAGTGTGACGAGTGGATAGAGAAAATCCATTTTCAGACATTTTTTGAAGGATGTGGTGATCACTTAGGCCGAAGAAAACGCTAAGAATATGACTGGACTTCCCAACAAGATTGGGCATCACCCCACGGCGCAATGAAGCCTATGGAAATGTGAAACCTATCTTCCGGGTTTGCTGGCCAAAATCGTCCGATCGCGATCTTTTGAATTTTACCATTTGATCGACCATGAAGAAAAAAGCCAGCTCTTTCCGACAATTGTCACTGGACTAGCTAAAAACAGCCCTGGTGAAGGTATGATAAGAAATGATAGCGCGCACGCTCCAGAATTACTTGAAGAGATTGAATCATTGTATTGAAGCTAATGGAGGTCACTTTTTGAGATACGCTTCAGTGAACCAGACTGCAGGGGTTCAGTAACGAGTACCGACAGGTCTATCTGAAAAACTCCATGGCAGGAAGGATCCAAGCTGTGAAATGGAAGGAACTATTACAGAAATAAGTGTTGGAAGACAATGCTACAATAGTTAGAGAGAAAGCCTGCTACCTGATGAATAGGTTAAAGCTAGGTAAAAGGTTTATCCTTGGAGATGCGTAAAAAAGCGACATTCATTTGTTTACGTATTATTAATATGAATCCAAGAAACTTTCTAACTGGGCTCAGGGTTTACAACTACTCTATGACTGTATTCATAAAAAATAACGTGTAATCCAAATATGAATCCAGAAAACCCCGCAGAACGTCACAGCGCTGGCAGTAACACTAGTAACAAAACTGAAATGTATTATGAGAACGAGTGGGGTCATTATATCACCCGACCGTACATAATAACCTTTTTTTCATTGTCAGAGGTGATAATAATGAGCCTTTTATCGGAGAAAAAGCATGTGGAATCTGGATTTTGTAGCGGCGCTGCAACATCTTTCACGATGTCATTTCGAATACGAAAGAAATCTCCGACACCCCTGTTTCACTAAGTCAGTGAGGGTCATGGAGTCGATGAGGATTCTTCGTGAAAGTTGCATTATTACTATGTAATAATGCAATCACAACACTATTCTTTCAATTCATGGAATGAGACTGGATCGCGCATCGTCAACACTGACCAATAGCAGCCGTGCGGGACCGCCCACTTTCTCCGAATAACGTTCCACACAAAAAATTCTGCGACAATTTACAAAGACAACACAGGTATTTCATAGTGTAAATAAAGCCACTCGTGTTATTCCATTGTTTTACGTACATATTAGTCACCAATTGAGTACCAATTTGTTTCTTAATTTTAACATTCAATTATTGATAAGGTTTGAAACATATTGAGGAAAGCAATCGAAAATAACCTCATAAAAAGTTCTCAACTATTCAGTCAATGACTATGCTTGGTAAAACTGGAACCCTACCAGTGATTCCTGGTTAGCCCCTTACCCTCCCCATCCTCGAAGTAAAAAGTGCATCGAAATATGTTATTAGCTATAAAGTTCTGTGGAAGTCGTATTTGGAAGAGATAGTGCGCGAATACTATGCAAATCACATGACTCACAATGGAACAGAACAAGTTCGGGTGAGTTCACCGGCATGAAACCAGCTTTTCATCGAGAAAAACCCGAAAAAGGAAAAGAGCTAGCGAAATGGCAAGTGAAGAGTGGGAAAAGAGCGAAATGGAAATCATAGAAAAACCGTTCCAAAGCAAGTCACGCACAAAGAGCGGTTCGCTGCGGCAGAGGCGTTCAATTTGCCCCGGCCGGTGTCCCGGGGGCGGCAGCGGCGGGTGCGCGAACAGCGGTAGTGATAAATAGTACAGTGACCTTGTCTTTATGCGCGCACGAACACCATAGAGTCTGGCAATTCGAATTCGGCACATATGGCCTCATATGGACCACATAATAGAGGTCTAAAACGCTTTTGCGTAACAACGATAATCCTGGGAAACCTTGAAAATCCGGTTCTGCAAGCTCCTCCTCCCGAGCAAACACAATATTCGTACTGTAATGCATCAGAGTACGTAATTTCTCGTGCATCACATAGCAGATGTATGGTATCACTTGCTGGTGATGTAGTAGATATTTTAGTCGATCATATGGGATCGAGTTTCGAGCAAATCGAATTTTGAGCCTTTTGAAACTATTCGATTATTTGAAAATCTATATCTGTATATAGAACATAGAAACCCTTACGACACTTTTTTTTCGAAAATTTGGGTGACGCGCGTGGGCGCCAAGTTTAAACGTTGTAAAGGCATCGTTGAACCGTTTGTTGGAGAACAATCAAGCATTAAGACCCACAAGCATAGGATACTATACAGATCCGATGGAGGTCCTAAGATACTTCTATCTGGAAATCGATGATTTCCAGATGAGGAATTACTGGTCGACTATTATTGTTATCGACGGCAATCGCCTTATTGATTTCATTGATTTTTCGCGAGTCACGAGTTTTGTTTAGGGCGTAGTGGAAGCACTTCCGCACAGGCTGTCCACCGCGCTGAACACGAATTCCATGAAAATTCAGCACAAGAATATCGACTTACTGTTTTTATTGACTTTTCTATTTCTGTTCAGGAGCTTGTGAACATCTGGCGATTAATACTACAAAACATAGCAACCCTTACTACACCTTTTTTTCAAAAAACTAGCCCACGCCATATTCAAACGTTGGGAGGAGATCACAACAGTATCCATAGATAATGTAACGAGTAAGGTGGCTCGCAAACTTGAGACACCATCCACATCCAGCGGAAGACCACAGGTGGTTTTGGTAGAAGGTTATCGATTCATATATCGATCTACTGACCAATTTTATCGATTTATCAGTTATGCGCCAGTCTAGATCCAAACGTGCCTAGTGGAGTTATCTACTGCTAATCACGAGTATGACAACCATCTAGCACGAGATATTGATCCACCGGTTTTATTGGTTTTTTTTTTGCAGTTTTCTTAAGGATGTGGGTGTGATGGAGGCATTCTCGAAGAAGTCACCCACGTTCTTATCTTTAATCTGGCAACAAATCAAGGTTAGTGCAAAAACAATGCGCATTTTTCTTGCATCGTTTTCTCGTGCACAAAATTTCCGGTCGCTCTTATGACTTGTATGACAAGCTATATGTGGTTCTGTAGCAAATTTCATGACCTTTTCAGTCGTTTATTTCTTTTGAATGAAATTCACATCGTTTTTGAATTTTTGATTTCAGAAGGAATGATGCCAAAAAAGAATTTTTGCCAAATTCACTCACTTCTGTGAACTAAAACTTGGTGACATCACAGCAGGATACGCTGGGAATGGCACTATAGTTTTGCCTGAGGAAGTGTCAGCTGATGCATACCGCGAAGCTGCTTCTGATTCTCTCGACGTCTTTGTGTTTTGCTTTAAAAGTACGGAAAGTCGCGTAAGTCCTCCCGAGGTTGGCGACCCTCAACTAATGGCAGTAATCAATGAGGACCCATTCAAAATGGCATATGTGGTTTCGCAAAACCTCGCTGGAAGTAGTTGCCAGACCATCCCTTCCTTGGATGAGAATGGGAAGGTGAAGAAGCTCGACGAGTTGTTGCCGGATCAACCGAACGAGTACCAAGTAGACCCTCATTAAGAGCTCTACTTTGTATCGGAGGAATTGCGGCACATTTCCTAATCGCTTTGTGACCTATGGTGAAGGCAGACCCTGTACGAGAATAAAAAGTGCCTTGCTGGACGTGGGAGAAGCACTGGAACACTGCCAGGAAGCGAAACTGCACCAAATGAAGGTCACAATAACTTTGTGGGTGTCCACTGCAAAAGCTTTCATCACAGCTCGTGGATTCTCTTGCATTCGGGTAGGACTTCTGACAATGAGATGACAGAACCGGAAACTCTACTGTGTGATCCCGACATTGCTCAATAAAATGGATTTCATCTTATCACACAGTACTGTCAGGTCACATGTCGCAAACCAGACACTCTTCTGGATGGAGCAGCTAGGCTAAGGAGTTCTGCTCCACATATCATAATCATGAATCCTCTGGCCTGCCGAATACCACTTTGTCGAGCATCAAGACGACTTTAGCCCGGAGAGTTTCTTCAAATATGTCGAGCATCAAGACGACTTTAGCCCGGAAAGTTTCTTCAAATATTCTGAAGCTACTAAAGTTGCCTTCCAGCCGTTCGCCTATTCCTTAAAGCCCATTTAGGAATAAGTGGTCGTCCATGGTCGTATGAACATTTCTTAGCTTCTTTGAAATGCATGGTTCTGAAGCGAGTTATGGGATTTAAGTAAAGGTTTGAAAACGCGCACTATTTTTGCGCCAAGCTAATAGGATGTTAGGTATGATTGTGGAAAATTGCATTGCATACTATTTAGTGTCTGGGATGTCGAAATTGCAGTTCTATGCAATATTTTCTCCGAAACTTGAGCATATTTGTATCCATGCGACAGAGTACAGATGCTTTTATTGAGGTGAAGGCAATAGGAATGTTCGAATTCACATCCACTGAGATTCGTTTGCAACTTGCGTGCAAGATGAGAATATGTGACTAAAACATTTTCGTTTTTTTTTTGCTGAGATACGGCAGAGTATGATTTCTGATGTTCAGGTGATGTTCTTCAAACGAATCGCTAACGGCTTCGCACTTGTCCGCGACAGGAACTCGTTAGTATGATGGGATTCCTGGAATTAATTAGTTTTACATAATCAAACACGAAATACTCGGCTTTTCGCTCATTATCTTTTCTACAGAAAAGATTAGAAGCGACGTACACACACTGAAAATGGTAGTTGATGTATTTTTGAGCATCTTAGCCAGCTAAGCAATCGCCTCTTGACTTCATCACGGAGCACTCGACTGAGTAATACGATACTGTAGGCGTTCATTGTTAGAATCACGAAACAGTAGTTGTCGAACTGAATTGATTTGTTATTTTGACTATTCAATAGAGTACATGGGTAAGTCTCGAGAAGTTCACAAACCTGTTCCACAATCCACTCGAAAAATGCCGTTTTCAAATCGGGATCAACAAAATACGATATTTCATATAGTGCTTCCAACATGCTCATAGAAACACTGATCACCGTGAATAAGATGAGGCCCTTAATAAGGCAAGAGAGCATTGACACAATCGGCATGAACGGTGCTGCATCATGTGTGAAGAAGGGAGGTACCGACATTAAACAATTAGTGCATTTAAGCATTGTTCTACGCAAAAGCTCAGATCTTACTTTTTTAATGCGACTAGCCTTGCGCATGTAATGCTCCTGTCAGACTGTAATAACAGGCAAACAACAAAATAGGGACACATCGTGTGGAAAGACGTAATAAATGATTTTAAGTACAACATTGTGACTATCCTATACATTTTAATCATACTGGAGCTGCAGCGACAAGAAGCTCATAAATCGCACCCCTCTGATGGTGGCAGTTACAGAGTGAGTGAATGATTTGTATGTTTAGGTTAGCCACAGTATTGTATTCAAAATCATTCGTCATCGTCCTTCACAGAATGTGCCACTTCTTTGTTGTTTACCTGTGACGATATTGCACTGTGTTTGAAATATTAAGGTCTGACGAAGGTATTATATGCCGAAAACTAATGACAATAAAAAAAGAATAGAGCTCTTGCGCAACAGGAATAATTGACTGCAAATGATGCTCACAGATAGAACCATCAGGGTGTAAAACTATGGATACGCGCTGTTTTCTACCGCATCAATGAACTCGTTAATAAACCCTATTCTGGGATATCTGACATTTCCTGAAAGAGCAATTCATGGCACAACTGGACATATATGAATTGCTAAATGAGTATGGCATACAAATTACTTAAAGGCCTAGTTAAACTTGAACCATCAGAATTTTTCCGCATAATCCAAACCAGAACGAGAGGAGCTCCATTTAAGATTTCAACCATTACAGCTAGGTCTCAGCTTAGGTCGAAGTTTTTCAGCAATAGGATTTGCTCCATTTTTAATCACATTTTACGTGCTAATGCGTTTGTTGAGAAAATCAGCATGTTCAGAAAACGTGTTAACGAATTCCTATAGGTAGCTGTTTTTTTTTGTTCGTTTGTTGTTTTACTTTTTCACATGTAATTTTATTATATGTCCAATAAACATAAGATAAGTACCAATTTCTGATTCTTAAAGAAATTTTAAAGGCTATTGACCAGTAATCCGGGTTTTCCACTCATAAGTATACAACTTTAAACAGAGAAAGGCAAAGGCAGGACTGCGCAGCAGTCCATTTCAAACATTCACAGAATATTCGGCCTCCTCCCAGATCACATTCGCGTAAAAACCGAGTCCTTTAAAACAGCCTGACATTGGGTAACTGAACTAAAAGTTTCAATATCGATCAATTTTTCGGTCGCCCTTATCTTCTAACCTAGGGTGGGAAGTTGTCCTTATGCTCGCCACGTAGCTTACAATTTGTGCTATCAGGCTGCTGGTTGCCAGCTTTCCCTGGAAACGGCAAACTTCAAAAACCGTGCCTAGATCAGAATTTGGACGTGTCGCTATTCCGCCTCATGGCGCAGCGACCCAATTTAAGGAGACGCTCGTTCTCGGTGCAGAAATTGGTAAAGAGTCACTGATACCTACCATATATATATATATATTTTTTTTATGTCCAAATAGAGGACCAACCGTTTCCCGTCCTTTCTCCAATCCACCCTTCTTCATTTCACGTTTGATGGTCACTACTGTCATTGTAATGAAAATCACACTGATGAATTCGTATGAGAACAACACTATAGTGATCATTAAGCGTATACCCTGAAATCAACTTTGAATTATCTTTAGCTTTGGTTATCAACTATTATTAGCTTTGGTTATCAACTTTGAACTTTGACTTCACTGTGTAAAAGCGATAAGCTAGAACTCACCAGAACAGAATCTTTCCTTCCTAAGTATTTCCAGCCATCAACAGTTTCTTCGTAGTAGAACTTGGTGAAAAATAGTGGAGAATTAGCACCATATGATACTCCGACGTCAATCGCCAAGAGCACCCACACAACTGTTCTGTTCCAACACTAAAAGGAGTGATACAATTAAACAGTTTTTTCGCGGGGAATCCAAATAACGTCATCATTAAAATAAGGTATAGACAAAAATTGTTAAAGGGATGGACTCAGTGACTTTGCATCATTACTTTATTGCCAAATCAGAATTGCGGTGCAAGAAGATATACTGCGATATTAGAGAATTGCACCCTGGATAGCAAAGCACAAGAACGTGTTAAACCTACCACTTGATGCCACTGTGGATGGCATGCAGCTGTGTATCGGTTGAGTGTCATTAATAGTGTTCCAAAGATGTGAGTGAACAGATTCGTGGCGGTGAAGGCGTTCATAATCCTAGTGATGATCTCATAGTCGGGACCTGTAAATACTCTCCTGCGTATTTTCAGCTTCTGGAATTCTTCAAAAAATGCAAAAGATCTGATCATGTGGGATAATGTATTTGAAACTCATTGCTATGATGTTCCTTTCGAAGCGCTTAGATTTATTCCAAATTGTCTCATTTTCTTTGATCGCATGCTACAGTAAACCCACTGCGATTATGCAACACAAAGATATGCTACAGTAAACCCACTGTGAATGTTTTTGACCTTCTCTCTGGTATACATTTAATACTAGACGGTGTACCCGGCTTCGCTTGGGTGTTCAACTTTTCCCCGCCGTTTAAAGCTGATGCCAACGAACCAAAAAACTTCAAAAACCTTTGTTCATCATTTGGTGATCGGCTTAAGTGATCCCTCTTCACCCCTTCCTCCTTCCCTCAGAAAATGGGGTGAAGTTGCTCGACTTGCTCGACTGGTAAACAAATCCTTCTGAGATGCTTGCCTTATCTACGTTTAGCGTAAAATTTCAGGAGGCACGTTTTCAGCGACACGTGTGCAAGAATGCCGAAAAATTAATAAAACAGATAAATCGATATTCCGCTCAAAATGGTTGCCATATTCGTGTTCAGCGCATTGAGATACACCCATTGACATGTCTTTACCGCCCCGTGGGCAAGAATAGCGAAAAATCAATAAAATCGATATAATCGATAAATCAATCGACAATCCCAGGTGCAAAATAGCCTATAAGGTCAAGCACTCGGAGGGTCTACGTGCAAAATTTGGTCCCGATCGGTTCATCCTCCGCGATTTCTATAAGGAACATACAAACACACACACATACACAAACAAACTTTCATTTTTATATATACAGAAGATGAGGAAGGTTGAGAAGATTGAAACGTATATTCATTTTTGTCTGAGTCAAGCGCATAATCAATACATCAATCGTTCGACAATATAATATAGATCTTCGCTCCAGCACTGGCTTTCCCACTTGAGACATGAAAATGATAGCCAGAATTGGTGCCAATCTTCGTCCATTTCTGCCATAGAAGCAGAGGACAAGAGCCAGCATGCAGAGCGCCTGTGCCTCTGCCCAAGGGAGCCGCTCCGCGCTCCCTCCCCTTGCCCCAGTCTGCTTGAAGTTCCTTGTATATTGAAGTGGGGGAGCATAGTGGGAATATACAAATCTTGAATGATTCCGTTATCTAGACTATCACCCAGTCTCAAATTTTGCATCCACTTATTACTTACGAGAGAAATGCAAGAAACTAATCCAGGAATTCTAAGCTAGACATCTGTGTTTGGAAACATTTTCTAGAACGGTGTTGACGTATATCATTTCCTGAAAAGATCAGGAGAGCTCACCAGAGGCTTCCTGAGTGTATCAGTGGAATCGCAAGGTTGCAAAGTGACTAACGCACAATAATATTGTGGATATGGTCGAGGATTTCGATCCCTCCCGTGTTGCAACATTGTATTTTTGCAATAATGTATTTTAGGTTTCTGCTCTTATCTGATGTAGTTCCAAAGATTTGAAAACATCAAAAATGGGTATTACCATACAAGCTGGGCAAAGACCGCACCATCTCAAGCTTAGTTTTCATAGAGTGTAACTTTCAGAATTACAATATTTCAGGCAAGGTCGAAAGGAAAAAAATGCAAAGCTGCAAAACAAAAAGCACAAACGGGTTTCAAACTCCCGAGCTATCCTTCTAATAATCAGATGCTCGATCACCCGATCAATTTGCCATTACTGTGCTGGTGCATGGATTCGTATACGCAATAGAAAGCCTTTCACGCACCCTCCTTGAGTTTCTCAGGACCGTTGGGCGAAAATGATATACATACAGGGTGCGGAAAAAGTACTGATATTTTTTTTCAAATGTTTTTGTGCGTTTTTGAAATGGCATCCTATTATTTGTGTTATCCCATAGCTAAATGTCATTTTGGAAACAATTCATTCAATTCATGCGTGTTCCATCGAGATTCAGCCCCATTCCATACATTTCGCAGAACGCAGCAGTGGCGCCAAGCAAATGTTCGCGATTTCATTTCTTCCCGAGACCGGCCACCGCATAATACTTATCCACTTGATCTCTCAGTATGAGAGCAAGGAAGATTCTGTGCTAAACATCAGATGAATATCTCCTCTTCTAACTTCTTTGAAAGCTGCTTCGACCTGTGAATGTAACAATCTCGATGAAGACTACCTGCGGCGCACCGTGGATGCCTTCGCCCGCCATCTAAGTGAGTGTATCGTGAAAAAAGGAGATCGAACTGAAGATGAATGATAGAATGTTAATTGTTACTTATTTGTTAATCTTACTCAATAAAAAATTATTGTAGTAACTATATCTATGACGTTATTGTAGAGATTGATTTCACTATCAATACTTTTTCTGCACCCCGTATATACATCAAGATCGTCTTGAACAATGATCCTAAACATAGAGGTCTCGTTTCGATCTCCAGGGTTAACCTCGTGCTCTTCCTCCGTCAGTGCACTTAAAGTACAGAATGACGTTAATGTTCAAATCACAAGGATGTTTCATTTCCCTTTAGGTCTATGGCATACTTCACAACGACACCGTCACTATGAACGAAATTAATGGAAATGATGACAACAAAAAGCTACAAGTTCTCATCCTTTACAACACACTCCGCATGGAATCGCGTGCTAGCAAAGGTAAGTTGCACAAAAACTCTGGGAGTTGAACGGTCGCAGCAACAGCGTCGCTATGCAGTATACCATAGGCCGTAAGTCGTGGAGTATTCCTAGTCTTGTGCACTGTCTTCGTCTAAAGTGAGCTCAGAGTTTACCTATCCAACAAAACTTTTTCGATAGACGTAAAAGGAGTTATAAATGAGTTCAATTTGAAAGGATGATAGTCATTTCCGGCGGCTAAATTGTGGAAATCAGTGTAGGATTCAATGAATTCGAAGCGTATTTCGTCCAGATCTTGCACTTCCTGTCTGCTTCGCGCTGGTTCGGAGAGTTAATCATCAGGGGTTGTTGGAAAATGGGCATAAATAGTTGTGATTCTAGCAATTAACTTTGCAAGACAAGAATTCGTATGCAGTCTTTCACAATCTTTCCCAAAATAGCGTGGGTTGAGTATTGATGGTGGTGAGGCGTATGATATGAAAGAGGCTACTATCATCTGCGTATCAGTAGAAATTCATTCCTTTCCTATTTTTTGGTTAGAATGAAGTAACTAAGTGGTTTGAGTTGGAGAAGCAAAAATTCTCAGTATATGGCACACTTCATTATAATTTGCACTTGATAAGATCTTCCAAATCTTGTAACATGGAAAAGTTCCCACCGGAATGACCTTATCGAGAAAATTATGTGCATGGGACGAACTATGCATGTGCATAAGCATCAGACTACCGTTAGTTGATTCGGTGCTAGCTTCTCAGGTGATACAAATGCATCGTAGTAATTGAATTTTTTGTATCCGTGCCCGTCCTCATCAACGTTCCCGGAAACTTGCAGCCCTCCGGCAGGATGGGCGAGTCTTGCGGGGAAATATTGATGATTCATTTTATTTATTTAATACACCAATAAGGTGCACGAACACAACAAGCACCATGAAAAAGCCAGGTTTCGACAAATACTATACGGTGGGCCATAAATACGGTAGCACAGGAAAGTGTACGCAGAAAAAGCATTCATATGTAATTTGAAACATAGTTGTAAGATTTATATCTAATAGGTCACATCCAACATGAGGCAACCCTTCACCAAGAGATATCTCTTTTTAGTTCCGATAGAGGCCCCAACATGCTGAATGAAGGCGCTGACCGTGGCGTGCAAGTGGTGGTGCTTCAGCTTAGCCAACATTTTTTAGAGTACTTGCTCACCTAATCCAAATTCTGTAGAGGTTATGAACAAGCCCTGGTCTCGCTTATCACCAAAGCCTATTAACCCTGCTGATTGAGACCCATGCGAATGGTCAATCGATGAAACCAACAGGACATAAAATATTACTTAGGCTGAGTCTTGGATCAAACATGACCTGTGAGCCGGAGCACTGCTTCACTGAAACGTTACGAAAGGCCATCCCAATTGAGTTTAACTTCGAGGCAAAACAATTTTCTTCAGAGGAGAAACGAGCGTTGTTACCGTATCTGTGGCCCACTCTGTAGAAAGGAGATCGATTACAAATTGAGGAGTACAGTTAATTGGACGGTAGAAATGCGACAGCACAGAAAATATCATCAGGTTAGCCTAGTGCTACGGCACAACCCGTAACTCCGGTCCATGAACGAACACGTACTGGCATGGCTTCAGCACTATCCCCATGTCAATTGGCCCCTTCTTGACAGAATTCCTCCGCACATGCCAGCAGTTTGGCAAATAGATGCTCCATTTCTATACAACCGACAAACCTGTAGGTGATGATTGTAGTAGCAACGATTGTGCCCTGATAAGAACACCAAGTCAAGGTTAAAACAAACTCCAGAAAGAAAGGGTGTTTCTAGGAACAAGAGAGAACTATTGCATCAGATCACCATCCAGGTGACAAAGGAAAATGTAGAACAGTCATACAATGCTGATTTCATGCACGTTTTGGTGCCTAACAGGAAGGATACCATGGAAAGAGTGCAAAAAGGAACAAAGTAAGTTGTAAAATGGCACTACTTATGTATTAGGTTGGGCAATAAATTCCTGTGGTTTTTCCATGGGAGTTGCCACCACTGTTTTCCGCGAGCAAGATCGGCAACAAGAGGTTTATAAAGCTTTTTCTTCCTCCAATAGTGTTAACAGAAGCAGACAATCTACTCAGTCCCATCCTCGTGAAAAACCAAATTGTTTAAGACTACTAGATCCATGGCCTTCTAACTGCAACTCCGTAAAATGCCTAACAAAATGGACAAAATAAGTGGTCAGCCACTGTCACGGATGTGTAGAGTTGGTGTGAGCAAAATTACCGTCCAATCCAGCCTCTCGACTATCTTTCTAGCAAAATTTGTTACGATCTTGACCTGTTGAGGTTTGATGTTGCTGAGGGGTAGTATCCGCAGTGGTTCTTTCTCGCATCTACAGCAAGCTGTGAACGATCGTCTCATAACTCTATGAACTGTGCGTACAGGACGGAGGGCATCCTCCAGCTCCAAATCGACCTCTAAGAAGGAGACATCCTCTTCTACACTGTCTCTTTAACAGAAATGGCTCCCATTTAGACGCTGTTGACATGCCTACCAGCTTAAAGGTGTCGGAGATGTTCGCTCTTGTGGAATTTGAGGGTCACATTTCATGCGATAGAGAATAAGATGAAGCAGGAATTGGGGAATTTGGTTAAATTTCGTGGATAGCAAAACAAGAGCTGCAAGATGACCTGTGACGCGCAACCGAACTTAGTTCAAATCTTTGTAAAAAATGAACTGGGAAAAAGCGCATGAGTTTATTGCCCAACCCATTACTTATAAAAAAGAGCTATTAAAGCCAAACTGGTAACTATGTATATAGACACTTCTGAAATGATAACACGAACACGGTTGTAAAAGAGGCGAAACGCATGAAATCAGCGGAACATCTCGATCTTCCCGCAGAGTGAACGGACGCATTTTTCTCAGCACTCGCATCCGGGAATTTTTTCTCATCAAAGAATCTTTCAATTGCTCACTAGTAACATCTAATGTTCCAATAGCAACCGTTTCTGTTTTGCTCCTTCTTTCTCACTTCAGGGAAATTGAGTATAGTTCAAGCAGATCATACTTGCTTCATTGTATTTGCTCTTCTTAGTTATTGATGGGTAGCTACCCGAATGGAACTAGGAAGAGGTTCTTACAAACTAGGAAATTTGCCCAACAAAACTAGATTGTTGTCTAATTTCTCTCCAGAGGATTGCTGTATCAGTTACTTTGTATTTAAACCCATTTCACCAAGATCAATTTAGAGTATGTTGATCAATGTTCGTTGTTCGAGAGAAACCCATAATTTCCTAGTCATCAATTTGCTAGTTGTTCACAGATGACATAACCAGCAATTACTGCCGTTGTGGTGACTCGCCAGCGTCTTTGTTTTTTGAACGTTCCCAAACGAGTCATCTTGATTATGATATTTTATGAGGATAGCTTACCAAATCCAATTTTATAATCTGCACGTATCCATTCCTGCGCAAAAACTGCAATAATGTCGAATATACCTAAAACCACTGCTTGTTTTGCTCGATTTAAAGGTAAATTAGGGGAAAAATTACTCACCGGTAACAACAAAAATTCGGAAAAACGCCGAATGGAAAACGCTGGATTCCGCTGATAACATGATATACAACAAGAAGGAATAAAACGTGACTGATAATAAGGAGAGAAAGAATAGTGGATCAAGAATCATCAACAATTTAGTCTCCATTTGGTCGCGATCGCTGCCACCTGAATGAGTGTATTTATCTAATAAGTGTTGCTAAGAGAAGGAGAGGTTCAGCAGCAAAACAGAGAGGACGTCATCAGGAGAGCGAGGTGGTTTTAAGCCTTGTATCGGTATATTGCGCTGTTTGGGTATATAACTCGGTGTATTACGCTGTTCAGGCTGCATTTCTGTGGCAAAATTCCCAGAGTTCAGTGAATCTGATGTCTAGGAACAGGAGAAAAAAATGGTAGGACCACGTTTTGTTGATGTGCTGGTTCTAGATCTTCAAGAATGTGCTGCAATACGGTTTCGGTGTGCCACCTACTGTGGCTACCGTAGTGGTAGGCGGTACACTAAAGGGCAGCGGCAGCGTAATAGTAGAAACAACAACAATAGGAGAGCATGAGATACATCAGCTGCATATTTTAATAGTTATGACGTTAACGTGGGAAACAAATGATGTCTCCCTTCCCAGCTGTAACATCAGATCTGTCTAAAGTCATTCTACAGGGCAATGTACATCCGAAAGCCTCTAGGATGTTAAACTTCAGTGGAATGCGTAGCGATACGGAAAGATTGAATGCACGTTGATTAACGTGCATTCTGTCTTTTAACGGCGAAAAGGCCATAGAAGCCTAGTTACTCGAGATGCAACAGGTAATCCAGTGTAGTTCTGTAAGCCTATATGGTGATGATTAGTTGTTTGTCTACCCTACCAATTGCAGCCATTGATCAGAGATAGTTCACTTCGCGATAGCAGGGAGTGGGAATTGGAGCGAAGTCAAAGGAAAAAGTGTGGGAATGTATAAAGTACTCGAAGAGAAAAACGTGATGTGCGGGAAATACGCACGATTACTCAACTCTTTTCGATGCACTATTCAATGTTGTACTATAGTACATCTGACAAATATGATCCCTGTAGTGGCCCTCTGATTCAATGTAGTGAATGTCAGGAATTGGCCACAATTCTGTTTAATTATTCCTTTAATTGTTTGCTCATTCATTTACATTTGTTTACTAATACTACTTGCTTGGTGTTAAAACTGGCTTGTCGAACCGGATTGAAATGTAGGCTTGAAACTCAGAATATTATTTAGATATGAAAACTCAATTTACACCATGGTAATCTTTATGCACGAACTGCCTTCAAAGCTCATGTAATTAGCATAACTAAAGAACATTCCACACGCAGTCATTGATTCACTGATTTTTTCAACGTATTTGTAAGGGTTTGCTATACTCATGCCTTTATTGATGGCCACTACGAGCATGTTTTCGCTACACGCGCGAAAAATCGATAAAGTCAATGAATTAATAATGGTCGTGTAAAATGGTTGTCAGATATGCGATCAGCATGATGAAAAATCCCTGTGAGCATTTTTCCACAGCGCCCTGAGAAAAACTTGCGAAAAGTTAATAGAATCAATAAGAGAAAAGACCAAAAAATACGGATGGGAGACTCTCCTTCACCTGCCTCCTAGTGGCATTATCAGATTAACATTTCTATATATGCAACCTTCGCTGGCGGAGAAAAACTTTAGAAATTGCGGTTGAGCCAAAATTTACATTGGTCGCTACTGCGTCTCGAAGCGTTGCTATTTTTCTATACAGAGTGCACTTGCTCATTACCTAGAGAAAGTAGAAGGCAAACAATCAATTTCGGAAATACCTCTTGGATGGAGCTCTTGTGGCGTTGTTTCTGTAGGGATTTTAACTCGAAACTCAAACGGACATTTGTATTTCCTCAACCTGATAAATGGCGCGGTCGATCATGAGCTTGTTCTCGTTTATGAAATCTATAGCTGGTGATGAACAGGATCTTCATACATTTGACCCATGCATACAAGGTTCAAAACTATAGTATCTAATAATCTCCATGCTCTTTCTTCTCTGAACGTGGGCATTCACGTTGTTAGTGGACATATTTATTTATTATATCGCCTGACGTTTCTACGTCACTGTGGTCTTTGGAGGCCTAAAAGTGCCTCAGAGTTTCTCATCCCACCCACTCTGTTTCAACTTTCTCCCCAGCTTACTACCTCGAAAATTCTCAGGTCGAAAGATAGACCCTACCCTATATCTACAGCTTCTGCGGAAAAGTCCGCACTAGTTGTGACCGTCGTTGCGAACTGTGAACTGTAAGCCACTTTTAGGCCTCCGAAGACGACGGTCATGTCGAAGCGGGCGAAATATTAAATAAATATACCCACTAACAAGCTAGTCAGGCTCAACACAGTATAGAGTTCATATTGTAGTATCTACCTTTAGCACATAAAAAACCAATGTTCAAGATAATGAAGACAAGAGATTAGCTTCAGGCATGAGCGACCAGTGCAGAAATATGTTGACGGAGACGTAGTGAATGAATGACTGGCTAGGCGGTCTCAGTAAACACATCTAACATTTTAATTAGCTATTTAAAAGAGCATAGATTTGTTCCGGTTCAAGAATTTACGAAGCTTATACGCCAGCCAACAGACCTCGCTGGAATTCAATACAAGACAAAAGCCAACAAGAAATTCCACAGTTAAATGTCTAGAATTTTAGAGTGATTTACAGTGTGAACTGTGAAAATTAGGGCTTGGCAAACCAAATTATAAAAATTTCACGTTAAGCAGGCTTTTATTGTTTGTGATCCCAGCTAATTTTCAGATGTTGCATATTTCTTTTCAATGTTTCATGTTTCTGCAAAGTGTTTATGTTTTTTGGTGAGCCAATTCGCTATCTTTTGATTTGTACTTTGCACGCAGGTCTAGGTGAAAGTGTTGTGGCAGCTTTCTTCTCAAACTTGATCTTGACTTCATTTTAAAACGAAGGTACAAAGTCTGACTTATCCTGGCACAAAACAAGAGAGTTGCCTAGGCTCCATAGTTGCATTTCAAAACCGTTATTGCTATATTCTGCAATATATATGAGATCTGAGAATGAGCAAAATTGCGAGCGAAGCTAAACGCAACATTTTTACTTCCATAGACTTAGATGCAAGAGGCAAATGCTTCCACATATGATTTTCCACAAATTTGTATTTCAAACGAGTTTCCCTATTCATTAGATCAGTGATCCACGAGAAAAATCATAGTTTTCATCCACCAGCTGTAGGTGTAAGAATGTACCCATATAGCAGTGGCGGACGCAGAAAGTGGGCGGGAGGGGGGGCGTGGGAAGAAAAGTGGGGTCTCCGCCGTTTTGGGGACCCAGACGGAAAATAAAATTAATAATAATATTAATTATAATAATAAACAATAAATAAAAAATATATTAAAAATAATAATAAAAATAAACAATCAAAAATAAACTAACACAAGATTTTTATTTGTATTGTAAAGTAATTTCGAAAATTTGGCGACCCATTCTCGGGGGGGGCGCCCCCCCCCCCCCCCCCCCCCTGCGTCCGCCACTGCCATATAGATATAGCAAAGATGAAATTGTGGTCCAGCTATGTATGTAAAGTCCTTACGCGTAATCGGCGGAAGATCTTCGAGCGCGCCCGGCATGCGGCGCGTGCTCGGCGCGGCCCTCTTGTGGCAGCGGTCCCCAGTCGTTCGTCGGATCCTTGGCCCAGGTGAGTGTTTTTCTTTCGTTTTTTTCTTTATGAAGTTCATCTGAAGCTGTGAGGCCTGCGGCTGACCGACGGCCCCGCGTGCCTCATATTTTTTTTTTCATCTCGTTTTCCCTATGCATGCCCCAAATGCCTGTTTTTATTGCTTTTATGAGGCATGCAAGGCCGTCCGGTCGACATCGGTCAGCCACAGGCCTCACACCTTCAGATAAACTTCAATCAAAGAAAAAAATGAAGGAAAGACTCCCACCTGGGCTAAAAAACTGACGAACGACGGGGTACCGCTGCCACAAGAGGGCCGCGCACGCGCCCCATGCTGGGCGCGCTCGAAAATTTTCCGCCGATTGCGCGTAAGGACTTTATGTATGTGTTGATAATTTATGCAGGCAACAGCGTACATGTAGGTGTGATCAAAATTGTCCTTTCAGTGCCTAATTCTTTATATACAACGTTACAATGGTGCAAAACTCCCTTAAGCTTCTTCTTTCCATTTGATAATTCGGTAAAGAAAGAACTTGAAGGTTGCCGGTTGAAAATTAGGAAAAAAAGGCATACATCTCAATGCTTAGGTGTCTTTAGCGAAAAATTAGCCTGTTATTGTATAAACACCGTGATTCCAGAATTTTGATCTCTGTGACTGTGCAGGTTGTCCGGAAATTACCCCTGCACCAACTTTTCAATGATCTGACTAGGTCATCAGCTGCAGAGAGCTCAAATTTCCGTAAGATTTTGCTGATGACCTTACATATCATAAAAACTCATCAGACTTCAAAATTGGATTTATTGGAAGAAACACTGGCGCTCAATGTCTTCATATGTGCAGCACATGATTCTCGCAAGTAGTCTTCTCACACTTCGTTCCAGGGCATTTTCAGTGCTTTTCTCAGTGGACACAAAGTCCAATGTGAATGAAGCAGATTTCGCTCTTTAACAGTGACTAAGGGAAAAAATCCGTTGCATTCAAATTCGGGCTGGCCACAGGCCCTTTTGCATGCCTCACAAACTCAGACGAACGCTCCCTACTCCAATCTTTGAACGTTTTCGCCTCTTGTTTAGAAGCGAAGCCCTATCGCAGGACTTCTCTGCTTCTTTCAAAAAATGCAGTTCTCTTGATTCAGAGATTTCCTACAGAACTATCTCGCTGCACAGATAAGAACAAATTTTAGCATCGGAATCCACGAAAACTAGGGGAGTCTTGCCACTGAACATTATATCTCCCCACAGCGCCAAAGATAGAGACTGACCTGTCCTAGCAACAGTTCTGCCTTGCAGTAGAACCAAGCAACTGATTCAGCTGTAACCGCCATAACCCTTTCACTCTCTGCTTTGCTACAGTGAAAAGTATCTCGCCAGTAAAGATGATCTATAATAGTTGCAGCGATAATGAGGAAAGTACTTTAGCAGCTGTTTGTACAAACTTTTCCTATTCTTTCTCACAGTATCAGATAAGGATTGGGGTTTTTTGAGAGTGGTGAATATTGATGTTCAGCTTCTCTCACACGATTTTCCTCATAGGTCTGAGGACGATCCTGATCTCTGTCGCCATTTTGCGCAAGGAAACTATGAATTTCTGTTGATCCTACTCCGAGCAACTTCCACTTCCTTGGAAGTGGCTGCAGTAGTAGAAAGATATCTACCTTTTTTGTGCTCATTGTTTCCGAGCTCTTCCTAGCGTTTTATTCTATCTTGAATAGCTATTTCATGCAGAGATAGTGCTTTCACAATGCATGCCATAGACGTTCAGTCCCGATGCAGTCGAATAATGACAGTGTTCATGACATTGAAAGCAACCATCAACCAGCAACCACGAGTTAACTATGACTTGGGATTAAAAGACGAGGAAGTAACAGAAAAATGAGAAAAGAGCTCGAAAAAGTCTGAGAATTCCGAAGAAATGGGGGTGCACGGGTAATTTTCGGCCACCCTGTAGACACAGTGGCGATGCATTTCTCCAGAGAGACCATTTCAGTGGTTTGCTGTCCTCCTTTAGACGTTGGAGGGGGTAATGTTGGGGAGCGGGTGATGGACCTGGTGATCTGGTGAAGGTAGGCGTGGCCATGTGAAATTTTAATGAGTTAAATTTATAGAGCTACATTGTGCAAGCACAGTAAAACTGATGTCGACATGAACATCTCCTTTTCTAGGATGTTCCGTTTTCCAGTAGTTCCTAGAGGGTGCCTTCCTATCTGGCATCAGGCAACCACTGGTCGCTATTCTCTAGTGGTCCTGGATTTCTTTTTAAATTCACCAGATTTTCGTAGAAAGCTACCGTTCATAAAATTCTTCATCTGAGATCGATCAACGAGGTAGGAGCAGCGCGGCGTTGTTGATGTTTTCTCATGACTTTCTCATTTTGAAAGTTATGTGGTAATAAGGTCAGCTGAAAGAAGAAATCGAACTGTTAATCGTAGGGCTCATTTCAAATAATGGCCTTCTTAGAAAGGGTTGCTGTGGAATCTTCACTCAACGGTGTGGCAGATATACCCTACGTGGAGCAGCACAGTGTCTTTCTTGTCAAAATTTTTTAAAGGATAAAGCAAAGGAGAAGGACAGTAATGTGTATGGCTGGCAAAGAAAAAAAACATAAACTGTCCAAATGATGCCAATATTAACACTGACAGTATACCACATGTGGAGAGATTTGCTTATTATCTTCACACGTACTCTGAAATAACGAGAATTATTGCGAATTTTCATCACAAGTATGGAACTTTCCACTCGCGCGAAAAAAAAACTCAATTCTCATTAGGATATGTTTTTGTGTGCTTACCATAATAGTACATTCCAATTGTTCATGCATCAGAAAAGGTTATTGATGGTCCGTAGCAACGACGTACGTAAGCTGACTGTGGGACAAAAATACTTCTTTTTTCATCAAAATAATTAGAGGGAAACGCCGTCAAATTAGTACACATATTTTTTTCACGAAAGTGCCAGAAAACTCCCTTTTGAACCACTTATTTTTGGAAAGTCCATTGTGCCTGTTGCGATAGCTACCACAAGGAGTTGCATTCCTAATACGATAGGCGTCAGCGAACCATATCACCATTGGCACGACATGCCGCAACTCCACAACTATTGGGTTGAGGAGAAAGTAATGGAGGAAATGGCATCCAAGTCGGATTTCCATCTCTAACTTTTGGGAGGGTTTTTCTCAATAAATTGAGTATACACCTTTGAAATCTATAACATTGCTCCAACATGTGGGTAGAACGCTGTCTCTTACTCTTCTCATATATGCGCAGGCTGCAGCTGGTCAAACAAAGGGACTCCTGCTCGAAAATGGTCAAAATCGACGGGCTTTTCTTCGCCCGAGAATAAACTGAAGGGAGAGATGAGATAGTGATCAGAAAGTGACAGGACAGGAGAAAAGAATAGTGGGCTATCAGAGTGGAGGAAAGCCCCGCTAGTTTGGGTCAGGAAAAACGTGGGAAAATTGACATGTAAAAAAAGTGGCGTGGAGCAGGGTTTTTCGTTTTTGTCTTTTTTTTTCCAATGGTTTCCCTCAGTTTAGACCTGGCCAACCCATATGGTAGCCGTGTCTGTCTTACAATGTGGGAGCTACTGGAATCACAGCAACCACTTCGCGTTGTGACGTGAGAGCATCCTAGGCGTGGCTCCTCATGAAGGTCCATATCTCGAGAGTCGAATTAGGTGGAGCAGTCGCGTACTGTGAAATATTTAGCCACTTCCTCCTTTATTGCACTGCTGCTGTTACTGACCCCAGTGCTTGCCAAGGCTTTGCAGAACAGCTCATAATAGAGATTGGGGCAAAAGCACCCTTTCAGACTTGGAGGCGTAACTGCGGCAACAAGCGCTTCCTAGTCCTTTAGTAGCCACAGGGTATTACTTTGGGAAATCCCCTAGTATGTCGGCAGGGAATGCCTGATCGGATCATCAGCAATAAGGAATACAAAAGTTTTGAAAAATTTCTTCCATTACTTTCTCCTCAACCTAATACTTGTGATAGCTGTCGCAATAGGCACTGTACATTCTCTAGGAAAAGGCATTGAAAAGGGGTCTCAGAGAATCTTCTTCTCTGAAGTTGGTTGGGGAATGGGTTGTCGCTGCTGGTGCTCCGAACAACAATACCACTAACAGCATGATCAGTAACATTTCGAGTTTTTTTTTCATGTTTCAGTTTTAGCATAGTTTGGATAGTTAGATAGGTGGGGATAGTGGAGAGATAACAAGGAAATGGCAAATTGAGCGCGGGCAAATACAGCATGTGTATCCTCTTGCTAAACACTATCAGGTTTCCCAGGAACAACGAATCCATATGTAAGTTTTAGTCTTGAACATTCAAAGTATTTTAGAAATATGTGCACATACAGAGAACTCCAAATGGACGCAGTCGAGAGTCAGGGCCGCGGCGCTGCTCTCTTGGACAGAGTCACGGAAGCGCAGCATAGTGTGCGCCTGCGTCTCTGCCCATGACAGCCGCGCCGCGATCTCGACTCTCGTCTACGTACGTTTGGACTTTCCTATATTAGATATTACTTGACATGCCCAATTTAGTAGGTTTCCTTCACCCTACTGATAAATGCAGGAGAGACACTACTTTTATGTTTCGTATAAGGTCCATGCTCGAAACGCAAATTGAACAACCAATAAAAACATGGATGCTTAGATTGAATTTAGAGATTCCTAAAAGCCGAAGGTAGAAACGGCGTGCATCTTGCAACACCTGCAACCTGTAACAAGGCATACCATTTTTTAACGATACATTTGGAACACAAACATGCAAATAGCCCTTGCCAATTTAGAGAAACCATCAATGATACATGCAGTTTTGTGATGAACTATTGCATATGCAGGAATGTGCTTCATTGTGTTATGCGACAAGGCCTAGAGGGAACATGTGTAGAACGTTCGTACTTTCCCACTTCAAATTAGAGACAGCACCCACGAAAACTTTTGATTCCGAGATTTTCAAGCAATCTTAGCCGTTTGAGGGCGCTGAGAAAAATTGTAGCAGGAAAGCGAACACAGATTGCATCAAAAGTCTTCGGACAAGCATAATCGCTCGCTAAAAACCTTTGGATTGGGAGAATGGAAAAACTAACAATTATTTTCTGTTTATAATTTAGTTATGAGCATAAATATTATTTCTGATTCCGAGGTTCCCTCCTCTGGCAAGTGCACAGACTTCGGAAGAAGTGGATTGCCGCGCAAGTAGTGGTGGTGGTTACCCCTTTCCCTCCCCCTCCCCAAACCTCATTTCACCGCCCATTTGCGAATAGACACCAAATCCCCGTTAGAGACAGTAGAAAGCTTCTACTTCTACTTTCTACAAGGTAGGTTCACGAACTCGAGCTGCTAGTTGAAGACGACACCTATACGATCAGAGAGTCTGTCTAAAACGATGCTCGATTACATACTTGGAATTTGCTAAATGGTCTACTGAAGCTCAGAATAGGTGCAAAACGTATGCAATCGGCAGGACGAAGAGTGATAGACTTACCTTGGCAGCCAGACAACCAGCTGGTGTTAACGACTAGCGCTCCTGCATTCGTAAAGCCCTATCATATGAAGTAGTTAATTAGTACTGTGTTTGCAGCTCCAAGTAGCACGTTCAGCGTAGTTACTTTGTTCAGTTATTGAACTCAGTTCCGTATGAATTGGAGGTAAACAGTCTACAGCGACATGTTAAGCTATACCTTGTATTTCTTATCAGCTTTATCACTCCTAATTGACTGTAGTGAAGCAACTCGTCAATTTTACCTTTTGCTGCAATGAATTTTATCAATGTTATGGTGCACTTCGAGTGCAATTAAATGAATAAATAAGCCTTCGCGAAAAATGGTGTAACTCCTTACAGAAAAAAGGCTCAGGGGAGGAGAAAAACGGCTTTGGAACCGACTTTGCGAGCTGCACGAGGAAGTGTTCACCAAGTAACTATTTCATAGTATCCACAGTCCCCTCCCCTAGCTCGACGTGTGATTCTGAACTTCTGTAAACTATTCAGCAGATTTAAAGCATAGGTCGGAATATTATGTAGGACAGGCTCTCAACTCACACAGGTATTGTCCTAGATTAGCAGGTTCTTTTTGTGCACTTCCCTTATAAGAGGTTCATTGACAAACTCACTCTCTGTTTGAAACTAAAGATGGCTTCAACCGACTTAGCACAATATGTACAGTGTTGTCCAAGTTGTGAAAGGGATAAAGCTATTAGAGGACGACGATCGCGTCGAGTGAATCTTGCAGGAAATTGCTGTCATTGCACTCTTCGTTACAGAGACATTTGAAAGGACATACTAATGAATTTGCAGAAAAGCAAAGGACGTCATATGTTGCGTAAGGTAGAATATACTATGAATAATTCGACAAAGGGAAGTTAAACGTAAAGAAAGCGTTTGCTATATATCTGCTCCACACGATGAGGATGAACCACGAAATCTCCTCTCCTCTCTCACAATTACCTTGCTTCTGTTTGCATACAGCTTGGAAAAGTGTGATATACTTTGGTGTGAATGGGTGCAGCCATCATGATGGTATGTCTGACCCTCTCCTTTCTTTTCGCCTTTATTGGCGGAGGGCAGGCAGAGGTGGAATAAGCCGACACGGAGGCTTCGCCCACTTCCATTCGGAAGCGTGACCAAAAGGACCTTCGGTAACTTGGGGTAGGTTCACTTGTTGGGGACTTTTCCCTGCCACGCAGGACTTGTATAACTTGTTCGAATGTTCAGAGACTTGCTCACAATAGGTTTATCCATCCTTTCGAGAGCTTCCAGCATGGAGGATACATGCTTAAATACTGTACACAAATATGTACACATGAGTCATAAAGCTCGCTACGCAAAACAAGATAAATGCAACATACAGACTAACATAAACATAGCAAAGAAGAATCTACACTAAAGCAAAATAATGATCCTATCTACTAATCAACTGTCGTCGACTTGTCGACAACTTCATTCTGAAGCGTGACCAAAAGGACCATCATTTTTGGAAAGGGGGGAGTGGTGGGCGAGGTGAATGAACTGCATTTCAAAGGTAGATGCTGGAGAGATAGTCGGAGGTCATAAGCTTCTTTACACCCAAAACTATCGATTGGCTTATCGATTACTCCGATTTTATTGATCTTTCGCTATTCTTGCTCACAGGTCAGTAACGACATATTCACTGGTGTTGCTGCAAGCGCTGAGCACAAATATGACAAGCGTTCTGTGCGATGATATCAATGTATTGATTTGATCAATTTTTCCACTTTTGCTAAGGAGTCGGTGAGGAGATGTCTACTGGGATTTTCCAGTATTCTAAACACCTTTATGACTAATACCCTGGACGCAAATATGATAAGCTTTTTGTAGTTGAGGACCGGTTTTTGAGTTGTCGATTTCATGGGTTTTCCGCTGTTTTGAATGGAGGCCAGAGAATTTCCATTTGTCCAGCTTTCGACAGTTACGACCAGTTGAGCTGGGCAGGGAACATTCGAGAACAATTGATCCTCCATAGTCCAGCAAAAATCGGTTTTCCAATCAGAGTCCTAAAAAACTCATAATCGCATTTATGGACACCTCTTTGAACGTATCCCACCACAACTCATCCAAGAATACCCGGATACCTTGTCCAACTCGTTATATCTGGGGAATGCAAGTGCCTTTGGCTTTGCGACCTGCGTAGAATTACTGGGACTATAGACAAGACTCCAAAATACCCAAAAATTTGGACATGAAAATTATCGTGGGTGCCTTTAAAAGCAATATCTCAGATGGCTTCCATGTTTGAGACATAACCGAATCATACACTGATTCTGGTGATGGGCATAGAATGCTTCGAACCGGCCCTCTTAAGGAAGCTTTACTTTTTGGGGTGAGTTGTATCCGGCGTGTTATGAATCACTGCGGATCTCACTGAATGGACAGAACAAGTTAGCCAAAGCTGCAACTGTGGATAGCAGTCAGCACATTTGGGAGCAGTCTGCTCAATGACTCATAGAAGTAAGCAGTTTAACTCCCAAAAAACGAGGCTCTAATCAAGAATCAACATGGCGAGAAGATCTGGGATCTGTCGATAAGGGAGTACCAGATGGTCTGCCTGAGAGTTAAAGGACAATAATCACAGCTTGGAGATATATGCAACCGCAGTCGCTCCACGACATGAGGACTGCGGTGCGTCAAGAGACTCCTGATCTTTTCAAGTCAAAGGTGTACTGAGAAGCAGTTCAATCGGTCACACTGTATGGTGTGGATTGCTGAGCAACCAGCGAGAATTGGAAAGCCGCCTCAGCGTGATGGGGATGAGGATTTTGCGATGGATGATTGGAGCCATGCCCGTATACCACACTTGTAGTCGAAGTAGCAGAGATCGGTTGGGCATTTTGCTTCTGAAGTACGGAAAAGATCTATCGAGAGCGGGCGTAATTGGTATCCTGTGGGCTCGTGGAAGGGAAAACGAACGTTGATGAGAAATCTTCTGAGACATCATTGCGCACCATTGTCTCAAACAAATAAAAACTCAAAATTATTCTCATTTCTGAGGTACGATTGAATGGAACGTTGATGCAGTCAGTGACCGATAAGATGTAGCATCAAAAACCTGCGATGAAATCTTTCGCTATTTTTTAGCACTGGATTGAGCACGAAGTTTTGAAAGATAGTTGCAGACAAAAGTATTCCAACAATTCGTTTTTCTTCTTTAACTTCTTTCCAAGTAAAGCTAGGGTTTTCGAATTGCCGTATATTTTGTAGTTACATATGTAGCAAGGGTACAAGCGAATGTCGTTCTGTTTGTTTTAAATTCAACACCCACGGAAATATTCGATCTCGAGATTTCGGTACAATTCGGGGTAATCGAGTGCGCTTAACACTGTTATAATGCTGAAAACAGGCGAAACCGTCGAAATCTCTGTTTTCTGGAAGCCTTCAGTTCATTGCATTCCAACAGATTGGGCTGAGTTACGCGATCTATTCGCTGTGGACCGGTCCAAAAAGTGAATACCGCCAACTTTTCTGTCAACTGTTTTGCGGGCGAAAGAGATTTTTGTACATGTTTTGCGGCGTTCCTAAAGTTTATGAAAGAAAACAAACTTTTTAAAAGATAGCCTGACCAGTCAAGGTGAAGCAGAAACAATGAAAAAATTTCGAAAATGCGACACTGGTGAAGAAGAACCATACAAGTAACTAACCCAGCACGTTTCTTGTGAAGTAACAAGTAAAAAAATTCATCGTGCTAAGTAATGCAAAAAAGGAAAGTTAAAGACCAAGAATTAGCTTTACAGTAACAAGGAAAAATGGCTAACCACCAAGTCAGCTGGCAGCAACGATCCGTTGCCGCCACAACTTGATCAAACGATTCCACGCTGATCCTGCTGATCCAGGATCTTGGGCATTTTACTAATTATATCACAGAAACGGTTGAGTTTTCCGCGCAACTTTTCTCGCCAAATTGTAAAAACTAATGTCATGGTTCAAAAACGATCAAGACCTCAGACATGAAAATTTCCGTCAGCATTCAGCAGATACTCTCAATCTTCCCAAATATTTATCTATCTATTCATATGCACTCAGGATGCTCAGTTGAAATCAGCTGAACAGATGACTGGTAAATATGACAGCATTAACCTCAGGTTACTATGCTCAAATCATGGAAGAAGCCTCAGTACATACAAAAGTCAAAGCCCAGAAGGGTGCTGATAGGAAACTTCTACGAGAGAATTCTTTTAAGATGCTGAAATCTAGATGACTCGTCCAGTTTTTATGCTTTCGCTTATCAAGACACAAAATAGTCAAGGTGTGATCACAATTATTACCATTGTGATATAATTCGTTTTTGTGAGGTGGATAGGTACTGGCACTGCACCTAAGCGAATGATTTTAAGTTCAATGTGTGCATAGATGGAGCGTGCCTCTTTCAGATACCCGAGGACACCAATTCCTTAGTGTTTGAGCACAGATCTGCAGGGCGTAGGCAGCTTAGTGGCATCATCTGTTATTACAGATCATAGTATCAAGAGGAGAGAAAATTGGGAGCTGAGAAGGGAAATTTCGAGCTGAGGGTTAAAGTTATTCAAGACGTAGATTTCTCTGAGATACAGATAAGTGTTGTCGAATTTGTAAAAAAGCATGTAAGACAAGAGAAAATATCTAATAATGCAAACAATAAAAAGGGCAAGGAAATATTGGTCCAGTACTATAGAGACAGTGACACATGCATATGATCTGGATGCGCATCAAAGCTGACGCGGTATTGTATCTCACTGTTGAGATACGACTGCTTGAATGGGTTGATAGCGTAAGATCTGCATCAGTGAGCATCAACCAAGTGCCATAGCAAGTTTAAATGCATGAGCAGAAGAACACAAAGGTAATTCATAATGCACTGCTTAAAATTACTACGTACGTAATACGGATGGAATCGTCATGGGAGAATTCCAGGAGAAGCAAAGAAAGTGCTGCAAAATATGCTTCTCTGCGTTTCCTCAAAACACAAGCCGCTAAGTTTGGGCAGAATAGTGGAACTGGTGGTGACCTCTAGATTAAAATAAAAAAAGGTTTTCGAACCAATTTGTTCGTGGTCTCAATGAAATTTGCGCAAAAAACGGGGAACTGAAAACGCGGTGGCTGCGAATTTTCTGGTATCTCCTGTATCCTAATCCTAGTTGCAAAGGAGACCTATTAAACCCAAGCAAAGGATAGCGGGATTCGAGTTGATGCATTACATGATGTTGCATACGCACACACCTAGGGAGGATTATAGATTTTTCAAAAAAAATGCAAAACAGGAAGCCATTGGGATTGTTGTTTCGCTTTTTCGTTCGTTAATAACTGAGAAATCTATAAAGTAGTTGTTTTGACTACTTCTTTCTTGAGCATTTGTTGGACAGAAAAGTAAAATAATTGTTTTCCGGAGTCTACTTGTTAGAACAGGAATATTTTGTTTGATTTCATTGGACCAAAAGAAAACAATTCTTATTGGAGGTGTTCAAAGGCATTGTCTGATTTTGTGGCAAAACCTAGTTATAACAATAGGAACAACTTGTAGCATATCAACACACTGCTATGCGATTTAGCATCTCCTATAAGGCCTTCATAAAGGGGTGTATATGTATGCATTCACAGACCAATGGTAAGCGGTTTGGTTGCGCACTGTCAAGCACACTTGGAATTGAAAATGCCCGCGTCTCAGTCTATGGCACTTCCACCAACAGTCATTACTGGTTGAATGGGCGGTCCAGTATGTTCTTCAGTCGTTTAGCGATCAGCCGAGCTTCGAAGAAGTTTCAGTTGAAAATTGGAAAAAAGAAAGTTCGCACATTGTACGGTTGAATAGGCAGTTCCAGTTAAAAGTATTGCGTAGGTTTTAACATTAGTCCTTGCGCTTTTCTCAGTTGCGGTTTTTCCGCCTCATTGCCATTTTTCTCTAACATGCACTATACCTTTTGAAAGCGCTTACCTTCTTCTACAATCCTATCATCATATGTTTTTACAGAACTGTTGAACTGTCTTTTTAGGCTTAAGAAAGGAAACGCCACTTCTTGGAAATACCAATTTTTCTCCTATAATTGTTCAAAATGAAGTACTCTGCGATACTGTCTGTCTCAGTTTAAAGTCATAGAATACACGAACAGAAAACCATAATGTCGCTGGAGCATATTCCAGTTTTTTCTATGAATCGAAAACCGGAGTTTATTTAGCCATACATGTATGCTCAGATGTGCCATGAATTGTTCTTTCGGGAAGTGCCAAATATTCCATAGTAGGATCCACTAACGAGTCCATTAAAACGATGGAAGACAGCGAACATTTATAGGTTCCAACCCTAATAGAAGGCACAGTAGGTGATGGATATTGACCAGCAGGACCTAGTAGGATCCAGCCATGCTAGTAGAGGAAGAAGTAGCAGGAAAAGGGTGTGGTAGGGGAGGGGGTCCTCTGCTACGTCGTAATCACGTATGCTGGCTTGCTGTGGTGATAATCACGTATTCCTGTAATTGACGGATCGTGCTGAAATTTTCAATGGAGATACATGTTCTAGCAGCAATTATCCCTCTAGAAAACCGCCCTTCGTCTTTGTGAAACTATCTTCAATTTTGAGAAAAGAAATCGCCATAGTTGCTGAAGAGATGGTTTTTGATCAGCAGGTAATTAGCTAGAATTGTTTCTTCTCAAATGGCCAAGGCGGTCTCACAAATACGAAAGACTCTGGGGGGAATCGGCCCTACCTAGCCGCGGTATCCGGAAATTTTAATGCATCAAGCACCCTCGCTCAAACTTCGGAAATTCGCCAATGTTCTCAAATTGGGGATGAAAACGTGCTCCAGTGACAATGTTCAGACAAGTCCTTTGAATAGTTCTGACACACCATGACATATTGTGATAAGTTCCTCGTTTTGGTTCAGGATGAATTGGACTGTCTAATCACCATCTACGTGTATTTCACCTGAAATACCATCCTCCGATTCCGTAAATGGTAGCTCACGTCAACTTCCTGCTTTTCCAACCCAATAAGTCGGCCCATTCCTGAGTTTGACAAGATGCAGTATCCTCTAATTTCTGCTGATCCCCTCGTCCTCGCGCGGTGTAGGACCCAGAGTTTCTCGGACATTTTCCGACAATCTAGTAGAACTACAAAGGTCAGCAGTGACCTTTGTAGTTCTGGATTAAGGCGGTCAGGTACAAGGAAGTCTGCTTAAATTTGTAGTGATGTTTTCGACCGGTGTAGAGAACAATATTGAAAAATTTATGAATCACCGGATCCATTGTAATATAGAGAATCCATTTATTCCGAAAAAAATTGGAAAGTCTCATTTCTAAAAAATTACAAAGGGGAGACGCTTTGCGACGTATTAGTGGGTCGCACGCATCCTTTTTGCAAGGATTAGGAGCAGTATTGTAGCTCAATCCAGAAGAGACTTAGAGCGGAAAATTCTCTTGTGAAAATGGCGCTGATCATATCTTTTTGACCGCTACATACTGTACCTCGCTGCACACCAGGGATTCCACAATCCAACTCTTCTTCCATCTCAGAATCGCCTCGTTTAGGTCAATTAATTGAATCCGGACAGAGCCAGAGTTGACACGCTTTTCCAGAGTCGGAACTTATTATTTCGTACATATATCGTGAAGCTCACTAAGAGCAAAAAAAATTTTTTTGTGTTGTGAAGTACTGGAACCATTGCAGCAGGTTGTATTAGTCCGTGAAATCAAAACATTTTCGCGCACAACTTCTTGCGGTATTGCAGATTCTATCCACAGTAATTAAAAATCTTCTTCTTTCGATTGTATAATGGCTTTGATTATGTTTCTATTACACATATGTGTTTTCAATACTCCTGGAAATTTAAGCTAGAAATTTGAACTTTAAAAATGTTCTCTAAAAGAAATTATGAAGAAAAGCTGAAAATGCTGCACAATTCTAGCTGGAAGTGTATATTTCAACGGTGCATAAAGTTATCATTTTATTGTATGTTCACTAAACGTTTCACATAGAACCGATTTTAATTAAAACTTGTCCTCCACCACATATCACCACCACGAAGTGGTAGTGGCAATTCTTGCATGCATCCGTCTCCATCGCTTTCTGACCTCCATTCTTAGTGTTCGACTAAGAAGAATAACGCTATATGCATTCATCGACATCATTATGAAGTAATAGCAGTCGTACTGAAAGTATGAGTAAGCAAGCAGCAATTAGTGAACAAAACAAACCAGAGTTACTTGTCGAGCTATCCATAGCAAGAGCTCTCCGGGACCTCCGATTACTACCTTGATATCATATAGTGCTTCAACCAAACTCACACAAACACTCACGGCGGCAAAAATCACCAGTCCCTTAAAATGCACCTCATAAGGTATGTGTATATAAGCTCTCACTAGTTCGTTAGTGTACAGTCTTTTCTTCCCTATTCATGAGGCACCTACTATTTCCTGCCTCCTTCTATGACCATTTGTTTTCCTTTTTATCGTATAGATGATGATTACTATCAGAATAACGCTGATAAGTTCATAGGTAACAACAATAGCAGCTGAAATTATGCGGATTCCCTGAATGTGACAAGGAGTATTTTAATATCAATGGAATGAAACACGTATGGTTACTTCCTAGGAGAAACGATAGCCACCTACGTTAGGAATAGATAGCGCTACTTACATGTTCCGTTTTGCTTCTTCCAATCAGCAACCAACCATCGTTGTGTCTTTTATAAGCTAGTTCAATGAAGAAGAGCTTGTAATGAGCACCATAAGAAGTCGCAACATCCACTGTCAACAGTATGAACACAACAGTACCAGTCCAAATCTGCAAAGCACTGACATGCTTTAAATCTACTATAGGTACAGTGGCGGACATAATTATTGCAACAAATAATCTTCTTTCCATAACTCCTTTCAGAGCAGGGTTAGGCGGCTCTAATTTTTATATGTTTTGCAGATACGTAAGTGGTACTTGTGTGAATAGATACGACATCATTTCGTGTACGAATTTCTTCGGCAGAAATTTTTTATTTGGTAAATTCGAAATTTGGGGGTTCGACGATATTGACAACCACGTACAAAGGATTGTTTACAATCCGGGTCTCCACCTGAATTGAATTTATTACATTCGTTTCGTGAGAGTTTCACTCAAAAATACAAACCGATCATATGTAAGGCTGGCAGGTACGATTGAATCCTGTGTTAACGTGTATTTTTGAGTGGAACTCTCTCGGAACTAATGTAATAAATCCAATTCAGGTGGAGACCCGGACTGTAAAGAATTCTTTGTAGGTGGTTGTCAATATCGTCAAGCCTCAAATTTCGACTTCACCTAATAAAAAATTTCCGCCAGGGAAATTCACACACGAAATGAAGTCGTATCTATTCGCAGCAGTACCACCCGTGTACCTGCAAAACATATAAAAGTTAGAGCCGCCTAACTCTGCTCTCAAAGAAGTTACGGAAGGAAGATGATTTGTTGCAATACTTTTGCCCACCACTGCATGTATATCTGCCGCTAGAATATTACATTCTACTTCGTATACAATGTGAATATGCTTGCTCATTCTTTGCATCCCAAACATTTCTATAAGATATTCTTGGACGCATAACAATCTTGCTCCACTTTTCACACTGCTCTTTCAAATTTCGTAATGATTCACTGAGCTACACGCGAGATGAGTAGTCAGTTTATTCAGGACATTTATAGAGCATCGGAGTCCGATACGGTCGTATAACAAAAGATATTGATCATCGTTATCCGAGGATCGATATCTTTTGTTATACGACCGTATCGGACTCCGATCCCCTATAAATGATAGGATCAAAAATCCCATATAAATAACCCATATAAATGATAGGATAAATGATAGGATAGGATCGATACGATGTCATACGTTATCCAACCGGATCGTACTCCGATGAACTGAATAAATATAAATACAGGTAGATACAAATAATATAAATACAGCTTATGAAAGCATTTCTGATCAAAACCGAGAGTCCACTAATGAATCGCGAAGATGAATGCAGCTTCAACGAATTGTCGAACCTTTCCTTACCCCTGAAGAGGGAGGTTCAAACCTTGTTTTGGCCGCTCCAAATGAACCGACTACTAGTCTTGCGTTTTATTAAACATAAATCAATACGAAATGCAACTTCATGTCGAAAATTATCAGCACTCAGCCAGTTTTGGAAGCTCTTCAAAATCATTGTCCACATTTTGAATTCTTAGGTTTCATAGAAACTGAATTCCTGTGATTGAATTCTCACCTTATTATACGCGAGGGGATGACATACCGCTGTGAATCTGTTTAAGGTCATCAACAACGAGCCAAACAGATGGGTGAATAGGTTTGTTGCGGTTAATACCGTCATGATTCGAGTAACCACTTCGTAATCTGGGCCTTAAACATAAAATGTAGGCAGTGAAAATGGAAGTGCTCGTTCGATTGCGAACAATCACATGCAGAGGGGCGCGTGCAATAGCTTTACCTCCCATAGGCAATGTTTTGTTGCTATAGAATCACTTAGCTTACCAAGGCCTAATTTTATGACTGCTCGTATCCATTGCTGAGCAAGAATAGCCATCAAGTCAAACAATCCTTAACTAGAGGATTAAATCTGGGAAAAATGATCACGCGCATGTACTGGACTTCTTACCTGTAACGAAAAATATGCGAAAGAATGCCGCCTTGAAAACCCTTGATTTTGCCGTTATAATGACGTAAAGTAGATAAGCATAAAATATAAATGCAGCAATTGAACAAATGAAAAATGAATCTAGAGCACTCGACCATTTGTTCCTCATTTCTGCTCGTAAAAGAACGTTATAGATTCTCCGCTAGGTGAAAGATGTCTATACATAGAGTATTTTGTACAACGCTGGATATGATGTGTATAGGCTGATTGGAAATGAATGCAGGATTTTCAATTCCATTTTTGTGTGAATTTTGACAGCAAGAATTTCTTAAATGTATAATAATAACATCATATACCACTTTGAAGCTCATTTTTTTATGAAGCGTTTTCTCTCCTAATGATTGAATTTTAGTTTAGTTTGTGTTTGTAGCAATTTTTATGAATAAGAAGTGGGAACGTCAAAACGGCAATTGTGACTAATTTCCTTGAACTCAAACTTCGGTGTAGTGTAGTGGGAAGAGCTTTTAACATCAACACCTTATGGGCCCAAGGAAATATCAAGGAAAACATGGTTCAAGCTTGGTTCCAGAGACTTCGCCCTGAAGGATTCGATCTTAAAGATGAGCATTCTTGAATGTCCTCTTTTTGTTGACGACTACAAATGGAGATCTTGGTGGAAGAGAATAAAGAATAAAGGTACGAGAGTTCCTGAACATGCAGAGAGGCTCTACTTAAACACCTCAACTGTTTCAGAGCATGTCGAGGAAATTGGAAGGCTGAAAAAGCTCTAGATTTGGATATTTTGCGGATTCAGCGAAAGTTAGAGGCAGGGGGCCCCCTCGTTCTGCCTGTTGGTTCTACCATTGATCCTAGACCTTCTCATCATGTTGATCCCCGGGATGTATATCAACAGGCACAGAAGCGACGAAATACCCATTTTTGAAAGGCACGAACTGGGTAAAAATTTGGAGCCCGGAGGCCGATCGCTCCAAGATGAGGTGGACCCCTGCCTTTAAGAAGTCATAGTTATGAAGTGTCGTCGGCGCTCTTCCTACTCAACAAGAACGACCCGTCTCTCTATCGTATTGTGAAGTGCGACGAAAAGCTGGTCATCTGAGACGGAATGTCTGTTATATGTAGTATTTCAACTCAATTTGAATTTCTCGCAGCAAATTTGACTAATTTGGTATGGAACAAGTTTTCTCGGGTCTTTGACTGAGATTTGTCAGGCTTACTGCAGGTCAGATTAGCAGCAAGTTTACATCCATTTATGAAAAAGAAGCCTGGGATCTTTATACGCTCAAGAAATACGAGTTTTTGGATGGAGCAGGATTTCCAGATCATTGTTAGATATGCTAAAATCCAAGGATTCTTGAAATAGATAAAACTTGTCTTTTTGAAGTGCAGCGAACATCATGAGAGAGCACACCAGTGAGATGTCGTGCCCTGGTCCTACAGAAACGACCTAATTCTGCTCGACTTCAATGGATTGGGAAAGCACCCAATAAAATGAGAGGTTCTCCGGCAAAGAGAAAAAAATTTGCGTGTGGAGCAAGAGGGCGCACGCACGCGTAGGTTGTCGGTACCATTTACTTCTATATATCCTATTTCATTCAACTCGGGGTGATATACATGAGTGCCTTGTAACCGTCAATATTTCCTGCTCTCTTTTCAAACACCTATTAGTCTTGGCTGAGTTCACTTCCTCGAGCAAGGTAAAATCCAAATTTTCCACAATGATAGGTGCAATAAGGAGCTTAACGAGTTGTAACATTTGGAGAGTTTGGAAGAATTTGTGCTTCTGATACAAGTCAATCAACCTTAGCTGGAGTTGTATTACCATCGGGAACAGCGCCGACCAGGGATGGAGACCCACGGACGTCTACTACTAACCTGATAATCGCGATGATCGTGGATTGGTATTGTTGGCATTGTGAATTGAAGACGTCCTGGTCACGTTTCATCTCATGTATTTAATGTGCCAATCAAGTTATCGAAGATCCAAATATTACTGTTGTTTTCGTGGCAAACTCTAATATCTCCTTATAATGACGTCATGCTTAGCGCCATTTTCAGAATGAATCCTGATGATTAACGAGATGAAGAACTTGTGCTAATTCTTATCCACAATGTTCGGGTAATATGTCCCTTTTATCGCTCTCCATGTTAGATATGGGTATCAATAATATCTTGATATTTCTCTTAATATTAGTAAAAGGTGGTGTCCTGTAGTATTTGGAACACTTGCCCGTTATTCGTTATCCAATATCCGTTATCCGGTCATTTTTGGCCGGCTTCACTTTGGCTGTTTCAATCACAGGTAAGAATCGCGAGCCACTTTCAAGCCTCTAAAGACGACGATCTGTTCGAAACATTACGCCAATAAAGTTCACCACCTAACGACCTGGTTGGCAGGAGAATTGGAAGCATAATTAGAACATGTGGTAGTAAATCGTCCTTCTGGCGATAATTTTGGCGCACCCTGTACACACATATGTACTTCTCCAGAATTCGAAAGACTGTGAGCAAAAAAAAAAAACGAGCAAGGCCATTCCGAGCTGCCGTTGCTTGCTTGGAAGTTGGTCGAAATAGTTGTTTTTCAACTGTGTTTGAAGGTTGAGATCACAAAACGAGTGATAATTGCTCGTTTTTTGTTTGTTTGTAGAATAGGCATCAAGAATCTTGCAGAATTTCGTGATAGAGACATGATTGGATGAAGAACGACCTGCTAGTTGACGATATGTACACTGTAGACACTGGTAGCTCTCAATACACTGGCCCAAAAGCCTAAGGACCGTACTGCGTATTATATCTTATTCATATGTCATATTTCTCAGCTAGTCTCAATATTTCAGGAATTGGAACGGAAAATCTCGCAAGGCCTTAAGATTAGTCCAACACTTCAATATGGATGGATACAACGCCCAAGTTATGCTGTAATTCATCAAGCTTATCAGGTGAGTTCCCGCATTTTTTTCAAGTATTGAAGATTATATGAGGTGAGGGCTAGGAGATCGATAGGAACAGCTGATGTAAAAAAGCGATGGTCGGTGCAACTCGTACACTGTTGTGCTCCGTCCTTGCAGCCAAGCTCCGCTCATTTGGTCTTTGCTGGGTTATCTGGAGCCTTTTTGAGGCAACCTCGAGCGATGTTGTCGGCTGCAACATACTATCCGTACTGGGTGCAAACGTTTTGGAAAACTGTTTGTACCCAATTTGGAATGAAGACAAAAACAAAAGCCAAGCATCAATAGCTGTAAGCCAGTGCTCGGCTGCTGTCACGCCTCATGGGTGGTGTGACGAATGAGATAAGCGGTATTCTGTGATGCAAGAATGATTGACGAGCATTGTATTCGTTCTTTCAACAATAAAAATGCCACATTGCAAGCATGAAACGTGGATGAGCTGCAATGTTACACGGAGGACGAAGTAAAGGAACAAAGTTTGTCATTGAGCCATTAATATACACCAGCCTGATTGTCCGGCCAAGGCTGGAATCTCAGGCTTCTCCTTGGCTCGCTTCGGTCGCCTCACATTCGTGTATATGCTCCTCATTATTGAGCGCCGGCGCGAAACACTAGTAGCTGTGGACCCGTCCTGCGATACATTCCCCATTACTGAGCGCCGGCGCACCACTCTCGCATCCTTGTCAGCGCACCCATCATTCTTACCACTCCCCGTCTGTCTGGCTGCTCTTCGTTCTAATGGCATCCTACCCGTCTCTTCCCTTTTATAGGATCTTGTGATCAAAGCACAATGTCATTCACTTCAGTTGGGGTGTAAACAACGTTTGGTCATATTAAGAAGTTAACATGTATGAACATGCCTAAGAGTGGACCGAAACCCCTTCAAATCAATTTGGAAATAGAAATTTACCACATTTTTGCATATAACTCGATGCGCTGAACACGGTGGTGTAGTTTTTTTTCCACGACAGTGGCTAGTTCTTGTGCACAAACACATGAACTAGCAATTAAGAAGAAGTAAGATATGAAAGCGATAGAGCCCTAGTATGTATGTACATTTATTACTTCAATGAAAACGCGGTAATATAACAATAATACAACACAGTCACCTGGACATCATACTCAAAAATTCAATATGTTATGGATCATTCTAGCATATGAATACCTCTGCAGTGTTCTTTTGAGTGATTTTATGACATAGAAATCTTCAATTCTAGAACCTTAATGCTCAATGAATGAACGAAATAAGGGCAATTTATACTAGCTGCGTGCGTCAATCGCACGCATCCATTTACAAGGGATTTTCCATGGAGACCGCTTAACATGGCATTACATCCTCAATGGAAAGAACGTGCAGCCGCCGCGAGATCGTAAACGCGTGCTTCTGAGCTGCGACTGCGATGCGACTGCAATGCGACTGGGCTCTATCCTTCATCATATAGACGCACGCGCGTCAGTCGCACGCATCCAGTATAAATTGCTCTATAGGTACATAAGAAACATGTGACACAAATAGCTAAAGCTTCATCGATCTTCATTAAACTATTGTATTGTGAAGAGGGCGTTACTCGGTTTATTGTTGCTGGTGATCCTCGAAGAATTATATTTGGAGCACTTCCATCTCATTAATATTTCGAGTTGTAATGCTCGGCTTAGAATAAGAATGCTATACGCATTCATTGTCATCATGATGAGGAAGTATACGTCGAACTAAATATCACAGAAGTTTAGATACTTTTTGACACGTACGATGACATTTTTACATAAATAAAAAACCTATTGTTTTAACAAAGGCTTAAGAGGGGAAGCACTTGATGCAGCTTTCTCACTCGCTGCAGTTGCACAAGTGCTTAAAATTGCAGAAATGACCAATACTACCGCCCTTAATTCAATTCGGCTCGTCTTTGGTCATGTCTCGTCACAAAAATTCGCCTGTATCTGATGTGCAGGTAAAATAACAACAATAGCTGATGAGTGCCCTTTACCTTGTTCCATCGGTTTTAACAAATTCGCGACAATGTACGTTCTGCATTTCTAAACCAATGCAAATTTCTGCCTCATTTTCATGGACATGACGGTAACATAGGCATATCGGGTTCAATGAAAAGTGATATGAGGTCTACTTCGGACGCTGAGGTCTCTAGTAATGTTACAGTGTCCATATTGTAGAAACATTGTTTACAGTGTAAGTTTCAAATTCTAAATTTCTCTACGGACGGTTACGACAGGTCTCGGTCTACAACAAATGGGTCACGTAGGCCGCCACTTCACCATCACCTTGTCAAAACAACGGCCATTAAAAATATTTCAGAACGGGGCCCCTCTGAAGGAATGGGAAAATACCCAACAAAAAACAGAAGGAATAAGAGTCCTAGGAAGTCCTGTCTCAGCCACCGCGTAGCCAATACTTTCCCCTATCAGACCACTACTTAGTTTATTTCTGGGAAGCTTTTCTCGCGAAGGAAAATGCAAAAACCTTGAAAAAAGTGCGGGTTCGGGTAAGTGTCCGTTTTGACTCACAGCGCAGTGACTTCTCCAAGAAGGGACCTCATTTTCTGCGTGGAGGATGAGAAAGTTTTGCTGCCGTTTTCAAAATAAATTTTGTTTCACGAGAGAACTCGCTTCCATAGTTTTACACTCTGATATGTTCAACTTTATCAGTTACGCAGTTTTTCTTTCACAGAGACAAGCCCTCAGAACAACTTGACATTCAGAAAATCTCACCTGAGACTGTATCCATGCTATAATGGAACTTTCAAAATTGAAGAGAAATGAAAGATCGTAAAATGCTTCTAGTAGATTGACTGGACAATTGATCGCCGTGAGAATAACGAAGCTCTTAAAAAATAATATTTAATGACATTGTGAGTGGTGCGGGATGAATTCTGGCGAACTAAGAAAAAAGACGGGAAAATTGGATATTTTTTCTCGAGTGGGTGTTTCAGGAACAGTGACGTTAGGTGTGTCGTAGCTTCGGTTGTCAAGGAAATTTTACGGACCAGTCGGAAACGAAAAGTTACGATAGGAAAATGGTCAACCGAAGATATGGTAACTGAAGTTCTTCAAAAAATTGAATGGTTGAGAACTTTTATTGAATGTGGAGTAACAGATGAGGTAAATGCAAGTTTAGGACTTCCAAGTGATTTCTGGACTTTCTACTGTATTTTCAAAGGTCTACCATTTTTTTATCCTTTGTATGTATGTTCCATTGTTCTCCGTACTAGAGTCTATCCAACAAATAAATTAAAAAAAATCATGTAAAAACTACACTAGCTTTGCAGGTCAGCTGATATGAATGGATTTCTACAATAATATGTTTTCTTACCGTTTCTTGTCCCATTTTTCGGTGGAATTTCTTCTTCTGTCTCCTTATTGAGCGAAATGTGAAGACAATTAGAATAATGTTGATTATTTCAAAGGTGATAACGACAAGTGCTCCCATCAGTCGAGTTGCCTGAGATAATAGGTAGTTAAAAATTGAAAAATAATTAGAAAATTGCATTTTAAAGCTCCACATCTCTCGAACTCATAGTCTGGAGCACACTACCTTCTAGGGGATTCCAGCAATTTTGTCGGAATTTTCTTAGAATTTTCCTGAGACAGACCCTTCGCATTGGTACTCTGGTATTATATCGTTTAATAAATCTTAGCCCGGCTATGTTGAGCCAATCCATGGATCAGTTGCTGGATAACTCCAAAAAGTTTCTATTGCTCTCTACTGTTCTCCAGAACTTACCAGAAGGATTGGATGTCGCGTATTTGTGGACGAAGCAGGAAATAAGAGAAAAGGCGCAAGACAAACAGGCCATTTCTTTACAGAGATTTATTCGTTAGGACATTCCTCCACCACTGAAGAGTTCCGGGGGAGGTTTTAATCTTTACTTTTTTCACCGTGTAGCGGAGCGAACGAAGGACTTGCAGCACATGTCTCTGCTAATACCTCTGCTTGCTAGGATAGCGAAGATTATCAGTTTTAATTTGTTTTTTTTTCCTATCATTTTGTAAATCGATGTGTTGATGTTGTCAGCTGGTTTACATTTTGCTCTCTACTGGCTGTCTTTGTGTTTCGTTTTATTGTTAGCACATGTAATTGATATACGTCTCAATAAAGATGACAATAAAGAATTCCAAAAATCACGCACTAGTGTGCGGTTCTCCCTTCCAACCAGTCTCCATCCACTCGATGTTTGTTCGTACAGAAATCTTGTTAAAAACCATTCAGTATACGATGCATATGATACTACAAAGTCAATGAACAATAACCATCTCATTGTTCTATTCGTCCAGAACTAAACAAACTTGAATCAATGAGGTACTTTGTTGCAAAGAAAAACAAAAGAGTTGTTTTCAGGACCCTTCGAAAGAATCTCCTATTGGCGATAACTTTCTCCTGAATGCTGAAAAAAGGTGCTCACCTTTTGATGGAATTTCGGCTTACAAGAGGCTGTGTATCGATTCAGACTCATCAGGAACGTACCGAACACATGAATCAGCATATTCGTACCAGTTAGAGTCATCATCAAACGTGTGCCATATTCAAAATTACGTGCTGCAATACTATTATTATAAGTACAATGTAAATAAAGATATGAAGAAGTAATTATGTACCTCCCTGGCAACCACAACGATGGTCTTCCATCATTATTATTGAACTATTATTGAAATCCCAGTAACATCCACTCTACTACCGCCAGAGAGGGGTGAGGCCCCGTTCCTTCTTTGTAGTCAACTCCTTTCGTTCAGTTACAATAAGTTCTCTTGTATAGGTTAGCGTCATTGTATTGGCAATAGGGTCATCTTTTCACTTCTCACTAGTACCGTTATCAATTTGCTTGCATTTGTTTGCATGCCAATGACGTTGTATTGCATGAAAATTAAGGTCTGACGAAGGCATTAATTGCCGAAAGCTAGCCGTAACAAACTGTAAACGAAGCTCCGCAACAAACCGAGAATAATTAATCAGAAATGAGGCTCAGTGACAGAAGTATATTAGATTTTTATTGAATTATTAATTTTTCATCATTGTTCTGTTAATTAGAAAACTCTCATGAACTAATGTGCGAGTTTTCACACCCTATGCAGCGTCCTGTACAGCCTGTTAGCAGCACTTCTCTCTCCGGTAACTTTGCAGGAAGGGTGCTTATACAGCGTTATGAATAGAGGACAAAGCCTAGCAACATCTTATCTCAGTTGCTGCCATCCTCCCCTCAATTACTGTCGTCCGTTCTATATTGCTGCTAAAAGGTTGAAAGTTCGAGTAATGAAATCTCTACTCGAAACTTTATATTTTAGCAAGGAAGAATCGTTACTGCACTGCAGACGAGTGGGCACCGCAACGCACCACTGGTGCGGTGCGGAAGATCTTCTTGTCACTGTAGTTTTTATTTTTATCATTCCCACTCCGAACATACAGATATACAGCAATGAAAATAAGAGAAACTTTATCAGTGACGCCTGAGAATCGCCAGTGCCCATACCTTGTGCTGTGGTGCGCCACTCGCATTAGTTGTGCGTCGCTGGCCTTTTTTTTTCCTGCAGTGCAATAATAATTCTACGTCAAGTAGAAGCCTATTCCCCATAATGCACATTAATTTAGGAGTTAAAGGTCTTGTGAGTGTTGTTTTAAAGTATATTAAGTTGCACTTCCGTGAATTTAACTGTAGCGCTAATTAAGTGGTTGTTCGGAGAGTGTTGTAATTTCTCTCCAATAAGCGCCTTAATTCAAGCAAAAAACCTGTTTGTGTTTATCTAGAACGCACCGAATCCAAATTTAAAATCCGCTCGTATCCATTCCTGCGCGATAATTGTCGTTATATCGAAAACACCTTAAAAGCAGAAGTTATTTTCATATCTGTTACGTCACATCACTGCTATTAGCTCACTAAGTCACTTTTATAAGGACATACTCTATCAACTCCTTGACACATACCTGTGAAGATGAAAATGCGAAAAAACATCGAGCGGAATACGTAACTTTTTGAAGTTGCTAGGATGTATAAGATATAGGAATAGTAAATAATGGCCGACACCGATATCACAAAGAGTGGATCAACAATGGTAGAAATTGTGCTCGGCATCTGCCTAAAATAGTGACATTTTTTTGTTTGGAAGATTGGACGCGGTGAAAGCTGAGCCAGAAAAATTGGTTCAAAATTAAGGAATAAAAACGGTGAGGAGCAGGAAGGTATGGGAGTGGACTTTCTATCTCTTGAAACGTAAGACGGAAACCCCAAAATGGGGCATAAAACGGAAAATGGAAAATTCCGCATACCACTGGTGGAGAGGCATAGATATTGATCCACTTCTGAATGTTTACAATCGTAGAAGCTCTGTACTTAGAAAACGCAGAGCGATGAACCCTCGTGGAAAGACTGTCGAATTTTATTCCTCTCCTTAGGTAGTGCGTGTTCAAATACTAGTACCGGATATTATTTACTACTCTTATTTAGTACATGAAGAAACAAAAAATGTTAGATTGTAATAAACTAAAGCGACTCTGAGCTATTAATTGCCTTTGAGTTGGCTTTTCCTCTCGCTCGTCATCTAATCCAGTCATTTAGAGGTGAAATGTGAGATTTTTGTCCTGACTAATCACTACGACAAAACCTCTATTCTTCTCTCTCAAAAGAAAAAACTGTCGTTGTCATTAGTTCTGAAATGAGAGCTGGGCCTTGTTCTGAGCAAAATAGGGTGAGAGTATCCAGACATCTATTTCAAGCGAGAGGCTTAAGTGATGTGAATTGTCATGAAATTCCTACGCCACTATCTTGCACATGACACTGAAATGATTACCGTCGTGTACCGCGATTTTGTACTGCCATAGGCTATTCATATTCCGTTTTTGTGCTCGAGGTGCTTACAAACAACCATTAGTCCTCCCCTCCTCTTACTCCTTTACGAAACCCGCGAGCAACTCGCAAGCGACCTTCGTCAGCTGAATTATTCAATGTGCTGGATTGAGGATTTCGGAACCGGCTGCGATCAGTGAGTGATCATCTATTATAGAACAATTTCTACTGTACTTGTGTTAGCGTAGTCATTGGTGACAGATTTTTAATGAATCCAAGTAACTTTAGCGGATATACAGGGTGCATGAAAAGTATTGACCACCTATAAAAGAAGTACTGCAGCGCATGCAGTAGAACTGCAACCATACGACGTTTACAGCTATGTGAGGGAGAACCCTACAAACTATGTTTCAGCAGTCATTGTCAGTCAGACCGCCTTTGGCTCAGATGCCATGACAAAAACGGTGCTATGGTTCGACATCGGTGTGCCGCAAGTGCTGATAATCAATTTCGTTCCAGCTTTTGATTAAGGCTGCTTCCAGCGTTTACCAAAGCTGTGGAAGGATGAACAGGACTTCCTCTATGAGATGCTACAACAGGATAGTATGATTAAGATGATGACTATTTGGAGGCAGCTATTGCTAGGCAAATGCAAAAACAGAGAAACAACCGTGGAGCTCCAAATCAGCAGCTTCTCAGTGAGAAAAATAGTGCGCGAGCAGTAAGGGATCAAATGTTATAAAATTTACAAATCTGCTCTTTTTGCGGCTAGCAATCTAACGAAAAGTATAACTAGTGACAACAAATCTTGTACTCATTGTGTGGTAGTAGGGGTGATGCTGGCCGCAAATTTTCATGATCAATATCGTGTGGACTGGTCTGCGTGGAGCACATTGTACAGCAAGTCCTGGTCATCTAACAACACTTGGGCCATTGTAGAGAGCAACCCTGATCAAAGCCTGCGACGAACATGATGATCAGCACTTGCGGCACACCATGGTCGAATTCTCACATCGTCTTCGTCGTGGTTGCCAAGCCAAAGGCTGCCTCATTAAACAATGCCCATAAAATATAGTTCGTAAAATTTCTTCCTACATTTCCATAGGGTCCGCATGGTTACATTCTCGTTGCAGGCGCTGCAGCACCGTTTCTTCCTGGCCGTCAATGCTTTCATGCACCCTGTATTAAGGTTGAGAACCGTGCTCAACGTCTGCAAATGGTTCTTCTTGAGGCAGATGATTAGCGAGCGCATAACCTGCATCCGACTTGCGTCTGAGCTGAGTTTTGAGTGCGTCTTATTCTTCGCGACAAATTTTTGAATATGGTGCCTCAACCCAAAATTCAAACGCTCCATTCTGGGCTTGAAGCTGTACGAAACAGTTTTACCAGAAAACTGTGAATGAGGCTGCATAGGTACAACTACACCGATATCCCCACTACTTCTGCTCATGATCTCATGTCTGAGATCCATTCCGTCGCTGCACAAAGAAGGAAATGTAACCTTGTTATGGCTTACAAAATGGCCTGCGGAAGGACTCATCGCCCCACAGATAAACTGTACGCGATTTCTCCTCTTGCGTTAGAGGTGGTCTATTCAAGTTTCCGTTTTCAACAGCAGAAAGCTCCGTGCGATAGTCCTTGTTTACACAAAGGGCTGGGTCCGTTCTTCTAGAACATTTCTGAGGAATGTGACCTACCATGTTCCTAGCTTGGTATAGGACAATAATGGAGAAATTTTTGAAAGAAGCAGCTTATTAGTTTGTCGTTTCTCAATCGTCATAAATTGTTTCCGTTCTCCTATTTGCTTATCATGGTTTTCAATAGTTTCGATGTTCGCTCATCTTTAAACCTGGGAATCTTCAGATAATTTGATAAGCTGTGTTTGCCGCTCCAGGTTGGTATGGTGGAATTCTTTATTTATTTCGACCTAACGCTTCGACAAAAGCGTCTTCTTGAGAGGTCTGAAAGTGGCTCTAGTAGTTTCATTTGTGTTCTACACAGTTCGCTTTCAATAGTTATTTTATTTGTTTTATTGTTTTTCTTTTTTGTGTATCTTGTCACTTAGCACCGTACCCCCACATAAAAATAAGTGAATTCAACAGATTTTTCCTCCTCTACGGACAGCAGTTGCGAGGAAATTGCATTTTGATGAATTACTTTCAATCTCAAAAGAAAGAAGGTGAGAGAGAAGACAAAAGCATTGTGTGGAAAGACTGTAGTAACTGAATTTGTAGCGGCAAGCAAGCGTAGAAGCTCGTATCTAAATGCAAAATTGCTTTTTTTAAGTGGAGACGAGTACAAGCAGGTGCCTAAATACTAGTACATTACTAGAAGCCGTCGAAATTCATAGAACATTCGCTAGATGAGCGGGTCTAGTTATGGAGAAAAACCCCTTCACACTCCCTTTCTTTGAATCCCACTAGTATTCTATGCATAACAATAAGTTATATATACAATTCTAAAGGGTTTATGTACTTGTTTTTGCCTTTGAAATCATGACTCGTCATAGTTCTCCGGGATCTTCGAGATCTTTTTTGTGTAGATTTTGTCTCTGGAGTTACAAGGAGGGAAGAGATGTTCGGCACGGTAACACCCGTTTTAGAAGGTTATGCTGCATAAAAATCGTGCCTTTCAGAATTTTCTATTCAAAAAGTTTCAAGCATTAGAGTCTTACGATAGTCAGGACCACAACTCGAATGTGAAATGTGAAATGCTACTTGCGGGGTACACATGTTGCAATTCTACTAGCTAAGACACTGTTTCCCCAGTGAAACTCTCCCGAAATCTTTTCACAGTGGTTATTTCACATACGACATCTATTTTGCACTATAACGCAGTGCTATGAGGTTAATGTAGGCAAACCGTAGATACTGTAGATATATTAGGCCGTCAAGTGTGAAATGGTGGATTTTATAAGCGGTCAGTTCAACAGTTGCTATCTTCGAAGCTTTACTAGATCACTTCTCATCTTTCTTCCCATTATGAAGGTATATCCTCTTTCAAAATCACTTCCTCTATTTTTGATCGGCGTCTAAACTTTTGTTTGAAAGCAAACTACTCAAAGGTCAAAAAATGCATCATTTTCGAATATGGGTTCCATCTTCGAGCCATTAGAGCAGGGGAAGCTGCAAACATGAGTGAAGCGTTAAGGGGACACTTGGCTAGTAAATGCACTGTACGTTTGGGAAGTTGCACTCAGGTGATATGGAGCTGCGAAGTGAGCCTTGCGATGAACCTGGATATTGTGATTTCCATAATCTGATAATATTTAGGTGTTCAGGGAAATACGACAGTTAAAAGTGGCTCGGTAAACGAATTTTTCCCAGTTTGACCCTCGAAAATGGGTGGCTATTTTTGACCATTTTTTACAAACTCACGTTGCCTGAGCCAGAGAAACAGGAATGGGAACCTACCTGCCACTACCTGTACTGGCCAAACCTTGCTCTACTCGACTACAATTCCTTCCAGCTATCAGCCCACTTCTTCCTAGATAAATGTTCAGTTTCCAACATTAGGTTGGAAACTCTGTTCATCAGTTGGTTGCCAGTAGCTTCCCACGTTTCTAACCTGGATAACTTGTATCGCATCTTATTTGAGAAACAATACTCAAAACTTTGTCATTCAAAATCAGACATCTCATAGTTGACGACCTAATATTTCTCTCAGGATCTATTGAAGCTCTGTGCTCCACGATTGTTTGACATGTTGAATATGAGTACGACTTTCATTTCTTCTCGTAATGCATTTTTATAGGGCCATTGTAGACGTACTAGAAGTACAGTTTTCCTTCCAGAATTCATCACAGTTTATGAGGAGTAAAAAATGCTATCACGAACATAGCGTGTAATCTGCGTCGTTTCACGTTTCTCGAAAGTTATAGGGCAAAGTCGGCCCAATGTATGACACTTCATAGGTGGACTGGTTCTGTATGCGCACTGTGACTCCTCGGGAGCGCGCTTTGGATGCAATATTCGTTTAATTTAGCTATCTATTTATCACATGCACATTGAAGTGCGCAAAAACAGCTCCTAAGTCAAAAACAAAACTTATGGGTTTGAACAAAAGGGGTATGTGTGACAACCGTTCAAGACAGTCGGAAGAAAGAAATCTAGGGATAGTGAAAAGGAGAGTAAACATTGGCGATGGTAAGGATTACTCAAGGTTAAGCGGACATGGGGATGAATTTCTTTTGTCCTGAGTACACCTGATAGGAATAGTATTGATAGAAACAGATGGATGGTAGAAACATGTGAATAACACCATTCTACACGAGCACTTGGGCATACGTGAAGAATCTGACCCCAGCTTTTCGGATGTTAGCTATTACCTATCCTTGAAATGTAAAAGCAAGCGTTAGGCTGAGGAACCCTCACACTGCACTGACCTTTAAATGCACGCAGATCGATTTCCTCCAACCTTCCACGAAATGTGGAACTATCAGGTGATTCTAATACTCTCCAACATATTCGTGATGATGAACGAGTAAAATGACCCCCTTCGCGAGAATCGGGGAGATTCTGAGGAAAATGGCTATTTATAATTCCTACAATATGCATACCGTACCACTAGAAAAACGATTTGACATACAAAAACGAACTTCGTATTCGTTATCAGCGCACCAAACATGCTCTTTTTATAGCCATCTCCTTGAAAACAAAGCACAAATCCGCGATGGTTTGAGATGCCTCAAAACGAAAAGCATGCTTCATTGCAATTGTATTAATACCTTCGCGACAATGGGTAGAGCAGATCTTCACTCAAACTTTTTATAAAATGTGGTTAAAACATACACCAGAGAGAGCGATACATATGAAAAAGGAACTACAATCAGTATCAAGTGAATGAACGACAAACATTTGGAAACACTCTTGACTATCACAAAAGAGAAAAAGATCAGGTTCAGATTTGCGCAATTTCGGTTTATTATGCGGCGAAAGAAATATTCCTACCGCGTGGGACCACGTGCACAAACTGTTCAGCACGGGTCCTACTTGTGCAAAAGCGCCTGTGTCCGACACACCATGCCAAAAACGTAAGGTCGCGAACGTGTTAATGTCAGAGGAACTAATGAGTTGAACGGTAGGTCACTTAATCCAGTCGAGACAATATGATTCAATATGATACAATATGATTAATAGTAATGGATATACTGTGGGCGTCAATGGCAGTGGCCCATCCGTGGCGTCAAGAAGGACGCACAACCGCGCCGCGCGCGTCGTAACCGATGTTTTCTGCTGCTGCTATGCTATATCTAGCAGCTTTCCTATCCGATTTTGGGGATCTTCGACCAAATCGAGGAGAGAGAGACTGGAAATAGCAAGCCCGGCAGCAGATGACACCGATCCCGGCCTGCGCGGTGCGGTTGAGCTGCGTTCTTCTCGAGGCCGCGGATGGGCCACCGCCATTGACGTCCACTGTAAGTGCAGGATTGAGTACGTGTGAGGCACAGTGACGAGAAGCTCACCGCGGAGCACACAGTCGATGATTCGATACCGCCTCTGTCTAAGCAAGCCATTCATACCTTTGCGGTTCGCAAATTGGTGCCAGAGGTGTCTGAGAAGGTGGAGCGCTAACTTGACAAATAGGATACCCTCCGAAACTCACTGTAGAGCGCACATACACATTCAATGCCTCTACGATGTTCAGATGAAGTCGAATGCGTGGCGCATCCCACACCGGGATTGATCAACGTTGACCACTTTATCCCACATTACTTGAATGCAGGGTTGATTTATCCAGTTAATAAATGGAAGACGCTTTACCACTGTCGCAATTGCTAAGAATGGATAGGGAAATGTAACTTCAGTGACTGCCTCTGTTGAAACGTTATTTTAAAAAAACAAGAAGTGGTTAAAGCGATAACTGTACCATATAGAAAGAGTTCCTTAACAGAGCTCTAGCGATAAACGTGGGAGGTAATGTGGGAAATATAAAGGAAGGTACTCGGAAAAAAATAGAATTCACACGTCCTCAGTGTCCATGTTTAGTGCGAGATCTAGAAATGTGGAAATGTGTGGTAGAAAAACGGAAGTTCACAAGGGAAAGGGCAGAATGTATGATTACTTGTTGACTTTTTCGTTTAGTTGCTACTTTTTCAAAGAGACCGTACATAATTTCTTCTTATTTTTTCAATGAAACATGTATGTACCCTTCCCACTCAAGAAGAGTTATGCACATTTTTCAAATCGAAATATGGTATGGACATTCTAGTCACTAGTATATGAAAATTCTCAAGAAAAATGTTAATTTTTGGATGTGGAGTACACAGGTTATTTTGTACGTAAATGACTAACTACCATAACCCAGCAGCCGCAGTTGTTACGTAAAGGCCAAGACGAGTACTTACATATGTCTGTCTGGTGAGAACATGAGAAATGTTTTGCAGCAGATTTCGTAAACACAAAGTATGAGACGGCACGGGAATCAAAGACGATAGTTATGGTACATCTGTTACATATTTCTCAAGTACGGAATAGTTTTGACTTCCTCCTGAAGTCTTTTTTTTTTCTTGACGTAGACGGAGAGGAATGACATAAAATACAATTTGACCATGAATTCCGCGGCTACATACATTCTGAATAACATTGTATTATACTGCTGTAAACAATGAATGTACAAAATAAAAGAATTTTGCGAGAATCCTCTTGTATAAATCATGGTAGTGCAACAAAATTTTCTAGTGCACAGGCGGTGGGGGACCAGCGCGTGGTAGCATGCTTTCATCATGGGGTTCAATCATAGATAGCGCTCGAAAGGATGCACAGCTGACGGGGCATTCGGCCGATGTTTTGTCATAGGTGCATAGACGTGGTGGAAGACGGGTGCACTCAGGACTTCGAGGTGGGACCAGCGTCTAGCTGTCTCGAGCCCTCCTGGCTGTGTTGACAGTGTTTACACTACTGCTTTTCAACGTCTTCATAGAGGACGATCAGCTCTATCCTTTGCCAGAGTTTCAGTTTTCTGAAACTTCATATTTTTTGGGAGCTTGATGGGAAATTTTTCAAATTTTCGGATCTCCAAGGCGTAATTTCCCATCTAACTCATTCAACCAGGAGCAAACATTGGAACGCGATAATGGGGATGGAGAATGAATTCTTAGAGCTCTATGACGTGAAGGTAGTGAAATTTCACTGTTTTGAACATACATATATGCTGACAAGGGGAATGCAAAATGCTTTAATCCGATGGATCGAAATAAAACATTCCAGCTTCGGCGATTTTTCGCAACTTTTATTGTTTGAGTCATTGCTTAAAATTGCTACAGTGTGGGCTCGTTGGATATGTGAAGAAGAGGAAATTGATTCTGCGGTAATTGAATGTTATTCACGACGTTGATTTCAGTGTGATTTCCGCATAAGCTTTAAAGATTCTTTGAATTTTAGCCTCATACAGAGATTTTTGATCCATTCTGTAATCATAGGCCGACGGAATCGCGGGATCCAAAACTCTTGAATTTTTTAATCGTATTGAACGTTTCTGTACTGATGCATCGGGGTTCAAATATGTCACTTGTTAACTGTTGAAACAGTCGAGAATGGTAAATATTGCTCCACATAAACGGTGAATCTGGAGCGGTTTATCTTTTGTCCCAAATGCTTTTTTAGGTAGCAAGCTTGGGAAAAGGTTGAACTAGCAGAGCAGGATGAGGCATTTGGTGGTTTCGAACACATATAAGAATTATGATCCACTTTTAGCCCTTCGAAGACGACGATCAAGGCGGAACGTCAGGTAAAAATATATCTGTCCATCTATCAAACCTGGTGGGCACAATAGTAATGTAGAAACTTACAACTCTTGAGACAGTTTTCAAAGTTTCCAAAAAGAGTACGCTGTATTGGATTGGTCAGAGAGTTCTTCGACAATTTATTCAGCTAATTATGAAGTGCTTCATCAAAGTGATGGATGGGATTTTGTATAGTTATATGGCAAGCTGTTCCTCGGACTACGATGTGCAATTGATGTCAAGAAACCTCTCTCAATCCTTGCGTACTTATGATGTGGAAACTTTATAAACTCCACAGTTTCAAGATCTCTTCCAAGATGGAAATGGTGGAATGGTCGGATTTCCATAAGCCTTAGAAGGATTTTCTGTTGGGCCTTGTGCTTCAACCATACTAAGGCTAATCACGTGTTTGCGAGGGGCGTTTTAAAAGCCATTGAAAGCGAATCTTTCTGAGAAAAAGGAATTCCCTCAGGTTCCGCGGAATAAGCTAAACGAATAGTCCCTGGATAGTATAATACATGGAATCGTGCTATGTATATTCTAGCTAGTGTGAGAGATCGACCAACTCTGCCCCTAGGAAACGGCCAAGAAGAGTGAAAGTTCGTCTAGTGCACGACCGTACTCTTACGAAAATTCCAAGGAAAGGTTGGGTAATTTCAAACTTTCTCTTAGAAAACAAAAGATTAAACTTCTATGAAAAGCAGAGACCTGTGTGCTGAAGCAAGAGAACGGAAAGCAGCTCTGTTAAAGGACAACTGCCGTAAATAGCAATGATCAAAGTACTGAGGAGTGAAATCTAACTCAATAAAGGAAGTGATTCTTGTACTAAAGTGGTGCAAATGTCGAGAACTTTTTGACCAACCAGATAGCACCATCCGCGATCATGTCGCGAGATGTCCAGAGAGGATGGGGGATCTTTTTCCCAACTGCTACGAAACCACAAAGTGCGCTTCATATTGTGTTTATTGTGTAAATACTATTATACTATACTGTACTGTAAATATTATACTATACTACTGTAAATACTATAATACATATACTCGACTATCATGCTTGACTGTACTATAAGGTATCATAGTATGGTCCACTGTAGTACTATTTCACTATTAGGTTGAGTCGAAAGTTCTCGGACAATTAGTATTGACTTCTAGAAATCATAGCTCAGCAATGAGTTAACGAAAAGGGACGCGCGAACCACCATCGATAGAGTATAAAAAGCTCTTCAAAGTGCAAGCTAACAAGTATACTGAACAAGTTCCTTTCCTGTCACCATGCTGCGCAATATTAGGCCGACGTCACTCCATCCCAGCAACGCCATATTCATTTTATATCTATCTGCGCTCAAACTCACCCACATGTGGCTTGAGCATTTAGCCACCGGGGTACACTGTGCAATTTCGCAAATCTAGCCTCTCAAAATGTGTTTCTCGACCTACCATATCACGCCACGATTACTGCACCAGGATATTCGCGCATAGGATACAAGTGGTTTTTTCGCGACCGATCACTTGGCGGGGCGTGATTAGATAACGAAAATATACCATTTCTATACAACACCGCATACGTAAAAAAGATGAGTACTTTATGAGTTGTCCCTGTCGTCTATGCTGTCGCCTGAATTTCCCATGTAGGATTCTTTTAATAGATCTTGGAACAATCTTTCATATTTCCTATTAATCACATTTCAGGCATGGGGAAAATCCAAACGTATCTGAGAAATGCGCGATATAGCACATGACCTATTTGTGTTTTCGTGTGAATTTAAAAAAGTTCCACGAGATTCCATCAAGAAAATATGTGTAGTGGCTAGCAGTAGTCTTCCTGCGTGCGAGCGCATGTGGCATTTTTGCGACCAACTGCGACCTCTACAGAAAACGCTTCTATGTGGGCCAAAACCGCTACTCTCCAGGACAGATCTTTACGATATGATTGAATCAAATGGGCTTTCAATTCAGCAAAGGGTTCTGTCTCTCATAATATCTCTGTGGGTAATGTTACGCAAAATTTTCGTGTGTAAAGAAGTCTATTTGAGCAACACCTGTGGTTTGTTAGCCTCACGCCATATAGTGCACATCATAAGGAAAGACAAAGCGCCAATTAAAATGTAAACAAGAAGTATTTAAATTGAGAAAAAAGAGACCACTCAGAGAAAAAAATAACACTAATAGAAAACTTGATGTAGAGAAAACCTGTCAAAAATGGAATAGTATTGTCTTCAAAGACATACTATGTTGGGCTACCCTGCAGTCGATCAGCTTTATCAAGCAAGACCTTAACAAATCTTAATGGAATCCCTAGGAGTTATGGGATTTCCATGTAAGTTAACATTCCGGGGCCGACTAGGGTATTTATCTAAGCGGCAGCATTAGATTTACTATTTTCTCGATTGCAAAATCTCACAAAATATCCAGCACTTTGATATGTTAGATCACGCCATGTTCATCATGGGAAAATGCTGTCGTGAAACACATATTCATTTTTTGCGTACTGATTAGTTTGCAAACACGCATCGAGACTCAAGTTTACGTGGCGCATCTGTTGGGTGGGAAATTATTCCTCGGTACATGATTTTGTGCTCTCACGCTCTATTGCAGAAGTAACAGAAATTGCCTTAACTCCTTGGCTTTCAAGTGTCATGTGCAGTGCATAGAAGCAACAGACCAGACGGAGTATATATGATGAAAAGTGAAAGAATTTATACACTTGTTCCCTAGAAAAATAATTTTGATCGGCTAGATGTTCGAAATTATCTACTGTGCAGGGATGAGAAGTGGTTTCTCTATCCACCTGTCCACCGGCTTGCCCACTGGGTTGACAAAGGTGCCAATGTAGAAGACATCCTCATACTCAACGTACGCGCCAAAAGGGTTATGCTCTCAATTTGGGCAAGCGTACATGACGTCGTGTACTGAGAGCTGCTCGCCGAGAGTTCTACGATGACCGTACGCGTCTACATTGAGTAAGTGAGGAATTTGAAGCCAAATCTCGAAAATGCGTGCCTGCAGCGGGACGAAGTCTACTAACAGCACGACAACGTTCGGCCGCATATTGCAAGAACGACCAAGGCTAAATGAATATTTTTTCCCATCTCCACCGTGATCTGTATTGTCAAGACTTCCAACCCGCGACTACATCGAAAAGGCACTCGAGTAATTCTTCAAGGACCAGTTCCCAGCGTTCTGGAGCAAGGGCATCTACGGTCTGCCTAAACGTTGGCAGAAGACCATCGATGCCAATGGAGCATGCTTCAAATAATTCACAGTTATAGCTTGAAAATTGTAGAACAAATAAAAATTCTGTCAATTTGTCCGAGAACTTTCCACTCAACCTAGTACATTATAATGAATACTACAGAGTGACAACAAAATCTTATTCCAAATACAATAACGTGTAGGCTCTGATGCGTGTAGCACTTAATTACTGTTGTTGTTTCAAATCAGATGATACAACAACAGTAATTAAGTGGGCTAAGCTGATTCCATGCGCTTCAAGGAAGAGCGCCAATAACTGGCTGTGACAATGATAGCTTCTACTCTTCTAGTTACCATTTAAAGTATCGGTCATTTAAGGATCCATTCGTGGAGTTCCAAAATAAAGCAGCACTAGGACTTTACTAGTAGGCATCCGCTATTCCCAGCTCGTTGGCACTGATACTGTGTTCATATACATATAGCTGTGAAGTACAAGATTGTGAATGTTTGTTCAGGATAGCGAGGGGGGGAGGCGACACTATGAAAACAAAATGAGTAATATTTCACAGAAGCGCAGGAAATATTTGCAAAAAAAACCTTTGCTCGCCTTGCTGCCCTTTTTCTCGAGACTTGTTGCACGTCTGAAATAATATCCAGCAAGCGGTTTGTCCAGAAAACACAACGCGGATAAATATAGATGTGTTGCATGGCATAAAAGAGTTTTTTCTTAATCAAATAGAATCGCTTTCTGTTCTTTTCTTAATCCGTGGAAAAGTCTTTAAGCTACATTCCTGACACGTGCGGTGTGCTTTTTCTTCGTAAAAAGCTATGAAAAGACAATCTTAGCGTCAGCCTTCTTCTGTCAAAGTACATCTCAGTGGTTTTTGAAATTGCAACGCCCATTGATGTCACATACCATTACAGCAACTTTTTTTTTCCTGAGTGAAGAAATTGCAGGAAGCGTGACAAGAAGTAATACTTTGCAATCTCGGTATTGAAAACAGGGCCGTTGTTGCGGATGAGAGAATCTAGGATGCGCATCACTGGTGGAACCAAATATCATTCTGGTTGGTGAAAATGTGTAAAGCCGGCTAGTCTGAAGCACTAGACCGAGGAGTTCCTATCAGTTTATAACAAGTTTGGTTTCTGTGGGTCAAATTAAGAATAGAGACCTGCACAGTTCTTGTAATAAAACTGAGAAATGTAGCTGATACTTGGCAGTAAGAGAATAAACAAGGGAGGCTGAGAATTGACAATGGCTTCTCAGTCTTTTCGATGATGTGGTGCTATAAACAAGAAAACTGAATAAGAATGTAAGTAAAATGTGGTTCCATGGCTCCGAAAATTTCGAAAATTTTTCCCTTTGCAACTTTACATAAAGATTTAAGGACTAGCTACATTGCAATAGCCGTACAATAGAAAAAATATGCGGAGGAGATATTTCTCCATTTCATCCAATTATTCATAAAAAATGTGAATAAGTCGGAGATTTATCTTGATATATTCGGAACGCTGCGCATAAGCGGTCATTTGCATCGTGAGACGTGAGGTGCTGAGCACGAATATCATATCCATTTTGTACCGCTGATGAGCTTTTACAGAGTCATGATAGGGTTACTGTAGTAAATTGAAATTAATCGCCAATTTGGGCGGAAGGATGGCAGTGCTACACAAAACGATACGATAATTATGTTGGCTTTGAAACGACCTTTTTCTGCAAAAGTTCGAAAGATCACTGCTATAATCGTGCAGGCGCACCCTGAACGCAGCTCGAACAGCTTAATATCTCGAGTACAAAGTTTGAGCCATTTTCTCCAATTTGACAGAGTCTGTGACGTAACGAATCTACGGTATGCTTACTGTAACTCTTAAAAATCGTGGTTGCTTTACAAAAGGTGTGTGACGCTCGCACTTATGTAACTCCTTGATGGCAGCACTCACGGAAATTTTCACTTGCGTAGGGAGTCGCTTATCGTGTAGCCGTCCTCTGAGAAATCAGAATAACAAGTGGAAAGTTGAACACAGTGAGTAGCAGCCTACCCGCGAACGCACTGCCGTGGACACATCTGCCGACTTGGACAAAAGAGTTCCGTCGCGCCAGCCAACGCAGTTGACTGGGTGCGCGCATCTGGATTAGCGCAGATGATGAAGTGCAATCAGTAACATTTGCAGGGTTTCGTGGCAGGGCCTATCAGGGGATACTTGTGCACGCTTTGGACGCACAGGAAGTGCTGCCATCATTTCCAGTGTTCCCCCACGTGTTACACGCTACTTCATTATTGTCGACGAGTTCACGTCTTTAAAAGCCCCGATATACTGTGAGATATCTAACACAGCTAATTTCCGTGAGTGCTGACAAACAACCACATTGGCTGCTACGGGCGATCTGTTCTATCGTACCTTGCGATCTCTGAAACGCGCTATGATGGTACCATAACCTTCGCCAGTGTCAATCACTGCAGAGCAGGTCGTGGATGAGGAATGAGGCTACTTTCCCCGGTTACTGTCTGCTCTAGTACACACTTCAGATTACTAAGCAGCCTCAAAGGCAGTGTCTCACCTCATTGCGATTCTGAGATGTTAACATATTCTGGGCTAGCTCGCAACGCTGATTCGGATGATATACATAGAATGTTCCGAAATGGCCGATAAACCATTCTATGAGGCCTATCTCGTTCAGTAGTCCATGTTTAATGTATAAAACGAGTGTTTTACCATGTCAAAAACAACACTGAAACCACAGTTGATTCTGGATGGGGATTGATTCTTTTTTTGATTTTATTGATTCCCCACAGACGCCTGATAATTTCAAAATTCTCTACCGTCTGTGAGAAACATCCCTTCAGAATCTAGGGATCCCGAAGTTTTAGGACGATGTTTTAGGAGAATAAGAGGTGAATGAGAAGAAATCATTTTCCAACCGGAAATTGGAACTCTCCTAACTTTCTGTACCCTCTGCATAGCCTCTTTCTTCGTATGGGAAAGAACATCCTATACGAAGAAAGAGGCTATGCACTTGCACTACATAGAAGTGTGTCCTCTCTGCATTAACAGCTGCTTGCTTATTAAATGGCTGGAGAGTATGAGCCTCTTCTCAGTTTAAGTGGTGTTCATTCTTTCCCGTCAACGGATAAGTCGCTTTTTGCCTAGGGGTAGGTGCATAGATGGTACGGAGTCTTATAATAGGTTGTCGGAAAAGTTCTCGCGGTTTTTGGGACAGACCATTCTCTTAAATTTCAAAAACAGGAAAGCACTTTTGGAAACGTGTGAACCACCATTACGTCCTACCAATCCTCGCCCATTTTCGGAGAGCCTTTCGGTGCCCTCGGCAAAGAACTTTCTGGCATTGATTCGGAAAAGTTGTCCAGCCAGCAATCCAAGTTATCTTCATTATCGAACGCTCCACCTTTCATGGCGTTAGGAAGGGACAGGAGAAAATGGTTATCTTTTGACGCAAGATAAGGGATGTACGTTGGGTAAGTCAGCACTTTCCAATCAAAGTCGGGTAGCTTCAAGTCATTCTTTCAGTGTGTGGACGAATATCGTTGTGTAGAGATCGGATCTTTTCGTGATCCGGACTCTTTTCCGCTATTTTTGCGGCCAATCTATCCAGCTGCTGATAACACAGATCTAGCGTGAGGACAGTGTCGCGTTGCAGTAGCCCTTAGTGGATGATGTCTTTGCTGTCACAACAAGCAGGGACCACAACCTTCAGAGTGTGATTACCTGTCTGCGGCTCAGGCTGCTCATCCTTGTCAACTCAGTGTCTATGGTGCTTGATGCTGACTTACAGACAAAACTTCTCATCTCCTGAAAAGATGGACTTCAGCTAATTTCCAATGCTTCTGTGAGGGCAATTCAGTAGCCACCTCTGCACAGTGCTGAAGATTGCACCCGCTCAGATCATGATCACCCACTGTGATAATTTTTTTTACCTTGCCCAACTGACACAGGTAATCGGCGATGGTGGTTAAGTGAACAACCAAGACGCGTGTCCTTTCACACATAGTTAGCCATGGATCTGAATCTACCAGCAGCTCTAATCGTCCGTTGTCCATCGTGCGGAAACACTGAGGTTGAAGACTCTAACACGAAGGCGTCTGGACCAATCTTGTGCAGTGCGTTCGGCCACTGTACCGTCCCCCAAATACAGCGTTAATACGGCGACTGAATACAGTTGCTGATTCTCCAGATTTTAAGCTGTATACTAGAAGGCCGTGAATGTACTGTTTTGAAAGTTCTATATTCCTGGAAGAGATTGTGCAGCAGTTTGCAGGTAATGATAATAATAAACTCGCACATACTTGACTTCCTTATATATACAAAAGCAAGGCAGCGTGGGGTTCAAAAAAGCACACTTTCGAAAATCGCGAGAACATTCCCGACAACCTAATATTTAGGTAGAAAGGGGAAGTACAAAGGATTCCGCGTATGACGACTTGTGGGAGCCCCGCTTTTTTCTCGCTTCAAATTTTCAATCAGGGAACAAGGGCTACAAGCTTTTACAGGACATCGGAAACCGGGTAATAAAAAAAGGAAGCAAACAGCATAGCAAATGCTGTGCAAAATCGATTCGAGCAAGTGTTGAAGACAATCTTCAATTTTGTCTTCAGCGTCAAAACGTTGTACGAAGCCAGAAAAGAATGCTAGCAGTTTGTTGAGAAATGAAGCAAGTCGAAAGATCCGAGAACAAAAGAGGAATTGCTGGAAAGTCTTTTTTTGAAGACTTTTTAATTAATGTCATGTTATTTGCTCTTTACGAGTAGAACACAGACCATCTCCGATTTTCGATGACATACAGTACTTTAGGCAATTAGCAAGTAACAAATGAATGAGTTTACGTCGGTCGTTCCCGTGATAATGAATTTATTATTTTAAATTGTTTTCACTCTTTCTACTCTCGCAAAATTAAACGCGATTAGGATCCTATACTGGAACGATATTTCTGACTCAACCTTGTACTGAGAAGCGTTCTCCGACGTGCTTGGGATATATTTGCAGGTAATTTGGCATGATTACGAACTCCTTCATGTGTTGTTTTTGGGTAGCCATTTTTAGGCTAATAAGCTCATCATTATGGGTGAACCATTTGGAAAGAAAAAACCTTATAAAGTGAAGGTAGTCCACGGTTAGACATCACTAGTCGTTTTTTAAACTTCCTTCTGCGGACTTATGCTCTTTCTCGTTAAGTGCACTGTAGTTAATGTGTCTATGCCAATTAAGGAACGATTTATCACTAGTTACCAGATGTTCTGTTCAGAGAAAAGATAGAAAAAAAAGCAATTTAGGAAAAGTACGAATTTTGAATTGGTGGTTCTAGGGGCTTCTTGAAAGAAGAAAGCACGACTATGGTATAACCGTTATAGCTGCTCAACATTTCCCTCAGTGTAAAATATCACAAGTCACGAACTCAAATACGTATATATTAGGGTAGTGCACAATTATTGCGGCTTTTTCGCGGATTCTTTTCTCGATGAAAATGGGAGCTTTTCGAAGGATGTTTCCATGAAAACAATAATCGCTTTTCACTTATTAAAGGAGCCTTCGGAAATCGCATTCACATCCGCCACAATATGCTCTATCACTTCGGGAAAAGCTGGAATGCAGCACAATCATTTCGCGATCTCAACGAGCCTTTCAATTAGCAAGGCTAAGTTGGAAGCTTGTTCATACTTACATGGCACTAGCTTCATAGTTGAAGGGAGAAGAGGTTGGTCATCAAATTCTAAGCATCAAGAATTTTGGGTAGCCGCGGAAGAGGAGGAAAGCTTGACAACGGGAATGCTGTCCGAACTTTCTAATATGGACCATTCAACCATGGTTCTTCCTCTGAAGACGCTCAGAAAAGCATGGAGATCGGCTACATGTGTCCGCACTAATTCTCGGACAGGAATAGTGTTTTATTTTCCACCGATTTTCTGTAGCAGAACGAGCATTCTCCATTTCTAAGAAATCTCGTCAATCAAACCCCCTCCCTTCCACTGCTGCCAAAAGTTCGTTTCCGTCCAAATTTTATCGTAGGTCTCTTCCTTCTTTATCTTTACGATTGCAGCTTCGAACTTGAAGTACTATATCTTTCGACTATCTAGATATCTTTCGACTTGGCTTTGCTGTTTTTTCTTTAGCCGAGACTTTGTTGAGATCGCCGAATGACTGTTTTGCATTCCAACCTTTCCCAAAGTGGTAGAGCATGAGATGGTGAATGTGGATAAGATTTTCGGTAGCACCGATACTAATTGAAAGAGGAGTATTATTTACATGAAAAAAATTGTTGAAGAAGCTTTTGAAGAGAGGAGTCGCGAAAAAAAACCGCGTTAATTGTGCACCGACCTAATAGCAGCTAGATTAAATAGTATTTAGATTAGATAATGTTAAATTTTGAAAATCATAGTTTATTTGTCGAACATTCCATTGTCTCTTCATGCAGAAAATCCATGTTCAAGCCTTAAGACTTCGTATGAGTGTAATGCATGAAGTGGAATCTATAATGTATAGGCATAGCAACGTAAGATGGAAACGTTTTTACTTTTGTGAGTGCTGCCTCATATCAAAGCGTTGTTTCTATTGAATTAAGCTTCAACCTGTGGAAGTCTACGGTATGTGGCTCAGAGGAAAAATGTTTATTCTAAACTCTAGAACAAAACTAGTATTTAAACCAATATTCAAACTAAGGCGTTCCCGATTACATTAGAGCATGAAGGAAAAAATAAAGCAGGCGCAAAGAGATTCCCCCTTCTTCCCCCACTCCCTTTGTCCACTTTTCCGCTCCACTATCCTTTCCTTCTCTGCTGTATATAATGAGTACACAGAAAGCTGAAACCATCTACAGAGCGAATATAGTGCAAAAAACGTCTTCACACTATAATTTGATAATTTCAGACGGTAGCACAGAGGCTTTCGTAGCTACTTGCATAAGGAGACATTGCATTGAGTACGTTCTCATCCAAAATCTCAAAATTGTATAGGAGAGAAAACAAATTGCAGACAACGGCTTAGACTGCCCCGTAAACAGTCTATGATGTGACGCAAACATCAGACAAATGGCGGACTATACTGCTACAGAATCATACTAAGACAAAACGAAGAATGATCATTTCTGGAATTTCAAAAGGACAAGGACGACCTGAGCACTTTCTGAAAGAAGTTGTATGTCAACGCCATAACTACGTAGTTGAAATGAGTCCCATACAAAATACAGAATGTCAGCTCTGTTCATTCAAATTCAAATATGCTCCGCCCACAGCAGCTTGCAGTTAATGGAGATTTCAGTAGGGAGTTCTACTATTCCAGGTAGTGGTCACGGATTTAGGAGAAATTATTAGGTGCGTGCAAAAGTTCCGGGGCAGTTGCACCTAATTTTTGAAAACGTCATAATTCGTCTTATTGCCAATATCTCATTCAACCCAAAAAGCATTGGCATGTGCGTAATGTTGCTAATATAGCATAAAAATATTTTTCCAGGAGCCTAGAATTTGACATGTTTATACTTGAAGGAGCGCACTCGTCGGTGGTTTTTAAATAGGGTTCGCTCATTGGAAGTTTTACAGCGGTTGTAAAGCCATAGGAGTCTGAAAGGAGGACATTCTATTGGAGAATGGTCCAAGAATGCCAGAGATGAGCTAGAATTTCGAACCCCGATTAGTCGGCTTGTAACATTTGAACATGCCACTATGCGTTATTCCGCTACAGCAGCGGACGACGTAAGTTCGCGTGTATTGGCCTTATATTTAAGAATTTTCCTATGATCATTTTATGCAAAAGAGTAGCACTCGGAAATTACTGTGCATAAGTTTGGAAAAAAATTCGTTGCGGATAACTCACGTTGCTGCCAATGAAAGTTAAAGAAAATTCTCTGTAGCCATGGTTTGGCTATTTTTTAGGCGGGTCGCTGAAACCTTGATCCTATAATGACCTCCTCTTTTGTCGTACATGATTCATTTTCTATCAACAGTGACAATCGCTCCAAGAAAGAAATTTGTTAGAATATCAGTAGGTCGAACATCTGCAGAACTACTACCCTAGAGATTGGTGTTCCTCGATCAACCCACGCAAAATCCATCTACACATTTTCCCCTTCTTACCGATTTTCTTCAAGTAACGGGACATGTTTGGCTAATTTCTCCGTAATGTCCTCCCCATCTTGTTTTGGGTCTGATTCAACCTTCTCTCTTAAGAAGCCTTTGAGAAGGTCCGATAGTTGATTAGCTAGTGCAGCAATTTCTTAGCTCTCAGCTCTGCTTAAAATAATTAAGACCTCACGAATACCTCGCATTTTAAAGAAGATACATTCCACAAACAAAGTGCTAGTGCTATGGATCACTTTCGTTTTTGATCATTCGAATTTGAATTAATGAAGCCAAGTTCCACAAATCGACATACCCACACATCGAATCGGTTTTATACCTAAAGCACAGCAACGTTGTGACGTAGATCCGAGCCAAAAATGATACAGGTAGCACATGTTTCATGCTACCAAAAACCATGAAAACTGTTGCAGGATATTGCAAACACAAGGACATTGAACGATGAAATACCACAAACAGCCCAGGAACTTTCGCATGCACCTAATACTAGGTGCAAACGGAAAGTCTTCATTTTCCGGGGGATCTCTGGAAGACATTGTCACTAATAGTCGACCAGGTGCTTCACAGTCTCCTTATCAAGTCTACCATTGTCTACTACTTTCGCCGCGTTGTGAAAGAATAGAAGTGCCTCATGACTTACTCTTTCAAGCCTTCAATAACCCTTCTATGGTTCTTTACTCATACACTTCTTTTGCGAAGGGTTGTATTGTGATTCTCCACGATGTATATAATGAATAAATGAGTAAATGTGAGATGAGATGGAGATAGAGCGCAGAAGGAAAACTTGAACCACGTAAAGGCCCTGAAGACGACGTTCAGTCGAAACGTAGGCCAGAATAAAGAAAAGTGTCCCTATAATAACCTGCGTGGCAGAGAAGAATCATTGTATAAAATCAAAGAAAGATGTCCAGGTTTTATGACCAGAGAACATGGGATAAATGAGTAAACGTCAGGCACTGCGGGCACAGCGACGCTTTGTTGAAGAGATTCTGATTTTCAACTGTGAATTAAAGTTAAACTGCAGTTTTTCGGTTCATATTCGTTTCTTCTTCGTATTCACGAGCATTTCCAACGGTACGATTGTGGTCTTTCCGCTTTTGAGTGTCAGGAGGATGAGGCACTGACTTGGTACATCGGGTGCCCCCCGCAAGTCATTGTACAGAGCACATACGCATTCAACGCCTCTACGATGCTCAGATGAAGTCGAATGCGTGGCGCATCCCTCGTGACGGGACTGATTAACGCCGACCACTTTATCTTTTTATTCCCTTTACGCCATGGCATCAAGAGTAATGCGAGATAACATCGCTTCCCGTTTTCAAATGTCCACGCACTGGTAGTGTATTCCAGTGTTCATAATCTGTGGAGGAGAAGGTACTAACTGAAATCAATGGTTCTGCAAACACTGCTTGCTCTAATCCCGAACCTTCTTGGAGGCTTTCCAGAAACCAATGACACCTGCTCTATTTGGGCCCCCTCATTCTTGGTTTCTTTTCGTCAGATATTTTTGTAAATTTTCTTTTCTCATCAACGGCTCTCCTAAATTCACTTCAGGGCACTCGATAGCACAGAGCGCTGGTATACGACTGGGGAAAAGCGTACTGCTCAAGACGAGAAGATCGGCACGCATTGAGCAATGCACTACAGTGGTACGTGATGGTTAGCCAAGAATAGTCTAAGGGCACATTTTTGGAACTCGATTATCCACTGCCCTAACAATTGCCCGTAGATACACACTTTTTTAACATGGATTCAATATGTGCTGCTAAGATGCAAATTCATTGGAAGCTGGCTACTAAAACGAATATCATTTTGAAACCTAGGTTTCAGGGAGGGGGTGAACCTCAAGGCCGAGTAGCAATGAAAAAGAAGTGGTAGTGGTTCTACCGTAGAGACAATTGGCTGAGCTACGTAGCTAGACCAGTTAGAACACTGAACTTGATTTGAACTCTGTTTTATTTTCTTGTTGGGAACTCAAAGGTGGGCGTCAATCCCTATCGTTCCCATGAATTCTTATTTCAGAGAATACTGTTCCTTGAACCGCTCTAGTTTTTGTCGCAGGAGGATAAGGGCTGAGATTCATGAACGCATAACCTACTCCTACCTGCCGAAAATCGTGACGTCATCATCACCAACACACACACACACATACACACGCACACACACACACACACACACACACACACACACACCCAACGAAGTTCATCCTGAAAGGTGCCAGGCTCTCTGCTGCGTACTTTGAGGGTTCGTGGGGACCGTGTCGAAGTACACCATGCTCTGTGTGGACCTGAGTTATTCCCTCGGGAATTACTCACGATTGTTTCCAAGTATAGCACCAGGTACTCTCTCTACAAAGATGAATAGCTGCGGAATAGCTAGAATAAGCTTGAGAAAGTCAAGGTAATTATGGAAGTCGCAAACCACTACTGCTCTTTAGGGTCTTTCTGAGTTTCAGAGTCTTTCACATGCACATAATTACGATCTAATGTGTATTTCGCACACGCAAATACATCCTAATCCATAGATCTCAGGTAATTTTGGCTTAGTCTGAAGTAGACGCATGTAGACCGCCGCAGAGCTATGCAATTATGTTTGGAATGCGCTTACTACGTAACGCAAAAACAGCACCAAGAACATCAATAGCGGCTGTGAAAAATGGACGGAAGAGGGGGGGGGTGCGTGAAGAGGAGCTTAAGCGTGGTTAAGCTCGCGGATCCGGATAGAGAAATACAGGGTGGCCGAAAATTACCCGTGCACCTACTTGGAATTGAATAAAATTCTAGACAAGGACTGAGTTCCGGAAACACAATTCAGATATTAAGTAGCCCTTATGAGAGCAATGCACTAGCTGTGACTTAGATTTCCATGTGCTGGCTCGCTAGAGTAGAGAACTTCCAAGCACAATCTTGCCGAACCTTTTCATCCAGCATTGGGAATCGCCCTGGCCCACATCGTTTTCGTACACGCTGAACTTCGAATCTTGCTTGCCTTTGTAAAGCAAGACTTCTTCTGTTCACTGGGAAAATTTGGGAGCGAAAGATTCTGTTATGCTATAGCAGCGGCACAAAATAGAGTGCAGGTTTTGTAAGCGAGTATCGGGCTATGGCGTATTTGAGCTTCCGGGCGCATGTATCCCCGCTGATAGAGAAAAATCCAAAAACTGTCCAGTAATTATTAATCAGCAAAGGTTCTGCAAACTTCTCTTAGAATCTGAGGAAAAGATGATTCACGGTAAAGTTTTAGCGTCAATAAATAGGTGGACGGGTAATTTTCGGCCACCCTGTAAAATCACTAACATTATCACGTATTCCAAAAATAAAAAAAAAGAAAATGCTGAAAATAAGGTAATCCAGAGTTTTTGATTGTTTTATGAAGTTGTTCGGTCTACCGCTTCCCCCCCCCCCGCGTTCGCTACTGCTAACTATGCTAACTACCTGTGTATCTGTGGGGCACGCAGACATGGAGAAGGAAAGGGGGGGGGGGAGTTGGAGGAAAACAGCTGTGGTTCCGGGTCTATGTCATTTTGGCTACCTAGCACCGTTTGGAATAGACAGGAGTGAAAGTGTTAAAAGCCACAAGTTAATCCATGGTTGAGACGGGCGTTAATACGTTTACCCTGGGTAATCCTAATAATGCATCCAAGCCCTGCACTGCTGGTACTTCAAAAAGAGAGTTATTATACAATCAACTTCCGGTTTTAATATTGTGGTCAAATAATTGTTTAATACGAAACTTTCAATCATTTTCAAGGTAATTCTAAGCGAATTTTTGTTTTCCTCTTTGTGGAGAGGGCATTATCACCTGGTCTGCTCATGACATTTGCATAATGCCAATTCTTTGGAAGGTTATAACCCATTGAAGCAAAGAACCCGCAGGAAAACTCTAAACTTCATGTCAGGTTATGGTGAGCTCGTGTTGCACTTTCGCAGAGTGAAACCTTTGCGAACTCAGCACTCGTTACACAGAACTCTGTGGCTTTCAGAGAACTCTAAATGAGATCTCGTTAGCGCTAATTTGACTTAATTCCGAAGGCCGCTCTCAAATAATGAATTTAGCTCGATAATAATTATAGCTCGATTTCACCCAGGGCATTTGATTCAATGGTTTACTCGCAAGCTTCGTCGGGAAGTGCACTTTTCGTATAGCAGCAGTGTGGAGCCGTTAATGAAAGTTTTCTTGTTTCTGCATTCAGCGAAAGGAAATGGAGATTACCCAAGGGTAACGTTTCGAACCCGACGCCTGCGACTTTAAATTGTGAGGTGGCCACCTGTGCGAGGAAGAACATTGGAATGAGAATCAACAGTACTGATAGCAGATGTCTTGTCTAGCAAATTACAAATCACAGAGCTATCAGGCCCTGACATCTATGTAGATTGGAACGTGGAATGATTGAAACATGGAATGAGTAATAGGAACTATTCTGACGTAAAAACTAGTTAAGTCACAGAAAGAGCTCCTGTCTTTCCTCATAAATACGATTTTTGTCTAGTATAATTATTCTTATCTGCATCAAAATGAAGTTTTAGTCTTGATATGATGTCGATGAGCAGAGTCATGTAGCGCGTGATGACAGAACGAAGCCTGGTCTTGTATGGATCAAATGAGAAGGAGTTCTCCTGATTTTGGACCAACATTTCCAGGAAAATATCTGGAGACAATACGGCGGATAGAGAAGTTGATTAGTAATGCCTGGAGTATGAATTTCTATGGAAAATATGCACAGGGATGTGCGGAGAAAAATCGGAAGGACTACAGCGGAAAGAGGTCCCGATCATGTGTTTAAGAAGCGAGAGACGCAGAGGCAAAAAGGTTTGAAAGGATGGAAGCAGAATTAATTTGTGCAGAGAATGGTTCTGAAGGATCGCAGCATTTTTTCGGAAGGACAGCAACAGCAGCAGTTCGGAGAGACCCCAACAACTTGATCGGAAAAACCACACTTCACCGGCCGGCTTTTCCGCTTTTCTGCTGCGGTCCTCCCGAAAATTTGTCCAAGTGTTTTGATTTCGGGCTTGATTTTTCTCATGTTGCTTATGCTCCTTCTTGCTGTATTTTGATCATTTAGTTACTGGACAAATCGAACATTCTAGTGGGCAATTCTGTGATTTCATAACAGTCCAAATACGGATTTCAAGCAATACACTTTTCCCTAATTTTAATTTAAAGTACATATATGTATATATATATTTGATTAAATCGAATTTTTATCTAAGATATCAAAAGCGATGCAGTCTAAACTATTCACTTGTAGGCCAAGGGCTTATTACGAGGGAGCGTCCGCAAGCGTAGGGCTTTCCGGAAGTAAGCCCAAGAACTTACTTACTTGGGACCACGCCCATCACCTATTAATTCCACAAAGACGGCAAATTTGTTTTGTTTGCAAATGTTAACGAGTAAAAATTGTTAGCCTATGAAGAAAGTATCATCCTTAAGAGAAGTAGTAGCCTTTCAGGGAAAAAGCACTCCGTTATCAGGTACAATAGCAGTGATAATCGAACTTCCAGCCTTCTTTGCGTACACACTAACCCATGAACATTCAAATCCATTAACTAGTGTGCAGAGCACTCTACTCCATAGAACGAACACATCGTCACTATCAAGTTGGCCGGTCTTCTCTGAAATAATTCAAAAATTCCTTTTATCAGCCAATTTGGTGGGAAGAGGGGTGTGACCTACATGCTGTTGAAGTAAATTTTCTAAGCTTATTCCTACAACGGTATACCCGGTCATATACATAGTATACGTAGCCCGACCCCTGCAGCTCCAGCCAGGCCTCAAATTCGTGAAGGAACTTTTTCCGGAACCCCCCATTTTGAGCTGCTGTGGAGCACCTTGGCGGGCACTAAGGCAATGAACAGCACGTGCGTAATCTCGGAGAGCATTGCCAAGTATTCCACAGGATCTAGCTGATCCATCTGCTTTGAGTTCGGAGATATGAGCTTTTAAGGGCAATCGCCTTTGATGACCGTCACAAAGTTGGAGTGATGTTGCAGTTCCAAGTGCTCCGGAGGACAGTCGCAGCTACCATATTGAGGGGGCCAAGTTTGGAAATATGTGAGAAAGGCTGGAAGAAAACGGAAACGATAGAAAACCCTGCACTGCTGTAACCGTTTTCCACTCAAATTTCACCACTCTTTTTGGTAAAGAGGCCTAGTATAAACGAAAAGAGCTGAATTTGTCTCTTATTCTCTTGGCTTTGCACTCTCCAATTATTGTTCGATCTGATCCCTTGAGATTTACATGCTATGCTTGGGACTGAATAAAAACAGAATAATTGTGTTACTTTGATTGACAATTTAGGAAACAATTTGAACATTTAGGAGGCCTTGAAGCTCTTTTTCTTTCTCATGCAGCACTACATTAGTCACTAATGTTGGAACATTAGAATTATTCATCATGTGGAACAAACCCACGCCTAAAACAAGACTTCATTGATGAGTTGAAAGAGTGAAAACAACTGAATGTAAGACTTTTACACTACGCGGGCAATTTGGGACTTGAATTTGTTGTAATTGTTTGGTAGTAGTAGTTGAACAGTTTATCAGAAGAGCTGGAACAGTATCAGAGGCAAGTGAATACGAAGAGAGGCTTATGAATACGAATACATGCAGCGACAATGTTGGGTCTTATATACCCTAGAAGGCGAGGTTCCAGAACATTCCACAAGAGGTCACAACAGATCAACGGCAGATCAAACATTCTAAATCATCTCAAACACACAACAATGGAGATCCTACAACAAATTTAGTACAATGAGAGGATGAGGAGTAAAGGACGTATAAGAAGTGGCACAAGAAGCATGACAATGTACGGGAACTTCTCAGTGCCTTCTGTGCTCTTTTAAAATTCTCTAGAACCCCAGGAGTTGACTATATAAGCATGAGTGACTTCTTAGTAATTGTTTTGAAGTAAAGCCTTGTTTTGTTAACAAGGGAGTGTCTCTTAGCATCAAAACAGATACGAATCTAATACACTGTCATAGATTCGATTGTAGTAGTCATTCCTCTTATGGAAGTCATATGGTCAAACACAAGTAACTGGCTGTATATGCATATTACCAGTTCAGAATTCGGTTTCCATCAGTAAAACTTCGCTGGAAAAGCAAAAGATTCATCATAGAAATGGTTGTTCATTGCTGCGTCCACTTCTGACGAGTGTAGTCACGAATTAGTCATACAAAAATGAAATTCAAAATCAGAATTTTAATGCTCGGTCAAAAAACAAAGCTATGGACGGAAATTTGAGGGGTGGGTTATTTCTAGCCAGTACTTCTTTGTATAGGACATCCTGATGATGTCCGATAATATGTACTTCATCTTCACTGTACTGAACACTTATTACCTCTTCAATGACTCATCACGATGTAGGAGTGTACTAGGAAGTTATCATCTGTCTCATCTTCTTAATGACATCTATTTAATACTCCACAAAAACTTGTACTGTTCGTTCAGTGCATCTTCTAAGAAGAACACGGAACTCAGCAACGAAATATCAAATGCAATGTAACTACTCAACTTTCTGGGTTCCTTGTTAGGGAGGGAAATGGACAGGAAGAGATAAAGTGTTTCTGTTTCACAGTACACAACGTAGCATCCACCCGTTCTCGGATGCTCTTTCAGCTGTGGAGGTTGCTCTGAAGAAAATTGAGCCTTCGGCAAATCCCAGCATAGCCTATCATTGTACCTACCCTGGAAAGAAGTGGTAGCAGTAAAAAACTGCTCCTTGAGGCGATTACTATAGCGACACATAAGTTTAGGAGAGGGGAGATAACTCGAGTGAAGATTGTTTGAACCAGAACAGCCAGATGTTGAATTCGTAGATCTTCTAGGCAAACGCAATGAATGAAATGCGCGCATCAGTACCGTGCATTTTGGTACCATTCACAATCCTTCTAATACGAGGGCGGTTTGAAAAGTCTCCGGAATGACAATAAAACCAACCAAATCTGATGCCATCGATATTTTTTTTTCATAACTCAATCCCCTCGAAGCTCAACTCACATCATACTTAATTTTAATTTTAGTTTTTAATTTTTCCTTCCCTATCTAGAATGAATTTCTCTGAAGTAGTCAGAATAACCGGATAAAGCAAAGCTACGATTAACTCGTGCCTTGACCGGAATCTTGTCCTTGACGGGAAGATGTTACGATTCTAAAACAAACACAGGTACGAGAAAGCCAATGCAGAAATATTATTGAATGAGGTGGAATTTCCGATTTCATTACTGGAAGTTTTTCGATGAGCCATAACACCTGCTTGAGCGGTAATGCTGACATGGAGCGACAATTCTTTTTTTTTTTTGTTCAAATCCGTGCGTGAATCTCGGGTTACCGGAGCTAAAGTTTCTGCAAATACTCAGTTGCTATCCTCACCATTCCACCTCAGTGAACGGTACTTTCTTATTCAGAATCCATTCATCGTATCTAACCTACTGTTTTCACTGCATCTTTTGTAGCAACACTATAGCGCTTAATCTATTCTTCATCATGGATCAAACTTCAGCTTTCGAATACAGTTCAACCATTTTTAATTTTTTGATTTTCATGTTGAATTGCGCTTTTGTTCGGGACTGACAAAATGCGGCGCTCATTTTTGAAAGCTATTTTTTTCATTAGTTCGTCGTAGAATAAAAAAAAATAATTACTCGTAATAGATGCGCTAGGCTCTCTTGTTTAACACGCATTTGTACTCTATTTTTTAAAACCTTGTCAGCGATTTCATTCACTTTTTCTGATGTGGTCACCTTTTCTTAACGTTTTGCACAAGGCTTGCTGTTTGCTCACGTCTAGCTAAGCTTGGATTTTAAAAGCCAGAAACTATAGCTGAAAAATCAAGTTGATGATCCTCCAAAATCAGCATGCAAGTGGTATTCGGCTAACTTGCGATTTTCACCTCCGGTTAAAAAAAAATTACAGACCACCGAAATTTAACGTCTCTATGTACTAACTGAGCACAGTCGCAGTTGATTGACTTGATCTCCTTGTAAAAATTGCAGACTTTGTTGGATCGAATTGACGTTGACAGTCCATTCATTTGAAGGACTCTCGAACAGAACTGCATAGAAATTTTTGAAAAAGAACAACTCTTTGATGGTGATTTCGGAAACTTTTCAAACGGTCCTCATATGTGCTCCGTTCAGGATTTGAAGGGATGTCCACCGATGGAGTGCTCGAAAGTCTGCCATCGGACCCAGGCTCCGAGTTATAATGTAACGAATTAACGCATCAGTATGTAACGAGCGTTCTATTTTATTTAAGAAATTGAAAATTAGAGAATCTATTTATTTATCTATTTTTTGCCCTCAGGGTGCATCTTATTGAGCAGATTTTAAAAAAACAACCACGCTTTGAATTCAGTATTTCTCTCCTAGTCGCTACTGCCTCACACCCTACGAAACTCAGCCAGCACTCTGATCTCATAGAAAAAACGTTTTATCACAAATTTTGTGGAATCCTGGAAGATGGTCTCGACGTTCAAGGATTTATGCGTCAACCAAATCATTCTCAATACTCTTTCCACGCTCGATGTGCGTCACCGAACCGGGTGCCGTCGAGGATTTTCAGAATAGCAAATGAGCGTATCACGCCAGAGCAGTCTATGGTATGCCTGTTAATGTTATGTTTCGCTATGTACAATGTTGATCTTCCATGGCATTTCAGTGTTTTCCTGGAAAGACAAATTTCCGTGCTTATGTTGTTCTTGGAACTTCTATTCATTTACTTCATCTAATTGATTATCTACATTATTACGTTTATTCATGTTTAGTTGATACAATAGAATCACGGTATTATATTTATTCATGTTATCTCATGGATTTTCGAACATTATTATGTTAACATGCATTACGCCGAGTATGTACTTTCTTGCGATATCCATCCATTCTATCTTCTGAGATTCTTAGAATCCTTTATTTAGCAATAAAAAAAAACAAGGAAATCTCATGTGACAACATTTATGACAACAACTCTTAGAAATGTGTAAATTTACCATTTTTGAGGAATTAAAGTAATAAGGCAAGGTACGGTGTAGCTATGTAGTATAAATTCGTCTGTGCATCATTTTGGAACGATTTTTTTGCCTTTGGCCACCTCCTGAGAAGTGGAACGGTTTTGCCTATATGTTTCCTCGGAGCAAAGTTCACTGGCTCATTTTTGTAGTGTTCTTTTTGAGGTAACCTTTTCGATGCACAGTGTAAAAACAAATTATTCTCATACGGAGAAGGTGCGCTAGCTATAGCGTACGAGATATTTTTCTTCTTCACTACGACACTTTTACTTTTTTCTATGGTCAGATGGAGGAAAATAGGGATGACAAAAAAAACCGGAAAATCTCTTAAGATAAACTAATCAAATGTGTCCATATGTTCATTTTGCTAGGTGGAACTTTGTGAGAGAAACCTCATCATTATTTATGATCACTACGAAAACGAGCCTGGAAGCCCACATTTAAAAGCTATTCCACGCTTTATGTCAAATTCACCGTCAGAGCTTTCGCTTATTCTCTTCTCTTACTGTTTATTTTATTCATTTTCACTACAAAATGCCAAGGGCACAAGGTAAAAAAACAGAACAGTGACAATTGTTTGATAGGTTTCTGGAAGCATCATTAAGGAGTGTAAGCTACTATTATTTCATGAATGCAGGCTATTTGAGGCTCTCTTACGTATCAAACCTACCAAATTAAATTAACCTATTACTCCTAGTGCATTTGTAAAATGTACTAGGAGTAATCTGGACTTTTGAGTAGCCTTGCACTATGTAAACGACAACGACGTGTGTGCTGTTGCAGTGTCGAGCGCACGCCTAAACTATGTATATCTGATGGGTCGTTTGACACCATCACGAATTCACCAGCTACTTTTTTGGAAGCTTTGTATATTTCTCTTTTTCTCTGGATGCAAGCGTTACGGGAGAAATGCAGCTGCTACAGAACATAACATCATTGTGGCTGATAACACAAGACGGATTTTACTGGAGCTAATTAAGGAAACGGAGGATACTTGGCGTAATCCGCAGAGCCTAAGTAATGTTAAGGTGCGCAGAACAGCAGATTTCTAGAGTTTGATTGCTAGCCTTGTTTTGATAGGTAACATATGTGCATGAATGCTAGTATGCTTCTGCTAAGTGATACTTGCATGAATTCTTGCATTTGTATCGTTTTGCTTGACAAAAAAGACGGATTTTACTGGAGCAAGGAACTGCAAATCTAATCCGTTATTGTGTTAGTGTTTTTGCATGTTTTGGTACAGTTGCTGCTAAAGCTTCTAGCGTTACAGATCTAATAATAGGAATCTAGTCTGCTAACAGAGAAAGTTTTTTCTGCTTAAACTAGTTATTTGTCATTGCAAACTCTTTTCTTCGGAATGTCCGCGCCTCTTCTTTCATCTTTTTTTTTTCACCTTTCTTCCATCTTCATTTATTTATCTCTATTTCTTATTGCATCACGCCTTTTTCTGGCTGCGCACCTTGAGTGTATTCATAAATAAATAAATAATGAACCCGCTGGCTTGGCTATAGGTGACTGCTCTTCAATGTGAATACATCTAGCTTAGCATCTGTAGGATCCTCTTATGGGAGCACGTTGTCGTCGCAAATCGATAGAATACCTGCTCGAATTATGGAAAATCCTTGCGTTTCTCTTCCGTTTCCAGATTATCTTTGAATTACTCTTGCTTCTACTGCTTTACTTTTTTTACATAAGATATAATTGTACTGATAAATACCATGAATTCTGCTTCCCATACTTTTTACAATCTAGGGCTTCTATCATAAGATTGATAGAGACTTGGCGAGTTAGGAATGAAATGGTTCATACTCATTCTCTTTGCACTCCTCTGAAGAAGGCGAAAGCGTCAAAACTTCAGCGCTGTTGTGTTGCTCAGTGAATAGGCGAGTCGATAGTGAGGATTCATCAGCCGGAACTCAATAGTACAGGATTCCTTTATAAAGTGTTCTTGAGTACAGAGCACAACATTTGTAAAATTTTGGAAAACACAAACGTTAAGGATCAAAGTCCAAGTCGTACTCTCGACCATGTAAGGAGCGTGAGGTTTTCGCGCGTAACATACTTAACCAGGGCAAATAAAGCTGTTTCACATGTGATAATTCTTCTGTGCCCCTCAGGTTGTTTTAAGGACACGTTATTACGGCCTAACGTTTCGACTCAACGTCGTCTTCAGAGGCTTGAAAGTGGTACAAGCTCATCTATTCACGCGCTAAACCACCAAACACCTCCTCACACCCGTTGCTGTTTCCTCTAACAAACCTCATGAATTAAAAAACATAAATAAATGTATGAGAAAATTGAGCATAATAACTAATATTCCGAGGTTTGAAGAAAGGAAGACGTTTGAGCAACTCTCACTAGTCTCTCCACTTCCTTGCCGCAGAGTATCATTCCTGTAGGTCATCGGAAAACACGCGCCGGTGTCAGTGTCGTATGAGGACTGGTTTGCTGTCAACGATATGATGTGATTAACAGCGACTGAAACAAAGCACTCGTCCGAGTTTACACAACAACACCACACCGCTGTTAACTGGCCTACATGCGCAATGCCCTAGTTCCTGATTTTCGTATCCGTTGAAAAGTCTGCAATTTTGCGTCTTACGTGTTCAGTCACCCTACCCGAATAGTTGGGAAGCCATGGTTTTTTGGCTATTGTTCAGCGTGACCTTTCGTTCCGCGTCTGGAGCGGAAGCATTTGGCGTGCAGCTTTGGCGATATGAAAGCAGTGGTCTTTGAGTAGTGTTTTTTAAAATAAAACCTGTGCATCTGCAGAACCTTGCTGAGCAATGTTTTTGTCTTGGCTAACTTGTCGAGCTGAGCTTTGCACTGTTCTCCATTCATTTTTCGATTATTTATATACACACTTTTATAATTTCACTCAAATCTCCATGTTTCTCATTGTGGGATTAGGACATTCTCAATCTTCCGGGTTTTGGCCGAAGTTTGGCGGATTTCTCCTTCTTCCTTTTATTGGAATACGATATCTGTAGAAATGACCTTAGGGTATAAAAGAAGCAAATCTTTTTAGAAAAGCACTTGTTCGGTAATTGCTTTGGCTTGCGCTGTTAGAACGGATATAGAGGACTATGATCATGCTAGGAGAAAGCGAGATGAAAGGCTTTCATCGAAGTTGTTCGTGACAAATCACGGGAATACGCTACGTTGATCACACAACCTATGAAGAAGTGCTACGACGTCGCACTGCGACTGTCCTACCCGTTGCCGTAGCGTAATGACGAGTTCGGCTTGCTGACCCTCTCTACTAGTACAGCGGATGAATACCTCAAGGTGCTGGGCCATGAATTCCTCCAATGAGCAAACAATGCAAACAATGATCTTGAATGAATTTATATCTTCAGAGAAGAAGGCGAAGCGTCAGCGCAAGATCATCAGCTATGGATAACAGTACAGGACTAACTAATTCTCAGTCTAATTAAGGGAAAAGTACGGATCAAAGGATCACATCCAAGAATACAAAATTTCTAAAAGATTCGTCAAAATTCAGGCATAGAGGTGATAGAAAGCAGCGATACGGAGTATTACCCACTAGCTCAAATTTTCTGGAGGGTTTTCATTTCAGAATACTCAAAATTTGGGGCTTACCTTATTATTAGGTTCTAATATAAGTTTCCGCTGTTTTCGCATAGGCATTTCCAAAGGCTTCTAACAAATGAATACCGACTGGATTTCTCGCATATCTAGATAAAATTTTGAAACGCATGATCCCGCGAACATTCTGGAATATGAGACCTGTTTTTGCTTGTCGAGCAGTCTCAGGCACAGGCACCATACTTGGTAACGCAGTTTTGATCATGCCGTTTTTCTCTCTGGAGTGAGAGCGAATTGAAGTGGGATTTCCTCCGCTGTGGCTACAAGCATCAACCGTTTGCGGACAGTAAACGGTGGGATTCTGGGACAAGTTCCATTCAGTTCTGTAGAAATCACACCATTTTGCCAGACCGCGGAGAGCGCCTTAATTTTGTTGGTCGATTTCTCCGGAGAGCCAGCGGGCTCGCAGAGCAATTTTTACCTGAGCATTATGTAGCATAAACTCAACTCTAACCATATGCCGGTTATAAAGCCATAAGGACGTCTACTATGAGAGAACCGATTCGCCGAAGTTAGTGACCTCCAGCACTGAGCGACTCAGAAGTTCTCTGTGCCGTAGTCCCCGGAATTCTGGAGCAGCGGAGTTGAGCTCCTGCTGAAAAACGGCAAAAAACCAGCGACTACTGTGGTGCATACTTCTTTTGATACCCACCATTATCTGATTTTTATGAAGCTTTTGTTGTGGAAAATTTCAAAACAGCGGAAAGTTGAGTTACAACCTAATATTTGAATTTAAGCTTTCTTTCTTCGATTCTTCACATAATCTGGTGCTCCTTTTTTGGCTAGCATTCATTGCGGCTAGGTATTTACGATTCTTCTCAAACCTTAAGAACAAATTGATTTCTCGTCACAGGTTTGCAAATATGCGAAACAAAATAGCAGTTAGCAGGTAACCAACACATCTCTCGATTTTGAAGCCCGATTGTAGTTGTTACTCATATTTTGACAGCGTAGCTTGCATGTGAACCGAACATTAGACCCTTGATAACTCCACTGCAACAGTGACAGTTATACAATTAGTCCACCACGTAAATGCTAGAGAGGGAAAGGATTTATACTTCTAGTAATAAAATCTACTAAAGCATCTCCGGCAGTTAATCCTTTTTGTTGGATTCCAGTGTTACGTTTTTATTTTTTCACAGTTTACTGATGGTTTCTCTTTCCAAATTCCATGCACGATTTCATGTAAGACCCTTTGGAGAAACACAAAAACAATCAAAAGAGGAAGCAGATTATGAAGCTCAGAACCAGCAGTTTGTAGATTTCTCTGCTCCAGTCTCTAACTCATGATAAAAAGCTATCCGAAACATACTGTTGGCGCTGTATCACCCCCTAACACAACGGGTGTCATCAACAAAGATAGTTAACAGAGGTGCGAAAACGAAGCTACCATTGTCTCCTTCTCTGTTTTTCTGGTCTCATCAGGGACTGCATTCTCTCTACAATGTGTCCTACACACTATAGTTATTGAACTTTTTAGCAGTACTTATTTTAATGAGCGCTCTGGAGCGGGACCCAGGTGATGGCCACTCACAATGTCTCGTTTCTTTCTTCTGAGCCGTAACCAAGATTGATATAGCACTTTAGGTGAACGAATTGTACCATAGTTTTAATCCAGTGGTTGGCTTTTGTGTAACACATGTTGGATTCTTCTGTAAACGATGAGACGTTTGTGAAGGTAGATTACATCTGCTCTTTACATTTCAGGCTCTGACGAAGGCGAGTAAGCCGAAGCATTAGCCGAATAAAGTGCTATATCAATCTTGGTTACGGCTCAGAAGAAAAAAAAAACGAGATACTATCGACCATGCCAAGGTTCATTGAACGTCGAACATGGAATCTACTCTCAATGTCATTTTCATCCAAGAGAGATTGATCCCGGTATTGGTAGTCCCAAGTTCGACTGTAGTTGAATCTTGACACTGTGAGTAGTAACGGAACGTTAGCAGTTCAGCAATACACCAAGACTGTAATTCGCGTTTATTCAGTCGAAGTCTCGGCGCCGCCGTCGTCAGAGTCTGGAACGTTAAGAGCATATGCAATCTACCCTCTGAAATGCTCTATCACTCTACTAGATGCGAAGCAACAAAATGAGAAACAATGAACAACCTCGAAGAAAGCAAAACTGCTAGCGCTGGTCCGTGTAGCCGTAGTTGCGGCGATGTCACTGGACCACCTTGTGGGTGCCGCCCGACATTGTATGAAGATATACATATTTGTTTATTTATTACATGAAATCCACTCATGTGTACTACAATAAAACAAGAAAATGAACAAGGTCAAACGAGGAACGTTCGACAGTAATACTGGCAGAACGGAGTGGATAACTTTTAGCTTACAGTTGTATTTTTCCCAGAAATCCTGCGAATCCAGGAGATTTCAATCTATTGATCCCTACGATAAATGTACCCATCGGATACCGTGGTGTCGATTGCGCACGGTGTCGTGTTTTTTTTCTCTTATCATCGCCGAAAAAGCGGGTGCGCTGAGATCTGTTCGCCAAGCCGAACTCGTTAACCATGGCGTAACACCGCAGACGGGACGGGACGGGAATCAAACACTCATCAGACTACAAGGTTAACTGACAGCCTTCGAAAGAAAACGCTCATGATAAGAGCACATATCCGGACGCTATTTCTGGATCGACAGTAAGAAAAATTTGTTCGTATTTCAGAGTTTCTGCTTAAACCCGCTGTCTATTTACCCCCCCCCCCCCTCCCTCCCTTTTCGAGGTAGTTTAGAACGAAAATAATCTCCACTTTAATGTAATAATCAAAGTAAAACCCGGAAGTGAGACAAGTCCTCACACTGTGGGCGGTGATCCTAACATACCCCGCCCGTGTGAAACCAGCCGCGCACCGGACGAGTTTCCACGGTGTTCATCCGCCGTCGCTATCTTTTACCCAAACATACACGGTGGCTTTGTGTTCCACGGCTAATCTCACAACGGACAGCTATCGATCGCAGTTTTGCTCTACTTAGCTGACAGTGGTTATTTATGGGCGCTGTTGTTGATTTATTTATTTACATATGAGAAGTCGGACTGTTGTTTACAGTTTTCTGAAACCGGTGTGCTTTGTGTTACGCATCTCTAATGGCATTTTGATCCTTATTTTTGATGTTTCGAGTTTGGAGTTTGTCATGATGTGAAAAAAATTTCAGTTGCTCGGGTCCCTTCCTATTAACATTTTTTTATTTCCTTTTCAGCAATTCATCGATTTTCCGAAATGTTTTCTTTTTCATTTTTTCTTCTTTCCTCGGTTTTTTCCACACTTTATCTTGGCGGAAGCCATCTACATATCGGTCCAGCCATCTATTAGTTTAATGTTCACTCCTATTCCTACGCTTTCCACTAGTATCTAACAATAAGCTCTGCCGCATACTATTACTTTTCATTATCTTTAATTACATTATTTTTTTAATGTTTATTCGTTTACTCGTATAGTGTTTACTTCTGGCTTATTCCATTCGCATTAACTAGGTCTTTAAACTTTTACTATTCATTGCGATTCCTCCTTGTAAAATTGGCGAATGAACCTGCTTTAGTGGATTTTTCGTGGTGGTGATGGTGGTGGGGGGGACCTTACCATCGACATGGAAAACGAGATGTGCAGGGGCATGTTTTCTCCCCACCACAATGTACAGGCTTCGTCCCGCCAAACGGGTTCACGGGCCATGTTGGGACATTTCAAGTACATTGTCAGAATCAGCAGCATTGAGAAGGTCCGCCATATGTTAGTAGCTGAAACACGAATATGAGCTGGTGCTCCTAAATTTTTGTCTAAACTCTTCCTCAGTTGTCCGATATTTCGTTTCTACTTGCTTTTGTACTCTTCTCAAAAATATCGGCAACTTTCTCCACTTAACATTCCCAGCTATACATACTGGGCTCCCAGAAAGAAGCCACCCCCCCCCCTCACCCTCCTCGTGGACAATTTTCGTGGACAATTTTCCCTTTCTGCGAATCGGCGACGACTGCTGCTGCAGAAGCTCAACTACCCATAGCTCGTAATGTTTTCCTAGTTTGAATTGGTTTAGTGCAGGAATTGCGCAAAGAATTGACAGGGTAACTGTACCCAATTGGCCACGCCCACTTGGGTAGTTACCCAGTAGCCTTAGCGAGGCTGCGCTGCTGTCATAGTCCTGTTTTATGGAATCCTTCTAATGTTTGTTTCATGGAGAGATGTCCTCATATCTGTAATGTAATCCGTACAAACAGTTGTTTTTTTAGTAATTTTTTTGCTGTTTTACTCTTGAGTTTTGCCTATAAGTAGCTCCTAAAAGACAAGTCAAAGCCAATAACCTGTATAAATTCGAAGAAGATTTGTCGGAGAAGTTCCCATTAGTGCCTGCATTTTCATATAACTGCTAAGTTCACACGGAAACGCTTCTCTTCCATTTCCCCACAGCTGTTTTCGCATTATGCTCGGATTTCTGAACGCTTCCGTAATTGCAGCCACCATGGGAAAACAGGATTATTGAGGGATGCATGTATGTAATGCTGCTACCGCGTTTCCCTGGAAAGAGCACATTTCCCGGCAGCTCCAAGATAACATAAGCGCAAGTACAAGGAAGAATTGCTTAAGCTGATTTCATGTTTACATGCCGCATGCAGAGTTGTGTATTCCTCTGTTAGAGTCATGCGAAACTGCAGAAATGTCCTCTTCTCTCACCCATAGAATCCTGGAATTCGAGGATTCTGATGTTACTGTTCCAGGACTGAGGAAGGCCTCGTAGAAAGTTCTCGTATTCTAAACATTGGACCTTGTAATCTGTAGTTTCACCCCACGTTCCAGGGAAATCTCCTAGATTATTACTATTTTTTATGTGGAGCCATTTTCCCCTAAACGCTCATCAATTTTTCGTTAATCTTGCAAAGAATAAGAAAAAAACTTTGTGTCTGCATTTATGGGTGGTGATTTTCCTCTTATTTTTCGTATTTTTTTTGTATGGTTGGTAGTTACCTTATGTCCTGGGACGAAAAGGTGGAACGCTTTAGCGATCTACATATCGGTAATATCTTCAGGATGCATTATTGAGATTACCCAGGGTAGACGCTTAACACTACACACATTTATCCATCTTTGACACGGGCGTCAACACGTTGACCCAGGGTAATCTGAATGATGCATCCAGCACAGCACTTACTTTAGTATTCATTTGCAGAGATGCCACGACCACATTAATTTTTTTTCGATGCAATTAGTTTCCTAGAAGCTAAAAGTTAGCAACGAAGCAGCTGTGAGAAGTTTAACAAAAAAAATCAATAAGTATCTACTCCACTGATGGGAACAGCTGAGGCCGTTCATTGGGTAGTGGATGATAACGACTGTCCCTATAGATTATTCTATTAAAGGCAGCACCCACAGGAATTTTCGACTTGAAAAACTCAGTGAATTCCAAAGATAGCGAAGGGGCTGAACAGTTGCATGACGTCGAAACTTTCCGATAGCACCAAAAACCCTATTTTTGGAAGCTCAAGGCCAGGTTAGATGTATCAGGTGTGGTCGAGTTGCATGAGCCATCGGATGGGGATCGACATCAAAAGATCGGTAGTGCCTTTTTTCACCGGTTGGATATTTGCGCAATCAATTATTTGTTCGAAACTGCAGGCTTTTCGTACCTCATTAAGAAAAACAACCACTGGAAAATGTGTAGCGCTTAACTAAGACGACACTTAAAAATCAAAACCTCAGGAAATCTTCTAATGGAAGAAAATTCGGAGAAAACTGAAATTTCAACGAAAACATATTTGAACCGTTGCTAAACAGCTTTAAATTCTGTAAAATGTAAATGGGAAAGCATTTCATCCAATCGAAGTAGCAAAAGTACGAGAAAAATCATCAAAAGAACTCACAAAAAGAGAAAAGGACTGAATTTTATCAGAACGTCCTACTCAAGACCGCGAATGGTCCACTGTATGTACTGTCTGTTCCAAAAATCAGAGCAATTCAATGTGTTTTGTTTAATTACACATCACGCATTTTACCACACGCCAAATCATGGAAACTGGAGCTATCAATCGACGATCGATAGCTGGAAGCGTGCCAAAACATAACAACGTTTCTTTCAAAGACACCTTGATTGCTTTTAGTTGGTAAAAAAAATGAGTGATCGCTTGCCCTGGCTGTTTCGTCCTACCCAATCTGCAGGATCAACGGGGTTAGCTAGTATACCCGTTTGCCGAAGTTCCTGTAGATTCCAAGGAAGCTCCTTTGGCTTTACCAGGAGACGGAGGGCACCTTGCTAGCTGATGTGGGTGCATGGATGAACGCCAATTTGGGCTCGCAATGCCTCAGCTGACGGAGAATTTACTTGGAATATGATTTTACTTGAAGACACGATGGAATAGAGAGTCTTCATTTCTCACAGTAAAGTGTTAATATTTTTGTTGTGGATGACACCTTTCCCACCGCCAACAAACGGAAAACCCTTTCTGAAATAGGATCATAGCTTAGCATTTTTTTTATTGGTTTAGCCTCTTTCTCTATTTCTAGTTTACGTACTAAGTTTTTGAATGTTTTCGGAGTTCTGTTTAACCTCCAATGTTTCATCGGTTTGATCATTTGTCTTATGTAGCGCACCTTGAGTGCAATAAAAATGAAAATGAAAATGAAACGTGACGAGACTTACCTCATCTTGGCGGATGGCCAAGTAGCATGATTCGTGAAAAAGACAGTACGTCGTTGAGTCTTAGTGTGAGTGTTTGTGTCTATTGTTTGCATTCACTACTTTTTTTTCTGTTTTGCTTTTCCAGATTTGATTGTATTAGTCAATTTTGATGGTCAAAGCCTTCTTTTAACGTATGAATAAAATAAGGAATAAAATTCCACAGACATTACACTACATCTGAAAAAGGTTAGATTCAAAAAAATTCGACGAAGGTTTCAGTAGTTTCACCCTAAATTTGTTTTTTTAATGCAAAATAAAATTCGACTCATTTGGAAAAGCAATTGAAATAAGAATGATTATTTTTAGAAGTGGTCGTATTTTGATCTACTCAACAAGCGGTGACTGTTACGTGTTGTTCGTTTTACGTAAACAACACGTGGCCAAAGTATCCGTCTTCCTAACGCCTTATCGCGTCCACCCACACAGTTCGCCAAACTACAGTACCACGAGGGCGTGGCTTCATTAATCATGCATAGTAGGCGTGAGACTTAGGTTTGCGCTAGCTCATCAGCGCTGTATGCTCATTGGATTCAGTGAATTCGCGTGTTTTTCTGTCCTGCAGTGTGATTTAGTTGTGTGGTTACCGTTAATTTAACGATTAACGAAATAGATCACTAGAAATGAGCCACATTATTCTGCCATTCCTTCAGGAAATCTCTGAAATTTTCGTATTTCATTCGTTTCCTGACCAATTACGAGTTTGTCAACGCAATCACGAAAGTTTGCAGAGATTACTTTACAATTGTCACTTGCCTAACATGATCTGACATCAAACAGAACATCCTTGGTTGCGGCGAAATGTTTTGTTTACATTCGCGATGCATTCCTTTGTTTTGTTAGAGTTTTTAGAGCACCATAGTTCATTTCCGTAATTGCACAGAGACTTGGTTACAGTAGTGTACCTTTACTCGCACATTCATCAGGTAACAGTTTCCAGTACGCAGTGATATCGCTAATATCCCTGGGTGGTCCGGTGGGAAGCCTCGGCCTGTTCCTAACTTTTATAAGCTTGCTGAGACTCAAGGCAACATTTGCCCATCTTCCTGGATTATCTCCAGATTTATTCAATGCTGAAGAATGCGGATTTGACCAAGGATTGGACATCGAACCCTCTGTTTGACATATATCTGACTATTTTTTACTACCATCATATTTTTTGGAGAAGCCCAGGACCTATTCTTCTTTTTTTTTTGTGAGCAGTGAATTTTCGTTGATTTTCTCTTCCATTCATTCTGAATTCATAAAAAATTGCACAAATTTGAAACTAGCTCTAAGTTGACTGCTGGAGGTTTCCAATATTCTACCGTAGCCAGCCATAAAACATCTACATTTGAAGCTTGGACACATGGACCAATAGCGAAACATCGTCAATTCATACTTTACCACAAGAATTACGCGTTACCCACTAGCTATCCTTTCAATAATATCTACCACTTCGTACCTACATATGTGTCTACATTTAGGCCGAACCACTTCAGCAAACAAGGCTTGCGGTTCCATTCATTCCTCGGGTTTTTCACTGCCTGTACCCTACTGTACTACTGCAAGCTAGCTGTAATCCCTGATTTATGAACAATTCCTTCTTAGCTGCGAGTTGTTAGGATGTGGAAATGCCTCACATCCGGAAATTCGCTCTTGGACGGCATATTCTAATCGCATATGCAATGATATTTCCCTACTACCAAGCATCTGATGCAAAATGTAAGACTAAGTCTATGGGTACTGCTATATACAGGCCCAGGGGTATACAATATTTGGTGCCACTTTATGCCTGGTTTTCTAATAAGCGCTCTAACCCCTGCTAGTTTCGTCCTGACAGTAGAAGTCGTAGCATATAAGCATGTTACAGTCGGGTCCGGCAGCAACTGCAAATGGGCGCCGGCGGGCGCCGGCCGCCGCCACCCTCCGGCGCCCCGGTATTAATGAGCTATAAATCACTCGAACTTGGGAGAAAGCGAAGAAAAATACAATTTTAATCCATAGTAGATAGGGTGCAATGGATATGTTAAGGCTATAAAGCAGAGGACCATTTTCACAACTTTCACGTTTTTTTCATTTTTGTGATATTTATGGGGAAAGATTTCTGAATACACAATAAGCGAAGCCAACTCCTCCATTTTCTGCTATAGTACACTGCTTCGCGAATACAAAAATGGCCGTTACTCTTCTATAGATGGACACAGTACTTCATTTATCCCATCTGAATAATAAAGCTCATCCAATTCGGGGTCCTCAGAAATAATTGAAATCCGTATAAATTGTTCCATATCCATTGCGAAGTAGTTCAACCGCTGTCATTTATCTTTTGTGGAGCAGTCCTTTACGGCGGAGTTACTCTCTCCCGGTTTCCCCCAACTTTGAAAAAGTGGTTTTTCACTATTACTATTACTTAAACTTACACTTATCGTAGTTTGTCTTCGAAATTTATGCAAAACGTTGCCGGATGCCTTCCTGGACTACCCGAAGGAAATCACGGGGGACGTTCCAAGCAGTGAACCCCAAACACTGCGATACTTAACTCTGGATCTCCAACGGAGTGGAATCAGCGATAGGGAAAGATTGCAATCTGCCGCTCGAACCACTGAGCCATCCGGGCTACTTTTTATATTGGAGTTTGTTAGATAACTGCAGCAGTCGTAGGCAGCATACTATATGTATTTGCAAAACGGGGGCACAGAGCAGGATTCGATCCCCTGACCACCACAACGTCGATCATTCGCTCATCCCACTGAGCTATGCGCGCACGCGATGCAACGTACAAATGGCGTCCAATCTTGCTTACACTTACACTTATCGTAGTTTATCTTAGAAATTTAGGTGAAAAGGGAGTTGGGTGGGGCTACTCCTGTGAAGCTTAAGCCTAAGCCTCAAACCCATTCTTAAGCATAGGGTTAGGCTTATCTACCCTGTCTACTATGGACTAAAATTGTATTTTTCTTCGCTTTCTCCCAAGCTCGAGTGATTTATAGCTCATTAATACCGGGGCGCCGGAGGGTGGCGGCGGCCGGCGCCCGCCGGCGCCCATTTGCAGTGGCTGCCGGACCGGACTGTACCTTTGAGTTCTTTTTTTTTTCGCCTTTCCCGTTGCTTCCTTCGAAATTTGCTCCCTGTCAGCAAATTTTTCTATATAACTGTGGTTCGTCCATGAAACGGGGGGGGGGGGGATCGCCTGCCTCCTCCTACTTTCCTTTAACGTGTTTTTTTTTCTTTCACGCTCACGGCATGTCAGAATTTATTGCTTTGAGCTTAGTCCTTTACTTCGTTTTTGTTGCCCCCCTCCCCCGAGTTTCTTTATTTTAGCGTTCACATGTTCCACTCCAATCTTCTTTGATATGATAAGGAGCACCTGGGTGCATTGATCAAATAAATAGAGAAAAATAAATAGACAAAAAGATAAAAATATAAATTCCTCCATTGCAAACCACTTGCTCATGTAAGTATTCAAGTCCCTCATGGAAGTTTGAAAACCTTCAAACGATTGACAGTACACTTCGTGCCCTCATTGTTCATAACCACGTTCAGCACTCATTGTTAGTTTTTTTTCTCGAGAACCACAGCAATTAACCACTGGCGCAATTTACCTATTAGAGTGCTTTCTGGACTTTTGGTACTATAAACTATTCGATATATTTAGTATATTTTTGTTATTTTCACAACAGCTCATACAGATGGAAAACATTTACAACTATATTACCTGAATAATCGTTTTACAGTCTCCTATGGAGCTTTGTGACTCATTTGCGCTTACGAAGGATCAAGGATCATCGACCATAATACCTACCTCGTTACGCTTCGTCTTCACTTTACTCATACATGTTTTGCGATTTAGAGATCCAGTCAGTCATGCTCGAATTGTCATTGTTTTCATGGTGTCAAATGCAGTCGTTCAATTCTGCTAAATAGTGTAAACAATACCTGGGATGAGCCGTATGTTATATTGGAAAATTCCCCTCTTGCACCTATTTCTACCAGAGTTATTGAAGTCCTAAGATTGTAGATCTGGGGCACTCTTATGATATAAATACGTGTGAATTGAGCTTTTTACCACAATTACTATTATTTCAGTACCTATGCATTTTATATGTATCTCATGCATAGTTAACCAGAGCAGCTGAAGCAAGCGTTGTTTTCAGAACTACAACTAAATTTCTACTTTTATTTTTTTCGTTTATTCTAAATTTCCATCGCCTACATTGTGCAAGTGAACCTAGATTCCTTAGTACATATGCAGGAGTCGTGATATTTAGCTACTTATTTGTTTGTTTATTTATTTATTTATTCATCGAATACACAAAAATTGTGCACAACAACGTAAGGATCAATGTGTACCGGTAATAGCAGGGGTAGACCTCTACTGAGGCGGCATGCACCACTGAGATTACCTAAGGTAAACGTGTTAGCACCACACGAAATCGTTCACCATTAACACGCGAGGCAACACTTTTACCCTGGTTAATCTCAATCATGTATCCAGGCCGTGGATAACACAAACGATTGGGTTTGATTTCTCCTACGTATGACACTAAGGATTCTATAGTTTTACAGTTGAGACGCTGTAAGGAGCTAAAAGAGGAATGCCAGATATGTCTGTGCCAGCCAGCTCATACCATTTTATCTCCATGAAATCACGTGATACCTAGTACCCTGACAGATTACCCACATTTCTCTACCCCTGCCACCCCCCCCCCGTACCGCCCGGCAAAATTTCAACGGATTTCTAGATATCATGGATACATATTCCCTACTACAAAAATTCAAACTTGCCGCTACACTTTCCAAAGTCCAGCGTGCATTCGTATCGATCAATTTTATTGATTGGCCAGATGATATTTATTGGCGCCTCCACTCTTCTGTCACTACTATTCTTTACACTTACTCAACAGTCATTAATTTCCACATTCTTGTTCACAAAGTGGGCGGAGCGACGCGCTCACACCTCTGCAACCGGAACTTGTCACCAGCAACCATGGCTGTCGTCGCCACATGCATATCGTTTCCTATTGCACTGGCTTCCATATTCGTATGAGTCATCCCGAATTATTGATCGAATCGATGGTCATCTCATTTCAGGCACTTCCCACCTATGCGAGAATGTCATCGACTCGCGTCGCCGTGCTCCGTTTCTGTCGTGAGAACACGCTGCTCGTCATGACAATCGTGTCCGTGGTGCTGGGGGTTTCGTTGGGATTCGGACTGCGACCGTTGAATTTGTCCGCCGAAACGCTGCAACTCATCAATTTTCCCGGCGAAATCTTCATGCAAGTCCTCAAAATGATGATTTTGCCGCTGATTTTCTCCTCGTTGATTTCAGGTGGGAACATTTACCTTTTCGCTTACCTAAAACCATTTGGAACTTATGGAGAAATCTGCGTTGTTTTTTCTTAAGTTCAAAATTTTTATGATCTGCGGAATGAGTCGGTAATTGTTTTTTTTTTCTTGGCAAATTGTCTTCTTCGTAGTCCTGAAGGAATCTATCCGAACACCCAACTCAAAAGCGCACAGCCAAAAGCTAAGATTGCTTTTCTAGGAAAAAAAAGACTGTGGTACTTCTTATTTTGGGCGGAATTACTTTTCTGTAACCAGGATACTGCACCAAATAATCACAATTTTGATATTACTAGTGTAACATAGCAGCCGCTAACGGAAATTCCGTAGATGTCTTGGACCAGGTGGGAAATCCTAAATACGGCGCAGGATCACATGAGGTCGAGGGGCGTCCTCCATTCCCCATTATTTATTTTATTTATTTATTCCACACATCAACCAATTGGTGTGCCAAGAAAAACAACCATGAACCGGAAGGTATAACACAACGGTGAAGTGAAACTCGAAGTTAGTCAACTGTCTGAGAAGGCCTACTCACAAGACAATGGCTAAGGTAGCGGAAAGACGAGAGCTAGGAATATTTGTGTGACAATTCCTTGAAGAAGCTAAGCCAGCTGTGCCACAGATGTTTTAAATGTAATATATGTATAGAAGCTATGGAGCTAAAGCCTGAAATGTAAGATGTGCCCACACCAGCCAGCCAATCGGCTCTCCAAACGTGTTGGAGCTTCGGCGTGCAGGTATACTGGCTGTACACCCTGTGGAACTAGCATGATGGGCAGCCGACACATCAGCATCATAGCTTAGATCGAAAGGCAGGAATAACTGTAGCATAATTGCTGCTGAAAGGCTAGAAAGAAACCATGCGCATCGCATCAGTATGAAATCCAAGGCCAGTACTACGATGCTAATGAAGTATGCATGTGCGGGTAGAAGCCTATCTGCAGAAACGAGATTGAAATTGATACAGTGATCGTGAAGATTAGCGATATTCAGAAGATACACACGGAGAACGAATACGGATAAAACAATCTTTATTAAGTTACTTGTGGTCTTAACGTGGAATTGGTAAGACACTTCGATAACCAACTAGACACAAACTGAGGTAATGACGCAGATGGAAACAGCGCAGGCAGATGGCAGCACACACTTACTGAGATGTCGTGACACTGAAACAACGCCAAATATTAGTGAAGAAGTACTGGTAAAAACGAAAATTTGGATGAACAAGACTGCTAGACGACGTTGAGGAACTCGACGCCCTTTTCCGATCCTTGTCGAAAGATTTAACTGCAATGAGTGAAGTGACGTTCCAATACATATATCTTAGTGTTTTATAATCGAGAGATGTTTAACGCTTCAATCTTGAATATTCTGCTTCTGTTTTGAACCTATATTATATGTATTGAGCCTGTATTGTATTACTGTGTTATATCACTAGGAGAAGTTGAAACACTCTGGCCGTTCAATAGAAGATGCTATTGCACATAAGCGCAGAGCTCCCCTTCTGAATTTTTGCGCATTCATTGCGAACTGAAATTCATTTATTTTTTGTACTTTTTTTTCTCTATTCTGGGTATTTCACATGAACCATTTATTGCTTTCAGCCACCTATTGATTAGGGTCAAACGCAAGACTCCTCAGTTCTTTTTCCGCTCTCTATAGTGACAGTTTGCATCTTGGGGACGCTCGAATGAATCCAGTGTGTTGTTCAATGGGAACAATTTGATCTGAAAATTATTAGGCGGATTTGTGCAATTTTTACCTGTCAAAAATAGCAGATTTTCAGTGATAGACGCGTTATTTCAAGAATTCTCTACCTACTTGTCTCTATTATTGTAATGAGTCATAGGGCCGGTTGAAATTTTTCCTTATACAAATACCTATCATTCTTATGATTGATTACGTACCTTTTTTGGACCAATTCTTTTGTGCACATCATTCCTTTACACTTTCCTTTGCATCTCAACAAACTAGCTAATCACAGGCGTATCACGAGGAAATCACGTGAAAATCATGCGCTATTAACTCGTTCGGACCTGTCGGATATGGAATGACAAATGAAGCGTGTGTTACGGTAATGTTGACGTAGCTACCATGCGGCTGAGACGGTAGAGATGGTCTTTTGACGTCATCAAGGAAGTGATTGTGGTCGTAGTGGAAACAATTGGTCTCGGGCCTTGAACCCAGCGCGTTTCTGATGTCAAAGGCCTAAAATGAACTTGGGCGTGGCTAGAGGGTTCAAATCGGTGCTGTGTACAACTTATTGGAACATACGTCCCCTGATCCAATATGACGTCATCATACTAGGGTTGGATTGAATGAAAACATCAAAGCACTAGGAAAGATGCCTATAAAAGTGATTCTAAGGTCGTTTAATAGAGATACAGAAGAAAAACAAAAAAAATTAGCAAAAATGGGAAGAACCAGGGAGAAACCATTAAATTTTTCCTTCCAGAATAACCAGAAATTGATCACTGATGGCTTGTAACGCGGGATCACATTATTTATTTCCAAAGTAGGAAAATATTTCAGTGAGCAAAGAGAAATGGAGGAATAGATAAAAATGAAAAAGAGAAGGAAAAAGATGACGAATTAAAGACAAGAAACCTTTCTTTTCACTTCGTAGATATTTTTACAAACAATACGACACGACAGCGAAGAGCACCAAAATCGATATCGATTTTTCAGCACTGGCTCAAATGGACGCAAAAGAATCAGGCCAAATGGGATTGGCTACTGTTCTATACTATCTCACCACAACAGTTCTAGCTACATTGGTGAGTTTTATTGATTTATCGATTGGTTGCCATTCACATAAATGTTTATCAATATCCGTAGACATCACTCTTTCTCATGAGTTTAGTGGTAGGCGTTAGCACCTCCGGAGTTATAGCTACAGTTAGTATCTTTGATCGCCTGAGTTTCCTAAAAACACATGCTCTCTAACCTATGCCACGCTTGACTTCAGTGATATTCAATATTAAATTTATCCATAATAATCCATCAAAGTTTATCCTTCTTAACCAGACAAGCACTGAAGTTCACCCCTCCTTCGGCATTCATCAACAAGTTTATCTCAGGTCACAGGGTAAAGTACTGGGTAAATTGAATCTTTCTATATGAGGCAGATAAACGTTGCTGTTCAATATTATCCCAGGTAGTAACTCGTACCACGTGGTAAACGTTTACCTCCATTCTCAATGATGAATACCACCCAATTCCTATCGATTGACACTTACACCATATCAGAAATCCTCAAAATACGATGACTTTATGACTATGCGCTCATCTTTTATATAGTGTGCCCGCAGCGGAAAGTTACATATTAACTTGCTGATGAATCGATATTATTGATTTTTGAACCCATGAAATCAATTGCCTACTAATCGATGATCACATTCAGCTTGGTATATTCCTCGTCATGACCATTCATCCTGGTGACCCGTCCATCAAAGCCGGCAGCTTACCCGATGTACCAGTAGATACCGACGTCTCCCCCTTGGACACATTTCTGGACTTAGTAAGGTAAATTCGATCCTATTTTCAGTGAACAAAGGTCAATTTATCGATTTTTAGGAACATGTTTCCGGAGAATATCATTCAAGCGACATTTGAGCGTGTTCAAACCACATATGTGGCGCAACGGCCGCGGATAGCGAAAAATTCCTCCGAAGAGATCATTATCATGAAAAAAGCGATCAGCACCACACGTGGCATGAATATCCTCGGTACGCGTTATTGATTTATCGATTTATTGATTTATTAACGGGAAACTATTTCATTCAAAATTTTACCGTTTCATCCCTTTTATTTGAAATGACGGTGTCGGTTAATGACAGTCAATTTGAATAAGTGATAAGCTGCACGTTTTCGTGAGTGGCAATTACGGTATATTGCTGGGTACCGTGTTGGTTGGAGTTACTGTAGAAACACATTGCTGTCGAGATAAAATGCAATTATTATACTTTAATGAATCTTGCATGTGAACCGTAACTTTAAAAAGTGTCGAATGCAAATTTTTTATCGTGGCTTTTGATCTATCGATTATTGATTTTCGTCGCAATTATTTACCATGTGTCTCTGACAGTGCTCTGTTTCCCCGCGCCCTCGTCACCTGTCCTGATCCCTGAGATTTTCAGGCATAATTGTGTTCTGTACGGGCTTCGGTATAGTGATCTCACAACTCGGCGAACGTGCACGAATTGTCGTCGATTTCTTTGTGATTCTAGACGCTGTCATTATGCGTTGGGTGGAGACGCTTATGTGGTATGTCAATCGATCAATCAAATCAATACAGTACTCCCAAGATCAAGTTGTTAAGGTTTGCTCCACTCGGAATAACGTGTCTCGTTTGTGGTAACTTGCTGGAACTTGATGATCTATCCGACACTGCAAGTGTGCTTTTGCTGTGAGTTGCAATTTAACGATCGATTATTGATTTTTTGTCGCGACCACTGAAATGCTTAGATTCTGTTGTTATTACTATGCAGTACACGTCTTGTTATGTATGATATTACTTTATTTCCCTTTTCACTGGATTTTTTCAAATGGCGCCAAAATCAATCGTTGTTGAAGTGGGCGGTGCTTACCCATGCGTGATATCAGTTAGTTCTTGGTAATCAAAGATAGTGGCATTGACATGACAGTGGCCTATGAACAGCTTATAGGGGGCAGTCGATCGATCAATAGAATCAATTTTGACATTGCTACATTTGATAGTACGTATCGTCTGTTATACAAGGGGCGGAGCTTACCCCTTCGCGTTCCCAAATTGGCGAGGACTCCGGGTTTCTTCCCACCTCCCTCCCCTCCTTCTTGTTCGCTACGTCCGCGGTTGAAGCTTCTGTACAAGTAACTAGATTCTCGACATATCTGAACCCATTAAAACTATCATCTCAGAAATCAATATATTGATTTTTCAGTTATGTGTTCACAGTAATCGCCGGCCTCATTCTACACACAGTGATTACGTGTCCGATTCTGTATTTCTTGATCACAAGAAAGAATCCGATGTTCATCGTACGCGGTATGATGCAGGCGATCGTGACGGCATTTGGAACGGCATCCGGGTACGTAGCTGCGGACTACGCACCTAACATTACGTCTGAATTAAATGTTTCTTCAGTGGCGCAGCGTTGCCGATGTCGATGCAGTGCATGGAGGACAACTGCCATGTGGATCGTCGCATCACACGATTCGTGCTGCCATTGGGTTCCACTATCAATATGGTTTGTATTGAATATTGATTAGGGCAGAGACACAGAGTAAAAGCAGCACACGTTGAGGTCTAATCTTAGAAAAAGAACGATTTTTGCTTCTTTCACTGTGAATCAGCACGGCACGTCTGCTGAAAATTCTATTAGAGTTGCTAGAGTCAGACAAAAGGGCACATCGATTGATGTCGTCTGCGTCTCTCACCGCCATCGATCTATATTTCCCTCTTTTTAGGACGGAAACGCTCTCTATGAGGCGGTAGCCGTGATTTTTATCGCCCAACTCAATAATGTCGACTTGTCATTCGCCGAGGTGGTTACCGTAAGGTATCGTAGCTATTATTCCCTTATATTAAAGGAGTACAGTACCGTATACCAGTCACATTGCAGTGTCACCGCCACCGTAGCGTCCATTGGACTTGGCTCTGTGCCAGCTGGGCTTGTCTCCATTCTGCTGATCCTCAACACTGTCGGACTACCAGTCAAAGATGTGTCGTTGCTGTTGACAGTCGACTGGCTGCTGTAAGTTATTAGGGTGATATCGATTTTATTGATCGATCCGAAAAATTCGATTTTCTTTCAGCGATCGAGTAAGGACGTCAATAAATGTGCTAGGTGACGGGTTTGCTGCTGGAGTAGTTGCTCATATTTTACAGGTACGATTCCTACATAAGGCGTGGCTAGAGACGCAGAGGTGCTCTGGTTCTCTGCACTCTTGCTTTTGAAAAAGTTGGTGACATTTTTTCAGAAGCGGCTCGACGTGTCCGATGCCAGAAATGACTTCCGGACGGAAATCAAGGAGGAAATAGGTTGGTATTCGGGATCATCGATCACTGTATACGATCACTGTCGTTAATTTACCGTAATCCGTTTTTAGAGTTGTTGAGATCTGCAGCGAATAGTCGACGGCCTTCATTTACTTGGTCAGAACATTCAAAAGAGGTGAGTTAAAAGTAGCGTTTCATATCAGACAGGGAGAGTAATGCGCATAGACTACATAACCAGGAGAGACGCAGGTTGAAAAGAGTAGCCTGCCTGAGTAAATCCCTTTACGGACTTTCAACATGGTTTTGTTCCTTTTTTTTAATCCTACGCTTGTTCGTCTGCTTGCTCCGGCACTAGAAAAACTATCGGGGACCAGTTCTCGCCATCAAAATAGTGCATATGAACTACGTTTTGAGCAGAGTATCGGATAAGATCAAATTACTTGTTTGCTCCCTTGCGCTGTATCCGCATGATCCGCACTATTTGCCGCATTCGAAGAGGTCGGGGACCAGTTTTCGTCACCAAAATAATGTGTATAGACTCCGTTTCGAGCAGAGAAATAGATAATATCTAATAATTTGTTCTCCACATGAACTCATTATTTTCTGCCTCCAAATCGGTCGGGGACCAGTTCTCGCTGCAGTAAAAATACGCCTACGAATGTGTTTGTCTACTTTCAGGTCTATTTCAACGCCTTAGCAACCAACGCAAATTCACGCATCCAATCACGGATGCAATCCAGAAGCGGCTCTATCGTCAATTTCAACCTGCACTGGCGAAATGCCCTATTGGAACCAGGCTATTCCCCACTAAATAAGGTGCAGGACGTCTAGTCCTGCTCTCAGGACCTGTGTCAATTGACGTGTACATAGAAACATAGTAACAAGTAAATGTCGTGAAACTGGTAAATGACGCTTATTCCTCATTGGCCAGTATGTTTGTCTGTTTCTTTGCGTCTCCACACCTGAATGGTACGTACATTCGAAATCAATACGCACATGAACACATCGAAGAGCTTTAATTGTTATGTGTACTAGTTCATGTGCCTAATAAATATGTATCGTTGAATTTTTTTTTTGAATTTTCATGCTCAGTTTTAAAGTTTGATAGTTCCCTTCCTACATGAGTAAGTGGAATTTCAGCGGATTTACCGCAGTAGAGGCTAGAAGTGCTAATTCGAGATCCAAAAAACATTCCAAGAGCGACTACGACTGCAGGTCGCAGGATCCGATTTTGTGATAGTTGTCCGCTATTGCTTGTCTAGTTTAAAAAATCGAAGTTTATAAAATATGCATTTCATTTCTGTTGGAGAAGTCCTGAGCAATCTGAGAACATTGAGATGTCAAAACCGCAAGGCCAGTGAGATGCTGATTGTGGACAACTGCCACAAGCGATTGCCAATATGTTAGTTAACCAGCGACTACCCATCTTCCGTAATTGGGCACATCCATGAGGCCGACTCCATTTTATTCAGGGCCCATGTCACTTGCAAAATAAATATCCAGTTTTTCTCGCATTCGTTGAAAAATTAAATTGCGAAAACGTATTTACATCGCCGAAGGAAACAATGCCGAGAAAATCATGAGATCATGGATATTCGAAGTCGGTATACATGTTTCCAGTGCAATTTTGGCGGAACACTGACCGGTTTTAGTGAAGAAAATAGAATTTCTGTTCTTTTCTTACCTATTTGTTTTCACATTTACCCACCTGCAACAGTAAAGAACGGCTACGCCTATTTCCGGCCAAAAAGATTGAATTGATGTTTTTCCATGTATCGCTCGCTGTACATAATCAATCAAAGCAGCGGTTCCCAGAAAAAATATTAATTTTAGGCTCTACGTAGGATGTTATGCAGTTTTTCGATCTCTGCTCAGAGGATCACGAATAAATAGGGAGGTTAGGAAGAAAAGTGAAATAGAGGTAGGGATTTGTGGGCACATATTTTCATAGTTTTGCTGCCAAAAAAACCCCTAAGGATTATCTATCAATTTTAGAAGAAAGAATCCCGGAAGAGGTGGTATAGGTTTGATGTGCTGGTCTTTCTTGTAGTGAGTCGCACCCGAACTCCTCCATTTTTTTTCAAGCTCATTTATTGTCAAATAAATAAATAAATGAAATATTAATTAGGTAGAACTGAAAATTATAAAAGATATTAGGAAAAGCATTGGCATGAGAAAATTTATCAAATATATTTGGTAAATAGGATTTCGGGGAACATTAAATGCCGGGCCACAAAGAATGCAGAAGCGTTCAGAAGCTTAATTCACATAAATTTGGTGAGATTTCAAAATATGCACACTTATGTCCCCATTTTTCATAGGTACATAAGCTTTTCGAAGAGTGTCCGAATCAGGAAGAATGCTTTATTTATTTTTTTTATTCATTATATTCGTATTTATTTAAGCTTTGACTTGCACTGCAAAGAAATCTCTTGCAAAGCCTCTAAAATAGTGTACTACCTTTTCAAAACTCTCTCTGCTAAGAAAAGTCAAACCCAGGTTCATCGTCTCTAAAAAAAAAACTCCGAAATACCACGAATTTTCCAGCACAGTGATTCCCGTGAGTGTTGCTTGTAATTAAGTTATCGTGGTATTTGAAAAAGTGCTAATCCGTTGGCGACAGGTCTGATGAGTACATAGGTCGGATGAGGCGGTTGTTGGTAGCCGAAGTGATTCAACTTCTGCAGCGTTTGTTCGCGAAATGTGAAGTTTGGCATTATCGTGAAGAAGGATCGGGCCTCTTCTGTAGATCACTGCTGGGCCTGCATGCGCCAGTTCGTCATGCATTTTTTCTGTTTGATGACAGTACTTATCCGCATTGATGGCTTCCAGTTGGCTCCCGGCTGGGGAACTCATAATCTAAAATTTCTGTGGTATTCCACCATATTGTGACCATAGTCTTTCTTCTTTTGGTGCAATATCTGCTTCGAAAAAAGATTTGGGGGCTGATCTTTCTTCAACCATTGCGAGGGACCTTTGCCATTACTTTGAAGTGTCCAATTCTCGTTGCAAGATTGGATTCGATCGATGAAAGGTTCGTTCTTATTCCGCAGAAGCAGCTCCGATGAGATCTGGTAGCGCCTAAGCATCTTTTTTGGAACCAGAATTGGGCTGTGAGAAGTGAAATGACATCTAGTTCTAATACTTTCACAATATTTTCGAGGGCCTCCACAGCTTTCCGTCCAAGTTTGAACTCATGAAGCAAAATAATACGAATTTCAACCTTGAAGAACATCCTGGATAAAAGGCCGAAACCAAGCCAGGAATGAGTTTTGAAGCAAATAAAAATCAAGCGACGAATAAGCGGAAGATAAGCTTCAGAATGATATACAACAATGGAAAAATTGAGTGAATAATACGTGATGTACAGTGGGTCAAAATTTGACCTTAAAAAACGCAATTTATTTGTAGCGACCCTGATGCTAAGATAAATAAGCTTACTACTACTTTTGTGGAAACTTTCCAGAATGTATGAGGCTTCTTCTCAAAATTGTGAACAATGCGCAGATTTCGATTGCTACTAGCAGCATAAAAAAGAGAGCGTACGGCATTTATAATCTTCCCTCGAAAGCATATACATGTTGGTAATCGCTTATACCTCACGACACAGAGGATGAAAACACATGAAACCTATACCGTTCGGCTCAGAATTGTGTCCTCCTGTGCAACGTCAGGGTCTTTTCCCGCTTCCAAAAAAAAACGAATTTATCGATTTTTGGCTCTCTATCCCCATCACTATATAGTAAAACTCATCTGTTTGTGTGTCTGTTGGTAATCGCTTATATCTCACGATTCAACGGACAAAAATACATGGAACCATCTTTGCCGCGCTTCGCATAGATGACTTTGATTTTCTGCACAGTAGGGCACAATTCTGATTCACTGGGAAAGAAGTGAAAATAACCCTTACAGATGTTTTTGCGCCGGAAGAGCTCCCTTGTAACTGCTGTCTGCTTCCTTGTAATTGCTTTTCTCAGCATCCATTCATGCGAATTTTTTGCTATGGTATTCTTTAAAGGACAAAACCTTATTTTGCTTCCATAAAATTGCTCAATCTTTGGTGGAAACACTTCTAGAAACGTGCGATGATCTGTGGGGAGACTAAAAAGGTTCTCCTACAGCACTATCGTCGCAGAATTAAGAAAAGGACTCATAAAATATGAGTCTTCTCCTTAATTCTGCGACGATAGTGCCGTAGGAGACCCTGTGTTCTCCTCGATATCACAAGTTCAACTCCATTTCGATTTTTCAATTCAGCCTTTCCTGTACGAGTTGTCGCGTTTGAGACAGAGCTGGAATGCCGTTTTGGAGCGCGAATAGTGGCAGATATCAGCTGTTTCACAAGCCATTTGCTCTTCCGCAAGCTTCTTTTAGCACTTAGAACATTCTTTTCCCCTCTTTTTTGCTTTAATTTGGCTAAATTCATTATCTTCCTTCCATTTCTTTCTCTTTTTGCAAAAAAAACACTGTTTATCCATTCATCTTTTGCGAAATTCGAATTTGACTTAATTTCCCATTTTTGGGCCATTTTGAGACTTCTTTCTTCTTCAGTAGATTATCTGTTTGCTGTTGCTCTTCCTCTAATAATTATTTCTTCTGGTTTCTGCAGAAAAAGACGCAAAGCAACTCAAAAAAGTGATTGCGCTAGAAAAGAAGTGACAAAAAATGGCATCATCAACTTTTCCGATCGGCCGACACCCAAGGGCACGCACAACTCAAACCAACCTATGTCGAGGTATTGAATATGATGCCTGTGAAGAACAACGTTCTCATAGTTAAGGCGTCTTTCAGAAATTCGAAGGTGTTCAGCGCACTAAAATACCTCAGATTACGTCGAAATCTCGAGCACGAAGTTTTCCGTGGGTGCTGCTTTTAAAAAACACTATGACAGGGATGAAAAAGTGTGCGCGCATTTATAGTTTTACACCTTAATATGTAATTAGTTACTACACATTTGACATTGTATAGCGTGGTGAGATCTTTAGAAGATGGTGGCAAAGTTTCTACACTAATTTCGATCACACTTTACAGCAAAACCTGCAGGTTGCAAGAAGGAAAACTGGAAAAGGTGATAAATAGTACGAGACAGAGGGAGCAGACAGGCAGATAAACCACCAATTCGAAGGAATTGTCAGAAGTAAAGTGAATCAGCAGCAGTGACCAGCTTTTCCTTGAAGAATTGGTCGAGACAGTGCGTAGAAAGTGGAGAGCACAGAGATGCAAAACACCGGGACGAGTAGACAATGAAAGCACAATGAGGACGCGGTCAAGCCTTTGTCCGAGTCACACTGAGAACAGGAGTAGGGCAACTGGTATAAAAACAACGAGAAGCATAGGAAATGGCTATTTCTCGCTTGTTTACAGTGTGCGTTTCTCTTCTGATCTGGCGCGAAAGTTCTACGATTTAAAATAGGTTTTTTTTTCCCTCTCACTGTGTGAAGCAGTCATGATTTATGACACTTCAATGCAGATCGTATGGAATATGGCGAACATCGTCGAAAATCGCCTCGTGTTCATTCATATCGTTGCGGTACTTGTTCGTGAAGCTAATTACGCGGGCTTTTTCTCGCGAGTTTTTCTCGACGGCCCGCGCCACCACGCGCGGCCTTCACTGCGTGACCCGCGGTTGCTCGGCGCTTGTCGAACAAGCGATAACCGTTGTAATAGCATATCTACATTGTGTACCGATGACAAGAACACAACGACGATGACGAAGAAAGGCAGCGCCAGACGACTGTAAACTCCTGACACCATATAAGGCCGCTGTGTTGACGTACAATTCCGACGTTGTTTACGTTCATTTGATTCGATTCGGCACAGTGTCGCCTGTACTTGCCTCATTTTGATGTAATACGGTGCCATCTATTACTTGTGAATGTTCAATTTTGCGATAGCTTTTAACGAAATATGATTTACAAAAACCTAAATTTTTGTTACAGATCTCCCTGACAACCTCCTTGTTTGGATTGTTTAGAACCATTGCCATAAGAGGTAGTTTTCACTCAAAATGATTTATCCGGAAAAACTTGGACCTCTTCAAAAAGCTAACAGTTTTCCCTTCTATGTTAAAATCTTGACTAAATTAGAACTACCGCTCTTGCCAGCTTCCCTTTCATTACTTTTCTTCTTTTTTTCGGTAACAAAAATGGTTTCAGAGCGAAAATTCCAACCTAGACTGCGAGGATAAAACTAATTTCACCTAATCCAACAAATGTTATGTGATGTTGCTCAAATATGCGTACTTTTCCCGTTTTTAGATTGCTATTTTGATGTTAATCTGACGACTCTACTGAAACAATCAGAGATTTTGACAAGTTTTCTCTTCCTTCCCGGAATTTGAAGCATTGTACGCGAAGGAGGCGGTGCAGCTCAGCTCCTCCATTGGCCACCTCGTCAAAATAGCCAATGACAGGACTTGGTAGCACAGCCACTTCTGGGTTTTAGACTCCACTGCTGTTCCTTCTATTCACTGAGTAAAAAGTGAATAAATAAGTAGGTGGAGTAATGAACAATAAACAAAAGGCGCCATATCAAACAGAGGGCATGATCTTCAAGTGTTTTCCTTCTGTGATTGGAAATTTGACTGGTTAAAGTAAATTTGACAAGAAGAAGTAGATTTCCCATAGGCTGACAGAGCAAAAAGTTAAAACAGCCGTCGAACATCGTGGAAAAGAAATGGTCTAAAAATGGGTAACACTCCAGAAACTCCAAAAATTCTTCTTTAAATTTGATCCTACTTGTGTAGAGAGATAGGATTTCCAGCACTATGGTGTTCAGTTTGCTTATTATCTAACCTTTTCATATTGTTTCATGTTTGTAAACACACTTGGCAGTTACATCTCATGTAACCTCTTAGTTTGTTCTTTCTTCATTCTTCTGCGTTCATGTCGCGACAATGTTGTATTTAGTCGAGGCCATAAGCGGATAAATGGCACAAATCCAGAACGCAGCGCCATACATCGGATTACGCTTGTCCAGCTTCCCTTGAAACAACACAGCACCAAGTAGTCAGTTCGTCGTGGGAGTTTCCTTAGCGCAACTGCTAAAAACATCTGATCTTACCGGTTCCTGGGACGATTCGACAAAGTTCGCTGTAGCTTTCGGCGAGGCTTATGCCCATCTCTGTTCGGCCACTATGGATTTTTTGGCTTGTTTTGAGAGCAATCCCGCTTCTTTAGGGCTTCCATTGCCCTTTAGTCACTTTCAGAAGTGAGGGGAGCAGAAAATTCTAGAAATTACGCGAACTCTCTAGATTCTAGGCGGAATCCTGGACGAATGATTTTCTGGAGCTTGCACTGGTCTATCTTATAACACTCATCCTTTCTTTTCGCTGCTTACCTAAGTATATTTCTTCGATATACTAGAGCACCCGTCTATTCTGGATTTGCTGCTAAGCCACGCTATTCTCGAGAACATTCGTGAAACCTAACCCTAACTCTCGCAGTACCGTATCGGCAATCCTCGCCGCATAACTCCCAAATTTGATCCAGAATTTTCCAGACACCTAATACGGGCAACACATCGATGATTCACAAGCTGTTAGCAATCTTACTGGTAAGTTTGTTGGGTTAAGGATATCCATAATCGAAACTGTATAATTTTTCCAGGTCCATCTGGTGCTGGTCGCTCGATCACAGCCTCAGCTCAATCCTATCAATGATCTATTGATCGGTGATACGAATCTGGTGAGATTTGCCCCATAGTTTACCCTGTTCCATAGCATTGTTGCTTACAAAGGCTTATATTATTGTTTCCCCGCAGAAATGTGGATCACACTAGGCCGCTACTAGCGCCAGGATTGATGTCCAGAATTTTCGTATTTTGAGCATTTAAATGTGGAAAGTTCACTTTTTGGTAGTTTTCTTCAGCCATATCTGCTAGCCAGTTCTTTTCTAGACTTTCGACACATCACTCTTTCTTATAAACCTTATTAAGACCCCACTGTTCTTAGCCTTTTAAATTAAGTGTTCTTTGTGCTCTTAATGACATTCGCATCGCCTTATCTCACTTTTCCTGATGGCACACAAAGAAATAAAGTGTCAGCGGTCGCAGCTGTCACGGAACCTGTTCCGTTGATGCGTTAAAAAGTTCTTAGCGTCGTAAAGTCATTTAGTAGCAACCGCCACTGAATTGACCTTCTAAATGTCCGCAAAAATACGCAATTTCTAGTGTTCCACCAGTAAACACCAACCAGTTGTTTATTTGAGGTTGGCCCAGGCGTACTAGTACGAGTCACCCCGTCGGGAACCGCTTATGTGGCCACCATGGTGGCCAGGGCGTTGACGCCCGAGATCGCCACCGCCAGGATGCCATTTGAACCGAAGCCAGCTGTGGTGAGCTTTTCTTTCTGGGGCTGTAGGTACTTTCAACAATAGATACTATAGAAACCGCTCACAAGGGCACTATAGAAAAATCAATATTTTCGTTTCTTCTTGTATATTTCATACATAAGCTAAAACTTATGTGAGTTACAACAAAAAAAAACAGCCAAAACACTGTAGGACAAGAAAAACAAGACAATTTAATGTAGGGAGGATAAAATGGGTAATTACATATTTAAAAAAAGACTGTGACATTACAAAATTAACGTAGTAAAACCAAACTAAGTAGATGTACCAGGAAATAATTAAGGCATCATGGGATGAGATGACGATTGAGTAATCTTCTAAATGCGTTGTAGGGTGATTTTTGCGAAATTCGTTAAATTTAGAGATTGTTTAGGATTTTTCTGCTTAGTAGTGTTCGAAGACCTTTTAGGATAATATGATTTGCTTCGTGAAGATCAAAATGCTTTGTGAAGGTTAATAAATTCACCGTAGCTTGTAAATAAATAAAATTATACAGTTTGTAGCTCAGAGAATGCGTACGCGACTCTCTGCAATTACGGCTATGGCATAGTGTCGGCCGCAATTGCAGACAGATTTACAGACGCACTCTCTGAGCATAGCCATTTTATTCGCCTCTTGATTTATTTATTCCTCTACTCAATTAGCACTCACGACAGCCCACCAAATTTTTGTCGCTTGGGCGCAAGCCTGTGACTGGTATCCCACGCCCCTTAGTGTGATTGGGTGGATCATATTTTATAGTTTCAAGTCACAAAATTACGAAATAACAATAATGGTTACGATCCCTATATTCGGATATTTGGTTTGATGTTTCAGCTGGCCTCACTGCCCACGGTGTCACTCTCGTCCATGCAACTCCGCCTCTTCCAAATTCCAGAGACATTCGATGTGATTCCTGTATCACCGAACCTGATCTCTGTCAGCCTACAAAATATGAATCTCAGGTATGAGAGTACCGGTTGAAGTGGACGAGTTTTTCGGTTGGGAGTCGTATCGAAACAGGAAAACAAGGTCAAGCGGGCGGAGCTTGGCAGGATCTTGATAATAGTTTGTCGATAGAGGAGGAAGCTTGTAAGCAATGCGTAAATATTATAGGTGTTAAAATTTGTGTTATTTAACACTCTTCACTTCTATTATGGGTCATAGGACGAGAGAATGGTGGATACAATTGTTAGGTTCTAAAAACTCCTGTTACTCCTGAAAGGTACCAAAATATACGAAATTTTGAGTGTTTGCCGAATGAAGGAGATATGAAACATCTTAGTCCCTCTCACATTTTTTCTACGTCCCCCAGAGTTGTCAGAGTCATAAAGGAGTGAACTTCTATGCAAAATTATCGGTTTCGAGTCGCCACCTAGAGAGGACAGAGCAGCAGTGCTCTGTGATTGGCTGGCTGCGTGAATTGATCAGTCCCAGAGCTTGGCCGCTCAACGCCCTCCCCCGAACGTCACGCTCCGCACAATAAATTAGCTCTTAGACGAATTCTCGAAATGTGGGAGTAGAAAAACTCGACCATATTAGAATTTTTAGAAATGGTTGGGTGAAAACGTGGGCAAAATATCATTATAGGCAACGCCCGACAACACCCAGCTGGTTTGGCGCCTCGCGTAGGTTGTGCGGCGCGGCAGGCCAGAGGGGCGGCATTCTTTGATGGAAGAGTGATAGACATACACTGTATACTTGTATCGGGATGAACTAAATTATGCTAGAGTACTCTGAGAAGGATGATGGCGCATAGAGCACATTATCACCCACGAATTTTCATACATTTACGTACGATTTTTTTTTTGCACTGGTAGAACGATATTTCTATACACTGCACTGTTTATACTTACCGTAACCATAATTACGCCGTAAAGATTCTCCGGAACAGTTTTCCGCTTTATATCAGAAATATTAAAGGACAAATGATGGAAATAGTGCAGGTTGACACAAAGGCAAGTGATTTCAGCGTCAGCGCCGTTGGATCCGGTCATGTTGATGACTTCCCGGTCAACGGATTGGTAGAGATTCACACCAATCAATTCCAGCTGGATGTTAACATTGAAATCAAGAGGAACAGCCGTGGAAATCCGAGCCTCAAGGTGAAATTTGAAATTATTGATTGATTTATTGGTCCGCTGCTGCCAACACACTCACTGCAGGTTGATCTATGCCGAGTAGCACCGAACATCGCTGTCATGGTATCCGTTCAGAACGCGTTGACCCCTGAGAGTGGCGGAAAATTTGCGGTGAGCTCTCGTCGCCTGCGCTCTAGCCTTCGCTGAGGGTCATTTGTGACAGTTTGTCGTTTCAGGATGCTGTCTCACGTGATGGTCACACGGTATTCGAGAACCTTGTCTGTCCTAGGCTGATTTTCTTAGTCGAGAGAAGGGTAATTCTCATACGGTTGAGGAATGTATGAATGTTATCGATTTATTGATTTTCGCACAGATCAATCAACGTTTCGGTCTGCTCGCCTCGAAGATCGCCCTTGGAGATTTGAACAACTTTGACATGGTGAAGAGTCTTCTCGCATCTCAACAAGAGTTTCGGCAACGCGCTGTCCACAGAAAGTATGTACACCTTTCAGCCAAGCCAATCGATAAATATGATTTGTACTACGTGAAAAATTTGTTTAGCAAGATGGTCTCTCGAGATGTGCCTATCGGACAGCCAAAAAGGTAGGTCAAATTGCGCGCCACCTTACTTCCTAGGGAGTAGTATCCTGTCAACACTAAGCTCCGCCCATTTTATATGCACAAATTCTTTAGATTTGCGACGCAGCGACATGTAAGAGTGCATCGGCAAAATCGTTTCCATACGTTCTTGAACAACTTCAACTTGGTGCGTAATCTATTATTGATTTATTTATTTTTTTATCATTGCACTTTCTTCGTCGTCCCGTGCAACTCGTCCAAGTAATCGTTGTCACAAATTCTCCACCCACGTTTTGGATTTTTCCGCAGGTCACGGATGAGTCCACTCCTCTTTACGTTTCTAAAAAAATCAATTATTGTTGTACGCTGCAATTCTAAGCAGGTGAGGCTAGTAGGACGAGTTGTCTACCCATTTACTGGCAATCTTACTTTCATAACATGAATTCTTATTTAGTCCCGCGCCGACTCGCTCATTCTCGACTACAGTATGATGGACGCGCCCGTGATCACGCCACGTGGCATAGAATTAGCCACTTCGGGTGAGATTTCTGCCGCCGGGTTCCGCACTCCGTTTGGGCCACGCCCACTTTCTCTACCTCCGCCCACTGCCAGCAATCTCCTTCAACTGGCTGTTTCTGACTACGTACCCAACACCCTGATGTATCACGGACATAGGTGAGTTCAGGTGAAATTATTGATTGATGCAAGAATTATGTGACAAACATTACAGGATTGGTTTGTTTAACACCCGCATTGATCCAAATACTCCCCAATTTGGACCAGTTATGAGGACCACGTGCGATATGAACACTGGGTCGTTGTTCTGTGTGGGAGATCTGTTCCCAACGCTGCGAGAAGTGGTAAGCAAGTTGGCTGAACCGATCGATATATTGATTGCCTACATTGAATTTTTCAGTTCCCTAATCGCGCCATAGCTTTCATGTTCTCCACTGTCAAAGCACCTGCCATTGTAGTTCGCCCGCCCGAACTTGGTATGGCAAGGATTCGATGACGTCATGGAGCTAATACTTGTAGTACCTTGTGTTTATACTTCAGGTGGCATTCGCTTCCAGCTTGTGGGACTCATAGAGGTCTCATCGATCAATATTAACGGTGAAACCCCTATCGGTGCTATGGAGATACACATCGATGCGTCTATGAAGATGAAAATGACACCACGAGCCGTGCGTGGACGAGTTAATCTCGAGACTATCCGTCTGGTGAGCGCTAGAGACGCAGAGGAAATGCGCACTACTGGTCGATTATCGATTTTTGCAGATCACGCGCACTCCCCAAATTCTTGTTCAAGAAGAGCTGGATGACGCCGGGTTCCTCTCGCGTGAAATTCTCCAGCGTATGGTGAATGACATCCTCAAGCAGGGCATCCCCATTCCGGTCCATCCACTGTTCAAACTGCAAAAACCAAAGGTGATCAATTTCGCCGGTCGATACATTGATTTTTTTCAAATGCACCGACGAGTTTTGACCTTTGCAGCTGAAATTGAGCGAACGATCGATGCTTCTGGAGACGAACTTCCAGCTGAACGAGAAACTCATTCGACAGCTGACCGGAGAGAAATTGGCTTGATTCCAACATTTAGCATCGGTGTGGCCTTTTGTCTTTGGAGCACATTTGCGAACGTACTGGTATCCTCTTGTCCTAGTGCTTAGTCTCAGTTTTGTGATACGGCGTTTTGATGTCTGTACAACTACTGGAATCTCTCAGGGTTTATAGATTAGATTGCATTTTTTGTCGTTGATCTCATGGATAAAAATAAAACCGTTGAGAAAATTCTGGAAAATCTTTTGCCATGAAGAGTGGTTGTTTAAGAAATCGTTGCATTGCGCTCTGGGAGCAAATGCGACGCGAATTCGCCTCTCCGCACGGTTTCCGAAGGGAGAAGTATGGACAGCATGCGAGGGGAATCAGCGACGTCGCGTCGCGAGGAAATCTGCCGATTACCACTACGTGACTGTAGTATACTACATACCTTCCACACGGGACCAGCCGCTTTTAGACAGCCCACACATGCGCCGCGATGAAGTATAAACGCAGTCAGTGCTAGCTATGGGTATAAATGCAAACAATACAGGTACATACAGTAATAACCACATTTATTTCAAAGAAATTCAAATAGAAATTTGACATTTCAGTTAAAAAGCTATGCATGTAAACATATATCACAGAAGAAGAAAAAACTATCACAGCGTAACTATCACAAATCCTTTGATAAAAGCTTTACGAAGGCCAGCTCAGAAGTATAATGAGTTACCCTGGTTTAACAACAGACAAGCTCTTGGGTATGGTTCTGGGTGAAGGTATCACCGATAAGTGAGTTTATTATAGCTTTAAAATTAGCGGCTAGGAAGAGTTCGCCTCGAAATTTTCTTCCGAAAAGCTATCTAGCACCCCTGTTTCCCTAAGATATTCCTGGAAAATCCGAGTTTCCTCTTGTCAGGGCGATTTCCGTTGTTTTGGTTAAAGTCACAAGGCTTTTTTCCATAAAGGCCAGGAAAAGTATGTACAATAAAGAGTAAAGTGAAAATAAAAAAGCTTAAAGTACAGAAAAAACTGATGATCATCAATGGCACGGAGATGTGTTGTTGTGGCGGAACACGTATTCTGGATAGTTACCCATAGAAAACAGCCAATAAGCCCATGAGTTCATATTTAACACGGTGATGCCGATGCAAAGGATGTTCAGGAAAATGCCGCATGAGACCTGAACTTCATTATAATGTAATTTGAGCTCCTTTCTTCTTCTAGACACCACATTTCCAGCGAGTAGCGGGAGTGAAGCGCTAAACCTACGTGGCTGAGTTCTGCGACTGGCCAAATGGATAAACCGACCAATCACAGAGCTCGACAGCGCCGCACTTTTCGGGTAAAACGTTCCACAGACAAGGATCAGCCCAGACGATGGGATGAGTGGCATTTCCAACGACATCAGTCTGGTTTTGATCACGTCCCCACCGCTCCATATATTTTAGTTCAAATAGCAATTGCCCTCGAAAAAAAAAGGTTCTCCAGGCTAATCTATGCTCCGCCCACAAGAATAATCTCCCCTCCATTGAGTTTCTAACGGGAAATGTGGAACAAATCTCGGACAATCCTGAAAAAAAGCTTTCATATACCCAATTCTTGTGCTATGTCAACGGAATTCCGCTTCATAAACAGTACTGGACCGTTGTGGGAGGAGCTTACATTAGCACCTCCTCCCTCCCTCACTCTCCCCCTCCCTTTAGCTAGGGGATGCCTCCTGTTGCTGTCTAATGTACTTATACATTTACTCGAATGTTCGAATGTTTCGTATACATCGAATATTCGAATGATCCAATAAATTCGAGAATAAGACAAAAACTTCGATTATCCAAATTGATTCCAGAAAAAGGATTTTCGAATATGCAAACTTTTGAATGATTCGAGTCGTTCGAGTCGAATAATTCATCCGAATGATGGTATAATCCTTCGATTCGATAATAGGTATACCGTCCAGGATACCAACCACCAGGAGAGCCTCGCTTTTGAACCCATCACCATTTCCTACCACCTATACTTAGGACTGGATAACATTTTATACTTATTCGAGTTTGAATATTCAATTTCGATTGAGTCGAAAATTCGAATGCTTCGAATTTGGAGGATAGCCCTGGAGAGAAGACGAGAAGGTTTGTAAGACCTTTTCTCTCTTCCGAGCACTGGAATTTCGGGTCGATTCCTATTTCGTTTAGGGAAATTAATCAAATTAATCAGTTTGCATCCTGCCCTGATTATACTACCCCCCTACAGGCGAGCACAAGCGAGTTTTTGTCGCTTACGGTCAGACTCAGGCGGCGAGAGTTGGCCTCAAACCGAAGAGAGTTCAATTAATTCCTTTTCATAGTTTTTGTAAGGTGATCACGACGGTAATGGAGCACTGCTTCACTTTTCGTAGCGCAGAAGTTGAGGTAAGCTCTAGCTATGAAGAGAACACAGACAACAAAAGACGCGCCCTTACCCCGCCCACTCACCGACGCGCTGCCAATCGCATAGTGATGCACTTCGCGGGAAAAAGTCTTGCTCACCATGTCGATCATCCTCATCGTACCGGTGTCGTAGACAATCGCGTTTGGGGGCGTGGCCATCGGTAGCATGAAGGAGAACGACGGCCCAATAGCTGCTGGTATGGAAAAGTACAGTGGATGAGCGCGTACAGTTTCCGCCTTAATAGTGGCATGGTGGATCTACGGTTACTTCACAGTAAATAGAAAAGGTAAGTGGAACTAACGATGTTAAATGCGATAGGAACAAATATACTGGCTGTGGCTGAATTTGTGGAGAATTCCGTGAGAATGACGGTGATAAGGCTGATGAACACCTGGAATAGTTGCTCTTTCACTCTAGAAAGGGTCTCCCAGGAATTCCTTAACATACCTGCATTATAGATAGAGGCAGTCCCGAGAGTAGGTACTCCATATTGCAAGCGATCAACGAGGAAAGCCCACTTTCCTAAATTGAAAGTGGTTATGTGCAGTCGAAAGCACAAACACAGAAAGGTGTATAGGAAAGTTACCTTGACACTTTTTGATATTGCGAAACCCGCACCTAACAGTAGAATGACGGACCATGGAAAACGCCGCTTCACGGCGTCCCAAGTTAGTAAAGCTTCTCGCCTAACAGCAGGACGATTCCGGTCTATAAAAATCAATAAATATTCTTGTTGAAATTTTCAGAAAAAAAGTTGTAGTGTAGAGTTTCAATGCAAATCTATCAAAGAATAATTGATGAAAGTGATTTGTGAAAGATGAAATAAAAAGCAAGGAGTTGCTAATTACCTGACTCAGGCCGAAGGAAGGAGAAGTCGGGCATTTCTCTTGGCCAGACGAACAACATGAAAACTGCCAGCATTCCCGAACACGAGTCTGTTACATATCCTCTGGAAAGCAACTCGAACAAATAAAGTAGGAGTAATTGGAATGAAAATTTAGGAAAATCGATTTTGATAGGTTGGAAACCCAAAATTCAAAGAAGAGCCCGTGTTCTGGGCGGAAGATAACAGGGGCAACACATGAAAACTCTCTCATTTTTGAATAACCTGATTTTATCCTGATCAAAATCGATTCCTTTATTGTCATATATTTTTATCAGATTAGTCACTCTAATTGCTATTCTAATCCGTTGTTCGATTGTAAGAATAGTTTCCGCCAATATTGTATATCGTGTAGAACTCCTGGATTGTTGGGAAGAAGTTGGATGATATGTATCTACACACAGAAATTTCCTGGATTTTCCTTACAGTTATGCGTTTCCATAGCTGAAACACCTTGATAAAAGCCTGGATGAGGCCGGATATCTTTGAAAATTCACTGGATTTAACAATTCTTACTTTTTATTCTATAGGAGAAGTAGACAGCCGTAAAGGATACAGTTCTCAAAACTACTCATAACTCATCCTGGAGCTTACGAATTACTACAAGAAGTTGACTCGGGTAAGGGCAGAAATGAATTTATTACTTATCTTACAGTCCGGTCCGGCAGCCACTGCAAATGGGCGCCGGCGAGCGCCGGCCGCAGCCACCCTACGGCGCCCCGGTATTAATGAGGTATAAATCACTCGAGCGTGGGAGAAAGCGAAGAAAAATATAATTTTAGTCCATAGTAGACAGGGTAGATAAGCTTAAAACTATGCTTAAGAATGGGTTTAAGGCTTAGGTTTAGGCTTCACAGGAGTGGCCCCACCCAACTCCCTTTTCACCTAAATTTCTAAGATAAACTACGATAAGTGTAAGTGTGAGTAAGATTGGACACTATTTGTACGTTGAATCGCGTGCGCGCATAGCTCAGTGGGTTGAGCGAATGATCGACGTTGTGGTGGTCAGGGGATCGAATCCTGCCCTGTGCCCCGTTTTGCAAATACATATAGTATGCTGCCTACGACTGCTGCAGTTATCTAACAAACTCCAACATAAAAAGTAGCCCGGATGGCTCAGTGGTTTGAGCGGCAGATTGCAATCTGTCCCTATCGCTGGTTCCACTCCGTTGGAGATCCAGAGTTAAGTATCGCAGTGTTTGGGGTTCACTGCTTGGAACGTCCCCCGTGATCTCCTTCGGGTAGTCCAGGAAGGCATCCGGCAACGTTTTGCATAAATTTCGAAGATAAACTGCGATAAGTGTAAGTGTAAGTAATAGTAATAGTGTAAGTAGTATTGGGATTTGGACGAAATTTCTCTAATCATTCAACTCACTTTTTGAAAAACATCGCCCATCCTTTGAACACTTTTGGATCACTGGTGATCCACGAAGCGACTGTCAGCATAAATATCACCAATGTCGATTTCTCAGCGAAGCTGAAACAGCATACTGAAGAAAAGGGTTGAAAACAGATTTTTCACATTTTCCACGTGAACAATTTGAAGGTAAGAAGTTGTGGCATTTCCCTGAATCACACCAGAATTCCTAACATTTTCCTTGGTACACATTTCCTTGAACTTGTCAGCTTTTATAATCATTTCTGACGTGATGGTATCACATACAAACCTTCAAAAAGAATATTTTCTAGAAAACATGAGTTTTTCTGAGCGTTTGAGTTCATTTTCTTCTTCTCTGCACCAGGGGAAAAACTTCCAGTAAAACTTTAGTCAAAAAATGACGGAGCAATTGGAAATTATAGGATGCTGTTGGAGTCCTCTTTGATATTTTTATATGGGCTAGAAATTCTGGGGATGCTGATCGCGACGTAACCGAAATTTGAAAAAAATATACGAAAACCCTTCTTCATGCCTTCTGTTCCAGGAGATATTAGTGATGGACACCCAAACAAAGCTGTACTTCAGGTACTGCTCTAAAATCTCGAATATGATGGACTTAAAACCTGTGTTTCTCAACACTCTCACAAACAGGGATGAAAGCTGTTGTTATCTCATGGACGGATCTACGGAGCTCCTGATCACAATGGTATACAGGGGGGGCCATAAGTTATTGTACAACGTTTGCTGGCCCATTTCTCCGCAGTAGTAAAATATTTTTTGCCGCACTAGGCACTGTTTAATAGAGCTGGATTTGCTCTATCTTTTGATCACAAAAACCTCCTGGATACTTCCAAGATAACGAAAAAAGTTTATCGGAAACATTCATTGCAGACTTTCGGTGCCGCAAAATGCACTAACTCTGCCCGCAATTTCAGAGCAAAACAGCCACAAAAACAGTTTGATATTTTTAGAAAGAGCATTCTTTGCTCTTTAAGATGCATCTAAGCAGTACACCCCACTTTAGAGATTTGGTGGATTTTTCGTAAAAAATTTCCACATCAACCCGCTTTTTTCAAAAACCTGTTCTAAGTCCAACTGCTCTAAAGCAAAACTCTCCCGGGAAACCGGGTTTTAACTGTAAGATACTTTGATCCCTGCTCTATTCGGCAGCGAAAAGAGCAGGATAATCCATGTGTTGCTGGTGGAGAAATAAATGAGCAAACGTTGTACAATAACTTATGGCCCCCCCTGTATGTGACTCCATGCAAAGCTGCCAAAAAAACAGTCTTGAGCTCCATTTTCTGAGGAGCATGTGGGCGGGGCCAGCGGACGGGGTCAAGGCGCGAGGACGTACGTGGCTTCTTGACAACGCACCTGCTACAGCGCACTTTCTGAGGAAATTCGTATTACTCGTGGAAGTTTCTCACCATTGCCTCCTTAACAAGATAGAAGATGCTCTCTTTTTGTGATCAGCAAGGGCGTGCATGCTGCGAAGACTCCGTAATCTGGCTTGGCTCCGCCCAGAAGCTCCCCAAGGTGGCAGCTCGAAAACGGGTATTTTTAGCACTTTTGTATGGAATCACTTATATCGTTGTGATTAAGAGCTTCAGGATATTCTTTTCATGCGTAAATATCAAAACGAATACATGGTGACAACCAACGTCATAGGGCCAAGCCCGTGATAAGCAGTATCCACCGCTTTGTGCACATAATCCTCGTCCTTCTTCTCCTCTTCGGTAGACGGTTTGAAGATCCGTATAATATGACGTAAACCGAGAAATTGTAGCTGAAAGATATGAGAATTTCTGTGGTGGCCGCCTGAACTCGGAAATTTCCTACAAGCCAGGGACCATTTCTCCAAATGTCATTTCTCCGGATGACCACGGTGAGGTTTACCTGCACGACCATCCATGAGGCGAACATGTAGCAAATCATCGGCGGAACGGCAAACGCCATCCATGAAAGGTAGCTGATGCCTGTGTCCTCTCCTGGATAGAACCTTAATATGGCTTTGATTAGCTTCAAAAGCGTCGTACTCAAAGAAAACAACGTGCATATTTGATAGAAAGGCAAAAAACATCATAAACTGGAAAATTCACTTCTCAAGAGTGTCGCGGAATATGAGATTTGGTCCTGTTGAGTTAATAGTACCCGTGCCACCAATCAACGATGCGTGCGCAACAATGAGCATCAAACATTTGCAGATTCCTGAGGAATAGCAGTACAGTTGCCTTGCCATTTATATTCATTCTAACTAAAATAATAATTTTTACTCTAACCTCGATCTCTCTTCGACAACCGCGAGACATCCAGACCTGTCGTCGCCTCGCTGAAAGCAGAATCTTAACGAATTCACAGTTTAAAGGCCCAGTCTCATCTAAGAATAGTTTTTTTGAGATCTTCGCATGAAATGAATCTCCAAGGAGGTCCTGATCACAATAGTATACACAACTCCGCGTAAGACTGCCAAAGAATCCGCTTTCGAGCCCAGGTTTTGGGGAGATTGTGGGCGGAGCCAAGGGGAGAGTGCGAGTTTTCTAAGCCATGCACTAGTTTGTTGCTCACACGTGGAGCGCACCTTCCATGTTATTAGGAGGTGGATGATGAGAAACTTCTACGAAGAATACGAACTTCATGGGAAGGTGCACTACTAGGAGTGTATTAATCAGAGAGCTCGTCTTCCCACCTTGGACCCGCCCACAAGCTCCCCAGGAATGCCTGCTCCAATACGGGATTTTGGAGAGTTTCACAAGGAATCATGTAAGTCATTGTATTTAGAAGCTCCTGGAGATTTTTTTCATATGAGAATCGCATAAGATGGGGTAAATGTCAATGTGATGGTGGGTGGCGGAGAAAGACATTTGTTCTACCTAAAAGAACAAGCTCAAGAACAGGTTTCCTTGGCCCTTTGTATGGTTTCCCGTATATAATTGCTATCAGCTGTTTCCGGGGATTTGAATAACATAAAAATTATGGAAAATACTCTGAGGTGGGGCTGTGCCTGTACGGGTACCGAAGAGTGAAACACCACTCACGTCTTCTTGATTTCCCCACTCTCCTGTAGCACAATCTCGCTCTCATTTCGTGACTTGTCAGGCAGCGGCGACATTTTATGGATCATGATCGCTTCCAGAAGAGCGTAAGCAATCGGTGACATCAGCGCAGCACACGCTGTGTCTGATATCCATAGTGATCTATAAGCTGTTTATCCATATGTGGAAGTGTGACCGAAAGCAGAAATGGTGGTACACAGTTGTTGTGTGGTGCAACACAAACTCACATAAACGATGTGATCATCATGAAACCGGCCATTAGCCTGAAAATTGAACATGAGTTAAAAGTTGGATAAATTTTTCCAAATGAAAGAAATCAAATAAAAATGAAATAATTGTAAAATAGGTCGAAACGAATGAAATATACAAACAGCGTATTAGTAACAATATAATATATAATATATAGTATAATATTAATATGTTTATTCCAACAGTTTCACTACCATCCTGTACTATACTATGAAAGTATGAGTGCTATACTAAATTATTACTAAGATATATGTATATAATATATACTATACTATTACTATCGTGGAGAATACATACATATTATTGCAGTTACATTGTAATAATATGCATACTACATTAGAAGGACAGTAAATTTGCAGAAATAAAATCGTCCTGCGACTGTAGTGATCGATTGCGATCATAGTGTACTATATAGGAAAGATTACTATATTATTTTACTGAGCTGCTATACTACCACAGCAAAACATGATAGATAGTATAAGTTTAGTATAGTGTGGAATTGCGTACTATGATGACCTCATAATAATACACATAACATGGGTATAGTACAGGATAATATAGTGTAATAACTCTATTAATATCATATTACTACTACGACAAAACTTCATAGATAGTATAACATTAGAATAGGGTGGAGATATATAATATGATGACAGTATAATAATAAACATTGTATAACATGAGTATAGTATAAGATAATATAGTGCAATAGCAGTGTAATAATACAGCGTAATAATAGTGTAGTAAAAGCCAGAAAAGCCATAGTATAAGATGATAGAGTGCAGTAATAGTGGAACAATATAGCATAGTAATAAAGTAATATAAATTGTATAACATAATATATAGTATAGGATAATAGAGTGTAGTAATAGTATAACATTAGTATAGGATGATAGAGGGTAGTAATAGTATAACACTAGCATAGTGTGGAGATATGTAATATGATGACAGTATAATAATATACATTGTATAACTCTATTGACTCATAATACGTCAAAGCCACGATTCTCTGCACTACTTCTGGATTCTCAAAGAAAGTAGGAATTTTAGAAAAGCTCTAAGAGCTGCCTTTGGGTATATTACAGAACGGTAGTACGTAGTATCCTCTTATATAAATCATGGTAGTGCAACAAATTTTTCTAGAGCGCAGACGTAGAGGGACTAGTAATAATATATTATAACAAGAAAATAGTAAGACCTTGGTTTTGGCTACTCTGAGTCTTTGGGTATAGTTTTTATACCTTTTAACATGAAAATTCAATTTTGAAAAAAAAAATTGTTCCATAAAGTGCAACACTTATCACTGAGGTTTCGCCCCGACAAAGGTCAACATCTTCAACGCTATCCGTTTGTGTAGATGACATTCTTCGACTGCTAGTGATAGCATCAAACTCGTGACAAACATCATGTTAGTGTCCTAAAAGGCTCTTTAATTAAAATTTGTAGACCCAAGGATAAGTTGCTTTATCCTACACTCACAGTTAAATAAGATTCAGCGATTTTCTTCACGCTCAGCACACCCAGGGCAGGTAGAATCACCAGTGGCAGAAATGCCGTCACCGCTAGTGGTACCACTTCGCCAACCCAGTAGCAGGACATGACGAGGATGCAGTAGCCGCATTTTCCTTCCTGGGAATAAAGTTCAAGCCAGTGATTTCTGGTATCCTTCCAACACCTCTAGAAACTCACATTCCCAAAAAATACCAGTGGTAATAATAAAATTGGCGCGACAATGATCCATATGGTTTTGAAGTAGGTTTTTAAGTCCCTAAGGAAGAAGCTGCCTCTTTGCATTCCAGCCTGAAATGAATGAATGAATGAATGAATGGGATGAATGAATGAATGAGTGAATGAATGAATGAATGAGTGAACGAATGAATGAATGAATGAATGAATGAATGAATGAATGAATGAATGAATGAGCGAATGAACGAATGAACGAGTGAATGAATGAATGAATGAATGAATGAATGAATGAATGAATGAATGAATGAATGAATGAATGAATGAATGAACGAATGAACGAATGAATGAATGAAAGAATGAATGAATGAATGAATGAATGAATGAATGAACGAACGAATGAATGAATGAAAGAATGAATGAATGAATGAATGAATGAATGAATGAATGAATGAATGAATGAATGAATGAATGAATGAATGAATGAATGAATGAATGAATGAAGACTTTCGTTAGCAATGTCATTAGCATGAGAACTCGGCTTTGACATCAAGATAGTTCATTAAACATATATATAGCGTACTGTATGTTACTATTAGAGATTCAGACTTACGGACACGCCCTGAATTTCAATTACAATTTTTTGATTTATGGTTAAGCACATATCGGTTGTAGCACAAATTCGCAATGCGTTTGCAAGTGGTTTGTGTCCGAAAAATGCGTAAAAAAACACTTCGCAAGGACAAATGTTCCTGTATGTCCCCTTTTAGTACCCATAGATCAAAGATCATAGATCAAAATTTCAGTTAACAATGAGCACTGAATGTCAAAGTGTGTTTACCTTCTCGGTTTCACACGAATAATAACGCATGGATTGTTGTAACTGTAATAGGTAAACAAATAGCACCGCGACTTTTGACAAAACAGAATCACCATGATGGGAAAGAAGTAAAGGGCAATCTGGAAGCAGTCTGGAAGCAGCGGAAATTTTTATTACACAAAAAATCTGCGTAAAGAATGAGCATGGACAATGCGATTCTGTGAAAATCGCTGTACCACAAGGGGCTCAGTGAGCCATTTAACAGTTATGAATCAGTAACAAAAAATGAAATGACGTGGAAACATGTCATTTTTGATGCATGTCACTTTAACGAACAGGACAACAACAACGGTTTTTTTTTTTTTCATAAGAAAGACAATGCGAGAAACAACAATGTGATTTTCGTTGCCATTTCACGATGTACAGCTCAAGCAATCTCTGTTGTTCCCGATTAAATTACATTATTGTTGTATTTATAATAGGGAATATATAATAGCGGAAAAGAAAGCCTTGTTATGCAAAGAACCACTCAGGACAAATAGGTTTCATTAATGTCTGCAAGCCAGGCCTCTTCCAATTTCATTCTTAAGAAAATGTCATCATGATGAACTTTTTCCGGAGGGAAAAAAGGCAGGATGCGCAAAGGCTAAAGTGTTTTTCACGAAAGTATAGGTAAAAACAGACTGTCAGTCGGAGTGGGGATAGAAAATTCCAGTGAACGCAGATACACACAAAACAATCGATACTTTTCTTTCGTTTATTTTCTTACGCTACTAGTTTTTCACATTAGTTACTTTGAGTAACTCGAGGCGAGAACTGGTCCCTGTTTAGTGTTCGGTCGTGAACCCTATTTTCTGTTCAACTCATGTCTTTTCTTGAATGAGCAACTTTCAAATGAACTTGATTTGGTGCGGGAGAAGTGCTGCGATTCACGCTCTAGCAAGGGATGGGGACCAGTGCTCGCAGTTCCTTTCTTGTTCTTTTTCATTCTATACCTGGAAGTGACTACAAAAATCAAAACAGCATGGCACTACTTTTAGTTATGGCACAAAAAGTTTTAATAAATGAGCTATGCATATAATTACATAATCCGGCAGCATAGGGAGTGCGTCTGTGACTTTGTCTGCAATTACGGGTGCGGCGCGGTCATGGTCGGCTGATCAACTGCTCCGATCTATTTTTTACACTGCCCTAAATCCTTCCATTTTGATGTTTTCCAACAATCGCTTAGTAAAATCAGCTACCAGACGCATCCTACAGCGTCCTTCCATCAGTCGAACCAGCTGATCAGCCAGCGGACACCGCGCAGCACGTGTCCTTATTACATCTCGAGAAAATATACGAACTGGAAACAGTGTAAAATCATTGGAGCCCCGGAACCCCTTTATGCGGATATTACCAGTAATTCATAGCGAACGGTGACAATGTAGAGGAATTAGTGGCCATAAATATAAGTTTTTTTCTGGCAAAAACTTCAATTATCCTGGATTAGACGGATGGGAGATAGGCGTTGTTTATACTTCGCACGGCGTGACTGTCCCAAAAGTTCAAAAACGGTTGGTCCTGTGCGGAATCATGGTGGTAAATTTGTGAATTTTTTTGTCGGTGTCACCTTCTCCAGATGTGATTATATCCACTACAGTCCGGTCCGGCAGAATGGGCGCCGGCTGCCGCCACCCTCCGGCGCCCCGGTATTAATGAGCTATAAATCATTCGAGCTTGGGAGAAAGCGAAGAAAAATACAACTTTAGTCCATGGTAGACAGGGTAGATAAGCCTAACCCTATGCTTAAGAATGGGTTTAAGGCTTAGGCTTCACAGGAGTGGCCCCACCCAACTCCCTTTTCACCTAAATTTCTAAGATAAACTACGACAAGTGTAAGTGCAAGTAATAGTGGACACCATTTTTGCGTCGCATCGCGTGCGCTCATAGCTCAGTGGGTTAAGCCAATGATCGACGTTGTGGTAGTCAGGGGATCGAATCCTGCCCAGCGCCCTCGTTTTGCAAATACACATAGTATGCTGCCTACGACTGCTGCAGTTATCTAACAAACTCCAACATAAAAAGTAGCCTGGATGGCTCAGTGGTTTGAGTGGCAGATTGCAATCTGTCCCTATCGCTGGTTCCACTCCGTTGGAGATCCAGAGTTAAGTATCGCAGTGTTTGGGGTTCACTGCTTGGAACGTCCCCCGTGATCTCCTTCGGGTAGTCCAGGAAGGCATCCGGCAACTTTTTGCATGAATTTCGAAGATAAACTACGATAAGTGTAGGTGTAAGTAATAGTAATAGTGTAAGTAATAGTGAAAAACCACTTCTTTAAAGTTGAGGGAAACCGGGAGAGAGTAACTCTGCCGTAAAGGACTGCTCCGCGAAAGATAAATGACAGCGGTAGAACTACTTCGCAATGGATATGGAACAATTTATACGGTCTTCAATTATTTCTGAGGATCCCGAATTGGATGAGCTTTATTATTCAGATGGGATAACTGAAGTATGTGTCCATCTATGGAAGAATAACGGCCATTTTTGTATTCGCGATGTAGTGTGCTATAGCAGAAAATGGAAGAGTTGGCTTCGCTTATTGTGTATTCAGAAATCTTTCCCCATGAAAATCACAAAAATGAAAAAACGTGAAAGTTTTGAAAATGGTCCCCTGCTTTATAGCCTTAACATATCCACTGCACTCTGTCTACTATGAACTAAAATTGTATTTTTCTTTGCTTTCTCCCAAGCTCGAGTGATTTATTGTCATTAATACCGGGGCGCCGGAGGGTGGCGGCCGCCGGCGCCCGCCGGCGCTCATTTGCAGTGGCTGCAGGACCCGACTGTACATTGAATTATGTACATACATGGCGTATGGCACGTGTCTACTACATCAATAATATACTTGGTTAATAGATTTAAGGAAAAATATACAGCTAAGCAGACAATAAACCTGCAGAACCTGCTGTTTACAATAAAAAAAAATCAAAAGAAAAAACGAAACTTCTGAGTGAACCAGTGACAAATACGGCTCAGAACTTCCAGAAGTTCTGCCCAATAAGGCTTTCACATGAGAATATGCAGTTTTATATGAAATGATATGAAAAATATTCATATGAAAAACGTTTTATTGGTGGGATTTATTTTATTCGCGATACATGATGAAGTTTAAATGAAGAGGAAAACCGCAGGATCATCTGAGATGGAATGTCCCTAGGGGACTGGCCTATTTTTCTCAATTTAACCAAAAATCTTGAACAACAATAATCTCGAGGCGTGTCCGTTGTTTCCTTTTTCTATTTTTTTAAACTTTTTACTTTCTCAATTTCTGGAAAATGGAATTGGAACGGACAGATGGTGAGCACGCAGGTGAAAACGAATTAACGTCAAAACAGTGTCAGGACGCTTTCGGAGGAGATTTTTCTGCTGTACTCGCTCATGCCAATGAGCGAGTACAGCAGAAAAATTTCCTCCGAAAGCGTCCTGATATTCTCTTGATGAAATATTTCCAGTACAAAGCAGAAGTCCGTGTTCAACCTGAAATAAATATTATTCTGATACCATAGGACCTCATTTGACCTATTCCCTTGTTTTAGCTGTGTTAGGAAGCCTTGAGTTTTTTTTTGTTACTTCAATTCTTGGTGAGAAAATGAAATCTATTCATAAGTTTGCCCAAGTATCTAATTTCAGTCATATTTAAATAAGCTTTCTTAGAGAAGTTTTTTATTTAAAGAAGCTTGTTTCTGTAATGTGCACTTAATTCCAATTCATGTGAAAATTTACGTGAACAAAAATATCGACTTTCCAAAATAGGATAAATATAATACGTTCATGATAAGAGAGGCACAATATTTATCCCGTTCCACGAAAGAAGAGAGTTGCAGAGACGCCAGAGAGCAAAAGAACGCGGAAAAGTATGTAGCAGTTGGAGGGAGTGTAAAGAAAACCGGAGAATATGTACAAATGCTCAAATTTCAGTAAAACAGAATATATGTAGCTATCGATCGGCCACATTCTATCGCATGGTGCTTTTGTCACACTTATTTTGCTAGTTACTTGCTTACTTAGTACTCATTTATTCAGCCAAAAGTGAGTCTTTCTGCAATTCCAATGAAAAGCAATAGCGTATTTGATGAGGGGGCATGGCATGGACCTGTAAATTAATAGCAAGTGCCAATATTAATTATATTGGGATTTTTCCACAGATGTAATTTAAACTTTCATTTTGTGCCAACTCTACTAAGCCTTAAGACAGAGCATGAATCAAAGTCACATGACATTGTTGAATTAAATTTTGTTTGTTTGGTAAAATTATCTGTTTCAATTCTTCCACAAAAGTATTATAGAGTGAGCAACCTCGTTAGCCAAGTTTCTGTGATGAACAAGGCACAAGCTGCAGAAGCAATAATGGAGAAGGGTTGTTCACAAATTGGGATAAGTTTCACCCAGAACAGAGAAAAAAACCAGATAAAGGTTTGTAGCCTTTACATCGGTCACATAAAAATTTTTAGGGAAATTTCCAAGCCATCTTATGGAAGACAGACGTGAGATGTTGTAAAATCGCATACAAGAAAGGACTTTATCTCTATTCAGACATTGTCATAGGCATTATCATAAACTGAGAAGTAGCCGAGGCTGAATCGATATATCGATTGGAGCAGATCGTGTGACCGCACTTCTCGGTTGTGATATGACATCTCGCGGTATCTTATATCTAGTTCAATGATATCACCTATAATATAGCAGTTAACACTATAAAATAGTGTAAATACTGAAATATAATAATATAATTACAATTATTATTAATATGATTACAATTATTATATACCTGTAGTGTAGTAATATCTTGCTAATAGGATAACTTTGCTAATGCAATTTTGCTAATAATATAAAAGAACTAATACATATACTAGTACTCAGTAAATTACTAAGTAATAAATTAGATGTGGATCAGATTATATAATAGTGGCACAGTAGTATAAACGTAGTAATAATATATAGTGTTTATATAGTATTCATATGGTATTTGTGTAATATGGTTTATTCTTGCTACCCTTTAGGATTTCTACATATATATGAGTAGAATGTTCTATATAGCACAAAACACACTACATACAATAATGAGAAAACAATGAAAAAATAACAATATGGTAAACTATGATAGTATTGTAGTACAGATAGTATAGATGTACAGTATTGATGTAGTATTCATGTGATATGGTTCACTGTTGGAATTGCCATTGACTTCAAAATGGGATAAAATTTACTATTAAATCCATTAATTTAGAAAATAAAATTTACTATAGTGATGAAGAGACGATAATTAAGTAAGTAGGTGATAACAAGATAAACTGTGAAATATTCACTGTGAAGTCATATGTATGTGTAGCAGCAGTAGGTACCGAAATATTCTGAGATCTGACTCAGTTTTTTTTTCGAGTTGTCTTGAACTGGTAAGCAATAGTAGCCATATTCTGGCGCGAGTTAGCCCTGGGTAATGAGTGACCAAGGGGTGAAGCAGCGGGGTCATACATGGACCACTACCTTTGACTGACCAAATCATTTATTTGTTTACAAAATTGACGAAATCAAGCGTTCCATGGCCGACCCAGCGAAATTCCGTATACCGCTATCGCTCTCTCCCGATATTCCAACATGTGGCTTGAAGTTTAAGGTATTAAAACCTAGGTAAAGATTTAATATCCTAGAAGCCAAAGTCAAAAAACGCCAAATGAAACAAAAACATGTACATGTTTAGAGAGAGTCATCGACAGCGAATGTACGTACATATATCATCACATGGTGGAGCGATGAAAAAACCAGATTCTTCCCCCCGTTATCCAATCCGCTTATGTGCTGGTGTTGTGCGTGGAGACAAAATCAACATGTGCTTTGCACAAAAGAATCGCTTAGTTCCTGGTGTTCTTTACCATAGGGAGCTTTAGGCAATTAGGAACTTAGAGCCTTTAAAGAGCATCATTTTGGTGCAGTAACAACAAATGTTCTGCCAGGGAAGTGTGGCAATAACTCTACATTTGTCCTGCTTTCGAGCGGATTAACTGTCCAGCCAGCTCCATTTTGCACCAATTATCGAAGTACATGAAATAACTCTCACCCACTTCCAATATTGGAAATCGACTATTTGAGCGTAAAACAGCTATTTGCTGGGCCCACTTCCGTTGAAGGGCAGAAGGGGGAGAAGTTAAGCGTTCTTCGACAGTGTTTCCTACCCCGTGAGTGCCTTTGAAGTGGTCGTTCTTCAAAACACCTTTTTTGTGTCCAAATGACATAAAGGAATTCTGATGTTTGAATGACGTGATATAACTGTAAAGGTCGAGAGTTTGGCGAGCTTGACTTGTCGTCTAACAAACGGGTTTACCCAGGAACTAATCAAACCAATTTCGTTAATTGCATTGCCATGCGTGAATCCCTGTCCGGAAAAAAAAGTGTAGTGCGAAACAAAATTCTCATCAATTGCGCAGAAATTTCAATACCATCCAGAATCGTTCCATGATATATTAATAGTATAGCAAATCTATATATGAAATATAGAACATAGAACTTACGCTTACGACACTTTTTTCAAATATCTGGACGACGCGCGTGGGCGCCAAATTCTGGAAACCCTGCAATTCCGCCTCGATTCCGGAGCCAATGTGGGTTTGCAGAGTTTCCGCATCATGTGCTCCCTTGCTCGCCGCACATGGAACGCAGTTTCTATTCTGTTAGAGAGCGCATAAGGAACTTACGCGAAATGTACGAATTTCTCAACATAGGTGCATCTCCTGGAGTAAATTATACGAAAAATTACTTGGCTCCGCCCACATTCTCCTTAAGAATTGAGGCTCGAAATTGCGGGTTTTCAGCAGTTTTGTATGCAATCACGTATGTCGTTGTGATCACCAGAGCCTGGAGATTCTACTCTCATGGATATCTAAGAAAACGAATGTGAGGTGGAACGGCGCCTTAAAATAATTTAGTCGTTTGATTTTCACTTACAGCTCTGCCTTCAATTTCAGTGTCTTGTTTTGTTAAAATAAAAATTTCTGTTTCAACTATTCCACTTAAAAGAAGGTAGAGAAGATGGCTTTGCTAACCAGGTTTCTGTTATGTACGGGCATTGAGTTCTACGATGATTTTGAGGAACTGCATCAGTTTCCGGCCCATTGTGGCCATACGGATGCCATAGAACTTTTTATCCGTAACATTATTGATTTTGATGGCTCGAGTAATATTTCCTGTTCCATCCGTTCTATAGAAAAACCATAAAATACTTGTATGCTCGTTAACCACGTTTCAGTGATGGGGGTTTGTTTCATTTTCATTGGAATTCAAGAGAGCACCCGTTTCCGGTGCTTTCCATTCAGGTGCATGATAAGCGGGTTGGAAATGGGTAGCACGGCCGAATTTCAGTTTTCAGGGGCTTTTCAACTGAGAGATGTGAACGCCCGTAGTAATTAAGAGATTGAATTCAGAGCGAGTCTCAAAAACTGAATATTTGGAAAAAGTAACAAAAAAAGGACTCAGAAGTGGTTCAGCACACAATTTTTGTGACTTATATTCATATACATAGTTGAATAGAAAAGCATCCCTTTCATCTACTCAACTTTACTTCACAACTTTTCTAATTGATTTATTTTCATAATCATTTTTTAAAAGCCTCCATTTGCCACTCACTGAACTGTTGAGGATGTTTACCCTATCAGGCTGGAAAGCTTGAAAACTCAAGTTTAGACACACTATGATCCAGCCTCTAGCGAGCAACACACCCATGTCTCATTGGCGGACGCAGAAAGTGGGAGGGAGGGGGGTGTGGGAAAAAGTGGGGTCTCCGCCGCTTTGGGGACCCAGATGGAAAATAAAATTAATAAAAATATTAATTATAATAACAAATAATAAATGAGAATCATATTAAAAGTAATAATAAAAATAAACAATTAAAAATAAACCAATACAAGATTTTTACAGTTTGTATTGTAAAGTGGTTTCAAAAACTCGGGGACCCATTCTCGGGGGGGGGCCACCCCCTGACCCTCCTCCCCTGCGTCCGCCACTGCCAAGTCTTGTTCCCATTTATCCATCTGGATTAAATACACCGTAAAGGGCAGTTTTAGATTCGTGCGTTTGTCGCGCATCAGACGTATGCATCTATCTGTTCGTTGAAGATTTTCCAAGAAGAAAGGTCGGTGCGGAATGCACATCCTGAACGGAAATACTGCACGGCAGCAAATAGATAGCACCAACCTCGCAATCGCGGGCGTCTGAGCTGCGTCAGAGCTGCGTCTGGGTGCATCTTTCGTCATGTAGACGCACGCGCGTCGAACGCAAGCATTTATTACAAATTGCACTCAAGCGCGTTTTGCCTTCTGAAATTTCAAACATGGCTAACAAAACTGCCCATTCTACTGCTCTTGTAAAGGAGAGTTGAAACGGAGAATTTTATTGAAATCAACAAAACTCATGATTTTAATGAATAAAAAAGATTTCAAAAAACCCGTAGTGTTGAAGCGATCACAAAGTAGCAAAGGAATGTTGTCTCAATTAGAATTACTCGTTGATCAATTAAAATAATGCTGCACAAGATAATGCTTTTGAGAGCGCTACTCCATCAATGTAACTTTCACAACTTCCAAAATTCTAAAATTCTGAAAAAAAGGAGGCTTCCACCATTCTTGGAGGATTTCGTGTCAATACTAATTTGAATTTACCAAATGCGGTAGAATGTCTAAAAAAAGACAAAACTTTGTGAGATCTTCGTCCAAAAAAAAAGAAAAACCAAGTGCAAAATATCCGCTGTTTTTTTTTTTTTTGAAGAAATCAACTGTAAAGCAAAATGACTAGTAACGGAGATTTCAAAAGTAATGTTGAAATAAGAAACAAAATTCACCCCATGCGAAATCCTTACCTATATCGTGGAATAATTTCTATAATGTTCGATCATTTTCATTTTGAGAATGCTCTTGAGCTTTCTACAGGCAAAATCCCTAATTGATTAATTTTCCAGCCGAGGTAGAAGAAACCCTTTCACTACTCTTACCTACAACGTTGGTACAATGTAGAACAGTACTTATTTAGATAGCATCAAACTTTAGTAGTAATTTTATTGGTTCGTTTAATCTCGCCTAGAAAAATACTTACTACAATTTATTAAAAAATATATGAAGTGACCATTTACAATGTTAAAAAGAGTGATAAAAGATAGAAAATGTCTCTTGTGCTGCTCTTCCAGGTGTCCACAGCGTCATTAACTAGTTGTACTGTTGATAGCAGTAAAGTGCACCAAATCCAGCAAGAAGAATACACTGAAAAGAGCTAAATTATCCCAAGAGAACCCTTAGAATATCGATAAAACACAGAATGCTAATGATCGAGGAATATCCAGAAGGTCCAGAAAAGTGCCAAACTCACAGCCATCACGAAGTGGTGATTGATCACTGTGAGACCGCAGAATGAGAGGCCGTAGGGCTGATGATGTAGGTCCAGCGAATGAAGGGAAAATAGGGGGAACACCTGAATGAGGCATTAAACGGTGTTAAGCAGAGGAAGCTCTGTAAGGACCAGTGAATCCCAGTATTTAAAGCGGCTCATCCTTTGTAAGGAAGAATTCAACCATCTATAGCCTCTTAAACCTCTTTCGTATCTTCATTATTACTATTTTATAGGTATTTTGTTACATTTCTTCTATCCCAGAAACTTTTTTCGTCCAAACTTGGCCGGAATTCCTATTTCTCACTTTGGAAATTAGATTTTGGTCTGTTTTTCCTGTCATGTTGCCAATTCCCTGACGGTTCTGGATAATTAGACGATTCCAAGCCATGTTTACCGTCTCTCCCCGTCAAATTACCAATCATTCAGAGTTTGGTCAAGTTCGAATTTCCAGGTTTGAGAAATACTCCCATAAATCCTCTGCTTCAGTTTAGCAGTGCATTTTTTCTCGCATTCACGTGGCAACACTTATGTGGTCGAGTCTCGCTAGTTCGTACTTCACCAGATACAACGTGGCGCTCTGATTGTCTGCGCATCCACACATTTCATTATTACAACACCGTTTTCATCCTCGTGAAAAAAAAACTTCGTGCTTGCTGTTTTAACCTGTCCCAAACACGTGTTGGTGTACGGGCCTGGACCGCTGGAGTTTCCCATAGAAGTTCTCTGGTATTGGACATTCATCCATAGTTAGGGATCGGAAAACGTTTACCAACTGAAAACGAGTGATGATTCACCCTATGCAGTAATCCCCCTGGTTCAGAAGTGATCGTGTAAATCCCCCAGTAACAGTCGATAGAGGGCAACATGACGAATTTCAATGACACAAGTTTCTAGGCTATTTGAGGGATGAAATATTCCTAATCAAAGGGAAGATGTCCTTAGAGTAGTGGCCGACGCAGGAGTTGAGAGCGCCTCCCCCCTCCACTAGAATGGACGGTAAAATTCTTCGTATTTATTTATTTATTTATTTATTTATTTACCTATTTATTTACTTCATTACCTTTTTATTTGTTTATTTATTTATATAGGTGTACTGTCAGGTGCGACAAGCGAACAATTATACTACAAAACACACAATAAAAAGATTTTAACAAATTTCGCACTGGGCCCATTTTTAGCTCCTTATTTTCATTATTATCCTTCAGCAGATTTTCATTTCCAATTCTTTGTATCTTAAATAATTTTGCTCCTGAAATCCCGGCGGCATGGGTCCAGAAGTGCGGAGACAAACTTTTCTCTAACGCCCCGCCTCCCCCCCCCCCCCTCCTAAGCCTCCGCTTCCTCCCCCATCCCTCCTGTCTGGGATCGCAATAGCCCTACATCCAACAAAAGCTAGGGAGAACACGAGCAAGAGAGAACTGTAAGAGCGCCCCGTGATCTAGGCCCGCTGCACACGACGCGGCATTTGCGTCGTCGCACCTTGATCGTCTGCGCATCCACATTTTTCATTGATATCACCGTCCACATTTTCGATCGGTCCTGCAAGTGCGTGCAAGTGGGTCCGAATTTCTGACGTCCCCCATAACATTCGCCCAAAAATAGCGAAAATCTTTTTCTATATGCACTTCGTCGAAGGAAACGATTAAGAACAGGTGAGAAAGACTTTTCTCAATACTATACTCGGTAATATATTATAAATTTCCATTTATTCATCTATGGAGATGGTGAACCGCCGCGGAAGGGGGGCGGTACCGTTGTTTCACGATTGGTGCATTTGCACGCCTCCTCGGCGCTCAATAGTTAACCCATCCACCGTTCCATTTTGACCTAATATAGTGTGACTGTGCGCGAACGACAGATCAATTGACAATGGAGGAATGAATGAAGGAGGAATGAGTGCACCAATCGTACAGCAGTAGCACCGCCTCCTTTCCTTCACGATACTTGTGACTGTGAGAAGCGGCTACCTGCTCATGAGGAATCCGTTCCGATGTTGCAACTTTCAACATGGCGCCACGGATTCCAATTATCCATTTCCGCAGCATTATAGCAGAGTAAAATATACATATCGATTGCACCAATGCGAACACTAGCAGGAAACTGAGTAGCGCTGGTTTCCAAAATTTGAACACATGCTGGATGTCAAAGTCATAGCCATAGAGAAAATGGAATATCTTGTAGATCGCAATGAAGTTCAGCGAAATGTGTGCTGAACACCATGCACTGAAATCGATGGAAAGTTAGCAGAAATCAATCGATATCCATCAGTATTTAACATACTCTCTTTAAAATACAACAAATACTGTAAAAAAATACAAACAGAAGAATATCTCTAAAAAATACTTGGTTAATTTAAATATAAAAGTGATGTTACCTGAGTGGTCCACTTACGGCAGCAAATAGCTTCAGAAGTTGACCGTGTCCGCGAATATAATGTCTGGCCACTGGCAGCTGAAAAATATTGATTAGCAGAACGTGAAAAAACAAAACAGGTTCCGGTATTTATAGTCTCTAACTGAACTATTGAGCTCTGAGACGTCGATGACACCATTACCGCGTGGCTTGCTTGTGAAAAAAATGCGTATTGATCGAGCGCAGCCGCGCCGCGAACGCCCACAGGCCGAAGCGGCCGCCCTTTATCGATTGAGCGCAGCCGCACCGTGGCCGCTCGCAAACCCATGCACCGCTTGTTCAGTGTTTACTGAACTTCAAAGGGACTATACCTGATGCTTGTTTGCGTCATGTGCAAAATCCCGATCGATAATTTCGAACTCTGCCGTCGCACTCTCTATGTAACAAAATGCAGTGCAATTTGCTGCTGGCACACAGAGTAATACCAGGAACAGAGATGTCAAGTATAAGCAGCACCATGGCAGAGATGTTGATTTTTTCGGGAGCAAATGAACGACGTCGACCATGTCTGCAGCGAGAATTCCGAACACCATCATGGAACATAGTCCTCCGATGGCGAGAGAGACATTCTGAATAGCGGAGATGACTTGTGATCCACTAAAAGACGCGGTACGCAGCGCATTCGCGCGCGCAGGATGCCCCGCCCACAGCCAGATTTGTGAAACTCACCCTCCTGAGCAACACCTGCTTGGCATTCTTTAATGTTCCGACTCCTATGGAACTCTTTTTCAAACGCTTTGAATATTCCGACACTTTCTCTGATTTATTCCAGTACAGTAGGAAAAAGAAGTCAATACAGCCAACCAAGTAGACACAGTAGTACACTGGCGGCATCTTGCACACTGAGATTACTGCTACACCAACAATGAACAGGCTCAGAAGCACTGCCCATGCCTTAAAAATTATTATAGAGGGAAGAAATATGACAGAAATGCAATGTCATCACTTACGATCTGTACCGTCCGCTGGAACTTTTGCCAGCTGCTTTTCGGTGCTTGAAATGGTCCGTAGATGAGGAGACAACGACTAGTGTAGCATAGCGGACGAGCAATGTCGGAGAACTGTTGGAAAAAGGTAGTATTATATTCTTTAGTAACACGCACACTCACATGAATGAGCGTTAATTGTGGTGCGTTTTTCGCGGACACGGGAGACACGTGACGCGACCGCGTCGCTCATGCTGGATTCGCCCCTGTAGTGGTGAATGAGGGCTTCTCCGATAGTTTTTCATCATATTCGATGTTACCTATCACGAAAACCAACTAACTGTCACGAAAACCCTATAGTTTGCCATCGCAACGGGGATTCCAGCGCGAGCGACGCGGTCGCACCACGTGCTTCTTTAGTTCGCAAAAAAAGCACCGCCATCGACGCTCACTGTGTGCACACACGCTTGCGAATAGTCCAACTCCGTCACTATAATCACCGATATATACAGCAAGCCTCGATGGAAGCTCACTGTCGCAGGCTTACAAAGCACGCAGCGCGACCGCGCCGCTCGCGTTGGAATTGTGGCCGTGATAGCAATAAGGTTGTACCGATAGTTCATTGGGGGGTTAGTATTTAAGGTGCTGAACACGATAATCAGCATCATTCTTCGTGACACAATCAATTTCTATCAGTATTTCCCTCCAATTTCGCACAGTCATCCTAGCGTAATCGTGTAAAAAACGAATATGGTAGAGAAAAATGGATACGATATTCTTGTTCAGCACCTGAGAACCCCTTTGCGCGAATTTTCAGTGAAAAAAAAACTTTTGCAAAGTTTTCACTCTCGTGAAAGTGGGAGAGTGCTTTTCTCTGCACTTATTCGTTCACTCTCACAGGCTGCGTGTTAGAACGTGTTAGGACTAGCCGGATGGCTCGGGTGAAACCGCGTCGCGCAGGTACCCTTGGTGCAGGCGTTTAAAGCAAGGTAAGCAAAACATAATCAGAATAACACGACTCTGTATGAGCCCCTCATAATTTTAACGCTGTAGCGTGAGAAAAAGCCGTAATAGAATAGAATTGCAGTTAGAACTTACTAGAGATTCGAGTTTCTTCGAAATCGCCTCAGAGTTGTCGAATGCAGCAAAGTCCATCTTTAAAAATGGCATTATCAGTAATTAAGCAGGACCACTGGTAGTAGGATAGAGCTGTAAGAAGGTTTTACTTGAAAAATATATTATTTTCACGTATTTTCACCTAAAATACGACAGTACATACCGTGGATCCACGCTGCGAAGTCCGATGAAGCGCCGGAAATGGCGCCGGGGGCGCAGATGAGTACTTCAGCTTTAAGTGCATTTGGGCAGCGGGTGGCGTGCACTAAGCCCTCGTCTGATCTCCCTCGAAAGCACGTCGTCGTCCATCGCTCTTCTCGCATGAACGCTGCAAATCCCCAACACGTCACAAAAACCACTCATGACGGCTCACCGAGATCCAGACACAAATCCCAGGAACATTTTCGGGCTTTTTCTTGTACCGTAAGAAAACACATAAAGAACGGGAGTGGCACCGGAGAAGTGTAGAAATACTGATGGGATTACCTCAGAGAGCTGCCTTCTAGCGCAAAAAAAACAAAGAAACGGAGGAATCTCTAATTCTCCGAATTTTTAGCTGGACCACCTACACGCCGTATTAATTTATCTACATATTTGCACTATGCAATTATAGATCATGATTACATAGAGGTAGAAAGTCCAAGCCCAGTGCCGATCGCTCTATGCCCCTTCCCCCCCCCCCTCCTCCCCCATAGTTGAGGACGGCAAGCCGGTGACCAGTGATGCTGATGAAGCGGAGTTCCTTGCACAGACTTCTGCTAGCGCTGTACCTGAATCTCAGAATCCTTTGATATTCAGTCTATTAATCCTATTTACCCAATTATGGAAGACTCTGCTTGGTTCACTAGAGAGGAAATTTTGAAGATGCTTCTCAATTGGTCTCAATCTCAATCGCTAATACCTGATGGCATTCCACGGGTGGCGGTCAAGACGTACGCCGCGACGCGACCGCTCCGCACGCGCACGCTTTCCAAGTTCCAAGTTCTTCAAATTTGACCCACTAAATGACAGCGGTGGCCACCTTCTCACAGTTTATGTGTTCCGATAACACTCATCTGTCCCTTTCAAGCTCAGAAAAGTTGTCCATATCCACGCAGAACTGCTCGTACTCTGCAGCCGCGGCTGCAGCCGCGATGTGCACATGAATCGACCAATCACAGACCAGCAGCGTACCTCTTGTCATGCAGCCGCATTCCACTACAATTTGCCTAAAATACTGCGTACATTATTGCTGGCCCACTTGAATACATCTCTAACCTTAGTTTTATGGGGGCAGAAGTTCCTCGCAGGTGGAGGCACTCTCTTGTTACTGCGATACCAAAAAAACCCACCGTTAACTTTCGATTTCCAATCAGCATAACATCTATTTTTGCTGCACTTTTCGAGAAAATACTTTTAAAAAAAGGATTGTTGCTCATTCTGAATCGCACTGCATTATTCCGGCAGGGCTTTCAAAAAGAGAAATCTACAGTTATTGCTATGACTCAGTCACTTAATGACTGGGCTTTCCTAAGTGACAGAGAAGCTCTACAAATCCTGTAAGTAGACCAAAAGCTAGTTCAAGATGTGCCCACATGGTGCATTAGGTGCAAGTAGTAGTGCTCTTCTATAGTAAACTTCTAAATAACAGAATCAGTGAGACATCGTTTTACATTTCGCCCAAAACTGATCCCACGAACAGAGCGGATATTGAGGCATCAATACATCCTTTAAACCTGGGCAGATCTCTTCTTTGTGATGATATTGCTCGAGTGGGATCTCGCAGCACCAGTTTCCTCTTCAATCCAAAAATTCCTACAAGAAAATAAGGAATGAGAAAAACCGCCAGAAAAGGGAAAAAAGAACAATGGAAAGGTTAAAAAGGGCACCAGGAAGCTATCTCTAAGAGATTGATTGAGCTGGGGAACCCCTCGTACGTATGTAGAAAAACATTGGCAGAACGGAAGCAGGCAGTGGCGGACGCAGGGGGGGGGGGGCGCCTCCCCCCCTCCCGAGAATGAGTCGGCAAATTTTTGAAATTACTTTACAATACAGTCCGGTCCGGCAGCCACTGCAAATGGGCGCCGGCGGGCGCCGGCCGCCGCCACCCTCCGGCGCCCCGGTATTAATGAGCTATAAATCACTCGAGCTTGGGAGAAAGCGAAGAAAAATACAATTTTAGTCCATAGTAGACAGGGTAGATAAGCCTAACCCTATGCTTAAGAATGGGTTTAAGGCTTAGGCTTAGGCTTCACAGGAGTGGCCCCACCCAACTCCCTTTTCACCTAAATTTCTAAGATAAACTACGATAAGTGTAAGTGTAAGTAAGATTGGACACTATTTGTATGTTGCATCGCGTGCGCGCATAGCTCAGTGGGTTGAGCGAATGATCGACGTTGTGGTGGTCAGGGGATCGAATCCTGCCCTGTGCCCCCGTTTTGCAAATACATATAGTATGCTGCCTACGACTGCTGCAGTTATCTAACAAACTCCAACATAAAAAGTAGCCCGGATGGCTCAGTGGTTTGAGTGGCAGATTGCAATCTGTCCCTATCGCTGGTTCCACTCCGTTGGAGATCCAGAGTTAAGTATCGCAGTGTTTGGGGTTCACTGCTTGGAACGTCCCCCGTGATCTCCTTCGGGTAGTCCAGGAAGGCATCCGGCAACGTTTTGCATAAATTTCGAAGATAAACTACGATAAGTGTAAGTGTAAGTAATAGTAATAGTGTAAGTAATAGTGAAAAACCACTTCTTCAAAGATGAAGGAAACCGGGAGAGAGTAACTCCGCCGTAAAGGACTGCTCCACGAAAGATAAATGACAGCAGTAGAACTACTTTGCAATGGATATGGAACAATTTATACGGATCTCAATTATTTCTGAGGATCTCGAATTGGATGAGCTTTATTATTCAGATGGGATAACTGAAGTACTGTGTCCATCTATAGAAGAATAACGGCCATTTTTGTATTCGCGAAGTAGTGTACTGTAGCAGAAAATGGAAGAATTGGCTTCGTTTATTGTGTATTCAGAAATCTTTCCCCATGAAAATTACAAAAATGAAAAGACGTGAAAGTTGTGGAAATGGTCCCCTGCTTCATAGCCTTAACATATCCACTGCACTCTGTCTACTATGGACTAAAATTGTATTTTTCTTCGCTTTCTCCCAAGCTCGAGTGATTTGTAGCTCATTAATACCAGGGCGCCGGAGGATGGCGGCGGCCGGCGCCCGCCGGTGCTCATTTGCAGTGGCTGCCGGACCCGACTGTACATATATGTAAAAATCTTGTATTAGTTTATTTTCACTTGTTTGTTTTTAATATTATTTTTAATATAATTTTTATAGGCTATTTATTATTACAATTAATATTTTTATTAATTTCATTTTCCGGATGGGTCCCCAAAACGGCGGAGAGCCCACTTTTTTCCCAGGCTCCCCCTCCCGCCCACTTTCTGCGTCCGCCACTGGAAGCAGGATGCCTGAGAAAGCAGCAATGATTGGCTAATTGTAGATGTGTCGGTGTAAACAACTGTTTGGTCCTGCTTGCGAGAATGTAGGCTGTCGCAGGGGAATAGCTAAAAAATTCAAACAGAAGAAAATATTGTACAACATCAACTATGTTTAGAACACTTAGGACATCATTTTTCCTCCAATTTTGGCCTCAATATCGAAGAGCACTCAAACATAAGGGAGGAGTATTTGGATTTTTAAAAGATTTATCATGTTTCAAACACATTTTTTTCTTTCCATTAATCAAAGAAGATGTAGCATCAACTCAATTAATATCTGATTCTGCTAAAATATAGTAGAACCGGAAAGACAGTCATCAAAAAACCCATCACACAACTAATGCACTTTAATTAGCTAACGCATAATCAAGTGGAATAGTTCAAGAACATTCAAGAAGCAATTTGAACGACTTTCAATTAACCAGGCAAGAAGACTCAACTCATCTTTTTAGGAGCAGTACCTTCTAGTTCTTACTCATGAGCAAAGAACTAAATTATGATCAACTAGAATGGAAAAGAGAAGCAGTAGAAGAAAAATAAAATTTCCCTTCTGTTCCTACCCTCGGACGGACTTCAGGCAAAAAGAAGAGTTGAGAAGACAGCTGGGTGGAAGAGCTGCATAACCGTGCAGCGAGAAATTGGTGGACGGCTATCAATGTTTGTTTATTTACATACTACTAAATCAGGAAACCCACAGAACTACAGAAACGAGCAAAAGGATTGCAAATTTTGGTCTTTCGTTCATAAGCTCTCCCAAAGAAGAGCTCAGAAGTTGAAATTTTACATAAGTTGCTTACATGTATGTGGAAGCAGGTTAAAGCCTTCTATAGATGGTAAATCCAGTGATGTAGTGGCATCCGGAACGTCTCACAGAATGAGATCTATCGGAGGGATCTCAGCACAAATTGGCTTTCTTGAAGCAGAATCAATTTATACTTGCTGGGAAATGTGTCTACGCTTATCATTCGTTGACAACTATCATGCTTATTTAGTGTCAGTTGACCAGCGACCCTTTATGAACGTTGTCGTCATTCTAGCCCACTCTTTCGGCCTGTTTCGAGGCCAGCATTGGTGCTGACGATACTCTAATCTTAGGTGGAGCTCACTGGTTCTGATGCAATCCATTTTCTGATAACTGTGCAGGACGAACGCAGACCAAACGGCGTAATGGTTCGAGTCGAAACCCTCGCAGCAACGGTTGCCACTTGCTGCGATCCTACCTTGATTGCTGCCGTCCCTCAGCAATTGCTGCTAAGGGGCCGACAGCTTGAGTAGCAATCGAGGGGAGGATGGCAGCAACTGGCAACCGTTGCTGCTACCGTTTCTACTCGAACCATTACGCCGTTCGGGCTGCGTTCGTGCTGCACAGTTATCAGAGTTGTTCTTTTGAAAATTCTGCAATTTCAGTTTTTCCAATGCCGCCGACATGCACATTACTGAAAGGGATATCTGGATTTTTTTCATACTTGACGAAGAAGATACCGTGATTGGTGAAGATGCTCCAGGTTTTCCTGCTATTGTATTGCAATTTACGCCTCTTGGAATTTGATGAACTAGCCTTCGCTACAGTGCAATAAACTTTACGGGACACCACAGTGGTAAGGAACAGCAGCCTGGATATAAAAAAGTCAGTAATTCAATTTGAAACAGATGAAATGGAATAAAGGAGAGATTTTAAAACAAAAGGGCTCAGCGAAAATATGGTAGGTGGCGCAGAAGGACGCATATTCACTTGCCGGTGACCCGTACGCCTCACTTCGAGTAGTCCTATATGGTGCAAGCCGAAGCGGTATGGATTGCCATATGCATGACGAGATTCTAGGAATGCTCGCGCTTTTTTTCAACACTGCGGAATCCTATTCATCAAACAGCAAAAAAAACCCGGGCAGGCTGACGCCTTTTACGGGGCCTTAACTGGTGTTAGAAGTCCGGCGTCACCGGTATATTTCGGTATCCAGGCCGATAATGAATAGTCGGCATCTCCGGCATTCGAATTATGCATATTCAGGCCTGCTCAATACGCGCACTGATTTCAAAATACGGGCCAGAGCTTGCCCTAGGCCCTCAAAAGGAAGGCCGAGACTTGCCCGATACCTCAGAATTGTTGTCGGCCTGCCCGGTGAGCGGGTCTGAGTATATCCCCGCTGCGTTTTCTCTCCAACGGCAAGATATATTTGATACGGGCCCTGCACTCCGCCGTGTGACGGCCTCCACCGGCAGCCAGCTGTTGCATCTAACGTGCTCCAGCGACACTCCATTGCGTCCTTTAATAAGCGCTTCTCTCAAGGCGCTATCACAAATATCGCATTGTTTACTTATCAGTTGCATGGATACAGTTTTGCGACATTGTTTTTATCGCGCGTTTGACGTTCCAATGATCATTCCGTTGATTATTTCAGCCAAGAAGTGAGTGCCGTCTGCGAATTCGCTGTTCTATGTGAGCTTGCAAAGTTCCACTAGACACAGAGCTGTTATGTCGTCTCTAGTTTTCCATCTTCCCACATCCTTCCTCTACTCACATGCTGGAAATTGTAAGTTTTCAAGCTTTTACGAAGTTCAATGCTTGCACAACGGCCAATTTCCCGATAGAAACTCCGAAAAATCGGACAGCAAAATGCGCAGAGTTGACCTGGAATTTGAGCGGAAATTGCCGAATTGGCTTGGAATTTAGCAGAATTTCAGGCAGTATTCGCCGGCACTATTCAACATGTGCGATTTACGCGAAGTTCGGCCAGAATTTGTTCGAAAAACAGCGAGCTTCCACTAGATTCTCGACACATGTGTGCTGACTATTCTCGAGATTTAGCTCGAAATCCCGGGTGTTTTCTCACAAAAGAAGGTCTTTGATTCCCTAGCTGTTCTAGTGAACAAGAAATGTTCGAGTGAGTAATCTTTGACAGAAATCTAGTGATCTAGTGAGCAAAACGAGCTCTTATGGCTTGTTTTGTTAACTGAATTTCCGATTTTTTTTTTGGAAAAGAAGTGTTTGACAATGTCCTCATTAGGATGTATTTCTTATCAAATTGTATTCATGTTTATTTATCAAATCCTATGCTTAAAGCATGGCGTCGTCAAACCTGCTCCTTGGGTCGACTCATCACCGCATGTTCATCATTCCACTCAACCAGTTTCAGTTCAGACCGAAAGGCCAAGGACGGATCGCGATTATTCAGGGTGCGCTTATGTTCTGGAGTTTTTAATTTTTTTTACTCTTTCTCACTGACTGAGAATCTCATATGGTTTACTCATGGGCACCAAAAAAGATCCATTCTGTGCACCGGGATAGGTGTTTACCGACTTTTTCAATCTCAACGCACAGTTACTCACATTAAAACTGCACTTTCAAGTTTTGTTTTCATTTCTTAACTCATTTATTTTAACAGCTATAAATCCAGGTAACCCATAGCCGCCATTTGCGCCATTGCTTCGACCCTAAGACCCAGCGGTCAGAGGTCGGCACTAATCCCTGAACCAGGTTTTGCAAAGAGAAGAGTGTGATCTAGTAGGCGGTCAGCAGAATAACATTAGATGTCCTCGGAATTTAAAAAAAAATCTCCACTCTGAAGAGGTTTTCACGCCGAAAGTATGTTTTTCTTGCATAGTATTGGTGTACGCAACAAGTAAATAACTTCGCCTTGTTCCTGTACAAGAGCGGATTCACGTATAAAAGTTTTGTTGTGTTTATTTTATGTTGTATTCTTCTGTTTAAGCCACTGTTTGAAGGCCTTTTCCGGAATATGGTAATTTCCTGCGAGACTTCCGTTTTTGGCTTCTTTTTGACTAATAATAGCCGAAATTCTATTCCTCACCCATTGTGTTACTTTGAGTAGTCCAAATATAGTTAGTTCAGAACTAACGTTTTTCTAGACTTTCACACTTCATTGCTTAGTGCCATGTTTGATTTCTGGTTTACTTTCAGGTCGCACGGCCATCAAAGAGATCGAGATCATATGAAAATGACAAAATCGACAAGCTTCGTGCTATGGCTGAATTTGGACTCAGGTGAGTTTCTTAGTTTTGAGTACTGCTGTCTGTTGCATTTGTAGCTCGCGTGCTGAAGTGACAGTATACTGTATTTCGGTATAATATGCATGGTTTGTTCCCAAGAGAAGATCTTTTCCTAACTCATTACTTCGCGGAAAGCTAGGGATACTATTGATGTGCATTTGATATTGATCGATCACACCGAATCTGCTGGAAGACGGGCCAACCTGACTCTACCCACTGTAAATCGCTCGAAAAAGGTGTTTTGATGCTAATGATGCGTACAATAGCGATCAAAGGCTTATCACATTTTTAACTGCGTAGAAAGCTTGCAATGAAGTGGAAAGTTTTCTCCTCCAGAGACAGGGGAAACCAACACATTAAGGCGAAGTGCGAAATTTGACATTATTTAGCAGCGTATTGATTTTTCTACGATTTCAGAGAAGACGACCTCCGCGACTTACCTAGTCACCCAAGGCCAGTAAGGAGCAAGGCTCACTCGATGACTTCAACAAACGTTAACCATTTGTATGCCCTAACTGATGTTTATCACAAGGCGCTTCAGGTGGGCATGTGGTTTCCTGTGCTGAAGCTCTAGAATCCTGTGTTCCACATGGTTTTAAACTTTTTTTCGATCTTATTGAAATCTGTTACATTATTTTTTCACATACCAGTATCAACTGTGGACTTTGATGTAGAAACAACTGTTTCCGTTTTGATTTTTTAAAGATTGTATAAGGAGGTTTGTATCTTTTAAGCTCACTTTTCCGAACTATCAATCTTGTAGGTTCATGGTAGCAACGAAGCGCTGGAATCGCATCGGAGACCACTAGTTGCTATGCGGAAAGAACTGACGGACGCCGAGCGGATGCGAATGCGCATGCGGGTATGTTGTAATAGGTTGTTTGATATTTTCGCTCGTCTTTTTTTATCTGAGATCTTTTTATTAGAGAGAGCACGGAACAGAGTTGTAGTGAGCGTTGAAACAGTATGATTCGGAACAGGCCGTGATTTGAGCGTTAAGAGATAATCTAGTAGACAGAATAATTGTTCGGTTTTCCGACTGTTAATACCTAGGATTAGTGTCCAGAATCAAGAGCGCCATCTTTGATTCTATTTTGTGATGCAGAGCCTCCCAAGGAACCGTTTCCGTTCCGTTTCCACTACTAAAGTTGTCGTGAATAGCTCTATGAATAATGTCAACCAATTCTCAGGTGGAAACTACGTCAGTGAGCAAAGGAGCTGACAGAGTTGTAGCCATAGCCTTTACCCTAAATTGTTGTGATGCTGCGTTTAAAGTGAGTTTTTCCCCATATTCAGATCACAGATTTATATCTTTATTCAGTTTGTGTGCAGAATGCCACTTGTTTTCTTTTGTTCCTGCACCATTGCCCTGTAAAAATTGTTAATTGCACTAGTTTTGTAGTATGCTGCGGCATATTTGACCGGATCGAAATCGCTGTTTGCCGAAGCGATACACAGCACCATGGACACTTGCAATCAACTGATTTTGCTTATGGGTATACGCTATTCGGCGAGGAATCCAGATAATCTGTTCCCGTATGGCTACGGTGGGTTCTGATGCAGTTGACTGTTTCTCCTGAAAACTTTGGTTGTTGAAATTACACTGAGCTGAACTGCTCTGGCTGTTTTTTCATGTGTTCGTTGTGAAATTTCTAGTAGCTGTTCTCGCCAAATAATGAGCAGTTCCTTGTTTCACCAATTCTATTTCAAAGATGATGTATTATTGAGTTTTATTTCTGGATTATTTAGCACTTAGTAGCCTTCACGATCAATGGTTCAGGAAATATGCGATACGTAACGTCGCTGATATCTGGATGTGGTATCATGGCATTCGGTTGTGGCCTGTCCATTTATCATGGTGTATCAGGATTACTGCACCCCGCAGAGTTAGAGCCTCTTAACTATGTGCGTTTCATTTAGGTTCTAGAGAATTTTTTTGGTTGCCGATGTAAAATCGAAGTCGGTCAATTTTTTTTCATTCAGGCTTATTATGCACTTTTTATGTCGTTATGTTTCCAAGGAGCATCAGCGATTACTGCATATCGAGAAGTGACTTCAAAAGCAAAACGAGCTGGGATTAGCGTTCTTAACTATGGTATGGTATGTTCCCTTCTATTTTGGAATTTTCTCGCCATGATTTCTTTCAGTGCGCACCTCAGCAGATCCATCCTTGAACGTCGTCCTGCTGGAAGACACGGCAGCTGTTTCCGGGGTTTGTGGTAGCAGCTTTTTTCTACATTGTACTTTTATACGTAGTCATTTTTGCTGTTCTTTGACTAGTTTGTAAGAATGCGGAGCAAAAAGTGACTGTTTAGGTTGCGATAGCGTTGTGTGCCGTTTCCTTATCATCATTGCTGGACTCTCCCATTCCGGATTCAGTCGGATCGATACTCATTGGGTGCTTACTAGGTACTATTTAGTCCCATAGCTTTGGTTTAACATCACTGGAAGCATCTCTCTGAACACATATTTGTTATGTCGGTGCCTTCCGCTTCCGTTATGTTTTATACTGGCAGTTATTGATGAAGCTGTTTCATCTCCCAATAACTGTTAATTTACTCGAAACTGGAATTAAGCCGGTTCTGCATCTGAATACTTTCTCTTCTTCTCCCTTTTAAAGGTTTTTTTCGTTAATTCTTTCTTTTTGAGGAACTTCATAGATTGGTAGTGGTGTCCGGTAAACTGTAAATCAAGGTCTCTACATGCTCAAATATTTTCTAATTTTCTGCAGGTACCGTTGCTTCATTCATTATCCGCACTAATGCGGCTCATCTTGTTGGAAGAAGTCTCCCAAAGCGGATTACCGACGATATCGTCTGTCGCCTCAGCAATGACCCAGTTATACGGTGAGTATCATAATTGAAAAATTTATTTGAATATCAATTCTTGCATATTTTCATTTGAAACCCGTAATAATGTCATTGGAGCAGATCATATTACATATTAACAAACAAACGTCTACGTAGAAATCAAAACGAAAAGATCACAACATCTGAGATGAACATTTCTTTCTAACAACGAACTTCTGCGGATGAAATACATAGACATGGGTGAGAAATAGGTGGGATAGGTTGAGCAGAGACACTTATGGGATTTTATCATCACATATTTGCAGAAAATTGCAACTATTGAAAGTGTGGACTTTGTTGGCTATCTTGTCGTTCACGATAGGATCGTCTTCGTTTACGCGCGGTTTCCGCATACATGTTACTGCAAATCTGAAGAATGTGAGAAGTCACCGCCCAATTTCGCCTCGTAATGACCCACACCCAGCGCCGATTAGCCAGAACACAGATAAAGGGCACTGGAATGCATGGATATTGCTACTCTGCAGCCAGAAAAGGCGCATATTGCTGGCTCGCTATGGCTGGCGTCGCTTATACGTAGGGTACGTTTAGTTGTTGGATCTACCCGCAGATGGAGGGTGTGCGAATTTCTCGAGCAAAACCCAGTGCATTTCCCTTCGAAACTTTCGTCAGAGCAGTGGAAGGAAATGGATGTTGAAGGCAGTGAAGGGCATCAATTTCTGTCCAGGAAACTCGTCCATTTTAGACTAGCGCGGGAAGGCCACAATTTTCTCAGCAACAGCTGAATCCCGCTAATTTTACGGGCTATATTCTTCACTTACAATTTTCCATTGTTTGACATCACTGGAACAATCGATACTTGTCTAAATGTGTATGGCCGAGAAAAGTGAATACTTGAGGAGCTTCCCCGATAAAATTGAGCCACTTTGCCGAGAATTATAAATTGACAGCTCCACCATCCAGTAGGCGTGACCCTTGGTCACATTTGATTGGTGAACGAACACTCGTGGTTAAAGACATGTGGATTAACATTGCACATTGTTGAAGGAGTGATGTTCTCGGAGCTTTCAGATATTGTTCCAAGTAATTGAGTGGCATTAGAAAATCATCATTGGTCTATACAAATGAAATGATGGTCCCGTATGGAATTTACAATTCAGATCCGTGCACGACGTGAAAGCGACAGCGTTAGGCGTCGAACAGTCGCGATTCAAAGCCGAGCTGGATTTCGATGGTCGTGCGATCACCCGCGCCTATTTGCACCAGAACGTCCATATGCCGATGTTGCTGAAAGTAAGATTATCGATTTATTGATTAGTTCATTGATATTTCCATTTCACGTGGAAATTTTTTAGGAAGTCCGTGAAATTAAAAATGAGAACGAGCTGGAGCGATTTATGGAGACGCACGGCGAGAAAATTATCGATCGACTCGGCGACGAAATCGATCGAATCGAGGGTGAAATCACGAAGAAGCACCCCGATATTCAGCATGTGGACTTGGAAGCATTATAGTGATGCCTCGAAAATCTAGCACAAATCGATAATTTAAGGCACTTCTTGTCGGATTCCAGCTTAATGCCGTGTAAAATTTGTACATACGACCAACAATACTATTCAAAGAAGGTTGAAACTGTCCCAAAAGTTGCGCATAGCTAAAATTGTGCGCGATTTTGTGGACAGAGCAAGGTTGGGTTCAAGAGAAAATAGATGCAGCGCACTTTTGCGGGAAATACATCAGAAGAGACGCCAACATTTTGTGCACTACGGCTCAAATACCTAACCTAGGTTGGAAATTTTGATAGGTTGTGATGATTTTTCTACACTGTTCGGTACTAGGCTTCGGTATTTCATTCTTTTCCATCATTGATCGATATCTATTTATTGATTTGACCTATTTTATTTGACCCGGTGTTAAGACACGGTGCAATGTTTTAGCGAATTTTCTTGTTATGGTCTCTAACCTCAAACTGATGTGTGCTTGGGATTATTGATCTACCGACAGCTATCGCTTTCGTAGAATAAATGCCAAAAATATACTTTATATTTGTAGAAATATATGTGGGAGTAAATATTTTTTCACGTTTGCATGTTTGGCGTCATGGGCGTGTCCAGTGCACGTTGTGGTTGGTCAGTGGAGGACTGGGGGGCGCAACTTATCGTAATTCTGGTTTTGTGTGGAAATCGATACAGTCTTCTACTGTTCTTCAAATATGATCTGAATATTAGCGAAAGGAATCTCATCTTTTATCATTCTTTCATGATAATCATACTTCGTACCATTCTATCCCTTCTTTTTCGCCTACCTTATTTTACAGTATTTCCAATTTCTGAAAGCAAATTTCAATATTATAAAAGATGTGGTTCGGTTGTTAAATTTCGCAAGAATTGACGCTAAAGACTGTGGCACTGCAGGGTTACTATAGCAGCACATAGTCCGCTTGTGCTGTCATCGTACTGCAAGGTAAGCGGCTGGGAACTTATCGCTTTTGAAACAATTTCGTAGCTCATAAGCTGCAAATGAGGGATTTTACACTATTCTGTCATCCCTTAGTCCCTCAAGTCGTCTGGAGTACAGTCGCAGCAGTCACGGGAGACGCTGAAGAGCAGCACGATAGCAGCAGTTGGGTAGATTAAATGTATGTATGTATGTTTGTATGTATGTGCTTCTGGCTACGAATTTATTTACTAAGTTGGAGAGGATTCAGGGCAATTTTTCACTAGATGCGTGCGTTTGATTTGCGTGCATCTATATGATGGAGAATAGGACCAGGCGTATCGCTAACGCAGCGCAGACGCACACGCTTACGGCCTTGTGAGAGTTGCGTGTTTATTTCATTGAGGAAATGCATGTCGTGTTCATGAAAAATCTTTCGGAAATGGATGCATGCGACTGACGCGTGACTGACGCACGCACCTAGTATAAATTGCCCGTTCCTGCATTACAAAGGCACTTGCATTTTGTAAGTGGGGGGGGGGGGGGACCCAGTTTGCAGCACGGCAGCAGCAGCTGCTGAGACATGCATGCATTAAAATAAGCATTCCACAACTTTTCTTTGCCACAAATCAGAGTTTAGTTTCTGTGTGGCTATTAGCGCAGCACAATAAGAGAAGGTGCTGCAGTTTGTATAAGTACAGACCGCTTCCATAGCATGAACCCCTCGTGCTGTCATTTGTTCTGAGCCCATTCCGCTAATCGCTACGCGGCTGGCAAGTTTGTCAGGACGAATGGTCGTCGCGCAAAATTTATGCGCATGACTTGCGGCATGAGAAAAAGTCAAGGATTACGAATGTCCTCCCGTCAGGATTTGTGCTATGAATAGCCCAACTACATCAGTGCTAGCGATGCAGTTTAAGGTTCTAAAAAAATGGGAACTCGTGAAAATCCTCGCAAACCTTATGCTGTTTCGGCGATCGGCTGCTCGTCATCGGCGGCTGCGTCGCCGGGTGGCGTACGTTTGTAGAATTGATGCATACGCCATTTGCGTATCGCATAACGGACGCACGACTTGACGGTGACCACGAAGAAGAACATCATCAGCACGATTGCAGTGCCGATACCGACCATCGGATCGTATGCGGCGTAGAAGTCCTTCTCGGAACGAGGTGGGTTGACCTGAATGGGCGTGGCTTTAAATAGAAAGCAGTCCTCCTATGCATGTTTATTTGTTTATGAAATTTTTATTTATCAGATCAAAATAACGAGAATACGGAAAACTTAACGGTTTCAACTAAGGCATAAGTAACTAACTATACTGTAACTAACAATGACTCGTGATTACTATACTTTTTTTTACAAATTTGGGGAAAGTAACGTTAAGGTTAATTTCCAAACTAATTTTGTGGACTAGCTCTCGCCAAAAAAATCTCGATTGAACAAAGGCAGAATAGTATACAATTTAATTTATATTGGGTACTACTGTACCTTAGCTGCCCCCCCCCCCCCTCCCCTACGACCTCTATCTCGAAAAAAATGGATTTCTGTGGGAACATGTATAGACGGGTAGTCCAGGGTTCTGATCACGAACACCATACTCATTTCGAACGAATTTTTTCGATTTTTCCCTGCTATGCTATGGACCTCCTCTCGGATCTTCCTGAGAACTTCCATACGGGAGTTTTTGAAGATGCTAGTAACAAAAATGACAAAGATTGGGGGAAAAACCTCGATTCATTGAGAAAAACTAAAACAAGGTCGGAAACTGCACTGGCCTTCAGCGAAAAATTCGGGGAAAATCGACGAAATTGAGATTAAAATGCAAAGCGGCGATTATATTCGTAATCAGAACCTATCTGCAACTTTTCGGAGACCTGGGAGACGTGCTAAATGTCGAAGAAAGTCGATGAAATCAATAAAATCGATAATATCATGTGAAATGAGTACGAAATTCGTGACCAGCACCCTTGACTATCCCTGTACAGAAGTGCTCAGAGAGATCCTTTTTATTGAGATTGGGGTCGGCAGTTGGGCCGCTGAAGTACGATGGTACCGTTTAATGTATAGTTAATGCATAATTTTGTGCATTTCAAGGAAATATGACCTTGAAATGTCTCACAAGCTCCGCCCAATCGTTTGCCTGATTGGTTCGGTGACTCACTATTTGGACTCGAGCTTTAAGGGGAACGGGGCTGTTTTGACATTGCTGGATGTTGACCTTCTTCACTGAAATAACAGTTTTGTGGCGGAGGAATTTTTGAAGTCACTTTTGGGCGCCAACGTTTCAGCAGATAAAACAGTGCTGGCGACCGAAATTGCAGCACTAGTTCGTCTAAACGACATCTTGTGGGCGGAGTTTCTCTGTGGGCGTGGCTCATCCAAAAGGCCTGTTTCTAAAAATTTAGCCCCGAGAATGCATTGGAATGCATTTATTGAAGTGCGGGATAACAGTGGCGGACGCAGGGGGGGGGCGTTGGGGTGTGGTGTATTGGTTTATTTCTAATTGTTTATTTTCATTATTATTTTTGATATAATTTTTATTAATTGTTTATTATTACGCTCAATATTTTTATTAATTTTATTTCCCTTCTCGGTCCCCAACACGGCGGAGCCCACTGTTTTCCCACGTCCCCTCGCCCTCCGGCCCATTTTCTGCGTCCGCCACTGCAAGTGGCGGAGGAATTTTTGAACTCACTTTATAAAATAGATAAAAATGTGTTATAGTGTAGGTTTTTTATTGTATACTGTTTATTATTTATATATTTTTTATTAATTTCCCGATATAAAAATTAATAAGAGCGTCGCATTGTGCATCGGATGCTGTGAAAGGAGTTAATGTAACGAGTTCAACGGAAGGGGCGGAGCCTAAAGTAAAGGTGAGCAGTCGGGGTATCCATACCTGTTTTTTTTTTCATTTTTTCACCATTTCTTCGCCTCCTTACCAGGATGACAGTGATGTTTATTCATTACAGGAGCTGCTCACCTCCATGAAATCCCTTTTCTCGGCGCAAAGTGGATGACATGGTCTCGGCATATCACTGCTGCTGATAACGACACGTTGCGAGTGTTGGTGTGTTGTGTGCGAGTTTCACTGCTGCTGCTGCTGCTGCTGCACGACACCGTCCAGCCAGCTAACGCTTCACGAACATGGGTCAAGCCAGTTCACAACTGCCTGAACACCAACTCGAACAGCTCAGTATCGAGAGCGGATGTGAGTCTGAAATACATTATCGATTTATTGATTGGTTTCGGTTGATGACTAGTACGCGAGAGTTGCGAGTCCAGTTAACATCAATATTCACGACATTATTCAATCAAGCGTTTAGTTTCCTCTTGTTTGGGTATCACTCAGTGGCATCGCAGGGTGGGGGGGGGGGGGGAGGGATCGCCAAAATATTCGAATTTTTTCATAAAATGGATAAAGGTATTGTGTATGCTCATTTTGCCTCATTTTTTATTAGTTCTGAACTATTTATTGTTAATTAATTAATATTAAAACTATCAGTTTTAAAAATTTAATTATTTTATCCGGTTCCACAGAGTGGTGAAATTACCACTTTTTTCCCACGTTCCCCACTCCCCTCCCCCCCTCCTCCTTCCTCTACTCGTGCATCCAACACTGGTAATAACTAAAGAAATGACGTGATGGTGCTGGACATGTTCCCGAATTTTTAATTTGTTCTCTGCAGTTCCTGATTCTCAAAAAAATGGATTTTTGGAGTAGAATTTTGTTAAAGTGGATGACATGGTCTCGGCATATCACTGCTGCTGATAACGACACGTTGCGAGTGTTGGTGTGTTGTGTGCGAGTTTCACTGCTGCTGCTGCTGCTGCTGATCCAGAATATCAACAAATATGTATAGAAATTTCCCTCCAAGAATCCTAAATTTGACAACTGCTTCGCTTGACGCTTGATTTTTCATGACTTTTATTTTATTCCCTATGCTCAACGAGAAATCTTCACTTTTTAAACATCATTTCATTCCTTCTATCTCCCTAATCTACTTTCAATGTCTCCACTTTTTCATTTGTAAGAAATCCACTTTTCACCTCTCTAATCTTCCAAAAAATCTATTAAAAATTTTATTACTGCTTCATCACTGCTAAATTCACGAGATCTTGGTTGTAGTTGCTATATGATCTGTTGCACTGAAGAAGATAGGTGGAGAAACGAAGAAGAGAGCTTCGTAGAGGAAGAACGTGGGAAAGTGCGCAGAAATTGGAGGATGAAAAGAAAAACGGGCAATCTACACGAATACTGAACTATTACTAGCATTTGAAACACAGTACATGTACGACAGCCACTGTAAAGTGGAGGACGCAGATGGGGTAGGGAGTGGGGGGGGGGGGACGGGGAATCAGAGAGAAAGAGTGGACACTCCACTGTCGGGACCGTCACAACAGCAATCTCGGAAACAAAGCCGTTGAAGAATCAGATCTGAATTGCAACCCCCTCCCTCCCCCCAAGCTCTAGCATACGTCTGTGCTGCCGTACTATATATTAATGGAGAAGAATGTGGAGAACAAGTGGGGGGGGGGAGGTGAGAGAACGAGGGTTAGGACAAGGAAGCAGAGAAGGGACAATGAGCTTGATAATTTTCAAGAAAATCAATGGTAGGATAAGGAATTCCTAGGAAAGAAAATTTCCAGGGAACAGAAAAGAAACCTCATGCTCTGTGCTTGCTAGGAGTTGATTTTTTTCCACATATCGTCTGGTTATACTTTCTTGATTGGTTTTCTTTTAATTTTCTTCTGCAGTTCTAATTATGTCACGTCAACGGAGCATTTTTTTTCTGCTCCCATCTTTCGAGCCTGAAGTGTTCTCCTGACCTCCTATCAGCCCAAAGACATTTAAAAAATGAACATACGTTTGAGAAAGTTCGCTATTACGTTATTATTACGTCACGTTATTGATATTATTGATCAGTACTATTACGTTACTGATCGATCAGGTCTTTCAATTTATTTGCTGGTTTGAATTTGCACACACACCTTTACGGCGTGACTGTGGCAATAAAACTGGCTATCTCAAATGATGCACTGGTTATTACGCATTTGGCGGCTAAGATAGTCTCTTTCATTCTCCAGGTTTACCAAAAGAGGTCGCTGGACCGCTATTAATAGGGAGAACAACAACATTATTTTCTCTTCTATGCAGAATATACATATACTCCTGAATTAGTTCATTTCTATTCACAACCCCTAGTTTTCAGCCCATTTTTACCACAAAACAACTTGCAGACAACCTTATTACTAACAAATCGTTGTCGAATTAGACGTCATTATACCATCCAGAAATAGGCCGTCGGTAACCTTTTCTTTCAACAACTCGTCGACAAGGAAGAACCGAAACAATTAGTTGACTACTTCCTCACGAGAAAACTTGCCAGCAAGCTTTTTTGGTTACAAAGGTTGTTGTGAAGGTGTCGACAGTATTTCAGCCGAACAACTTGTCGGGAAGCGATAGTAAAATCAAGTTGCAGGCTAGTTTTCTCGACAGCGTGATAAGCGATGCAATGTCAAAGGGGCATTGATTACCGTAGTGGAATTTTAAAAAAAACTGCTATCAACTTGATGGCAGTGAAGAGGGAAAGCCAGTTTCGATGAGCTTTGATGGCTGGCGAATTGTCACCGGAAATGCTAGGAGTGAAATGCCGACTTTTTTTGCGATTGGCAAGTTGTTATCAGAAAAGGCGAAAGCAAGTTGTCAGCGAGCCTTTGGACCTGCAACTTTTCAGCGGGAGAGGGTGGCCGCAAGTTGTCGACAAGTTTATATGGTCGGCAACTTGTCTGCAAGAAAGGGTGATAGCAAGTTGCGTGACAAGCTTGCGTGCGAGCAAGCTTCAGATGCGGTCAAAAACTCGCTCACAGCTAAGCTTCTCGACAACTTGTTTTCACCGTTTCTTGCCAACAAGTTGCCAACCGTATCAACGTGTCGATCGACCTTCTTAGCAGTTCTGGAGCTTCTGCGTAGGGGAAAACGTTCAATATCAGCCAAAGAGATGCTAACGTGACATATATGCGCCGGGACTAGATGCTCATTTCTTTGAAAGTAGCTTCGGGAAATTTCTGTCAATAAGTATCTTGCGCCACGCAAGCTTCACTGGGACCATTGACGTCATCTATGGACTGAACGACTGCAGAAAACGTCCACAAATATTGCCGTCGGCACGTTTTTGCGTGTTCAGAGTTCTAAAATGAGGCGATATGATGAGATGAGTGGGAGAGCGCAGGGGGCGATGGGTGTCGAATTACCAAAAAGTTGCGACGCCATGCCACGCCCACCTGTACGACTGAAATATGACGGAGCGAGGGCAACGAATGAGTGATGGTCGAACTTCACCGGGCTGCCCTTCATGTTTTCCCGGTAGTTTGGTCGGAGTCATTATTGATTAATTGCCTGGCTTACCAGCAAAGCATGACAAGTGTTGCTTGGCAGCTTCTTCATGAATAGCACATTTGCAAGATGCGAGCCAATAGAGTGTTAAATTTTTACTGCAGCGCTAATAGCGATGAGGAAGTAGCGGATGATTGCAGGCAGCATGTTATAGACAGTGTTAGAGTACTAATTAAGATTATTCGTTAAAATTATAAATACAAATAAGGGCGTAAGATATGAAATATAAAAAGTAACACGAAGCAATACCAGTTACTTATTCGCAGAAATTAGCAAGTACGGTGATAGTTCGGCAGTTGAAGAGAAAGATAATGAAAGTTGAGAGACGCAGAGAAACAAAGGAACTCAAGTGTGGAAAGTCGCTGAAATCAGCGAGAATGGTGATGCTTGGGAGTTGAAGAGAAAGACAGTGAAAATTGAGAGACACAGAAAAACGAAAGAACACAACTCAACAAAAGAACTGGTAAAGTTACCACACGTGATGATTCTTTAGAAATTCAATGTTAGAAATATGCAACCAATATAATATAATACAAGAAAAATTCAACTGGACATATGTATTTGCATAAGATATAAAATACGAAAAAAATAGTAGGAATAAAGAATAAAGTTAGTCGTTATGTGGCAAAAATTAGCGAGAACGCTGATAGCGTGGCAGTTGAAGAGAAAGATAGTGAAAAATGAGAAACGCAGAGAAACAAAGAAACTCAAAAGCGAAATCGAGCGAAGCTTATTATAATAGGCTTGTTAAACATGATAATGTTTTAAATGTTATAATAAATAAATGAAGAAAAAGTTCAATGATTAAAGTGTGCAGATGACGTAATAAGAGTAATTATATCGAAAATTAAAAACGCAAAGTTGAACTAGTTTTAAAGATTAAAGTAGGCATCAAAATTAACCCATATGTTTTGAAGTTTTCGCACTAATATTTTACACATTTCCACATTTTAAAACTTGGCCAAAATGCCATTGCTATTAATTTATCCGTAAATAAACAAGTCAATAAAACTGTTGTAAACAAGTAACAAACTGGGGAAGCCTGCCATTTCCCTAGTGCAACTGATTGTCGGGGGGTAATGGAATTTACGAGAATTATCGGATTTTTCGTAGAAAGGCGGAATTTATGTTTTGTGAGTGAGCTATTCACAGAGAAACTATGAATTTTCAATAATTTTTTCTGGATACCGAAAAGAGGATTGAAGTTTTAGTATGGGGTTGCCTAAAGTTAAGGATTAATGACTTGGCATGCTTGTTTTGGTACCGATTTCAGAACCTATCACATCAATTTTGACTCTAGATGGTGAATACATGATAACCCATCTAGGGTAAACGAACTGCAATGAGTTAAAGACCTTAAATTGAATGTGCCTATGAAGCGAGAATAATAACGAACTTGTCACTAAAATGTGGATTCCTTATAGCGTGCAGTTGCTGAAAGTGTTTCAGTGCTCTTTTCATCGGATCCCTAGTGCCGCTGATGTGAAAAATGCTAGTTGTCCGCTTTCCAGAACCGCCAGGCGCGTTGAAATTTGCCCTTTCATGTGGTTAATTATAACTATGGGAGTTCACCTACAAGATGCGCTATAATCCCCGCTCGGCTCACACAGCAGTTGCCCGATTGATTGGATTTTTCATGAGAAAATGCCTTGAAATCCGCTCGGCGACGGGACGCGGCCGCCCTCGACCGAATCAGCAGCGCTTGATGATGATGCGTGACCGATGAGATGAGCGTGAGATGCTGCGGGAGATCCGCAAAAAATTTGCCGGACGAAAGCTTCTCGGCTTCATTGCAGAAGAATAGTAAAAAAACCAACATGAGGAAGGTATGAGTGGGTAAGAGATGAATGAATGACTGGCTCATGCAAGAAAGTATCCACATCTACAGGATATCCGAGAATTGGAAGAGTGAATGAATTCAGGAATGAATGAATGAATGTTGATTGAATGAATGAACGAATGGGTGAAAAAAATTTAAAAGAAGAAATTAATAGATGTCAAGGTAAGGACAAGAGAAGAAGCAAATAGAAGCATGCAGAAGTGATAGATGAAGAGCAAAAATACAAAATACATCACCGAAAACATTTCTCGCAAAAAACCGTTAGGACAAAAACTAAATATGAGAAAAAAGATAGCAGAAAAGAGAAAAAAAAACAAAACAAAGCGAGAAAATCATGAAGGTGGATACATCTAATTGGTAAATATTCATCATGAATTGAAAGCAAATAAGTAGTTTAGACGGTGAATACAAATAAAATAAAATGAGGGGGACGCATTGAGGGATGGATGAATGAACGAATGAATGAATGAATGAATGAATGAATGAATGAAATGATCAAAAATTTTTTCTGCTACGGTTTTTCTGCAAATTTGTCGGAGATTTTGTAGTTATACCAGGAGAAAATAGTATTAATGCGCACATGAATGATAGAAAGAGAGAAGAGGGAGTAATGAGAGTAAGTAAGAATAAAGATAATGTTTAAAAAAAGCTACAATCTTTATATGTCTGGCCTTCCAGTTCCCTATTATGGACAACGACTCTGATTCCGTCAGTTTCTGAAATTGTTGAAAATGGAGCAGTGTTTCGCTCCAGGTAGCGTAGAAATAGGCGTGGCCAGTGCAGCCTTCGAATTCATCAGTCAGCTACAGAGGCAGTATGTCAGATGCCATTCCGACTTCAAAGATTGACATGTCACGTGAGCTGTCAGTACGCGGCCGCACTAGTGAGTGAATGAAACTCGAAATGGCTTCAGAAATGAGCAGTTGCTCGTGTAGTTGTGAAGCAATTTATTACTAGAGCGACTACAGCGTTTTTGTAACCGATAGTTTTCTGGATTGCACTGGGCAGCTGTCCGGGAAATTGACGGTGTGGCTTGCTTGTTAGTGCTTGAGGCGCTTCCGGTGCACTGAATTGTGAAAGAATTTTCTGATTCTTCACTGAGGGACATAGGAATTTGTTGCAAAATGTTGCAGATTTTCTTTGGAGGAAAGGCTTTATTGGAAATTGTCAAAATTCTTACGAGATCCTTTCGATTTTCTCCTTCTTGTGAAATCTTAGCATAGAAAATCAGAAGATAGGTATTATATTAGGAAGTCAAATGAGTTTCCGGGTTCTTTTCTAATTGTTTGCATCCCCTTCCTTTCCTATCGATCGGATGAGTATCTGTAGTCATTCGAAAACGCTTTTCTTCTTCTACAAGAAAATGCCAAATAATTCTCACAATAGCTTAATTATACTATACTTAAAGCATTGTAAATGAGAGCATTCACTGGCAACCCAATCCCCACTTATTTTTCCATCAACTGAGGTCCGAAAGCGAATGATGCTATTCAAAACGTGTGCGATGTACATGTAGAGGACTTTATGACAGCTTAATCCACCATTTGCTCGCACCATTTGCTCCCAAATATCCAGAAAAAGTGGAAGGGCATAGCTCACCTGCGCAGGGTGGCGCTTACCTCCAGTGGAGTAGTCACCCCGGCCACCTATCATTCATGTCCACTATCTTTATCGACCACCGACCCCTCGGCTCTCAAAAAAATCTAGAATTCAACATAAAACATGGGAACTTACTTAACAACCTAATACTTGGGAGTAGCGTATTAGAAATATGTATTTTAGATCGAATATTTGATTTTGAAGGAAATGAAGAATCGTATACTTAAAAAAGCAATATGCGCAGCACAAGGAAAAAGATAAAAAGTGGTATTCTCTCTTTTTCCTAGCTAGCACTCCTTTTTTTAAATTGGTTCTCGGATTGATTATTTGATATATCAAAGTAATCATTTATCTCACTGGTACTAAGTGCAGCTAGTACGGATCCAAGGGCAATTAAAAATATGGATAAACCTTAAATCATAAGTATAGCAATCCCACAGAAATAGATTACATATGTGAACATTTAATTTTAGAGGAAAGATGAGGGAATAAGGCATGTCATTTGCTATACGTGAAAAAAAACCAGAAACGAACAAGAATAGTTTGAAAAAAGAAACGTTAGAGATGTTCATAAACAGAATGGAATCAGAAAGTCAATAAATTGTCATTCAAATGAAGAATATTATGCCGCGCGATTTTGCCCCACGTAATAAATGCGTAGTCAAAGACAAAGCCTTATATGTAGCGTTTCTAATCTTTCCTCCAGGGCTTACTGTTCGCTCTTTTTTGAATACTCGGATTTTATATTTATTCAAAATTAAGCATCCATTCGAGGTTCCACTCAAATATTTTAATAAGTTATCTGGTCCTACGAGAGGTAATGCGTAGACGTATCTAAATACTTCAGTGGCGTACGCAGAAAGTGGGCGGGGTGGGGGGGGGGAGGGGGCGTGGGAAAGAAGTGGGATGTCCACAGGCTTTGGGGGCCCGGACGGAATTAAATTCAAATTTAAGCAGTCAAAAATAAGCATTTAGTAGTAATAACAATTTAACCCACAGTAACAAACAGTAACAATAGGTATCTAATAATAGGCCAATGCAAAAAGTTTTGGTAATTTTTTAAAGCTTTTCTATATTATAAAGAGATTCCACACGTGTCAACCCTCCCCCCCCCACTCCACCTCCCCCCCCCGCATCCGCCACTAACATACCCGTATTCATAGAATCCATAGAAAAACTAGTGAAAATAACTGGTAACGGGATACCCACAGAAAATAAATATTTTTCCTATTTTTTACATCTATCCTGTTCTTACCTTGAAAAAAAAAGACGTTACCGTGCGAAATACGTACATATGGTTTTCATGATCAGGTATCAAATAACCTCATCTCGACTTCTACCCCCCCCGCGCTGCTGGCAAAATTTGGATAAGGACATTTTTTGAGGGAAGAGAAGCTGCCAATGTTAAATTCATGTCAAAAAATAACCCCACCTACCCCAAGGCGTTCAGTATTTCTGGGAAAAAATTTCTGAAGTGGGATTTCCACGACTTTCCATGGTTTTCCTCGTGTCACAGCCTGATGAAAGCCTTAGACCTAAACCCCCAGTCATCGCTTATGCTTCAGTGCGTCTACTACGGCATGTAAAGACCACATTGACTCGTTGGCGTCGTGTGGAGATCGTGTAGAGCTGTGTGGTGAGGCGAGCTGGCCAGGCGTCGATCCTGGAAAACACGAGCCGCACCGCCCGGCCAGCCGGCGAACAGCTGTTTTCGCTTTGTTGATACGCGGAATGCTGTGAATTCTGATAATACGTGACGCTAATACGCTGCGTTGCAAATAGCAACAGCGTTAAGTACTAGCGGCATTGACGTCAAATTAGATGTGGTGTCCGTGGGCGACCAGGAAACGACCAACACAACACTCGGCGCCTTTCCGGATTTCACTGCCTTAAACAGGAACTCGTATCAATGCGAACAAATTTGGAAGCGTAAAAATAATCTCAGGAAGGGGACCGTAGACCAAAGAGCAGTCGCCTTGGGGGTAGGGGGGGGGTTAAAGGATTTGTTACTGTATGCTGCCGCGTACTTCTAGTAGACGGTCTTTCACTAAGAGATCAAAAGCCATTCCAGATGAATGCCCAAGACCGATTTAGAACATTTAAAAATAGCGAAACGATGGTGATCATAGATAATGCGAAGTCTGGAGAGTGCAGACAAGCAAAGACGTTGTCCTAAGAGTGCTCATAACTCAACAATAACTGCGCAATGATTCACAAATAGAAGAGCTCGTCACATAAAGTGCACGTCCGCCAGAGGGCGCTACAGTAATCGAACATTCACGGGTATTGCAGGCCCGGGGGAGGGCGTGGGGGGGGGTCTGCGCAGCTGAAAACAGGTTCTGGTTAGCAGAAATATTTATAAATCAATAATAAATATAGAAATAGTTATGAATCCAAGCAATAAAAAATTCTATTTAGTACAAAACTCATATAATATAAATCAGCAATTATTTTCGCCTCCATCCTTCAGGGAGTGCGAGGGGAGGGGTGAATAGCATGTCTCAAACGAGTAGGGGGGGGGTCTGATTGAGTCCTACTAATGCCATAGCTCTACTAGCGCGGCCCCCCCCCCCCCCCCATTTTCTCTCCGGAAACTCTTCGAAAATGACGAACAGCGTAAACGCGAGAAAATAGCACTGATTTTAGAGACGCAGACGCGAAAGAAATCGACCTATTATTTTGTATTTTTCCAGCAGTTTACCTGATATTTTTAAAACAAGTCATTTCTGCAAAATGCAAGAAATTTGACGATGGGGGCTTGTCTTTACTATTGCAAGTTTGGCTCATGGAATTTTGAAATTCAAATTTCGCGCCAAAATAGTTTTCTCGCGGTATGAAAACCACAAGGAAAGGTTTTGGCGCTTCATGTGAAAAAAAAGCGGAGTTTTGCCACGAGATTTGAATCAAGGCACTCTACTGTAGGCATGGCTTTGTCTCCTTGTGGCAGTTGTCCTTTTCTCCGTGCTTAATTCTGGAAATGGGAAGAAAAAAATAAATTTATTAACATGAAAATGAAAGAGGAAGAAAATGGAAGTCAATACTTACAGGACTAAGAAACCCATACATTACTGTAAAATTCTCAAGGAGCGTTATTAGCTAGGTCACGCTGTGCTGTGTATTTCATAGGTATTGATTTATTGGACCGAGATGCACCAAGCGCACAATCGTCGCAGCAATTTTAATTGACTGCACCGCATTTTTGGAAAATTTTGGAAAGCACTGAGGAAAGTCCTGAAAGAGTAACGGAGAGCTGCAGATTTTTCTGGAAGAGGACATGGGGAGTGGCCAGCTGTATGCTTCCAGGTACTGGGTGAGTGGGCGTGTCCTCCGCGTTTTGAATATTCATGGTGTGAATGAGCATGAAAACAACAACGTATTCAGAACACTCTATTAATGAGTAGAGGTGAGAGTTTGACGTGCGAAAATCTCTGGCTTATTGATCGGAATTATTGATTTTTTGGAAGGTTTAGGTTTAAGTGACGTTAGGTAGAGAGTAGGAGAGAGAAGAACAGAAATGCCTAAAAATGGGCGTGGCCTCGTTGGAAACGTTGCGAGGGTGGCGCATGCAGTGGCGTCGAGTTTCCATGGAACTCGCCACAAGAGCCGTGAGAATTTTGCGGATTAGGCCCTACTTAGGTGTGATTTAGGCCCAGCTGCGAATAATCACCGCGTGGGACTTTAAATTTCGCGGGCTTAGTCTGCCGCGTGGTCGATCAATATTTTGGTTTGGATAAATGCGAGATGTCGTCTAATGTCGGGGGACTCACAGAGAATTCATAACCGTGGGAAATTTCCAGGACAGTGAATTATTTAATTACCGTAGCCCTGCACCTATTGAGTGTCTGGATGTGCTTAACGAGCTGATACTCGAATTCGGATTATTTATCGATTTTAAAGTTACAGTAGGATAGCTGGTTACGGTATTGATGCAGCGTAATACAGTATAGGCATGACAAGACGTCGCTGAAATGGGTAAAGACTGGAAAAATATGATTCATTCTTTTGCTACTGTCAGTCCACGAATTCTGATCGATGTTGTAGCTAAACCACGCCCACTCCACTTCAAAGAATTACTTGAAATAGTCAAGTTGCCCTTATACGAGCAAACATTTTTTCTTTTGTATTATTATTGACATAATGACCATTCGAATAGATCCGTGGAAAATCTCATTTCAATAGCTTCATTAAATGCTATATTGATCCATGCGCGACTTTTGGGACACCATGTAAAACTGCTGAGAATTTTGAATTTTCTCTCAAACTCGAATTTTTTTCGTAGTAGTAAGGTCTTTCGATTATGATAAAGAAAGGTTTATGCTGTAGCATTTCACTGTAAACCTACGGTATCTGGTGAAATTACTGTATTTATTCCGAATGGACGGGTAATCCCAGGACATACTTAAGAAATTTCTGGGAATTGAACGTTTTGTTCTGAGTTACTGTGTGAATATTATTATTTGGACTTAATGAAACTTGTGGGCTCTATCTATTACCTGGGTAACATTATTGATTTTATTGATTTCTACATAGAGATGCACTTATGGCATATGTGCTCCCTTCTGCTGCAGAACACGCCACCCATGGGTGTCGTTCATCGGCTGACGGCTTTACGACCGCCTATAAAATCCGAAAACATCGTCTCCACCCTCACTTTAACGACTGCCATAAAAATCAATACAAGTCACGTGAGCTAGCTCTTAAGTGCGGGCTGTTACAGTACTTCAAAACAAAGATCAATGATCATGCCATCGGTAGATCAACGCCTCGTTTTTTGAGAAGCTCACCCCTCCTCCCGAAAGCGAACCTACCAGCAACTTGTGAAAATCAAGTAGGATTTATTTTCTACCGTATTATTCACGGTGCCCATTGGTAGTGTTCCGCGGTAGTCCCGGAATCATCGATTAGTTTTTTTTTACTCAAGAGATATTTTTATTTTGATTCTCTTCATTTTTAATTCTTATATCCACGAGTCTTTGAAGACTAGACGGGAAGTGCTATATTTTACGAGTGTACAGTCCGGTCCGGCAGCCACTGCAAATGGGCGCCGACGGGCGCCGGCCGCCGCCACCCTCCGGCGCCCCGGTATTAATGAGGTATAAATCACTCGAGCTTGGGAGAAAGCGAAGAAAAATACAATTTTAGTCCATAGTAGACAGGGTAGATAAGCCTAACCCTATGCTTAAGAATGGGTTTAAGGCTTAGGCTTAGGCTTCACAGTGGCCCCACCCAACTCCCTTTTCACCTAAATTTCTAAGATCAACTACGATAAGTGTAAGTGTAAGTAAGATTGGACACTACTTGTATGTTGCATCGCGTGCGCGCATAGCTCAGTGGGTTGAGCGGATGATCGACGTTGTGATGGTCAGGGGATCGAATCCTGCCCTGTGCCCCCGTTTTGCAAATAAATACAGTATGCTGCCTACGACTGCTGCAGTTATCTAACAAACTCCAACATAAAAAGTAGCCCGGATGGCTCAGTGGTTTGAGCGACAGATTGCAATCTGTCCCTATCGCTGGTTCCACTCCGTTGGAGATCCAGAGTTAAGTATCGCAGTGTTTGGGGTTCACTGCTTGAAACCCGTGATCTCCCGTGATCTCCTTCGGGTAGTCCAGGAAGGCATCCGGCAACGTTTTGCATAAATTTCGAAGATAAACTACGATAAGTGTAAGTGTAAGTGATAGTGGACACCATTTGTGCGTTGCATCGCGTGCGCGCATAGCTCAGTGGGTTGGGCGAATGATCAACGTTGTGGTGGTCAGGGGATCGAATCCTGCCCTGTGCACCCGTTTTGCAAATACATATAGCATGGTGCCTACGACTGCTGCAGTTATCTAACAAACTCCAACATAAAAAGTAGCCCGGATGGCTCAGTGGTTTGAGCGACAGATTGCAATCTGTCCCTATCGCTGGTTCCACTCCGTTGGAGATCCAGAGTTAAGTATCGCAGTGTTTGGGGTTCACTGCTTGAAACGTCCCCCGTGATCTCCTCCGGGTAGTCCAGGAAGGCATCCGGCAATGTTTTGCATAAATTTCGAAGATAAACTACGATAAGTGTAAGTGTAAGTAATAGTAATAGTGTAAGTAATTGTGAAAAACCACTTTTTCAAAGTTGAGCGAAACCGGGAGAGAGTAACTCCGCCGTAAAGGACTGCTCCACGAAAGATAAATGACAGCGGTAGAACTACTTCGCAATGGATATAGAACAATTTATACGGATTTCAATTATTTCTGAGGATCCCGAATTGGATGAGCTTTATTATTCAGATGGGATAACTGAAGTACTGTGTCCATCTATAGAAGAATAACGGCCATTTTTGTATTCGCGAAGCAGTGTACTATAGCAGAAATGGAAGAGTTGGCTTCGCTTATTGTGTATTCAGAAATCTTTCCCCATGAAAATCACAAAAATGAAAAACGTGAAAGTTGTGAAAATGGTCCCCTGCTTTATGCCTTAACATATCCACTGCACTCTGTCTACTATGGACTAAAATTGTATTTTTCTTCGCTTCCTCCCAAGCTCGAGTGATTCATAGCTCATTAATACCGGGGCGCCGGAGGGTGGCGGCGGCCGGCGCCCGCCGGCGCTCATTTGCAGTGGCTGCCGGACCCGACAGTAGTAATATTTTCCCTGTAAATATTTGAAAAGCGTTCATCCATTCGAGTACGTACAGCTAATCAGTAAATGAATCTGCAGAAAGGCTGCTTTTTGATTGGTTTCTTGACCATGACTTCAAGGGAAAAATCGATAATGTTAAGTGGCTATCAACTTTTTTGGAAAATATTACTTTATATTCTTGCTAATTTTCATATTGTAGTTTTGTTGCTCCTTTCTTTTTTTTTGTGTCTTTCGAATCTCTCCGTTTCATCAATACATCAATAAAAAAAACCTGAATCAATCAACTTCTTGGCCATGCTACGTTAATCCCATAGATATTAATCGGTTACTTCATTATGGTTCACCATGATCAGTTTTTGTTGCGACAATCAATGTCAATATCTAAAGTTTTTAAAAATCACCTGACTCCCCTCTGAATTTCCTAGAATTTCAGGATTTCCATGGAATAATGTCTTGACATCGAGTTAAATTTTTCAACGTTTTTTAAAGATACGGTGATCAATGTGATCACTATTTTGAAGGAATTTTCAAATAATATAGAGGTTTTGTTTGTTATATGAATAAGTAAAAAAACAAATGAGTAAGTAAATGATTGAAGTAATAAGTAAATAATACAAATTATAATATGTTAAATAAATAGATAGGGCAATAAGCAATACGAAAATTTCGTTTGTTGAATACTGAAAATGATGTAGAAGTTTAAAATATTCAGTTGTTTGAATGTTCGATTCATTTGAAAATCTAGAACAAATTCATAACGTGAGAAAAAATATGATTTTCCTAATTTTCGTCTCGTCCCAAGCACTACCGAGAGAGAAATTCGATTATTCGAGTAATCGATGGGGAAAACTTCGAATAGCAATGTATTTCAACAAGGCGAAGGTAAGCGCATCTAGGCTACGGATAGAGATGAGGATGAGTGAGTCGAGAGAGTGAGGCCCGCTGTGAAGATGGGCGGAGCGTCATCTCAGTAGCCATCCTGAATCGGCCTCATTAGTGAAACTAGCTAAGATTTCCTGAATCGTCGTCAGCTGCAGCCAACTGCCTGGGATGCACTTTCCCCGAGGCGAACCTACATGGAGCTATGGCTTTGCTCGGCTATGCTCTTAGTGCCTTCAGGAAATCGGCAATTGTTACTGGCTTTCAAAAAGGTTGTTCACGCTATATGGAGCTTTGTGGATTACTTTTCTCGAAAAGGAAACTATTCAAATATCCAGGAAATGGGACTTCCTATCCAACACAGAGAGAAACTACTCAAAGATTACATGAAAGAGAGAGGAGAATGCTTTGTCCTAAAGAGCATTGAGGAGTAACAGCGCATAGACGAGCAGAGAAATACTTTCCTGAATATGGAAATGCCCAAAGTGCTTATCCACTACAAAAATACAAACTACAAAAATCGACTACAATAATCCTTTTCTCAGGATACTAAGTAAGAAAAACATTCCTTACTTTTTGAAAATTAGGGTTGGCAATGCATAGAATTACTCGATTTTCATAACAATATTCGAATTTTTGAATAATTCAAAAATCAGCTGGGATGAACTTCCAGATATGAATGATTCGGGTAACGGCGTTTTTGACGTGTACATCTGACTTATTCGAATAATTAAAAAAAATGAGGTAAAATGAAAATTAGAATAAAAAATAACTCAAATGTACGAATGAACGAATATTTTGAATTCACCACTTTGTCGATACACAGAATGAATGAGTTATTCGAATACTCCCACTCTCAGAGCACACAAATGAATGAATTATTCGAATAAACCACTTTTCAATAAAATCGAATGAATGAATTGTTCGAATTCTCCCTCCTTCCTTAAAACCGAATGAATGGACTGTTCAAATACTCGAATACTCGAAATATTCATAGAATATATTCGACTCCTTCACATGCATAGCTGGTATGATAACAAATCCAGGGTTTTAGCGAAACTTCCGCAGGATGATACTTCTGCCGTAATCTGGAGAAATCCGCTAAATAGCACAAGTTGATAGGAGACGCAGAGCGACCTGAGCGAGGAGGAAAATTTTGCAAGCACAAACAATAGCGAAATATGCGCACTTGGTGTGAGAGAGCATGTTTGAAAGAGACGCAGACGCGGAAGAAAATCTTATTGGCTGGAAAGAATTAAACAGCGAATATTGACCCAGCTGATTTGTTACTATGGCGGCAAGTATCTAAGGAAACCGTTCGGAACTACCGCAACAGAAGCACCACATCACAGCCACTTTATCTGCTGAACAGTCGAAATGCCAAACAAATCCAAAGTGGTCGGTGACGTTATCAACTTATTGATTGCCATGTGGGAAAAAAGCTAATGAAATGAATGAGCATCGAACATAACAATTTTCACGTTTTTCCCACGGTCGTAAATGGAAAACTTGGGAAGGCTGTTAATGGCTAATGGGATGGGGACATATAGGAAAAACACGACATCAAGTTGCTATGAGAGACGTGTCCCTAAAGGCAAATGTAATCAATAAAATCGATCGATATTCGAGCACTATAACAGTGAATATGGATACAGAGCATTCGAGCTGTTTATCCCATGAGAAACGGTGCCAGCCCATGGAGAGCTTTTTTGCGGAGTATGAACACTGCGATGTGCTTTATTGGACTTCTGGTTACTCAGAGGACCGTCTGTTGTGGGTTATCGTACCCGGACGCTGGGTTAGAACTCTGAACATTCACCTGTACCTTATTCTTTGGAAAAAATTCAAACTGCCTTTCTTTCTGTGTAGAAATGGCATGTTCACTGTTGTCGCGATGGAATGGCTCTTCTTTTTGTGTAATTGCAGGCAAGAGAACAACGGCTATTGACAGCGTTTCTAACTCGAGCCCAACACATGATGTCCCGGGGCAGGTAGACCTTGTAGGGCCTCATACATCATTGAGATTAGCTGGGGTAAACACAAAAATTTATTCATCGTCAACATTGGTGTCAACACATTTACCCTAGGCCCTAGGTACTCTTTATGATGCATCCTGGCTATAAATAGTGCGAAAGGCAGTCTAGGCTTCTTAGAGGATCCTTGCCACAACAGCTGGGTAATATCCTGAGCCTGGATGCATACCCAGGGTGAGCGTGTCTATTCCACAGCCGGCATGCATCATTGAATGGACGAGTAATCTCATACCTATAGGTACGGCTACCCACGTGTAATAGATGGGTAAACGCAAAGTTGTGATGTATGAATCTCTACCCATTAGGTAGCGTTACGCATGGGTGACGCCTGAGAACTGCCCTGCGTGTGATCCGTGGCTACACCCAGCTGTTTACCCATCCACCTGCGGGTAAACATTCTAATTGGTCGCAGGTCATGGGATGGAGGGGGCGTTCTATCGTTTACCATGGTTAATCTCAAAGATGCATGCCAGCCCAGTATTAACGATGGGTGAATTTACGGGGCTTCAGCACGTTTACCCTGGGTTATCTCAATGAAGCGTGCGGCTACTAGGGTAATAGACACGCTGGTCATTGTCTTTGGTTACGTACACTCCCCTGTTAGCCAAGTTTCTGAGATCCAATCTTTCAAAATTCAAAAAATCAAATGGTAACTTTTTAGTAATGAAAAAGAGAAACATCTGGAAACTGGGTGAGTATAACAACAAAAAATCCAGCAAAATGGAAACTTCCTGGGAAAAATTGGTGTTTCCATCTGGAAATTCGATTCAAAGAGGCTCCAAAGAGCGTCGCGCTAGGGGAACTGATTGCCGGCACGATAAAGCTCACATGGTAACATGGCTCGAACAGTAAAAACATCCAGATAAAGTGTAAGAACGAGCAGTGGGAAGCAGTTATCGACTCGGAAGTACGGGTTCATCTGGGTGATGTTTATGTGAAAATGTGGAGAAAACAGCTGTGTCCGGATGGTTTTGTAGGATTAGCCAGTTACTAAGGAAACATATGTAGTGCAGCAGCAATGTGCAAGAATTACAGATGAGCCGCCGCTGTCTTTCTCCGACGATCGACGGCTTATCTGCCTTTATGCCGAGGGGGGGGGTGAGCTCATCACTCATCGTTCGCTAATTACATAGGTATTCACACGTCTAAGCTCATCGGCTTAGGATAAATAATTGAGCGACGAGGAATGGGGAGAGTAATGGCGGTAATGCAATGGGAAACGAGGGCAAATAGTTGTCTGAGGAGTTTGAGGAAAGTTTTTCTTCTTGCCAAAGAGAATGAAGAGCACTTTTGTTGATATAGTACTATTAAGGGAATAAAATGCATTAAATGTGCATTCTTATATATGTATAGTATCAATATTTAAGAAGAAGATTGTAGTAAATTATGTAGTGCAATGGTATTTATCTCATCTGCAGTAATATGATGAATAATACATGTATAATTAATATTGGATAGGAAGATTGTAGTAAACAACATAGTGCAATAATATTAATGTCATCTGCAGCAGTGTGATAATTAATACATGCATAACTAATTCAAATAAGAAGAGGATTGTAGTAAACTACGTAGTGCAGGAGTATTGATCTGACCTGCAGTAATATAACAATTAATATATGTATAATCAATACTAGGTGAAAAAGGGCAGTAGTAAACTCCGTAGTGCAATGATATTGATCTTACTCGCAGTAATATAACAATTAATATATTTATAATCAATACTAGGTGAAAAAATGTAGTAGTAAACTAGATAGTGCAATAATACTAACCTTATCTGCAGTAATGTTGTGGTATTATTAATATGCGAGAATTTCGGTTAAGTACATATGTGTATTAAAGTGCATATATATTATAATACATAAAAACATAACAATAATACATGTATAATAATATATGAAGTGTTCAATGTAATATATGTGCATATAACGTATGAGATATTATATATAATATATGGTTTATGACATGTGTAGTAGTTCTTCGTTTTTTTTCTTGTTTTTAAAGTTGTATTATGATCTATTGCTTTAGTATTACTGCTTAGTTCTTCACTAATATCGCCTTTATATCGGGTTTTATACGCGTTCATCACCCGCAAGTCCTAGATAGAAATAAAGAGTAAAATTTAAGTGAGTGTTCCATTTTCTCTTATTCTAAACTGAACAAATTGTGTTACGACATAAATCCAGACCATCTTGGAAGTTGAAATAAGTGAAATTTCCGCTTCCAAAAAATATTTGATAGCCTAATTTTTTTACCGTTCTTATCTAATTTTTCTTCTTACACTTTTTTTTTGTAACAGTACATCACATTAAACATGTAATCATGTTTTCATCGCTGTAAAATCGCGGAAAAGTAAAATTTGATACATTTTCTTTCCTGAAATTTCTCCTCTTTGCGAGATTGTGATCCATGAAAGCACGTGAAATGGCTTTTTCAGTGTCACGCAGTGGAATCGCGACGCTTTACAAGCGATTTTTGTCGCTGGCGACACATCGCGACAAAGCGACAAATGAGCACTTTTTGACTGAGGCCGACTTCCAAAACATCGCTGAACTGCAGCAGAATCCGCTTGGTCAGCGAATCATCGATGCTTTCTTCGCGGACGCTGAGTAAGTCACGTTCATACTTTGGCGCTATTGATCGAAAATCTATGTAGTCAACGGAGGCAGTTCAAAAGTAGGTAGGGATATGCTAAGTAGCGAGTCCAAAGTACGAGAAGTGCTGCTCCTAACTTCTCTTGAGCTCCGCCCAAATTCAAGGAATAAGAAAGTGATAGTTGAGTATGTCACGCGAAAACACGCACTTTTCCACTCGAAAGTTCGTTATTTGTTAAGTCGCAGGGTTGAAATATATGCATGCAAGAGAGCACTTGACGACAGCATTGAATTGCCAATGACAATAGGGCTCGAATAGATGTAAGAGAGGCGGGGAGATTTTTCCTCTTGTTCAAAATGCTCAGCTAAAGAAAATGTACTTGAACAAAGCATCCAAAGATAACCTTTTTCTAAGCGAAAAAGATCCTCTGACTCTGCTTCTCTGCGCTCTAACATCTGGTTTTTCTGGAAAAACAAAAGCCACTTATAGAAAGCTGTGGAGGTCATAAAGCAAATAGTACACCAAATATACTTTCTTTCAAATTCAAGCCCAAGACTTTTTTTTAGCAAATGTGACTATTTTACAAGGAGCTGAGATAAGTTTAAACCACTGCAAACAAACCAAAAGAAAATCAATATTTTAAATCGATAAATTCAGCTATGTGAACTTGATGTCTGAAGGTGTACTTTGTTATCGTTAAACCATCCCATACATCCCTTTAGAAATGTGCTTGAATTGCCAATGGGATACTTCAATTGTCAATGAGCCATATGGGCGATGTGGATGTCACGCGAAAAATAGATATCGATCGATGGCAAAGCAGAGTTGGCTTAGTCGGAGCCGAGTCCCAAAAAGCTGCAGGCAACGGGAAGATTCTCGCGATTCAGTGCTTCCAGCAAGAAGTTTGATGAATCGCCTCCGAGTTAGAGGGCGAACTCATTTGTTTTGGTGGTCTTGCGAAGAAGATGAAAGAGACTGGCAAAGTAGAGACGCAGAGAAAATTGCGAATCTTCATTCGCATGAGTATCTGACAAAGACAAATGCTAAAAAGAGAAGGGAACAAAAAGAAATGGAGAGATCCCAAGATGAGAGATGAGAAAGGGAATAAAATAAATGTATATAGGAAGAGCTTGGCCCGGATGCATCAAAGAAGGATGGATGATCTCATACCTATGGGTAAGATTGGATATCATTGCGCTTGGCGGGCAGCGTGGTATAGCCAACGCCACATACGTATGGGTAAATATGTTGATGGTTGCTAAGTAAAGGGTAAACTTCGGTTAACACGTTCACCATGGGTAATTTCAATGCTGTCTTCCAGGCAACGATGGAAGAGATTTGAAAGAAATACGGGAGAAATCTACCGAGAACATTTCATGCCAAATACTAGGGAAAATGAAAGCAGGAAGAGAGAAAAAGTAAAGAAACGAGAGGAAACAGTAAGTAGGAACACAATTTACTGGTTACTACTTGTTCAGCAAATTATGAAGAGAACAAATATGGTCACAGTAAAGGTGCTGGGGAAAACTGCACTGATAAATATGTGAAATGCAATGAATGGATGAATGAATAAATGAATAAATGAATGAATGAATGAATGAATGAATGAATGAATGAATGAATAAATGAATGAATGAGTGAATGAATGGATGAATGAATGAATGAATGAATGAGTGAATGAATGGATGAATGAGTGAATGAATGAATGAATGAATGAATGAATGAATGAGTGAATGAATGGATGAATGAATGAATGAATGAATGAATGAATGAATGAATGAATGAATGAATGAATGAATGAAACAGGAAAGTGGCCACGAATTCACATCGACGTGCTGATGAAAGTGCAACAACGCAGGCGAACGAGCAAAAATTCAATTTTCGAACACCTTAAAAACGTGCATGAATTCCGGTTGTTAGTGTAGAATTCCTGTGAATATCCGAAAATTTAATTTTCTAGGGAAAACGTGATATTAAAAATGTTGCAGGGTAAGTTTTATTGGTGTTTCGAGAGGATATGCACGGGGAACCATTGATTCCTGAATGGAGTCAAGAACAACATGAACGGCTAGTTTATATAGTTTGATCAACCACACTGCGTAGATTTGACGCTGTCATACTCCTCAAGGGTCCAGATGCATCACTGAGGTTACCAACGGTAAAAGTAAAAGTGTTAACTCCCGCGTTAACGATAGCGGGCCGCATGCATAATTGGAAATACCTGTGTAAACGTGTCAACACCCTCCGAATTTGCCCATCGCTAGCACGGGCGCCAACACGTTTACTCTGGGTAATCTCAATGATGCACCCAAGCTGAGCACAATTGTATGTGTTGCGGGTCAACGCACTCACCCATGGTAATCTCGTTTCTGCATGCGGCCCATGAATACCCAAGATGAGGGGAAATATCTTGGTCAGAGTCGGTGTGCACCATTGAGATTACCCAATTACAAGGGCAAATTTGGGGTGGGGGTTAACAGGCCTACTCTGGGTAAAATAGGGATAGTGACCTGCTTAAAACAGGTTGGAAGGTATAGAAATAGAAATATATGCTAGAGTAATGCGCTTTTGCAACCTCGCACTAAAACAATAGATGGAACTTCTCAGGGGTTTTTTTTTGCGAGAACTGGTCCTCGTTGGCCGTACGCTGCTTTGTTCAGAGATTTTCTAATACCTATTTCAAAAATTAGGTGGGCTTAGTTTTAAACCGTTCCGCCAGCTTTCCTGTTCATTGGAAGTTGACGGAAGAACCCTTTTTTTGACGGGACATTTTACCATCTCTTCTCTTTTTTTTTCTTTTGAAATGAATTATTTTTCTCTAAGAAGAAGTCTTCTACTTGCAGGTGCTTTGGCAATATTCAAGTCAAATAAATAGAGTATTTCTACTAGAGACCAGATAAAAACGAGAGACGCAGAGAAAAAAGGGAAAATCACGTGCAAAATCCAACAGTTCCTGGCATTACGTGAGAATTGTGTAACCAGAGAACTGAAAAATTGGAAATTTCGATGACATCACACGTCAATTTGGGCACACCGCTTTTTTCCGGAATAGCAATGCCTAAATATAGCTTTATCCATGCGGATACAAACTATCCTATAAATGGCCGTTTCTACTGCGGAAACATCGTTAACTGAGATTTACGAGGAAAAATTGACCACGCCTCCATCGGGTGACGACAACTGTGAAACGACGCCGTTGGTGAGCGCTGTGGCGGCGGAAGCTCGCCGTGAATCTGAAGCCACAATGGACGAGAACAAATAGACCACGCTTCCGGATGTCGGAAAATGAATAATTGGCCTGGTTGCGGGCTTTCAAGCGCGCCGGCCCGCCACCGCGGGCTCGTCTGCCTGCTCGTCGACGCTCTCTCTCGGATTAGCCCGCGACGGCCACTTGTCGATGACGTCATTGAGATTAATTGGTCAGCATGTATGAGGTGCTGCTGCTGCTGCTGTTGCGTCCTCTTTATTGCATAGTCGATATGTGTGCATGATGTGACGATACTTCTTGTCGCGATGAGATGGGCGCTATTAGCCGAACAAAATACAATATGATATTGTCTACGTGGACTATTTCGATACCCCAAGACCTAATTGCCAGCTAGTTTCGCCCCTAAAAAACTTGCAGACAACATTTCAATTAGCAAATCTTTGTCGACAAAAATGACGCCATCATGCCATCCTGAAGTAGGTTCACAGCAATTTTTTCATCCAACAGCTAATTGGCATGTAAAGGCCAAAACAAGTTGTCGACTGCTTTTCTTACAAGGACAACCTGCCAGTGTAGTTTTTAATTACAATGGTTGTCAGCAGGTTATCCACAATCTTTCAGCTAAGAAACTCGTCGGCAAGGAGAGTCAAAGCAAGTTGCAGGCAAGTTTCCTCACCGACGTAATATACAATGCAACTATTTGGGATATCAAGGCACTGGTTAAAGTGACACAATTGAAAAAGATGTCTGCACGGAGATTGAAGGCAAAAACAAGTTTTCGACAAGCCTTGGGACCGACAACTTGCCAACAAGACAAGGTAAAGGCACGTTGTCAACAAGATTTGGGAAAAGCAAGTTTCTGATGTGGTCAGAAACATGCTCGCCAAAAATTTGTTAGCAGGAGAAACTGATTCTGAAGAGATGGATCTCCAGTTGGATTCATACGACTGGGTCTTACCTGCGCGTTTCAATTCCAGCTTCGTGGCTGCGCTTACACTAGAGGTTCACATTCAAACATATTTTTCGGATTTTTGAATATTCGCTTTCGTGAATTTTTGGCCCCCAGCGAATTTTCGAATACTCGAGCTTCTGAATATCCGAATAAACGCTCGAATTCTATCAGATTCGGTGAAAACTCAAGCTCAGAGCCGAACAGAAAGGCATCACAGAAGTATGCAACGCTAGATAGATCAATTATTTTGTAAATATACATACGTGGGGAAGAGGCTTCAACTGAACTCTTGAGTGGGTCCTATAGAAACTGAGATCGCTAATAGCCGACCGACTAGCTAACACTATGCGTTGTTTCAATAGTTTCAAAGCTGCTTGTTTTTATCGCAGTTTTCAAGATTGGTGAAAGAGTTTGGCAAAAAATCAAAAGAAAAAAAACAAGGAAGAAGACTAGAAACAAATGAAAACGACGAAGAGAAACAAATCCTCTTCTTAAGTACTGGGAGTACTTCACAAGTTGATTTCTATATTTCAGGCTTTTTTTCGAAATTTTGGCAACTAGGAAAACAATACACTTGCAACAAAATATGGTAGATTAAATTGATTAATAATTTTTAACTCAATTACTTTCGTCAACTCGAGATATACATATGCAGTTTTGATAGAAATTATTTCAACTTTAATTTTAAACTATAAGCTTTGAATTGTTTCGGTTTCTCCTCAGATTACATAATTCATTTATTAGTCCAACACCTACTCACTTCTTCATTTCATTGCACCCAAAGGTGCACCATCAAAAGAACCAAAGCAAACTCACCTCCATTTCCATGACACTGAGCTTTCCCATTTGATCTTTTTCAGAATCAAAATTGAAAAGTTTCAAATTTGATGCATTTCATAAACTTCAAAAAGATCATCCTCATTATAACTTTGATCCAATTTGTCTTTTCCCAATGAGTTACGAATTTCTCAAAAAAAATCAATACTTATGTGTACCAAGGTGATGAGCTCAGCTTATTCCGAAATCAGCTAGCTGTTCCAGTTCTTTTCCTTTTTCAACTAATGCCTATGTAAAGATTTCCACTTACCCACTTAGATCTTTATTGTGTTTACCATGTAAGGGAGGTGTTGAAAGTAGAGAAAAGGGCACACGGCAACGAGAGAGGTGAAAGAAGAGGAGGAAATAAAGATGAAACCCCTTGCCTTGGATTGTAATTTGATCGGAAAATTGCTGCATATGTGCCCAGTTAATTAATCCCTTGTAAATTTGGAGTGTCAGATTTCGTGCAAGCGAAAGAGCAAAAAATTGAAAGAAGCTTCTGGAGAATGTCCCATCAGCAGATTTTCTGGAATTTCCAGATGATGGAAATTTCGACAGAAGAGAAAATTAGATTCGAAACAGCATTTTCCAACATAGCAGAGCAATAAAAATTAATTAAAACCGGGTAAAATTAATTTTAAACAAGCTTTTTTCTTCCTCGCGGAAATTTTCCCTTTTTTCTGGAATAGTTTGTGCTGAGAAAGCAACAGTTGAAGAGATTAAACAGCTAAGAAGTGCTCAATCGCTTTACTGCCGGAATATCGATTTTTTGCCCTCCTGAGCTTTGAGTGGTCCAAAGGCATGGCAATCATTGTCCCGGAAAAGAAGCAGCCCAAGTGAACGTTCATGCTTCATTACTTCTCCCATAGTCATTTGTTGCTATGGAGCAAGAATACCACCGACTACGGTAGCATAAAAAGTGGCTTATACTGCCGTTGGACGAGTTTTCCGCGCAATAGACATGAAAGTATGCAAAAATCACATGCACAATGAACCAGGAACAAGTCATGGCCGTTTAGCCAACTGCGGCCTTTGTATAGCGCTGCTCGCGCGGGCCTAAATGAGATTTTGTCACTTGAAACATTCAGTCCTCGCCGAGCAGATGTCTGACATGTCTGCGCCTCCGCAATATCCGTAGTCTCAAGCTAACAGGCTTGATTCGAGATGAAGGTAATTTTTGCGTGCTTTTCATGAGAGTTTGGAGCAAAGAACTCGCGAAAACCATGCTTTATTCACGTGCACAGCATGTGTTTATTTGGGAAACACGGGAATTCCATGCAAATCACCTGGTTTTCCTGCTTTATTGAATTTTTTCATGTTATCTTTTCAGCGACTTATCTGACTGATTGCCTAAATTGATCGACAACAATCACAATTTGAGAAGCTTTTCTTCAAATCGATAAATCGATCAGCTATCGATTTCTTTCATATTTAGGGTCGTTGAAAGGAGAAAAGTATACTTTCGTGACTTCGTCAAAGTGCTCAGTCATTTCCGTCCAATTAACAAAAATAAACCGCATCCATGGAACAGCCGTGAGGCTAAGTTGCGCTGTGAGTTTGATATTTATCGATTTATCGGGAAATTTTTCTTCTTCAAAAAAAAAATCAATATGCTCCCATAATTGGTCGTTTGGTTGCAGTTGCCTTCACGATGTATGACTTGAATAAAAGCGGCACGATCACCAAGGACGAGTTTAAGGATATTTTACAGGTACGGAATCTTTTTTTATTAACAGTAGCCTCATGTTCATGAGAGAAACTCAGATACTAATCAATGACTAATCGATATTCTTTGCGTTTTTTTCTCTTTTTTGGAAAAATGTATCACCAACAAAAAAGGAAGGGGGAAAATAAGTCTGGCAAAGAGTCTCTCCACCATCTTTTCAGACATCTATCACTAATCAGTACGAGTCGAGAGACAGAAGTATCTCCATAGAGGAAAAATTACATAGCATTTTGTTGCTGGCTGACTTGACGCTGATCATTTCATTTTCAACAGATCACTAATAGGATGCAGTTTTTTGGGGTCACTGATCAATAAATCAATAAAAAATCGATAGATCGATCGATCCTCCGCTAGTTGATTTAACTACAATGGAAAATATCACAAGAAGCATGAAAACCTATGGATGCCAACATGAATGGAAGGAGTGTACAGCAATAGTGTAGGAAAACAATCATTTGCACTCTTACTGCATCCATCGGACAACTGTCATAAATCAATAGACGAAAGGGAACCTCGTGCCTTGTCAGATGCATATCAAGACGGTCTTAAGGAGATAAGTTCTGGAAAATTGTCAGTGCGCTTCTATAGTACATATATAGCAGGTATCCTACTAAATTTTATTGATTTCTTTCACAGATCAATAAGGCGCATGATCGTTGATTTTTTGAATAGGTTATTTGCATAGTTTGAGTAAATATAAGTGGAGGAATAGCGTTGTTGAGGCTTCCGTTCATCTCGAGGTTTAATGAGGAAAAAAACCTCGTGTGAAACCACAGTAAAAAAAAGGAACTCAAATGAAATTGGCCACACCCCTTCGCTTCATCTGACGGTAAAAATCAAGCCAACTACATCACCAGAAGCGAGAATTTTCAGGAATCGCAGATAATGAGAGCTTTCTTGAGCGAAGTTTTGCACGCTGCACTCCAGCAGACCGCTTGCAAATAAGCCACGCCCACCAGCGAGGCGCCTATTTTGTCAAAACACTGGCTGTTTTCGTGTTAAGGCGTATAATTGTGCTAATAGAATTACACACATGTTTGGCAGAGGAATTCACACGCATGTGCTCGTATGCGGCTCCGCTGAGCGTGTTTTTCATAGCTGGCCTCGCCTAACAGAAGAAGCTTAGCATGGTCAATGTAGAAATCTACTGGAGAGGACGCGAGGGGGGGGGGGGGAGGGAGTAATTTTTGCTCCTGGAAGGAGGTGTAATCCTTAAACATGAAAGGCTGAAGTAAAACAAGGTGCATGAGGCTCAATAAATTTTAGTGCTCTGCTCGAGTTTTTGCGGTATTTTACGATTATAGCACGATTACCGTCAGCGCTCGTGAGGCCGCATCCACACAGCATTAGGAAAACCACTGCTGTAGCTCTCCTAACCTAGAAATACAGTTTAGGTTTGATTTTAGACAATCAATAAAGATCTAAGTTGTTAGTCAGCAAGTCCAAAAAGGCCCAAGATCCTGATCCACTCGGGTGGTAGGAGATGGCTGTGTGAAAATGAGCTCCATTGCGAATAAACTGACCCAAAGCTAAGACCTATGTCATAGTTCCGGGTAATCTCCTGTTCCGTATCCTTCTGCATTTTTGTGACTGTGATTTTCGACTTTGATTCATCTGCTTCCGTCGCCAGCGAAATGGATTCTATGCGTGTTGATTGATGGGAAGGTGTAAAGGTGCATTAATGGAAATGTACTATGAAGTCGGTGAAAGTGTTACTAATCATGGGAACATCATGCACCAGCTCACTGGGTCCTGCACCAGCTCAAATTCCAAGTGTGCTTCAGGAAATTTCATGGGCACTGAATTTTCATTTTCTTTAGAAATTTCTGCCCACTTTCTGCCCTTTCAGTTTTTTTTTTTGAACGCTCATTCTATACGCCTTAGTCCCAAACGTATGATTCCTCAATTTTTGGATAATACCTAGTAGAACAAGTGAAAACACTGAAATAATTTTGCTCTGAGCTCAAAGTGTGCAATTTTACCATACCCCCTTCTATCCTCTATGTCTCTGACACGTCAGAGGCAGAGAAGCAGACACAACATGTTTCAGATGATGATTGGTGCAAATGTGCCTGAAGAACAGGTGAATTCGATTGCTGATCGTACGATGCGAGAGGCAGACAAGGACGGTGATGGATGCATCACATTTGCTGAGTTCTGTCATGTGAGTTGTACCCCGAGAAATGTGACCGGGAAAGAGTGCAGAAACGCAGAGTATTTTGGCGCCAAAGGCGCAAACGGGGCGGGGCCTCTGCTGTACATTTGGTACAAACAAGCAAACAGCCATCCTACGCTTCAGTGTTAACTCCTCCTTCGCTCATGTTCATGCTTGGATGCACCAATCATACAACAGAGGCGCCGCCCTTCGCCACGCCCCAACGCACTACGCTCGCTTATTTTATGCACTAACTTGGGTAAATCACTAAGGGATAGCTACGACGCTAATTAGGTGCAATGCAATGTTCCACAATAACTAACACTTTCCAATACCCACCATATTCTACCCATCACTAAACAGTTGTTGAACTTCGATTTCACCCAAAATTAGTGACAGTTATCCTAGCTGGACAAGTTTTCAGGCAATGGAAAAGACTGATATCGAGCAGAAGATGTCATTCCGTTTCTTGACCTAATGACACCAACAAATACGTATTTTCGATTGTAAAAATTTTTTTCTTGTTGTTCAATAAAGGATCTACCTCTGTATACTTCGATCGATATATTGATTGTAAGCCTTCGAATTGGTATCTCCGTCTTTGCTAGCACACTTTCAACAGATTTCAACATTTTCTTCCATTTAATTTTTATTAGGTTTAATTACTACATAGTTATTTGAATGTTCACTGATATATGTCAATAATCGAATGGTCAGATTTATCGATCTTGCGCTTCATCCTCCTCTACCTCCTCGTCCATCTCTTTTTTCAATTCCTCTTCCTCTTTTCCCGCATCCTTCCTTGTTTTCTCTTTGGGGTCGTGTGTTTTCTCGACGACTTTTTTCACGGTATTGTTGTTGTTCACTTCAGGGGTTGGCTCGGTGCCAAAAATGTTGAATGGAAGTAGGCTGCTCAGCTGAAAGCAATGTATAGATAGAGTAAGGTTATTTTAAGAGTTTATACTCAGCGACTGGCAGCGTATCTTAGCGACATGACATGAGGCAGTGCTAACTGATTGAGGCCGCGAAAAACTAGAGGACATCGTAGTGAAACTGGTCCAGAAATAATAAATTAAAATTCACAGCGGAGATGCGGCCCCGAGATAATCGAGATGTGGGCTTTGTCGCTTGTCGTCGCGCACTGTCGCTCCGTCTTGTTGAGATTCTCATCCCCCCTACTCCCTCCTATTTTTTCAAAATATATACATCTTCCTCTGCCGAACAATACCGTTTTCCGTGCTGATCAAAATCAAAAAGTGGATTGATGTTTATCTCCCAGAGTTTGTCGCTCCTTGTCGCTCGCTAGAGCTTATGCTGCCTCCACTGAACCTACTTGGTTCTCAAACATCTGTTTCTCAAGCAGGTTACCTTTATGAGATATACTCAAGTTATTTTACTAATTGCCTTAGGATTCAACCTACAGAGGCTTTGTATCGATCGATGTCGCGCAATGTCGCCTAATGTCGCTTAGTGCAGCAGGGTTTTACAAGCTCACATCTCTGTTTAGTTCGTTTTTCAATTAAGTCCGATCTTATCATTCACTACAACTTGTAGATGCAATTTTCTGTTTCGTCGTTCATTACGCAAACCCTCCTCAAACTCGCTCATGTCGCTTGGACTCGCCGAAAGTCGCTTTGCAGATTTTCGTCCACATACCGATTGTTTGATGTCAGGGAAGGCTGCAGGATTCAAGACGCACTCGCGTGCATTCACCATTATTTGCTGCAAATAGTGGATTAAAACAAGCACACCTTATACCAATTCAAAAATCGATTTATCGATTAGTGGTCGGCTCAACCCACCCTCAACAGCGGTCCAGAACTGCCTAGTCTACCTACTACAGCAGCCAATGCTTGTGTTGGTGACATTGTGAGATTACCTGAACCTTTAGCGTCCTTCCACACAAAGATAATGCATAAATCGATAGCAATCAATAATTCCGATCAATATCAATAAACCTACAATCATCGGGTTCTTTGTTGGAGTTCTCCGGCTTCAACGCGCCCAATATCTCGAAGAACACATATTTGACACCATTCTGAAAGAAGATTTTCACTGTGAAGTTAAGCCACGCCCCTTGCCAATAGTAGAAAGAGGCGGGGCCATCCCATTCAAAGACCACGAACTAAGCGGCAAAACTGTACCATTTGCTTTGCAGAGCATTCCAAGTATCTCATGGCATGCATAGAATTTTTCAACAATACTCCATTCGTTGGATTGAACGACTGTAATTCCGTAGGTAAAGTGGGCGGCGCATCTTCATCTCTCTGATTGGTCGATTGTCATTTATCTTTTCAAATACCCAAAAGATGTCACAAGTAATTGACGTACCGTCCTTAAGTCGCATTTGCTCCTTACTAAAAATAATGGCACATGTGAGAAGTACAAATTAATCTTCGAATACCACTGAAATCAGCAAAATTAGTAAATTATGTGTATAGATTTTAGGGTAGGTATTTTCATTGTCGGGGAGAAATGGAGAAAATGCATCGAAATGTTCGAAAGTCACCACTGGCTAATCACGAGCTCGAAAACTGACCAATCACAAGCAGTTCAAAAAAACAACTCACGTATTCTTGAATTCGTTTAATAGTTGACGCCGATTCATCATCAAACAAAAGCATTATAGCCTGTGCATTATGTGCATCATCTGGCAACAACTTGCCAACATGTAATTCGACCATCTAAAGGCGGACAACTAACATAAAACTGACAATAGCCATTTGCTCGACAATTAACTCAAATAATCAAAAATCCACGTTAAGGCTGGGCTTGGCCAGAGGGCAGAGAATTAGAAATTGACTTTTGAGATATTCTATGGGCAAGAAAATAATAATTACGTTAACGAAATGTAAGGGGGGGGAGAGAGATTTCTATCATAAAAATCCCAGACTTTCATAATTATTAATGGGAGAAATGGTAAAGTCTAACCAAACGCAGTCTTTTTTTTTTCGAAACATTTCTATTGTAAAAATTATTCAACGATGCAGAAAAATAAAATATATGGTTCTTCTACGTACATGTATGGTTTCTCAATTGGAATTTTCAGAAAGAAAAGTCCAAAAAAGTCGCCCAACAGTATTCTCCATTAGAGACCATTTCATACTCAGAGATTATAGAAAATCAAAGGAATACCCATTCTTGTTTGAATTCACAATAATCAGAAATTGTCGCGATACGCCTAACACAATCCCAAAAGTGATCTATAATACAGGGGGTTTCGGATTGGTGAAGTCCAACAGCGGAAGCTAATTTACGCGAATCCGTATGGTGCCGTCCACGGAGCAGTTTTTCAATTACTACTTGGTGGGTGTCTCTTTCTAGGATCTATGGTATATATGGCCATTTTCTCTCGAAAATGCTTCAGAAAAAAGCGGTAAAACCACACAGTTCGTCAAAAAAAAGTAGGGATGAATACGATAGGTATCAACATTGCGAGCTATGATTACATCAAATAAATCGCCAAGAAGATATAGCGCGTTTCACAGTGGACGATAGTTGGAAAGACAGCAGAGAGGAAGAGCGCGCGAGAAAGTGTGCAGCAGTTGAAGAGGAATGAGAGAAAAGCAGGTTATCCGCATGGTTACTCAAATAATGTTGTTGCTGGAACAAACTATTACGGGTGCGCGCATAGTCTTTGAGAAGTATAGCATTAGGATTGCCATGATCCAGACGCCTTCATTTTTGATACGTATCGATTGATTGTGAGCGCCGGCGATGCTGGTTGCTTTACTCCCCGAGTCGGTAGCGTAATGAACTCAACAAACATGGAAAATAGATGGAAAATGTGGTAACCATAAAAGCACTAAGCGATCTGATGTGTCTGGTAATCAGCATGGTTCGGCAAGAGCACAAGCGTGAGCATATTGAATTTTACACTCGAAATTGTTTTACGAATTTTCGAATATTCGAATTTTCCAGTTTTAGAATTTCCTGGACTCTCGAATATTCGTACTTTCAAATGTTCGAATTTTATTTGAGTCATTCGAAACCTCATTGCATATGACTCGTACAGTAGAGGATAATCCTATTAATAGTTTCTCCCTGTACCATAGAAAAAACTATAGAATAGGGGAATACAAAAGGCGATACTATAGAAGTATAACCGCATACGGGGAAACAGGTGTAAATCAATGTCTCGGTGATTTCATAGAGATCAAAGGGGGGAGGTGGCATGGATAAGCCAGTTTTAAAGGGTAAGCAGCTCAAAGCGATTACCAAAATCCGGCAATACTGAGCGGGTATTGGCTGTAGGCGTGATGAAGATAAGCCCAGTCTGTATTTACTCACAACATAACCGCTGTGGCAATGTGGCATTTCTACAACAGTGGAGTCTTTCGGAAAATAAAGACAAGTTTATAAAAGTCTGAGCGAATCTAAGCGACATTGAGCGACTGAGGGCCACCACTAATTGGCGTAAAAATCCGTAGAAATTGGTGCACTTGAGCGCTGAGATCAAGAGCGGACTCAAAATTTGTGAAGTCAAAAAAATTACCGAAAAAAAACTGGAAAACTTGCTCCTAGCGATTTCGGGCGAGTACGAAAATAGAGCGAGGCGAGCGATTTCTATCATTGATAATTTATATAGGGTAATTTATACCAGCTGCGTGCGTCAGTCGCGCATCAGTCGCACGCATCCATTTACATGGGATTTTCCATGAAGACCGGTCAACACGGCATGTAGATCCTCAATGAAAAGAACGCGCGGCTGCCGCGAGGTCGTAAACGTGTGCGTCTGAGCTGCGACTGCGATGCGACTGCTATGCGACTGGGCCCTATTCTTCATCATACAGACGCACGCGCGTCAGTCGCACGCATCCAGTGTAAATTGCCCTTATGTATGTCAAAATCTGACTAATAAGAACCGCTCACCATTAGCTAGTTTATGAGCTACTAACTATAAACTACTATCAAAATTAAGATTTAGGAAGAAAACCTTGAGTAGCGCTACAAATTGTCGCGCACTGGGTGAGCTAAGGCTGCAACAGTGCGAGCGAGTACAAATAACGAGCGGCAATGAGATCTACATACTCCTACAAAGAAAAATGAAATATGTCTTCGAGCGTTCTCATTCCTTAATGGAGGAGACTAGCACGAAGATTAAAAGTGTATGAATCCTTACAAAAAATCCGCTTATCTCCAGGATAACACATTTACGTTGATGATGCACTCTGCCCAGTACAAGCAAATTAATGGTGTTTTCCGGAAAATACCTCCAAAGAGGATCAGATAAGGCAATGGATGTGGATACGCTCCGCAATATTAATAATCTTTCCTTCTGGAATTGCTGACGTCAAGGGGTAAAATGTCGATAAGCCTAGTATTTCTGGAACCACATTAGGGATCCTATAGAAACAGAAGCCTTCCAATGAACGACTTCCATCTGCCGTGACTTTGATACGTATCGAGTAGTTCATGACAATTTTGCACATAATTTTTAACTGGCAGTTTTACACATATTTGGAAGATTTGACGCACCATGTCCTAGCTCTCTCTTTTTCTACCGCTGCACTCCTCGAGAAGCGGCAGCAGCGACAGTGGCTTTGATACGTATTGATTGAGCGCCTGCGACGCGGCGCCTCCAATCGATACGTACCAAAACCAGCGTTGCCGCGACCGTAGCGAATGAAATCGCCATTAAAATAACAGTCTAGATCAGGTTAGTTTTCGCCCCCCCCCTTCAAAAAAGAGAAACTCTAGCGGAATTGAACCATACCATCGTGGTAACAGACGCAGAGGACCGAAAACTCCGTTTCTCTGCCGCCAGCCTCACTTGGGTGTTAGGTGAATATCGACAATGGCACTACAGCAATTCAGCTAGGGGGAATTCATTGAAGTGGCCGCGCTCGCAAGCATCGTCCACCTGCGACAAGATGCTCTGATTGTCTGCGTATCCACACATTTCACTAATGTCGTCGTTATGAATTGATTTACGTCTTAATTACCCATAGAATTATGAACTTGCTATCGTTTTTCATTAGTGGTGACTATGTGGAGAGTAAATGTCAATTTGCTAGTCTGTTTCACATCCTGGGCATTATTAATTTGCATATTCTGGTCCATGAGCTTGAAAAAAAAACTTATACGAACAGCAGGACATGGAGTTGTTTTCTGTGTGCTTGTCTGCTTCTCTGCGTCATGTGTTCCCTACATGCATAAATTGTGGGTCAAATTCTTCATTCTGTGAGATGGAGAAAACGCCAGCGATGCGAGACCCAGCCACATAAGCCGCACCACATGTTTGAACAGGTTTGGACGGGGAAAAGGGAAATAGGTGATATGGATGAAATGTGCAGAAGCGCAGACGGCCAGAGTGCCACGCTGCTGCAGAAAGGATGCGTTCGAGCGAAATATTGCGCCCTGACCAATTCTTCATTACTAATCATCTACGAAAGCATTCAACAGAATAGAAAAGCAAAAAAATTCACGATTCAATACCTATGATTTGCACAGATCGCACCAACCTGGAAAAGTGTTCGTTGATCCTGCACATAGTGAATTTTGCAAACCATTTCCTCTGTCTCAACAGGATCCTCCGTATAGCAATCATCTCGAAACGCATGAATTAGAGCGGTTTTACCGACACCTGCAACGAAGCCGTTGACGTCATCACAAGAAGTGGGTCCCGAGCGGAATACCCACCTTTGTCGCCGCAAACGAGGATTTTTATCCGGTTAATCTGGACGCATGCTGTGTATGGTTGCATTCGACTGCGAGGCACCGGACTTCGGCAACGAATCAATTCCTCATCGATGGTAGGTCATGTGATCACGTGTTCGGCCTGTTCGGTCAACATGAAAAATCGATGGGTATCAGATGCACGGCGACGGCATGATTCTCGTGCTTTGATCATTTGGTGAGAGCGGGTAGAGATGTGATAGCTTCCCCCATGTTTGTTTTTACCCACTAAAGGACATAGTTTTACGAAAGCTTCAGATTTAACCCATACTTATCGATTTATTGATTTTCACGGAGTTTTCAACGGAACTGCACAGTTTCTGTTGAGTTCTTGTAAGCTATAAGCCTTGTTTATTGAGAGTCACACAAGAGAACTGACGTGATTCTTCCTGGGAACGAGCTCCGCCCCTCGGCTCCGCCCACCTCTCGAAGCCGGAAGTGAAAGATGTAAGGAGGGAATGCTGTTGATGAAATGTGTAATAGAGGATCCAGGGGATCACTAGCTAATCTATTGTTGGGTGGAGCGACGAGTTGACAATTGGTTCACACTCCTCGGGTGGCCATGTAAAAGTAAAAAGAAGTAAAAGTAATGCCTGATTCTTACCATCATTCTTCTAATTTTTTTTTGATAGTTGAAAACTGATTTATTAATAAATAATATTTTTGGAATGCCTATCATTGGCGTCCCTATATTGGCACTACCCTCTTCCCCCTCCCCCCAATCTGCGTCAGCCACTGGCCACTGCTACTTGAAAGGTATAAGAAAAATCAATTGTATCAACAGTTCTCCTACGTAGATCACAAGATCTGCTGATTGGTATAGTTTTTGACTCATCCAGATCAACTAGAATCTCTGTGTTTATTTGAGCTGATTCCTAGCGATCGATGAGCCTTGAAATATTGATTTATTGATTAGGACTGCGCCCATCAGTTGAAAGGTGGAAGCGGTCTCGGCGGAAGTGCAAAGTTCACCCGCCAATGTCATTTCAGCCGATGATTTAGTGGTCGCCCTAACCTATGTGTAATACGTAGTTTGTTAAGAATTCTTTTCCTAGAAGTTATCGATTTTATTGATTGGCTTCCTGCTGGGATTGTTTCGAAGTACTGTTGTTTACTGATATGTGTTCAACCAAATTCGTGCCTAACAAGTTTCATTTTCTCGAATGGTTTCTTAATCTGTGCGATTCCCTCATTTGTCCACTAATGCTGAGGGATTTGAGTGTGGGACACGTCCAGTTTATCGGTCATTAATTTAGCAGTTGTTACGTTGAAGAATAGTTTTCTTTATTTGTCTGCACTCTACGGACAGCACACACTCTCTCGCTAATGCCCAGGATTCGATGTTTATCGCTTTCACTCTTTTTTGTTTGAACTAGTGAGCCATCGAACGTTTTCAACAAAAAAAAAAGCAGACTGTGAACGAATTGAAAACAGTTCCGTCTAAATTTAAAGTATCGAACCTGACCTGGTTCCTGCAATGGTCCCGCCGACGATCCACCGCTTCCTTTTGAAATGTCCACTCCTGCCTGAGTCAAAACTTATAACCCCTCTCCTTCCTCTTCATCATCTGGAAATTCACTTTTAGACCATATTTAGGGCGCATTCGGCTATCGGGTCATTTTACAGCAGCGCATTCCGCCTGAATTCCTGGGAAACTTCGTGTAAATCGTGCTCTCCACTGGTTTCCGGGCAGATTCCTGTTAAATTTCACGTAAATCGTGTAATTTCAAGACCGCCGGCGGATCTCGCTTAAATTTTTTCCATTTTTTATCCGTTTTTTCTTGTTTGAACTTGGTCGACCGCCGAATTTCTCCTAAATTCCTCCTACATTTTTGTGGAATTTCGGACGAGATAAAATACATGCGGATTGTTCCGATCTTTTAGGGACCGACCTGCCTCACTCACTTTCTTTGTCAACATTTATATCTTGTTTTTATAGTTTTAGTGTTCAGTGCGCTAATTGAACGGCAATTCGTTGTCGGATCGGTTTTCTCCTGAAATTTTTTACCCAGACTTTTGAGTGGGTTATTTGATGCCTCAATCATATATTTTTTACCCAGACTTTTGAGTGGGTTATTTGATGCCTCAATCATAAGAATCGTACCAGTTTTGTACCACATCCTCGTTTCTGTAGGATTACTGTGGATAGTGTAGGAGAATGAAATGAAGCTCTAGTTTGGGCAGGGAAATGGCAGTGGCGTTAACTAAAACCTAGCTTGATGCAACCATGGTACAAAATTAATTTAATATCCGTGTTTGTCACCTTGGACAACCCTCTAACGAATCTACAGAGAAATTTATTTATTTATTTATTTATTTATTTATTTATTTATTTATTTATTTATTTATTTATTTATTTATTTATTTATCTACTACACCCTCACGGGTGTGCCATTTAATAACGTATAAATATGCAGACAAAAGACCGTAATTTCAAGTCAGAACTTCAAAACTCGAACTATTTAACTAGCACCATGTTACTTGGCCCAAGTGGACTGTACCCTTAGTTTCGAACTCAATTCCAAGGTGGTAATGAGGACTAGTCAGTGGAAAGTCTGTCTAGGAAACAGACTGTTACTAGGCCGAACTTTACCTAACTCTTGCTGCTTTCTAGGATATCTAGAGCAGAAAAATAGGAACTGTGCTTTATCAGCATTATTTCGCTCCCAATTGCCATTTTCTTGCCAAAATCAACATTTCCTCTTTGTTTCTTGCTGCAGTCTTCCCAAACTCAGAACTCCAACATAGAACAAGTTGTGAGCCCGTCTTTGCCTCAAAACAACTTGCTCCAATATACGCCCACCCCCCCCCCCTCTCACCCTCTCTTTAGTCGCCTTGTGCCTGTGGTCCACCACGTGTCCCAGAAGGTGAACGACCAGTTGCCAGATCACTGGTTATTGAGACCACTCTCGTGGATTCGTTCTTGGAAAGCGCTGCTATTTAGTTACTGGTTAACCATGGTAGATTGAGCGGCCCCCGCGTCACCAACGAAGCAGTGACCGGTCGAATAACAGCGAATGTGATGGAATTCACGTACAACGCCGGCGAAGTACGTGACTTTCGCGAGATTGTGCACATGCGTACGTGACTTTTGTAAGATTTTTCGTCATACCACGGCCAGGTCCGCCCCACTGATGCAATTCATAAGGTCGGTACATAAGACTATGCCTACGAATGCCTTACACTACATAGAATCCCCGGAACAACTTGCTGACAAGCATTTAGTGAGCAACTTTCTGTTCGCACCTTAGAATTGCTCGTTCCAAAGCTTCTCTTCAACTTGCTATCAGACTTTCTTGCCGACAAGTTGTAAGCTTGTTGTATAAACTTGTCGACGACTTGCTGTTAATGCAGCAGCTTACAATTTACACCACATACTAGTAGACGTCTTTTGTTTTTTTTTTCGTACCATTTTGTTCAAAGTTTAACAGTTTTTATACCGCACTCGCAAAAATTTTATGACTATGATCTTAGCTTTTATCGCTACTCGTTTGCTCGGTGTTTATACTTTGACATCACGCAGACTGCTAGAGTGGCGACACTCTGCGTCTCTGTCATTCCTACCCTTCAATACTTGAGTTACTCAGATGTCTATCGCTGTTGTGCAAGCTGGTACTGTAATCTATGATACCCCTGCTACTCTTGACAAGTTAGAGAGACTCACCAAAGAGGCCGCCAGCCATGGAGCCAAACTTGTCGTGTTCCCAGGTATTGATCGATATCGATTAGTTGACACAAGTCAGCAAGTTATTCTTTTAGAAGCCTTCGTTGGTGGCTACCCAAAAGGTCTTGATTTTGGCATTGTGCTAGGGACACGTTCACCAGAAGGCCGTGAAGAGTTCAGGAAGTGGGCATTTGCATTCGATCGATTATTGATTTTCGATATTAGTAGGTGATCGCAGTAGCTCTAGGTACTACAACTCAGCGATTGAGGAAAATGGTCCAGAGTCACGGCGTATAGCAGAAATCGCCTGTGCAAATGACGTCATCATTGTCACCGGAGTTGTCGAGAGACAAGGCGGGACGCTGTATTGCTCGGTAGGTGTTCTGTGAGAATTGTCGATCGATGATCTATCGATCGAAAACCTCAGATGGCAACCGATCTGTTGATTTGTGGTCGACCTCTTCTGGATTTTCTATCTCCGCTGTTGATCATCTACTTCCATATTATCTTCTTTTAGAATCTCCATGAAACCGAAAAATTTAATAAATTAATAGAAGAAAACGGTGAATTAGCAGAAAATCAATAATGGATTTCTCTGACAGGTGTTCTTCTATGGTCCTGAAGGATACCTTGGGAAACATAGAAAACTCATGCCGACTGCAATGGAACGATGTGTTTGGGGAAATGGGGACGGCTCGACGATGCCGGTATGTTATTGATAAACTGGTGAGATTATTGATCCCGCCTTTATCGATTTTTGACGTAGGTATTCGACACGGCACTGGGAAAAATTGGCGCGGCAATTTGTTGGGAAAACTATATGCCAATGTACAGAATGACTTTATACAATAAGGGTAAGGAAAACTCTTAGAAGCATTGACCTTTTCGTGAGTGTTAACCTACATTTGTCCCAAAAGTGTGTATCAATCAATATTTTGGGTTTCGGGCCTGTCATAGTAATGGATCTTTCTCGCTTTTTAGCTTGATTCGCAGTGTTTGATTGCGTCTTCAGGAGAGTTTTCTCTCGATAGATCAATATTGATCCTTGCTATTAACTAGTGATGTAGAATTATCGATCGGTATCGATTAGTGCTCAGGCCCGTGCCATCCATCAAACATTTTGTTTCAGGAATAGAAATCTACCTGGCATGTACCGTAGATGACCGTGATGTGTGGCTACCCACGATGAGGACCATAGCACTTGAAGGAAGGTTGGTCAGAGACGCAGAGGAAGGATCGACCCTACATGTCTGCCCGCACAAATGTGACAGTTGTCCGCTCCACTCATTTTAGGTGTTTTGTTATCTCATCCGCTCAATTCTTGACATCGTCAGACTATCCTGAGAACCACCCAATGCGTGAGAAGCACGGCCTGGACAAGGTAATCAACAGTGTTGTCCGAATTGTTGATTTTTCCGGCTTTATTGATTTTCTCGTAGCTTATAGTAGTCGTTAAGGTGTTGATAAGAGGTGGATCATGTGCCGTGGATCCACTAGGTACAGTTCTTGTTGAGCCAGATTTCACAAAGGAGCTGATACAGTAAGTTATGCGCAAAGGACAACTGACAAAAATCGGTAATTGGTTGTCGTGTTTCAGCTATGTGAACGTTGATCTGTCGCGAATAGCTTGTGCCAAAATGGATTTGGATACGGTAGGGCACTACAGCCGGCCAGAAGTGTTCCAGCTGATCGTCAATGAAAAACCATACGAGCCCGTTGTTAGGCGCCCAGAATGAACTACGGTGAGTTGCAAAAAAATCAATAATTGAGGTTAAACGCCATGCAACCGGACACCAGATCCTACACAACGTAGTCCTCTGCCATCATCCTTAAATTTGTTTCAAACTTGTTGGCGGAACTTTATTTGCACGTAAACGTCTGAACATTCGACACCAAGCTGTATTCATTTCAAATTATTGATTAGTACAAATACGAATATCGATCGTTTCTCTGTACATTGATATCGATCACACGTGACTCGATAGTTCTCATGAATTATACAGTTCATTTTAAATCACTCATACGGATGGGTAATGGCAGCTGAACGGGAAAATAAGCGGTCAGTTCTGCGCGTGGGTGGAGAGAGGGGGCGCGGCAGTCCCAGTAAGTGGGTGGGGCGATCGCTGGGACTTTGTGAAAAGTCTGTACCAGCAGGCGTAAATTGAGTGAAATTATGTTTTTCTAGAAGCAATTCAGTGAAATTCTCAAAGCATTTTTTTGTTTGTCTGGTGGGCGTGGCGGCAGTACAGTATGCACAACATTTGCAGAAAAATAAAAACGCTAGACCATGACTGATGCTTGTAAGGGTCAGAAGTGTAAAGCATGGCGAAATAGCCTATATGTGGAGAGAAATTAGAGAAATAGACGAATCTAGAAGTATCGATGCCATATCGCCGTTGACGGCGTGTAGATGTTCGGACGATAGCTGTTGAAGTGACGCAGTGAGCTATTACCGTAGTACGACCAGTACGAAGGGGCGGAGCTAAAAGTAATCAATATCAATCAATACGTGGAAAAATTAGGAGATGTTCAGTTGAATTAATCCGGCTAGCATTTGTCACATTTTGTCAAACCCACAGACTTTCATCACAAGATAGTATAATGGTTTGTAATGGACATATCAATCAACAATAATCAATAAATCAATAATAACAACAATCGATAAATCCATAATATGATCAAAACAATCGATCACTTCTTTGTTTTAGAGTACTGCTAATTGCGAACTACATGCTCCTGATGATCCTCACATCACATTTTTCACATTTTTCTATTTATGCTCGGTTAATTTTGTACGACATTGTTGTATGATCGCACGCACTTGTTGTTCACGAAAATCAATAAAGTCGATTGCTCAATCAATAATTGCACTCACACTGTTCCTACATATGTCCTTGTGTACATGTAATTTTTGAGGCTTCTCGGTTGACTTGCTATATCGTAGTTTGTCTCGTTGGCCAGGTAAGTATAGCCAGAATACCTGAAGTATCGATTGTATTTTGAGAGTAGCAGTTTCTGGGGAGACGCAGAGGAAGAAAGAAAAGGACAGAAAATACAAATGACCAGCTATTTCAGCTTTGGGAAAATATGAGTTTTCTTTCCAGAAAAACATCTTTTGATGTATGGGAAATTGTGCAAAATATGAAAAAATGCAGAATGCATGAGTACAAGCTGAAATTTATCGAATCCCCCTCTGCGTCTCTGCCACCACTAGTCTCTGTTTCTCTGCCATGCAGCGCCATAAGGTGAGAGTTCAAGTGTGAAGATACGCATTTTCCCACAAATTTTTGAAAAAAAAATACTATTGGTATGAGAAACGCGAGAAGGGCCCTCCCCTGCCTCGTGGACGAGTTATCACCCACCCGCGTCTTGTTGTTATAGGCCGACTTTCGGGTGTTAACTGTGGCGGTGTATAGAGTGATGTCGTACCGTATACCCTATTAAATGAGTTATAGGAATATGGTCGGCGATAGTCCTGATCTCGTCCATATATGTATCTGAATAAAATAATCAATAGCTACATGTTCAACAGTTCGACGGCATTCATCAATTTATCGATTGAGCGCACTCACTTGTAAATAGGGTAACTCCACGTGCGTAGACCGAAAATATCGTATTTACGGAATGGCTGATCCTCGGATCGATATTGGATGTTCGTGTGGTATGGTGCGGTCACCATCGCTAACGGCGTACGTGCACGGTATGACGTTAGAGGGTGGCGTCGATCAGGGATGGACTGCAAAATCGATAAATTGATTTTTTTCTGGTGACATTGGAGAAGGTTGTCTGACAGCTGCTGGTGAAAGCTAGATTTTAGCTTTGGTTTCGGAATTTTCACCATCATGTTCCGCTTTGCCTTCTAAACCCGGAGAGAAGGCCTACGATATCTTTTATTGGATATTTTTGACTCGGATATCGATTTATTGATCAGTTTTATCGCTCTTTCGCAAATCAGCTTCACAGTTTTACAGGCCGATGCTGACGTCAAGCGACTAGTCCAGGGAAGAACCTCCAAGACCATCCCATCTTTAACGCGACCAATCCGTACAATTTCCTGGAATCGCCAGCGCCGGGTCCTCAATTATCCGGTCTCGAAACGAACAGCGCTCCGTGCAATACCCATGTCCTCGAATCCTAGGAAACTCTGCAGGTTGTGCGGTGTCTTTTTCCATGCCCACGGGATTGTTACAATGAAACATCAATTCAGTCTAATGTCAGGCTACCAGTAAAAAGCCTGAACGTGACAAGCTCGCTGGTAGGACAACAAATGGTCCTTTACATCATGGGCCTGTAGTGGGTACATGCCAGGACCCGCCAAAATTATTATGTAGACCATTTCTATTGTGTAATTTCTCAAACACTAATGAATTTTAAAAAGGTAGCGTAAACTATTACTCCTCAAATTTTCTCATCATTCAACGCAGCTAATACAGGGGTCCAAAGCTACGATGACAACACGCGTTTTTGCCTTATAGAAACATGTTTTACCTTGCAGTTGAAATCAAATGGGAGGTCATTACCTGATTTTTACCAGAACACAGCTTCTGTTTGTAGTTCATGATTCAATCAGAAATGAACTTTCAGTCGGTCTTATTAGTGGGTTTTGGCAGTACATAAGAGATAGTCGTGTTCAGTACCTTATTGAAATTTGGATTGTTTGGAAATGCAATGAAAAAATAGGAGATGAGTTGAATCCCATTCACTGGTATGCCACGACCTACTGCTTCACCTAAGGGCACCTTCCCACCTCATAATCGTTTTTGGGATTTCCGCGTGGAAAGGATCTCTAGTAGCTGCTGATCACATGATATACGTAATCCCGTAAAAAACTGCCTAAAAAGGAGTCTTCAAGCTCTAATTATTGAGGAGCCAATGGGTGGAGCCAATGCAAAATTACAGGGTCTTCACCTGATGTATTCTTTTCCTCGTCACGCATGAAGCGCAGTTTCTATTCAGATAGGGAGTGGATGAGGAACTCTCACAAGAATTACCAATTCCCCCAAAAGGTGCGCTCCCTGGAGTGAATTATTCAGACAGTGCCTTGGCCCCGCCCTCGGCTCCGCCCACAGTCTCCACAAGAATTGGGGCTTGGAAACGGATTTTTTGGCAGTTTTGCACTGAATCACGTATACCATTGTGATCAGCAGCTTGTGGAGATAAAACGATTCTGAGGTGGGACGGTTCCTCTAATCTTAGGATCTGTGTCCGAGGACCTTTGAGGACACTATCAAGTAAAATATTGATTTTTGTTCATTGTGAACACTAAATATGTGACATCGCTCCTAATCACACCATATTTCCTTTGTTATGTGCCCTTTTTGTTTTGTGGTGTCTACATACTGGGTACGAACCAAAAGAACAAGCCTATGAGTGTATCCGTTATGTCTATGGAATGAAAAAAAGGCAAGAAAAATAACATCACACAACCCACATTACTAGTAATTACTTTAGAAACTTTGCTTAATAAAACAGAAGAACCAAGGAGAAACCATTGCTAACTGCCCTTTCAAACAAGCAAGTATCAGATAATACCCACGAAACCTAAAAACCGGTTTTTGCATGGAATTGAAAGATGCAAACCGCACGATTAAGACATGCGTGCTCATGCAAAACAATTTTTTTCAATCAATAGTTGTATATCAGCAATGGTCAAATTCATGCAAAAGCCATGCATACCCGTACAAAACCCATACACACCTATGCAGAACCCATGCATGGGACTGAGAAAATCGTGGGTTTTTTTTTGTGGAATTTGCATCGTTATTTGGAGACGAATAGGTTACGCATGGATATGCATGAGTTTTGCTTCGTTGGCAAAAACTCAGGTCCGATCAGAATTTTCCTCTCATAGAATAGTTCCGATCTTCAACTCTTTGATAGACAAAAATGCGTTGCAATTGTCATTGCAATTTTTCAAAAAGTAGCTAGTCTGACAGCTGACTCAGTTGCTGCCCGTTAGCGTTGGTTACTTTGTTACTGTTGTTCTAGTTTGTTTGTGTTCTCGGTTTTTTTGTCGATTTCAATGTCTGTTGTAAATGGCAAATGCGTGCTACCCGCACGTCTACAAATAAAAAATACACAAATATGTATGTAGACTAATAATTAGAGAAACAAATAGGAAAAAACGTCCTCATCATGTTCTCCTACCATGAAATCTTGACTCTATTGCTACATTTCGAGGCTTTAATATCTTCCGTGTTATCTCGTTTTTTACTATTCTCTGATGTGCACATGTTTGCGGTGCAACAGATGAGTTTAAAAAATTAAGTAGATAAGTAGGCAAATAAAGTAAACAAATAAATCCAGGAATGAATACTGCTACTTTTCGGATTTTCTGTACTGCATAGGGTTCTTGCAGATACAGTGGATCTATGTAAGTCATAGTTTAACAAATGGAAACTGCCAGTAATGCCAAGCAACTAGCACGAGAGCAAATACACATGGCGCATGTGACTGTCAGTGCAAATGGCTAAGCATCAACAGCTGGGTGGCTCAAACTCAGTGGCCTACGATACCGCTGTAGAACATAAATCTAATGTGAAAGAACCTAGTGTCAATTTAACAAGCTATATGTACTTTGTTTTTTTTTTCTGTTATTCTGTTATCGTCGAGATTTTTTTTCACAAGCAACTGAAAAAAATATAATCCCCTTATTTCATCCCCTTACTACCGCCACTATTTACTGGATTATGCAGATGCTTTACAAACAAATGCGTAAATGATCAAAGTAAGTGTGTGAAGAGAACGAATCAATAAATGATTGGAATGAATGAATGAGTCGGTGAATGGACGGATGAGCCTAAAAATCGAAATGAGAAGTGCAAGTAAATAAGTGCTTGGAATAAAATGCCCATGCTCCCATGCCAGCCATAAGATTTTATGAGGGTGAAAGTGATTTTATGAGGGTGAAAGAGATAAAGAAGTAAACCGCAGAAAAATTGAATGTGGGAGAGGTGAAAAATCAATAAATAGAAATGAAGAGCAGCACACTGCGACCACCAATTGGCGGGCCGCACAATGCATAAATGGACTTTCCGAAGTTTTTGACACGTAAATATGCAGAAATTAATGAGAAATCGGATCGATATTCTTCGATTTTTCGATTTCGTTGATTATTGATCGATCAAAACTAAGAACTCACAAAAATCTGGGATAGGCTCCACTGGGGTAATCCCATCGGTTCCCAGCTCAACAGTAGTGTTGTGTTGGGAACGTGGGTGATTGTTGTAACATTTGGAAAAACACATCAGCTGTATACCAATGGGAAAATCAATAAATAGGATGTAATTGTGTGGTTGGGTTGCGTGAAATACAAAAAAAATCAATGTTTTGCTTGCGGTATTATAAGGAGTTCACCTCTTTTCTAAAAAAAATCGCGGAAGAAATTTGTACACTTTGAACGAGAAGTCGCAAACATAGGTTGTTTGTCACGGTTTTATGGTTTATTGTGCCATTAATCAATTATCGATTAGCTGCAGATGCGGAAAACAGAACGATTAGGAACAGGCCTGCCTCACCTCGACGCCTGCAATCTCTCTGACGGGCGTGAAACTGCGTCTCAGATGGCTCATATATCGTTCCTGGTTATGTACTGGCGTTCGTTCACGATTCCATTGGGCCAAATAGCTTTCTCTGGAATGTAGATCGAAAAAATCGATAGAGATCGATCGATAACGGGGTGGTATCGATCTGTTGAAGCTATCAACAGTTTAAAAAAATTGGAGAACTATGCCTTAAAAAGCTAAAAAAAACTAAACCTATATATGTGCAACACCACTGTAGCCGAAATGAATCATTCGATGGATCGATAACATTCAACAAATAGGTGTAATAATAATAGTGACCAATCGATAAATCGATTACCTCGACAAAAAGCCAAGATCTACAGAACGACTACGATAGATACGCATAGAATCGCGGTACGACATCGCACTTCTTTCGAGTTCCCGTTCAGTTAATCTGAAGAAATGAGCAGATTATTGATTAGTCGCGCACTTGTTAATATAAATCAATAATGGTCACAAAAATCCATAATCAGTTCACAAGGACTGTTGTCCGGAAGAGTACTTATTACCTTTTGCAGAAGTGGCGCGTACCTGGAAAGAGGGCGCGGCTAAGCTCTATGACTGGTCATTTTACGCAATCGGCCAATTGAAGGGTGCGTCAGCGCCGCCCACTCCAGGTGTAACGCTCCACACCCCTCTGTTGAAGTTTTTTCATCAATTTTTTTGGCCCAAGCTGATTTTGCAATTAAATAAATAAGCTTAGGTTGTAAAAAAAACAAGTATAAATGAAATAAACAAATAAGCCTCTAGATTCAATGACCTTCTATAAACGAGAGCGAATTTGGCGACAATGCGCGCATATATGATGAAAAGTCAATGAAGAGCTTCCCCAAAAAATATGCTCATCGATTTTCTGTGTAGCAGGCATAGCTAGTAGGCGGAGCCAGGGAGAGAGGGGGAGGTGCGTGGGAGGAAAATTAGAAGTTTTGCAATGAAATGCTTAACCAATAGAAGTTCAGGAAAAAATTACTTTTGAAGTTATGAGTAAAGAGTCGAAAATACCACGAAAAATAGAGAACTGAAAAGAAATTTCCAATGGATGGCTAGCGCATGTTTTTCCTAAATATCGATTAGTCATACCTCTGAGAGCAGTAATAAATCAATCAGGAGATTTTTCTTGTTTTACAGGATCCATTAGCCCAATTGAGCTTAATTTTGTAACACAATACATTTGTTGTTCGATTGGCCAAGATCCACTTTTTATCGATTAACCATGGACAAAGTCGTTATTGATTGGCCAAGAATCCATATTACACCACTGTCTGCTGTGCGTTCATGCTCTTTTGTTCTTACTTGTGGAAGCAGTTGACATATTGACGTCAATCGTGCCCTGACGTGTATCTGGTTACAGCGGTGATTTTTCAAAGGTTATGCACCCACCAGTTCAAGTGCTTGTGACAATAGGATTACGGTATTCTGCACAATGGTGAAAAAGTGCGTGGGTCTGTGCAGGTAATATGATTCTTCCGGCGATGTGCATTGAATGGTATATTGAGTGCATATTGGGTATTTCAGCTAGAAGTTGCAAGACGAAAAATCAGCATCTGAACTCCTGATCTACCCCAGAGATCGATACCCATCTCAACGTAATAGCCAGTGTACTGATTTGCTCACAAGAACGGTGCTCTTCCCCCACCCTTCTTACTAAGGCACCCCGAAACAGCGATATTTTTGTTTTTAAAAAAAGACCGCCCTCACAAGCCCCGCCCGCCTATAAAAACCCGCCCTCGCAAGCCCCGCCCACCCGCTATCGATCCGATATCCGCGAAAAGCACGGCTATTTGCGAACGGTGCGAAGTAAACAATGTATCTGTGTATTTTTGCGGCGAACAACACTAGTGCAGAAATACTTTCGCTGTTCACACTGTACATTACAACGTCGACTGCACGCTCCGCCCACTCAAAATGCACCAGTATTGATTCGCTTCTCAGCAGTTGTCCTTTGGCTCCGCCCAGTGATAAATTACTGTTATTTTACTGGTGATTTGTTATATCAATTGCTAAACAAAGGCATAGACATTTTTAAAGGACCTACCGTACCTCTCACAATATGGTCGACCTAGGATCGTGGGTAGATACGGGCTAATCAGTTGCTGCCAAGTCTTGTCACGTGACGACTCTAACAGCGCCTTAGCCGCTTTGAGAGCTGAAGGTCTGTAAAGGGAAATCGATTTATTGATTAACTGCAGCGTTTTGTATACTGAACACGAGATGTTGTAGAGTATGAAAAGGCTGGAAGAGTTATATCTCAAAAGTAGAGAACACAGCACCAAATCTGATCAAATCGAATCTCTCTGATTTTTCTGACAAAAAATCAATATCTATATACTCTAATATATTCCAGTGCCACCTAAGGAATTATTGATTGGTTACGATATTTGATTCTGCGGGGCTAGTGACAGTGGTGGAAAACTTTCAAGTTCTAGGTCTTGTTTATTTTTATTATATAAAGTCAAGGTGATCCCATTTTCAAGTAATATTTTAAGGGAAAGGTCCCAACGGGAAAAATCTATTTTCCGCTCAGAGACTGGCAAATCATGCAGTAACATAGATCATTGGACAGTTATCCTGAGTTCGGCGTCAGATTCTCAGAGTCCCTGCAGAGAGAAACGGAGGCGACTGATCCAATTTCAACACACTTTGAATTTTTGGTAATGAAACACCAGGTGTTGAGGAAAAGTAGGTAAAAACTAAGGGGAAGAATGAATGATTGGAGGAAAATTTGAGAAAAAACAAGTGAAACTACATCTGTGTATCTCAACGTATCTTCGTGCTAGTATGTATTATTTACACATTCACTAATCAAGTAACTTCTGCTTGTGACTGATCGATTCATCGACTTATCGATCACTTACAACTACAAATGTCCTTGATTATGAATATTTTCAATTATATTCTTACTTTTCATTCTTTTTTCCGAGAAGGGGATTTTGTTGTATGTGCACAATTTTACCTTCGAACCCGACTAAAGTGTCGAATATTCGAACGATCGGTGAGTATTCGAAGGACTCAATCTGCTGAATAAATCGTTCAATTCTTGAATCATGAGTGAAACATTGTGCGAATCTTTAGGTGAAGAGAAAAATGCAGGCCCAGGAGCATGAGCGAGGGTGGTTTCCAATCTTTGAACAATCGAATATTCGAAATTCGGTTTGAATGGTTACGTCGTTTCTCGAGACACTCATTAAATTAGTAGATTTTGTGGCATTTTCATTGAAAACTCCTCTAGTCTATTGTCAGACATAGTGTGGACTAGGATTAAGGATGACCCTTTCGCTTTATCATCAACGAGTAAAATTCCTTTGAAACTGTAGGAACCAAGAAAATATTAGAAATTAAAAATTTGGTGGAAATTTGACCATTTTCAGCTTACTGCCTACTTCTTCACCCAACAGAACCAATACAGTACTTCCAGGGTTATACAGTAACCTAGGAAAAGCCAACTTGGGCAATAAAATAGATTAAAATTACCTTGCTGGTAGGGACAGAAAACGATGCGTGGCAGGCGACATTTCGACACACACGAGCAGCACAGAACTCAACGTGTAACGTCAGCTCAGCGACGTGTGCTCGAGTTGAGTACTCAAATCCAGGCGCGACAGATAAGATTGCGCAGGTAAACGCGACGAAAGATCAATTTTACCTGGATCGAATGATCGAACGTCCGATCACTTGATGATTTCTTTGAAATTATGTTTGAAATTTCAACAGCTTTGGAAACTTGCACAGGCTTCTTTCTGCGATTTTTCTTCGGATGTGGAGCGTTGTACCTCGAAAGGATGCTATGCGGTCGAACTCTGCGGTTGGTCAACTCATTAAACTAGCCAATCACAGAGCCCAATCATGCCGCCCACTCCAGATGCAACGCTTCACACCTGTTTCCTTCCAAAATCGATTGTATAGAATGCGGTGTAGTTCGTTTTTCCGTGTCCACTATAAGCCCCGCCCAGCATAGAAAAACGACCAAATTATCAATAAATCGCATTTACCACTTTTTTAGCTGCCACATTTCATTTTCTGCTGACGTTATGTCACGCATCTTAACATATGCAAAGAGTAGGCAAGTAAATAAATGAACAAACAAGTAAATAAATAATGCCGTCGAGCGCTTTTATCCATATTGCCGGGGGATATGGAAAATTTACAGATCACTGAAGATTTTCTAGAAAGCGCAAAAATACCAACGTATGCTGTAGGTCTCCCACAATTGCCCAAGCATTTTATTTACTTCACATGTTTATTTACATAATTTGCGGGCCATTCTGCTGAATAACTGCTTTTCAAAAAGTGCATCGCTATACAACCAGCAGTTAAACTTATCGGCGAAAATTTTATCAGAATTCTTGAGGGGACTGGCTCTTGAGGAGATTTTTCGTCAGCAGTTGTGGTAATAGTGTGCGATTACTCAGTATGTAGATGTTCCTAATAGAACACACTTTTTTTACTTAAATGCACATGTTCCTTGAAATATGCGTGTTTCTACGAGAAGCATAGAATTATCAAAGCAATAGCGACTTTCCTTGAAATCGCAAGATCACCTGCCGTTCACGTGACTTAGCTGGAATCTTCAAGCATCAAGCAGCAACTGTTATGATTGCAAAACTTCGTAGATGTAACCGTTATATTTGTGTCATAATTTTTCTTGACACGGTACTTCCGCAGAACCATGACATAGGTGCATCTAACATGGATAATGCACATTACCTGAATATAAATGCTAAAGTCACTTCTATCTCAACAGAGAATTTTTTGGCTAATTTTTCTGTGATAAGTTGATCTTTCCTGTCTAATTTCTGTCCATGGACATCAGACATGGGGAAATACCTTGTAAAATTAAGAAAACGTGGAATTTCGTCAGGCTACAAAGCCATTTTTGCTGAAAGCATCAAACTTTCACTAACAATCGTTTACCAAAGATCAGGGTCAGTGCTGCGTCGTGCGTCCGTGCGTCCCCTGCGTCTATCCCTCGGACGAACATACACACCCAGTCTGCATAGCAGTGAAGCCCTTTAGCCTCAACTTATTGGCCACGACTCGTTGGCCCCGGTTATCACTTGCAAGGACTGCTGTTCCACGGTACCACTATGCTGAAGAACTCTGGATGAAACAGGGATTTTCAACTCGAAAAATCCTTAACTTTCCTGGAGAACGTTTAGCGTATACGGAAGTGAAACCCTAAACGGCCATGTACAAGGGGCGGGACCGCGATGCTGCTATCCTGGGCGGAGACACAGGGGCTCTGCATGCTGGCTCTGGTTGCGTACTTCTGCCGGCAGCAAAGAACTCGAGTGCCTCGCCGCGCCGCGTTCCCGCCCCTTGCACACGGCCGTTTGGAGTTCCTTGTGGGTTAGGTCACTGAAATTCAGACAAATCACGAGATTACTGTATTTCTATAGTTCATGAAAATAATTACTGTAAGCTACCATACTGTTTGGTAGTTCGCTGAATTGCGGAGATACAAAATCAACGCTACGAGGCACACAACGAATGCTGCATCAGTAACGCGCAGCGGTGCAGATCTAGAAAATTCAACTCAACATGGTACGAGAACTGGTCCCCATCGATATACGGAGCTCAGAATGTCTGCGATACACTTCTATTGGCATTAGTGCGTGTTGAGAAACATCTAGATAGAAAGGGTGAAAAAATGGAAGAAAAGGGTCCAGATGGTTTTCGGACACATATACTTACCACCCACGCGCGTCAGGCCCCGGTAAACACTATAGGAAGCCGCTGTTTCCGGTCATTTTCCAGGAAGGACAATTTAGCTTCGAGCTAAGGTGATTATTGACGTGCTAAAGGGTGTGAGGATTTTTCCAAATTCAAAAGGGCAAAAAGGCCTAACGCTGCGCGTACGGGTGGTAAGTGTCCGTAGACGGTCTCCAGTTCTTGCACGATAATTTCATCTCCCATGCTGCCTTGCACCTGCCATATGTTTTGTTAGTCTTCTGGTGAGGAATCCATTTCTCATGCTGAAAATGGAATGTAGGAGAAATCAAGACGGGATTCAGGTGCGGAGCCTGCCTGGGGACCAGTTCTCGCACATGTGTTCAGTTAAGGAAAACAAAGATATCGCAGGAACAAATCCATAAAACTAACAATTCTTCTTTCATGTATGTATTATATACCCATTGTGGCATATTCAAAGAATAAGGCTATAACAAATGTTCACCAGTAAACCCATACAGCACATTGTTGGTGACAGCTGCACGTGCGTGGGTTGTACTGCTCCCATTGTCAAACCTACTGCTTTCACTGTGGTAAGTGTAATTTGACGTGACATGTGGGAGATTCCCAGGTATCAGGAGGATCTGAATTATGGGGCATCGCGCTACTATGACTCAGCAAGCCCATGGCGTCATGTCGTCAAGCGACAGAAAAAAAGTATAGAAGCAGCTGATTCTTGTGCTCTAATGCACGAAAGTACCGGTTTCTGAAAGAACAAATTTACAATTTTCACAAATTTCCCGAACAGTGGTTTTTTTTCTATAGTATAACCTTCAGAATCATGATGACCTGAGCTTCAAAATGTCTTATCGGGTTGGTTTTTGTTCTGACGCACAACTGCAGAAAACTGATCCTCGGCGTTGTAATATGAGAGTTCTTCAAAGAGTTCCGAGAGCAAGGCTACACAAAACAACAAGAGCTTCACTCTTTCTTGATGGTATACGACCGGAAAACTCGTCCATTCTTGACCCAGAGATGCGACTGGTACTAATATTTTGAGAGTTTTAGGCTGGACGGCTTCACTGTAAGGTCGACATTGGATTTTTGAACACAATCGAATTTTTGTCCATAACTATGCAGAGACATTGATCTAGTGCTAGTGGAGGTGCCGGACAACTGCAACAAATGCGATAGCTCGTCCTGCCAGATACTCTCCTTGGCTTGGAATGATATAAATGCAGGGTTCGGAGTAAGTCAAGTACAAAGGAACCGAGAGAGAGAGAGAGAGAGAGAGAGAGAGAGAGGAGAGAGATCTACCTCTTCATTGCCTTAGTTTTATGCTATTTTACTTATAATTTTGTGCCAAAGTCTATTTATATACATATTAACTGATTAAATTATTAATTAATTCATTTATTCATTCATTCGTCCCCTCACCCACAAATACTAGAATATGGCGAAGTCGCTGTGAGACTTTATGGTTTCCGGATAAAATAGCTAACTACTCGCTTGTGAAAATTGGAAAAATAGAGATTCCCAGGAAATATTCCAAGATTACCAAAAAATTGTGATCTCATCCAAGAATTTTGAAGAGAACTTCAGAGAAATAATCTTTTTTCAAGGAATACGAAGTATGGTCTATTAGCTCAAGGACGGCACATGGTACCACTTTGTCTGTAATTGCGACCGCACTGGTTCCATCGATGGGAGGACGCTGCAGGATGTTTCTGGAAAGCTATTTTAGTAAATAGCAGTAGGTAAACTTCAAAATGGAAGGAATCACACCAAAAACATGTCAAAAAGGGTAAAAGCCCGATCAGTTGGGCGATGCAGTGATAAGGTCGTGATTGCAGACAAAGTCACACCAAGAGCCCTCCCTGTGCTAATAGACTGTGTCCAAAATAACAGTTTGGCTGGGATTCATGAACGCATAATCGAACTAAACCAGGTTAGCAAACCAACTTTTGCTTCCTGCGTCTCTTAGCATTATGTATTCTATACGATAACCAATCACATTAGCCATCGTTGGCTTGCTTGATCATACTTTCATGAATCCTCCCGAACTAGGAGCAGTAGGCGTAGGAGGAGCCTAAATATTGAAAGGACGAGTGGTCTCAAAAATAACAATTATGACAGTGAAAGCTCCACTGCAAACGACCCTCCTATTAATAAAATTGTGTACCCTCCCGAGATAACAGCTGTACCAGGCTTTTTTCTTTTCAAGAAAAAAAGTTCGCGGGCATCGGTTGTGTCTGCACGCGCGGAAGTGGCATGTCAATTCTCGGAAAAGCTCATAGTATACATAAATCATATACCTGATCCAAAATTATGATTATATTGTACACCCTTCCTTGCATTTTGACAAAGCCCATGAAATGTTTACGACATAAGAATCGAGGAGTAGCGCTTGAGAAGTCATACTGTTCACGGACAGCTGGTCTCGTTTAGCGGAAAACTGGTACTGGTATATTAAGGACATATCGTTCAACAAGAGAGCGGGGAGTATTATCGATTTCTAATCAAATATCCACTCAATGATTATTTTATGTATGAAATAATAATATAATATATAACATAATAATATTAATATTAGAATGGTGCATAAATAATGCGGCTTTTTTCACAGCTTCTTTTCTCGTATAGAATTGGTTTTTCTCCGATGGTTTTTTCATGGAAATATTCATTTTTTCTCATTCATCAAAAGTGTTATCGGAAATAGTATCCACAATCGCCATCATATGTTCTATCACTTCGCGAAATCTTGAAATGTAGCGCAGGCATTTTAGGATCTCACCAAACCTTTTGGCGAAGGAACAATCAGCGAAGTCAAGGTGAAAGATTATCCATTTTCGTAAGACGCGAGCTCCACAAGTGAAGAAAGAAGAAAACGACGATCAAGTTCTAAGCACCAAGGATTTTGAAGGTCGGGGAAGAGGACGAAAAAAGTTGACAGCCTGGCAGAAGGCTCCGATGTGAATCATTTAAAAATCGTTCCCCTTCTCAAAAAGCTCCGAAAAGCGCGGAGATTGACTGAATGGGCTCCATAAACTGTGAATGAGAATAAGGATTTCCACTGATTTTTTGCAACGAAACGAGCGGAGTTCACTTCTGAAGAATCTCGCCAAGAGAACGTCCTTCTCTCGCACAGCTGCCAAAAGTTCCTGGTCGTCGAAATTTGATCGGAGCTCTTCCTTCTTCATCTCTGAGGATTGCACCGCCCTGTTTCAACTACCTCAACTTACTTCAACTTGAGTTTGCTCATTGTTATTTGGCAAAAATTTCGTTGAGATCGCGAATTGACAATGATGCATTTCAACTTTTCCCGGATTGCAGGGCAGGCGATGGTGAATGTGGGTAGAATTTTCGAGAGCATCCCCATTAAATGAAAGAAGAACCTTGTTGTCTTGAAGAAACCATTTGAAAAGCTTCAATTTCTGACGAAAAAGGAAGTCTCGAAAAATGAAGTCTCGCTCTAATTATGCACTAACCTAATATACATAATATGATGCAATACAATAATATTATATAATATAATATAACGCAATATGTGTAATATGACATACATAATATAATATAATACCGATACTGTCATAATATATGATAATATAAATAATATGGTACGGAACATTTCATTGAATATACATTTACATAGAATTTAATGGTAATAATAATATAATATACAGTGGACGTCAATGACTCAAGAAGCACGCCGCGCGACCGCGCCGCCCGCGTCGTAAACGATGTTTTCTGCTGCTGTTATTGCCATACATATCTAGAGCTGTGTCGTCTTTTCACCCTGATTTCAAGGATTTTTGACCAAATCGGGAGGAAAGAGACTAGAAATAGCATTCCGGCAGTAGATGACACCGGTGCCGGCGCGCGCGGCGCGGTTGCGCTGCGTCCTTCTCGAGGCCGCAGCTGGGCCACCGCCATTGCCGTATACTGTACATGTGATACTTATCTAGATTCAAAACTTCGAGAAGGTGTAGTGTGAAGGCGAAAATAACGTAGTTAACGCTCCCAACTCTCAAAATTTTTCCTCGAAAAATCGCTGATTTTAGCCGGACCATAAAAACAGCCGGAGTGCCCGTTTCCGGAGAGGGAAGTATTTCACAGTGTAGAATGTCGTAGATCCATATTAGCCACAGTATAGCAAATTCAAGCAACCAAGAAATTCTACACATTTGAGAAGTACGTGGAACAAATACAACTACGGATCAAGACCTAGGTCATACTCCGCAAAAGTGCAAGAAAAAAGCCCGTCGAGTACAGAATGAGGTCCGCGATAGTACGTAGGCGCACGGGCAGGCGCCGAGGCTGTGATCAAGGCGGCAAATCATGATCGGCTCGTTGATCAACAGCTCACATCAGCGAGGCGTCGGGTGACTGAAAAATGCCTGAGCCGTGGAGAGAGCAGGCGAATCGCCGACGCGCAGATCACCGCAGGCGTTGTCGTGTTAAACTTCACCCACGCGCCAGCCGCCGGGGAAGAGCCGCCGTTTGCGTGCTAAACAGGCCGTAAATGTTTTCGGATACACAGCATCCGTGTACCTGAGCCAGCAGGTAACTGCCCAGGGGGTCCTGGTACGAGGTAGGTGGGTATAGGCGATATGGCTCGCTTGTGCAGGTATACTATATAAACTGACTATATTATATAAACATATGCTATATATAGTATATAAACAGGTATACTATATAAGCTGGCCGTACTTTCCAGAAATATGAGGTTTTAAAAAATAAAGAGAAATTCCTGAAAATTCTCCAGCCATAGAGCATTGCTTGAATGGCGGATGTAGGGGGGGAGCGGGAAGGGGGCGCCCCCTTTCGAGAAGGGATCGTCGAATTTTTTTCGAAATTAGTTACGAAACGTTCTCTTAGTTAATTTTTAATTGTTTACTTTTACTAGTTTTTTCATAAAATTATTTTTAACCAGTTAGATAGTTAGTTATAGTAGAGTTGAGATAGTATAGTATATAATAGTTGAGATTAGTACCTTTAGTAATTTCTTCCATCCGAGTCCCTAAGTTGAGTCTCCACTCTTTGCCCCCCCCCCCCCCCGCCCCCCACTTTCTGCGTTCACCACTACTATCATCGTAGTAAAAATCAGAGGATATGCCGAGTTATATGGATCTGGATCAATCCTGGCGAGTAGATGATTCCTGTCTGAGTTCATACTGACCGACGGGACTAAGGTGGGGGTGAGGAGGGAGAGAGGGAAGGAGTCCGTGAGTCATTTTCCGAGCCAGGCCTTCTTAGTTACTTTTTATTTATTTTTTTATCGAAGGTACAGCTCAACAAAGATTGCTACGATGCAAAAATACCATACCTTTGCCGGCTGACCGAGGCACCAGGAAACGCATAGCGGGCTGACCGGGCACTGAAGGAGAGCGGACCGCGCACATTTACCGAGCAAGTACCGTGGTCAACACGATACAATTGTCTGAGGACATGGAGGCCACAAAATAGATTTTTTTAGGTCGCACACATTCTAGCTTGTTAGTCTTGCGGGGTTTTGGCTGTGTTGACATGAATGGTGCCAGAAAGGGAGGCGGTCAAGACGTATAGTCCTTGTCGAAAAGATAGACGGATTGCGCGTGCGGCTTCATAGCGTTGCGGCAGTAAGATCGTGGCGGGACCTAGCGGACCCTCTCACTTGAAGCATGCTCTCTCCGCATCCATCGTCAAGGTCGCGGCGCGATTCTGCAGCTACGGAATCCGTCTATCTTTTTGAGAAGGACTATACGTCGCTACACGACCGCGCCGTACTATAGTACGCTTCCTAATGATCTAAGCCTAATCCTATGCTTAAGCATCGGTTCAAGCCTAGGATTCACAGGAGTGCCCCCCATCCCCAACTTCCTTTTCACCAATTTCTGGGATAAATCACAGCGTTGTATGCTCAACGCGTGCTCGCATAGCTCAGTGGGTTAAGCGAATGATCGACGTTGTGATGGGTCAGGGGATCGAATCCTGCCCTGTGCCCCCGTTTTGCAAATACATATAGTATGCTGCCTACGACTGCTGCAGTTATCTAACAAACTCCAACATAAAAAGTAGCCCGGATGGCTCAGCGGTTTGAGCGGCAGATTGCAATCTGTCCCTATCGCTGGTTCCACTCCGTTGGAGATCCAGAGTTAAGTATCGCAGTGTTTGGGGTTCACTGCTTGGAACGTCCCCCGTGATCTCCTTCGGGTAGTCCAGGAAGGCATCCGGCAACGTTTTGCATAGATTTCGAAGATAAACTACGATAAGTGTAAGTGTAAGTAATAGTGGACACCATTTGTATGTTGCATCGCGTGTGCGCATAGCTCAGTGGGCTGAGCGAATGATCGACGTCGTGGCGGTCAGGGGATCGAATCCTGTCCTGTGCCATCGTTTTGCAAATACATATAGTATGCTTCCTGATGATCTAAGCCTAATCCTATGCTTAAGCATGGGTTCAAGCCTAGGATCCACAGGAGTGCCCCCCATCTCCAACTTTCTTTTCACCAATTTCTGAGATAAATCACAGCGTTGTATGCTCAATGCGTGCTCGCATAGCTCAGTGGGTTGAGCGAATGATCGACATCGTGACGGTCAGGGGATCGAATCCTGTCCTGTGCCATCGTTTTGCAAATACATATAGTATGCTTCCTGATGATCTAAGCCTAATCCTATGCTTAAGCATGGGTTCAAGCCTAGGATTCACAGGAGTGCCCCCCATCCCCAACTTCCTTTTCACCAATTTCTGAGATAAATCACAGCGTTGTATGCTCAATGCGTGCTCGCATAGCTCAGTGGGTTGAGCGAATGATCGACGTCGTGGCGGTCAGGGAATCGAATCCTGTCCTGTGCCATCGTTTTGCAAATACATATAGTATGCTTCCTGATGATCTAAGCCTAATCCTATGCTTAAACATGGGTTCAAGCCTAGGATTCACAGGAGTGCCCCCCATCCCCAACTTCCTTTTCACCAATTTCTGAGATAAATCACCGCGTTGTATGCTCAACGCGTGCTCGCATAGCTCAGTGGGTTAAGCGAATGATCGACGTTGTGATGGGTCAGGGGATCGAATCCTGCCCTGTGCCCCCGTTTTGCAAATACATATAGTATGCTGCCTACGACTGCTGCAGTTATCTAACAAACTCCAACATAAAAAGTAGCCCGGATGGCTCAGTGGTTTGAGCGGCAGATTGCAATCTGTTCCTATCGCTGGTTCCACTCCGTTGGAGATCCAGTGTTAAGTATCGCAGTGTTTGGGGTTCACTGCTTGGAACGTCCCCCGTGATCTCCTTCGGGTAGTCCAGGAAGGCATCCGGCAATGTTTTGCATAGATTTCGAAGATAAACTACGATAAGTGTAAGTGTAAGTAATAGTAATAGTGAAAGTAATAGTGAAAAACCACTTTTTCAAAGTTGAGGGAAACCGGGAGAGAGTAACTCTGCCGAAAAGGACTGCTCCGCAAAAGATAAATGAGAGCGGTAGAACTACTTCGCAATGGATATGGAACAATTTATACGGATTTCAATTATTTCTGAGGATCCCGAATTGGATGAGCTTTATTATTCAGATGGGATAACTGAAGTGCTGTGTCCATCTATAGAAGAATAACGGCCATTTTTGTATTCGCGAAGCAGTGTACTATAGCAGAAAATGGAAGAGTTGGCTTCGCTCACTGTGTATTCAGAAATCTTTCCCCATGAAAATCACAAAAATGAAAAAACGTGAAAGTTGTGAAAATGGTCCCCTGCTTTATAGCCTTAACACATCCACTGCACTCTGTCTACTATGGACTAAAATTGTAATTTTCTTCGCTTTCTCCCAAGCTCGAGTGATTTATAGCTCATTAATACCGGGGCGCCGGAGGGTGGCGGCGGCCGGCGCCCGCCGGCGCCCATTTGTAGTGGCTGCCGGACCCGACTGTATGCATACTGGTATGTATGCAACTTGAAACCTACAGGTGAAAAAAAATTAACCATTACAGCACGTCAGTCAACAAACACAAAGAGTCCATGTTTCAGAATTGTTGAATTTTCTCAAATTTCGCGCCAACTCAGTGGTGGCACAGTGATCGCATCAAGAACACAGCTTCACGCAAAATTTTCAAGAGAGCAATTCCTGAGAGAGGAACGGTTCATTCTCTTCGCGATTACTCTATTTTGACTCTTTTTGGTGCACAACATTATGGTAAAATGATGGTAAAATGGCTCACGAGATCTGAGTCGCTCTGAGACCCGCAGAACGTTCACAGAAGGGAACGGAAGCATCTAGTATAAGTCGACTTTCACTGATGACGTCACAACTTTTAAACCAAAATATAAGGCAAAATTTGCTGCCAAAGGGGCACCAAGGATTCAGCAATTACTGCAATTTTGAGTGAAACACCATATATAGAATTTTACAGTGGTTCAAATCCGCTCGCAAACACAGCACCACACGGGTCTTGGCGCTCTGGTTGTCTGCGCATCCGCACTTATAGCACCGCCCTCATCTTCGATCGTTCCTGAAGTGTTGCGCATGTGAACGGATTTGAAGGAGTTCCCTAGATTTCAGGCCAATACGACACCAACTGTCAAACATTTTTTCACAGATTGAAATCTAAGGTAGAGGGACTCCATACCGCCGTGTGCAAGGGGCGGGACCGCGGCGCGGCGTGGTACTCGGATTGTTTGCTGCTGGCAGGAGCGAACAACCAGAGCCAAATGCAGAACCTCCGAGTCTCTGCCCAAAACAGTCGCGCCGCGGTCCCGCCCTTTGCACACCGCCGTTTGGAGTTCCCTGTATTTCAGTCAGTTTTCGATAACAGGACGTTGAATCAATCCATATTCTTGAAATATTTAAAATGTATTCATCATATATATGTACAGACAACTATGATCGATATCCTGAATAACAACGACCTGTTTAAAGTATCAAAATGTTCAGCGAGAAGGCAGAGACGCAGAGGACTACTTTGAAAGCGGTGAGAGTGTTGTCTGGTCGTCTGCTCTCTGTCTCTGTGAAAATAGTACATCACTGAGAAGGAAAGTATGCTAATTTCTATATTTTTAGCGTTTTGTAATAAAAAGAACAACAAAAACAAATAGATCAACGTGCAGATCGACTATTGATTGGCATCCTTGACCTGCTCTTGTTCGTCTTGTATTTGTGGAATCTCCAGTGGAACTAGTCGCTTGTGGAACACGGCTAGTGCTGCCAGAAGTACTGCCCACGTGGCGAATTGGAATATCCACACCACTTGGGGACCAAAGTACCAGAACATGTCCCTAAAACAAAGTTTTACAACTTGGAAAGCCGCGGGTTTCACAAAGCAGAAGACGTGCAGCAGCAGTTCTTTTAATTTTTACTCCGAGATGGAACGGGGATTTCTCTACTAAAACGACTGAGACACAGATTTTGTGGGCGGAGCAAGCTCAGACTTGCGGCTCTGTCTTTCTCTGTGAGGTGAAGAGCAGCGAGAAATCCTTCCACGAAATATAATACATAGTCGGTGAACAGAGCCAACGGTTTTATTATCACGTATTTCTTTTTGCACTTTTTCAGTTCATATCCATTTCATTTGACTTATTGTATCCAGGGGTTATTACTTGAAACATTAATTTACAAAAATATTCACTGCTCAGTGCACAGTTCAAAATAACCGTCTAAATACCGGAGAAGGAGGTTTAAGAAAACCCATTCTTGTTTTCTGGAATTCAAAACGTGCCGCGTACGGGGGCGTGGTATATCCATCACCTCTAAATTTCGCCTTCCCAACACGAAAAAATCCAAGAAATAATGTACAGAAATCACAAGCCAAAATTATTACAGAGCCCTAGTGTCAAGAATTTTTTTCCACTTATTTTATTTATTGTCAACGAATCTTTACAGTTCTTAGATGAATTCATTATTGAACCGAAAGTTGCCCGAGAGGTACAGTCGCGTGTCTTACAGTGTACGCCTAGGACTTTGTCTGCAATTACGGCTGCAACGTCGCTGGTGTCGCCCAGCTTATCAGCTGATTGGATCAAATTTTTAGACAATCCTCTGCAAGTTCGTGTACATGGTCTAATTCTTTTCTTCTTGATGTTCTCCTACTGTCAGTTAGTTACATCTCTTACCAGGTCTGCAACGTTCTCCCATGGCTGGAGCCAGCTGATTAGCCGTCCGACATCGCGCTGCCGCCGTAGTTGCAGACAAAGTCAAAAATGCACTCTCTAAGATACCCGACATAATACCATTCTAAGGATTATTCTTTTCAAAGGTCACTCGAAAACCATACTTTTTTTGTAATGTGTGAGAATTAAGTAAGTTCGGCTGAAGATCAGAATATCGATTGAATAATTATGGCGACAACTAATCGATAAATGCACTCACGTGACGGCCACAGGTCCGAGCACACGACTACAACTTGCCAACAGTGTATTTATCCCATGCATTGTTCCTTGTCGACGAGGTCCCAGCACCTGGAACAGGTCAAATTTGTGACAAGTGACGTCACTGCTTCCTGGGTGGAAAGTATTCGTGCACCAACCGCAATCCAGAGAATTCCTTATGAATTCTAATTTAAAAAGACAATCCCCAAAAATATCGGTAGATGGGGCATTGTTTACCTTCACATGCACTGTAGTAAAGTAAATATTGCGATATAAATAGCACCAGCTGACAGCCGGCTGGCACTATTCTCATCGGCGTCATATTAATCAAGTGATTGATGAGCCCAGATGTACTAGCGATAGCTGTTTCATGTATAGCAGCATTTGGGCGCTACACCTTTGTCAAGAGATTTACTGTCCAGTATGTAGAAAAAACGAGTGAAACCGCGGGATTTTCGTGCAACAACCAGGGGATTTTCATGAAGAATTTTTTCATAAATTTAGCGAAAATTTTAATTGTCATGAAGGAAAATATAGATTTAAATATTCATAAAGATTATTGTAAAGGGAACTGGGGGATTTCCATGTTAAAGCCAGGGATTTCCATGGGGTAACATGGCTAAACTTCGGTCATCAGTAGGCAAACAGAGCACTAAAGAGGAAGGGAGGAGATGTGGAATGACGGTGGGCAAAGGGTTGATAAACGGTGGTTTCACCGTGGGATAGACGACTTTGGAGTGCGTACCGTGGAATTGATAACAATGGCGGGCAAACGGTGGAATGAGTGGGGGCAGATGCTGTGCTCGGGGAATAATCGGGACGCAACGGTGGTTCAACCGTCCGTTAGGGGTCCACCGTGGAACGAAAGCCCAGAAGAGAGGACCGCAAATTTCTCGCAGTGAATGTGAGCGACATGAAGCGAGTGTAGGCGAACCTAAGCGGCTGTAACGACAAGGATAGGTGAAAACAGAAAATGTATCTGATAAATGAGAGGACAGTGAAAATGAGCTGTTCGACTCGCAAAGAGTTTGAGAAGTTTTCTTTCTTTTTTTTTTGGTCACTTATTTATTCAGTTACCTAGTATTATATTATCATCCTCTCTACCATCTACTTACATACTTCCATCCACTCGCTCATTCGTTTATTGTTGTTTTTTTGTCAAAATTAACTTACCCCTGAGTACATTGCTGCCAAATGCACATTCATCATAGCAAATCCAACACCAAACACGACTACATAAGATCCAGCGTAAAGCTGCCACGGTATCCTTGGCGTAGTTGCACACCAAGGCGAATGACATGCTAAAATAAAATCAATAAGCCGCACGCCGCCGTGAAGCCGTGCGCTAGTAGCGGCTTCAGTGGATTTTTCCACAGATTTTTGGAAATCTGACTCGTGTAGACGTGACAAAGCCCTTTACCAACTTTCACACGCGTAAAAATCGATATATTGATTGTTCAGCGGCACGTATTACTACGATTGATTTATTAATGAGTAATGATTGATACTATACTTACCGTCACTTTCAATATTTCCAGGATAGAATGGCCATGAATACGTCGAGAATAAGAAAGCGACACAAACTAACACACCAATCAATACCCCAACACGATTGTCCACTCTGAAAAAGTCGATAATTGACTGATTTTTGTGTATAGGCATAAAATAGATGCACTATAAGGCTCTCACCGTTTCCCTAATTTCGTCCACACGTATGTGAGTAAGAAAGCGAAACCTATTAAACCAGACAGCGATACGAGAACGGAGTTGAACTGAGTGGTTTCCGTTCGGGTAAGATCGAACATTTGTTGAGTGTACATGGAGCCAATTCTGAAGATCAAAGATCAGTAATCAATACTTCATGTAGAAATCAATAAAACAGATAGAATTCTGGAAATGATGATAATTTCAAGCCGCCTGGAAGAGAAATAGAATAGAGTCGATGATTACTGGCCGTAATCGAGAAATTGGCGAGGCAGAAAAGAGGATTGGTCTGTTTTTGCATCTCAGCACGTGACACGCGACGCGACCGCACGCGCCGTGCGATGGAAGAGAGGCTGCGCGTTTTTAAAAGACCGGTAACTTGTAGGAACGCGCTTTTTTCCTATATACTTCTCAAAATCTCAGAACTAATTCAAAATAAAATTTAAGAAACAAAAAAAAATAAAATGAAGGATAATTTTTTATTTTCTCTAGTATTTGTACAATTTTCACGCCACATCTAATGCTTGCTTCCAGAGAAGCAGGGCACTCTCTGCGTCTCTGTCTTCCTCAACTCTTCGGTTTTCTCCATCGCCTACAGTATACCTGTACTTCACAGGTCACATTTTTCACTTGGGGCTTGTCTGCTTGCCTCCATTTTAACCGAGTCAGAGACGTAGGGTAGACTTACGTTTCCATATTGGCGTAAATGAACATTTGCACCATTTTGGCGAATATACAACAGAATACCGCCACTTTGTCGAAAGGAGGTAGAGAGATGGAGAATTGCGTGCCTAAACATATATGATTACATGCGTCATGCACGCTTCGTCAATCAATAATTCACAGAAATTATGACCATTTATTGATTGCGGGTGTTTTACTCGCACAAGTGAAGACAAAAAAAATCAATAAATGCGCCGCCGCACGTAAATGCACGCGTGATATTGATTACTATTGATTGATTCGTCGATGTGAAGCGATATTATAAGTACCTGTGCTGACCACACTGTCTCGCTTTCCCTCGCGGAACATCGGCGCTTCTTTGAAGAAAAATGCCATAATAATTAGTGAGACACCAACAAGGACGTTCGCGACGATAGCAGGCATAGTATACATATTGATTTGTAGAAGGCCGACGCTGCTACCCGGATAACTGAGTGGAGAGAAAATCAGCTGAAAACCTGCAATTTGGAGATTAGGGGTGTTGTCAACTGTTCGCTCCATACATTTGGGTGCTGCAAATCGTATGGACATTTCCTCCACTATGGAATGAAAAAAAACCAATTTCATGAGCGAATTTGCCCTAAGTGCAAAATTCTATTGACAAGATGATCCGAAAAAAATCAATATTTACCTGGTCCCAACGCAATTCCTAAGCAAAAAGCTCCGTCAAATAGCGCAGCCGCTGTCGAGCGATCCTCAGCTGCCGCAGCGTACGTCCAATAAGTGGGCAACAAAGAATTACCACCTGAAGTATAGGTATCGATTGATCTGTCGTAGTTTTGACATAATAGTACAAACCTGCAGCTATTCCAGCCAGGAACCTAGCCACGCCCATCGAATATCTGCCGTATCCGGGGAAATTGTGCAGGAACATGTACATAAAATTTGTAGTGAGCATAAGAACCATGGAAGTCATCGATGGAATGCGAATGCAACCGAGCTGAAGAGTTTATGGGTATTGTTTGTAATCTGTCAACTTTTCATTTTTTTTTCAAAAATTACGTAATTATCCAAAAATTATATGCTTTATTGTTATTTTTACTTGTTTTCTTTTCAATGACGAATGATCTCAATGACGCCCCGCCCCTCACCTTATTCGACCAATAGCCGAAGAGCGGTGCAGACCCGGCAATGCCAATACTGTAAGCGGCACTGATAAACGCATAATCTTGCATGGTAGCGTTGCCATCTATCTGCAAATTATCGATTTATTTTATCGATTTTCTCCCGACAAAAGATGACTAACCGCGCACCTCTTGCAGAAACGGCCATAATGAGGCGAAATAAACGGTGAATTGGATTCGTGTCAACAATATAACAACCATAATCATACGTATCGATTTCCAATCAGTGTCTCGTGACGTTACACTATCGATCGTTGATGTGTTCTCTTCCGTGGATGTTTCCTCCTTGAAGGCTGGTACGCCAAAACTGAAATACGGACGATTTTTTCCCGGTATTGCACAGGACCACCGTAGGACAACTTTTCCTGGAACCAACCTAAAGGAGTTCCTCGACTCCTCAATCGTCGGTAACTCCGGAAATCGCGGTGTCTTTGGGGTCCGCGGCGATATCGGGGTCCGCGGTGTGCGCGGGGTTTTCGGCGAGGCAAAGTCGAATGCCGTTTCAAACGAGAAAATGCTCCTTGGAGTAGGTGCAGAACCATGACTGACGGATCGAGCGAACCTAGATCAAATATGAAAAAATCAATCGATAATGCTGAAAGATGTTCCAAGAAGCTCACCTTGGGCGTCCTTTAACAACAGCTGGGCTGTTCGGTAAGTCGAATGAGAATACAGAGCATGGAGTACATGGTGAGGGCTCAGGGATATATAGTGTTGAAGGGAGTCGAAGTCGTTGTGGGCGGTCCGCCCGTTTGAGAAGACGTGCGCGTTCATGTCTGCAATTGCGGACTTTCAAGAAAATTGTCGTTTGCCTTGGATTTGATAATTTTTGAACCAACAGGAATGTTGTTGAGGTGTTTAAAAGGCAAAGAAAAATCCAAATTGAACAGAAATTCATTTTACACAAAAGTAGGCACGAGAGAATTTCCCCATTTCATTTTTTATTCATTAATTTTTTCATTTTTTATTTCTGTTTTTGACGCATATTTTGATTTTTCATTGCTTGAAATAAATCTGCCTTGAAAATTCATCCAGAATTCTAGATAAAAACCTCCAACTTTGGGAACGACTCCAAAAATTTCTAGTGGCTCCAAAAAATAAAGCTTCTTGTAGTATGATTCCCCCATCATCCTACATTTTTTGTATTTATTGATTTTATTGATTGGTTTGCTATTCAATGCAAGCCTAATACATACGTGCTATTTACATCCTTGACATGCAAATTGGCGGCTGATTCGTCCGCCATATCTATCAATTGATCTGAAATGAAAATAAAATTTAGGTTATTAAAGCTAAGGTTATTTTCACTGGCCAGTTTTTGAAGCTAGAACTGTAATAAACCATCGGTAAATCGCTACGAAAAAGAAAGGAACGATGACAAATGAACGGAAAATCAATAAATCAATATGATCCTGGATGCTCAGCCTGTTGATCAATCACTTGACTGATGCTGTCATTGAATAGAGGTGATTCCTTGAAGGGAAACTCTTGAAATCACTGATACGCGTGTTTTGTTCATTAGCAATAAACACTGATAAGGTCGTATGACGAACTATGGTTCTTTCGTAAATCAGAGATCTGAACTATGCTTAAAGAAATACATGGAAAAGTTCACCATTCGTTCAATTTTGTCTTCGATTATAAATATAGGATTACGTACTAACATAGAATAATATACATTTGATATTGATGTAAAAATTATTACATTGTGTAGATCAAATGAGAATACAGAGTAGTCGACAAAAGTAAGCATTCAGAATAAAAATGTACCAATATCACAAAACGAAATAATATATATTAATACGTACTAACACGTAATAAGTACATGTAATCAAATGAGAATAGAATACAGAGTAGTAATTGAAAGTCAGCTTCCAGAATACAGTTCTTTTTCCATTTTTGGTCCCACAAATGAATACACTAAAAGTGTAAATGGAGTTCAAAAACCACTTAATTCAAAAAAAAGCAAATGTTCCTACCGCGAAAACAACTGAATTTGAAAGGAAATTTTGCTAGTTAAGATCTTGAGAATTTCATTTTCTGAGATGTTCACGTGCTGGGGAAGAGCTGTCGCGAGAAAAAAAAAACGAATTAACATGAAATTTAGGCACAAACTACACATGGCCACTACATTTTATGACCTCGGAACGTTTTCAATTACAGAGGTCTCTACTGTGCCACGCCCACTGGCCGTCATTCTGCTGCAGAATTCCAGAAAAGGGCAGATGTGGCCCTTTTTGCCGGAAAAGATAGCTGGAGAGGTATTACAGAAAAGAGGCCGTAGGCACTATAGGCGCAAAAATTCGACTATCCTAAATTTTGAAACAGACCATAGCAAAGCGGTCAATTTGCTCGACTACAGCGCTCTGGCTCGAGGATCCTGGAACCTAAGCATTTTAACTTTCGCAAACGAACATCTCCTCGAAGCTGAGCGTGGTAGAAACTATATACTAAACTATCACGGCTGCTGGGACAATAAATGTGACGGTTTCTCCCAGAGGCGTGCGTTAGTCGCGCGTCAGACGCACGTATTCATTCTCGACAAATATTTCATGGACGGAGCATGTTCATCTGGATCAAAATCCCGCACGGGACGCGACGCTCCAAACGCTGCGTCTCCCTTACGTCAGGGCTACATCAGTGGCACGACTCTCCTCATCCTTCATTATAACGACGCAAGCACGCCTAACGCACGCGCGAAGTCTAAATTGCCCCTCCATTGCTCTCGTTGTTTTTATTGCTACTGTTGTGCACCTGTCGATCCTATCATAATACTATCCTACTATTTCATGCCTACTGTTACACCTATGGTTGACCACCAAATTCTTGACCGTGATAAACTCCGCCCCTTTTTGTAACAACCCCCCAAAACACCCTCCAACTCTGTCCATAACATGTCAACCCAAGTCAATGCGATCAGCTGATTGGGACAATCCCGTCCTCTCTTCAACATCGAACAAAGCAACAAAAATATCGATAATCTTAGACGATGGTAGAAAACAGCCTTTCTAGGCGTGGGCCAAGCTGCAAATATCCTGTTACTAAGTGAAGAAATTATTTTACGGCATGGGTTGGAATTTGCACAAGCCTTATATCTTGAGCGATAACGAACTATGCACTATTACAGCGGATGCACCTCCCTTCTCGTGGATGAGTCATCGTGAAATGACATGTTTGCGACAATATGATTGTTTACATCAGTGGTAGATTGATTAAACGAACAAATGAATGATTACAAAGCACAATGAACAAAATTAAAAAGATACACTTCTCAATAATCAAGAAGTCGAAAAGTTCTGCAGTGAAAATATGAAAGGAAAAGAGGAAAAAGGACTTAAGAGGGACAGGAATGAAAAAACTGAAAAGAAGGTAGGAATTTACGAAAGAATCGGTAGGACTACGCTATAGATACGGGTCGAAATGAAGGGCATGAGAATATCGCAAGAAAATTACAGCCATCAGGTTCAAGGAAAAGCCAAGGTGAGAGCACTTATGAGCGAGTGAAAGAGACCAGAATGAGAGAGAGGGAAATCGAAAGTAAAAGCGAGAAGAAGTTTTTTTAAAGAAAGGAAGAAAGAAGGAAAGGGAGAATGCAAGGAAAGAAGAGATGGGGAGTTAATCAGGGATGACAAGTGACAAAGTGACATATTTGCCGTGAAAATACCGCGTGGTAGCCATGTACGCTTTGCGTTTTGCTACATACAGTCCGGCAGCCACTGCAAATGGGCGCCGGCGGGCGCCGGCCGCCGCCACCCTCCGGCGCCCCGGTATTAATGAGCTATAAATCACTCGAGCTCGGGAGAAAGCGAAGAAAAATACAATTTTAGTCCATAGTAGACAGGGTAGATAAGCCTAACCCTATGCTTAGGAATGGGTTTAAGGCTTAGAGTTAGGCTTCACAGGAGTGGCCCCACCCAACTCACTTTTCACCTAAATTTCTAAGATAAACTACGATAAGTGTAAGTGTAAGTAATAGTGGACACTATTTGTACGTTGCATCGCGTGCGTGCATAGCTCAGTGGGTTAAGCGAATTATCGACGTTGTGGTGGTCAGGGGATCGAATCCTGCCCTGTGCCCCGTTTTGCAAATACATATAGTATGCTGCCTACGACTGCTGCAGTTATCTAACAAACTCCAACATAAAAAGTAGTCCGGATGGCTCAGTGGTTCGAGCGGCAGATTGCAATCTGTCCCTATCGCTGGTTCCACTCCGTTGGAGATCCAGAGTTAAGTATCGCAGTGTTTGGGGTTCACTGCTTGGAACGTCCCCCGTGATCTCCTTCGGGTAGTCCAGGAAGGCATCCGGCAACGTTTTGCATAAATTTCGAAGATAAACTACGATAAGTGTAAGTGTAATAGTAATAGTGTAAGTAATAGTGAAAAACCACTTTTTCAAAGTTGAGGGAAACCGGGAGAGAGTAACTCCGCCGTAAAGGACTGCTCCACGAAAGATAAATGACAGCGGTAGAACTACTTCGCAATGGATATGGAACAGTTTGTACGGATTTCAATTATTTCTGAGGATCCCGAATTGGATGAGCTTTATTATTCAGATGGGATAACTGAAGTACTGTGTCCATCTATAGAAGAATAACGGCCATTTTTGTATTCGCGAAGCAGTGTACTATAGCAGAAAATGGAAGAGTTGGCTTCGCTTATTGTGTATTCAGAAATCTTTCCCCATGAAAATCACAAAAATGAAAAAACGTGAAAGTTGTGAAAATGGTCCCCTGCTTTATAGCCTTAACATATCCACTGCACTCTGTCTACTATGGACTAAAATTGTATTTTTTACTTTAATTTTCTTCGCTTTCTCCCAAGCTCGAGTGATTTATAGCTCATTAATGCCGAGACGCCGGAGGGTGGTGGCGGCCGGCTCCCGCCACCCTCCGGCGCCCCGGTATTAACGAGATCCGCAAATCTTTGCTTAATTTTTTTTTGTCAAATTCATGATAGGAAGAGTGTATGTATTTGACATGTTCATTACGAATTTGATATTTATATGTTTCAGTTATCAAGGGTTCATTACGAATTTGATATTTATATTCTTTTGCAGAATTATGGCATTGATACTGTAGAAACTGTTGATAGCTGGCAGTGGCGGTTGCAGACAGGGGAAGGAGCGTGAGAGTGAGAAGAAAGGTAGCGTCTCCATCCATAAAGGGACCCGGACGTCCGAAATTTTGAAAATATTCAAAAATTGACTTAGGATCCAATTACTGGAAATGACTTCCGAAGGTTACATTGGTGAATCAAAAATAAATCAATGCAAGATGTTCGTATTCATGCTTCATGAGATAATTCCAAAAAATTTCTACTAATTTCTCGTGGTGAAGGAGCTAACTTTAAACTACGGCTGTTACCCATTACTAATTAAAAACCAATAGAAAGTATAGTAAAATAGATAAAGAGGGAAGAAGAAGGGAAGAAAGGCACTGGAGAAACGAAAAAAAAGTAGAAGTAAGAGAACGAAAGGTTGACGTCGATGTACACACACATTTTGAAAGTGGAGCAGAGTGAGATGAAATTACTGAAGGAAAACCAGAAAAGAGAAAACGAAGAAAGTGGAGGATTGAGAATGCTACAGATGAGAGCAACGGAAAAAAAAAGAGAGCGGGAGAACTAAGGAATAGAGAAGGACCAAATCCAGAGAATGAAGAAAAAAGAGGACGAACTGAGACAGAATGAAAGCGAATGGAAATACCGGAGCGGACGGTAAAGATCACTTGTTTGAAGATAAGAGGAAAGGAATAAGGAAGATGAAAAATAGGAATGGAGAAGGGATAAATAACTCACAGCAATTTTTTTCGAACTAGGATAAATAGCTCACAGCAAATTTTTTTCTAACTAAACAGCAAACTAAAGTGTTGAAAGTATAGAAGCAAAGGAAAGTCATTTTTTTATGGTAAAACGGTCATGTCCTAGAGAACCTAATCTACACAAAGGATGCCTCTACTGTATGCCTGCCCCATTCTGCAATTATGGACCAACACAAAGTACTGTGAGAAACTTCCCGTTCCCGGACTTCCGGTGACACAGTCAGTGAGCAATCCCTATGATAAATGTTTGATTTCGAGGGTATCGTCTTCTGTTCACTCCGCCCCTTCGATGTCGATGATTTGTTGTCGCACATGGACCGAACAGGTTCGCTGGGGACTGCGCGCGCGTATGATAATTGATTATCACTTGATGACCGTATCATGTTCATACAAGGAATGTTATACGGGAGTTCCGCTGATCAGGTCATTTGTGACATATCAAGGCCCTTTGGACTGGTCGTCTTGATCTGGAGCGGTGGTGATGTAGGGTCAGCGGTCAGCGTCGATTAGCTCGTCAGAGAATCCAAGAAAATTCAAGCTCCGCCTCCATAGCTCTTTAACTGGTGGATCGGTCCTTGATCTATTCATTTATTTAGTTGGTTCTTGACAGTGGTTGATAGCGATTCTGCATCTCATCGACACGCTAAATCCAGGGGTATAAGTAAATTTCCTCAAAATGGCCTCTGAACCCGTCTTTAGGGACCGGGTCTGTAACAGTTTGCTAACCCGAGTTGACGTGTGAAGCCGTTGATCTTATAGATTGGACATGTTAATACAAGTTGGCCAACGCCGCAGACGTGGCAGGCAGCCAGCCCAGCATGGAGCGCTCCGCCTCCGGGCTCCAAGATGTGGTCAGTTCGACCCCTTCAAAAATGAGGCTTTCGTCGCTTTTGAGCCTATTGAGCTAGTATAAACATGGCCGGAAGATCTAGAATGTATCCATACCTCCAACAGGCGGAATGATGTGGGCCTCTGCCTTTAACTGGATCTACAAGAGCTAAATCTGACCAAGAAACGAATGGCGGCCAATTATGTTTTTTTTCTACATATTATCAATTACCGAGCATAAGACGCAGAGCAACCGATTCGATCCGCCTTACAACGTCCCCGAATTCATTACTTTTCTGAGATATTAACCCTAGAGTAGCCTAGGCCACGCGCACTTTACAACATACGCATACAAAATGGATAAAATGTAGACAAATTCGCGGATTCGACGATTCAGTTCTTAAATAGTGAACTTGCTTACATGCACTTGGAAAACTCAAAAATGGGAATCTTTAATAGTGGTAATATGAACCCTAACCCCCCGCCCTCTCCCCCGTCCATCTGCCGGCCTAATGTCCAAACCATCACGCTCTTTCTATTCGCGATATGATGTTTTTTTTTTCTTTTTTTTTCAAACATATTCAAGACTATCTTGTTATCATTTATATTTAGCTTCCGTTTTATACCGAGAATCCGTTGACCATAGTTTTTGTTCAGCGGATGGCAGAGACGCAGAGGTCGTCCAAATCGTACCGATCAATACCTATCTTTTACATTGACTAATCATATATTAGCTAGAACACGTCTCGAACATAGCCTCCCAACAGGACATGCTTTTCTACTCATTTTTTAATAGTTCTTTTCCAAGACTCACTGCTTCTCCTTTCATAAGCTCTGGACATCTGTCACAAATTCTCTAGATGCTGTGATCAGAATGTATGTAGACAAAATAGTCTTCCCACCCGTATACTCATCGGCGGAAGTGTCTCGCCCGAGCAACCGGTTCTTGCTGCTATTTTCAGCAACAAACACCACGATAATCGTAACGGAAGCGGGCGATGATCGATGACGTCACTGTGCCGGGAGCACATTTTGATCTACTAACTGAACTAGTGTGCACAATGAGAAGCTACTTTTATTACTGAGTCATTTATTTATACAAACACTAGCAGCATGGAACTACTTCAATTATTACAGTAGATGAAATCGAGTCAGGACCAACACAATCACAGCACGGACATTATCACATTCAGCACACCGGTAATATTCACTTAATAAGCTATTTCTAGTTGATGATGTGCTTTAATAAAGAATTTCCCCTTCTACAATAAAAGATGAACTTTTCTCAAGCAAAATTTCCCAAATCATAGGAATTTTCAGGACATGTGTTTAGGAAAAAAACTCAGAGCAAAATTTGGCAACGAAAAAAAAAGAAAATGGTACACAGTGTGGTTTCATATCAACGCAGCTCAAGCCGCAAAGAATTCCATCCCATTCTCCATATTTCAGTCCTATCCGAACCACAACTGGGTAAAAACATTTAAATGAATTAAATATGGCATCAAATTATCTCCAACTTTTCCATCTATTTTGATACCAAAAAATGGAGTGATTGTAAGAAGAATTTTCCAATACTTTGAGTTACGGTTCTCGAGAAAAGCAAAATAAAAGTGAACCAATCAAGGACCGAGGGAGTGGTCAATCTACGATGTTTGTCCAGACCTCAGCAAGAAAGCCAAGGATGCACAACTTTGAACGCTTCTGCACTGAACCAGCGTATTTCAAAAAGTTCTTTTTTCAAGTTCTCATTATAAAACCGACCGGAGATACAAAAACAAACAACAAACATCAACATCGCTTGCCTAATTTTTTCTAGTCATGTTTAGAAACTAAATTTGTCTCGTGACAGTGGGAAACGCTTGGAAATTTTAGCATTACAGCCCCAACATTTAAGAAGACTGGTACTACATATGGCATATGCACAACACGGATCCCCACGATCAAGCTCCAAAACTAGAGTATTGAATGATGCGTCAGCATGATTAGTACAAGACTTTTTTCCCTATATATAGCCGCACGCACCAGGAAATGCTCAAGAAAAACAATAGATAAGGGTTTTATGCGACAGTGTATAGTCTGTTTCGCCAGCGATGACAGTTGAGTACTCGTGCACTGTGTCTGTTTTCCTCTGCACCCTCTCCAATCTCTGCGCACTTTCCCGCCCTCTTCTTCTCTGCGGCGTTTCCCCAACTATCTTCCCCCGGAACAGACTATAAAAAGATAGGACGAGCGTTTGACCACCAAACATGTATATTCGAAGTTTTCGCTCTGATAACTGGCTGTTCTACCTTCTATAAATTGATGCATGCACCAATATCCAAAAAAATGCATACTACGAACGCTTAAAGACTAGGAAGATGTGGTACAGACGAATGCGGAGTCGATGCTGGTGTAGGGCTCATACTGTTGCAGCAAATTTCACATTCATCTATCAGTTGAAGCAGTTCCTGGGGGGATGGACCATTCAAACCCTAAAAATTGCGAGAAATAAAAAATACTAGGAATAAACCCAATTGATCAGAAGAAAAAAACTGTAAACCCACTTGCAATATGGTCGGCGGCAATTTCACGCTGCTTGACGACGTTTTCAGCGCTTCCATACTACTCGTTGATGGAGCGTTGGCAAGCGACGACTGGCGAGCTGCCATATGTTGATCTAGCGCCGTTGTCAAATCCCACATCTTAATCATTTCGTCAATAGCCGAACAAAGCGCAAAACTTACGAACCAATCCAGCCAGAAATGAGTAAGGTTCAGAGGACGCAAATCTTAACGTGGAACTGCAGTTCGAAATGAAAACTTTGTCATGCAAATTGAAGAAAATGAAGAACTGAATCAGTACTGTGTCGTAACCAGAATAAAATAAAACGGTTTTGAAGGCAATTCACATCACTCGTGCTTGGGATAGTGGCTAAGAACACGTAAATTTCTATCGGTAACCTTGCATCAGCGATTAGATTGCCACTTTTGAGAGTTTTTCTTCAACAGCCACCAGAAAGAAACTTCTAAGCTCTACCACTGTTGGGAATCAATGAAAAAAATAAGAAATGTAGAATCATAGATGTGATAGCATTCAAGATCGGTATTAGCCTGGTAAAAAAGTAGGATTAGAGGTTCTCCACTGAGCTGCTGACGGAATCCAGACAATGAAAACCAAACCAAGCAACCAGCAAAAATTGTACGCATTTATCAACCTAGAGTCATCTCAATGTAAAGGAAAACAAAAAAGAAAAACAAAAAAAACTCAAGATGACTTAAGGCCGGAGAATAGGATTTCATTGAAGGAATCACTAGAACTTCTGTCTTGATAAGATACAGAACTACTCCTTCTGTCCGACAGAAAAAGGCATAAAAAGAAAGACAAAAGCCAAGAAAAAAAAGTAACCATAACAAGAGAGAATAAGGAATTGAAAGGTGCTACTATCGCTGGCATAACTAACCTGCACACTTCCACTTGTCGTTCCGCAAAACAAGAACCGTCTCGGTCGACTTCCCATTCTATTAGATCCCTCGCATTCATGAACCGTAAAAGAGGAAATCGCTGCACCGTCCACTGACCTTATTGTGCAGATCCTGAAAAATTAACAACCCTTAGACTGTGTACACCCTTTGACCATCTCATGTTCACCTTTCTCCAGTAGAAGCCAGCCGAACAAACAGCTGATTCGTGTTGGGTACAACCCGCTGTACAAACACTTGATCCCCATCCTGGTCTCCATACGGACCTGAAACCTCGGGAACTTTTCTTCCTGCACATCTATTACAAATCCTCGTGATCCTACCGGGATCTGCATAGTCTCTGTCGACTGAGTCGTCTGTGGAATCCAATGTCAGCACTTTAAACGACGCCAAACTAGTGCTGCCAGGCTGTGTGCTGATCATTCCTCGGAAGCGTGTCACCATCCAAGATCGCACATGATTATATTCCGAGCAAACTGGAAAGTGGAGCCAAAATTACGTAGAATTTCAAAAGAAAATAAACCAACAGAACTAAACTTACCACTGATAAGATGATTTGTGCTAAGCGTTACTCTAGTAACCGGCGAGTTGTGTACTGTATACGTCTGGAACAGCTGTGGACCATGTCCAACAGTTTCAGGATGTTGTACTATTACACGGACAGCTCCAGATGATGTACCGTAAGCAATTTCAATCCAGTTACCGCAGACATCTGCAAAAATCACATGATCTCGCTAGAAAATCAGCTGGATGCAAGAACTCACTAGTTTTAGGAGTCAGATAAACACTAATTGATGTGATTCCATCACCATTCGGATCCTTGTAGAGCTCTGTGACCAGTAAGTCGTTATCCTTCATCCTAAAACGACAACAATTAGATAATTTGCGTATTTAACCAATCGATATGGTCGTTAACGACAAAAGATAGATTAAAATCGTACTAACATCCGGATAAACGGGTTAATGTCTCAGCCGAAATAAGACTACTGGGAAGCGATCTCATAAAATGGAAGTTGTGAATGTTCCCGTATACATATAAGAAGGCAATTTTGGTTAAGGCAACACTTGGTTTTCAAAAGTCCGCCGCTACTACATATGTTTGGAAGACGAAGAGTTTCTCAGCAGCTTAACGAAATAGGTGAAAAAAATTGCGGGGATACCAACTACTTTTTAGCCAGTTATTGTAATAAAACTCGTTTTCCTCAATCTTTCATATCTCTCCGTTCCAAACCAAAGCATAAAACGAAACACTCACCTCAGTGGGAACTTCTGCATATCAATATAGTACATAGAACCGTTCGTGCAGCCCAGTAGCAGCGATGATCCTGCTGTGTCGTAACAAGATATGGCCACAACATCTGAATAAACAAAATATAGGCTGCCATTGCCAAAAAATTAAACTTTTCGAAAAAGCTGTAGCAAATAAGCCTAGACTTTAAAAAAACTAATTCTATTGGACCAAACAATTCAACAAAAAAAAGTCTCCAGAAAGTTTGCGACAATATAACCAGAAGAAAATGGCTACTTAAAAGAGCAGATTTGATTTTTATAATGAAGTATGAAGAACGCCACGAACCACAAATTACGTGACTAAACTCACCCTGCACTTGCCAGTTATGCGTCATCGAATGCCATATTCCAACCTTGCCCGTTCTGCTCAAAGCCACCATTTGACTACCAATGAAGAACAGCTTATCCACAGCTACGGATAAGGAAAAAGTCCCTAGGAAATAAGCACATAACGTTCCTCTTTCGTTTGGATGTTTCTACACATCACATGTAAAATGAAATCATTCAATAAAAGAATCTTTAAATGATCATTCATCACAAGAATCTCAAACCAACCAATCTTAACAGCGTTGTCGCCCTCTTCCAGCGCCCATAGCAGTATATTTCCATTGGCCAAAGCCACAGCCACCATCCTATCGGTATTCTGGAGTTAATATCGTCACTACATAAGACATGTGCAATATCTGGAAACCCCCCAAAGCTCACCTGTGGCCCAAATTTAGTGTTGAGCGCTACGTGCTTGATCAACGACTCCATGCGAGGCGTGCTATACACACTTTGCCACCCAAGAGACTCTTTCATGCTGAAAACACATACGCTAATTATTTACACTGGTACATAAGAAGTGAAAAAGAATAGCAGAGAGAGTTATTCGCATATATGTAACAAAAGCAACAAATAAAACACGGTAAAGAAACGAACTAACGCATGTTGGAATTTGAAGGAAACAAACCTATGGACTTACATGAACGCTTTCCTTGTTAACTTTTTAAATACAGTAAGTAACTAGTTCAACTCACCGGTACACACATGCATAGTAGGCATATCCAACAATGATAGAATTGTGGTGAGCCTTGACGATTCGTACTCGCAGAGGATCAAGCTCATCTTCGGATGGTGAGCGTGTTTGATGTTTGAGCTGCGAGAGTTCATTGCGAATCTAGAAATAAATATGTGCATGTCCCTCTGATAAATGTGTTTTTGAAAGTGTGTTGTATTTAATATGAATAGAAGAATTTCTCAGAAGTATTCTAGTTGAAAAAAACCGCATCATTCCAGTGTCACCTGTCCAAGCTCCAACGCCAAAGACGTCAACATAAATGAACTAACAAAAAAAAGATTTTTAACACAAATAAATTCAGAGTCAATCTCACTATAGAGAATCTATATATAAGAACTGTACGCTCACATATCTGGCAAGCTCATACGAGCTTTTCTTGCAGTGTCCATAAATCCGAGGCGTGCTGTGTCCGCTACCATGTCTCGAGTACCATCCTTCCACGCGCTCGCCTGTCGTTGTTGAGCCCCCGGATGCCGGTGCTGTCTTGCCGTAGCATCCACACGTAACTGCGTCTGTGCTTGACACTGACTTTGGAGTTTCTGTTTAAAAAAGGTAGTCACCACTAAAGCAGCAATAAATGAGAGCTAACACCGATGAAGGTTAATTCATTACCTGCTGGTTTCGTCTGCGAAGAATTATCCGATGAAGAAGCACTACTTTCTGCCTGAAACGACATCGGTACAATGGCATCATACAGGAATTTGTTGCAAAAACTTCGTTTATTTTAATATGAACTTCCACTAACCTTCCTCTCTGGTATAGGGCGTTCAAATGGCAGATTCGGAGCTGGTATCATTGCATGGAACAGTACTGACCCACAAGAAGATACGTCAAGCTCTTCGCAGAGCGTTAAACGCCGAACCAACGGAGCCAAGCCAAAGTACTGGGCTTCATGTTTCAAAGTACTTGGAGCGATGTTGCTAAACAGAAATATTAGTCCCGAGGCGAAAACCTCATACTTTCGGGCTTACTTCCGGGTGTTATATGGGCCATGTCAGCATGCTTTCTAGGACTTCTTCAACGTCAACTTCCATATAACTAAGATAGCTTTCTTGAGAATTTCACGCTCGGATAGATTGAAATCACATGCCCGATGAAGGGCATTGGAGTTACTCTAGCGTGCGATTAAGGTATTTTCAGATCTTGCCAGCTTAAAATGAATCAGCAATTTGATAACAATAGCGCGAAATTTATCGATTATCAACGGGCTTTATGAAAGGTCTTGTTATTACCATAAAAGCTACGATGTTGCATGGAACGGAAAACTTAGAACTAGTAACAAACATCCCACTTTTAGCACAAAATAATTCCAGCAATGGCGAAAAAATACCGGAAACTCACCTCAAATCCACCTGCTTTGTTCGCAGATAGTTGAGAATTATTCGGAAAACGTCTGGGTCCCGATCTATGAATATAGCACCGCTATCGTCGCGAACCGTAGGAATTCGACCACTCAGAAGACTGGAAGAAGACAGTGAGTTTACCGCTTAACGAGATATTAATGTGAAGTTTGGAATAAGTGCAAGCCTTAACCTCGGAGAAATGAAAAATATACCAAAACCATTTAGTAAGTGCAATTATGAGAAATCAAGGGCTCACCTGGTAAAGAACGAATCCGGTATCCATGTGAGTGTGTGCGAGCTGGTGGCAAACCGATGTCCCCCCACATTCAGATTGACGATCTGTTCCGGAATGTCCGACACACCCACCATAGCCGCACTAGTTCAGCTACCACTATCCACAAAGGGATGCCGCGAATGATGAGGTGGTCTATACCAAGGAACAAATTCCGCACATAATGGTTATGAATCATCCATGAATAAGACGGAAGAACGAAGTGAAATGTCACTGAACGCGGGAATTCCATTCACAGTGGAATTCGGTATGACTTCCTGCTCTGTCTGGAGCTATTCTTTTTATATGAAAAAAAAACGCGAAAAAAATGCGAACATGGATCGCCACGGAACGTTTTGATTCGTTCGGACAGCTATGTAACACTTACATACCAAAAATATACTGTTTAAAAAACAAAGATGAAGGGAACTCCGGTACCAGGACCCGGTTATGGGGCTCCTGATCCGCGCGGCACGCTCTTAGCACGAAATTTCGCTAGTAGAGGACGGAAGGAAAACAAATAAAGTTAACTAAAACAACCTTAACGGTAACAAGACACATTCAAGAAAAGGCCAATAGAGTATAGAAAGGTACTTAAGTGGTCTTAACACACTTTCAGGGATGCAACTCTTCCCTCCTATTACTCATTCATTTCTACGAACATTCAACCCAAAATCGATAATATGTAGTTAGTAGTAGCAGAATGATTCCATTGACTTGTTGAGCACGTAATATGCACGTGATTATAGTCTTTAAGGCAGTTTAGTGGAAACTTTAATAATTATGGAAGGTTGAGTGGGGCTCCTAAAACTGTTAAGCGTATATTTAGTGCAAAAAGATCACTAGCAGTAATACGCACTGAAAAAAAGTTAACTATGTGAAAACCTCCATATTTCAATGCAGTGCTCATACGCTCAGGCAGAAAGCTGATCCCCTCCTTAGAATTGATGGACCATAACTGAACACAGAGGCCCGATTTTTAGCACATTTGAAGTGGGTTTCGGTGATTAGCTGTAGTCCATGACACGTGTTTTGTTATGTCACAGCCTATGGTTACTATGCTTACTTTTTATTCGCATCGCACCCACCAAATAGCATGCTAAGAGCCATCGGGAGCCCCATAACCGGGTCCCGGTACCGGAGTTCAGATGAAGGATTCTCTTAATACTAATGAAAAAACAAAGAAACTGTCAGTTTGCTTAATTTCATGCACTGGTAAAACCCCTCATTTTTGCATGACTCAACGGGAAGACTCTGTCACAGTTATGGAAAAAAATCTGTTAAGAGAAGGAAATTAATCTTCTCAAGGATTTTAGCACAGCGGCACCAGTATTTCTACGATCAGTACCAAAATTTTTGTCAAAATCCTGTGCCAGATATAATTTAAAAAAACTATAGAAAACGGCGAGCCAGTGCTTTGTGGGGACAAGCCTTTTACAAGCCATAAACACCTGTTCTGATCACACTCAAGAACAAACCGGGTGCTGACACACACAGAATACTTTGCAGAAAAAATAAATCCAAGAACAGAACGACTACGATAGGACTGAAACTGAAAAGGGGGAAAAAGAGAAAAAAATGACCTTTCATGCAAATGAAAACAATTATTGACAAGCCACCAGACGCTCGATGGGTGGCGTGAAGTGCGTTGCGTATGACACAACGAAATCGACGACGAGGTGACCGAGGGGCCAGAAACAAACTCTTCGGAGTGCGCAGGAACACCCCAGCTGCTCTGATAACTATGCAGCGCGGACGCAGCCCGAACGGCGTAATGGTTCGGGTAGAAACCCTAGCAGCCACGGTTGCCAGTTGCTGCCATCCTCCCCTTGATTGCTGCCGTCCCTCAGCAATTGCTCCTAAAGGGCCGACAGATTGAGCAGCAATCGAGGGGAGGATGGCAGCAACTGGCAACCGTTGCTGCTAGGGATTCTACCTAACCATTACGCCGTTTGGTCTGCGTTCGTCCTGTACAGTTATCAGAGAAAGCCGAGGGTTCAAGAGCAACTAAGAGGTGTATGTTCTACGAGACCCTCGAGCTGATACTCTAGCGTGGAGCCGCGAGAGCCGCAGGCAACTACCAGCCAACGTCCAAGATCGCAAAACAGTGCAGAGAAGCGATGAAAGAAGACCTCAAGGAGAGGCGAGCAGCAGTGTTGGCCAAAGCCGCAGAGGGAGGGAAAAGCATCCGCAACGCCCGAGACTTCGCCAACCGCAAGTCCAAGATGTCCGCCCTCCGGTGCCCAGACGGAACAATTCTTCCTCAAGACGGGCAATGGAGAAGGTCATCTACGACTTTTACTCGGATCTCTTCGATAGCCACGTCCACCTCCTTCAGTGTCTTAAGGAGGATGGGTATGTTGTCCCATCGGTTCTCCCTTCCGAAGTCCGACATGCCATCAAATCGGTGAAGAGTCGTACGTTTGTATTGTAGGTTGTAGTGCAGTTTGTAGTGTAGTTTGCTGTGTAGTTTGTAGCGTAGCTTGTAGTGTAGAATTTGTAGTGTAAAAGGGCCGATGGAGTGACTTTGTCTGCAATGCAATTAGATCCTAGACGTGTAACGATTTTACTTGAACGAAACAGGAACAAATTAACTATTACATATGATTCATACCTATAGGAGTGCTTTTTAATCTTACGTACAGTGAACGTCGATAGATGTGCGTTTTTCGCGGATTCGGGAAGCACGCAGCGCGACCGCATCGCTCGCGCCGGAATTGTCGTCGTTGTAGCAAGCTAAAGGGTTCTCTTAACAGTTAGTGTTTTTTATAGCTGACATCAGTTAGGGTGAGAAAACGCTGATTTCAATAATCGAAATCTCTGATTTGCTACTGCGGCAGCGACTTCAGCGCGAGCGGCGCGATCGCGCTGCGTGCTTTTCGAGCCTGCGAAAAATACACATCTGTCGATGCTCATTGTAATTGGCAAGAGACTTGAGAGACAAACAGGTGAAGATAAAGGCATATCTCAGTATCACACCATTCAGAGGAACCGTTAGTAACTTTCATTTCACTCATAAGGCCTGCAGAACTCGACAGCAGCAGTTCGCTTCCACCAAGCAGTGTCGACTCGGCTTGGACGCTCAGCGATACGCCCAAGTCGACACCGAGGAACCTCACCTTCAATTTGAACACGCTCAAATGTTGCAAATGCTTAACAGAGACGACAACACGGAACCTCTCAATGATCATGTGAGTCACAGTGGCCGAGAAATGATCCCCAGAAATTTGTTGGCCTTCTGAGAGTTGACGTCTGTAGCGGTGAAAATAGGCGTGGCCATTATACATCTATCATACATGTAAAATTCAGGATAGTTAGGGAGTGATTTCAGCATTTGGTGGATAGAACTGAACTGAATGGGTATTTGTACTACCATGGAATGGTTCCAACGTAATTTTTACATTTCTATATCCAAAGCTTTTGGAAAAGATCCATAAGTTTGGCCTAAATAAGGCTTCGAGATGAATGACGTGACAAGCTAATATTTAGGGAAGATGTCCCTGATTTACTTGAGCGAGATGGAGATTTTTTGTTGAGGAAAGAGCAGGTTGAAAAAGGTAGGCGAACAAGTATCATCAGGGCTATTTATACTAGGTGCGTGCGTCAAACGCATGCATCCGACCAGTCAACGCTGCATGGACGTTCCTAATGAGAAGAAACCTCGATCGCAGCGAGGTCGCAAGCGCATGCGTCTGGAACTGGCCCTATCCTTCATCATATAGATGCACGCGCGTCAAACGCACGCAATTAGTATAAGTTGCCCTATACTCCCCATTCCATCTATCCCAAAGCCAGGTGTGTATGATCGTCAGGAGAAAAGGGGCGTGACCATCCAACCCTGATTGGCGCACTGGGACCGCCCACGATGCCTAATTGTTCCAACTCGTAATGTGCAACGCAGAAATACTCCATGTGTCATGTAATCGACGCCGTGCGAGTTCAAGCAGGTGGGCGTGACGGACGGCCCAAATGCGCCAATCAGGATAGCCTGGTTACGCCCCTTTTCCCTCACAGTGATGCAGATCCTCCACAGCATTGCAGGATTGCTGGTAGCGGCGTTATCAGTGCGTAGTGATGGTGTGGTGAAGCATTTTGTCATCAATCGATCCGACCAGGGAGAGTTCTACATCGAAAAATTGCGAGCTAAAACCATAGAAGAACTGGTACAGAGCCATCTGTAGGTCTATCCTTGATGCTGGCCATGAACAACTTCTCGTGAAACAGCTATATCCGTTATTTAGTAAGAGCGGCGAGCCTCTGTCAAGAGCTTCACAGGCAATCCTGAAACGACCAGTTCCTCGTCAGGAGTGGATGCTGAATCATGAAGACATCGTATTCAAGCAGGCAATTCGGAAAATGGGTGATTCTGTAGGGGTGTTGAGAACATAGCTTATTTAGAGCCTGGGCAGGCATCATTCCGTTGAAGAATTCATTGGGGAGTTCATTGTAAACGATGTTACCCGTCCTGCGTTCCTGAAAACGATAGGCGTTTCTGTAAGTTTTTGGACGGAATACAGCATGTCACTCCAATCCAAAATAAAAAAGAACAGCGATCGAGAAAAGACTGCTCAGGACAAAATGAAAAGTTCAATCCTACCAGCAGGCGGTCCTACCGTAATTTCAAGGCGTAAAGTAAAATGTGGTTGACGTAACAACATTTAAAGGCAGTGTCTCAGCCATGTCGGTGGAAATATGCGAGCTGCTGAGCACAATGATGTAATTTAAGACAGCCTACTAGTTCATCAAGGACTTCCGAAGCCCAGAGCGGGCGGTTTGCACCCATTTGGCTTAGAAATTGCGGTAAAACTGCCTATCCATCGGACTGAATTTGAAAGAGAAGCTATTCTCAGTGAATTGACCGCTCACTGACGTAGCCGATTCCAGTATTTTCCGCCAATTTCAGAGTAGCCGTGAATTACGCAGTCGACTCATGAAAGAGGCACGCCTACTTCGCTCTTTGCGCCACCAGAACGTCGGTGAAATATACGGAGTGGCACTCCACTACAGTCCGATTATACTTGTCCTGGAATTCTTCTCCAGTAAGTCTCAATTTAACGATCAGTCCCGAGCCTCAGATTTGGCTCATTTCCATTTATGGGCCTCATCAGGCTTGCTGCGTGGGTGCGTCTCAGATGTGCGCATCTATAAAATAACACGAGTCGAGAACAGTGTTGCTTGCGAGAAGTATATTTATTTATTTATTTAACTTTATTTTATTTTCATAAGTATAAGATGCAGAATTTTTGTCGGATATAGCGCGGATAGTTTGGATGCGACAAAGGCAAATGATTGAGCTACCTGTTTTTAAAGGCATCTCTCACCTGTTGAACTCTCGATTCATGCAATCGTTTTTGAAACCTTCGGCAGAAAAAGAACTGAAGCTTCTGATGACAATAGTATACGTGATTCTATGCAAAACTTCTGAGAAAAGCCTTTTTGAGCCATAATTTATGTGGGGCTTGTGGGCGGGGCTGCGAGGTTTCTGCAACATGCACCCCCTTGCTGATCACACATGAAGCGCAGCATCTATCCTGTTAAGAAGTGGATAAAGAGGAACTCTTACGAGTAATGCGAATCTTCTGAGAAGGTGGAAAGGTCAGAAAGCTCGTCCTCTTGCCTTGCTCCGCCCCTGATTCCGCCCACAATCTCCTCAAGAATTGAGGCTAGAAAGCTGTGGGCAAAATGGAGTTGTGGGGGGTGGCACTTGGTATAATCAATAATATGACCTGTCTTGCACGTTCTGACTTGTTAGCTGACACGTCCAGAACGCTCTGACTTGTTAGCTCTCATAATGTACAGTACTCAGAACGCCAAAAACAAGTTCCTGATAGTATCTGACACTTGCTCGAACAGAAGCTTGCCGACAACTTGTTTTCACTCCCTTGTTCCTTGTCGATAAGTTGTCCGCTCAAAAGCTTGTCAACAACTTGTTTTCGCCTTTTTTGTTGACTATCTGCGGAAACAAGTTGTCGACAAGCTTTTGGGTGGGCAACTTGACGGCAAGGAAGTGTGAAAACAAGTTTTTGACGAGCTTTTGGGCGAACAAGTTTCAGATGCGATTAGAAACTTGTTTTTGGGGTTCTGAGTAGTTATCGGAAGGGCAAACAAGTCAGAAAGTGCAGGACAGGTCATCTTGTTGACTAATACCAAGGCCTCCCCCTCTCCATTTTAGCCGAAAGCCAGTATTTCGGGAATTTTGCACGGAATTGCATATACTATTGTGATCAGCAATTCTCCTCATATGAAAAAGTTACGGGTTAGGAAAAGGAACTATTCGACGAAACGAAAGAAAAAATAAGAAACGATTCTGGGGTAGAGCGGTGCTTTCGAAATATCATCTATCATAAGGTTTTACGCACGCAGCGAGTGCACAGCTAGTTGCCAATGCTCCGTGAAAACTCATCCGGAACGATTATACCTCGATTTACAGCGCTCGCAACAAACATATTTTTATTTGAGCGCATATACGGAGGGAGTACAGTAGTACCTTATTTGAACAGCGGTAAACATTTACGTTTAGAGTCACTGCACACGCATCTCAAACAGAACGCTGGTCGACTTCCTGACGAGGAGAAACGGCGACTCGTATGCGAAACTGCCGCAGGACTGGCTTACCTGGCGGAGAACAACTGCATCCATCGCGACATCGCAGCTCGGAACTGCAAGCTCAACGATGCCCTGGTGAAGGATTTAGTAAACTCGAACAGTCCAGCAGTCAGTACGAGTCCACTTTAGGAGGTGAAAATTTCTGGATTTTCGTTGTGTGAGCCGACCAGGGAGATGCATGACGTCTCAAACATGCACATAGCTGTGAAATGGCAGGCTCCCGAAGTGCTGCGAGACCGCAACTTCAGCCTCAAGTCGGATGTGTGGTCGTTTGGTAAGTTGCCCCTCCTTTCGGGAAGCGTTGGGTAACATAGCAGATGCTACTCAGGTGTGCTCATGTGGGAAGTATATTCGGACGGAGCCGAGCCGTATGGTGGAATGACCCCTAGCGTTGCGAAGAACGTGATTCTCGACAATGAGTTCAGGATGCCGATCCCGAAGGCAAGGAGTATAAACGCGCAAGATTCGACACATCTCTTTGCACAGCTCCATAAACAATAGTTAACAGCGCGAGTAGCTATTGACTGATGACTAGGTTCATCCTGCCTGACAGCTGCCATGAATCCACTATTTTCAGGATTGCCCAGAGGTAATAGCGAAGATAATGGCATCGTGCTGGGAGACGTTTCCACGAAAAAGGCCCTGTATGCAAGCAATCCACCTAGTGATCCGAGATTATTAGTCAACATAGTCTACGCACTTTTTAATTACTAATGACCTTATGATTTGTGAATGTCAACTTGTGTTTAAAGTTGTGAGCTCATTTGTTTTTGATCATGTAATGAGCAATTTATACCAGGTGCGTGCGTCAGGCGCGCGTCAGACGCACGTATCCATATGCGAATTAATTTCCATGAAGGCCGGTCAACGTGGCATGCACATCCTCAATATGTAGAAGGAACACGCTGCCGCCGCCAGGTCGCAAACGCGTGCGTGTGAGGTGCGTCAGCGATGCAGCTGGCCCTATCTTTCATAATAGAGGCGCGCGCGCGTCAAACGCACGCACCTAGTATAGGTTGCTTCTAAAATGTCATTTGCTGCGAAAAGTTAAAGACAAGTTAATGCAAAATTTACAACACGGGGAGCATATTCTATGCCTGAAGGAAACGCATGCCATGAATGGACGAAGTCAGTGAGACCGATAGAATCAATAGATGTTCAAAAGTACTACAACAACACTTTTAATATTTCATATTAATAACGATTAAAATTTGAAACAGATATACTATAAATAGTAATAGAAATGGGAAATCAAAAATAAGTGGGTGCAAATTTTTACACCTATTTCGGGTTGAACTCAGAATTCCAAAAACAAGTTCCTGATCGCATCTGAAACTTGCTCGCTCAGAAGCCTGTCGACAGCTTGTCCTCACACTTGCTTGCCCGCAAGTTATTCTCCCAAAAGCTTGTCGACAACTTGTTTTCACAGATTGTCAGTGAAAAAACGCGAAAACAAGTAGTCGACAAGCTTTGGGGAGCACAACTTGTCGGCAAGGAAGTGTGAAAACAAGTTGTCGACAAGGTTTTGGACGAGAAATTATCAGATGAGATTAGAAACTTGTTTTTGGGGTTCCAAGAATAAAAGTATACGAATGTATTCGCGCAAACTGTAGGAAGAACCGCAGCAGCTATTCGAAAGGAACGCAGCAGGAAACCGGAAGAACCACAGGTCACCTACCGATTCTTTCGGCTTTATGTACGCTGCGGTCCTTCCGAAAATCTGTATGAGTACTTAGCAACTCTCAAAGAGAAGATGTTAGAGAATGAAGCAGCGTTGAGAAGAAATTTCAGGACAATAAAATCAATAAAATTAAAATTAGCTCTGTAGGATAGTAACTGTTTATTCACATGACAAAAATAAACGGGAAATGTGACCACATGTAGTGGTAGTGTAGACTCTCCGATGCTCTCATGTAATATTTATCGAATGTCGCTATGCAACTTGCGCTGCCCCCCCCCCCGCGCCCACGAACCACATTTCCCTTCTTTCCTGCTCAAAACTCCAAAACCAACATGCTTACAAGCATGTGGTGAACAAGATCATGATCGCATCTGAAACGTGCTCCTCCCAAAGCTTGTTGACAACCTGTTTTAGCGTTTTCTTGTCGACAAGTTTTCGGTTCAAAAGCTTGCCGACAAGTTGTCCTCGCCTTTCTAAACCGAAGATTCCTCAGCCTTGCAAGACCGACTGGTTTTGCCTCTTTGTTGTTGACCAGTTGTTGGGAGGAAAGGTCGCTGACAACTTGCTTTTGAATGACATGATGACGTCAAACTTGCCGAGAACGATTTGCTAGCTAAAAGCTTATTTCCAAGTTGTTTTTGGGCAAAGCTGGGTCGACAACTTGTTTTTGGAGTTCTGAATGGATTCGCACCTTCAAATCTGATAGTTTCGTTCCCATCGATCCCCGCTGACCTCAATAGCCAAACGCCGGCAGCGGCCTTATGCAACGAGTTCGTCGCTCTCACAAACATCCTGACTTTCTCCTCTACTGACCACGTCTGAATCCTAGACCATCCATTTCCGACGATTCTACCAGCTGGAGCCAATTTTCAGATAAATTCTCTCACTTTTCCACAAGACATCAATCGTATCAAACGCTTCCAGTCCACAAATGTACTTGTAGATGTCCTTGACGTTCACTTATTGCTCTACACTACAGGAAGAACCGGTTTCACCACAGTCTCCCAGACTATCTGGGATAGCTCTCCGTACACGTCTACCTGGCCCCTCACTGTTTTTCCCGTTACTTCGATGGACATCAGCAAAAACAGCGACACGTGTGAGATTTTCGCAATTTCTATACTTCTAAGCGAAATCAATTAAGTATTCTAGTACATCACAAATTGTCATCCTTGAATTATCCAATATTTGACATTTATGACCCTTCGAATACGAGTAGTCGAATTTCAGAGTATAATTTCAATGCTTCAGCATATGTACCCGATTATTATTTAAAGCACCTATGTACATTGCAGTGGCGGATGCGGGGGGGGGGGTGTGTGGAGAATGGGTCGGCAAATTTTTGAAATTACTTTACAATGCGTACAAAAATCTTGCATTGGTTCATTTTTATTAGTTTATTTTTATCATTATTTTTGATATATTTTTTATTAATTATTTATTATTATAATTAAGGTTTTTACTAATTTTATTTTCCGTCTGGGTCCCCAAAACGGCGGAGACCCCACTTATTTTCCCACGCCCCCCCCCGTCCCGCCCTCTTTTTGCGTCCGCCACTGGTACATTGCATCCAATAATCTTAAATGTGATTTAAATGGACGTGTTATCTTTTTCTGCTGATATCTGTGCAAAGGAATTGAGGAAAGTCATTTGATTCCAAACGTGCAAAAAATATAGGTATTGATTAGACTACTTGACGATTACAGAAGTGCATCTCGGTGGACTCTCGGCCAACAGCCAATACAGGTGCACTTCGCCGTTGTAGTAGATGTTGTGATGTGTGTGATCAGGAAGTACTCTGACCACAGAATCTCCCCCATCAATTCTCCTATACCACCAACATAAGCTTTATATTGTACTTTTGTTCTCCTTTGATCCCAAGGCAGTAAAGGGTATAAACAGGGATAAAGTTCCACCAAAAAGATCATCTTGAAGTGGTGCACCACTGAGAATTGACTACACCGCTTTTATACCTTATTTCCCGATTTTCAGTGGTCCTCGTGACAGGCGCGTCGGGTTATATCGCATCGCACTGTGTGAAGCTACTACTGAGCGAAGGCTACCGAGTCCGGGGAACAGTTCGCAGCTTGAAAAATGAGAAGAAAGTGAGTTTTTATCCGTAGAGACTATTCGAGATTACACTCACACAGTATTGGATTAGAACTTGGCTTAGATTTTCTGTCCAGAAGGAGAACAAAAAAACATGTCAAAAAATAGATCAGTTATTTTCAAGAAAATCTTAAAAAGGTGTAGATATTTGAGTTGGGGAAACGGGCAAGAAAATGTTTCTGTGGATGCCTTGGAAATCATTCTTCCTGTATGAGTCAAATTCGCATAGGTGGCACCTGTGCGACAGCTGCAACAAGACGATAGACTGGAATTGGTGGAGGCCGATCTGCTGCGGCCAGACGACTGGCCAAGGTAGTGTACTTACCTAATTTGTTATGTTTATAGTGTCTACTAAGTCTATTGAACTGTACGTGAGCGACTACGTCAAAGTGGGCATAGCGAACAGCCTTTGCGCATGTCAAAAAATGCACTAGCAGCCACAGTTATGTGCTCGCATTGATCGGGCGCAGCCGCGTCGCAGCCGCTCGCGGCTGCCCGGTCAAAACCCAGAAAATTTGGTACGGACTATATGTACAATGCGTGACAGCTAGTTTTGTTTGTTTTGGGCTTCATATCTTTCCGTTCGCAGCTCTAGTGATACTTTCAATCGCAGCAGTGCCGTCTAGAGCTTTTACTGAGATTTTTCAGCGTCGTTTCCGGCTGTCATTACATTCTACACATCGCTTCCCCCTTTCCCATCGTTGCCAGCGAAACCTGTATTGATATCGCTGTCAATGGAACACTGAATGTCCTTAGAGCAGCAGAGAAACAGACGTCAGTGAAAAAAGTCGTACTAACAAGTAGCTGCGCAGCTGTTAATGGTAAGTATTGCGAGGGATTTCGTCTGATTAGACATGCTTTTTAGATAAAACATTATATATTTTGCTAATTATATTTGGGCATCTTTTTTTTACACCTTCTAAGGACAAATTTCCATTTGAGTAGTGCATAGTGAGCGTCAATCGCGGTCTAAAATAGCGAAAACGCTCGTTGCGGCGACGATTCCATCGCGAGCGGCATGGTCGCGTGCTTCTCGAGTCTGCGGAAGACGCACCGCCATTGACACTCACTGTATACTTATCAGAATGGGTGTAGAGCGTTGTACCTGAGGTGGGCGGCACTGACAGGCCCTGCAATTGGCCTATTCGCTGAACTGACCAATCGTAGTGCTTGGCCACACCTCGTTCCCAGGTATAACGCGCTAGATCAATCAGAATCCATTTGAACTCCAGTTAAACTCCCGCTCTTCTGCGAATTTGCTACAATTCTCTGCAGGGCACAAACGACTCTATCGAACAAAAAAAAACTGAATTGTCTGGCTCGTTTTCTATAGTCTTTTTATTAATTTTCCAGAAGGCCACCCTCAGGACAGAGTATTCGACGAGACGTCATGGACTAACGTCCTCAGCCCAACCGTCGAGTACTATGCTAAAAGTAAAACACTGGCTGAAAAGGCTGCTTGGAATTTTGTAGATGGCATTAAAGAAGGGAATAAGTAAGTTTTTGCTCCTACTAAGTAGCAAGACCAAATATTGGTTTGGCACTGTGGGTGAATTCTCTAATAGAGAAAAGGACATTAATATAACGCGAAGATAAAAGATTCAAGAGATACTCTAGTCTATTTCCCTGGGGAAGAAAGTTGGAGTGACGGTAGAGAGAAAAAGAGCGAGAAAGTGAACTAGAATTGGAGAGGGTGATGAGAAATTCAGGCAGTAGCCGCAAAAACGCAGCTTTTGTCACATCCTGAACGGAATAAATAATTGAAATTTTCGCAGTGAAATAAACAAATCGTTTAGATTCGCCTTGACATGCCTAAATCCGACAATGGTGGTCGGTCCTCTTCTTATCAATGAGGAAGGTGCAAGTATAACGGTAAGAGTTTGCCATAAAAAAATCATCTTTTGTAGGTAAGCTGATGGAGACTCCATCTTTGCCATAAAAAATCATCTTTTGTAGGTAAGCTGATGAAGATTTCACGTTTTATCGGTTTTTTGCAGTCAACTTCGTCGTCAGTAAGAGCGTTGGATTAGGACGGAGCGACTGTAGTCTAGGCTTCTGTTGTTCACTGTCAGTTGGCCTGAAGATGAGCTTAAGTTCGAAAGTACCCGATAAAACGTGAGATCGAGTTTTCACCAGCTTACCCGCAAAAGAAGATTAGAAAATGAAGCTCAGACAGAGATCAATTTTGAACAATGAAAAAATCATGTATAATCCACTAAAGACAACAGTCACCCGCACATTTTTTTCTGGTCAATTCAGAAAAATCTTCTCATGTCCTACGAAATCAGCATGAAACCACTCCCTTCAGCTAGTGAGACGATTCCTAAACACTGAGATGCCGGCCGTACCGCGGCTCAACCTCGCTTTTGTGGATGTTCGGGACGTCGCCAAGGCTCACGTTGAAGCCATGCGTCGCCCAGAAAGCGATGGAGAGCGTATACTGGTAGGTAAATCCAGATAGAGTGATCTACTTGCCCACGTGCATTTCTTTCAGATCACTAGCCAACCGTCCTTCTGGTTTCGCGACATTGCCCGGATTCTTGGCAAGGAGTTTAGGCATCAAGGTATGTTTCTGACAGCGTCAGTCAGGATCTTGCTACCATCTGTTCTCCACTGCTCCCTTAACTCTGCTGATTTCCTACCCATACTTGCGCTTACAATCCTTCCCATTCCCATCAACTATTGATCTTTTCAGGTTTTTGGGTGCCTCGCTACCAAGCGCCGTACTGCATATTATGGCTGTACTCGTTCTTTGACAAGGAGGCGGCAGCGTGTCTGAATCGAGTTGGGCACACGATACGTTTTGATAACTCGAAGGTTCGTTTTTCACTGCTTTTTTTTGCATAGATAATAATATAATAGAACCAAATAAGTCAACAAAACAATCATTTTCAGGCTAAACGTCTTCTTGGCATGGAATTTCGTGACCCAGCTGAATCTATTGTCGAAATGGGTTACTCACTGATTGAGAGGGGGATTGTCAAAAAGCCAAGCGGCTACCAAGGACGTCCCAACAAGTACAAGCAATAGCGTCACAAATATCATGCAATTTTTTTCAATCAATAGCTATAAATTTCTAACAGATGGTCATAATCTATCGAACCAAATGTGATCTGGATATACTAGAAACAGACACAGTGAGCGCCGATGGCATTGCGTTTCTTGCGGCGTCGAAATTCTGCTGCAACGACAAACTATAAGGTTTTCTTAATAGTTAATTAGTTTTCTTGACAGTTACCATCAAATATGACAAAAAAAATGTAGGAAAACCCTGATTTGCCACCACAACAGTGATTTCAACGCGAGCGGCGCGGCCGCGTCGCGTGCTCCCGCCCGTGAAAAACGCACGGCCATCGGCACTCGTTGTATATATTAACGATTTGACGTGCTCCTTGCACATTTTATTCATAATGTCCGTAACAGTGGAGCATAGCCATCGACTAGTGTTCATGCCAAGCTCATCGCAGCGCGTTACCGGCCCAACATCTACATCTTTACAGTAGGGTATATAGTTTTAAAAAAACCAAACCCTTTTCCTCTCCACTAAACTCGTGTGTACTGTTTACTACTCTAGAATGATGATGAAGCTTCTGGAAATTATATTTTCTATTGTAAGCATCTGATCAAGAAAGATTAACAGCGTCAAGTCCGATAGGTCATAGTGGACACTGCCTCCAATTTACAACGCACTGTAATCTGTATTTGTCTAAAAATTGACATCTACTGATTATGAGAATCTATACAACCCTATAAATAAACGATGGATAAGAATAAAGAGTGTATACAAAGTGATCAGATTAGTACCAGCATTTCCTCCTCATGACTGTAAGTGAGCAAAAAGTGACAATGGCACGTCAGAATGGCTAGACTGGATCATCGCCTTGATTCCAAATCCATGAGTTTTCTCTCGTTTGAGAATTGGAAGCCAGCCATTTCGAGGATTGTTTTATCCGGATTATCATCCCAATTTCCAGGCAAAGGTACCTGAATTCGTAAAAACCATGGCAGACTACTACATATATCAATGGATTAACCCATTGACGACCGCGCGCATTTTCGCGTGTCTGGCGCGTGGGACCAACGCCCCTTTCAAGAGTGCGGCGCCCGCGGAGTTCAACACCGTTACGATAAGATAATTAGGACTAAAACAGATCTCTTTGCAGAAATGAACTGAGATCTAGTTCCAGAGGATTACTAGTATCACCGGACCAAAAAAGGAGAGAACCTAAACGCTTCTGAATCCCATTAAGGCCAAAGAAAGTTTGTAGAAGGTGTTTTTAGTGTTATAAGGGAGTGTTCAGAAAGCATACACGTTGGGCTAGGGCTCTAACCTGACGAATAAGGAAGTGCAGGATGTAGTAAATGTGTTTCTATGTAGGAAATGTGGCTTTTCTTCAGAATATTTCCATCCACTACACAAAAAATGTAAAGCAATCTCCCTCGATTTCAAAATCTTATCCTTTTCGTGATATTTGTCGCAATAAAGGAGAACTCTTTCTTGAACCACAGTTGTTTCATACCTTTTTAGGAAGCACTGTACACATTTTATATGGAAATGCTACAAAATAGTTCGAAAATAGGGTCCAGTACTTGATAATAGGGGTGCGGCTCACGGGTGAGCCGGGCGGTCCCACGCGACCAAAAAAGCGCGGCTCACCGGTGAGCCACGCGATCGCCAATGGGTTAAAGGTGTTCCTTCGGAAAATTACCTTCTTGTTCTTTTCTGCTTGTTGATTTTGCCACACTCTCAGTTTCTGCTGGTCCTCAAGTGCATTCGACGCTGCACATCCCCAAACCTTAAAATTACATAGTATTGTATCCATGACAATTTTTGTGCGATAAACTTTGAAACCAACCTCGATAGCCCCCACATTACCCATGTCTTTGTGAATCTTCATAACGTCTTGAAACGATAAGCCAAATGCTGCTGATCTGATTTTAAAATTGCAATATATCGAAGAAGAGGCCTCCCATCTATTGAGTTTCGGAGACAATTGGAAAAGCATTGTTTCCGAGCCACCAAACCGCGACGAGCCATGACTGAAAGTGTATATGTAACCTTTAATAACAGCATCTTACTAGTCGCACCACACCAAAACACTCACCGCCAGGTCTCTTCTGTGGCAAGTACAAAAATATTACCATCAATAAAGTGGAATATCGACACAGTAGGGCCTCTGTAGTCAAATACGTTGGTTTCAAATCTATTCACACTTATCCCGTGGGTAGCACTGGAGTATAGTGGAGTCCACTGTCTCACAGTAGGGGTAGAAGAGGAATTGGAATCCTGGAATAATGGGTGGCATTCACACGTAGCAAGCGTCGTAATTCAGGAATGGAGTCATACTAGCAAGATAGATTTTCATGAATATGATAAAATTTATATCTTGAGTGCTCACCTTTTTGGAGTTTTCAGTAGCAAAATATTTACTCGGCAAGCAGCACTGAACATACCACATCTGTATAGGGGTCAAAATATCCGACGAGTAGTCAGTGGCTGGCTAAAAAAAAATTATGGAAAAAGTCCTTAAAAAAGCAAGTCTGCTCAAACTGTTGGTCATGCACAGCGGGCAAAGGCAGCCAAGCAGACCATTAGCACAAACATGATGATGAACGATTGCTTGAAATCACGATCGCTATGACATCTCAGGCAGCCGCTATACTTCTCGAAGAGTATAGCACCATGCGTCGCCGTCGCCGACGGCAAGGGCCGTCCATCGTCAGTTTTGGTGACCAATCAATACGCACCGACGGCAGAGCCGCCGCGGCGTCCCGCTCACAATCGATACGCACCGGCCTCACAGTCGCCAGCGACGGCGACGCAGGCTGCTACAGTCCTTGAGGACTATAGCGGCAGTGCTAACATAGTTTTCTGCCTAACTTCGGGTAGCATTATAGAAGATGAATGAGCGGCACAGGCGGACGCAGGTCACAAAATTACTCTATGTTTACAAGTGACAACACTCGAGTAATCCGCCAATATTGAACATACATCGAATGTCACCGCATTTGGAACACAACATTCCTTCCCAGGTGAAATGGACCACACATCATATCGCACGACCCTCCGACTCACGCGCGACCGCGCAGTATGTTAGGATACTCACATAGTCAATGTCCAGAAGCACTTGTAGGACCAGCCCTTGCAAGGCGCTGCAGAATTTCGGACACACTGCGTTCTTCCAGCAAATTATCGCTTGAGCATTTGAACCGCTTGCGCACTGAAAAAAAAAACATGAAAAAATTGTGCAGCGCAACAAATCCCTATGTAACCTGAAAACCGGCAGCAGGAGAAATTATAATTGTACATATGTAATGGCAGGGCCATGGAGGAGCCGCGTCGCCTCCAACAATGGGTTGATAAACTTTTGAAAAACTATTTAATAAATTAGTACGGAAAATTGTAGTAGCTTTTTTAATCCCTTATTTTTAGAATTATTTTTCAGAATATATGAAGTTCTTGGAATTAATTTCTTTGCTGAATTTGCATCGAAACCATTCGGCTCATCAAAGTAGCAGAGGCCCTTTTTTTCAAGCGCTTCCTCCACCAATGTCAGTGGTGTAGTGAAAATATTCTGAATACAATACATAGTAGCACTATGAAAACCGAAGTTAGAAAACTCAGCATTTGTGAAAACAGACTTTTTTCGGAATAGGTACCTACCATGTCATTAGCAAGATGACCGATGAATTTCTCATCGCCGGCCACAGCACCAGCACCAGCTGCTTCAGAACACAACTTGATGAGATGGAGCAGCGGTTGACAGGCTGCAAAAAAAAAAACTAAGAAATGTCAGAGTAAAGGGGATGCTCGTGAACTGAACGGCATGATAGTGGTGTGCTGCAATAAGGAGTAACCATAAAAGGAAAAAATCACAGTTATGCTCAGATAATGAAAAAAGTGGTGGAAAAGATATCAAATGTGCACAAAAAAAACAGCTCACCTACGACGTATATGTCCGTAGACGCTCCCATAAGGCTTGCCGCATGCCGGGAAAACTCTTGGTATGTCAGTTTGCCATCATACGGTTTTGAGTCAGAAAGGTAGTTCCACAGACTTTCAGCAAGGCCCTCGCTGAATACCTCCTGAAAAGAATTTCTAAAAAAAAAACAAAGAAACATCAAAGAAGTTCGTAGAAAAGAACTCAGGTGTTAAGTGAATAATGATCTCCTTTCCTCCTCCTGAAGGAATGCCCAGCATATATATAAAGTCCTTACGCGCGATTGGCGAAAAATTTTCGAGCACGCCCAGCATAGGGCGCGTGCGTGGCGCGGCCCCTCTTGTGGCAGCGGTCCACCGTCGTTTGTCAGGTTTTTGGCCCAGGTGAGAGTTTTCCTTCATTTTTTTTCTTGATTGAAGTTTATCTGAGGCCTGTGGCTGACCGATGTCGACCAGACAGCCCCGAATGCCTCATAAAAACAATAAAAACAAGCATTTGGAGCATGCATGGGGAAAACGTGCAAAATATGAGGCATGCGGGGCCGTCCGGTCGATATCGGTCAGCCACAGGCCTCACAGCTTCAGATAAACTTTCAGATAAGGGAAAAATGAGAGAAAAACACCCACCTGGGCCAAGAATCTGACGAACGACTGGGGATCACTGCCACAAGAAGGCCGCGTCGCGCACGCGCCGCATGCTGGGCGCGCTCGAAAATTTTCCGCCGATTGCGCGAAAGGACTTTGCACTAGACTTAAACACGACACTAGACACAAAGAAAATTTCGAGATAATAGGGAATGCATCGTAAATACAACTAAGTCTTTGAAAACCAATCCTGACAAAGATGGAGGGGAAAAATGAGAGAAAAAAAAAACTATCACACTCCCAATCACCAAGCTCACATGATCTTAATACAAATGTGAATAAAACAAAAAGAAAAACTAAAACTTGAAATCAAAACCATCAAGTAATGCCATAAAGTACCTTCAGCTTCCCAAAAGTTAGCGAGTTTGCAGTGGCTCCAGCCAGCTTCACGAACGCTTGCTCAACTCGTTTATCAGTCCTCGCAGAAGATGAGCTGCTGGTTGATTTCCCATTCTCTTTCGACTTCGCTTCTGCATTTCCCATATTTGGATGCTTTAAACAAAAAGTTATAGAATTAAAAGAACGCAAAACTGCCTGGCACCGAACGCGCGGACTTCTGACGAAGAGAAAGTTGTGAAGAAGTGACTGATGGGTAGATTTCCTCTCAACCTCTTGTTTACATGAATCCACCACACTTCCGAAAGACTAGGCGTTCACATTCGTGCAGTTTAAAATCAGGTGACTGTGAAACGCGTGTAACTACGTATACTGTGCCAAGTACTACGGCAGTTTTTTCTTTCTTTTTGTGGGACCACATCAAATTTTATGATTCATTAACCATGCACAACAATACAATTTTACACTTCTAGCATGCATTCTATTTCACATTAGATTTCAAGCTCTCATCGGAAGTTATGTAAGCATAAGAAATCAAATTAATTCTCAAAAAGTAACACAGGATGGAGGTACGAGATCGAAGATGAGTGAGAACTGAAGAGAATCAAGGTGGTTGGTTAGTCGCCTGTCTTCTTGAAAACATAGAATCATTCTAAGAACGGTTTTCACGCGAGCTCCTGGTCCTAGTTGCTGGGCCGGCACCATTCGAATCCTTCCTCGTCCTTGCGCTCAGGCCTTGGTGACGCGCCGCCTCCTTTTCAAGTTCCATTATTCTTTTCTTCAAGTTGTAGTTTTCTACCCGCATTTTTTCTATGTAGCTGACCTTAAAATCAGTTTCTAGTCAATAATAACCCCTCCAAAAATACAATCCTGCTAGCCTTTCTTACAAATAAATATAAAAGTAAGACCATGACTTACTTTTTGTTTGTGATTGTTATGACCTAGTAGCTCCACTAACGCTCTGTCATCTTGTGCCTTTGTGGAACGGAAGATTTCGTTCTCCTTAAACAAACCAATACCAAGCTATTCACATGAACAAATCTAGTAACATACTTTTGACACGTTCTCCAACTCCTCCTGCATATGTTGTTGCTGAGACAGAAGTTCATTATACTTTTGGAGCAATCTAAACAAGATACTTGCGGGAGAGAAGTAAACACCCCAATTAAAAACAACAAAAAAAAAACGCACGATTCCTTCTCTGCTTGCAGTTTCATTATCTGCTCTTCCCTGCTGTCAATATCAATTGTCATGCGCCGCTCCTTGTTGGAAAATGTGCTGAATCAAAACACTTCTATGCATTGTTGATGTTATTTTTTGTTTTTGTTCTATTTATTAACCTTTTCTTTCATCTTCAAAAAAAACTCTCGGCTCACTACAAATGAACAGTATCAAATCCTCACTCTCGCAGCTCTGCCAGCTTCTTTTCGAACGTTTCCTGAGCACTTTGTCGGAATTCCGAGAATTGCTGCTTAAAAATACATCAAACCTAGTACAAAAAGAATTCGAAAGCAAATTTTAACGAAAACTTGTTCACGAAAAATTACCCTGGTCTTAGCATGAGCCTTCTGCTCCAGATCTACTTGAGATTGCACGTTTTTCAACTCATCGACATGCCTAAAACATGAAACTTCATTCACTAACGCCTAAAAACATAAAAATCCACTCAGCAATAAAGATGTGAACAAGATTTTCCAAAAAAAATCAACTAAAAAGCTTCAGATTCAGTAGCTTTATGGTTAGAAATGATTCGTCAATTTTCCGATCTTGACTAAATATTTAAAAATACGTAGCAGAATTCATTTCGTTCACTATACATGCCGGTGAAAAGCGAAGAAAAGACCATGGGTATACTATAGGAGGATACCTTTTCTTCAGCTTAGTAACTTCTTCTTCACGCTTCTGCTCCATTTTCAAAGTCGCTTCTTCTTTCTGAGCAACTATTTCCTAGAAATAATGATAACTTGGCAGGATTAAGGGCGACTTTCGCTCAGTTCAAGATTTCATGCACTGATCCGAATACACATAGTTGGTGAACATGATGTCCAATTAGAGCCCAAATCCAGGCCCTTGCACTCATCCCCGTAATGAAATCATATGAAGTTGCTTATTCCAATTCACCTTATAGATATCTAGCTGGCTCTGGAGTTCTGCTTCCTCGTCATTTTTTGCATGTAGAGCAGCTGTCATGTGGTTGAGTTCCTCATCCTTCGATTGTAGCTTGGCCTAGAAAGAAAGGAGATGAATTTTGTTACAGCATGAAATGTGGCGTGGCTAGTTCAAGACAGAATCAAGTAGATTCTCACTTTTGTCTTCAAATGTGCGTCTTGCTCGGCTTCTACTTCAGCTTGTAGATATTTCAGCTCTTCCTCGTATCTGTAAGGAATCCCACCGGAATTTGATCATCTCTTTCATCCTTTGCTCTATTTGGTTTCCACCAAGCGCAAGGCACGAGATGGAGATGTTTTTCTCAGTTGATTTCCATTAACACCCCAGAAAGGTGATTCCCTTCGAGAACACTACGTTCCATCTTGTTGATAAAACGCATATTTAACAATGAACCCAGCAGCGAAATGACCAGGACTGGGATTCATGAAACAATAACCATGCAAACCCAGGCTAGCAAACCAACTTTTGCCTTCTGCGTTTCTTAGCTCTATGTAGTCACTACGATAACCAATCACACTAGCCATCCATAGTTTGCATGGTTATCGTTTCATGAATCCCGGCCCAGGCTTCAGCGCACCTCTAAGAAGAGCAAAGCACAGAGAAGATTATCCTTATTTTGGCCCAGGATTCGCTAGGTGGTCCCATGTCAACAACTGAACGAAGGATGACTTACTTGCTTCCTATAATCTTTGCTTCGTCTTCTAGTGCCTTCTCGAGTCTGGCATTTGTTTCTTCCAGGAGGACAATGCTTCTCTGAATTTTCTATCGATTAGTATCTTCCACCACACATCGCATGTATATAAAATCGTTATAATTTAGTTAGCAGAAGCATTAGCATTATAGTATGGTACGCATTCTAAGCAGATTAGGGAGAACTCAAGTTCAGAGCCGTCGTATTTTACATTATGTGCGTAGCGGAATTTTCTTTGTATCGTACACAACGTGATTTTATTGGGAGAGGTAACACCACACTGCTCAACCTACTCTTTTCTGTATCCTAGGTCTTTCGCTTCGATTAGTTTCAAACGAAATCAATGAGTCTAGTGCTAAACAGTAGGAAACTGAGTATCTGTCTTAGCTATCATAGTGAGGTATGCGCGCTATCCGAAATTATGGAGGAAGGATTACAAGAAATTAATCTAATCAGTAGATTTCACCTTATACTGTTCCATCTCACGAGTGAGCGTTGCGATTTCCTCAGCTTTCGTCGTAAGAGCCAAATTAGCCTCGCTCAATTCTTCATTCTTCTCTTGTAGTACCACCTGTCAAAAGTCACCGTTAGCAAAATTCAGTTCTACTATCTAGTGAGATCCATTTACAAACCGAATTTAATCTAAGCCGCTCTTCAATTTCATGGAGTTGCTCCTCAAGAACGCTTTTAGTCGAATCCTAAATGATGAGACCTCATTAAGATGGTGACGAGGGGAATGATATGATGACCTACCACATCTTTCAAACAACTAATCTCGCCGAGAAGTTGCTCTTGCTCGTTTTGCATCACTAAATATAGTCGATAGAGATAAAACTACGGAAGATTAAACAAAATATTAGAAAACAAGCGAAGTGGATCGTAAAAAATACTTTGAAGGCGGTCCTCCAGATCATACTTCTCCGATCGTAGATGGTCAATTTCTTGATGAAGGCGACATTTCTAGAAATGAGTTGTTGTTCTGTTCACGGAGTTCAAATCATCGTAATAGGACAGAATTGGTGAGATGTTAAATCAAGGATTAAAATTAGGAATCAGACCTCATCATTAGCCGTTGAAATCTTCGAGCAGAGCAGTTCACTGCGATTTCTTTCATCCATAAGTCTCTCTTGAAGTTCACATTTTTCAGATTCCAGCTGAAGCACCTGCGTCTTCAGCGTCGATTCCCTAGAATGCCTGACACTCTAATTAATACAGATCCTCAGCAAGCATATCTTACACATCAAGTAGCTTCTCCTTCTCAGCTAGCCACTCCGTTGCTTGTTCTTTCTGTTTCTCGTACAGGCCCTCAATTTGTTCGTCTTTCTCAATGAGGATTTGTGATAAGCGATTGTTATCCATCTCAAGGCGCAACAGTTCACGTTCCTCGATCATATCGTCATCTTGTTCGAGATTCTGCAAGGATTTCAAACCTCTAGGTATTGACTAAGACAATAGCAGGAAACCCATTTTGGAAAATGATCTTTTGGTCTCAATGGAGAGCAAGATTGTCAGGAAGCGCCTGCTTCATAAATCTTACAAAACTCAACAAAGACATCTAAGATGTTATCAAAACAGCAACTAACTCCCTGGCTTTGATCAGCTTCCACCACACTATCATCAAAGAGTACTGGTCTGAAAGCATGAGACTTGCGATTGTTCTTCGGCGTGAACATCGTTTGTCGACGTTCTTTCTTCTTCTGAGCTGCTGATTTCAAGCCATCCACCCTAGACCTGTTCTAAATGTTCAAAAATTTCAACTCCAGTGCAAAAGTTTCGGCATATGTATAGCACTTACAGGGGTAGCGCTTAGGTTGAGTCGACGAAGCGGCGATCCAAGCGTTTCGTCGTAGCCTTCCAGCACATTGCCGTACTTCTCATTCAGTGCCTTTCGAGCCGCTTCAGCGCTTTCATAGCGCGCGCGCATGTGCTCAAGCTCGCGAAGGGCCTAAACATGAGTAAAATCTTGAAAAAAGATGTAAAGCAGTTGCTGCAATACTGTAGACGTTTGGCTCCATATTTGCGAAATTAAAATCAGCTACAAAATGCCTTACGAGTGTTGTTGGAAATGGAAATACTATCTTGATTCTCAAACCGTCTGAATATTTGGCTTCTTGAGATATGATGCTTCGGTCTTATTTAAATGTAGGACATACATATATTGAGCACCAATATGAACATTTTAAGAAGAAAGTCAAAGTGCATCTTCGGAGGAAAAGCAGAAATATCAAATAGAGCCTCATAGAAAAATGAAATTCAGCTCAGAGATAGCGCAGAATAACCACTGATCCATCTTTTGGCGGGTATGCTTCTCAAACTCGAACATTCCCTCGTATTTTGCTACTCCTTGTAATCACTCTGCTAATAAAGGTGAATATGTGTTAGAAGCAGATAACGGATTGCAGGAGCAAGTATTACGTGGCAGAATATTAGGAAGGCCGGGCAGAATAGCAGAAACCCCTATGCGTTCTAACCACCCATACAAAGGTTGTTGCTCAAAGCAGCTCGTAATACTTGTGAAAGTAAGAAAAATTCTATTCTACGAAACGCAAAATAAACGAAACCAAAACAGTTTCGACTAGAGAATAACATTTTTACGCAGCTAGTAGAAATAGTCTTCGTTTTTCTGGTCATCTCCACAGTTATATGGAAACAAATGCTTCAGTGTGTGTGGCACTTGTTTGCTTTGCTGGACCTCGGTGCCGATTTAGTGTCAGGATTAAACAACGAATGCCGAAAACAGCACAGTTGCGACCCCACCCCCCCCCCCCACCCCCCAAACAGGATCAAAGTGACTATATTCACCTATTTTTACTCCTTTAACCATAACCACGGATTTGCTGTTATAGAAGTTTTGAGAACATATTGCAAAGTGCGAGCACGAATCATGAGATAGTTGCCAAAGAAATAAGGAAGTAGATAATCATTGTCATCCACAATATAAGCATAGGAGAACTTCACTCTGAGTCGAAAGGAATAGATTTCGCACGTGTGCTTCCTGGATTGTGAGATACAAACTACTAACACCGAGCACATATCGATTGACCTTATTGTACGGGGTAGTTAGAATGTTGCTGAACAAATCGTCATTCTTCAAATGAAAACGGAAGGAATACCCTCAAGATTTATAAATCTTAAGCTACATTTATAGTACGTCGGAGTCCAATCCGTTCCGATAAAGAATGGTACTTTTCGATCCTCGGATAACGACGATCAATACGTATCTTTTGTTATACAACCGGATCGGACCCCGACGTACTATAAATGTAGCTTTATCAGGATATCAATCAGGTTGCGAAAAATGAGTCGGAGAGAAAAAGAGCGGCTAAAATTTGTAACACCCAGAACTTACGTTAGACAAGTCGATCTCCAGTTGAGCTCTCGTCAGGTCTTCGAAAGTTTTGACCGATCCTATCCTATCAGACACCATCGATGTCACTTCACGCAGAGCTTCTTCTTGTGACTGAAAATTATAAATAATCTCTTGGAAATTTTGCAATTCTTCTTGTTACACCTTGACATCTCCATTATTGGGCCTGCTTGAGAATTGCGCAGCAAGAACATCACGTTGCAGTTGCGTTTCGACGAGTTTCTTCTCACGACTGATAGCTGTTTCTTTCCACTGTTTCAATTCCGCCTCTACCATCTCGATTTTAGCTTCCAGTTCTAAAATTTCATTTACAATCAGTACTTTTTCATGTTTTGCTAGTAAGGTGGCGAGATGGCAGCGAATCAAGCTTTCACACATTTTTTACGCTGGTGTTCAAAAAAAAGGTGCATAAGCAGAAGTAATAAAGGATAAATAAAAGGATAAAGTGGTCGGCGATGCGCCACACATTCGACTTTATCAGAGCATCGTAGAGGCATTGAATGCATAAGAAGCAGTAGTAATAGAACACAAAAAATTTAACAAGGGTAATGTTACGCACCTGCACGAACTCTATCTTCAATAACTTGTAGCTCCTCTCTCAGACGATTTATTTCACTTTTGTAAGCCATCACAGTATCACCAGATAAATCTTCATTTGCACGTACGGTGTTTTCAATTTTACGACAGGCTGACGAAAATTGCAGAGTGGAAAGCGTCTCCGTGTAATAGCTGCAGAAACATTGCTTTACATGGATCGGGAACGACTTTGTAGAAGCACATACCTCTTATCCGGGTGCAGGTTAACGATTACTGCAGTTCTGCTGTTGCCGCCAAGCGAATCCCGCAGGATATGCGTCAGTTTGGAGTCTCGGTATGGCACATGACCATCACCACGATTAACAGAAGACAGTGTGCGGATCACACGCCCAAGAACAGTTAGTGACTGAAAATACCGGCTACCCCTCCGCTACTGAAGATTGTATACAACGCAAAAAGATAGAAACAAATTTCTCGCACCAGATTTATGTTAATGGCCTCTTTGAATCGGTTTCCGACGGTTCGCGCCTGAGTCTGACGCTCCGATCCTGCGAGGTCAACAAGATTCAGAGTAGCGCATTTCTTGTTTACAATCGTATTTATGAGCTCCTCTGTTTTCACCTGCAAAAATATGCAATGTCATGTATACATGAAAGTGAATAGTTTGTATAAGCAAATATGACCGTAATAAATCTAATCGTAAATCTTGTGCGGTGGATCGATCAAATCATAAATGCAGACTCGGACGGAGTTGGACGAGATAATGGCCAATTTTTGTTCGAAATCATCGACAACGTTATCGAATATAGTGACTTTCCACTGTTGCTGCTAAATCGGAGCAAACACCTGCGCTGCGGTTCTTTAATACGCCAAACACGAATGAAAATAAATGACGAATGAAAATGAATGAAAAGGTCCCGAAAATAATGTCAATTTATTGATTTTTTTTCACTCATCTTCGTTCAGGAGTGAAAAAAAAATTTTCGAGGATCCCAGGCATGCGGAGCATCTCGCTCAAGTTGCTGACAAATTGATTTCATCGACTTTCCTTCAAATTTTATTGGTAGCTGGTAATGAAGACCACTGGGTTTGTGGTCTCGCGTGCATGCAGAATGATGAAGAGCAGTTTCTATGGATTAGCCAGCTTAAGCAACCGCACATATGTGAATTAATTATAGTAAAAAAAAACACCCAAGTAATGTCGGGTATACTCTCTAGTACTCTAGTAGAATGAGATCTGTAAAGCCACGACCTGTTGACCATTTCATTTCAGGCATGCTAAAGCAGAGTTGTGAACGAACCTCAACAATAAAAATAGCATGCGATCGCGAAGATTCACGGTTCATCGCAGTCTCTGCAGTGCGGCGAGCGTCCCAGCCGACTTCAAGTATCTGAAGACGGACCTATATCCATCAGAACGTCAACAATGAGAGAAGACTCACCCTCATCATATCAACGCTAGAAAGTACAGAGTGTTCCGAAACACCTAGAAGTTGAACCACCTGGAAAAAGAATGGACGATCATCTTGTCTGAAACTAAGACGAGACAAAAAGTTACCTTTGAGTCACTACGAATTGACAACTTCTGCTGCGAGTTTGCGAGCAGATCGTAAAATTCTTCATTATAAAGTTCGACAAATTTACAGGTTACCTCGTATTTGAAATTGTCGCCTTTCTGGAAAGAAATATGTTGGAAGCTAAGAAAAAAAAAGGGGAGAGAATGGAAGAAGACAGATATCGAGTCCGGGATAACCTGATTATTGGCTGGAAATACTTTACTAATCATACTCTAGTGACGTATTTCTTTTTCTAGCTGTTTTTTGCCCAGATTGTTATAATAATTAATTTAGTAATAATTATAATATAATAATAATTAACTTTACTAATCAATTATTGAACTGCTCAATTAGTCAATCAATTTCACCACCCATAAGATTAGAAAGCATAAGAAGGTGAACTTGCCTCTGCTGCCCTAGTGCACAGTTTGGTGAACAGGGCTTCACACGCGCGGGGAATCAGTCCGCGCTGTTCTGGGTCTAGCATGAAGTTATCGACATGGTGCGGTCCCAACATCGTATGAGTTTTACCGGATCCCGTCTGACCTGAAATGACTCACTGGTTCGAAGTTAACTCAAAATATTACCTTTAGCTCAAAATATTACCTTAACAATTAAATCAACAACTATAACGTACCGTAAGCAAATATTGTGCCGTTATATCCATCCACGCAACCATCTATGATTCTACTAGCAAGTTCCTCGAACACTTGCTCCTAAACATAGGTAAACAGACATATAATACACTACCACGACATAGGGAACTGATAAAGAATGGCGTACTTGCGTCACATTTTCCCCAAAAACTGCATCAAAGGCGAAATTCCGAGGATGGTTTGGATTGAAACTGAAATGTGATGGCAAACATTCAGAGTATATAGCAAAAGCAATTGACGAAAAAATTTTGGTAAACTCGTTGCGAACTCGTAATCTGAAGGTAAGAGATGTTGTTTTAAAATCAAGAAAAGATATAGGACTTTACTGTGGGGAAAATTTGCGTAAGAACAAATGGTTAGAGTATGCGTACCATAAATTCTTGTGGTCCAACACACTTAATATCCGTTCCTGAGGGATCCTAGAAGCAGACGGCCTCACGCGCGCTGTGACTCGGATGAACTCTGACCCTGGCATCACTGAAAACAAACCTAGGTCTGCCTGAATGAAGCTGCAGGAATACTATAAAACGCTATTAGACGAAGAGAGACGAATCCTGTCATAAAATGTTCTGCATGCACATAATAAAAACACTACGTTTAAAGCTTCGAAAGGTCCAGAAACCACTGAAACTTTCGGCACAGGAGCAGAAGGCCAGAAATTGAGGGAGGAAGGAGGGGTGGACATTTGCTATGCTGAGCGCAAATCTGATGTTGCCCACTAGCAGCCTATTCTTACGGCTACTACATGCTATGCGAAGCAACGCCTCACTCTTTTCTCAAGGTTCAAGTAAAAGGGTATTGTGACACTAAATCAAGGAGAAGGCCACATTTACTTTATTGAAAACTCCTCTTCCGTACCAGCATCCTGAGAACAAGTGGAACAATGGTGAGGAAATGTTAACTTCGGTGAAATAGCAGCAAGACTAACGCAAACAAAGCAGCCTCGTCAGAATTTAGCCAGTTCACCAGGAACAAACAATATATGGTTCATAGCCATGACAGCGCAGAATGAATGTCACATTCCTGATCAACACACCAATTAAGCTCCTATGGCAAAGCTCTTTGGAGGAAAAATCCTCAGAAAAGGGGAAAGAAAAAGTGTTCAAAGACCTAAGGGCTCCACATAAAGTACATAGGAACACTCTCACAGTAGGTTCGAGGCATATCTACGACGTGAAGGAGTTTGCTATACGCAGCAACTAAGAAATTAACTTCTTTCAGGTCAAGAGCCCTCCACACCCCTCTATTGTCATTTAGGTAACTTTTTGAGCAGAAAGTCATTGTCTGGGAATAACGAAAGTTGTGCTCTAACTAACTTCCTCAGCATACTTGAGATAAGCGAATAAAATGCATTAAGGCCAAACAATTTCATGAAAAGCGCGCGAAGTGAATCAATGAAGCAATTTTCTTCCCCTGAAAATTTCGTGTTACAAGAGCTGGGACATTATGGTGTAAGAACTGCAACGATCAATCGTAGCACGGAGCTCCAAGATGAGGTACATACGAGAGGAATAACAGAACGAGATAGAAAAATTCGCAAGACATTCTTCTGATTACACCTGCAAGCTCCGGGTGAACTCCAGGTGGAAATTGCGTTATTTGGGCGCATTTGGACCAACGTGTGGCTACCACTCAAGCTTTGGCTGCATCCGATGGCTTGCTTTCAAACTTCGGATACAACCCGGCCATTTTCGTGCCGTAATCCTCTTTCTGCAAGATTCAAGGTGGAAGAAGAGTATAGAACCCCTAACCCACTGCTGTCGGCCCACTGCGTCCCCTAAGGAAGTTGTAGAAAATGAGAATCACTCTTCATAGCAAAGTCAACGAGAGATAACAATGATTTCCAATCTGAAATATGGTCGATGAAGCCGGCGAGACAAACAACAAGGGTGAGACCCCGAGTACATCAAAATTCAAGAACTTTTCATTCCCGCTTTTTCTACTGTGGATTGGAATGTACGCGATTACCATTGCGTACCATCGCAGTTACCGTAGACACGCGATAAAATTCAGCCAATTGCGTGAGGAAATTTAAATCACTTCAGTGTATGGCCGTTTTCGAGTCGTTTTTTCTTTCCGAAATGGGTTACGCAAAAACTGCATCCCCTAAAGATATTGCAGAGGCCATTGGCCTGGATTTTCATGTCTGCACATCATTTTTCTTTACGTCGTTATCCCTTTTCCGCTGTCTGAGAGATGCCTATGCCGTGTTTCCCTTCAAAGCTGATCCCGTTCCAGAAGGATGATGTTCCCTGGAGGAATTGGAGGCTCTGAATTACAACAGGCAGCTGCGGACAAGGTTAAGAACGATGTCGGGACATTCGTGTTGTTTGGATTGTTGGTGGAAGCTGGTACGTAAAACAACTTTAGTTTTATCGGAGGGTTTTATATAATGCCAATGTGAAGAATTTGATAGTCAATTTCCGTTGCGGTACTATTGTACTTGAGCGGCCCCACTATCGAGCCCAAACTCAAAGCCATGGATTCCTCTGAAAACTTGCATACAGGGGTAATTGGATGTGCTGATCACGAGTATCATTTTCATTTCGCATGATGGTATCGATTTTATTGATTTTATCAATTTTTTTCAAGTGCGACTCCTATCTCAAATCTCTCTGAAAAAGTGCATTTAGAGGTTTTTGAAGTTGCTGATCACGAATATAATAGCCGTTTTGCATCATAATCTCGATTTCGTTGGTTTTCTCCAGATTTTTATCTGTAGTGCGATGTAATCGCCGACTTTACTAGAGTTTTCCTCATCAAGTCGACCTTTTCTTGGGAAATCTTCATCATATTTGTAACCAGCACCTTCAGAAACCCCAGCAGGCAAGTTTTCAGAGAGATCCGGGAGGAGGTCTATACTTGGGAAAACATCGATAAAATCAATAAAATCGGTACTATCATGCGAAATGAGTATGATATTCGTGATCAGCACATCGGATTACTCCCGTATGCAAGTTTTCAGAGGAATCCATGGTTTTGAGTTTGGGTTCGATAGTGGGGCCGCTGAAGTACAATAGTACCTCCGTTGCAGTTGCATATGGAGCTAGCTATTTTGGTATCGAAGGGCTTCTACTTTGATTCCTCTTTAGGATTACTCGTGAGTTTTTCTTTCTTTTGCCTTTTTCTTTGTTTTCTTCTTTTCTTTTACTTCCTTGGTAGGGCGCAGATGTGCATTCTGTTTTGTCGTAAAAGACTCAAGAAGCGGTGGTCTCGAGTAGGTCGAAAATCTTGTACGAAATCGCTATTCTTATATTCCTAAAGCGGGATCTAGAGTTCACTCTTTCCTTTTATAAGCCATGAAGCAGAACTGAAAATTTCGCTATACTAACTTGCTGCTGTTACGAAAGTTTGAGTATGTTCGGCTTGTGAAAATTTGGGAGGGTTTTATTTTGCTATTCGTTAGTGATCATTCCAACTATTTACATTCAAAAATTTCTGTATTATTATCTCTATTATTGCGATTGCTGCCTTGTTGGGAAACCCGCCCCAGAGTGGCGGAGACTCCAGTTTTTACACCCCTTTCTCACCCTCTCTGCGCCCGCCACTATATTGTTCTTATATACTAATTTCTTTATCTCTGCACTACAGTCGTGTTCCTTTAGTTTCTTAGTTTCAGCTACAGTCTTTCTCAAAATACTTGTCCCACTCTTCACGACCCATCTGCTGAGCTGCGCCGCGCTGCATCACCTATGCACCTATACATACGTGGTGCGACGTGGCTAAGCTGACGGTTCAGCGTGAGGCAAGGATTTTTGAAAAAGACTGTACTTTCTCTCAAATCTGGGCGACGTTAAAAATCAGGATTTAAGTTCTTTTCTGAAAGTTTATAACTTTTCTCTTTTCAGGTGTCGCTGCAAATTTGCTCATTCAGGAATACGTTACTATGAAAAGATGGTTGTGTCTAATAAATATGATTTAGTGAAGTGTTGTGTTCGGTTATTTGTGGTTTTCCTCCCTGATATTTTACGTTTTTTGTGCGTTCTACTGCGCTTGTCGATCAAACTCATTTGCTTCTCTCTTCTTTGAGAAAATTACTGTATTAGTTTATTGGAGCAATGGATACAGACCCGCAGTTGGCACGATTTCTTCAGCAACTTCAGTCTGAGACGCAGAGGCAGAAGTTCACCGAACAGGTAACGGACACTTTCTTTTCTTAAAGCTCTGGAGGTGAAGTTTGATTTGGTTTTGACATGGCAGCTTTAGAGTTAGCCAATGTGCATTCGCATAGTTGTGTTGTTATAGTTTTATCTAATAAATAAATAATTTTGTTAGTTGTTGGTCATGTCCAACGTGCGCAAAAACTTACGCGCAAGCGCCAGTTATTTGGTGTAGAAATCGGAAGAGGTAGTGTAATCAGTAAATTTTCGCATTCGGATAGGAATGAATTGGAATTAGAGGTCACGTTGTTGCCGCAGCTATGGCATTGAGAAGTGGAAAAATTGGGGCTTGCTACCGAATGCGTAGACATACGTAAAGTAAACATGACAGTCTTTGTGTGGTAGACTCTGCGAGGTTATGTTCTTTTTTTCCATTTTTCGAAGTTTCCCTCACACATGCTGAAAAATCATCCTCATGAAAGTTAAAAAAACGCTATTCTCCGGATCTTTTTTCTCAGCTTTTCGTGGAAGACTTATTCGGTTTTGTTGCTTAGGAAGGGAGACTCATTTTCTTGAGAAAGAGAAAAGCTCTCTCCTCATTTTATGTTCATTACTTCATCAGGGTTATTTGATCACTGAGCAGCATCTGTGTGGAATATTTAAAATTATTTATTTTATTTATTTTTTATTAATTTATTTATTTAGTAGGAAAATAAATAAATAGTAGCGAAATTTATCCAATATTAAGCGCCGTCCTTTTCATCGTCTGTTCAGGTCCACACTTTAACAGGCCGATGTTGGGATGTCTGCTTTGCAGACTACCGTCCACCAAGCAAGCTTGATGGAAAGACAGCTACATGTCTTCAGGTGAGCTTTTCTAATGTGTTCGATGTTATTTCGGGATGCGCGAAATACTATAAGTAGTAATCTTCTGTCTGTTCAGAACTGCGTGAATCGAATGATTGACGCCAGTAACTTCATGGTAGAACACTTGCAAAAAATGGAAGGCAGCAAAGGAATGGTTTGAGACATTGGAAGGTGACTACCCACTCGATGATGCCAATAAGCCTTGCGTCTTTTTTCATTCATAGAAGATTTGTTTATTATTAGTTTGTTCTCTTTAAAGATTTTGTTTGATTGAATTTTGTTACGTACATGTTGCAAGTTGTAGGTTGTTAATGAATTTTTTACTTGATTAGAATTTGACTAGAAAGAGGATGGGAACCTTTCTTATCTAGAAACAGTTATTTCATGTCAACCACGCGTCTGTTGGGTACGTTATAAAACCACGCAGCTTAATGATGAATTTCTCAGTTATGCTTCCACAGAATTAGGTTGTCGTTTGGTTCATGGACTACTCACGTCATGGGTAGTGTATTACATGAAAAATGGAAGGTTATAAAGGTTATATATAGCATGACTGATTATTGTTATGGTCATTTTCGCTCCTCCTTGTTGCCTGTGGTCAGCGTCTTCAGAGCAATAGAGGGCTGTTGGGCTGCTTAATGCCTTAGAATTGCTAACAGTGCTTGGCGCGTAGTGAATTAAGAGTTACAGTGGCAATGCAGCGGCGATTTTCTCTCCCTTAAAAGCTATCGTGGCTCACACATAGGTGTGAGATGTTGGAATAAATTCTTTATCAACTGGACTGGGACTTCCTATATTGCGGTTATTATAGCTCCACTTCGCAGAGATTCTCCATTCGAGGAGCCTAAGCTTCCACAATGGCGGCCAAGCTGCGTGGAAGTAGGCTGGAAGCAGAAGTTGATCGAGCGAGAGCGGATGGTGCTTTATTGATGCGATATTTACTGTGTTCTGAAGTAGTTACTGAGTTTATACGCATTATTCAGGCAACTGGAAACGCCTATCAGAATTGCTTCATTCAATGAAGTCCAAACACTCCGGAATGGATGACATGGTAGAGTTGGTTGAAGCTGAGTTGCAATTGGAGACATTCTTGGAACAGCAAGGAGGTGATATGATTCGTCATATACTTTTAAGTTAGATTATTTGTGTAGTGGTACTTTCCTTTTACCCGAAAATTCTTTTCAGAAGTTCTTCGTCCAAGAAGTGACTACGCGAATGAGCTAAGAGAAGCAGAAATGCTTCTGAAAGATACTGTTGATCGACGGAGTGGTGCAACCACCTTGGAAGCACATTTGCTGCTAGCAAAACTCCACTACGCTTCAGCAGCATATTCGGAGGTGTAGAGATTTTTCTTTAGCATAAGTGGTGTATTACGTCATTGGTTCATAGATTCGCTGCGAGAACAAGAGAAATTTGATTGAAAGCGGGCAATTTAACGTAATGCTACACATTTTTGTTCTAGGCCCTGAAAGATATTGAAAATTCGGGAATGGAGCTTGCAAACACGCAGTTCCGCACCTTGCGAGCACTACGTCTAGTCGCTGAGGTTTACGCCATTAAAGGTTTGTTGTGTCTTCCTTTGTATCTGTCGTTAAGCTGTTCAAGGCTTCCCAAGCCTTCTTTGTACTTTTATCATCATTTCCACGACATAACTCTTCAACCAGTTTTGGATTATTTATCTAAAGCGAGCCCAACTCTTGTTTAGTGTTCCGTTTTATTCTTGTTTAATCGTTGACACTATTACATTTTATAATCTTCTTTCCTTTGTTATTCCCTTGGCAAAAAATATCTGTTAAGCGAGCCTGTAGTGCGGCTGTAATTGGTTCCCAATCTTTTGGCGTTCTTTCGTTTTGATATCTCGAGAAAAGAAATTAAGACTAGCTCTGCTTCGGTTTTTTGTGTTGCTTTGCGTTTGTCGCGATAATGACGGCCTTATGGTCTGCTTTTTTTATTATTATTTTCTAACAACTAATCATTATCGCTTCTGACATACACCGCATTGCACAATTGAGCGTAGCCCCACGCATTTTCTTCTACACTTCATTCATTCATTCATTTGTCCATTCTTTCGTTCATTCATCTTCATTGCTCCGAGTCGACTAGGGATTCGATTCCTTGAAAAATAACATCGACATGTTCGAAAGCTGCGTGCTTGCACTATGTAATCATTTTATCTTATGGAATAATCTGCACACCTGTAACTGAAGCGCCTGCGAATCTCCGTATTCTAAGTAGGGCGGGACTAGAAATGCATGGAACATTGACACACAGGTTCACTGTAATCAAGTACTGCCAGCTAGCTTTCTTGCTCACATCGTGCAGCTGGTTACTGTTACAAGTTAATGGTTGTAATTGGTTGCTGTAATTGGTTCCCAATCTTTTGGCGTTCTTTCGTTTTGATATCTCGAGAAAAGAAATTAAGACTAGCTCTGCTTCGGTTTTTTGTGTTGCTTTGCGTTTGTCGCGATAATGACGGCCTTATGGTCTGCTTTTTTTATTATTATTTTCTAACAACTAATCATTATCGCTTCTGACATACACCGCATTGCACAATTGAGCGTAGCCCCACGCATTTTCTTCTACACTTCATTCATTCATTCATTTGTCCATTCTTTCGTTCATTCATCTTCATTGCTCCGAGTCGACTAGGGATTCGATTCCTTGAAAAATAACATCGACATGTTCGAAAGCTGCGTGCTTGCACTATGTAATCATTTTATCTTATGGAATAATCTGCACATCTGTAACTGAAGCGCCTGCGAATCTCCGTATTCTAAGTAGGGCGGGACTAGAAATGCATGGAACATTGACACACAGGTTCACTGTAATCAAGTACTGCCAGCTAGCTTTCTTGCTCACATCGTGCAGCTGGTTACTGTTACAAGTTAATGGTTGTCATCCTTCAGCAAGATTATAGACGGATAGTTTTGATAGTTCACAAACATTGCAAAGCACAAAACATCGCAAAGCACAGCTCTTCAACGTTTCGCGGTAGTGGAAAGCAAGATTTTGATCTTCTGTTCATTTAAGAGCGTTTTGTAGGATTCTGCCTGGAAGCTCTAGAGAGCAACGATAAAGGGATGGGCAAAATGAAGTCTCTGTTCTGTTATGAGAAAGCTGCTGAATTGGCCATTCTCTATGTTGGAGAAATTGAGAAAAATATCGTTGGCGGCAGTGGAAAAGGTGCTTATTTTTCATTTCTTCAATGGTTTTGAAGTAGAAACGTTTCATAGTTCAGGCAGTGTGACAGCTTCAACGCCAACTCCTACACAAAAGTCAGAGAAGCTTGGTGAGGTTGCTTAGGTTGTTTCTCTCAAGCGAATAAAAATTTTCTTATATGATAGTGTAGGCGACATCCTTGAGTGCTGTTTGGAGAGAGTTGCGACGCTGCGTGTTCGGGATTCCGCCATCGAGAGGAAAAGTAATGTGGAGGGCATTGAATGGTAAGTTGCTCTTTTTTGTGCTTCCAAGGTCAATTGGGACACTTGAGAGTATAGACCAACTTTTACTAGGTGCATGCGTACGTTATACGCGTGTAATTATTCGCGGAGTTTTTTTTTTCAATGAGATCGGCCAACGTGGCATATACGCCATGGGTGAGAGTATTGCCACTGCGAACAGCCGCGACGCCGCAAAAGGTGTGCGACTCACTTGCGTTAGATAGCGTCTGTACTACGCCTATTCTTCACCATATAATTGCACGCATCTTAATATAAATTTTATTTGTAAGCAGTGGGAATAATACGCTTGATCTAGGTGCGCCCCCATGCCTTGACCTACAAATTTTCGCACTTTAAATCTAATACGATGATTATTGTACAACGTCGGAATCAAAAATTTAGGTACCGTCGCATAATCACTTGTCTCGGCGACAAATCTACTGGTGAACGTCTACAACAGAAAATGTCGCGGCAGTTTGCTGAGCTTTTGCTGAGGGCCGTCCCAGCTGACGGAAGAGGAGGAGCCATCAGTCAAGCTGTTAGCATGAAAACACAAAATTTGAGGTAGGTCTCATCATAACAGCGTACTGGTCCACACTTAGAGTATTTTTCCTTGACCACCACAGCAATAAGTTTCCACACCCTTTCGTATGCGCAGGCTTTCGCTTGAATATTGGCTTTTCAGCTTTTATATGGGATCACATAAAGGATACTTCTCACCGGCTTCCAGGACAGAAGAAGTTATCCTGTTGTTGTTAATTAGCGAGGTAAATTCCAGAATATCAGTGCACTTTTTTATCCGTATAAGGTTTATTTTTAATTTCCTCATCCGGCCCCCCTTCATTGGTATTTTTTTGTGAGAGAAACGGTGCTGACACTATATGCACAACTCTAGCTCTATTACTTTAGAGTCAATACATATCCTTCCCTGGGAAGATGCAGTAGATGAATAATTCAAGCGTTCTCACATGTGCTCTACACAATAACTAGAAGAGGTGTTGCATGCAAGCATCGGAAGGAATTTACGAGTTCCAATCCATTACCTTCGAGTTTCGGGTCCCAATTTTGATCTTTGGTCTCTGAAGTTCTCTCGTAGGTGTCCACTCCTAGGAGGTTAACAGCAGTTTCGCTTCCCATAATGTACGTTTCGAAGGCAATATGTGAATTTTACTATGCGGCCACCATTTGCATTCAACTGTTGCGGCTAATCTCTTGTGCAAAATGTACCAGTTTTTGTGCGGCAAACTCGTTTGTTTTGGATTAAGGTGAAGACTACAACCTCCCTGAAAGTTTCATGTTTCCACTAGTTGGTAGTCCGATGTTCTTTCATTTTTTTTTTTGGTCAAGTAACTCGAACATTCTTTCCTGTTTGAGGTGCCTGCTCAAAATTTTGACTAATATTCCGATTCTACTTTAATTTGATTCTTTATGTGTTTCTTACATCTTCTCATCACATTCATATTAGGATGTGTTTAACCGCATTTGTTTGCTAGGATTAGTCATAGTTCGGTTCATGGTCCATTTTTGTCAACTCATCATTTCTTATCATTTGCATTCAGGCTGATGGTGGTCCAGGTATCATTCCTCACCGGTTATGTGTAGTGTGCGTTCCATAGGATGGCGAGCATAGATTGAATTTCCATTCCAACAATTCCTTTTTATGGCTGATAATGAAACCGATTGTGGAAGAGCGTTGTTTGTCTGGAATCTTCGCCTGGATTCTCCTTTTGACTAGGAAATTGGTCCAAGTTTTTATTCTCTATTCATTTTTAAAGGTGCAAGTTGCTCTTGTTGCAAGTCTTGTTCGCTGAAGCAAAAATAACAGAAATTCCTAACCGTATTTTGGAAGAAAAACGAAGACAATTCTCAATCCTTTTAAGCTAGGGTCAGGCGTGACAACCCTTGAAGGTCCCTCGCTTCTTAAGTGGCAAGAAACCTTCCTTTTCTTCACCCCCTCCCTCCCTCCCCTTTGAAAATCTATCGTCACACGCTTGATCGGGTGCTTCCAGCAGCGTAACGTGATTACATCCGGCCACTTCTGCTGTTTTCTCAAATTGTTTGGTAAATTCGCAATGTCTCTACATAGTCTAGGGCAGTAGGTGGAAAGGGCTCTCCTGTAACAGTTGATGTACTGGTTGATTCGTATGAACTGAGCGATTTTGAACTTTTGTGTAGAATCGATGTTAGTCTGCACCTAGGCGACACACGGGATTTGCTTCCTCGTACCAATCTTTGCAATCTCATACGGAAAGCAAAAAAAAAAGATCCCTAATTACTCTCCTTTTCTCTAGACTATCCATTCCCATATTCAAATGGTCGCTTTTATATGGCATAGCTCTTCTCAAAGGGTGTTTATATTGGTGGGACCCATAATGTAATATTCTAATGAAGGAGTTCTATAAGATGGCATTCTAATGTAACAGTTTTTACCTTGCTTTTATAGTGATGAGTTATCCTCTATTCAGCATCTAGCACGAAGAATTCTTATTTGCGAAAAAAAAAGAGCCGTTTTTATGAAACTAATATTTCCCCTTTACTGTGACTTCGCAATAATTCATTGAATTTAAAAATTTGTGAAAAAGATCGAAGAAAAATAGCGGTATTAAAGAAAAATTATTACTACGATTATCTTTGATAGCTCCGTGTATATGTGGATGAGAATTCATATTATCAATGTATAAATTGAACTCCTTCGTATACAGGTCCTATCTACCAGGGAGGTGGTGCTGAACAGGAGCGCGGATTTGTCTGCGTCGCGACATCAGTCTGTGCGAAGCGCGAAGTCCGTCTACAATCTGCTTACACTGGTAAGCACCTGAAATTTCTATTTGTTTTTTTTTCATAAAAAAATTCAATTTGGTCTTGCAAACTTGTTTTCTAGTGCATTTGTGATGTAGATCAACGAAAATTAGTAAGTAATAATATCTATACGTCCATCAGTTCATGTAAGACGGTTTTGATTTCGAAGTAGATGTCTATCAGAATGTTTTGGTTCAGGTGCAGTGTGAGCTGCTACATCTATAATTGCTGTTTCTTTTTTTCACAGGTGTTGTCAACACTGCGGCAATACCACCTGCTGTCAACGGTTTACGAGAGGGCTATGAAGTTTGTGAATCAGGATGAGTACCTTTGGTGAGAACTTCTAAGTTTTTGCAACCGTAAGGACACAGTCTTAGTTCACTGTTTCATACAAGCGAGTCCCTATATTACATCCAGATAACCTCGCCCAAGGTTTACTGCTTGCATGATATAACATAATTTTTGTGTAATTGTATTACTATCGCTGAAGCGAACTCTCCAACTCGCATGAAATCTACATTCCCAACAGTTTTTTCCCGAAATATGTGTTTTTTTTCAATCAGAATCATACACACTTCCCCTAATTTTCTTGTCTGTTTTGTTCCCTTTGTTCGATCCATTCAGGCATTTCCTTTTTAGGCAACAGTTCGCTCTATCGCTTGTATGTCGCGGCAAATGGTTGAGAGCAGCACGTGTGTTGGAACAGTGCATAGCAGCGGGAACGAAAGATGGGAGTCAAGCAAATCACGGAGGAGAATTGGACACCGGAATGTCAAACACTGCCATGCACCACATGCAAGCTGCCGTGCTGCATATGGAACATCTAGGACAGAATGATGCTGGTAAGTATAACTGTGATGAGGCTGATTCTCCGATTTTGAGCCAATGCATGGAGGCTGGCGTGTAAATAACTCAATGGGTATCTTGGAAAGGGTATAGGCATCTACCTGAGTACCTGAGTAGAAGCTCTATAGCGCAACCCAGCACGTTTCCAACCTTACGAGCAGTCTTGAACGCGTGACTAGTCTCATTTAAACACCTTCTTATGAGAAATTTTTCTTTATTGAATAACATATGCAATTCCTTTATTATTTATTTATTTATTACGCGCATAGGCGTGCACCATTAGTAACCGGTATGTGATAGGTCAGAATAACAGAAACTAATTTTAAAAAAAAGAAAGACATGGCACATATGGTAGAGGGCGTACGGGCGGAGGTCAGAATTGTTAAATGGGATCTACTCGAACATTTATGTAATGCTTCGAGGGGCTAACCATGTTATGCTAAAGCTAGTGCCAAAATTGAAGTGTAGTTACCGTAATTCAAATACGTGCTCAAACAGGTCGCAGAGCTTTGGAGGCTGGCGCTCGCACCAACCAGCAAGATGCCCTCATTCCCATGCGGAGTCATAGGAGCAGTGCCGGCAGTATTATTATGGCTGGATCACTTGCTTTTTATAGCCCCTTGCTGCTTAATCGTGCTGTTTTCAGCCATCAGGCATGCTGCGGCTGCAGTCGAGTTGTGTTCAGAAGGTCCACTAAGTTACCTGAAAGGAAGGGCCCAACTTCTGTGTGCGATAGCTCATGGGTGAGAGTTGTTGTTTCCCTTTCTATTTTGCTGCAAGTTAAACATATAATCTGTTTATCCCTCGTTTTCTATTTTGCTTTGAAGTGGATAATTCAGTCTTGATGGTTTGCATGGTATTGGGCGCCTTTTATGGCTTTCTAGTGAAAAAAAAAATACAATTTCAAAAGCTCCACTGCCTCAGCAATGCATTTCCTCAATTGTACCTACAGGAAGCTCCAAATGTTCGCAGTCAAGAGGGACGTGGACGTCAAGAGGGCTTTAGACAGAGACACAGGCGCTCGGCATGCTGCCACTGGTTGGCTGCAGAGTCAGAGAAGCCAGAGGCAGCATAGAGAGCGCCTGTGTCTGATCAAGGAGCCGCGCCATGGCCACGCCCTCTTGACTGCGGACGTTTGGAGCTTCTTGTACGTTTTTGTTGAAATTTCTTCTATGTGTCTACTTTCAGTCGACGAGCGCAATACGAGCCGTGTTTCAATGATCGTCGGCGGCTATTGGCGAAAGCATTGACAATGTTTGAAAACTGCGTCCATACCGACCCACACGACTATTTGGCACACTACTATTGTGCGCTGTACCATGCTATTGGTAAGTTCAGCTTTTTTCAAAGTTTACTGAGAGAAATTTGTGTACTTTTTTTTCTTGGTTTCTTCCGGTGTGGAGAAAGTAGCTCCTTTCTTTATCATCAAGTTTATGTGTTGTGTATGCTTATTGTGCCTCATACTGTTTAACATCATAGGAAGTTTCTTTCAAAATTCTTTTCAAAAAGTGACAAGAACAATTTGTGCACCGAGTGCGTGAAGCTCGATCTTCTGATCCACGAGCTCTACTATATTCATTTTAAGTGCGCGATTTGGAAGCCGCAAGAGAGAGGTGTGCCAGATCGTTGGAACTGAATCCAGAACAACCAGCTGCCATAATGCTGCTGGCTCTTATCTTCACTGCAGAAGGAGATCTCAAGGTACTCAACTTTTCGTTTTTGCTAGTATTTTAAAGCAGGTTTCTCTGTTTAGGGTGCGTTGGAACTAGTTGTGAACGCATTGAAGGATTATCCAACACATTACGGCTTACTGGTGCTACAACTGCACATCGAGACCAAATTTGGTGAGAATTACTCCTGTGCAGAATATTTGCGGCTAGTTGTGAGATATTCTATATTATTCGCTCTAGGTCGGATCGATGAGTCGTTGGATACTTGTTCTCATTTGTTGGACTTTTGGCGGAAAAGGGAGTGTTGTATTGAGGATGAGAGGGTGCAGTTATCTTTGAGTGCTGCCGATGGGCAGAATATGCTCAGGGATGCCTCCAGCGTAAAAGCCGGTACGTTTTTGCACGACTACGGTGTGCGAGAACTGGTCCCCAGTTCATATCCTTTGTGTATATTTCTGCTATTTGGAGAAATTATTAGCTTTTGGGCCACTCTAGCTCCATTCTCGTACTTTGTTCTTGCAGGAACGCCATCGGTGGGGAGAGAACTCTCTTCATCTACTCCAATCTTTGCAAACCCCTTGGGAATTGGTCTCGGAACGCCAATCATAAATCCAAATGTGGGGAGCAGCCAATCAGGACTTGACCTGGCGGTGTCTGGTGCGCAGCATTAAATTGATATGGTGGCTCAGTATCTCTCTTATGTCTCATTCTAGCCGTCGATAGTGGAGTACCGGCTTCTGAAGCTGGTGGCCAGTCAGCATCCAGCGAAAGCGGTGGAGCAGCTGGAAGCGCGTCCAGCGCACTGTGGACTCGGTTCAAGGCGCAGGTTCGTGTGTTTGTTCAAAATTCAGCAAAGTTCCATTTTTTCATACTCTGGCATTGGTTTTATAAGGGTGGTAATCATCAGATCTAATCGACTTCGAATTATTTCATGCAGATTTCCGAATGCTTTAGGCTAATATGTGGATGGCTCTTGCGGAGCTCTTCCTCGCTGAAGGCCGATTAAACGATGTCGGACCCTGTGTGGAGCAAGCTGTAGTTTTGTTTCCTCACGCCCATCAAGCCCTTTACCTCAAGGTAGTCGGATTTCTCCTGAATTTTGTTTTTTTTTCTCGTGGCAGGAATTATACTTCAAATGTAGGGTCGATTATTCGCAGCGAAAGCGGATAAAGCAACAGATGAGACTGTAGCTGCAAAATTTCGATCAGAAGCAAATGTAAGTATTTGAAACGCTCGTTGATGTTTATGTTGGCATGTTTAAGCATTAAGGATCATTGCGACATCTTTTTTCAGGCGTGTTTGTTATCGGCATTGGCGCTTTGTCCTTCACACACATCGAGCTTGTTTCATCTGGCAAAACTCTACACATCAGAAGGGAATATCGCCATGGCTGAGCAAATGTACAGGTAGAATGCTCATCGTTGGTGGTTATTAATAGATGGAATTGATATTTTAATTCTTTCGAAGCTATTATGGGATGTTTGTGAATCTTCTTATTGTATAGAAGTATAGAAGAGGCGTTTTTACGGCGGCGAATAAAAAACAATCATACTCAAAGAATATTTGGAGTGTGAAAGGAAGGAAATTTCGGAAATGAAGATCTATTATGACGATGATGGAGTTTGAGATCAGCTCCACCTGTAATGTCACCACTTTCGGTGAAACAGCTTGTGAACTGATTTCTGGCTGTGGCGAAGGTGTTCTTGGCAATTTAGATGCTAGGATTTTCAAACCCAACCTTTTCGCAAGTCTTTCAGGGCGGCGGTAGCGCCGAAACGTCAGGGCGCGCGTTATAGTCTCAACTCTAAAAAAGACTCACTCTACACGTGATATTTGATGATATCAAATCTTTATTCTTGTATCCTTCATTACATCCACTGCTGAACATGGACGATTTTGGATATCTGCCTGAACGAATTTCGCCAAACTTTGCCTGAGTGTGGATCTCTTAAGGCACCGTCCCACCTCGCAATCGCTCCAGAAATTTCCATGTGAAAAGAATTTCCAAGAGCTGCTGATAACAATGCTATACGTACTTCCGTGAAAACTGCCCAAAAACCTGTCCTCGAGCTTTAGTTCTCGCAGAGCCAGTGGGCAGAGCGGGGCCAAGGCGCCGTCTGGTTAATTCTCTCCCTGGAGAGCATCTTTTGAAGAAATTGGTACTTCTCATGAGAGTACCTTATCTACTCCCTAACAAAATGAAACTGCTTGACGACCAAGCGAGTATTATATGATGAGAAAACCCTGTGATCCCGTCCTGGCTCCGCCCACAAGATATCCAGGAGATGGTCCTCGAGGGGGTGTTCCTTCAGTTTTGAGCGGAATCATGTGTACCATTCTGATCGGCAGCTAATGGAGATTCTCTTCATGCGAAAATCCCAAAAACGCCTTTGGGGTGGGACGGTGCCTCTAATTCCATATTCTTTTTGCTGCAAATCATGAGAAAAGGAGCAGAGAAAATGTCACTCCGCGTTAAGTACAGGAATTCCCGTGCAGAACTCACAATTCTACGCGATTTGTAGCTTTGATCTTCTAAAAACTACCGGGGTTGGATTCGTCGTGATTAATTTTGAAAAAGCAACGAATAAGTTTTCCAAGTAGAGAAAAAGAATGCAGAACATCTCCTCCGCTACGGAATAAGAAGAACTGCGATTGGTTCCATCTGACTCCTCATCTCATTGCGACAGTGTTTAAATAATCTTGGTGTCACCATTTAGAGAACTCGTCCGCGTCGATCCGTTGTGCTGCCAATGGTGGCAGGAGCTGGGTTCGTGCCTAATGCGTCGCGGCAATGTCACGAGGGCCATGGAGTGCTTTGCCGCTGCTTCCCAGCTGGACCGATCCACGCCTCTGCTGGCGTTCTCCTCGATTCCGCTCGTCTTTCCTTCCTCGTTCTAGAGTTGTGCCGTGGTGTATAGTGTCCTGGTTGCAACAACCACGAATTGTTTTATTTCGGGTCCAAGAGTAATTATTAGCTAAGAAGGCAATTTCTTTCAAGAAGTTCCTTAGAAAAGAAAATTTCTTAGCGCAGTTTTCGGTTTGATACCTTGTTTCAGATGTCTTGGTTGTTTCCTTTTATGTGCATATGTACTTGTAATTAGGAGCCTTGTGATGTTCATAATTTAAGATAATAATAATTGTCTCATTACATTGAATATAAGGAAAATATTGCTTTCCATGTTGTTAGATTGACTTCACCTTGTATGCATTCAAGAACGGTACGGGAGCGGCGAGGTGGGGAACAAGTTAATCTCCTGTTTTGTGGTTTTCCGCTTATCCGCTTTTTAGCAGCCAAAAGCAGCTGGAAACTGGATTTTTTTGAACACGTTGAATCGCTTATTTTCTGGGATAGCTTCCATGTTTTCTTTGCTTTTGTTTCTCCTATGGCACACTGGTTCAGTGACTCTTGGATGCCCCACCCTTTTGGTAAGTTGCACGAATTGCTTGAGTTGCACGTAAACAATCGTAATTCCCATGTCCTCTGTATTTTAACCGTCCAAATTCCTACCTCCGAAATTTAAGTTACATCCGCGCATTTCTTTTTATTATATTTATTCCACTGATCAGCAGCGTCTTCACAGAGAACATCAGTAGTGACTGCACACCTTGCAATGATCCAGCACCACATCACTCGTTAGCCCAGATTGATGTGCATTAACCCAACCGTTGACCCTATGACGGTTAACGTGTATCAAAGTGGGTCAGCGAGTGATGTGGGGTTCCCTTATTATGATATGTGTGCAATAAGGGCTGATTTTCCGTGTACCATTTCTTCGTCCCCATAGAATACGCCTTGCAGGAGGTGAAGGAGTTTTTAGTGGATGTACCCACGTTCCTCAGGTTCGCTTCCGATCCGCACCTGTTCACATGTTGCATCTACATGTACTTTAAAAATATTAGTACGCTTGGTTAAGCAAGCAAAATATCTTTAGCACTACATCGGATTTCAATATAGTTCATTCAACCGATAGTGAGTACTGATAGAAGGATTTGGACTCAGGCACGGTCGTTTTCAATCAATATTAAGCATGCTTGATCATGCACAACCACGCCTCTTCAGTCCATATGTGCCCAACATTCACTTTTTTGAACGCCTTATAAGTGCAATTTATACTAGGTGCGGGCATCCGACGCGCGTGCGTCGATATAATGAAGGAGAGGACCAGCCGCAGTCTTGATGCAGCTCAGACGCAAGTCAGACGCACGTGCTTGTGGCGTTGCCGGTGTTCGCGTGTTTTTATTTGGAATGTGCGCGTCGCATTTACCGGTCTTCATGGGGAATCCTCCGCAAAGAGATGCATGCGTTCGATGCGCAACGCGTCTAGTATAAATTGCTCTATACACATGTATACAGTCTTTTTCAAAAAAGACGGATCCCATGACTGCAGAAACGCGATGGTACAGTGGACGGCAATGGCGGTGGCCCATCTGCGGCCTCGAGAAGGACGCAGCGCAACCGCGCCGCACGTGCCGGGATCGGTGTCGTCACCTGCGAATGCTATTTCTAGGGTCTTTTCTCCCCGATTTGCTCGAGAATCCTTAGAATCGAGTAGAAAAGCTGTAAAAATTGCATAACAGCTGCAGAATACATAGCTTACAGCGCGCGCGGCGCGGTTGCGCGACGTCCTTCTCAAGGCCGCAGATGGGCCAACGCTATTGACGTCCACTGTATATACCTGAGCGATGGAAGCGAAGAGGGCATGTCCCAGGTGAGAGGGTCGAGTGGGTCCCGCGGCGACCCTGCGGTGGTGACGATATGAAATCGCACGCGTAATCCGTCTTTCTGACGAGGCCTGTACACAGCCTTATTCGAATAGCTTAGAGCGGCTCTTCTGTGAGTTCCTCAGGACTATGAGTTAGTTGGCCAGTTTTTATCCTTAACATAAAAATTGGTGGCCGTGCTGCGGAAATGGATCCCGGTTGAAATTTTTAGTGTTTGTTGGCGGCATACACTGCCCACATGGCTCACCAGTCGACGACAAAGCAAACGTGAACTCGTTACCAGAGAACGAATCGTCGAGTTATTCATTGATCGACGACGAACCCATGGCGCTGCGTGCGACGTGAGGTGCGTGTGAGCGGTGCATTGCGTATCGATGGCGGTCTGCGCATACGGCCACGCGTTATTGAATCGACGCGCGCGAGCAAGCACTTCCTCTTCATCGGAGCGCGCTTTTCCTGACGATTCAGCGCTTGGGGGTCGTTGCATCTTGGTGTGTTTGTTTCTGCTACGCTGAAATGGTTAGAAGTCATAGGGAGTTTCAGTCGTGATGCGACCATAGGAAGGCTTATTACGTGTTTTGTTCGCGAGGTATTCCACGTTTTTGAATTTGTTGAGCTGCTTTTTGGCCTCTTTTTTTTTCTTTGCAATATCCATAACTCTCTTTGTTTCCGTTGTTTAATTGCACCCGATAGGGCGATCGTTCAAACGCGAGAACAGGGCCCTACTAATGCAACTGGGTAGTACATAAACGCGTCTGTCAATCACACATCAGGCGCACGAACTCAGTTGCGAGGGATTTTTCATGGAGATTGGCGTGTGCTCTTTCAATCAAAACATGTGCGCGTACGTTTCACCTGCGTCAGAAGTGCGTCAAGGCTGCGAATGAGCCCATTCTTCATCATATAGACGCACGCATCTACCATAAATTGCCCTTTTCGCGTGTTTCTCTTCGAGTCATCTTCGATGAGATGCACTACACCATGCTGGCATCTGCTATATATTCGTCACTCCTGCTGCTCTTTCCGTTGTTCTAGATTTTATTGAGAGGGGAAGCCAAAATCTATTTCCTTGCTCTGCGTCGGCCTGTTGAAATTGCCGAAATCCTTCAAAATTTCGTGAAAAAGTTGGGGCGTTAGGATCCTAAGTGTGGGATAATGTTGGAATAGATTTTCAGTTGAAATACTTATTGTTAGGCTCCATCGGTTTCATGGATTACTATGGGTTTAGCTCACTCCTTCTTGCTTGTTTTCTTAACTTCGAAGGGTTATTCGTGTCTATGGACAAACTGCAGAAACATCTGTCCAACAATGATAGCGAATTTAAAAACTTGCTCTGATTAAATGTGTTATTTAACCACCATTTGCATAAAATATCATTGCTGTGAGATAACGCGCTCCATCAATGTAACGTCGCTCTCCCTCGCCTCATTCCAGTGGGCGTGTCTGTATTAGCTGCGCCGACCTTTCCAATAATCTTTTCGTCTGTAGAGTTCTGCTTAGCACTTTTCTTTAATTTTTGGCATTATTTAAGCCCTGCCCGGAAGTAAAACCGAATATTTCTTCTCTCTTTTTAACGACTCCTCCATAACTTCCCCTATACGTGTTGATTTTCGATGGTATAATTGCAGTATTCTTTTCTCGCATGTTGTCCTTTTGTTTTCCAGAACTATTTTTTGGAATTATATTGGTGCACAGTGTTGGAAATGGGCTATTCATAGCTGTTTGTGAGCGAGTTCCATTGACTGTGCTGTTCTGCTGTTGGCTGAACAACTAAGTTGCTGTCGTTGTACTGGTCGCTTGCCGGCCACCCCGCGAGGCTAAGAAATGGCTGATGAATGCAACGGAATTGGAGCTGCATCTGTGAGTGGATCAAATGAAGTGCAAAGTGAGTTTACCAGCAGCATATTGATCCTTTTTTTTTGTTCATTTTTATGCTTTCAATCTTTCGCTTGAGTTTTTTTTAAAATATTCCTGGTGCTTTGCGTTAGTATTTATAAAAAAAAAAACGGGCTCTTCAACATCAGCTAGAGGGCATTTATTGGTAACTGTTTTCGTGTCTTATCGATTATCAAGAGTGTTTTGAAGTCCCTTGCTTGAGCTACAAGAACTCTAGGAGCGTTTCTTGTGGCTTCATAGTTCGTAGCCCTCCTATTGCTTTGAAAATGTGAAAATATTCTAGTGTTTCTGAAGGACCTTACAGCTTTGTGAGATCCAAGCTATGTGGTTAAAGTTTTATTATGTGAGCAGCAGTTGATAGTGGCGTTTTTAGTTCACGTTGATTCTGTTTCTTAAGATGTCTTCGAAAAAGACCTGGCTTCTGAAGGTTGTTCTCCGGCGCCATCGAACTGTTCGTTCATTAGCGAGCAAGAGATACCAGAAGCTAGCTTCCTTCATCGTCAGTCACCGTGAGTGCTGTTTCCATCTGCTCTTCTCTGCACGGGGTTGTATTCTACAGCGTGTTTTGATTGCTTCTACTCTTTAGGTTCCTTCCATTAAGTCAGGCCTCTCCTGGTGCTTTTTCCTCTCTCCCCCGTCCTGATTTTTTGAACAGTAAGCGTTTTGTCCTCGCCGTTTGTTGTTTTCCGATCCTCACTGCTTCAATTTCAGCATCGGTGGCTGACTCCGAGACTTCCTCCCGGTCATCTCTGGACGGTTCGTTTTTATCGAAGGAGTCCTCGGAATGCACGGAGAAATTTCGGTACAATTTCATTGTTACATGTATACTTCCAAATGTTCTTGCTGCAAACGCTCTCCTATGTTTTCTGTGTCCAGTGAATGTTTATGATTCAGCGCTGCATTGCAGGGCTCGTCGCTCGGCCCGAAAACTGTCATCGTCGTCAAGTGACTCAGATGGAAGTGAGCTGACCGTTGGTGGTGGTTCGCTGGATGGAGATGAGCCGGTGATGAGGAAATTAAGCAAATCTAAGGCATGCTGCCATCGTATTGTTCTGAATATATTAGATCTGAGAGAAACGAAACACGCAAACCATCTTGAATCGTACCAAATGTCGAACTATATCAGGATGCGGTGACTAGGATGTTTTGAGAAAATTGCTGTGGAAATTAACCATGTGTTACGGAAGTTTTCGAATTTTGATTGTGATCTAAGCATGTTTCTTATAGATATCGGACCCGAATCTGCCCGTTGCCCGTCGATTAGACGCCCCAAGAGGACGCATCGCTAATATACGAAGAGAAAGCGACTGCTCGCTAAGTAATGAGGTAATGATTCTGATTGATTAGCGATGGTTACCCTTGCTAATGGTGTTTGACTATGCATTCCATATGGAGGGGGGGGGGTGTATTTTTTTGATTTGGACTATTAGACAGTTTATTGCAATTGGTTTCCAGTCTCGAATATAGCAAATATTTTATTTAGTGCAAAAAGTGTGTGACTTCAATTCTGTTCTAGTCTAAGTTCCGTTTTGGTAGCATACGCGTTTGCCATTGTAATGGGACTTTCAGGTCGAACACGAGCGCCTGGTGAAGACGTCACAACAAGTATCGTGCGGATTCGATGACATAACACTGGAGTCGTCATCTTCAATGGTAAGCCAGCGTTACTTCTATCGTTTAAATGTTTCATGAATAATGCACGAGGATGATATGATTATATTATTTGATGGTGTGATTTTTATGAGATGCGCCGACGTGCGCCGTCCGTTTCTTCGGTGGGCGAGCCGATATCGATTGTGACGAACGTTTTTCTACCACATAGTTGTTCGCCGAGTCCGACCAGAGTGACAGACATGCACAAGGTATTGTTATGGGCTCGAGAGGGAAGGAAAATTCTTCCTCATATTTGAGTTCATGAAACTGGTAGGTGGGTGTAGTAGTTACTTTTGGATAGACGTGCTCTTCGTACTAAAAACTATAAATGGTAAGATTTTTTCTGCTTCTTCTCCAGAGAATGCCCGTCAGCTTTGGAAAGAGCTTGATGGTCTTTCATGATTATAAACTCCAGATATATTCCATTAGACAAACCTGATCCGTGTAACATGGTAAAATAGCAGAAGTGAGAGTACTAATTTGGGTTTCCTACTCCATGGCTTTTACCCCGTTGTGATTATTTGTTTTTTGGCGCTGGTAAGGAAAGGCTGAAGAGGATTGCCGACATGGATCATGAAAAAAGCCAATATCAGAAAGCGTATCTCACGAAATAGATAATGTGTGGTTTCTTCACGAGAATAACGAGTTTTTCTTTGCAGTTCTATAGAGTTTTTTCGCTCCTTATATTTCACTGCAGGCCTGAAATCAGTTTCCATTGTGGAAGTTGTGATTCTTACAATGGTCATAAGTCTCTTCCGGGCACTTTCAACATGACATTTCAATTGAAGATCCATAAAATCAACAAACTTTTAGTTTCATGCAGGTGTTAGAACGACCTCAGACATGATGTGGGTGTGTATGAAACACGTGCCATCGAACGACACGATAGCGGTAACTTTCTGAATAAACTGCAGTTATAGTCCACTCTATCACCTTATGAACTGTGAAGGTCCAGTGAGATGTTTATGTCAGAAATAAGCATGAAATAGTGGAAATAAAGTTGTGCCAACGATTTCAGACTATGATGATTTTTTACTGAATTTGCTGACTTTCTGGAAATAATTATCGGTCCGTGTAACCATGGCCCTGCTTTTTTCTTTCAGAATTTCACTTTGACTGTTTATTAATGCGGTATATTAGTGAAAGAGCGGCATAATTCGTTTTATGAGCGATCGATGTGAATAAAACGGGGTTATCAATGTTTTGGTTATGCTTCACTGTCAAAATAGCGTCACATCGATCATGACCGAGCAACTCGCTCATTGGTTACAGAAGTGTGCACAGCTTTATTTGTGAGCCTGCTGTTTGTTAACTTGCCGTCGCCGAGAAAGAAATGGGGCCTGTGACAATATTTGTGAAATGGAATTTATTATCGAAGGCCATAGTTCCTATCTGGGCGTTCAGAAGAGTGTCGTAAATGGCAGTAGCGGATGTAAAACACTTTTGGCTAGAATTTATTGGTCCTTTCGATTGTGCACAGATCGAAGAACTGCGATGCTTAATTAATTGATTGATTGATACCAAAGCTGCCCATGTTCAGACCTTGATTTGTTTGTAGGAAGATATTGGACTTGGAATCCATGGATTCCTCGTGTTTATACACAATATCTTAATGCAGAAGACTTATGCGGTCGTGAGACCTCGCACGTCCACTAGTAGGGTGTGATTTCATTTTCCACAAACAGCTCTGGCACCACCAAATTTAGTTGATTGTTTTTTTCTCCAAAGCTGACACTTTATAGGGCCATTTTCCGCTCTATTCAGGCAGTATTTGGGGAAACAAACTCCACATTATTAATACAAGTTCATTTTAGCAATGCTACTCCCCATCTACCCACCAAATGGTTCGGCCTAACATTCCGTATTCTGCCACTCCGAGCCCAACACAGAGTCCAACAAGACAACGTCTTCTAAGGTATTTTTAAAACATATTAGGCATTTCAAGGCTAAGCGGCAGTTTCCCAAGGATGATGTCTCGCCTCAGTTTCGTTTTTGAGGTTGAGAAGAGAACTCTTTTATTCGCTTACTCTCTTGGGAATTGAGGTGAAATAGGCAATCTTTCTAATTTAAACCTGGTTTCATTCTTGTTAATTCAATCGCGATGATACACTTCTATTCAATAATACTTTTTTTATTTCGCTCAAGTGCAATTGTTAGGAAAGGGTTGGCTACAAGGTATATTTGTTTCTTCGCAGAGATGCCGAAAAATATATTTAAAAAATTTCTGAGCGCTAGAGCATAGTGTAGTGACGACCACGGAGAGATATTTGGCAAATATTTTTCATTCCTATGGATGCGTCGCCTTAACCGTCCCCATAATGGGGGACTCGAAACGAGTTTTCCAATACTTTTGCAACAAGTTTATGCAAGCCCTCCACCCCTGCGTATAAACCAACAAGTTTCACATAGAATCGCTTTTACGTTGTGATTATTATCTGTTGACCTTTCCAGTTTCTCAAAAAAATTCTCGAAACGAAGGTGAAGTAGGGCACTTTTCCTAAGCATTCTTCTCAAAATAATCCATTACCCTTTATGTTCTCAAAAAAGTTTGTTTAGCTGTTCCAGAAGTTTATCGCCGATTACGACGAAGTCAGCGCTAAAGCGGCGCTATACAGCGGGTGTAGATGAAGTGGAACCGAAGCGAAGCTGCGGAGGTGGTGGGGTGGCAGGAGTGTTTGTGAGGAATTCCACATCACCATTAGTGACAGACCGTAGCTTCCCCTATCCGCCCACAACGTCTCAGGAGTTCGCCCAGCCGAGCACGTACGTTTCGCAATTTGTCTGCTTGTCTTTATATGAAATTCGCGTTCGCTTTCCAGTGTATCTATCAACTGGCATGCGTCTGCCCTTGGTCGACGTGCCACCAATCCCGAAAATCTCTTAGAGCGTCGTACTAGTAACGATTCTGTAGCTGAAGAGCAAAAGAACGTGGATGGAATGGAATCAACGGAGATACAGGTGCAGTTTTGTGTAGAATATGGATTCTATGTTTCCGATAAAATCTTGTTCAGGCGGAAGAAATGTCATCAGAAGAAGACGTGCAACGGCAGTCCAATGAAACGTCTACCCAGCCACGAAGGTGCACTACTTGTAGTGGGGAGTGCATGTGTGTTGGCAAGTCGTCCAGTGAAGAGCCGGAGTCAGTCCAGGTCTACGATTGTCCGTATGAGCCCTTTCTTCGAGCAGATTGAGCAGAATAAGTTCGATTGTGGTTACTGTATTTTATATTAAAATTGGAATTTTAATATTGCTATGTGAGGGATGGAGCGTTTCCTGGAATTGTTGCATTGAAAAGGTCCTACATTCACCTTCTCATGGTGTTTTCTGGGGCTGTGGTCGCACTGCGATTAAGTTACACTCGTCAAAAACGTGAGGCTGTCCATCATATTTTATGTCGAGGCTTTCAAAAACTACTTTTTCTCGAAAATAAAAAGTATGACGGTGCATCCATAGTATGAGAAGGCAGCCACATAAATAGTGCTTACTGCAATGTCTATAATGTTATGGGGCACATTGGAAATTTGTGGCATTTTTCCGGAAACGATTCATTCCCAGTATTTTTCATTTATTTTCTTGTGAATTTTTTGTTTACATGTTTTGACTCCTACTGAACTCTTTATATCAGCACCTAAGACGGTGTTTTTGCAAATCTCCATATTCTACTTTACCGTGTACAATGGTTCACAGTTCAACCGGTTTCTTGTACTGGTATCCGCTGTTCCCTGGATCATTTTCAACAAAAGCTCCTCTAGAGACTCGGTCACGTAGGAGTGCCATTCGCAGTGACGCCCTGGTTTTATCATCTTCCTTGTTATGTACTGAAGAAGTGGCAATCTCGGTGAGATTCTCTAGAATATGTATTCTTCATGAACACTTGTAATGTGTCTTCGATTTTAGTTTTCGTGATAATAATATGTATTAATTAGTATAGCGATTGAGGTGTTTAGTTTCTTTTAATGTAATAATGGTGTGGTCGGTTCAGTTGTCGCGCACTTGATAAGTACGGCAGCAGCAACTGACGTAATTGCCTTGATCTCAAGCTCTCCTTGGCCTTGTCTCCGTCGTTCTGTGCTTCGTAGTCGTATGTTTTCTTTGTTCATTCTGTTACTTTTAGTCGATCTGTATGTTTGGTTTACGTACAACCGATAAACATAACATATTCTCAGGATGCTCTCTCGTTCTGATTCGGTGTCCTGTTGCCGAAAGTATCATGCGAACTGTTTGCAGTGCTGCACTCTTGTTTTCACATTATCAGAGGTGGGAGTTGTAGGGGTTATCTCACGTCCACTCCGGGAAGACCGATCGATGCTGGTGCTTCTCGCAGCCGTTGCGATCGTCTTCGGTGTCACAACAAGTATGGCGGAAGTCAGGAGAAAGGTAGAGCTTTTTTTATCATTTTTTCATGGTGAATTGAGTTCCGCGGAGGGTAAACGGTTGAGTGTTACTGATTTTTTTTTTGATGATACACGATTTGCAATGAATTTAAAGCACATGACGGTTGTGGCAGATTTTAATATTATGTGTATATAAGCAATCCGAATATGAGATGTTGTACGCGCTACACTAGATCTGCTGTCGGTACGACGGTGGGTTCCTCAGTACACGGACCAGGATCAGTTGTACACGGACCCGAGGCTTCGCCACCTTTCCTGTTTCTTGATCTCAAATTTCCACAGATCCTTAGACATATCGTATTCCTCTGGGAGATTCTCACTTATGCCATACATCGCAGCTTATGCACTATTTGGTTATGCAAAAGAGATGTTTTCTTTCCTGATTTTTTTAATGCGACAACTTGCTTAGCAAGTATTTTCATCATGCATTTTTATACAGACTGGCTGAACAAATTTCCTTCCACCTCTTAACCTGGAAGCTGGTTATTAACTCCGCTTCTACTATCTCTAAAGTACTGCGTGTTTGCTTGTTTTCTACGTTTCTTTGATGTGCAAGGCATGTTGTTTACAATAGTTTCCATTGAAGACACGTACACAGTGCAGTTTTCAGTCCTGGCAGAGTAGTGCTAAGTAGAAGGCACTGTTGGCACATTGTATTGAGAAATGTCTGACCAATTACAAAGTTCTTGCAGTCGAAGCCGTGTGCAACTAAGCTTGAGTTGTTCCCTCGACCTTACTAAGTGCCAATTTGCATCGTTTAGAAATTGAAAGAAAGTAAAGAATTATCTATCTGGCGTTCCTTCGAACTGAATGTATTGTACTCTATATAGCAACAGGTCATTCGCATATAGGCTGATGACTGCAGTCTCATGTAAGTCTTTAAACCCTGACCAGATAAGGGGGCATTACCCTAGTTAAGTAATTATGACATAAAACTTTTATGACCTCTTCCTATTTATCATACCTCCCTCAGGTCAGAAGTGTTAATTAGTTTACGTGCTGTCTCTGATTCCGCTCCGCCCAGGTGGTCCGTGAACTGTGCATTCGGACTCTCGGAAAATAGGGTTTCCATCATTTTTATGCGTTGTGACGTACATAATTGAAATCAGCGTGACTGAGACTTCTATGGTTTGTTAGTATTTTCATCCCACGAAACGAGGTGACACACTGCTTTTAAGGCTTGACAGACGAGAAAGGAAAATTGGCAAAGCTCATAATTTTAGTTGATGTATTGTGCTATCTACATATCGTGAAGCAGCTGTGCGGTAAATCCTCGATCTTCAGCTCTAACATTTGCTTTGAGCCTGACCTTATTCCACGCGGCGTACTTAAATGTATGCGGGAAAGACCTTTTTATGACCTTTTATGCGCAGGACGGAGAGGAGGAAAAGCTCGATCGATAATGCGCGTCGTTCTATGTTAAGGAGGTGTATTCAGCTGCATCTGACTAACATATGACAACAGTTTTGTGCATAACGTATAGAACACGAGCATAGTTTTCTCTTTTCTATCTGTTGCAGTCATTAATCGAGCGCTTCATTATTGTTTATTGTGGTGTGTTGTGAAATGCCAGCGGCGAAGCCCGTTTGAAAAGACTTCTGTTGATGACGATTATCGGGCTGGCATGCACATTGTAAAGCAATACATTGAAAGGGGCATTTTCCGCGGCATCCTCACTTTTTTACCTAGGGCGTGCTTAAATCACTGCTGAAGTTATGTCGAGCATGTGTCTGGATTGTAATCGTTTTCTCTTCTTTGTCTGTGCGAGCTGTTATTCAGCTAATTTTCGACTGGTACCACTCAATTTGATTTGCTTTTTTTTTTTTGAAGATTATAAATCTTCACCACCGACATTGGTGTTACCGTGAACTTGAGAGGAAACAGTGCTTTTTTTTTCAGGAATATTTGTAGGATACATAGAAAGATAAACAGATGTGTGTTCATCGCTAGGGCACACTTTTGCAGTGACTGCCTACGAACTCGCAACTCATCCCTCAGTGATGAACATCTGCTTTTCTTCACCAGTATCCTATTTGCGTTCCCGTCTAAGCTTGCAGTGGCACCAGTGTCGGTGGTGAAGATTCATGATATTGTCTTTTTTCTCGGAATTGTTTACGTTCCAAAATCATCCTGTGTTTATAAAGTGCTGCAGACATACGATTTCATTTTAACTGTTACTCGTGGCATGAATGGTGCTCTACTCAGATTACTACTAACAAGAAATGGCTTGGTAAGAGATATTTCTCAGTAGCTATAGAAATCTGCTATTTTCAAAGCCCTTCTTGCCCAAAAAATCTGACTACTTGAATAACAAGGATTTGAGATGGCAGGGTTCACCGCACAGCTGCTCAGCTCGGAAATCCATGCGTTTTCGTTATTTATAGGGAAAACAAGTTGGATACTTGAGGAATTTGGCTTCTATTGTGGTGAGGATTAGGTGCACTGAGGTTTATTGTTGTCACGTGTTTTGGATTACTCAGAATTCAATCTACCACGCTCAGGCGCCTTCGCAAGATGAACCGGTGATCATTGTTGGTGGTGGACTGGCAGGACTCTCTGCAGCACTGGAAGCACTGGACCGCAACAGCAAAGTGATTATCATCGATGGAGAGAAAAATCTTGGAGGCAACTCGGCGAAAGCCAGCAGTGGTGAGTAAATGGTTGTTGTCCTCAGACATAAACGGTTTGATGTGTAAATGGGCAAAAACCGCCGTAATCTGGCTAATTTATTGACCTGAGTTCGCTCATTCCTCTTTCTAAGTGGAGTATGGAGCGCTGTGCCGGGAAGGTGTTGCCTTTGATGGTTTTGATAGTTGCTATTGGCTATTGCCTGATTGGCGTCACCAAAACCACATCCGCTATCTTCGAGGGGTAAACCATCCGCTATCTTCAAGGAGTAAACTCCGCTATCTTCAAGGAGTAAACTATGTTCCCTTCTTGATGAACGCTGTACATTCATCTAAGATGGTGTAACCAGTGGTGACGGAAGGCATCAGGCGTCGGCGCATTGCCCTTCACATTAAAACATGCAAACCATCAGATGAGATGGATTTTGGGTGATACCAAGGATAATAGTCAGGAACAAGGATTCCAGAATACCTACTTTCTCTGCATAATGCTCCACACTTTTTTTTCTGAAGTCGCACAGATCTGCGATGGCAGGATGATTCTGTTGTATTCGTTTCACAAACCTGTATTCCTGTGTGCCATCTCGGGCAAGGGACGCAAGCAGAATTAATTGACGCAACATGGAATGGATTAAATATTATTAAAGAACGATTCGTAAGTGATTCATTATTTACAGGCGTGAGTGCGTGTGAAACGGTCACTCAGAAGCGTATGGGGATTCAAGACTCGAAGAATCTCTTCTACATGGACACAATGAATGCCGGTGATCGTGAAAATGATGAAACATTGGTGGATTTATTAGTGAGTTATTGCTTGCTTGCGTTTTACTTTCACTACGGGGTTTTGTAGTCGATGTTTTAGGTGGAATCGTCATCTGACGCCATCGATTTCCTCATAGGACTCGGTGTTGATCTAAGTGACATCAATCTATGTGGTGGACATTCGGTGCCGAGGACACATTGGTATGTTCTTCTTCAGAAATCTGTTTAAGATTATCAGCTGAGGTTGTCGCTTGGCTGGTAATTGGCAAAGAATTTCTCCTTTTGCATTTGATGAGACATTCAGTTTGACCCAGATTCGCTCTATTTCTATTTTTCCCTCACATAGCCGCCCGATGGCTGATCATATGCAAAGTGATCTTCACATATACCCCACACTCATGCAGAGTGCTAGTTATGACAGAGGTAACAGGCTAATCATGGCAGTGTAGGTCATAGACGCGGATAAAAACTGCTTTTTCTTCTTTGCAGCTTGCTCTTTCACCTCGCATGACAGGTCGTAGTTCTGGGGAACTAAGTTTTAAGAGTGCTTTACAATACAAATATAAATCTTCTATTAGTTTACTTTTAATCGCTCATTTTTATTATTACTTTTGAAATAATTTTTATTGCTTATTTATCAATACAAAAATATTTTTGTTAATTTTATTTTCCATTTGGGTCCCCAACGCGGCGGGGACTTCACGTTTTTCCCACCCTCCTCCCCTCCCTCCCACCCACTTTCTGCGTCTGCCATTGCCGTGATCCACTGTTTTTTCATTTATAACACTTCTCTTTGCTTCGCGGTTACCCTAGACTTCCCGATTTTTGAAACATGAGTTTTTCTTGTCGATTCTTCAGGATCCCTTCTCCGAAGGAAGGCCGACCTGTTAATGTTGGCTTTGGTATCATATCAAAGGCTAAAGAGCGTATCCTGGAGATCCAGAAGGCAAGACCTGAAGATGTTACGATCATGACGGAGACACGTGTAGTTGGATTGACTTCTTGGAACGCATATGTGAACGGAGTGAATGTTGTCAAGGACGGGAAACGATGTATGTTGGCAAAAGAAAATTGCCTGAAGTCTCCGAGTTATCCTCCAAAATTTGCTGACATTTTTTCATGTTTAGCTTAAAAATCTTTCCTGAATAGCTTATTTCAGCAGAAATAAATGGAAAAGCGGTCATCCTGGCTACAGGTGGATTTAGTGCTGATAAAAACGAGGATGCCAGCTTATTGCACGAATTCGCCAGTGATAAGGTTGGTAGAGTTCATACATATCAATTCTCTTATATACACCAATTCCTTTTCTCATTTGCTCGTCTTCCGTTGCTTATTTTATTTGAAAAAAAAATAGAGAACTTCCTTTGTGAATGTTGGAAAATTCAGCTATTTCCATATGGACCGAAGCGTTCCAAATCTGAAAATATCAAAATCTTGGTAAGACTGTTTTGTTTGGCCAATATTGTGTCCAATATTGTTGAACAAAAGAGAATTAGTCTTTAAACATGGGTATTTATATAAAGTGGCCCAAGAGTAGACACATTTTTATTGCTCCCTTCCAACGTCACAATAATATGTGGTAGTTCTCATTTGGTAGTTCAATACTGATAATTTTCTCGTTCCTTTAAAGTCTACTTCGTTTTTAGCTGAAATTCCCCACAACGAACGGCCCTTGGGCAAGAGGCGATGGTGTAAAGATGGCCCGAGCCATGGGCGCTAAGGTATTTTATCTTTTTTTCTTGTTGGAAGTCGAAATAATAGAAAAACCAAGACTGATTTAAGGTAATTGGTATGGACAGGGTTCAAATCCACCCAACAGCTTTCGTTGATCCAGCTGATCCAGGAGCTGGCACTAAATTCCTTGCAGCAGAGGCGCTGAGAGGAAAAGGAGCTATCTTGGTGAGTTTTTATTATGTGGTTCCACGATTAGTTCTTTGAAGTGTAGGTCATTTCACATGTACAGGAAGCACAGAACCAATTTTTATTCGTCTTCCTTAATTGTTCACTCATTGCTTCAAACATGGGCTTAATATAAACTATCGGAAAGGATCGCAGTTTCATTTCAATTTCTTTCCACTCGAAATCCTGCTAGTCTTTCTTGAAATGGTTACTTTTATTGAACGTGTCTCCCTAGATCAATTCGAATGGTGTTCGATTCGCGAATGAACTCGGACGACGCGATTACGTGACCGGAAAAATTCTCCATGAATGCAAACCAATCGAAGCCTTCCATGTCAGCTGGTTCTTGCTTTTGTAGTGGAATCGTCGACAAATCTATCAATTGCTGCTTCAGAATGGCTCCGCAGGGTTATCGTCTGCGATTATGCTGATGAACGACGAAGGAGCAGACTCTTTTGGACGCCCGGCATTTTCCTTCTACCATGTCGTGAAGAAGTTCTTCACGGTAGGGTTTACTGCACTTTAGTGGTGTTTTAGCGGTTTTCCGTCCATGAAATCTTCCTAAGCTGCCTGGACTAATATTGATGTCGCTGCCTTTCCAATAGAGTTTTTTCTAATCTCATGCTTAACAGGGATTTGGAATTTCTTATTCAGAATCATTTTGTCCAAAGCGGTGAATTTAAAAATATGGTAGTGAAAGTTCTAAAACTTTTAATTATATAATATGGAAATCATCTTGAAAAAATTCAGACACCTAGATATTTTGAAAGGAATTTTTTTTTCAGTGTTGAGCTCTTTATTTAAATCTTGTTGAACGTAAATGTTCATTGTCCGTTTTCAGAAGTACGACACAGTAAAGGATTTCGCAGCCGCAGCTGGTATTCCTTATGAAGTACTGAAAGAAACTATTGAAAAATATAATAAATTCGCAGAGGCCGGTAAGAGTGGAGCTAAGGAAAAGGTAATTTTCTTTTGTCCGAAAACAAAAATGACCTGAACGTGGCTCCCAGTTTTGTAGGATGCCTTTGGAAAGTCAGTGTTCCCTGTGGCGTTCGATCTTGATAAACCAATCTATGCTGCTATTATCACACCAGCTATTCATTATACAATGGGTGGTTTGAAGATCGACAAACAGGTATCTGCCAATAGCTATAATAATGTTTACGGTAAGCGGAGGAGTCAGACGAAAGATTGCAGGCCCGTGTGATTAATGACTTCACCGCAGCACCTTTCAAAGGACTACTTGCAGCCGGAGAGGTCACTGGTACGTTGATATTCTTGTTAGAGTTATTTTTGGCAATTTCTAGTTAATATTTTTGGTAATCCTTTTTTTATTGGTTGGTTCTCTATTCACTCATTCGATCCCATGGGAATTTCATAGTTTTATGTTTTATCTAAACGAATTGTTAAGTCTGTGTAAATAGAAAATAGCCCTTTTTCAAGTGTTTAATTCTATTGCGAAATTTAGTTCGGTGATTTTTGAGGTCGCGGTAATAGTGATAGGCAAAACATGGAGGTGTCATTATAATTTTGAAACGTGGGTTCCTTTTTTTACTTGGAAAAAAAAGTTATTCATCGAAATTGCTAGCTAAAAGTAAGCTTTCGGGGGTAATCTGACATCCCGATCGAATGGAGGAACAATCAGAACGATTAGTTTACTATGAAGCTTGCTACGATAAAAAAAAATTGGGTGTCTCTGAAGTTATGAAACGCGCTGTATGCCAAAATTCTACGATCCTTCCCTTTTTTATGGGGGCAATCGCTTTTCCCTCATGTCCCCGTCACGCTATATCTGTCTGCAACCGGTATTGCTGCACCTGGATGTCTATATCTTTGCGGCTTGGGGGCCAGGATTTGGCTCGAAAACAAGTGAAAATCGTTGAAAGGTTATAAAAATTGTACAGAAAAATCATCCTACCCAGGAAACTGTGTTCATGGAAGCAATACTTTTCAGGTGGCGTTCACGGTGCCAACCGATTAGCTGGCAACTCGCTGCTTGAATGTGTGGTGTTTGGCAGAATTGCAGGCCGAAATGCAGCTGCCACCAACTACACTCACGAAGAGTTATGACGCCAACTGTCTCAGATCGTTTCCGATCTACCGAACTGGTTTCTCGCGTTGCTGGTTATTGTTGTTGCTGTTGTTTTGTATATCTTACGAAGAAAGGTTCTGTGGGGATTACGGCGTACCAGTAGAAGACTAGTGCATAGTATATTATTTATTTACTAGAGTACTTAATTGTGTTGTATTTGCTAACAATAAAATATTTTATTTGACTATTCGATCCATCAGAATCACGGGATTGGTGTCGGTGCTGTTTTTATTTGACTAGTTGGCTTTTTTGTTGATAAAATTGTTAGAAAAAACCAGGGATTTCGTGTTCAAATGGTTTTTCCTTCGAGTTCCTTTACCTGAAAATGAGCTGAGTAACTAAGTTTTGAGGCAGTGTTTCTTATCAGGTGAGATGGATCGCGGCCAGTTTATAGACATAGGTGAGTTCGATATAGACGCTGTCGACATGGACTGTGCGCCGCAGTCGGCTGAACAGTATCTACAGCAGGTATTGATTAGCTTTTTTTCTAATTTTTTTAACAATTGGTTATATAGCACTTCACTTTTGCGTATAGTAGTGGCACACAATGCCGGTCACTCTTGTATCACAGAATAAGGCCGTCTGATCTGCCGTGCCGCACCACCTATGCGATGCGGCAGACCAGCTCGATGCTGTTGTTGTCGGGCGGCATTTTCCATAGTTTTCTTGTGTATGTCTCCGTTCCGAAACGCATTTATGGAAAAATAAGCAAAGCAATACCAGCAACGCCCGACAACCTGCACTCAGCTGGTCTACCGCATCACGTAGGTGGTGCGGCGCGGCAGACCAGGCTAACGGTATTTTGTGATGCAATAGTGATTAGCCGGCCTTGTATGGTATGTCTAGAAGAGGCTTCGGGTGGTCTAAAAGATGAACCAAAGTGAAGTTATTAGATCAGGATGTGGAATAGTACATGGAAGTACAAATGGTTCCGAGGCCATTTGAAGGGCGCAAATGTGTCCAGCATTAGTCGAGAGGGTATCCATGATTAAACCACCTACAAAACGACACATTATTATTGATTGGAGTTTTAGATGCACACAAAATAAATTATAGCTGGAGAAAGTGCGGACCACCCTTTACATGTGGAACCAGCGCTGCCTCTCGTTATTCGTTTTGCGTCCGTGGCACATTCGCTGCGTCACTTACGGCTGGTCCAAAATGCCTGCCGAGCACGTTTTTAAAAAAAGCTCTCCAAAGTGAGCAGCCAAAATTTGTTGGGCTAAGACATCCATTAAGAAATAGATCGTGAAGCGAACTAGACTTATAGTGGAGGAGAAACTGGAAGAATTGAACTGTAGTGTGATGTGGTTAGGGTTATTCAGAGGCTACCAAGGGAGCATTTCATGAGAAAGGGGGTGCCTTCGTTTTTAACGTTTTTAAAGAGTTCTGGTGTGATTTCCACTTATTTCACCTACTGGTTTGTGTGTGTGTTTTTTTACCTATTTGGAAAGTCACTACTAGTATGTACGTAAAAGTACCTTTACCTAAACAATCTACGCTTTCAGGTCATCGCTGATCGAGTCCGGGGTCCTTCGTGTGTGTCAGTGGTCCAGCCCGATGTCTCAGATCTAGTATCAGAAAAAGAAGCCGCACCTAGTTCATCAGCTCCAAAAAGGGATCCTCGAGCGCCACAAAGGAAATGGTGCAAAATGAAAGTGGCCGAGTTTTCCGTTTTACGATCTCGTATGGAAAAAGCTCCTAGAAGAAGCGCTATGAAGCTCAAATGGCCTAATATGGTGAGTAGTTCGGTTGTACTTAGGCGTTGGTGAAACATCAATAATGTTGTTTAAGTCAAATCCGGAACAGTGGGAAGAGCTGCTACTCCGACAATGTCACCCGAAATGTGTGCAGTTTCTGCCATCGTTCCCGAATCATCGGGGCACTCCACCTGCTGTTCCTGTTGTCCTAAGTATATCGTCGGCTATGGTGAATTTTCCTCTTCCAAGCTTTCTTTCCCTTATTATTCAGTTTTGTTGTCCCCTAGTTCCATTTTCGGATTAATCTCTATTCCCATGTAACTAGAAATTATTATTGGACTTTTTGACCCATATGTGAATGCTTCTTAGGTGGAAACATTGATCCAGTACGCTGTCGAATGGGCAGAGTGTGATGGATTCTCCAGAGCGTTGCGAGAATGGTTGTTCGCTCTACTGCTTATGGTTCATAAACCCCTAATGCCAGATGTGTGCGCTGCGATGAGAGGACTAGCGAATTTGTGCAGGAATTTGAGGAGTTCTGTGGATGTGGAGAGGTAAAATCTGGATTTTTTCGTAACCTCCTTATTTTATAAAAACTACTACACTGTATGGGTAACTTGTTGTTCACTTACTGCCAGCTGGCATGCATCATTGAGATTACTGATGGTAAACCTGTTCACGTACCCAGATTAGCCCTTTACCTGGCACCTATGAATACGTTCACCCACAGTGAAGCTGTCTGCACCCAACTGCTATTCATGGGTGATCATACCTATGGGTAGAGGGTTGCCCATCCTTCCAGTAATGTATCCAGGCACTGTTGCTATTGAAAGCAGGGTCTAGATGAATCATTGGGAGGATGGGTAATGTTACACGCATGAGTATGATACCCATAGGTCACAGCTGTGTACGGACATCATCGCGTATGGCGGAACATGTTGATGGGAGCCGGGTAAAGGGTAGTTTTGGGTACGTTTTCACCTTTACGTTGGGTAATCACAATTATGCATCCGCGTCCAGGTGCACAGCACTTAACGAAGCTGGAACTGTGGAGTTCTTCACATTATTTAAGGGTTTGTTTCCAGGAAGGACGAGATCCGTGAGCTGTCCTGGTTCATCTGCATAGTCGGTGAATACTTCGGCCAAACGGACTTAGCCGATCTCTGAATTACGTTTCTGCAAGAGCTTATTCTGGATCAGTTGCGATTTTCTTATAGCAACTGCGTCAGGTGATTACACGCGGTGAGGGAAACACAGGCATGGGTACATTCATGGCTGTGCACTAGTTTCCGCTTGGTAACAGTGTTTGGCTTTTTTCTTGTATGCCCAGACTTGTGCGATGTTATTTTAGGCGTTGACTGTAAATGTATCACTTTAGTGGTTCGGTCGGTTTCGAAGACCAGTTCTCGCTCAATCTTTTGTTCAGTTTTACCCAGTACTTATTTCTGTAAATTATTGTTCCTGTTATTTCATGTTATTGATTATTTCATGTGAATGATTGGTTTTAACTCCTTTTTTTCTTTGAGAACATAAATTTTCTGTTCATGTAAATTATTGCCAGTTTTGAAGAGATGTGGTCAGGTGGCGGATGAGTCACGCCCCTTGAACATAAGGCCAATCCCCATCAAGCGCAAACCTCTGCGCATCCATACAGATGCGTAAGTTCATAAAGTTTATTTGAATAAGGCAAGCATGGCGAGGTGATATTCCCGACTACAACGAGTCAATTCCGTTAAATCTTTGGAATGGGTGGTTTTGATCCCCGGCAATTCTTCTAATAATTTTATAACCTGAAAGAATTACAGTTACTGCACTTTGAAAAGATGAGTTTTCATTGTGATCTACCTTATTGCACTGCTCATCGAACACTTCGACTTGTTGCTGATACAACACTGCTCGCCTTTCGATCTGCTCTGTGGTTTTCGCTTGTTTTACCTCGTGTTTTGCTAGGTCCATAGCAGATTTTGCCCTTAAATCGTTAGAATTATCCTAGGAAAACGATTCTTTGTGCATGATTTAACATCGTCAGACTATAAAATAAAACTTGAATTTCTTTTCGAAAACGATCATTGAAGTATAAACAGTATGAGCATAAATAAGCCTGAACTGAAAATTTATATGTGTCTGAACAGTAAGTGAAAAAAGAAGCTGATATTTCAATTACAAAAAATTGAAAGTCAAACTAAGACTCCTCGAAAAACAAGCTCCATTCTTTTTTCTGCCATCGCCTTGAGGAGAATAAGTGAATGGATTGAATTAGATGCTATTCGCAGAACTTTCAAAGTAGATAACCATGAAAGTCCCAGAAAAACAAGTGAGCTTCACGCCGCCCGCAGGCTGAATTAATCTTTTTTTTTTCGAAATTTTTTATGCAAAACATTGCCGAGCTGCTTCCTGGACACGCCGTGGAAGGTCAAATGATATCCATCGGAACCTATGGCTCTTGAATTCTGGATCTCGGGAACAGCGAATGTGTCAAATTGCAACCTGGCATTGAAACTACTTAACTAGGCTATTTTATGGCAACGCTTTGGCATATCATTGTAGCGGTGCAGCGGAACTTAGAAAATCGAGATCACTCTGGTACTGGGGGCCAAATCCGGTCAGTCGAATTGCTAACTGATCATTTTTCCCATCGTACCAGGCCAACTTGGGTTGACGAGACACACGAACAGCCCAGAAGCCAACAATTTTTCTTCTGGTAAGTGTAAGCTGAACACGTTTGATCCTTTTGAAGAAGAACTCAAAATTTCTCATTCTTTTCCTGTCATCAAAATGCTAGGAGCTTCATGTGTCCTTTAACGGAAATTGTTAGGAGCAGGTGAGCTCGTGCACTGCATATGGTTTAGTTTCTCTTCTTCATGGGAAATTCAAGAACTACATAGAACACCGCATCATGGATTTGTCCTCCCCCGTCCCCTCTTTTTCTCAAAAAAAGGAGATCATAGTTGGGCGGAAATATCAGATGCAAACTGGAGCTCCAAAGGTGAAAATATGTATGTACCTTAAAATTACGGATTTATAGAGAAAAAGCGACAGATACGGCGTCAACAGTTATTGAGGAGTCGTTAAAGAAATCGGGCTTGGATGCGTGAAATCGAAAAGAATTCAAGAGCTTGCCAGATGAGAGATCCGAACTTTGCTCATTTGTGGTGCAGATCAAAGTATGATAGTCAATGTGACCTTGGCCCTCGCGGCACATTTGAAATTTACGCGGGTTACGGGGTATGCTAGCATTTTTCGCATTTCTCTCATTTCTTTCATTCATCCATTCATCCATCCGTCCATTCATTCATTCATTCATGCATTCAGTCCACTCATTCATTCGTCCACCCTTTAATCAATTAATTTATTCATTCATTCATTAAATTCATTCATTCATTCATTCATTCGTCCGCCCATTCATTCATTCATTCATTCATTCATGCATTCATTCATTCATGCATTCATGCATTCAGTCCACTCATTCAATCGTCCACCTATTGATCCACCCTTTAAGTCATTCATTCAGTCCGGTAATTCATTCATTCATTCATTCATTCATTCATTCATTCATTCATTCATTCACTCATTCATTCATTCAGTCAGTCAGTCCATTAATTCACTCATTCATTCGTCCGCCCATTCATCCATTCATTCACCCATTTAATGCACTGTTGAGGATTAACATTGCGATCTTTTTTTTTGAGGAAAGGTTACACATAAAAATGATTTCCGACCAAAAAATGAATTTCAGCTTCAACTTCTACCTTTCATTCTTTCCAAACTCATCGAGTAGGATCTCGAATTCCACAAAAATACAGGAAGAAAACGTACTGGTTGAAATTCTCACGGTTTTCCACCAAAGTTTTATATTCGAGCGTATCAAAACGACGTAAATGACGAATACAAGCACGTTTTTTAATCTGCAAAAATGAGAGAAGTTCACATTTAGAACAGCAATGAGGTTCAAGTAATATATTTTTTGTTCCTATTTCCTCAGAAAGAAAAAACGAACTTCACCTGATAGTCTCGCTTGCATTTTGCTGCGTTTTCCAGGATACCACAGATTTTAGCAACAGGTCCAACTTTCTCAGGCGATAGGAATTCCTAGAATTCTATACGTTTGAATCGTCAAATGTATTTACACTCGGGTTTATCCTGGGACGAGGACCCGACCTGAAAAGCTTCTAGAGCCTTCTTCATCTTATCCAGGGGATCTTCATCAGGCGGACATTCAACACGCTGAAATCCGCATGTGGATAATAAAATTGTTTAGTTAGGTTAGTAAAAAACTAGTGGATGTCCTCACTCCTGTTGCGAGCACGTTGGGATCGGGCTGATTTACGGCTTCGAGCAGATCAACAAGTTTCGAAACGGAATTGTGATAGGAGTCGTATTTTTGCATGTCCTGGAAATCTCTCTGGATCCGCAATTATCAAATCGAGCTATGGTCATTTCCTGTTCTATGACTTAGTTCAGATTTTCTTTTTGTTTTGTGCTATTTTGCTAACAGCCAGACTTCTAAAAACGTAGATTTTTTCTAGATGTTGTTCCTTTTGTCTTGACTCCACTGCTATTTTCACCTTCACGATTTCATTTTATTTTTGTTATAAGTTTTTGCATCTTTCGAGAAATCCCAGTCTCTTTCTATAAATGGGGTTGTCTTTGATGATCTTTATGCGCACTGGGTCTAAATCCAACATAGTAGACCATGAAAGGAAGGTTCATCCTTCCATAATCAGGCGCGAATCTTTTTCACTCTAGTGAGTCTAGATCGGTGCTATCCCAGTAATTTCCGGAAAATTTCCAGGTAGACCACTTAACTCGCTAATTTTTTCTTCCGGGCAAATTCCAGACGAACTTTGTGTTGGTCATGCACTTTGGAAAAGATTGGAAGATCTCCTTCGCACTTAGAGTGATTTCGGAGGTTACTACCCGGGTTTGGGGCATACTTGGCTACTTTCCCTGCCACATTCATTGCTTTTCCCTCGAAATTTAGGCGTAAAATTAGCGTTCTGAGGAATCATTGGGATATCCGCCTCAGTTCTCACTGTAAATCATTCGTCTACGGACAGTCTTGTTCATGAGAGGTACTGGTTGGAGAACATACCACCTACATATAGCGTAAGGAGCCCAATTAAGTGAGAGAATGAAATTCAATCGACCCAGGCCCAGTCGAGGTCATGCCAGTTTATCATGGTAGCTGGAGGAATGCGGAGGTTTTTGTTTTTGCTTCGGCTGCGGGTATACTCCTCGAGGAGTATAGCACCTAGCATCGCCAAAAATTGGCGACTTCATTTTTGATGCGTATTGATTTTGGGCGGGCCGCGATTATCATTCGCCAACTTCGGACCGCCAACAATCGATATGTATTAAAAATGAAGTCGCTACGGCGACGGCGTTGCTAGGTGCTATACTCAAAGAGGGGTATACCCGCAGCCTTCCTGGACTACGGTCGCTCCCATTTTACGAGCCCCTGGTGCGCCACTAGCACCTCCACTTTGGTGCCCAAACTTCCTCCTTCTTTAAACCTGCGTCTATATAGCAATAATTGGATTGCCGCAGGTCCCATTCACCTCTACACCTTCGTTCTGTCCTCTTTCCCTTTCTTCATACAGTTCCAAATGAAGTTTCCTTTCGAGTGGATTTTTTTTCTTCTATTTATGATTGGTGGTGGTGATCACCCTCATCCATCTGTCATTCCTTAACTCAGCGACTTTCTTGCTACACTCAAATCCTGCCAATTTAAGTGATAAGTCAGGAACCAATTCGAGCATTCGAATTATCGAGGAAGAGAAAGAACTCCACAGTCTTTCTTGTTTCTCTCTTAGAGCTGTGTTATTCTGTCTTTTTCAAACAACTGAATTTTTAACCTAATCGAAATCGAATCTGTGGACCCTGCTTTGGACCACTCTAGACCAACTAAGGAAGCATTTTTAGTTATTCTAATCTGTATTCTTCTGAATTCCTCTGTTTATTCTATTCGGTACTTCTATTATTCCTATCTACATCCCCCTATCCAGACCTGCCTGCCAGACGCCCAGAAGGACGAGTGGGTCAGGAAGGAAGCGAAGACCAAAAAAGGTTAGTTGCTTCTTTCACAATTTTTTTTGTTACACATGAATTATTGGAAAGTATTCTGTAATCTTTCAAAGTTTTCTCATCCTATGAGGTATTGGACTTGACATGACTCTATATTTTCGTCCCTACACTGTATGAAGGGGATGAAGAAAAGGCTTTTCTCACTGCTGCAATGTACTGCTATTTGTAGCGAAGAGGAATAGCTGGATTTCTTAGTGATCGGCTGAAAGTGACTCACAAAATGAAAAGTTCAGTCCGCTTAGCAGATGGTCTTACCGTAATTTCCGGGAGTAAAGTGGAATTAAGTTCGTGCATAAATATGCTGGAGACAAAGAACTAAGTGGTCATGGTCTGTCGAGCGTTGAACAAACTAACAGTGCCGATTTTGACTTCAGAGAGGGTGATCTGGATTTATGGTGCTTGGAGATTACGGTAATACCGTCTGCTTACCGGACTGAATTTTTCATCTTGTGAGTGACCCTGGGCGCTTTGCTGAGCTCACATTATTGAATTCCGGTGTCATTTGCGTTTCCTCAATGTTGCCAACTTTTTCTTGGATTTTGAATAAGAATTTTCGACGAAAACTGAATCCTGAAATGTGATTAGGTGAATTTCTCGGCGCGTTTAAGGGCAGTGTAACTGAGTGAGATCACGGACCTTTTCCACCTTCACTCATGTTGTGTTGGTGACTGGTTGGTGAGAAGAACTAGGAGAGAATGAATCACACCGAACTTCCCGCTGTGAGGTATAACTCAGTGATCAGGGTCCGTATCCACTACTCAGGCAATAACACAGGGCGATCCGACGACTTAGATTCCACAAGACTGAACCTTGGGTCGCCCGGTAACTTTTAGCATTCCCTCAGCTCACTCGGTGGGTTCCTATCATGCCCTCGGCTCGCCCGGTGCCTCGTGTCATGCCTTCGGGTCGCCCGAAGGTTCGATTAATTCCTTCGGGTCGCCTGGTAACACTTTTTTGGTAGCTCGGGTGGCCCACTCCGGCCGATTTGGCTGTCGGGTCGCACGGTGTTGTTGCTTGAGTATAAGGGCAATTCATACATGATGCGTGCGACTGACGCGCGCGCGTCTGTATGAGGAAGGGTAGGGCCAGTCGCATCGCTGTCGCAGCTCAGACGCACGCGTTTACGGCCTCGCTTCGGCCGCGCGTTCTTTTCATTGAGGACCGGTCTTCATGGAAAATCCCTCGGAAACGGATGCATGCGACTGATGCGCGACTGACGCACGCAGCTAGTATAAATTGCTCTATATTTCATCCTGCCGGATAAACGTGATTTAAACTATTAAAATTTGTTGTTTAAAAACCATTTTTTAAACGATTTTTTGACGGATATTTTGAAGTGGTTTGGAGATTCTGCTGTCTAATAGAAAGGATATCCGCGGATATGCGCATCGACGCAATTCACGGCAGGATATCTTTATCCCGGTGATATCCGGCTGATGTAGATCCATTGCCTGTTACTTACTTACTTGGTTGACCCGTTCTTCAAACGTGGCGGTGGCCTTGTTGCGATCGTAGCATGTCTTCCAGTCATTTCTACCTTGGGTTCTTGTGGACTAGTGAACCAAGCACTTTTTCCTGTCGTCAGTAATTTTATATCGGAATGAAAGAGAATCACTCCACCTGGTCTGAGGTCTTCCCAGCGGAAGACCATTGCCTGTATCATAAAAAAATTCGTGTTATTTCTCGCTATCGCACCGTTTTTTGGACAAGGAAGGACTCGTGGATAGACATCTACACTGAATGCCTTGTTTCTGGCTGTCTATTTCTCCATTCTTTATAAAGCAATCTGTGTTGAATGCGTGCGTATGACGTTCGTGCGTCCAAATGATGAAAAATAGGCCCAATTGCATCTCTGACACAACGCTGGAGCGGGTGGGACGCGCGTGTTTGAGGCGTCGCGGCAATGGTGCGGTATTTTCATTCAGAATTTGTACGCTGCCCTGACTGTTCTCCAAGGGGAACTCTACGCTCATGAAAGCGTGGGTCGCGCGACCTACGTGCATTCAGTACATCTAGTAGTGTGTATATTGCCCCTAGCTTTCCTTTCGTCACCAGACATTATCTCCACAAATTATTGATTGCTGTCGCCTGCGTCTCTGTACCTATTGATTGGCGCAGTCTGCGTCCCTGCCAGTGGGGAGTAGCGTCCTCTGCTTCGCTGCTCGCAGTGGTCGGCCTACCCTATGTCAGAGGTAGCATTTGTGCCACGGTTCTTGTTTATTTTTTTCACTAACTTTTCTTCAAGATTATTTCAAAATTATTGAGGTTTATGCTAATTGATTTTTGTGTTGATTCGTACTTTATGCCCTTCACACAACAGCCGTGACGCAGTCTAATTATAATTTTTTTTATTCAATTTGTATCACATTTCTGAGTAGCTCCTGTAATAACGAACACAATGAACACCGTGTTTGATATCCTTGGACATGGAAAAATCCAGGAATTTTCGGGAAAATTCGCTGGATGTTGAATCAGTGACGGGTAGCAGACTAAGAGAAAATACAAAAATTATGCGTACAAAACAAAAAAAAACACAAGAACAACATTAGAATGTTTAAAAAATTCAAATCTGAAAAGTTGAGAACTGGTTTTGAGCAACAGCAAAAAAGGATACGGATAAAAGAGGTGCGCTCGTCTTTGTTTACACAGTTTCAAGCGTAAACAGGTAAATGCAGGACAGTATGCCATAAAAGACTGGATTGACATCAACTATGTCTACGTCTGCAACTGCAGAATCTCTTCAAATTCGATGCCTATCGCTCGAATTGCGTGTGAAACCAATGAAATCGGCTTAATTTGTAGCAATAAATCGTAAGTAGTACTTCCCGTTATTAGCGCAGTACTATGAAGTACAAGAGAAAGTAGTGAGTGCTGAGATATGCAGAGCATGCAATATGTACAAGCAGTGACTAGCAGAGGTGTAGAATTTCGTGGAAAATTCCAGAAATCCTGACGATCAGACTGAAGACTGATGATATGTAGGGAACGATTGCACCGTATATTCGACGGGTGTGCTTTGCATGTAGCCGCTTGGTCCCTGAAATATGGATAAAACATGGGATATATACGATCAAACATTAAAATTCAGAATAAAAAAATGTGGGTGTATATCATCGTGAGGGAAAAGGGGTGTAACCAGGCGACTCTGATTGGCGCATCATGTCGTCGGTCACGCCCACCTGTATGAACTCGTACGGCGCCACGCACAAATACACCATGTGTTACCTACATAATCGACGCCGTACGGGTTCAAACAGGTGGGCATGACGGGCGGCGCGAATGCTCTGATTAGAGCCGGCTGGTTACGCCCCTTTTCTCCTCGTGATGATCAGAAATTCGTACAGGTCGTGCTAATGCAGTTGCTTACTTTGCTGAATCCCGTTTCAAATCAGGAAACAAATCGTGTTATGACTGTAATGTACAGTAACCTTGGCAAAAGATTTTTTGGAGGCAGGGGTCCTCATTTCTTTTGACACTTTTGCTATACATAATCATTTTCGTGCTGTTTTCATCACCATAAAAGGCCTTGCCAGCGGGAATTACGAAATAATCTCGTGGAAAACAACAAACATTCTGGAAAACAACGATAAACATTGGAAAAAGAGGAAAAAAACATGATCTGGCTCTTGTTTTCCGCTTAAAATAACAGGAATAGGAGAAATTTATGTGTGGAAGCGTTCCAGAAATGCTTCCAGACTAGTCCCTATTAGGAATCTCCTGCTACAGCTGCAAATTCTGTTGTTTAATTTCGAGCCAACCAATCAATTTCTCATAATTTCTTGTCTGAAAGTTAGAAGTTAAAGATCGTGCTCCATACCTGAGTGTAAACGACGTCGGGTTGAAGTGGGCGGTACTGCGCTGACGGCCCGAACTCCTCGACTCGTGTCGGCGTCACAAGTGGGACCTAAAGTAGACGGGCGTGAGCACTCAGCTGCTGCGCCAGCCGCTACTGGCGAGAACTCCGCAGTAACTTGAGGTACCGACTCACCTGTGAGGAGTACTGCGGTTGTGGCGCTACGTTGGCAGGCGACTGAGCGGCAGACCCCCGCGGTGCGAAACTGTAAATGGTGAACTCGTATTTCCGCCCACTTATGCCAGCTGAAGAGGACTTACTCGTAGCTTTGTACTGCTGTAGGTGTGGTGAGTACTGCAGTAGTGGTAGGGGCTGCTCGGTACGGGGCGCTGCTGTACGACGGGGCCTGAGTCGGCCATGCTGTTGTGGAGTTTCGCCCGGAGTGTAAACGTTTCTTGTCGTCGTCTCGCATCTATAATAGGAGTTTCTAGAGATCGTAAAAAGAACTTGGTTTGCGGGTACCGGAAAATAGGGGTGGTACGAGTTGTCCTAGCAGCATATTTCACGCTAGAAGAAGCATGGTGGGGTTGACCGCGTGGCGCGTGTTTTGAGCTGCGCCGAACAAGCGATAGCCAATGACATGCAGCAGGACCGCCCACCTACCACGCTCTGTCCGGCATGTGCCCGTTTTTACTTGAAACTTCTACCAAGCATAATGGGCAGGAACTTTACAATACTTTGGAGGAAGGAGAGAATTAATAGGGATTTGAGGGGGTGAACATGTTAAAGTTTTTTTTGCTGCAAAAATTAGCCAGGCTTTCGAACGGGCTCAACTAGCAACGTGGAAGTTGAAAATCCGTTGAAAAAAATTAGTTTAAAATAGTTCACACTTATGCTGTGCTCCCAAAAAATGAGTTAGTTTCACAACTGCTCTATTGAAAGTGCGGGGAAAACATTCAAAAAAAAAGCGTTTCTGTTGCAGCTTTGAACATGAAGGAAAAAATCTACGAAAAATAGGAGATGACATTGCAGTGAGAGTGCAGTGATTCCGCATTCTTTTTGCATTTGCCATAAGTTCAGCGGTTATATGTAGAAAATTTTATAGGGTTTCTATACTCGTAAAGTGCCTGTCAATCACTTTTGCATCATAGAATGGTACTGGTTTGTCTGCCGCGCTGCACCACACACGCGGCGCGGCAGACCAGCTGGACGCTATTGTTGTCGGGCGATGTCTTCCCAGATTTTTTTTGTGTCTTTCTTTTCATTCCAAAACATATGAGTGAAAACATAAGCAAAGCATCAATATCGGTAACACTCGGCAACCATAGCACTCATCTGGTCCGCCACATCGCGTAGGTGGTGCGACGCGGCAGACCAGATGGATGGCATTCTGTGATGCAAGGGTAATTGACTGGCACTGTAGCATATTTTTTAGCATTGCTATGTTAGTATTCTAAAATTTATGAAGAACAAGACTCGGAAAATAGATGAAGTTTTCCTGGATGTTTGACCAAAGTCAGAACGGAGAGTTGAGAAGTTTTTTCGAGAGATTTCTAGGGAAAATCTTCAGAAAATTGCGACAACTTTTGCCTACCAATGAAAAGGGCAATTAACTCAAAACAAACGCAGAAGAAATTGCATTGGTGTGGTTCAGGTTATTCAACAGAAGAGTAGAATCTGTCGGGATGACTGCAGCACACTAACACGTTCGACCTAAATCGAATAGCTACCAAAGACATGTCAGGCTATGCGTCAAAATACCAAAAATATTAAGATATTTTCAGGGGTACAAAAAGTTTCCGGCCTCCGCTTGCCTGTTCCATATTTTCCATCGCCTCGTGACCATCTATGACAAAAGTAGAACCCTGTTTTGATCGTCCCAGACACCCCAGTTGGGCCCATACCCCGTTCTTGCTGAATTTTTCAGAGAATCACAGGATTTTCCATCGCCTCACGACCGGTTAATGTATCGGATTATAGCTGGACAAGCGGCTACATCATCGGCTTGAGCACTCCCGCAGCCCCGTGTTTGGGGCTGAGGCGTGTCGTCGTGTTTGGCTGCTAAGCAAATATTGCCCCCCCCCCTCCCTCCTCGTCTGCCCGCGAATACTATACGACCACCGTGGCGCGACGACACGTTCCACAATTGGAACGCGTGCGATTCCATCCGCAAACATTAGCATTTCCCGTCGAAGCGTCACCAACTGAGGAAAAACTGTCTGCTGAGTAGTTCTGCCAGGATATCGATCAGGAATCGCGCTAGAAGTATAAACGAGCGGGTCATGCGGTCTGCCGGCGCGTAAATATTTTCGTACCACGATTGTCGGGTCGTGTCCAGTTGAGTAATGCAAACAAAACGTCTTCTTTACGCGTCGCTCAAACAAACTAGTCAAATTACCGGAAAACTCGTACGAAAACACAGAGAACTCACGTTATTCACACAGACAAAGTAGATGCCACCCACGACGAGCCCCAGCAGCAGAATACCGCCGAGCAGAATGGCGAATATCACCGCCACCTGAAAACTGGCGTGGTAGTCATGCATCGTGCAGGTGGAGAGTGCTGGATATTCGATCCTGAGGGGCTGGCAGCCGGCCAGCCAAATCGATTGGCTGCCACCCAAAATTATTAAGGACCTACCTGGTAATTGTAGTGATTTGAGTATGACATACTGTCTCGGAGAAACTGAAATTAGGCGATATTGAAGGAATCGCGACGGGCGTACTGTAATCACGTAGAACGCGTCGGCTAGAAGTGGGGGAGGAAATCAAGAGAACGAGGGAAAACGGAAAATTGGAGAAAATAGGAAATCAAAGAGAACGAGGGAAAACGGAAAATTGGAGAAAATTTCCACTGTAGCAAGGGGGAAAAGTGATTAAAACAGAAAAATCAGGACAATTGGAAATGAAATCACATTTGACCAAATGTAATACAGCTCTCTCAAAGTTCCGCCCGTTTGTCTGTGAAATGCATATGACAGGTGAATTAACGTCCTTCGCTGCTTAACGCTCCATTCTCTGATTTTTCAAAGCCGACTGATTCTAGACAGTTTCGAAAAACTATATAAATCTGCTGGAAAATTTCTGTTACTCTCTGGAAATTCCGGTACCCGTCTGCCAGTAGTGGACGCAAAAAGTGGGCGGGAGGGAGGGGGTGTGGAAAAAAGGTGGGGTCTCCGCCGCTGTGGGAACCCAGATGAAGAAATAATAATGAGATGTGAATTATAATAACAAATAATTAATGAAAATCATCTTAAAACACTAATGAAAGTAGACAATTGAAAATAAACTAATATAAGATTTTTATCTGTTTTGTAAAGTACATAATTTCAGAAATTTGGCTACCCATTCCTTTTCAGAGGGGGGCGGGGGCTTGGCCCATAGTCTGGCCAGCGGTGCACTTCTTTTCTTTTCTGTTTCTCTTTTCTCACTCACATTTTCCAGATTTTAAGATGTAAATGAAAAGTTTTTACTCTATGCGCAAATATATGCGAGTTTTTGCGATTTCAAGCTCATATAAAAGCAAAGGGGAAGAACGTAGGCTAAAATGGGAGAGAGGAGTTTCTCTTGCTTATTATTTTAATGTTTTTATTATCGTTAGCAAGCTGAAGAGAACATAGACAATGTGGTCAAAATCATCTACCGATTTCTTACAAATCGATAATTGAGAATGAAACCTCACAAAGATGAGGATCAATTAGTGCAGAAGGAGTGAGTCTTTTGCCCACATGAGTCTTTTGCCAGAATATTATGCCAAAATTTTACATTACTTCTCTTCTAGTGTGGTAACCTAGGAGTCAATAGAATGCATATTATTGATAGGAAAAAGGATTCCTCCTTTGGATATCGATTGGCGGTGTTTTATTGTGTAAATAATGATGGTTTACTTGTTGTGTAAATAATGAGAAAGAGAGGTTCAGAAGACGTTAGGAGTCAAAACTAACCGCGTAAGCATGATAGAAGGATATAATAACCACTGCGGAACCAATGGACACTCTTGATTTGAAAAAAAAAACGGGTAAATCATGCAAAGAATTGAAAATCAGCTGATTTCGAAGATGCATTTAGAAATTGGAGTGAAACTAATATTTATGCATGGAAATGTCTTTTAGAAAAGGGTGTTCCTCAAAAAACAGATTAGTGCTGAAAAAAAAAAACTTATTTTCTTCTCTAAGTTGCTCATTACCCTACTTCCGCCAATTTTGCCGTTTTATTCCAGCATTTTTCGGAGGTAGTGATTGCCTTGAATTTGGAGCGTTTCTTAGATTTAGGTCCGGAACTGTTGGCTCAGGGTGACTGTAGCACAAAACAGTTGAATCGGTTCAGATTCAATCAATTAACTCAGCTTCAATCAATCAATATGGAGTGTTTTGGACGAGTTGTCGTCAGCTATGCTTCATTCTTTTTCTTCACTTTTGAATGTCTTTTCCTTATTATTCTTCTCTTTTCGAAAGATAGTCGGCAAGGATTTAGAAAGCATCAAACCGCACTGAAACCGAGAGCAGCCTTCCGAACGATTGAGAATGAGCTGGAATCTTCGAAACTAAGGGTGTTGGTTCCAGCTACCAAGCCCTCCCTTGAGAATAGACGTTCAAACAGTCATACAGTGAGAAAAAGACTTAATAACAGTAGATGAAACTCAAGAAAAGCGAAGGTGAACGTTTCCAGCTTGTAAGTCCACGTGAAGTATAGCACCAGCGCCGTCATCGCTCAAGTCGCATTGATTTCGGTACTTATCGATTATTGGTGGCCCGTGCAGCAACTACGCAAGCGTTGCTCCGCCCACAATCGATAGATATCGAAGTTGAACTCGCTGGTGGCAACGACTCAGGGTGCTATGCTCCAGTGGCACCGAAGGGAAGGAACACACTAGATAGAGTACAGCAATGAAAATTCAGGAGAAAATTAGGAAAAGAAGCATTTGGAAAAAGAAAAAGAAGTGATTATGTAAAATTTAGGAAAATCATGGGGGTTCTTGACTGATGGCGAACGGCAGCCGGCAATCAATGCACGTAATTCATGGGAAACACATTGAAAATCTAACATTCTAGCGATGCGAATGCTGAACAGGCTCAAGGATCCGCTATTGGTCCACATAGAGTGTGAACCAATCAGAAGGATTGTTAGGAGGAGTATCCAGCAAGGAATATTTGTTTGTTGTATTTTTTCAAAATTATTCCAAGAATTCCTCTTTTATTTACTCATCAATCTTCTCACATGCGATACTAGTAAGAGGGTTGGTTGTTAGTCTTCGAGGTATTGAATGCTGATTGAGTGTCGTATCAAGAGTGCTTTCATCGCTAAGTCAAAAAACCTCACTGACAACTCGATAACCACAACCGTCCGCTACTTTGTTGATTGGTGCACGTAGCTATGTTTACAGCTAAGTACACATTCCCATAAAAAGCAGTGCAGCAGCATGCTGATCAAATAAGAAAGAGGATGTAGCTAAAACTGGGTCCCGACTGGGAGATTTTCGCGCAGTTGCACAACAAACAGCATTTGCCTGAAACGCACTTCTCTTTCAATGAGCAAAGGCGAGGATGTGAAGATAGGGAAACAAGGAACAACTGGATCGACGCATGAATCTTACGAAGCGTTTCTGGGCCATGACCCAGGGAACAAGCTCTTAATGGAGCGGTGATCAGTTGTAATGCGTAATTATGGCAGTAACAAAAGTAATTTCGCTGGAAAGCTCCTTTCCTTTGCCGTAGGTGATCAACTTAGCGAAGAAAAATTGGAAAATATGTGAAAAAAGAGCAATCAAACAAGAAAAAAGCGGTTTAGCAAGACGAATTGTTAATTGCCCTATTTCTCATGGGAAACGGTTGACAGAAAATACTGTCAAAGAATTTTCAAAGATTTCATAGGTCTGACACTCAACGATTATCAATATCCATGAAGAAATTACTAGTTAGCCCCGAGTGGGGTAACAAACAATGATTTTCAATTTTATAAAAGATAGATTTTCTAGAAATTTCACTGAAAACTACGTGGAAATAGCCTATGCTACAGTAGGCGTCGATGAAGGTGCGTTTTCCGCGCGCGCGCCTAGAGAAGCACGCAGCGCGACCGCGCCGCTCGCGCTTGTATTCTCCCCGCGACAACAATCCATAGGATTTCCTTGATTGTTAGTTAGCTTTCTCGATAGTTAACATCAAATATGATGAGAACGATTAAGAAAACGCTGATTTGTCTGTTCCAGCACGAGCGGCGCGGCCGCGCAGCGATCTTCGCGTATCCGCAGAGGGCGCACTGCCATCGACGCTTACTGTATGTTGAACACCCATGAATATGCATCAAACTGACATTAGAGCTTTGTCGATGGACCTTCTGGAGGTCAAGAAAGGAAGATAAGGAGTTTAGAGGAATCGAGGAAAATTTAGAGGAGTCTGCTGATAATGACAGTGCCTATCCAGATGAAAGATGGGATACTGGAATAGATTAAGGAAGACGCATGGAAATAAACTGAGAAATGGAGATTATGAGGAAGTAGAAATGGGCATGTGGCCCGAGAAATAGCTATTATTGCAAAAGAATGCATGATCAAAAAAGGCAAAAAAAAACTGGATCAGTATCCAGAAAATTGCAAAGAATGTCAAATGTCGTTTTCAAGGAAACTGCCATTACAGCGCCTCTAAAAAATTGTTAGTACTTCCGGAACACTTAATGTAAGTCAAATTGAGTCAAGAAAACAAGGCTAACTGAAAAATTGCAGAAAATTTCACCTTTTTTGGGACACGAACGGAAATGCACAAAAATTGAAACCCGGAAACCAAAAGGACTCAAAACTTCGGAGACTTGTGGGAGTTAAACTGGCAAATGTGCCTTGAGATTAGCATGTTGCTTCAGAATCTGCATAGAACTGTGAGTTAGGAGTCTGGAACACGTCATGATCCATTCACTTCCGAAAAAAAGAAGGAACCCCCGCGCTTTCCTGCTCTCGTAGCATGGGAGCAAGTGCAGCGCAGTGCGCTGCTCAGGTCTTAAAAAAAAACGTGAGCGAAATAGATCAGACGATAGTGAGCACGATAGTATTGTCGAGATTTGAAGTGTTGAGGATCGAGTAGCAGCAGCTGGCGTAGAGCAGACCATGTGCAGGAGGAGACGCGCTGAAAGACAACTCAAACACAGACCCCCTTCCCCCAGCATACACAAACAGCGCACTCGCGCAGCAAACACCACGCTTCGGGCGGCGCGACGGTAAGGTTGAATATTTAATCGCGAATCGGGTCGAATTCCTATGGAAATGAGCGGAAATGAAGACGAAAACGAGCCGTGGGAAGCCGCGGTGCTTTTCGTCTGAAAATGCGATAGTGACTAGCCGGCGCTGCTGATAAGGTGATCATAACAATGGGAAGCAGTCGTACGTGATGGAGAGAGTACGAGGGACGAGGAATGTGCACAAGACTCCCTTCCAGGGTCGATAGGGCCCGGCAGGACGTGAGAGCGATTAGAGCGGAACTAGTCCATTATGTTTGCACTGAAGAAAAAGTCGACGAGTTTCTGCAACACGATTCTCGCCTGGCAGTATTATGTTGCTCTATTCTCAGCGAAGGTGCAAATTTTTGGTAGCATCGTCTTCCTGTAGGTGCGCTTTACATCATCTGCAAGTGAAAATTGTATAAAATTTGTGAGGAAAAAAATAGGGAAGCATATGAGAGAAAATTTTGTCTTTTTTCCCTAGACGGGGTTTATCCTCGTGCTACTTTTAAAAGAGGCCGACCAGCAGCGATTGGGCAGATATCCGTCTGAGCCGACGACGGAAGGCATCCGTTCATCATAATCCGTAGCTCCACCGCAGCAATCGTAAGCCAGACTCCAGCGAAGTTATCCGTGAAATCCGTAAAACTTACAAGTCCAAATCCTATAATGAAGTGGTCACCTTTAGGCACCGACTTTGTGTGCTGATTCCGTAGCTGTACTGGTTTCATAAAGATAGACTATACTAATACCCCTCGTTTTCTCCTCTGCAATCGCCGATTCGCGTCACATTGTATTGGTGTGCGCCATGAAACGTTTTCCAAAAAGGACGAAGTGGTCGACGTTAATCAATTTCTTATTGGAATGTTTTATAGCTCGGCTATAAAAAGAGGTGGACGCGTCGACAAACGTAACATCGAACCAATGTGAACGATTCGCCGCTCGAGCCGTTATGCTTTCTCGTCAGCCAATACCGAAAAATTTTGAGCATGTGTGACGCAAAGAATAATGTATATAGCAAGCGGATTAATTCAGAGCAAAAGGTTACAAAAACTATACGAAAAACTCAAATGAAAATACAAGATGTTATTTTAAGAAGTTGAAAATTGCGATATGTTTCGCTCAATGCATGTGGAAATGTCTCTTCACAGACACCAACGGGGAAGAACCCTCTGCGACAGTGAAAATGCATTTCAGGCTTCACTTCGCGCTATGAGCGAAGCGCAAAATTATCCATGTGTGGACATCTCCCACGTCCTCACCGGGTATTTCTTGCTCATACGGGGAACTCCGGAATTCCAAGCGGTCGTGTGCAAGGGGCTGGACTGCGGCGCGGCTCTCTTGGGCAGAGACATAGGGGCTCTGCATGCTGCCTCTGGTTGTCTGCTTCCGGCAGCAGCAGAAAACTCGAGTTTCACGCCGCAGGAGTCCTGCCCCCTGCACACGGCCGTTTGGAGTTCCCTGTGCCTACGCAGTGTGGGAGCTAAAAGGTGCCACACATAACACATGTGTAGTACTTCTCGTGTGTTGGGCTTATGTTATGTTCACTTGAAGGGTTACCGTGATTTGCATCTAGGTAGGGCGACGCCGGTACCAAATAGTGGTTAACTGGTTGTAAGTGGGTGGACAGCTTTTTCATGGGATTGGCCATTTGTGAGTACAGGTTCTACTGAAATGATATAAGTGATAAAGGTATTTAGCAAGACATACGGACTACTGTATCGGTATCTCCCGGTTGCTATTGGGTGGCTAACGCGCAGCATGATGGAGAACATGATTGCGCGTCGAGTAAACCAGTCATTCTGCACCTACACTCAGCAAGTTGAATTCAAGGCGAGTAGTACCGCCCCCCCCCCCCCGATAACGGGTCGCCAAATTTTTGAGAACTTTACGAAACAAATAAAAATCTTGTATTAGTCCATTTTTAATTGTTTATTTATGTTGTTATTTTTAGAATACTTTTTATTAGTTATCAATTATTACAAAAGATATTTTCACTAATTTTACTTTCCCAAAGCGGCGGAGACCCCACTTTTTTCCCACGCCTCTCGCCCCCCCCCCCTCTCTCCCGCCCACTTTTTGCGTCCGGCACTGCGTAGTAGGAATTGCCCTTCCTTAGCACGATGAAATAACTTTTCTGTATCTCCTTGCAAATGCGAATGCTTGCAATGAGCGTTCTTACTCTTCGTCATTCTCTGAATTCTCGTTCCATCAGCATTGACGGTATTGCACTTTGGTATTTGTGTAAAGGGGAGTCAACTTTCTAGAATAAATATAAGTTCACTGCCAAATGTTGAACTAGCTATAAAAAGAAACCTATGTGAAATCGTTAAGAATATCCGTCTACGAAAGTGCTGAAAGAATCGTTCTAGTGCCTGAAAGGCAGGGGACAACACGAGGTGGCCAATAAAGGTTGAGGACTACTAAGTTCAGTCAGACTCAGTAATGACCCACTAAGTACATAAATATTAGGCGCTTTCAGGAAAGAAGGAAGCACTAGGAAAGTGATATAAGTAGCCACCAGTGGCGGACGCAGGGGGGCGCCCCCCCCCTCCCGAGAATGGGTCAGCAAATTTTTGAAATTACTTTACAATACATATAAAAATCTTGTATTAGTTTATCTTTACTTGTTTATATTTGTTACTATTTTTAATATAACTTTTATTTATTACTCATTACTATAATTAATATTTTTATTAATTTTATTTTCCATCTGGGTCTCCAAAGCGGCGGAGACCCCCTTTTTTTCCTACACCCCCCTCCCGCCCACTTTCTGCGTCCGCCACCGGTAGCCACTAATGTAGTCGAGTAATGATATATCACAAGGGAAAGATACTCCTTTTCAGAACCTCTGCAACAATTATTTAACCAGCTTTTGAGAAACTAGTTTCAGATCGCATCAGAAACTAGTTTTTCGAAAGCTGGTAAAGTACTATTTTTCGCCACTTCCTTGAAAAAAAAGTTGCAAATGAAAACGTTGTAAAATAGTTGTTCTGACTACTTCCTTGCTTAATAGTTGTAACATGAAAACCTAGTAGAATACTTGTTCTCCGAAATCAACCTGTTAGAACAGCAACGTTTTGTGGACTTCAAAATACAACATTTTTATTGGTGGCTTTCACAAACGTCTCCAAGCTGTTTGGCACGACATGGTCACGGATCTAAGACCAGCTCATGTCAGAGCGATGAGATCCAATGCGCTTCTCTGATTTTCATAGTTTACTGTGATTTACTGTGACATCACTCACTGATGGTCCGAAATTGTCTAAACAGACCTCAAATTCCAAAGGGAATCGTTTCTACATTAAATGCCCAAACAGGAACTCTGATAACTGTGCAGCATGAACGCCGTCCAACTGTGTAATGCGTCGAGTAAAGACCCTAGCAGCATCTCTTTCCTGCCATCCTTCCCTCAACTGCTGCTCAAGTTTCACTCCTCCTCATAGCAGCAATCGAGGGTAGGATGGCAGAGCTGGGAGGCGATGCTGCTGGGGTCTTTACTCGACGCATTACACTGTTCGGGCTGCGTTCGTGGTGCCCACTTATTAGAGGAGTTCTAATTTAATGTAGAGTCTCTTGATTTAAATAATTTTTTATTAGGACACTTGCCTTCAGTGCTTTGAGATGAATATTGATAATATAAATCAGGCTTGTTGGTAGTGCATAAACGGTTATCTTCAACCGATCTATAGTTACACATAACCGCAAAGCTCCATTAGAATAGAACAATACTGCTGGTAACTTGAAAGTCCTTAATAGATAGGAATAAAATAATTAATAGTCCTTAATAGATAGGAGTAAAGTAAAATCTGAACACCTAACTTTCTATCGTTATCTTCTCATGAGTTCTAGCTCAGGAAACCTATAAACCGTGTGTTGCATGAGAAGGGAAGATGCAAATCCCATGATATGATATGCCCATGCAAGACACGGTTTTCATGTTTCATGAGAGAATATAGCTTTTCCGAACTTTTGTTCTTGTTATTACATGTAGCTTCACTATCCACTGATTGATTGGCGCGAATCATTTAAATATCTATTTCGAGGAATTTTAAAAATTCAAAAGAAGGATTTGAGACTTACACACGCTGTGAGTTAATGTGACTGCCGCTCTCCATTATATTGGACCGCTACAATCCTTACCACATGCGAAGGAATCTTTCATTTCTGCGTGATAGCTGGAGAGTGTCAGCGCAAAGCTACAGTGGACGTCAATGGCGTTGACCCATCTGCGGCCTTGAGAAGGACGTCGCGCAAACGCGCCGCGCGCGCCGTAACCTATGTATTTTGCTGCCGTTATGCAATTTCTAGCAGTTTTTCTACCCGATTTTAAGCATTTCCGGGCAAATCGGGAAGAAAAGACCCTAGAAATAGCATTCCGGCGGCGACGACCCCGATCCCGGCGCGGTCGCGCTGCGTCCTTCTCGAGGCCGCGAATGGGCCACCGCCATTGCCGTCTACTGTAGTAAAGTAGTTGTTTTTGGAGAAAGCTGGTAAAATAGTTGCTTTGACTTCCTAGTGAAATAGCAGCGAAATGAAAAGCTAGTCTGCAACTATTTTTTCCACGCTGATGAGGACGTCATACTAGTTTGCAAGCTGTTTTTTGCAGAAGTCCGTAAACTAGTTTACTTGAGCTTTTCGAATGCAACTATTTAGCTTGTGATTCTGAACAGAGTCATGATTCTGCCATGCCCTAATTGAACGGTTGAAACCAGCCAGCCGCTCAACAACGCAATGAAATGGCAGCCATGAAACGGGAAAAGCCAATTCGCAATTCGGGGAATGCGACCTGTGTGGGAATGTGCGACTTACAGTACATGCAACCGAGACATTTTCTCTAACGAGGGAAGGATACTTGGTCAGTATGGCCATTCATAGCGAAGTGTGTACTGCCTTATGCAGCTTGCCACGCTGATTTCAAATCCGCTTCCAAAATCGGCCAATTTCCTCTGTGCAATGAATTGTTCCCATTTTCGGTGCTCGTGTAGAAATTCCAAGCTTTATGTATGTGAGTGAGTACGTAAGGAAAAGGTTTTCGACACCGTTTTATTTGTACAACTATTCTCGTTTGTCAGTTAATATTAGTTTATATTCATGCTCTTGTAATGATATCGCATTTAGGTAAAAGTAGGTTTATGGTACGAAGGTAAGTGACTTGTTCTTCGTACAAACTGTTAGGGGCTCGGATCTTGCTTCCGCTTTCACGCTTCCTTCCGTTTTGCATTCTTCACTCATAGTAAGTTTTGTTTTGAAAGGCCGCTTTTAAGCGGTTTTACCGTGTTTTCGTTTCGAAATTAGGTGCTGCGAAAGTTTGGGTGCATTTAGGGAAATTCTCACTACATCGATATTTGGGAGTAGATAGTCTATTCGAGTGTTTGTGTGAGTGTGTGTAGAGATTGAACTTGAGCGCGAAGGAGTGGATGATCTGATCCGGTGTAAAACTTCGGTACAGCGCCGATGTCGGTCAGGCAGAACCTTCAATTGACGACAGACAATGTGGCCTATTTCGTTATGGGACTCTCCACCGGATGACTCCCACTTCCAGCGTAGGGAGGTTCGTTTGTGAAATTGTGAGTTACCGTGAATGGTCTTCGTCGTCATGATGAACTCAGACAGCCTCTCTCTGTTCTTTCCACTGCAGGCCGTGGGTGCCGATGTGAAGTTCCTCAGGCGTTCTCCTAGGACCAATTTTGGCGTTGAAGTCGCCAATGATGATCTTGTAGAATGTGTGGTCGTCCCTGTAGAACTTTGTCACGTCCATATAGAAGGCCTCAATACGATGTACTAACGTTGCCCTATCTACAAGCACAACAGCGCTGGGTATATAGCGGACCCAGACATCAAACCCCACCTCCCACCCGGCGGCCGCATTCTACTAGAATTTGAAAACGAAAAAAAAAGAAAGTTGTATGGAAATCAAACAGACTTGATAGACTAACTGCACTATGGCGACGCTTCCAATCCATCCCATCTTCAATTCTTTTACTACAGTTCACGTTCAAATACAAAGATACCGTCAAAGTACGGTTATACCAACGCCAGACCGCGTAGACATTCCCGCCGACCTCAAAGATTCCAATCCAGCAGTGTCATTGTCGTGACGGGCTGGCGCGCCCATTTCCATCCAAATCCGAGGAATCTACTCAGACATTCGGGCGTTTGGAGCGCAGCTTCACACCGTTTCTCGCCGCATGACACCTGCGTGACAAACACAAAAGTGGGCGGAATTGTCCCGCCTACTCCTCCGTTAGCTGTATGTATTGCTTTGTTTTGGCTGCCATGGGAATGGTAGGATTAAGGCAGGTCATCCTCTAATGCAACCGATGTTCACAAAAATATTACAAGAATGAGTTCGCCGAGCGCGTATGGGATCCTTGCACCTGCGCCTGACGAACCGGACATTTATAGTGAGGCGGATTTTCCCATCCGCGCCGCTTCGGCATGCGACCACACCCCACGCATCTTGTCTGGCCAAACGGTACACTGGGCACAGTTTGAACTGGGCTCAATTGGGCAGACAAGCACCGTAGGGCTCATCTTGCCTCTGCCACATCGAAGACAAGACTAAGTTCTTGAAGCCATTTGCCGGATTGTACGCCTCAGTTGCCAAGTTGCAATGGAGAAAAAAGAAACAGGGTGCAGGAGTACCTGCGTATGTCCTGCTCCATGCGCCCTTACAGCAACTTTTGCTGCTCCACTCGTACCCACAGCAACCATTGATGATTCACTTGCGAGTACCTGCTAGAAGCCTGCATCGGATCAAACACCGGGATGTCTGAGTATTGGAAACAGCACTAATTGAAGGTAGTGCAGATGATGTGTTCTACAGTGGTGTGGTCCAAGCTATGTTTACTGCACTGGATGTGCAATCCGGTCAAGATCAAAGCGCTAACAGAAAAAATCCAGCGTGGGAGCATGAACAAAGTACTTAAAAATTACCTCAAGCAATCGCGGAAATGTGTGAGCTCACTCTATTTTTGCATGGATTTATCGCGGGCAGACACGTGTCCTCCGGGGATCAACCGTGGGAAGTCAAACAAAAATTAGAGAAAGGAGAGCTTATAGGAACGAATGAGCAATAATGCAGGGGTTTGCTGGAACACAACCAGCAAGCACATCAATATTGGCGCTGTTTCAACGCCTACAAGACATGACAAAAGTGGAGAGCACTTGCTGGCCGAGCTGAGTCACTTCTGCTTGAGTCATCCGGAATGCATTCCGAAGCAAACGTCGGCGTGATCGACGAGTGTTTTGGAATGCGCCCAAGAAACCCAGTCCACATATAAGGTTGTCACCTGTTTTTAGACCCTCTGTTTTTCGTCTATTACGTTAGATGTTAGAACAAATATACCTAGCTATTCCACTGCGCATTTCCCGCAATAAACTTCTTTCAGTAAATTTACGAAAAGCCTCGTGTCTAGTGAAAATTTTCCGTGATACAGCGGCTAATAACATACTCAGAACCTCCACAACAACCAGCTTTTGAAAAACTAGTTTCAGATCGCATCAGAAACTAGTTTTCTGAAAGCTGGTAAAATACTATTTTTCGCCACTTCCTTGCCACGTCTTATGGATTCCTTTCGTTCAAATTTCAACACCTTTATTGACGGTATTCCTAAACATCTCAAGACATTATGACACAACGTAACCATCAAAACAGGATCAACTCGTGCCAGAGCAATAAGACGCAATGTGCTTCTCTGGTTCTCATAGTTTACTGTGATTGGACGCACTTCGGATACCGCTCATATTTGTTCATGTGGTTCTGCAGTCGTACTTTACTCAGCCAAGCTCCGAAATTGTCTCACCAGACTGCAGATTCAAGAGGAAATCGTTTCTACACTAAATACCTGAAGAGTACAATACTGCTCACGGGATCGTGAAAACCGACGGTCGCTCCGCGCAGTCACCGTCGCACACCGTCGCTTTGCCATAACTTTCGTAGAACTGCACCAATTCAAACGATTTGGTCACCATTCGATTTTTCTCAAAGAGATCTTTCAGATGACCTACTTACTGCCGAAGAAAACCTTAGGTTTACCGGTTTTGTCCAAGTAGTCGATATATCGATTGATTCCGTGTAATGGATGGGGCTTGTAGTAGTTCAAACATGCGGCAATGAACTGGATTTCAAGCTTAGATCCGATTATATATTGTGAATTGAAGCAGAAACCCCCAAAGTCAGCCGGGAGCTGATAATCCGGGAGCTGATATTGGCAAATTCCACACTGATTCAAGAAAACCCAATTTTTGACGAAGTTGCTAGTAGCGCACACTACTGCAACGGACCGAGTAGTCTTGAGCAAGAAAGAATGGCAGGTTCAAGACAACTCTTTGTGAATTTTGTGATCCGCAAATGCCGTTGCTGCAGGCTTCCTATTCTCGGTATTACCCTTGCCCAAAGTACAAACTTTCGTTGGGACTCGTGAAAACCTCGATGTTGAGGAAGCTACTGCTCGCTAGTGAGAAGTGCCACGGATCTCTTAAGAGAATCTTATAAAGAGCACTACATGTACTTTCGGGAGGTGCAGTTGAAGCAGTTCTAGCTGTCATCATTTGTCAACTAGTACTATGTTAATTTTGCTGGAAATGCAGCCCCAATCGTATAACCGTCTCTAGTAGCCCTAGAAGAACGTTCGGACAATGGAAGCCAACGCGCCCTTCTTATCAGTACTGGACCTTATTTTCGAACTATTTCGCAGTACTTCCATACGGAATGGGTACAGTTCTTCCTAAGAAGGTCTCAAACAACTGTGGTTCGAGAAAGGGTTCTTCTTTATTGCGACAAATATATCATGAAAAGAATGGGATTTTTCAATCAAAAAGGATTGCTTTTCATTTCTTGTGACCTCTTAATTCACCAGGCTAGAGCCACATGTATACCCTCTGAACACTCCGTTATCTCACTCAAAACACTTTTACAAACTTCTTTCGGCCTCAATGGAAGCAAAAAGCTTTTAGGTTCTCTTCTTTCCTGGTCAGATGGAACCGTCGATCTTCTAGAATTAGATTTCAGATTATTTTTGGAGAAAGATCTGTTTTATTTCCGACTCCTTTATCGTATCGGAACAGTGTGGAACTCGGAGGGTGCCGCACACGCAAAAATGCGCGCGGTCGTCAATGGGTTAAGCCATTCAACTTTTTGAATTCTTACAAATAGCACGCTTTTTCAAGTGTAGGGATGAACTAATTATTCAAACATTGAAATTCCTTGATCATCTGAATGAGTGTATGTATTTAGTTCGGAAAAGTCACTTTTTCAAAAATCGAATGAATGAATGAATGTCTACAATGACACTGATTTTAAAGAGGTCGAATGGAACGAATAAGTCGATTCGAATATCCGCTTCAAAACAATTCAATCCATAGAAATTCCGGATTATTAACTCTACATGTTTTTATCGAACTGGTAACCACGACTTACGATGATGTAGTATATCGAAAGAAATGAAATTTGGTATTGCTACGCAATATATGATGCGGGAATGATATAGTCACGTTTTGGGGAAAAGAGATCCCGTGATTAATGCAAGAATCAAAGCTACTGAAGGTCTAAACCCCACTCCTATTCATGGAGTTTACGGAAAACTATGTAAAGATTTTACATTGAAGCAAATACCGCCGAAAGTTTACTGCATAATCTCCAAGTTCTTGACAAAATCATAGAAATTTTACGTATTTGTCCGCCTATCAATTATATTTGTCACTTGTCCTTGCACATATGTTTGGCTTATGCCCTAAACTAATTAGCCTACATTAGTATATTCACTGGTTGGTGCCTGCAAGTGCTCACCCTGGGGCGGTACGCATCATTAAGATTACCCAGAGTAGACGTGTGAGCACCACCCAAATTTACCTATCGCGAATCATCATCGAAATAACACCTTGTCAAATAATTCTGATCCGATCAGATGTGTAGCGCACACACACCCAGGTAGATATTTCAGTTCATATTTTTCATGGGAAAACTGCTCAAAGTTGTGACATGAACGACAAGAACAACTCTAAAGGTAAAAATACAAGAGCAGAGAAAGAGGAAACGACCACGACTACATGTTTAGTACTGGCTCATACAATAAGGTTTTTGATAGTATTCTAAACAGTTCTGCAGGAAAACAACATATTGCAACTTCGCCAAATAATCAGGGATAAGGGCTAACTAAATAATACCAGTATGACATATCTTATCGAATACTCCGTAAATCAGTGACGCAGAAACAGGATAAAATCGGAATTTTTACATAACTGGTGATTTTTGGATTTTCTTTTTTATGTTTGTGCTCGGATTCATAAACAGTCGGCAGCTGCGTGGACTCTCTCCACTACTTCTACCGGCGATTGGGAGCGAACACTCCGCAAATAGGCCGGTAGTTCCCACGATTTTATGAGTGCCTCATTTTTACTCGCAAAAAGTCGTCCACCAGCGCTGCAACTTTATCGGGAAAGTTCATGAATAATGACGTTGGACATTTGACAATATTTATCACTGAACGGGAATATTGAACATTGGTCTTAGGAGATCACTGCAGCTCCAGCTGAGGTCGTATGAGCTTCGCCTTCACTTCATTCGTAGCAGCGTACCCAGTGCCTAAAACATTTTTCCTTTATTAAGGTAAGCGAACCACATATTGTTACACATGGGGCATTTCGCCGTGTTTCTAAATCCGCTTCGACAAACATTTAGAAACCCTAGAGGTTGAACAATAGAATGTGAAAAATAAAAGATTCGACCGCGGCCATTCACGAGATTTTCAGAGAAAACATTATTCTTCTTGTCATGTTTTGAAATTGTAATGGAACCAAAAAAGAAGCCCTACCTCCTCGTTGCAGTTCAATAATGTCGTCTTCCGTCATAGGGTCTCCACTGACCGGATCCGTCCAGTCCTTCCTTATGAGCTTTTCGACAACATCCCAAGTAACAACACATTTTCTTCAAACACAGGGGACTAAATTGTGGAAATGAACAGAATGTAGAGCGGAAAACCTACGATTTCTTCAGGTAAGCACACCGCGTTGTGTTCGTTAAAGCATCATGAGTCACTGCGCACATATAGCGCACCTAGAACTACTTCCTCTTAAAATCTTTACTAATCAGTACCTAATAGGGAAACAAATAAATGAATGAATAAATAAGAGGGAAACAAACACACTGCCTTGGAGGCAATAATACTAGTTTTATCGTCGTCCTTCGGAATTGGAGTAAATTTGACTTCCATGAGATCTTTGAGCTTTAAAGGCTTTCCGGATAACGGACATAACACTTTTTGGGACTGAAATCAACGTGATATGAAAGGAGAGTTTGAAAGTTATACAAATGGGTAATGACTTACGGGCTTTTCAATCTTTGAAGCATTGGCTGTTGGGTTGAGTTCAGGAATCCAGAAACTTGGCAGTTGCTTGCTCCTGCAACGATAGTAGTGAACGTTATTACGAATAAAGATTGAGAAAACTTTGGAAAACAACATCATGCAAATCAAAACAATTAAAATTCTTTACACCACTGGTGAAAGCATTGAAAAGAACTATCGAAAGCGAATCAGAAACGAAATTAACTATCTAAAGCAAGCCATGGTCTATGACTTAAACTTAAACTTAAACTTAACGACTTAAAAGCCTTCTCGCTTTACAAGTCGTTCAGTCAAAAGTCGTAACGAATTTGATGAAAAAATTAGTGTCTGCTGGAGCATTCAGTCTATAGTCTGTGTTCAATATCAATCCTCCAGAATTTCAACAAGAGGTCACGGCAGTAAGGAAACAAAAAGAAACACAATAACGTAGTGAAAGAAGAGGAAAACCAACCTTTCTCCTTTCATATTAGAAATGTCGCCTTCGTTTCCAAGTGCCTTCACTTTCTGTGCTGGTTGAACTGTTATAGCGCTTCCTGGTCGTTTCTAAAATGTTCAAAAACGTGATAATGAAGGAAAAAGATAAAGAAAAGAGGGAAACAGCAATTCCCACCAAGGGATTTGAGGATGAGTTGCCTTCCCGGGCTTCCTCGGAACTGATTTTGTAACCTGGATGAGCAGGAGTGCCTTCGACCTCGGCAAACTTTTTAGCCATCTTTTCCTGGTCTGATTTCTGAGCCTAGAACTGTAGAAGTATTGCGGTTGAAACAAAGCGTGAGAATGAAAACAAAAGTAAGCAAAATGCAATGGTAAAGTGCTTACCTTTCTTAATTCTTCCTCGTTGATTTCATTCTGTTTTTCCCATTCTTTCGTTCTCTTGGCGATTTCCTTCTTTTGAGCTAAAATATACTCCAAAACTGCTTCACGATCGAAAAGAAAGCCACTTGGAGTGATGACAGGATTCCTAGAAATTAGTGAAAATGGAATGCAAGGTTCTGGGGCTAACCCAATTTCCCCCTAGAAGGAACTCACTTGCATGGCTGCAGAGTTAGCGAGCAACAGTCAAATTCCTTAATGGAATCAGCTCCCAAACGAGCATGAAGCGTGCCATATCCGCTGACCTTTGCATCTCGTTTCCGCTCGTGATATGAATAAACGGAAGACGCTGTGCAGTTCTTCCCATGTCGAGTCATTTCTGAAGATGTTCTGATACAGAAATTGAGAATGCAGCGAATGGAAAGTTAAGTCGAAGAGTGCTAAGAAGAGATAACACCAAACGAACACTCCATGGAGCGCGATCTTCATGCAGAATCCCAAAATTTTCCATAGTAAGCGAAATGTTTGATTTGCAAGAATATGCAATAAAATCACACCGAATACAGATAACAAAAAAAAACTATTCCGTTTTCAAAAAGCAAACAAACTCTTATAGAAAGGAAGGACAATCATGCAAGAAAAGAACCAAATTAGCGAAAATTCACTAATTTATTTACTTCTTTCATTGTAGTCAACAGTGCGTCATTTAACATAGCTCTGAACTGAAACAGGTAATGAAGGTACACAAATTTCGAAAAAAAAACGACATAGCCTAAGTAAATCTATTACAAGAAACTGGAAAAAAAAAGAATAAAGAAAGCAATCCAGTGGATCTATTTGGAACAAATCGTTCGCGTCGTTCTTCACAAAAAAAAATACCCCAGGTGGAACAAACATAGATGCAGTTTCAACAGAAACATATGGAAGGAGCTTCACTTATAAGAAATGCTTCAGGATTGTGCTGTGGTGAAGCCTCACACAACCGTATCTTTTTCATCACGGTTCGAAGGCTTCTGAGATAGTGTTTTATTTCAATAAACCTTATAATTCATTTACTTCTTATTTTTCAAGCTTTTACTTTTGAATTTAAACTTTTTTCAGTATAAATGCACCAACATACTGAAAAGAAGGTACCAGTGAGGTGACTTTTGTGACTGACAAGTCATAAAGAGTGGATTCACGAACAAAATAAATGAAAAAGAGCGGAGAACTCGTTTGGAAGTGGAGCTGCAGCAACAAAAGCGCGTAGAATAGCGTGTTTTGGTGGACTGCACAGGACACGCACAGGTTACGGCTGTTTTTCAGCTTCAAGTCTCTAGCGGAGGAGTGCGGCTGGCTCTAATAAGTCGTTAGCTCCCTCGAACTTAAATTACTTACTGCTAGAAGTGTGTACATATTGTTACACCTCTTTATTTCATCTCCCAATGACAAAACGGGCGAAAGTGAAGGTCGAGGACATCCTAGAAGGGCCCCTCGGCTTCTGCCCGGGAGCCTAAGTTTAGGTCTCATCCTGAACCTATGCATAAGCCTACGTTTAATCGTGGATGCCTCCCAACTCCGTTTTCCCCGCAGTGCCATGATGATCTGCCGTTCCTTTGCGCTGTAGACAAAGTAGCCCTATCTAAGTTTTCGAAGCTCGGATTGTGCGAAGATGTGCTTGTAGGAACACATTGGGTCTTGACAGCTGATTTTGTGCTGTTTATTGCTCTTTAATTAGCACGTTTAATAGAGAATGTGTAGGGCAAGACACACCTCTCACTTTTTGTTTTCTTCACCTTCGCAGGCTGTCTTGCTACGGATACTATGTAGAGGACATCACAAAATGTGCCGCAGGAGCGACGGGAGTACAATTGGAACTGTTTTATTCTATTTTCACCTTCGTTGTCTATAAGAACTTATATCTACCTGAATCGTCTGACGCCTAAAGGATAGTATCCACATATTAGTCCACATAGTATGTGGATACTATCCTTTAGACTAGTGACCTCTCTCTCTCCTCAACGGATACTTGTGCCTACGTTGTCCACCATTGGCCCTGTTTGATTCCACAGTATTTCCGCGCAGTTGCTGCTCTTTCACTGTTTTAGTACCTTGACATCCCTATGGATTTCACTTTGAAGACGAAAAATTGGATGCAGTCCTTTAAATCCGCTTCCCCACCGGCCTTCCGAGATCCGGCAGGGCTTGAGTGCTGTAGAACTCATACCTAGTGCTGAAATGGCACGAAACATGGATATGTTCGAGCGTTTTTTTTTCGATGATCCAGGAATCCCGCTACGAAAAGAGAGACGATAGCCATATGCCGCGCGCTCTGCTAAAAATGGCAGAGTCTGCGTAAACTGACACGTCGTCTGAGAAGTTCAAACAATACAGCGGAGTTCACGCTTCTGCTTGCGTCTTCTGAAGTTGTTTGTCATTCTTTGCGTTCCGACAGTGTTTTTCATCCTGAGCAATCGAGTTGAGCCCAGATTTGAAAGTTTGTGGATGAATGCTGTTGCTGAGGCACTCACGATGTCACGGCTTTTATTTCTTCAGGAAATATTTTCAACTTTGAGGTGTTTGCGTATCCGAGCGATCGTGCAATAAGTATTTCGAACACTTAACATTGGTTCGATTGTGAGCGTTGTTTTTGTGGTAGCTGTGTTCAGCGCCCGTATGGCCAAATGACGCCGACCTGCTGGTTCAACACATAATTTCTTTGTTTATGTGGGTTCTCATACAAAATGTCTTGCTCAGCTGTTCGTGAGCATAATTCATGTTCTCGCGGCGGCATTCCGTTTGATACACAAGGAAACACCTGGTTGCGATGACAAGGTGACAAGCAGGTGCGATGTTGTTTTTCGCCGGCCGCTGAACAGCGGGGAAGGGATGATTTATTGACAGAATGCTTGTTCAGCGAGGATTTTCTTGCAAAGAATGGTTTGATTCCTTCTGTTTCTTTTTTTTTCAAGTGATGTCCGAAAAATCAATAAAATCAACAATCATCTGGCGCAAAATGGTTGTCATATTCGTGTTAAGCGTATTGAGATACCCCGGTAGACATGCCTTCATAACCCCATGATCAAGAAAAGAGAAAAATCTGTAAATCGATAATTTGGCGCAAAATGGTTGCCATATTCGTGTTGAGGTACTTAGTAGGCACGTTCTCGATAGTCCCTGGTCAAGAAAAGCGAAAAATCAATAAAATCGATATAATCGATAAACTAATCGATAGTCCTAGGTGCATTGTAGCCTATAACCTCCGCCGGACCGTAGAGGTTCTACCTGCAAAATTTGTTCCTGATTGGTTCATCCTTCGCGATTTCTATTCGGAACCAACAAACACACACACAAACAAACTTTCACTTTTATATTTATACAGATTTCAAAAATTCGGCGACCCATTCTCGGCGGGGGGGGGGGGGGGGCGGTTGCTGTGACTTGGCGCCTCGTTGGATAGAAGCGACATAAAGTATGAGTTTGCCTAGGTTTGCCGCTTTCCCTATAGCACGTCTATGAAACGAAAACTCCCGTGGGTGTTGTATTTAATTCTGTACAATGTTTGGTGAATCATACAAAACGCTGATAGCTGTCCTCGTGCTCCAAACGCGAAACGTTGTCGCATCGCTGTTTCGCCATTGAATCGGGTACCATCTAATGGGTTGTGGCTTTCTTGCGTTCCTGTTTGAAATGAAGTCCGTCATCATATCGGAGGATCATTCATTTCGAAAGTCACGCTGTGAATTGACCTTAATTACCTGTCTAATTGTTTTAATTAGCTGCGCAAGATTCCCCGCGATCTCACACCACTGAAGAATCCTCCGAAGCAGAAATTTTCTCAAAATCCCTCAATTCTTCTCGTGTGCTGCTCTTTGTTTTCATGTGTAACGAGGCCGCGACAAGTCCGACGTAGCTTGATGGCATCGCTGACGTCATCACGCTGTCGTATGCTGTGAAGCCTTCCACACAGTCACAGATGTGACAAATCGTTCAATACCTCACAGTTTTTTTTTTCATGAGGATATCACCTTAAAAGGAGAAGGCACTTTCATGTTTGAGTTACTAGGAGTTTCCGCGCTTTATAGACGCACACTGCCCAGTGATGTATATATCTAAAATTTTTACAAAAAAGGTGATTGAACTTTATCCGACATTCCGAATGTACGAGTTTCGTCCGCAGAATCAGCCACATGCGCTTTTTATCCCACTGTAGATGAAATCAATTGAAGAACGCAGGACGAGTTGAAGTAGAATAAGAGATTCTTGGATGAACAGCACTTGACCATGTCTAGAATTTTGAAATTTCTCGGCAAAAAAAAAAACGTAGGAAGATAGGGGGTCCCGATGTTTTAGCATTTTGCGCGTATCATTCTTCTCAGCGGCTCACGCGCTTTCTACTTATGTGAAGATCTTGAAAACTATTCCTGCTATTCCTGAGGTGAGAATCTGCCTCTGAATGTTTTGTCACGGTAACATGGCAGCTCTCTCTCTTTCTCTTTCTCTCTCGCTCTCTCTCTCTCTCTCTCTCTCTCTCTCTCTCGATTATGTTCTTCCTTCACTACCGTTATTCTGTTCGCCGACCAGCCACTCATGCATGCATGCATTCATTCATTCATTCATCCATTCATTCCATTCGTTCGTTCATTCATTCATTCATTCATTCATTCATTCATTCATTCATTCATTCATTCATTCATTCGCTCTTGACGTTTGATGCAGAAGATAAACACATTGTTCGCTTTTTCATTTCAGTAGGAATCAATATCAACATTTTACAACAGATTAAAATGAAATAGCACCATTATCTCATTTGTATGTAACTGGTTATCTTAGAGGTGGCAAATCACCAGCTTTGGAGATGTCTTTTCACTGCGTGCTTACCCTGCCCGCAGTAGCACATTACCTCGATGAAATGCGTCGTAGTATCTGTCCTTTATTGTCTATTCTTTTCCCTTTTGCGTACTTGTGCTTTCTCCTACTCTTTCTAGCCTTTTACCTGCAAGTCCAAGTGAATTTGTAGTTTTCTTACTGATATGTACACGGCGAATGTGAGGTCGATGCATATCGACGAGTAGAGGAACTCATTTTGCCTGCCATCGCCCATTTCCGTGTCACAATTGCTGTTCGGATTGGCAGCAGAGCAGCGGATTTCTCATTCTTTGAAGAGAGAACGGTAAGGGAAGTCACAATGGATTCCTTCTTGTTGTTCTCGATGTCGGAGCCGTAGCCTGCAGAGGCTGCAAAGTGGGTAGTGAATAAACTTCATCAGGCAATGCGTCTGTCCAGAAGTTCAAGCCTTGAAAAAGCAAAAACGGCTGGATGCATGCCCTTGCATTCCACAAGACCAAACTATGCTGCTGCAACTCCCTCATTTTATGAACATTTATTAATCGTGCTGTGTTGTGGAGGTATCTTTGCACGGTTTTGTCCCCATTCCAAATCCTAGAGTTGTCTTATAAACCTTTTGGTGAGATAGAGAGCACAAGTTTATCCTGTAAGATAGAGGACATGCCTTCAGAATCACTTTTCTGCAACTACTATTGCGCGAGCGATGCAATCGCCGCGATTCCTTGTTCGCCCAATTGTTTACGCATTTTCTAGGCGGCCGCGATTTTGCTTTCACAAGTAGTCGCTCGGAAAAATTGGCAGATGGCGATAACAAGCTAGAAACAGCAACTTCGACTCGCTGAAGATGTAAAATTAACCTATTCAGCACTCAACCTGACTTCCACGAATTTAATATTTCCCGATTTTTTGGAAAATTAATGAAACGCTCCATCTTTGGATATAATTGGTTGCGGATGCAGCTTTTTTTATTACGGTGTATAGTGCTGCACAGTACTGCAATGCAATGTTTTTTTTTATCCTCACTTGTATTCGGAATTGGTAGTCTGGATGTTCTAGCGATTAATTTCCTCTTTCCCGACTTTTTTCACTCTTTCATGGAGTTTTTTCTGGCACATTCGTTCAATGCAGTGCATTTGCGGTATTGTGACCAAATTTGGAGGTGAAATAACATGGGATTTATCCACTTTGACCGTTATTGCAGTCCTATTTTCACTCACTGTTGTAGAAATTGCCGTCCTTCCGTGGAGTTCTCTCGACACATGTTTTCCTAGCTTTTCCAGATCTTTAAGAGGGCTTTCAGCGAATTTCTCTCACAATTGAACAGTAGCCAAACAAAACTGAAGTGTTGGGCGAGAGTTGACATACAAAACAGCTAGTTGCTTCACTTTCTTCATGCCAAGTGAACGTCGAGCTTTGTCTCGTCATTTTCCGTTCGGATTGTTTCGTAATGTAATTATGCTCGTCCCGATTTGCGACTTTGTTCGCTACTAGAAAACGCTTTTCTGAAACACCTGTTGCGACATTTGCAAGTCGCTGCTAGTGTTGCTTCGGGATGAGGATCAGGTGTCAGTGGGGGGAGGTTGAGGCGCTGGATGTGACGTTTGGTGACTTCAGACCAGCTTTTGCCTTTCAATTGTGCCCATTATGGAAGATATAGATCTCTCAAAAAGGAAGCGGTTGCGTCACAAGGTTCCCATGAACATTCTCGAGATGTTTCTGAAATCTTAGCCAGTCCCATGGTGCGAGAAGAAAAAGACTGTATGAAGAGCCGCTTCAATATGTTCGGAAAACGTACTGTTGCGTCAAAATTGTCACTTTAGATTTTCACAGAATTTTACCACATATATACCACTGCAAGTGTATAAAACCGCCTACTGCTTCGGGTCGACTTCACAACTTGTTTTATTGGCAAAACAGACAGGGTGCGCCAAAAGTTTGAATAATTACAATTAGTCTTCAAAACATGAGGGAGGAAAAACTGGAAAATCACTGGTTGCTATTTGTTCGCAGTTCGACTGCAAACATGAATAGTATTTTTGACTCCAAAATTTCTTTCACTGGTAACGACATAGGCTTGGAAAAACTAATCCAGGCTTGGAAAAAGATAGCTGGGACGTGGGTCCAGTGCGCACCTTGATTAAATCAAATTCGTCTAGGAACTTCTTCAAGGAAGAGCGTCCAAATTCTAGCGTCAAGAAAGCCTTAGCTCTGAGATCCCAAAAACTCTACGGAACCTTTCAGGATAGATGTGCGAGCTCGATCAGCGATTATCCATCCCCACACTAAGCGCTAGAGAAGAATACTCACTTTGAGAGGCAATCGTCATTTCTGAAATTCCAAATTAGCATGTATATATTAAAATAGTATATCAACAAATCTGTAACAGAAAACAACGGTGAAATTGCCTTTCAACAAGCAAAAATAACTGTTCTAGTGCGATTTCCATGTATGTTTTCAAAGATTTTGATCACTGCCAGAAGCGAAGCTAACAAGAAATCTAGAGAAACCTCACCTATTTTCCGGATTGTCTAGGGATTTTTCTGTTTTCCGCAGCGGAGGATTCTACCACTTCCCATAGGAATTTGGAGTCTTCCCGCAAATACATAGAGAAATGGTGGGAAAGCGACCTCCTCCACCTGCGCGCCAGAGTCCACGTCTCACCTGGACTTTCTGAAGTCTTAGTACCTATGAAAGGAGGAAACCTTTTAATCGAGAATAATATGCTCAGAACTAGGTTATGAACAGAAAATGATCATAAATTTTCTCAAGTTTCTTTGCCGTAAGTTTTTAGTAATCATTTATGCTTGTCCAAAGAATTTTTTCGCATCCTGTGCAAATATTAGGTGGGAATGTGAGTTGTTGTGCTCTTTTCTGCCGCATTTTTTTCATCATTTGTTATTTCTGGTTGATACGTCTCATACTTTTCAGAAGCTGTTTTCTTATTCTATAAGGTTTTTTCATCTTTTTCATGGTATTAATTTGTTTAGATCTTGAGCCGGACAAGCGAAGTGGCAAATTATAATTGATAAAATAGTATTTTTCCTTGTATTCAGTTGAGGTCGAGAATTGTCGATCCGCTGAATACAAACGCCAAAGAACAATCTCGGCTGAACTCTTGGATAGCCGCTTTGACAATGTTAACAGTAAAGGGCCTGACGATTTCATGGTTTGGAATGGCTTGGTGTACTGCAATTTGGTCGTTTTTGTTGAGCAGTTTGGTTTAGCGATGGATCTTGCATATGAGGTGTCTAACATTCCTGTGGAAAGCCGTGGGGAGGGAGGAATGTGGTATACATGTGTTTCAAATCAAAAAGGTCTTCCTGAAAACCACTGCTGCATTCCTCCGTTGCATGGCAATACAGGGCACGAAATATTGGGCAGTTTTGAACGCTTTCGAGCTTCGTTTGACAATAATAGGCGCTGTTCTTTTTTCGATTTTAATATTTTCGATATTTTCTACTTTTTCTGGTGGTAAAAAAGCGGTGGATGTCGATAGGGCAATTGCGGTTGTACTGAGAAGACCTAGTATCCGACTGCTATTCGAGACTGCTTCTTCAAGTTCAAGCATGGCCTTGTCGACTTCAACGACAGGTTCTGATCCTGCCCACTTTTGCTCTGGAAGATGATATTTTGCTGCCTACTTCCTTACTATCAACTGCTCTGGTAACGGTGCAGCACAATTGCTGACAAAGGGCCGACAGCTTGAGCAGCAATCAAGGGGAAGGTGGCAGCAACTGGGAACCATTGCTGCTAGCGTTTCTAACCGAACCACTACGCCGTTCGGGCTGCGTTCGTGCTGCACCGTTATCAGAGTGAGTAAAATCATTCCATTGCTTGCGATTTTAGCGCTGCAATTCAAATTGCAGCAACAACGATTTTTCTCTTAACACGCATCTTTAAGAAGACAATGTTGGGATAACTTATAATGTGAGCAGGTAGTATGACGTGCTTTCTTGATGAGCAACTGACGTTGTTTGTGTTTTGTTTCTGCTGCAGGTCGAGCTCATAGTATAGATGGAAGAAATGCGGAATCTCTATCGTTCAGCTTCATAGTGAGCAAGTGGTGTTTGGATTTCAGATCTCAAACGACTTCCTTTTAATTCACTTCTGCAGGGCTGCAGAAGTGTGCACCCTCCCGGTGGCTTCACATCGGTCGGAGTCAAAAAGCGACTGATTGAAGCAACATGAGGCGCTCCCCCTTTAGTTAGAGTCAAAGTGTACGATGTCAACAAGACAAGGAACACCGGCCGCAGATCCGCCGTTTCCCTCTTGTCGTCGTCTTCGCCGCCGCGGCGATGGCGTCAGCAAAACAACAACACGGGTCGAGTCATGCTGCAAATGAGGCCTCTTTCACAATCGAGCTTTATCGCAAGAAAATCTGCAGTTGTATGAGAAATTTCCGCCAGAATTTTGAAGGAAAACCACTTTTGCCTGCCGACGAAGCATGCAGAACCCACGAAAAACCCACCCTTCTGGTATAGAAAGTTGAGTTTAAAAAACCGTGTTTTGCACGAGCACACGTGTCTCAATCGTGGAATTTGCATCTTCTTCTTGCAAAATACGGTTTTAAGTTTCCTGAGTTGCTGCACATGTAACAGCTATACTTGGGACCTAATAAAAATCGAATAATTTTGTTACTTTGATTAACAATTCATAAAACGAGTTAAACATCCAGATGTTTGAAAATGAGAAGCCCTATAGCTCTTCTCCTCTTTCATAAAGCACTGTATTGATCTCCAATGTTGGAATAATCGAAGTTTCAGTTTATTCGAAATCGAATATTTTTGCTTTCGAATATCGAATATTTCGAATAAGTTGAAAATTCGAACGTCCCAACACCAGCTACCAACGTAATGTTGTAGGAGTGAGAAGCCGAGCTTCAGGGCTTTACCATTCTTGAATATCTGGGTGTTTGAATCGTTTCCTAAACTGTTAATTAGAGCGACAAAATTATTCGATTTTTATTCGGTCCCAAGTATAGTCGAGTAACACATGTTTTCTCTCATATATGCTGCTATTCATGAAAGTTCCCGAGGAGATTCGTTCTTGGCCTGACGCCCCGACTAAATCGACGTCATCAAAGGCCTAAAAGAGGACCGCGATTCATTATTTGTAATTGAAACCGTCAAATGCTTCCAGAAGCCGCATGTTTAATCGAGTTTACCCAGTGTAAATCTGCTAACACCTCTCAAATTTACCCGTGGTTAGCAAGGGCTTCAATACCTTCACTTCGGATAATCTCAATGATGAATCCAGGCCCAGCAAACGTACCAGTTTTCGACGTTATCCAGAAATTGCTTCCTCACAAATAATGAACGACGAGCTGCTTTTAGGTCTCTGAAGACAACGTTCCAGGTCCAGCGTCAGGCCGAGAATAAACTTTTCCACCTAAAAATTTTGGAAGTCCATGGGAAGGTCTGAAGCTTCCCATTTATGCTGACTGACTATTTTCTCAACCAAAATGTTATATATCTATGTATTTTGCTATATTTACCAGCAATTGTTCTCGCTGTCTAAGATCAGCACTCGAAGAAAGCAAGCCATTTGTTTTACCAAGAGAACTCCTCTATTTCAGAGGGGCGGGTAGGTCAGAACCTTCAGGGTCCTAGAACTTATATCCAGCCGTGAAATATTGAGAAACTGACGAGAAATCCGCGAAACTGGGATGCCCACTTTCGGGGGTCTTGTTACGCTCCAATGACATTTGTGAGTCCTTCCACACAGGCGCGACCACATACTCTGATAACTGTGCTACACGAATGCAGCCCGAACGGCGTAATAGTTTGGGTAAAAACCCTAGCAGCAACGGTTGTCAGTTGCTGCCATCCTCCCCTTGATTGCTGTCGTCTCTCAGCAATTGCTACTAAAGACAGATTGAGCAGCAATCGAGGAGAGGATGGCAGCAATTGTCAACCGTTGCTGCTAGGGTTTCTACCCGAACCATTACGCCGTTTGGTCTGCGTTCCTCCTGCACAGTTATCAGAGTACGCGCTTGTGAATGTGGCGAGTCTTTGCTGGCTGGCGCAAAGCACGAGAAACGGGGCTAGGTTCACGACTCCGATTCGGATTTTTTTCGTAGGTAAGTCATGATTCTTCGTGTTCGTTCAACATCTAGGATGCGCTGCCAGTGTGCGTGTCCATTAGAACTTTAACTCGGACGCGAGAATTTCGACGGCTGCTACTTCTGAGTGACTGAGTCGCTGAACCCTCGCTGAAGGATGAGAAAGGGGCGTGCGAGCTGTCGTTTTCTGTGATATCGCGTGTGGTGGCGGTAATGCTCGCTATTTAACGATCAGTTTTAGCGTCTTATACGTCCCTGAGAAAATATGCCTGCTGTACCTGCTGCTGCTCTTGCAACGCGTCGTCTTTCTTGTGCCACCATGGCTGTTACCTCAAGCACATCTCAGCAGCGACAGCTGTTCTGTTTAGCACAACTCAGGCCAGAATGTAATACCATTTTTTCTTGTGATTGTTATTGGACATCATATTAGGTTTACTGCGTTGTTTGCATTTACAACAATTACAATAGGGGCAATCACTAGAGTTATGATTTTGCACTGGCCATGCACTGCAGTTTGAACTGAACATGTCTCATGCAAATCGCACCAAAGCTTCATATTTATGTATTACTAAATTAGTGAGTGAGCGAATGGACGAATAGAGGATTGGATGAATGGATGAATGAATGGATGAAAGAATGAATGAATGAATGAATGAATGAATGAATGAATGAATGAATGAAATGAGCACCACAGAAACGTTGCAGAAATGCCACTATACAGTGAGCGTCAACGGCGGTGCGGTTTTTGCGGACATGGGGAGCACGCGACGCAACCACGCCGCTAGCGCTGAAATCTTCGCCGTAGTGGCAAATCAGGATTTCATTGATAGTTTCATATTCGATGTTAACTATCACGGAAGCTATCAAGAAAACCCTATAGTTTGTTGTCGCGACGAGGATTCTAGCTCGAGCGGTGCGGTCCCGCCACGTGCTTCCTTAGTCCGCCATTGATGCTCACTGTATGCAGTTCCAGTTTTTTTTTTTTCAGTCCATAGTTTCCTGAGAGAGATGAGACGTTTGGTGGTCCAGATCATAAATAGCATTGAGACCACTTTCAGGCCTCTGAAAAAGACGTTACCGTCGAAACGTCGGGCCGGTTAAAATAAAGAATTCCATCTTCCAACCTGAACGGCGCAGAAGAATATCATCAATTATCACCGTATGCAGTGTTGAAGTTACACACGATAAGCAAGAAAAATTTGCTTTTTAAACCGCTGATGTGCGTTTCCCAGGCATTACTCTTCTTCATCCAATTTATTACTACATAGTTTCTGTCCCTAATGGGGTGTACACACGTCATTTCTGTTGTGTGTGCGCGAGCAATTGTCATTTTTTTCTTCGCCGGAGGTTCTGAAAAGCCGATTGAAAAGCACGTCTAAAAGTTTTGTCCGACAATTTTTTAAGAAAATTGGGTCGTTCCGCACTGTTCTGAGCTGCTCAGCCCTGCCAACGATCCATGCTTGCTACCTACCGCAGAGCAGCCGAGTGGAACAGCTGGAAAACTAGGTGTAATGCTGTTTTTGCTGCATTGATCGCCTCGTTTTCTCGTTGAGCTCGGGCGAATCCCAGAATTCCCGTAATTGTTCAGGAAGTGGGGGGAATCAGTGACCATCGCGGCTCGGCCCACTCAAGAACGCAAATCCCACTCTCGGCAGCTCTGAGCCGGATCGCTATCAACATTTTCGCGTTTTTTGTTGATCTAGAGAGTCGCAGGAGGGATGCATGGCGGCCGTCGTCGGACTCCCCGTGATATGCATCGCCGAAATCTGCGCCCGAGCGCATGCCACCTCGCCCGGGTCGGCTTTACACTCCGCATAGCTGTTAGCTTTGCGTCCACGGTGGCTGTGCGCTTTATGAAAGTTCGTTCGAGACAGACACGCACTGCCAGCTCTCTCAAGTGTCCAACGACCCTTCTCTTTACAAATGCCGAACTGCTCTTTACCGGTTTACAGTTGAGTTGTTCTTCTCTGCGCTCGGCGTCCCGTTGATGCCTGCTCTGTTGGCTAACGAGCTGTGACAGCTCTTGATAGGATCCAGATGCTTTCATCCACCTTTTTCTTTAACTGAAGTCCGAGTTGCAAGTAAATGGAACGCTGTCAATCTGAGAATCGCCCCACTGGATTGATCTGGGCGAATTAGATGCATGTGTTCGCTTCACAACATCTTTAGGACTGTCTTATCCATAAATAACAGCAATTCTTGAGCTTTCGCTCGCAGAATTTGCTCCGGACGACTCCTGACCTCTTCGTTGTATCACTTAAAAGCTGTATAACTACGCGTTTCTTTTTTTTTTCCTAAATTCTCTCCAGCTCGTTCACCCCACGGGCTCTATTTGTGTGATCGTGTCCTAAACGTCACTTAGGTCTGGTTCTCTTCTAGTACTACTAACTATTTATGCTTCTGAACTAGGCAGTTCGCTTACGAAAGACCCGCCTTAATGTGGGTGGCGCTAGATCTGCCAACTTGTCTGGATGCATCTTTCAGCTGTAGGTGTGCTGTTGCTCTTCAAAGTCATTGTGTGGCGTGTTATCACACTGCTACTGATAAGACGTCGCTTTCTACCTGCGTATGCTGTTTTACGGTTGTCCACCCGCTTCTTCTACTTTTTGTGGCATTTTACTCCTCATTTTTTGGTAAATGTTGACTGAAATTCTTTATGAAAAATATGATACAGGACGAGCCACGCGCTCCGCGCATGGTCAAACCTACTGTGCTGTTCAATTATCCTTGCATGACAGAATACCGTCCATCTGGTGTGCCGCGCCGCACCATCCAAGCAGCGCGGCAGACCAGCTGGGCGCTGTGGTTGCCGGGTGTTGCTAGCATTGATGTTTTGCGTACGTTTTTTCTACATGAAAACAAAGACAATGAAAAGCGGTGGAAGACATAAACAATACACCAATAACGGCAACGCCCGCCAACCACAGCGGCCAGCTGATCTGCCGTGCCGCGTAAAGTGGTACGGCGCGGAAGACCGGACGGGCGATATTCTGCTATGCGAGAGTGGCACTGTACGCTTGGCTGTGTTCTCCAACTCTTCCTGCGTTTGTGCCCTGTTATTCATGGCCAACCAATCACCACGACACGCAGGTCAAAGACGCAGAGAAGAGCCACGCCTCTGTTTAACTATCTGCACTCCCACTCCTCGCCTGTGTCTGCTGCAACTGAACAACTGCTGCAAATTTCATCAGTTACTGAAGCTGAATAGTTTTTGCTAGGAATTGTTGATTGCTGGGCGAGCATTAAACTAAGTTCTCACAAAAGATTGCTCCAGTGGGGCTGTACAGTGTCTGTCCTCAGGAATCACCCACTCCAGCACCGAATTTACCGATTTCTCCTCTTTTCTGCAGCAATCCTTCGCTGAATAAGAGAGGAAAAGGAAGAAGAAGCAACACAGGCTATATAATGCGCATCACCCTAAAGCCACAAGTGTTTTTCCATAGCGATTTTACAAGTTTTTCCCAGAAAATTCTCGACTTTCCCAGGTGTTTCGTCGTGCACTCAATTCTGTGAAATCATTTTCAGGGAAGCCCTTTTTCTAAATTCAAATATCTTCTGCTCATGTGAGTTTACTCCAACCACTGTCACATCCGCAACTACACAACAGTGCTTAGTGCTGCTTTTATTTGTGCATTTTCAGTGCCCTTGCTTTTTCTCATAGTTCTAGCAAAATCCACATTTTGACGTCTGAAATTCGCGACATCGTACTCTGGAAAAAGAAGCAACACAGGCTGTATTATGCGCATTACCCTAAGGCCACAAGCGTTTTTCCATATCGATTTTACCAGCTTTTCCCAGAAAATTCTCGAGTTTCCTTTTCTGATCATCACTTGTAAAAGGATGTACATCAGACGCAAGCGCTTCCCATCTCTCCAACAAGTCTTACGAAAAACATCGTTTGACAATGCTTTTGAGAGCGTGCTCTCTAAAAAATGTACTGCTTTTTCTAAGGCCGCTTCTCAGCACTCAGATTTCGATGCAGGATTTCTGTCATTTTGCTGTTTCCAACTTTTTCATTTTAGCTATTTTCCATTGCAGACCGCGTGATGCACATGGTGCATCACGACCTCTTGTCCCGTATTGCCATGTGATGGACATCATACACCACGTCACGCATTTATATTGAAAACTGCACTGCATTCCAACGGCCTTTCCCAGGACTACATTATCAAATACAGAAAACAGTAAATTAAATTGGCCTAGGCAGGACTGAAACATTAATTGACCACCCGTGCAAAAATGTGCTCGGTGCGCAGTGTGTTCTTCTCCCGCCCCGTCATTCGCTTCTATGGCGCTGCAGCTACAGCCTCATTGCCATCAACCTTAGTCTCTGAGTAAAAACGCTAAAATAGATTTGCTTGAGCAGTAGCACGTATAGCACTAGCAATCACGTGGGGAATCTATTCCCAGCAAGCTTGATGTTTCTTGTTAGTCCAAGAGCCTTTTCTTCGACCGCAGAAAAGCAACCGTTGAGATACAACTCAGGGATTGGCTCATACAGCAGAAGTGCCAAACGGCTTTTGCCGTTTGGACAACAAAAAGTGTCCAACGGTACTTGTTTGTCGTGTTCAGACGTGTGTAATCGTGTCCAGTGACGTGTTCAGACAAGTATAACTAGAGAAGGCCTTTGATATTTGCAAACAATGCCTAACTTATTCCTATTTCTATTCTAGCGACAAATATTTACATAATACAAAATCGTTGTAGTTGCTGTACAACAACGAAATACACCTACAGTGGGCGTCAGTGGTGCTTCGTTTTCAGCGGACTCAGGAAATTAGGAGAAGAAAAGTTGGGCATTGCCTGGAAACTGCAGGAAATTCATGCTCTACCGTGATTATACGTGTCTGAACATGTCGTTGGACACTTTTTGTTGTCCAAACGGCTGAAGCCGTGCCAAACCCCTTCTTTAAAAATCTCCTCACTCGTTTAGTGGCATTTTCCAATTGTCTTTGATAAATGCATTGAATATGATAGAAGTTTTCATTAGTACTGGGGAATCCAGATAAATAAACCAATGCTAAATATCTTTTTCTAGAGTCATTGTTTACCGAGGAGAATTGACATGTTCCTTTAATCTCATTTGATTCGTCACTGCATGCTGGAACAAATCTCACCATCAGTCACAAAAGTGCCACTTTCTACATAGCAGTTCGGCCTTCACGGCTCACCTGAGCCCCTATTCAATGTTTCTTGAAGGTATTTGGCATTCTGAATGAAAATACTAGTTCGAGGGATGTAAACTTGGTTTTTATGTGCTAAAAATACAAGTGGGGTCGTTTGCCGCACCGATTTTTACCCGTGATGTTCACAGTTCTCCACTTCGCCCTAAGATTCACCGGAATAGCTGTCCAGGAAAAATTCAAAGGTAATCGCTGATCAATAATGATCAATATGTATTCTATTATTTTCTTCTGCGTCTGCCACGTTGGTAGGTGGAACAATTTCTTATCGAGCGGAGCGCCTGACGCTTAGACGGTGACGTCTTCTTCAGAGGCGTGAAGATGATAAACAGCCGTTTATGCCCCGAACAGCTAGACGCCTCATCGCTTTCGGTAGGTCTACCGACATCGTCCCAACCACATGTGGTAATCTGCAAACAGAAATGCACAGTGTACCTCTCCTTCCACCAATTATGTGGAGTATATCCGATGTGGTTGGGACGGTGCCGGTAGACTTACAGAGAGCGATGAGGCATTTGGCGGTATAGAGCATAAACGGTTTTTCAACACTTTCAGGCCTCTGAAGGAGACGTCACCGTCGAAACAGCAGGCCTTCGACAATAAACTGTTTCAGCTACCAACCTGGCCGGCGCGGAAGAAAATATTAGAACGCACCATATATGTCCAGGTTTAAGCAACAAAAAATATCGAAACTGATAGGATGGTTAAGGGGTCTTATTTGTGACTGTTCCTGAATGGTCGGAATTTCGACCTGCGAATGTTCTGATCCCTGGTACTATTTTTATAACTTACCTCTCGTTTTCAGACGCTGGAAGGAAGCCCAAATTTAGAATCTTTGGTTGGAGTTTTGGAGTGAGAATATTATTTCTTTTTGGTTTGTTATTTCAGCGCATGCAAGCACCCAGCTGAATGCTGGTGCAGTGATAGCGCACCTTTGTTGTACTGCTATTCTTCTTCGATGGGCAAAGATGCCTCCTCATATTGTCTTAGAATTTGAAAGTCTACCAACTCAGAACCTCTGCAACAACTATTCATCGCATCTGAAACTAGTTTTTCGAGAGCTGGTAGAATACTATTTTTCGCCACTTCCTTGCTAAATAGTTGCGAGTGAAAAGCTTGCAAAATAGTTGTTTTGATCTCTTCCTCGCCAAATGGTTGTAAAATGAAAAGCAGGTTAATTAGTTGTTCTGACCACTGACTTGATAAATAGTTGCAAAATGAAAAGCTAGTGAAATAGTTGTTCTCCGAGGTCAACCCGTGAGAACAGGAATGTTTTGTGGATTACACTCATTCAAAATACGACAACTTTACCGGTGGCATTCATAAACGTCTTTAAATATTCTCAATATTGCATTCTCAGCTGAGGAGAACCGATTTAATTAAGTTGTTCAATATTCTAGGGCTAAGCCCAAAAAATTCGAATATTTGAAAAGAGGAAGACCCACACTCTTTTTTGTCCTGTCTTCAGGTTTGAAGTGCTCACTCCTTCTCGAACATCCGAATTTTCGACTCATTCGAAATCGAGTTTTCGAACAGGACTATGTAGTCCTAGGTGTAGTCCTTTGCTGACTCGTCTGACCTGTGAACTGCATCTTCTCAGAATACGCACCTGTCAAGCGTTTGTAGTGGTGTTTCACTAGGTAATGGATTTGGTACAAATTACTTCTGGAACAAAGATGAGGCTGAACTGAGTTTGATTGTTTACACGAAAGCATAAAGTCATTGACGCGGATTGGATAGCTTACACCGGAACAATTGCTGGTATCACTTCCGCGTCGTAACCAGGAGGTGGCCTACCTACCAGTAAGCTGCCAATTACACGAAGAAAAATGTTCACGTGAGGATTTTGTTGTCGGATGCTAAGTGTGTGGCAAAAACAACAGGAGAAACCATGAGCTAGACAGAAGTCGTCTGAACACTGATTCAGCCGGACCCTCCACTACCAACTGTCGATACCAAGCTGGCGCGTCGCCTCTTTACCATGGGTAATTCGCCCTTTTTTCCTAGACATGCTATATGTGAACCAACACAGAACCCTGCTCTGCGTCAGGGATGAGCGGAATTCCGGTTTCCGGAAGTCGGAAGTTCCTGAATTCTTGCCTCATGCGAGCTTCTGACTTCTAGATTTCTGGACGATTGGCACTCGTTGGGTCACGCCAACTCAAACGTGCTGTATTCATCGCTCCAAATTTCGCCATATTTCGAACTTCCCCCAACTTCCGTCTTCCGACTTCCGGTCTCATGCAGTACTTCCGCTCATCCCTGCTCTGCGTGCAACTAATCATGAACTGTGTATGCTGCTGATATGATGCAGCGATGCACTGTTCTCACTTCTAAATATTTAGCGCACATCTCTAGACGCCTCGTATTTGCGGACTGTGTGCGCAGATTGGCGAAGAAAAAGGTGACATATTGTCAGGCGTTGGATGTGAACTATCAGCGGAAAAAGCCTCTCTGTTTGAACATCGCTGCGATTGCTAAAGATGAAAAAAAGGAGATATCGGCTGTTGCTGTTCAGCTGCGGGGTAATTGGTACAATTGAAAAATTGGCTGAATATGCTCTGTGAAAAATGTTCGTTAGGACTGTGGGCTTGGTAAGAAAACCTAATGAGAAAGATTAAGATTTGAGTGAAGGTTATGGTCCATACCTAGTTCACAGAGCTCTGTGCGAAAGTCCGCGAGCGGAAAACGTCCGTTTCATGAACTGAGGCTTACCCCCTATCGCTCCAAATCAGCTACAGCTCCGTGCAGGATTCGCATTGTCTTTTTACCCTACCTTATCTTTTTCTAGCATACAGTTCAGTGAATTTGATGGGAACTATCTTCTCGAAATCAAGCGAGCTGTACTGGGTGAAAAGACGTTATGAAATGGAGCTTCCATTCTAATTTCTTGCTCTGTATCACCCTCTTTGTCTGCTGCCGGGATTACGTATTGTGACAATAAAATATAGGCTTTCTAAGGTGATTGTGCTCAACCCACCCCGCTCCCCCTCCAAATTCGGACGCAGAAATTCAACGCAGGGAACATTTCTGTCTCCATCCTGAAAATACCACGTCGCAACATAGGGTGGATGATTCATCCTCGAAGTGACCGAATTTACACCCTAAAAATCATGTCATCTGGAGCGCATCGAAGTCACTTGTTCGACTAAGACCTTCTCAAGCGGTGAACAACACTTTGTACTATTCCTGGTATGGATTTGTATGGAGTTCCGATGGTGAAAACTGTAGGCGACTTTTTGAAAAGAATCAAGAACGGCATTTGAGCAAGTGGTGACCATATTGAGGACTGTCCCTTAGCGTACAAACATTTTTGTTTTCATATGTTCGATAATATTATTTGGCTACGAAATCTGTATATATAAAAGTGAAAGTTTGTATGTATGTGTGTGTGTGTGTGTATGTACAGGGGTATCAAAAAGTTTCCGGCCTGAACCACTTGCAGATTAGCTGTCGCAGTGAAATTTTAGAGTAAATAAATATGCATCCATCGAAGACCAAAACACTCTTCACCTTGTCATTTTATTGAACTTACCCAATTTTAGAAGAATTTTTATCAGCCGAATATAAACACCCAACGCAGACTCTTTTTCGTTATTTGTTTCGTTACGCTGAAGTGCCGTTTCAGATTTTCGCACGGATTGTAGTATCTAGTCCCTGGACTGCCTTTACAAACTGGCCGAATTAGCGAAATGCATTCGCATTGTCATGAAGCAATACAATTTTGTGGAAAGTGATGTCTCATTGATGAGCCTGACTTCCGGGATTGAATTTCTGCCGTCATTTTTCTTGACTCGTTTCCGAAAAGTGTGGATCAAAGTAGCGTTTCAACAATCCACTTCGTTGAGGTTTACATGCAGGTGGTTAGGTGACAAAATCTTTTCTCTATCGCACAGAACTTTGGGCAAGACATTTTCAGCCCGCTTCCGTGTTCGATCCCACTGTTCTTAGAGATCTGCCCATCCTGACCCAGTACTCCATGTTTGGGACTTCAAATCTTGGCTGTGAATTCGCCACTTATCGGCAGTCAATATACTACAGAATGTCCTTTCCAATTTCTACAAAACTCTCAAAAATCTTCTTTGAATATTCAACTGGAATTTTCTTGTTGGACGCCGAAAAGGTTTTACAGACTCAATGTTCTGCGAAGGTTATAGTTCTTATATGGTAGCCCAAAAAATTTCCAAAGAAAGTTTTGAATAGCTTAGGTCCTTGCGCACTTACTGCACCTAAAGCCTGTCTGCGACGCTTAGTGATTTTTTCTACAACGACAGTAATCTGTCTTCGTCTTGCCTCTGCTCGTTGATCAGAGGTCGCTCTGTTTCTGACCGATTGTCACTCCACTAAAAATACTGAGTTCCGAAATTTTATGTGAGAATGCTAGAAGACTTCCTCCTCGTTCAGAATCCAGGGGCGAATTTGGATTTTGTTTAATAAATTTCGTTTACAAAACAAAAATTCGTCGGTTGCTCCTCGCTGGATATGCATTTTTTTAGCGATAACCCTACCTTGGCTTGAATAAGACGTTCTTATTCCTGGGAAGTTTAACGAAATCTCATGAAGCTTTGCAAATTATCATGAAAGGCTTCACCCTACATGGCGCTCTCAAAGCAGTACAGGAATATGGAACAGGCAAGCGGAGGCCGGAAACTTTTTGATACCCCTGTATGTAATGAATAGAAATCGCGGAGAGTGAACCGATCCGGACCAAATTTTGCATGCGCATTCTTCGCGGGCCGGCGGAGGTTATAGGCTACTTTGCACCTGGAATTATCGATTGATTTATCGATTATATTGATTTTATTGATTTTTCGCTATTTTTGTCCAGAAGTCGGTCGTGACATGTCTTCTGAGGTTTCTCAATACGCTGAGTCCGAATATGACAACCATTTTGCGCCAAATTATCGATTTATTGATTTTATTGATTTTTCTCTATTCTTGATAATGGGGTGGTAAAGACATGTCTATTGGGGTATCTCAATACGCTGAACACGAATATGACAACCGTTTTGCGCCAAATTATCGATTTATTGATTTTATTGATTTTTCACTATTCTTGATCGTGGGGTGGTAAAGGCATGTCTACTGGGGTATCTCAATACGCTGAACACGAATATGACAACCATTTTGCGCCAAATTATCGATTTACTGATTTTATTGATTTTTCTCTATTCTTGATCATGGGGTAGTAAAGACATGTCTACTGGGGTATCTCAATACGCTGAACACGAATATGACAACCATTTTATCTCATTGATACGCTGAACAATACGAATACGAATACGACAACCATTTTGCACGAATGCTTCGATTCAATGTCACCAAAATAGCTTTGTTAACTTTCCGCCCACAAGTCGATGGGGAAGGGTCACTTGAGCTTCGCTAACATGCTGACCACCGAAATTATGAAGATTTTAATGTTTTAATGAATTTATCGGTGATAGTATTGGTCTCAGCAGTGTGATGTGGCCAAGGTAGTAAAAATCCCGAGCAAAGCCGGGTACGGCAGCTAGTTAGGAATAATTCCAAACCCATTCCATAATTCTTGGCACCCTGTACCTTACCTTCGTTGAATTCTGCGTATCCAACGGTGGCGTTTTCTTTACGTGGGAGCAGCACAGTTTCAGGATCGATGGCAATAATTTATAGCTGCACATGGACAACGTATGATTTTGCATTCGGTCCAGGGATGAGCGGAATTCCGGTTTCCGGAAGTCGGAAATTCCTGAATTCTTGCCTCATGCGAGCTTCTGACTTCTAGATATTTGGACGATTGGCACTCGTTGGGTCACGCCAACTCAGACGTGCTGTATTCATCGCTCCAAATTTCGCCAGATTTCGAACATCCCCCAACTTCCTACTTCCGACTTCCGGTCCCATGTAGTACTTCCGCTCATCCCTGATTCGGTCTATAAGAGGTTTTTTCCGTTGTCAAACTTTTGACACATGGTTTTTTTTGAACGTTTGATATAGTCTGCCTCAAAGGCGCCAAAGGCTGAGTATTTGTGCAAAGTATTGCAATTTGGACAGCCTGCACGTAATCGTGCCATGGCACATAACCAGTCCTTGATTGTCCTGCACTCTGGGCATCAGATCTTCTGGGAGGTGTTTTCTTTTCTCATTTCTTCCCATCTCACGTCCCTGGCCTACCAGGCTCATTTGAGAATGAATGCATGCGTCTGCCGCGCGACTGACGCACGCAGCTAGTATAAATGCGCTATAAAGCATGGTTGCCACAACGCCACAGACGTGTGCGTCTGACTTGCGTCTGAGCTGCGTTGGGGCTGCGACTAGATCTATCCTTCATCGTATAGATGTACATACGCACGTCAAACTCACAAATCCGGTAGAAATTGCCCTGTTCTCATTTTCGCTGTACACGTCGCATTCAGCGATGTTCACTTCAAAAAGTGGTTGTGACGGAGAGGTTTACATCCTCTGCAGGCTGCTCGAAAAGTGTGCAGCTCCATGATGAATGATGGGTCAGGGCGCTGTGATCAGGCGTTTGCGTCCGCTGTAGCAGTGCAAAATTCGTCGCTGTTCTACTTGGCACTGTCATCTCTAGTATGTTGCTCGTCCGTGACGCTACGCTGGCGAGATCATATACACAAGGTGCGTAAATTCGCGCTTAGGTGAGTGATGCAACAAAGGGTTTAGGGAACATGAAATTTCTTTCCAATTACCTTCATTTTCTCAGCATTCAAAATTCTCAGTACGTCGCATTAATCATTCAAATCAAGATTTCTTTGTGATTTTTCCAAATATCCTACAAGGCGCCGGCTTACACCGCCTAGAAAATGAGCTACAGAGCAGAGAATTGTCGATTTAGTGTTCGCTCTATTCGGAGAGCACTGTTCGGATAGCTCGCCCCTCAGTTTTAGCCAGTGGGGTTACTTGATGCGCTGGTCACGAAAACCATACCCATTTCTATTCTTGCAGAGTTACGGTACAAGGAGCGTCAGTCACGGTTGCACCTCCCACGGGCTGGACGGCCGCGCCACCTATGTAACGCGGCTGGGCGCTGTGGATGCCGGGTGCTACATTGTACGCGTCGCATGAGTGCTGCGGCGTTTCAGGCCGTGGGAGTTGCTGTCGTGATTGACGCTCCCTGTAGTTACATTTCACTGAACCATCTGAAATCTTGCACACAAGATTATTCGATATGCTGATCATGGTTAGCAACATTATTTCGCACGACACTGCCAATTTCTGGGCATTTCCTTCTAACTATTATTTATACTTGCTCTGATCCTGCCGTAGCTCTGCAGTAATGATATTGTGATGGGAAATGAGTTGTCGTGATCAGCGCGTCAAATAACCTTCTTAAGTTAATTTCGAGCGAAAATTTGAGTCGTGAGGTTTTTTTTTGGGGGGGGGGGGGCTAGCCGAATAGAGTCTTTTCGTGCTGACTGCTTCAATGCTCTAGCAAGCTGACTTTAACTACTTAGAGGTCTCTTGAAGTATTTAAATAGGGGAAAGGTTTTATTTCATTTCACGCTGAAGTCATGGTTTCCAGAACATCTTTTTTTTTTCGGGATTCTTCCGCACTAGCTATGCCAGCTACTAGCAGTTGCACTTTTGCGAGCCACACGTCCGAAACATTACGAGTAGTCGTAAATTCGCGTTATTTCATTTTTTTCTCATACTGCAGGACTGATTTTCTTCATTGGTTACTTTTTTTTGCGTACATTTTTTAGCATCATACAACGTCTTTGTTGAGTTGATTCACAAGTGAGGTGTTCAAACATTTTTAGCTGAAAAACGAAGTTACGCGTGCTCAGCTAAAATAAAACTGTTGGCAAGCCTGTTCAACTGAGTGCATACTTTTACGCAAAGATTTTTATACGAAAGCTGAGCACGAGACAACGGAATCTCGAGAATTTATGACCTTGGACGGGGACCAAGGAAGTGGCATAAAAGCGTGGAGCTGAGCTGTGTTCACGTGCTTTTGATCAGGAATGGGAGGAGCGTTCCGAGAACTTTGACGCCATCGCTGACAGTTTCTCCATCGGGACTTTTTCTCGCTCTTTAACACTGTTCGAGTACTTTCAATGTCATTGGTTTCTTAAACAAACAGAAGCACTCCCCCAGGAGTTCCAGCATTTTGCAAGTGAAATTGAGTTGAATTTGCGGCTTTTGAGGTCCATTCAATTATTGCTGGGTGGACTCAGAGCGTCTAGAAAATCGATTCCATTGACAGATGTTCACTCGACAATGTGTGACGGGATCTTCTTGCTTGAGTTTTTTTTTTCTCCCTCTCTCTCGCTCCGGAGGGACCTCAGGAAGACAGTTGGCTTTCTGCTGCCTTGGCCACGCCCACCCGAATAGCACTGCTCACCCGCCAACATCACACACCCTGCCACCGCTCCGTGCTTCTCCATCTAGCCTAGATTCGCTGAGTTTCCCCGGTTATTCCTCGAGGGAGCGACGAGCCGCTTAAAGGACGTGACGCGCGGCGAACCTGCTGGTCCTGCAGCTCAGTTACCGTAAATCGAATGCTGACGACCAATGACGCCATCGCTGCAATTTTGACCGCGTTGTTCATGGACATTTCAACCGATTTCGATCAATAATTCGTAGATCAAGTTGGTCTGAAGGGGCAGTAAGCTTGCAAGATAGCCTTGGGAGCTCTCCTACTTTGCACCCCATTCTCTGCTTTGAATGAGTGCTCTTATTTGCATGTTTTACACAAATTCATGTCCGTTGCTCTGGATTGCTTCGTATTTTACATTATGGTTTCATCCGTTAGCTTTCCTCTATTGCCTTTTCACATTTTTCGCCTCTATGCAAATTTTTGTGGAGTCGTTCTCCATCGTTATTTTCCTGAACTTATTCGGCGGTTGTAGATCCGGAGGGCTTTTCCATCCGCTTGGGTGAATTAGCGCCGAAATGGAAGATGCACACACGAAGTCGGGTGAAGAGGTAACCTAGATTTACTTGGAGCTATTTTTTAAAGTTTCTAGCTGCTCTTTTTTGTTCTTGCCTTCTTGCGCATCATTCCTTTCCACTCAAATCATGAAACTGACTGTTTAGGTTTGCCGTTTCTTCGGAGTGGGCGAGGAAGGGCTCACCGAGAGTCAGATAGAAACGCAGCGGGCGAAATATGGCTTCAATGGTATGTTGAGAGTTGCTTTTAGAGAATGGTATGATCGTATCATCCTTTTTTCCTCTGAAAGCTGGGCCGTGTTATTTGTGTCGTTACCTGCGAAGATTCTCTGTCAAGCAGTTCTTTTTACCACTGGTTTGCTTTTGTTATCGCACAATTTGCGTCATTCTTAATAGTCGATCAAACCTCGAAATTGGCTGAGCTTTGGTTGGGATCAATTTCTTTTCGATTCACGTGGCATTTCTGCACCTGGAAGTGATGAGGCCTTGCGCAGAGTGCGTGCTAGACGTGGTGTAATATTTGAATTCACAGAGGAGAATGTCAGGATAAGTTTCGGCTCTGTTTGAGATCGCGATTTGCGGAGGTGCGATATTTGAGGACTTGATGCAAAAGTGTCGGCGATGTTTGCTGAGGAAATAAGTGCCTAGGGCTTCTAAGTTATAGTCTAAAGGTAATGCTAAGTGGAATTTGTACAAGTCTAGATGTGAACAATTTTAGAAATGCCTGCCGAAGAAGGAAAGTCAATCTGGGAACTTATCTTCGAACAGTTTGATGATCTCCTTGTCAAGATCCTTCTCCTTGCTGCTATAATTTCCTTTGTAAGTTGATTATATGATGAGTCTTTACATTTTGATGTCGTTCGCTGATTATTCCTCACTTAATTTGCTGCACATCTGTCTTTTTTAATGCACTTTTCATGTCCAGATCACGAATTTCGCTTGCCGTTTTGTTACCTCATTGACTTACCTCATTATATAAGTACACGCTGGTGATTATCAGACTTTTGACCGAGTATCATGCTTGTGGAACCAACGCGAGTTCTCTCAGTGTTTGTTCGTCATGTTTGCTGATTTCCATAGTGCCTTATTTCCACAAGTCGTGTTGTTGCTTGACGAGAAGTGCTGCTCGCCTAGCGCCTGCTGACGCTGTCGAGCTTTCCTTTGCACACCCGTTCGACAGCTGCGTCTTTTCTAACAAATGTCTGCGTCTGATATCCGCCATCACGTTTGATAGTGTCGACGTTCTCATATTTCACGCCACGAGACATGCATACTAAGCTATTCACATTAGGTTTTAATGTAGTGAATTTGCACTCTCTAAAGGAACTAGGAAGGATCTGGTTTTCTAGGTCCTAGCTTTATTCGAAGAGCATGACGACCAAACTTCCGCCGTTACTGCCTTCGTCGAACCTTTCGTCATCCTCCTCATTCTCATCGCAAACGCCACTGTTGGAGTGTGGCAGGTACGCAGGAAATGGCTGATCAGCTGCTAACACGTTGCTTTTTCCTGATTTCCAGGAGCGAAATGCGGAGTCGGCCATAGAAGCTTTGAAAGAATATGAACCGGAAATGGCAAAAGTAGTTCGTGCTGGGAATCACGGTATCCAGATGATCCGAGCGCGTGATCTTGTGCCTGGAGATATCGTTGAAGTATCTGGTAAGTCATTAGATGGATTTAGTTAGTTCGTGGAGGGTTTTTGCGTGCGGTACTGCTCAGCAATCAGTTGCACTAATTTATTTTTTAATCAAACTTTCTGCAAGAAAGTGTCAGTGATCTTGTGTTTTCTCCAAGGAAATGGTGGGAGTGTTATATTTCGCCGTCTCTGTATTGCAACAAATCCTCCCTAGTTCTATTCTTATATTCATCATTAATAGAAACACATTGGTCACCTGTAATATTTGCTTCAATTCTCGAAATCGTAATTCTGGAACGTTTCGTCCTAAACTTCAACATGGATGATATTTTGAAATTAACTCTAACGTGCTTTTTAGGTCGCATTCTTATTGAGGCTCATCAAGCTAAAATTCGTTACTTTTATACGGTTTTGCTATGGAAATTTTTTAAAAGAAGCTAGGCGTATTGCCGCAGCCTTAGAGTCTTCAAAGCATTCCTTTAATTTTATTTCTAGAACGTCCAAATATCATAGTGTTTCTGTTTCGCGAAATTGTTCTGTAATAGACAGAATGTGAACTTCCTTAGGAAAGTGGCCAAATTTTTTGTGGTTCATGCAAAGTGTTTCTTGGCCTAATTTTTTCTGGTTTATGTAACGCGTTCCTTCTGCCCTTCCCTTATTTTTTTTTGATACCTCGTGCTGATTAATTATTGGTGCTACACCGCGATCAGTTCATTATTAGCATATCAAACCGCAGTGCTAATGTCAACAATGGTCCCAGTTTAATAAATGTAAGGATCTCCAAGCTTATTACATAATAACATGTTGATTGCAGTCGGAGACAAGATCCCAGCGGATCTTCGTCTACTGAAGATTTACTCGACAACGATACGAATCGATCAGTCCATCTTAACGGGAGAATCTGTGTCAGTCATCAAGCACACTGACTCCGTACCTGACCCGCGCGCCGTGAACCAGGACAAGAAAAATTGTCTGTTCTCGGGTACAAACGTGGCTTCTGGAAAAGTATGATTCAATACATCAGAGAGTGAGTCATTCGACCTAAAACTCATTCTTCTTACTTTTAGGCTCGAGGAATCGTGTTCGGTACTGGATTGAGCACGGAGATTGGTAAAATCCGAACGGAAATGGCCGAGACCGAAAGCGACAAGACCCCACTTCAGCAGAAACTTGACGAGTTCGGTGAACAGCTGTCCAAAGTAAGTACAGTATAGATGATTAGTGGCAAATGTCAATGCAGGTGGCGGCTCAACGTTGTAAAGTGGTATCTAGCAGTAATATGGAATTCCGCATTCCGCAGAATAAGAAAGGAGCACGAAAGATATGGTGTTTTTGTTTCTTGTAGTGCGGGGTCAACATTCTGAGGAATTACTAGAATTCCGTCTTCTCTCGGCTGAACGGAGCATCATTTCTATTCACTAGTTTATTCGCAACCATCTGAAAATTGAGAATTTATTAGTGTTCCCCAGGTGATCTGAAGAGATGTAGCAAGAGTGGCTTCATTTGCCTTAGCGACAGTTTGATTTTTATGGACCCTCACTCGATTTTCTGTAAACTAAACGTATGAGATTTTGATGGAGTAATCTTCACTAGAATACACTCTATGTTCCTGCAAGAAGCTTTGCAACTTCTGTGGGGCGAGTGGCGGCGAAGTTTATGTCAAATTCTTTTGTAGAAGGAGGTAGTTATAGCGGTATTTGCTATATCAGGTGCTACAGCTTAGAACAAGGGAGAGCCCGAAGTAAATTTGTTTTTACGATGTTTATTCGGCCTATGATTTGATCCGGGATTCTAGCCATTGGACCTTATGATTTCATAGTAATTTCAGTCCGTCGCAAATGCATTTTGCTCTATCTCGTTGTCATATACCCCTTATTTCATTTTGTTTTTCAAAGAAAAAAATGTTCTCTCCGTCAAAAATATGCAGATGCTTCGAATTTGTGTTTGAATTTAGGTCATTTCTATTATTTGCGTGGCTGTGTGGGCTATCAACATTGGTCACTTCAACGACCCAGCTCATGGTGGATCTTGGGTGAAAGGAGCGATCTATTACTTCAAAGTGAGCTCTATTAACGTCCATGTTGCAGTTTCACTCAGATTTTCTTCTTCTTCCGCCTTTTATTTCATTATACACTAGATTGCTGTTGCTCTGGCTGTGGCAGCTATCCCTGAAGGTCTTCCTGCTGTCATTACCACCTGCCTTGCTCTTGGAACCCGAAGGATGGCAAAGAAAAACGCCATTGTCCGCTCTCTGCCTTCTGTGGAGACACTTGGTTGTACATCTGTCATTTGCTCAGATAAGGTAATATTGTTACTCATTGGTTTTTCCTTATGCTCTTAAAAATTCATTTTTTTAGACCGGTACTTTGACCACAAACCAAATGTCTGTGTCAAAGATGTTCATCGCCGAATCAGCCTCTGGTGACAACATCAACTTTAACGAGTTCACTATCTCCGGTTCCACGTACGAACCTTCTGGAAAGGTCTTCTACAACAATAAGGAGGTGAATTTCATTTGTTGCAATCTGGGAATCTTTAAAAACTGGTTGGGATCATACCAATGTAATGGGAAATATTCCAGATTAACTGTGCCAGCGGAGATTTTGATGCTTTGACTGAGTTGGCTACAATTTGTGCCATGTGCAACGATTCAGCAGTGGACTACAACGATACCAAGAAAGTCTATGAGAAGGTGAGGTAGTATTCGTCCTTATGGTTCCATTTACATTTTGTACTACTGGAAACAGTATTTGTTAGATCTAATGAAGAATATGATAATAGTGAAGTTTATCGTTCTTTCAATGAAGGTCGGAGAGGCCACCGAAACTGCTCTTGTTGTCCTATGCGAGAAGATGAACGTCTATGGAACACCGAAGTCCGGTCTCTCACCACGTGATCTGGGCAATGTGTGCAACCGAGTTATCCAACAGAAGTGGAAAAAGGTAGGAGAATTTCCGTCATTTCTTCTATTACATTGCAAAATAAAACATTTTAGGAGTTCACATTGGAATTCTCCCGGGATCGCAAATCCATGTCCTCCTACTGCACCCCTGCTACTGGTGGATCTGGTGCCAAGATGTTCGTTAAGGGAGCACCAGAAGGAGTTCTTGGTCGTTGTACCCATGTTCGTGTGAACAACCAAAAAGTTCCTCTCACGCCGGCAATGACCCAGAAGATTGTGGACAAATGCGTTCAGTATGGTACAGGACGTGACACGTTGCGTTGCCTTGCCCTAGGAACGATTGACAACCCGATCTCGCCCCAAAATATGAACCTTGAGGAGTCGACACAGTTCGCCAAGTATGAGCGCGATATCACTTTCGTAGGTGTGGTGGGAATGCTTGATCCTCCCAGGACTGAGGTAAGGATTAAACACAGAATTAACTTGGCGGTTGTGGTTGCAACGAGATGTTATAGGTTATGAGCTCGATTAAAGAATGCAACCACGCTGGTATTCGTGTGATCATGATCACTGGTGATAATAAGAACACCGCCGAAGCCATTGGAAGGCGCATTGGACTGTTCACGGAAACTGAGGATACTACAGGGCTTGTAAGTTGCTTTTGCATGTTGGGCGAAAGTTGAGTAAATTCCGTTCCCGAGCGTTTTTGTTGACAAATTAGTTCACAATGATGCTCGATGAGAAGTTATTGGGGACATAAGACTGTCGTCAAATACTCAACAGTCATTTATTTTCCTTGTAATTTTTATAAAGGAGGTCGAAGCTGTGGAATAAGCACTATGACTTTTGCTCGCGAATACTTTTCGCTGTTCTAGTAGCATGATCTGTATTTCAGGCATTCACTGGTCGTGAGTTCGACGATCTGCCACCAGAGCAACAATCAGAAGCCTGCCGGCGAGCCAAGCTGTTCGCTCGAGTCGAACCGGCCCACAAATCCAAGATCGTCGATATTCTACAAAGTCATGGTGAAGTAAGTAGGCAGTAGATCTTGAAAAAACCTCATTTTTTTCTACTATTCTTCTACAAGAGAAGAGTGAGACATGTGTATGCGTTTAGATCACTGCTATGACCGGTGACGGTGTGAACGACGCTCCTGCTCTGAAGAAAGCCGAAATTGGAATTGCCATGGGATCTGGAACTGCTGTCGCCAAATCCGCTTCAGAAATGGTTCTCGCTGACGATAACTTCGCCTCCATTGTAGCAGCTGTCGAAGAGGGTCGCGCTATCTACAACAACATGAAGCAATTTATCCGTTACCTGATCTCGTCCAACGTCGGAGAAGTCGTCTCGATCTTCCTCGTCGCTGCTCTTGGTATTCCAGAAGCACTAATCCCCGTACAGCTTCTCTGGGTGAACTTGGTCACTGATGGTCTGCCTGCAACTGCTCTTGGTTTCAATCCACCCGATCTCGATATTATGGAGCGTCATCCACGATCTGCTAGCGAAGGGTTGATCTCCAAGTGGCTGTTCTTCCGTTATTTGGCTGTTGGAAGTGGGTATTGCACACTTTTGCCTCAACATCTCCATTTTCCTCAAGCATTTCCTTAATTTCAGCATACGTCGGAGTTGCTACTGTCGGAGCAGCTATGTGGTGGTTCCTTTTGTACGAGGACGGACCTCAGATCACTTACTATCAACTGACTCACTGGATGAGATGCGAGGTATGTTATAGAAGCCATATTAGAGTAAGAGTAGTTCTGTGAAGCAAGAGTAGTTCTGTGAACTGCGACTTTTTGCCACCGTTTGGCTCGTGTTATGCTTCTTATTTCCATTTCCACTTGAAGATTGAACCCGAAAACTTCGCCGACTTGGACTGCGCTGTGTTTGAAGACAATCATCCAAACGCCATGGCACTCTCTGTGCTGGTAACAATTGAAATGCTCAATGCCGTTAACTCGTAAGTCGAATAACTGTTTTGCACGGTGTCATTTGTTGTTTTGTGTAATTTCGGACAAGATTTTGACCTGTTTCTTACGGTGATGTGAACAATATGCTGACAGGCTCTCTGAGAATCAGTCTTTGCTCGTGATGCCACCATGGAAGAACGTGTGGTTGTGCGCTGCTATCGCTTTATCAATGTCACTACACTTCGTGATCCTCTATGTCGACATCATGGCTACAATCTTCCAGGTGAGGATATCTTGGTAGCTTTCGAAGTAAAGGAATGAATATACTTGAAAAGAAAAAGATCTCTACTCCACCAGCTTTCTATAGTTAAGTATTTCGAATTGGAAATGCGATTGAGCTTACTTCACAGTTTTGTTCTTCTGTTCTCTCGGAGTGAATAATAGCAGTCAAGAAGAGTGATGAGAGAGTGAAAATAAATGTATGGGGATGTACATATGTAAATATGCCTGTTTCACCACTTCTCCTAAACAACACTCGCTGTTGTAAAAGGAAGCCGCTCCACAAGGATTGTCGGTAGGAAGGGAGTGAGTGAATCAAAATTCATACCAGATTCTACGCTGTCAGTTTCCTAGAACTGGCTTATTGTGAAGTATCCAATAAGATTCGCTATCTTAGCTCTCAATTTCTCATTCTCTACGTCTAATCTGACTTCTGTTTAACGTATAAGTGTCCTCCTTCTGGAGTAGTTATTGTGCAAGGAATTTTTCCATCTCATGTACCGCCATATATCAGTATGATCTCTGGGAGCAATTTTATTTTTTAATTCCGTTTTTGCAAAACTTTTGTAGACACGAAGTATAATTTGCATTATTATTGGGCACATCTGGCTGATTTGCGTTTTACAGATTACGCCGCTATGTGTTGCCGAATGGGTCGCTGTGTTCAAGATCTCGTTCCCTGTTATTCTTCTCGATGAAGTGCTAAAGTTCATCGCACGCAATTACATCGACGGTAAGCCGGAAAGTCGCGCAGCCAGCGTGCGGGCGATGGTGTCGTTAGCTGGACTGGGCGCTTTGTGGTGTGCCTACTTTGGCTGGATGTTAGGTCCTTATGCTGCGGGTATCGATAGAGCGTTCGGTGTTTCCGTAGCGACATCGCGTTTGCATTCTGAACTCTAGTGATTAACGCCACCTTGAGATTTGTTCGTTTACCATTCATGAAAACGTGTGATGTTTTTCTCCTACGACTAACCGAATGGAGTGCTGTTGTTAACTGATTGTCGACAAAGAATGCTCTTGACCCTCGGTCACATCTAATCGTCTCTTATTCCGTAAAACTGCTCATGCGATATCTACTACGCATATTCAGGGGTTCATATAGCGCCTTTCTTTGTCGTTTTTATTTTAATAAGCAGAAGAGTTCAAGAGATCTGTGATTGTTGTGTTCTCACGGAGGCCCGAATCCAAATGAGCCAAGTAGGAGATGGCTGTTGGTTACTCTTCCGGAATTTCGTTGAACTATTTGTAGTTGGTCCTGCTTTTTTTAGATTCACTGCTATCAAAATACGCACAGTACTGTAGAAGCTCCATAGATAGTGACCATCTCCCAGTAATTGTTTCAATGAAGGTAAATCGAAAAGGTGAAAAGCACGGCTGGCAAAAGTGCACCTAGGCAGCTGGATCGACACAGCTGATATTGACTTTGATTCCGTGTGAAGCTTGTCGATGTGACAGAAATTTTTAGGGGAAACTATCAAATCTCTGGGTGTTTCTCCAATTGTAATTTTTCTCGGGCTACCAAAAAGAAAGTTTGAGGCATTCTACAGTGGTTAACCCACTGCCGGTTAGGGGAGTCATTCTATAATTCTTTTTGAACTGTTGACACTTCTCATTCCCCCTTGCGCACCCCCGATTCCGCTTAAACGCACGTAGTTGATGGATTTTGCCTTCCTCTGTGTTTTACCCTTTGGCAGCCCAACATTTGACAGCATTGCGTTCAGCTGTCATTGTTGGAGCGAACATTTGCGAAGTGCTGGGTTTTGCATACCTTGGAAGCGAACAAATGAGGCCGAAAAGGTTGAAATTTGTTCTAACTAGTTGGAAACGATGAAGCGCTGTAGTAACAGAATTCTATACAAGATGTGTACTTGCACCATGCGTGACTGCGTTTCGCGGAGTATTTTTGCCTTGTATGGACTTTGTCTATCGTTCGAAAATCTATTTAAATTTATTTTGATTTGGGGGTAAGATGAACAGTGCAGTCAAGGGCTTGTGTTCTCTGCTGCATAAATGAGCGTTTGATATCCCAAAAACAACCACCAAATGTATCTGTCAATGTTTCCACAACCCCTCTACGGCGTTCCGAGCTTGTACCGTCGGGTGCTTCGTTTGCGGGATTCTTCTGCGTCTTCCTTTTGCTCCTCCTAGCTTCTTTTCACCTATTGTTTTGTTTTATCTGTGTGTTCATCATGTCTCATTCCCATAGGAGGTTGTTTCTAACCACATGTTGTTTTTTCCTAAGTATATTTCACCGCCGTCGGAAAACCGTTATGTCTATGTCTCTAATCATCTTGTCGCCCAGTTGCCAAATCGTGGTGTTTTCCTCCACAATTCGCATACATCAGATGTGGAATTAATAATAATAATTGTTACTACTTCATGATGGTTGTGAGTGATATGAAAGGGACGATCGAATTGTGGTCGTCCCGCCTTTTTATGTGACACAGTTTGATTTCTATTTATTCATAGTTGTTCTTATCGCATTATAAGTTATTTCTTTCCTCTGTTCAATTTTTCTGAGTGTGGTTTGATCATATAAATTTGGTTTTTGAGAACAGTAGAAGTCAGAATTTCCAAATGAGGTGTGGTCCGTACAGTATTGATACAGACAACGCCGATTGATACAACGCTGGTTTGTTTTTCTTCATTTCCTGGTGATCTGTGTGGTTTGCAAACTGTCGTGTTGTGAACGTGCATGAAGTTTTGTGTTTGTATTCTGGAGCATGTCTGTGGGATTGTTTTGTTGTTGTTATCTGTGGCGTGCTGGTCCTGTGGTAACTGATCTTTCCCTAAGCATGCGATGGGAGGAAGTTATGCATGGTGCGCTTAGAATCTACAATGCCTTCGATCCCCCGTGTCTTCCCACATCACCGCCTGAGATCACACGTGGCGTCCTGCTGGCACCGTTCCCGCAGCCAAGCGACTGACTATCGATTGCCAGCAGGACGCCACGTGTGATCTCAGGCGGTGCAGCGGGAGGACACGGCGGATCGAAGACACTATATCTCGATGGTGGTCATCTGCTAAAAATATGAGGCAGAAGTTGAAACTCATGCTCGCAAAAAAGGTACCGCCATTGACGCACACCGTTTGCCATTTTCAGTTCATATTCCTCTTCTTTCCATTATGATTTGAATGATTATGTCTGTCTGAAGGCTTTTGTCGCCACTGCAGATTGATTGATAATTCAAAGCCTGACGAACTTACGCATGTAAAATTCGATTCTGCCAAGTCTAGGTTAGAGTTATTTGCTAGAGATATATCACAGTTTCCTCTGTGTACATATCCGCAGCCGGCTTCCTAGTATTTCTCAAAGGCAGCACTCACGGAAATTCCCACTTCTACTCAGACAAATTGCCGTGTGAGCGGGCCCCGGTAAAGCGGGTCGCAGCCATGTCGTGGCCCGCTCGCATGGTTGTCGTAGCCCGCTCGCATGGTTGTGGCCCGCTCGCACGGTGTTGCGGCCGATTCGCACGCCGCAAAGTGTGTCCGCGACCCGGTCTACCGGGGCCCGCTCGCACGGCACTTTTGTCTGAGTATGATGAGTCGCTTACCAGTGCGCATGTGGTTTAGCGGAAGCTGGTTTATGGAATTCGTATCGTTCGCAGGCTTTTGCGACGGGACCCATCACGGAGCACTCGTCCACGCTGTGGACATAAATGAAATATCGTAATAATTTTCTGTGTTTCCGCGTGTTTCACGCTACTTCATCGCTGTCGATGGGTTTATCGTCCCTAAAAACCCGATATACCGCGAAATCTTCAACCCAAAAATTTCCGTGAGTGCTGCCTTCAAGCTGAAATTTACGAAACGCTCTAGTCACGCAACTAATTGAAGTTAGATTACATTCGCAGGGACCATTCATACTTGAGCGATTATCAAAGTTGGCTTAGTCATTAGCTTTGTGTTGATCCATATTAATCTGGTGACTTCTTGAGAGATTGAAAGAAGCTTTCAATTCATTCTTTCAGATCTACTGGATTGAGTCTGGACTTTTATTAATATCTAGTCATAGACCGCTCCGCGTGCGTCGTGAACAATGTTTTCTGCCGCTCTAATGCTATAACTAGCAGCTTTTCTACTCGATTTTAAGGATTTTCGACCAAGTCGGGGAGAAAACCGCCTAGAATAGCATTTCGGCAGCAGACGACACCTATCCCGGCGTGCGCGGCGCGGTCGCGTTGCGTCATTTCCGAGGCCGCGGATGAGCCACCGCCGTTGGCGGGCCGCATCTATTCCTGCGCTGCAACTGGGTGCATTCTTTCTGATATGGAATCACGTACAGGAAGCATCAGTCACGGTTGCACCTCCCGTAGCATGGAGTGCCGCATCAGCCACGAGGCAGCACCCACATTCAGAGCGTCCAACAGTGCCACCTAGGTGGAGCCGCGCTCCTGGCCGCATAAAGGAGCAATCGTGATTGACGTTCGCTGTCTGTGAATGCAATCATCTAGTATAAATTGTCCTTATATGCCTGTAATGACCGAATTTTTATCGGTGCATTTTGCGCTTTTATTGATCTCCTAATGTACTTGATTTTTCGTGTTGCAATATCGTTAAGCAGTATAGCATTAAAAGCCGTCTGCGACAGATGGGTTATAAATCAGGTGCGCTTTTTCCCTTTAATGGGGACGTTCAAATGTGCTGCTTTTAGCGTGTGTGCATGGACCTGAGCATGAAGGATTTGTTTTCACTGTGAACATATGGCACATTCCCTCGCGATTTCTTCAGAATAGCCTTCAATATGTGTTGTTTTTCTGTAATGCATTCGGCGCACATTTCAGTGGAGCCTCCAGCGGATATCGATCTGACCATGAAGAAGAGGATGTAAGAGGTTGGTGTGGAGCATGTTCTCGTAATCAACAACGTCTCGTCTTCATCATGACCAGAATCATGAGACTTCAAGCATTGCTTGCACCTCTTTGACCCTCTACCAAATCACTAGGGATATTACTGTTTAGTTTTGTGTTTTGTTTCTCTTCTTTATAATTTTCTACTTTGCAGTAGGTTGTAGTTCCTTAATTCTTCATAGGAACGTCGAAAGCTTGGAAATCACCACCAAAATGATTCATCTCTCACTGCGACGTCGGCACGACGTAGTTGAATTGAAATAGGTCACATAATGTGGTGTTCTCACCTGTCTATCAACGTTTACATTAGTTGTAGAGCTTAGCAGGCGGGTGAGAACGGCCCGTGGTCTTCTTATTTGCAATTTTCCGTTAGACGCTTTTCCAAAATCGACGACAAGTACAGTGTTCTGATGTTTTATTCTTCCATTCTTATCCCGAATGGCTTAATAATGGGATAGGCTCTTTCATCTTGCTCAAGTGCTCATCATTGGTCAGTAGTTAGTTAGTGCTGTAATCACGTACGTCACACACACACACGCTATTTGGCCGGGATGTTATTCGCCAATTGAAATCTGGTCACATTCATATGAAACATACGGTCTGTATCCGAGTTCTTTTCTGTTCAAGGCTATTGATGATGATAGTTTTGTTGTTATGTAAAGTAATTGATAAACAGAACCCTAATAAAAGTTTTATTCTATTCTATAACTGCTGTATTTGATCCAGTAGAAGTGTTGAGAGGTGGGGGGGGGGAAGGGTACTATAACGAGAATGTTGTCTTCATACTAAGAACGCTAAAGATCTGCGATTAACATTATAGGTAACCGTAGGAGACTAGATATGCAACATTATTTGTTTGATGCTATTATTTAGTGTTTATTGCATGCTGTGTTGTACATTAGCATGGAATTGCAGGAATCATGAAATGGGAGCATTCCTTGGATGAGTTGTCAGGATTAGCCAGTTGTTATGTGCAGTTTATTCTTAGCTTACTTCTTCTTTAAATAGCAATGTTGTCTCACAACTAGTTAACGGAGAACCGGGTGAGATTCCATGCGAGAGCACTGGAGCAGGCTCTGGGTAAGAAAAGTGTGCTGCTGGATACTTTTATTGCTCACGCCTGCAATGTAACGTGGATTCAAAAGAACGCAATACGCGAGTTATGTGAGGACTGATGAGCGTCTGTTCACGCTGCAAAACACCGAACGGTGAAAAATAACATAAACAGGGTGTCCGAAACAATTCGGAGAACTGCTCAATGGCAAATCAATGAGAACCGACAGCTGTTCCTGTGTGGTGAACGTCGTTTGGCGGATTTAGTGCACCCGTCTCTCCGTGTAGTTTCAGAGCTCGCTTTGAGACACGCGACGATGTGAAGGACACACCACGTTCATAAAGACTGAGGGGCCTCTGAGAAACACATTAAGGGGTTGTCCGATCAATGCTTGAAGTATCCCTCATAATCGACCATTCAGAAGTCCACTATGAAATCGGAACGCTGTCGAACAAGTGATGTCTGCAAACGAGACAAACTGCATGATTTCATATCGATCCAGCAGCTTCAATACACAGACCGCTATATGCATCTGCACGCAGCATATTCCTACAACTCATTTCTCAACCACTCAAAGAAAGTGACGACCCACTTTTCTAACTTTTTTATTCCTTCCCAACGCTTATTTCCTGAACACACACTGGTGTTGCCAATCAACGTCCAGCATGTTTGAATCCACTCCTGTGGGCGGGTCATACTACTGGCTGCAATATCTACCCTCGGAGGAAATCATTTCTCATTGTGTGAATGTTCAACATTCTTTGAAATATAGCAAAGCAAATATCAGTTGTGTTGAAGTAGCTTGAACAATTAACCAAGATTTTAAGGATTGGCCTGGAAGACCAGGTCATCTCCCACAAGGTAGAGTTCAAAGAGCGGCAGGCAACTCCAAGATTACTTTCTGTTTGCGATTCATCTAATTGTGAGATGAAATCAATGCAGTAAGGTCCAGCCTGCACGAGGTCGATCCCAAAGACCACGTATGAATTGTGGGGGTGTATGCAACGAAGAACGATAGCTGGCAACAGTTGGCTATCATGAACCGGTCTGTCAATATCCCATGCAATTGTAGCCCCGCCTCTAGTCAGGTCACGGAGATTTCCAAGCGTTTCAGTTTCAGATGTTGAAAGCTTTTTACTAACTGAGATGGTTATGTCATCACTAAACAAGGATCAATGAGAAGGAAGCAGTTAATGCTTAATTTTCATTAAAATATGACATAGAAATACTGCGGGCTCTGTGTAAAATCAAACTGCGTAATACATCCCAGTGGGCAAAGATGGAGACTCCATGCTCTAGGGTTTAGTGAATTTCATCACCTGCAAATGATTCGCTACCAAGATAGATATTGCAGCCAGGGGTATGACCCACAGTGGCTAGTGTGAACGGTTGACTAAACGATGCGCCAGTTGACAGAGAGTGGAGTAGCGGATAAGAGAGTGCAAAATTAATGTGAGAGAAAACTCAACACAAGCAACACAAACTTAATTTCACGCACAATTGCACACTCAACTACCATCGTTTTGGGACAGTTGGTAAGAGCCACGGATTCTTTCCTGGTGCATGCATGAAGCCAGAGAACTAGTCGTAATGTAGTGGCATGTACACCCATGCTGTAATATCCGAAGTTCTAGTGCATTTCTATAGTATTTGTTACACTCATGAACAGCTTGCCAAGAAGTACGAAAAAGTGTCAGATATGAACCATGGAAATTTCAATTTAATAGGATTGCATTTGAAGAGCCTTAATTGCTCGAATGGAGTCTTCCACTACGAGCCGAGTTCGCGGCTAAGCCAGGTGAGTATCTAGTTGACATACAGACTCATTCACTTTTTTTAAACGGAGGGGATATTCGGAACATGGTTCAGGAGGAAATTGAACTGCGCGATTCATCGTTTGGCTGAGAACAGATGCGGGATTCGGTCAACACAGTTAAAATACCATTCGCGAAGATCCTCGTATTCCAACATTTGGCCGAGGCGTGTCGTTCCAGTACGACAACCCGCTGGAGTGCTGTTAAGGACTACAATAAGTCCCCTATACCTTTCTCACTAGTCATGGCGTTCCAGTGCTGACCATAGTACGAGAACGCTGTGGTACACATCCATTGCGCTGTTTTTGTGTATGTGTGTGTGTGTTTTTTTTACTCGAAGACAACTACTCGTGTTCTCTTTGTTAGCCTTCTTCCTGCTCAGTTTACAGCGCATTATTTTAAAGAAGCAGGGAAGTTTGGAGAAAAAAAAGTAAGTGATGTATGTAATAAAATAAGTAGCATGAAGCGGAGAAGAATATAGTTAATTTGGAGGGACTTTGGGAAAAAGGACACAGTGCAAGGATAAACAATTTTTTCTTAAAGAAAATATTGTTTCTATAGATCCATTATAGAGAAAGCCTTGCTTTGTTTTTTTTTTTTTTTTTTTGACCATCAGCCTTTTGGAGGAATTTGCCGCTGTTCTACGAAACATGTGGACCTCAGAGGCAGTGACTGGATGGTTTAATGGGATGAGGGTGTGGAATATTGTAGGTGGAGGTGGCGAAACAACCGATCGCCGGAATTGGTTGGTTTATGTAACCAGCTAATTAGATTTCAGTTGCGCCGCCCTTTCCAGGTGATTATCGGGCACTTATCACCCGCGGGCGTCAGGCTCCGGTTGGACATTGTGTAGACACAAGGCAGAGGCGGCGATTGCATGACCTCAGGTGCGGTTTACCTGATTTCGTGCAATGAATGCGGGGATGAGTACGTCGGGGAAACGGGTAGGCCACTCTGCGTCCGAATTAAGGAACATCTGGATGGGAAGGCTAAGTCGCGTCCCGCAACCCCTCTGGGTAACCATAGGGTAAGATGTCATAACGGAGCCGATTTTGAAGTTAAGATCAAAATTCTGGCGCAGGAGATTCAAATTGCGGCGCGCAAAGCCCTGGAGGCATTCTGGATCCATGCCAAGAATCCAAAGATGAACCGCAAAGAAGAATGCCTCTCGATTACGCGGGAACTCTATCCGTACTTAAGGCTGCTCTTCTGATCTGCGCTAGGCACTAACCCTACTACTCTAGCTCGCAGTGGCCGCTATTATCCACTCAGTGGATCAAGTCTGAGGTACGGTTTCCACCCTCGCTTCTTACCATGTGGTCCAAAAAGTAGGCTTAGAATTTTGTCTGTAGGGTAGATAGACGTTTGTCCGGATAGATCGCAACCGATTTCACCCTTTCAGGCTCTGAAGAAGGCGATCTCGCCGAAACGTAAGCCGAGAATAAGGTTGATACCAACCTCGTGTGGCTACATCAATAAAAAGCAAACTGATTGTGTAGACAACTGCTGTTCCCAGCCATTTCCCAGGTAGGGCAGCTCAGTTATGGTCTAGCGTGATAAATTAAGTACTAAGCTGCCTGAGGGCATCTTTCGATCCACGCTTGGCTGTTGTTCCATTACTTAAAAAGGCAAAGTGACCCCTAAGCTGCGCACGTGTGGTAAGTGTCCGTAGACGTTCCCAGGTACAATGCTCCACACCCATAAAGGTGATTTATACTAGCTGTGTGCGTCAGTCGCGCATCAGTCGCACGCATCCACTTACATGGGATTTTCCATGAAGACCTGTCAACACGGCATGTAGATCCATGAAAAGAAAGCGCGGCTTCCGCGAGGTCGTAAACGCGTGCGTCTGAGCTGCAACTGCGATGCGACTTGGCCCTATTCTTCATCATATAGACGCACGCGCGTCAGTCGCATGCATCCAGTATAAATTGCCCCATAACTGCCCACATAACCGCTCTCTAACGTTTGCAGGCAGCAGGAGACCGGATGATTCATGTAACTAATAGTCACCGTGACGTTTGAGCGTTCAAGTCTGATGTAAGGCGGATCTTTAACATTGGAGACGAACTGTAACAATTACATGTACATACAGGGAAGTCCAGCTGTCGAAGCCGCACGAAGTAACAGCACCTCACTGCGAGTGACGTCATTAGCCTCAATCTTCCCTGTGGATTTCCAAAATCGTAGTTTTTCACGTGTCAAGTGTAGCTGCACAACCAGTCCTTTCTTTGACGTACACGACTTTTGAATATCTGACTTTTGAGCACTTTTGAATTTTTGAACATAAATGTGGACCTCGCTCTTGACCCTTTAACCCTTTGTGAATTCTGCACGGTCAGATGTGTCGGCTGAGAAACGATGTGTTTTTCATGACCTCGACCTACAGCAATAGTCTGTTTCAAACGCGACGATAGTTGAGTAACCGTGCGGACAGCCTGCTTTTCTCTCATTCCTCTCCAACTGCTGCACACTTTTCCGCGTTCTTTATCTCTCTGCTGTCTTCCCAACTATTGTCAGTGGTGGAACGCACTATACACACCCCATCATACTAGTAGTGGCTTTCGGTAAAAGCGAAACCCCTTCATGCAGAGCTTCCCAGCCAGAAACGAGAGAGATGCTGACTTTCAGCTCCCGAGGCTTATACTGTCGTGGCTTTTTTTCTCTCTCGCTTCTAGTTTTGACTCCAGCTCTCACGAAACTGCACAGCCTTTGGAAGGTTGAGTCGGTTTTTCGTGTTCTTGGTCCACATTTCCAACGTAGGAACACCTACGTTTATACAGGAAAGCTGAGGTAGGGACAGTGAGCCTCGGTTTTGTTAATATTCTTACTTGGACTTTGGATATTGAAAATGTTCATTTCTTTTACCATTTACAATAGCTGTACTGGCTTTGCAACTGCGTTTTCCTGGTGAAGAATCCCGCTCAAATCGCGGATTTCGCGAGATAACACGAGCTTCAAAGTGATTCTCGTTGAACTCTAAATTTAGTAATATGGATAATGTAGTGAACTCTAAGTAATTTGGTCTTGTGATGTTGGTGGTTCTCGTTTAACTTTCGATGGAATTCCTGACAAATTCAATGGTTCCCACCAGTGGCAGATGCAGAATTTTTTTCAACGGGGAGGGTGGCTGATGGCAGATGAGGGGTGTGGCCTCGATTAAAGCTATAAGTAAACTGGTTTTCAATGTAGACTATTGAAAACAATCCCTTAAAAAATATAGTCTATCGAAATGAGCCGATACAAAATTTCGGAAATATTCCGGAATATATTGTATTGTTGAAAGTTTTGCCTCGTGTTTGTGGTGATTCGGCATAACACGCAAATCAGGCTTGTTTGTTGGGGGGGGGGGGGTGTTGAGCGAAATATCAGAGCAGACAGTATTGTACAAATATGGTCGAGCCGTGATAGTGTTGTCCTTTCGAAAAGTGACACGTTGCCTGTCGTAATCAGCGTGTCCCCCGCGTTCGTCACCGGCTGGGCAAACACCCGAATAAGCTCGCCGCCAAGCCTTTGGTGCGACGTGGACATTGCCAGGCAACAAAAGCCATTCCAGCTTTGAAACGTCCATACATACCTTCTATATCCACACCACTGACCTATCCTCACATAACTTTCAGGCTTTTAAATCGATATTTTTATTGCACCTGCTTCTGGATATGGAGCAGTTGAAACGATTAGTTGATAGCCTGCGTCCTCGTTGTTTTAGGCAGGCCGTTGTTGGCATGGGCTTGGCCCGCTTTTTTATTCCACGGCGCAAGGATAATGTATTGCTGTTCGTTGTAGTGGTTGCAGTTTTCTGTGGTATTGTTTATTACTCGAGGATAAGAGGTGGATACACATCTCGAGGTCAGTTGTCTTGCACGGTACCGTTTTTTTCTTTTTTGAATGCATCTTCTACCTTCGCATTTTGACAGCATCATTTGGTGCCTTAAACATTTCCTCACACTAATGAAATTGGATAAAAAATCGATGGATTTTTCGTCCACATTTATAGCAGTAGTTCGGGAGTTGTTCTCATTTAGCTATTGGAATTCTCATTCCTCAGTACTCCAGTTCTTTTTCTTTTTTTAGTAGTTTTTATTGTTTACGTTCTCTTTAATAACTTTAGTATCCTCACTCTTAGTCCACTTTTTGCATTCCTTTTTTTTTTTGCTGTTTTTTTTCTTCCTGATACCTGCGCTACTGGAGCGGGCATACTTAACATTCCATTTCTTTACTTCTTTTATAGTTATTGCATGTAGGATGGCTCAAGTTGCGCTTGCCCGCAACGTCTTCTCCAGTGGTGCGGCCATGGAATCGCGGTGGGACCTACCCGGCCCTCACTTGGAGCACGCTTACCGCATCCCTCGTTCAGGTCCCCACGCGATTGTGCAGCTACGGAATCCGTCTGACTTTCCAAAAACGAAACTAATCCTAGAAACAAAGTTTTTCACATGGCGATATGTGAATAACCAGTCTTTTTTTTACTCATCTGTGGTACTGCAAGGCATCAGGTTTTGTGGCTGTAGTTAATAGCTCTCCTTAGCCTTTCTGACATCAGTGTTGGAGTCATTTTCCTAAAAGTTGGCGTGAATGGGAAGCTGCAGGATTGGGCGAATGAATGCGTTACCTTCGTCTAGAATATACATTCTTTCGCTCAATATTGAAGAATATTACGATACTTTTCTCTTTCCCTTTAACCCATATTCATGTTTTTTGAAGGTACCAGGCTTAGTCGAAGGACGCAATGGGGATATAAGCCGCAATCTGTTGATCCTAATGCTCCTGGAGAGAATGGAGCTGGTGTGGTTCTAGAGGGAGAGGACAAGTTGCAGGGCGAAAAGGACATGAAGGCATGGTTTATGAATGTGAAAGCAAGGTGGGTGTTCAGATCATTCTTTGTTTTCTTGAAATTTTTGTTGAAGTTTTTGGGGAGTTGTGGTTTGTAATTCTTATGCAACGCTTTTTCTTGTTCTCTGCAGTTACGCGGACATCAGCGATATCATATTTCTTGTGCGTAAGAAGAGGTGTCTCATTTTCTCAGTCTTTGTGCAATTTGTCATGAGAACATGTGCGCTTCGCTGGGTGCTGTCGTCTCTCTATGATTACGTAATGTGCGGGCATTACAACGCGTCGCGATAGATCCATGGCAAAAGCGCCGTGAGGGCAATAGATTATATTCAAGAAAACTCTTGTTGAAGGGGGGATTGAGTGCAAGCTGGTTTTTTGTCGGAGTTGACTAGCAGCTTTCCTCAGGGTAGAAGTTGACGAGTTTCTTGCATAACAGTTATGTTTAATGCGCCTGTGCACATGGGCAACTTTTTCGAGCAGAAGTTTCTCTCAATTTGGGGTACAACCACGAAACTTGGTGGCTTTCAGTGACATGATCTCGTTGGACCGAAGTCTTCCAGACACTAGACGACCCGAATGCTTAGATGTCAAATACGACCTTGAAAATCTTCCTCAGGTATTTTTCTATTTGATTTTTTGAAATACGTCTGCCCATATCTCTAATGTCCTCCTTAGGCTTCGGTAATAATTATTTTCACTGACGAGGCTTGGACTCCTTTAATGAGAACTGTACATTCTGTTGTGAATCGGAGCCCGCCACAGTTGCTCAAGGAAGTCATTCTGCTCGACGATAACAGTCAGCGAGGTGAGTTTAAACAAATGTGGACCAGTCTCTGGTTTGTGTTTCGTTTCTCTTTGCTGGAATTTAAGTTAGGAAAATATTGCGTATTGTTTTTATTTCATTCATACAAAAATGTTCATCAGGACTAATTTTATAATTTGTCTCAAGAAGGGTTATTTTCTAATTTATTTTTCTTCTCCCTATTGAAACTTAGTGCTAAACTAATTCAACCTTGTCTTATGTATTGTTACGGGAAGCCTAAGTGCCAGTTTTTCGAAAGTAAATGTGTTTGAAATTGCAAAGTGAACTTCATTGACATTTTCTATGATGTCAGGTAGTGATTGTAAAGACAACTTAAATTTGAGTATTGGTGGAGTACATACGTTTGGTTCAGGTCCATCGCATTGAAGACTAAGCCCATATAGACTGTTCCATACGCCGCGATAGTTAATTATGTGTGCATTTTATCTGTTTTTGTCACCACCTTCTAATTGCTGCTCATTTCACGCGCTCTGGTTTGCTGAGGCGTTTCTCCAACTATCTCCCCCAGTGGAACAGATTATAATGTGCTCTATTGTTAAACACACACTCTGTTAGCGGGGTTGAAGCCTGAAGACACGGAAGGCGTTTTTAAAAGCATTTTCATTTTCTTTGAGAACTTTCTAGTTGTTTGTTCTCTGTTTACCAGTAACTATCTAAAAATGTATTCTTTGATTTGCATTCACATCTGGCATTCTCTAGAAGAACTGAAGGGTCATCTTGATGAGTATATTCGTCGCTTCAACGGTCTAGTTCGATTGATCCGGAAGAACATCAGACATGGATTGATCAGAGCGAAACTGGCCGGTGCACGTGAAGCTACTGGTGACGTAGTTGTGTTTCTAGACTCTCACTGTGAAGCGAATGAAGGATGGTGAGTGCAGAGACTCTACATATTCGTTACTCACCATTGAATGCATCTGTCGAATTAGGCTGGAGCCGTTAGTTCAGCGAATCAGTGAGAAGCGTAGCGCTATTATCTGCCCAACCATTGATCATATAGCCGCAGAAACAATGCAGTACCATGGAGACCCGTACTCTACGTCTGTTGGAGGTTGGTGGTTTTGGACCGCCATTGTTTGCAGTTATAATTTCTTACCACTCAGTCTATTCTAATAAATTAGGTTTCTCTTGGGCTCTTCATTTCACCTGGGAAAGTTTACCGGAGAGCGAGAAGAAGAGACGAAAAAGTCACACCGAGTACATAAGGTTCGCTTTTTTTGGTTTACAATGTTCGCTGATTGATTAAATTTCTTTGGAGTCTTCATACAGTCATCAATGTTTTTTAATTTTCTCTTAACTTGAACGGTAATGTCAGGCCTCACTGAGATTTCCGCAATTGTAAAGATTGCTTTTTGTTTTTGTATGGTTTTTTTTTCTAGAACAGAGGAAGTTATTTTCTTCAGGGTCTAGCTTAGTTCAGTTTCTGTTTGTTTTCTCGTATTGTCTTTCTATAATTTCTTTTCGTAATTATTCTAACTACATATCATGAATATTCCGAATTATTGAAACGTGAGGTGAGTAGATTCACTGTAAAGGTACTAACCGTAAGTTTGTCTTGCAAAAGAATTCTGTTCAGTTTAAAGAGAGTATCAGTTTGATGCAGATGGTTTTCGTGCAGGTTTCGTTCTAGTGCTTCCATCGCTTTCGACTTCCAAAAGTGAACGAACATCTTGAGACGAGTTTTCATCTGATTTTCATCTGCTGCTCAGTATTCGTTTTACATGGCGCTCCATCGAAGCGTTCTCTGTTCTTTTTGTAATGCATTTGCTGTGCTTGATTCGCATAGTTTCTAAATCCGTCACTTTAATTAATATTTAAAGATCCACGGAAATGTGATAATATTGTTCTCGTACTGTGTTGAATTTGTACTTAGCTCGCGGAAACTCAGCTGTACAACCCGCTTGTAGTCATTTCCGGATGTCCTGCTTTGAATTTTGTAAACGTTCATACAAATTCTAACAAAATTTGAAGCACTGCCATAAGGACTAAATTCATTCTTTCCAAGCCAATGTCATGATTTTAATGACCTCACTTACTCATGTCAATTGCAACTGAATTAATCTATCAGATCCGTAAGATGTTGGTGTTTGCCTTTCTGAAACTTCGAATGAAGTATGGGTTCACTGAGATGCAGTACTTCCCGTCAAAATTCTCTTAAAATTCCGAGGTTTTGACGCGGTGAATCCAGACCGATTTGCGGTTAAGCTTACGATTTGCTCCTGAATTCACTTGAATTGGTATTGAACAATGTCGTTACGCTTCATGGCTTCTTCACCTTGAAAGTTCGAGAACGTATTAGTGCGGGTGTTGCCTTGGGATCGAATATTGCTTGAAATTTAGCTTTATCGATGTAGCTTGAAATTTAATGGAGCCTCATTTTCAAAGTCTTACTTATTCCATCCTTCCTGGTACAGTTTGTTTTCTTTTTTAGATCTCCAACCATGGCGGGTGGCCTTCTCGCAGCTAACCGTGAGTATTTCTTTGAAGTTGGCGGATACGATGAGGAAATGGATATATGGGGCGGTGAAAATCTGGAGATCTCTTTCAGGGTACGCAATTTTCACGGCTTTTCTTTCTTGAATTCCAACATATGAGGCTAATTTCCACTTTGTTCAGGTGTGGATGTGTGGCGGTTCCATCGAATTTATTCCGTGTTCTCATGTTGGTCATATATTCCGCGCCGGACATCCTTATAACATGACAGGTCAGTAGATATCGCAATAAGAATAAATTTCCCGCTTTCTAAGCTTTTCTTGAATTTCTCAACGAAATCACAGCTTTTGACGCTTTCTTTTCATCAGTGAAATCCGAGTGATGGTTCTTCACACAGCTAGTGTTTCGTAGATTTGGTTCAAAATTAAAGATTGATCGATTTCAGGTCGTGGGGGCAATAAAGACGTGCATGGTACAAACTCAAAAAGGCTAGCTGAAGTGTGGATGGATGAATATAAGCGGCTTTATTACCTTCACAGGCATGATCTAATGGTTAGTCCATAGTCGAGTTTTGTGTAGTGAATGTTTGTCATTAATTCATCACAGGATACCGATGTTGGTGACTTAACAGCGCGCAAGGAGCTGAGAAAACGTCTGGGATGCAAATCGTTCAAGTGGTACCTGGATAATGTAATTCCGGGAAAGTTTATTTTGGATGAGGATGTGCAAGCGTATGGAGTGGTCAGTTATTTTAACATTTGAACAACATTTGATGTATTGTTTTCGTTTTCAATTCCCAGTTTTGATTTTCACTTTGCCTAACGTTGCTCCACCCATGAAAAACAACGGAAATCAATACCACAAGATTTTCTTTTGGCTGTCCATGTTCTTTCGCTCTGGGCTTAGTGTGCTGTACAAAGGTGCAGTAACCGTTTATTCCACCTCACTCCTCCATCCTTACCTTCCATTCTACTGTCGTTTCCTTCAAAACACCCATTCTATACGGCACACTGAGCTATCCTAACTCTCTCTCGTGCCGCAGGCACGTCCCCAATACGTGGCGTTTCAACGTCCCCTCATTAATTGTTGGACACGTTTCATAACATTTCGGTTCCCTCGGTGCCATTGTGCCTTTCACACACCGTGCGTCCTAACTGTACTCGTTCACAGCTGCTTTGTTCCGCGTCAGTTCTATATCAATATTGTGTACAGTGGACGATGTAACTGCTAATTTACAATACATGTGCACACCTCTTTAGTAGTGATAAAAAAGATAAAGGCATATGTTATTCTATCGCAGGACTCGCTTCTGCTTTCGCTTTTCCGTGATGTACAAGCACGCACTTATTGGCAAAAAGATGCTACATCTTGTATGCCTAACTATGCTTCATTCAAATTCTCTTCGAATTGATGCTCATTTCATGCGTTTCTGGCTGTGGTCCATCGTTACTCAAAATTATTCATTCAGATATTAATGGAAATCGGAGTTGCTTGCATCGAAAAAAAACGTTCCTAGCCTTCACATTGCTTCTTCTGGTCTTTAAATTGGCTTGAATGGGGTCAATGCTATGAACAGTAATGCAGCACTAATCGGCATACATGTAGTCGCGTGCAAATACGCGTGTTGCTTCGAACCGTGAAGGATTCGCCATAAGCATCTTACTTTTCAAAGAAACAAGCAATCACCAGCGATTAGGGGGAAGGAATCACTATCTCTGCCCAATTCCGCCTTTCCTTCTCTTTATTATCTCCTGATCAAATTGTTGAAGTTAGGCCTCCGAAGAAAATGGCGTGTGAAGAAAATGAGGAGCTAATGGGGTCAAGGTCAAAAACTTTTGTGATACTGATATTCCGATTAAACAACACACTCAAATTCGTCTCTACTTCTTCATCCCCATTATGAAATGTAGCTGTAGTGACTAGTTCTGTTGTGCGAAATTGCTGGTATGCTTAATATGTAGTAGTCACTGTTCGGCAGCTCATGCAGATTCTTAGTATGTGAAAATCTTGGAAATGATTTCCAAGACGAGACCTTGTCTTCAATTAATTGTCAAATAAGCAGTTTTAGCTCTTCACTAATGTGGACGGCTTCCGCATGTGTACAGATACACTCCAGCGAGATGAACATTCCTCACATATGCTAGGTGTTTATCCCTGCCAAGGCAAGGGTAGTCCTCCTCAAGTGAGTTGAATTCGTATTTCTTGGGTTATGAATCGTCTTACGTAGCAATGGTTTGAAGTTGTAGAAGCGTTCTTCTAATCCAGACTGTTGGCATTCATGTTTAGCTGATGTCTCTATCGAAAGCAGGCCATCTGCGCAGAGAGACTAACTGTGCAGAAGTACTGGTATCAGAAAATTTGCGGCGAGGTACTGTTAGGATGTCTCGGTGTCATGACGGAAGTCCAGTTTGGTTGTACGAGGTAAGTTAAAGCTGTTTTTCTCAGAGCTATGCTGAGTGTCTCCACAGTCCTTCAAAGCTGCTTGGAAGCTTTTCTGCATCAGTATTAACACCTGATTTAATCTACAGAATTCCATGCTCAAAGACAAGGACTCGGGATTGTGTCTGTCCACAGCTGGCCTCAAGGCCAGTGACGATGTTATTATGGTGCAGTGTGACATCAACGATCAGCATCAAATATGGAAGTTTGTCGATCCTAAATTGTAAAAAGCATGTTTCTAGCGATTATTTTTAGCGTTACTGGTATACTTAATGTGATGTGATGTGATTCATCTCGCCTTTTGTGTTGTCTCAATGCTCTCGTGCAATCGGTTCACTTTCTCTTGGTTCAAATCGTTATTGCAGTCATTGCCTGTATGGGTTCATATCGAGTCTTCACTCATTAACTGTGATATCAATGGTTGTGTTTTTATCTGAACATTCCAAATGCGCATTTGTAGTCGTACTACAGTCAGTATTGTGGGTTTTGTTAAAAGTTACCGGACAACAGTGACTAAGTTGTCTGAAAGAACAATAAATCTGTTATTCACGTAGAAATGTATGTATATATTGTTTTACATTGAAATATCTTACAATGCCACCCACTGAATGTCTAAATCGTACATTGCTACAAAGTACAGAACAAAGAGGATGGTTCAGAATGAGTGAGTCCGGTGATGTTGCTGTAGTCTCGCTTGCTCCAGGACCACTTCCAGGCGTGCAGTACCCCTTGAAGGTGACCTATTGTGGAGGTGAGTCTTCAGTGCTCAGTTACAGGCAAAATTCGTTGGTTGACCACTTAATGTGCACTTTCATGATGGCCAGCATACCAGAGCGATAGTATGTGGTCATTTGATGAGTCCGGTGCAGCTCTCGCATTTAAACACCTTGCCAAGCTGTAGGTAATCAGTGCTGCGCATCTATTATACGTGCTATTGGTAGTCGGGTGTCCTTGGTAGCTGGCATGCAGTGCAGTCGTGAAGTTCTATACTCACTATTAGCATCGGAATAGCGATTCTTCCACCTATAATGGGAGTTCCCGATGTACAGAAATTGAAGGGAAATGAAAATGGGGCTAGGGTTACATGCTTGGTTAATAGGCGCATATTGACTTCCGAAATGAAACTTGGATATAAAGTATGCCTGATTTTTGTTGTTTACATGCTGTGGTGTTCTATTTTGCATTTCCTACAAGCAGATCATGGAAATAATGTAAACAACAATCATATTTTCTTCTCAGTTTGGAGAAATTTGTTATTTTGTTTCTCAGTTTGTGCAGAAGCTCAAATGCTGGTGCATTAAAGATCTTAAATGTATAAATATCGCTGTTTCTTAGAATGCTCCATGCCGGTAGAATACTGTGATTATTCTGGAATGACTGATAAGTGCCGAAAATGGGCGGAGGAAAACGCCCCAGAAGCGCTTGAAGGACTCGAAATTGCTCCGGAAACTGAAGGTGAAGAAAAGAAACACCAGAAGAGGGGAGGAAAAGGCACGGGCAAGGTAATCTAGGTGCTTAATTTGTACTTCCCCATCAATGCCGTTATTCGTACAGGGCGAGAAAAAGAAGGCACCTACTGTAACGAAAGTCACACTGCAAAGAGAGCCACGTGGAAAGAAGAGTGTTACGGTGATCAAAGGATTAGCCGGGTTTGGTAAGATTTTCAAAGTATTTTTTTACTATGGCATTTGAATGATGCAAATAAGCGAATTGCAGAGATTGATTTAAAACAAGCATCGAAGCTTTTTGCGCAGAAATTTGCTTGTGGCAGCTCCGTAACCGGAGCTGACGAAATAGTGATACAAGGAGATGTCAAGGATGATCTGTTCGATGTGATACCGGCGAAATGGCCACAGGTAAAGGAATCATCTACAGCTATTTCCACTCATGTGAATGATAGATGTCAACTTATAGGTGTCCGAAGACATGATTGATGATCTTGGCGATAAGAAGCGGTAGATCAATTTTCAGCTTTTATGGTTTGAATTTTGATTGTTCTTGTTTGATAAATACGTTCTCCCTAATTTTCTTTTTCCTTTGGTTGCATCTCTTGGTATATAACCTCAAATTCTTGTTGCCTGTTTCAGCCCTAGATCGCCAATTTATGCATATTCATTGGTTACAAAATACACTTCAGAAGAGTGGGAGCCTGTGTTCCAGCTACCAATGAGGCTATGTTTGACCCCGCGGCAACGATCCCGCATCATCAACTGGATAACCATTTGTGTTGCCATGTTTTTATTCATCACTTGGAGTCGAGAAGGTGCCAGATTGTACAAAGGTGGTCATGTGGCGAAACCGCATGTGGTTGGTTTTTTTTTTGTCAGGAAGATTGACAATGTCTTGCGAAGTTAACGGCTAACAGCTGATAATAGTTGCCTGTCTGCATCGACTTCAGTGATGGCTTCCTTGAATAGTGCAGAGATCACCTAATTTCTCATTTCATTGCTCTAAAAGTTGGCAGTTGGGGCTTGTTGAAAACGATTTCTTCATTAGCCAATTACTTCAGCGACTTTACCTGGTTTTTGCACTTGGGAAAGGGGCAGCGTGGAAAAAAATTGGTTTCTATCCCTTTTTTTCGGGGACCCGAATGGAAAATGAAATACTTTTAATGTTAGTTTTAACATTAAATAATTAGTCATAACCACTGTAAAAATAGTAATAAAAATTGACATATAAAAACAAGGTAATACAGTTTTTCAGGTTTTTTGTTGTTCTCAAAGTATTTTTGAAAATCCGGCGACCTTTTCTTAGGGGGGAGGGTGGGGGGGGGGGGGTAGGCGTAACTGGTGTTGGTAACTTATAGGTAATCTTTCTTTAGTACTAGTCGCTAGGAAAAATATCAGTGAAACTGATTTGAAATTAATGGCAGACCCTGTCAAAGAACGTTCACACCCACCTTGGCTGCACGTTTACAAAGCCAGCTGTCAAGGTAAGAAATGTACGTCCCCCCACCAGAAAAAGGGGCAATATTCTGGTTTTCCTTCGTTATTTGTGGTCAAAAACAACTATACAGTTCAGTCTAGACGGGTCTACGTATGCTGAAGTTTTGGTTATGGTTTTCTCTTGTTCAGGTTCCTAATTACACTATTCCACGGTTTGGTCCTGGCGAGAATGGAGAGGGGGTGTACCTAGAAGGAGAAGAAAAGAGGATTGGCGAGGAGCAAATGAAGAAGTACTTCATGAATGTTTTGGCGAGGTTGGGTGCTCGGATTCATTTGGAAAATTTGCTGCAGGTACTTGTCGAGTCATACACGGTCCTGACCTGGGTCCAAACTGTTACACTTGCTATATTTGCTATTATTTTCGCTATCGATTCAACTCTTTCGAATTCTTCATTGATGTTCACATTTGACTTTGTTTGGATATCTCTTTGCTATTTAGTGATAAGATATCACCAGATCGAAGTATTCCGGACTCGCGATCGCATGCCTGCCTGGCTCTATCTTACCCTAAGGACCTACCGACTGCGTCTGTCGTCATCATTTTCACTGACGAGTTCTTATCTGGTGAGATCTCCCATATTTTTCTCGTTTGTGCTTTTTTGTTGAACAGGTATTAGAGAAGCAGTGTGCTTTCATTGTTCACATTCCCCAAAATCATATGGTTGCATTTTTTCCTTCCAGCACTTCTCCGGACAGTTCATTCTGTTGTGAACAGAACACCTCCACATCTGCTCAAGGAAATAATTTTAGTCGATGATAAAAGTAACCGAGGTCGGTTATCTCCACTTCATTCATTTACACTGTTTAGAACTTATTACCACACTAATCACTTCATGTGAGAGTTGTTTTCTCAAGTATTTCATCTGAAAAATGTCGAATTCTATTTCAATTGCAGAGTTTTTTTTTTCAAAGCATAACCTTAGATTTTCAATTGCTTTGAGAAGCGCTGCTTAATTGTCTTATTAATAACGTATCTCTCTACTCACTACTAGTTACCATTTCAGATGAACTGAAAGAACCACTGGACGAGCACCTTCAACGCTTTGGCTCTCTAGTGAAATTGATTCGATCGACAGAAAGACTCGGTCTCATTAGAGCAAAACTGAGAGGTGCTAAAGAAGCGAGTGGCGAAGTTTTGGTATTCCTCGATTCCCACTGTGAGGCAAATGCTGGCTGGTAAGAAAAACACGCAAAAGATTCAAGAGACTCCAGCCTATATTTTTTTCCAGGATAGAACCGTTGCTGGCTCGAATAAAAGAAGAAAGAACCGCTGTTGTTTGTCCGATTATTGACTCGATATCTGACTCGAACATGGCTTATCTCGGCGGTTCACATGGAGGTACATTTATGATATATTTATTTCGAAAATAGTCTGGTTCTGACAAAAATTTATCAGGTCAAAAATTTCTACGAAAATTTGACTAGACGGAAAGTTAGGGTTACATCCAGTGAACTTCAAACAGCCAGGTGATTCCGGACCAGTGCTGCGATAATACTTTGGTCATGCTCTCTCTCTTACTCTCTGCCAAAGGCTGCCGCGCCGCTGCACTAGTCCGTACTCACCTGGCCGTTTGGAGTTCCATGCATGCCCACTGTTCTGGTTGCGATTCGACGATTTCTCTATCCCCCTTGTGTTACCATTAGGTTTCAGAATACGGATCATAATGTAGCAAATTAATGTCATCAGTGATCTGACTTGAAAATTGCCCACTAAATTCCGAACAGCCAGGTTCCTTGTTACTCCGCCGAGTACCTCTTACACGTTATTTTTCCCCTGATTTCTCCTGGTTTGTCATCCGAGGTGACGGACTATGCAGGTTTCGTCTGACAAATTACTAACTTCGGCTGTACATCGGCTGGCACCCACGTGTCATTACACTGCATGCGTGCTCCGAAGCCGTTACTATTGTGAATGAAAGCCGAATGTGCGGTGACTGCTTTACATTTGTTTCTTCAGGAATCGGCACATTCTGGTGGTCGCTTCACTTTAGCATGGGGCCATTACCAAAAAGTGAAATCGAACGAAGAAAGCACCCGGAAACAGACTATATCAGGTATTGTTTTCATCTACTAGCCTCCGACTGAGATATGTAGATTCATGCTTTTTTTACAACTGCATTAACACATTTAAAGCTCGTTTAATTAATAGTTTTCAAAATAATCTAGGTCGCCTACCATGGCTGGGGGTCTGTTCGCTGCTAATCGAGAATACTTCTTCGAAGTTGGAGGTTATGATGAGGAAATGGACATATGGGGCGGCGAGAATTTGGAGATCTCGTTTAGGGTGCGTTTTGAAGGGTGGTAGAATTATCCATCCTGATTCTCTGCGGAACATTCTGGAGTTTTTCATATTAGCTAGTGAGATTCTTAAATATCAATGTACCGTTTTAGGTATGGATGTGCGGTGGATCGATCGAGCTGATTCCCTGTTCACACGTTGGTCATATATTCCGTTCAGGACATCCATATGATATGACAGGTCTGTCCGGGGCCGAGTTGCTAGATGCAGAAGAAGCAGATTAGACCCCTCAATTCAGAATAGAATGCAAGGATGGGTTTTCCTTGTACTTCTTTTTTCTGAATTAAGGACACATTTGGTGGCTGCATTGCGAGGACCACACACTTGAAAATTCCAAAGAAATTTTTTTTCCAGACGTACCTGACCAATAATCTTTGCATCCGTAATCATTTTTGTAGGAAAATTAATCGATGGCTGATCAGAGCGAATTTAGGCCGAAATAACAATAAGGATGTCCATGGGACGAATTCGAAACGATTGGCGGAGGTCTGGATGGATGACTACAAAAGACTGTTCTATGTTCACCGAATGGGTTTGAAGGTCTGTCTATCAGTTCTGCCTATAAATTGTTCCATTCATTTTTATCCCTTCTATGCTGCATTTCGAACAGCGAAAACTGGTCCCCAGTGACTATGTTATTTTCCATTTCAAGGATATGGATGTTGGAGACCTGACTGAGCGGAAGAAACTACGAGAACGTTTGCAATGCAAATCCTTCAAATGGTTCCTTGACAACGTCATTCCACAGAAGTTCATCCCAGATGAAAATGTCTTTACATACGGTCACGTGAGGGGCGAACGGGGGCTTTGTTTGGATACGCTTCAACGATTGGAGAACAAGGTCAGAGTCGAGTAGCGGTGGACCCGAAGAGGCCTTATTTTGCCTTTCCAGGGTACCGTAATTCTGGGTGTTTTCGTGTGTCAGCAAGAAGGCAGCTCCGCTCAGGTCAGTGCTATACTTATAATGCTCAAAAGTAGTTCACTGAATTATAGGCTTCTTTTTCTTCATTTTTTTTTCTTTTTTTTTTCCTTGAAGAATTGTTCTACATTTACTCATCGGTGTTCAACTACATAATGTACAATTTTAAAAGCTGTAGTGTTCTGGGTTCATCTGAAAATTCAGCACAACAAGAATTGTCGCTCGTGTCTAACCTTGTCGCACTGATTTGATTTGCGGTGAATTATTAGTATTGGTACAAATTGTACAAGTTATGCAACGATAGAGCTCAAACTCCTAGCTAAGTGAAACTAAGGACTGCAGAGGGGTGGGGTGAACAATGCATGGGAGCGGAGGTTAACATAGCAGAAGACGGCTGTAGGTACCAACACTGGAAATCCGTCATTGGGGAAACTCGGGGCTCCAGACAGGAACCTATTAAGGTCGTCAACCAATTCAAGATCCGAAAGCTTCATCCGCTTTAAGAAACCACCCCTTTGAAAATCATTCTTGCTTTCCCCCAGAGAGTCGTCAAAACTTTCGACGACTGCATCGCACGAGGGCCCCTGGTTGGTCGGGTTGTAATGATTCCGTTCTCTCCCTAGTTCTGAACTGAGGAAGTTGGTATCTTAGCAAAAAACAGATCTAATCCTTTGATTGCAGAGGTTTTGATTGACAAGTACTTTTTTAGCTTTAGATATTCGAAGATTTCATCTTGAACCTCAATTTTATGACTGCGTGAAAGGAAAAGACACTTCGAGGGCCTCTGTTCCACTGAGACATTTTCTCCTGAACTTGCAGATGTTCTCCATCTCAAGACAACATGAACTGCGGAGAGAGGCTACTTGTGTGGATGTTGGGAAACAGCTACGGCCAGGAGTTTACGATGCAGTGCTCCAGGAATGCATCGAAAATAAACCGGTAGAGTTCGAACATAAGCAGGTGAGGATATCTATTATAACTTTTTTTCAGTAGTTCATACAAAGTAACACGACATTATGTAGTTTAATCCTTCACATATCACCTTCTTTTCTCCCAACACCGCTCTATACTTGGGTGTTCGGAGTTGGCTTGTTACCGGAGAAGGAAGGTGTTGTCCTGTTCCTCCTGATTTCCTGCAGTGCTCCGGTCATTAAGTTTTCCCTCCGAAATTGCGAAATTTATGACAGAATGTAAAACATAAGGCTAATCTGGTTTGAAATTGGAATGGAAAAAAAACTGGAATGAAGGATTTGTTCCACAATTTCTTGTCGCCTTGCATATACGCACATTTTTTGTTGCTTTGTTTTAAAAATATGGCAGTATTAAGGGCGGTCCCATCCAACATAAGGAGCGTGGACTATGCTTGGATGTAGAAGACATCAACTCCGGTGGCGATGTGACATTTACTCGCTGTCAAGAAGGCAAAGGCAGCCAACAGTGGACGTTCGACAATTACTACCAACTCCATTAGCTTATCCGCTTTCCTTTCTTTGTTTGCCTCGCTTTTCTGAGGTAGTCGTGAACTTTTTGCAATTTTTTTCTTATTTTGAAGGGTAGTTGTTTCTGTGATAGCCTTTTGCGGTTCAAATGAGCTTTTGCATAATATTGCCAACATTCGCTTCTCATTGTGCACTTCATTTAATTGGTTCAGCTAGAGATTGTGCTATTCTGTGCGGAAGTGCGTCGGCATATGGGTATGTTATGCTGTACATAGATATTCTCGGTTGATTATGGTAACAGAATTAGACTGAAAAACGGAAGATCGCAGTGCTTTATGCTTCTTTATATTAACTACCTGCACCCCTGCACCGTATCCTCTGTAAAGTCAAGCCATTTAGCGTCTCTTTGATTTTATTTATTTATTTATGCTATCGACGTTCATTTCATAGAAAGGATTTGCTTTGACTGGGTGTTTGCTCTGCGGGAAGTTTCTCTAAGTCCACTGGTTGAAGGCCTGCTATGATTAGCGAATTTCCCTTGCTGCCACCCACACACTTCACATGATAGTTCTATCATTTCGTGTTTTTGTTGTTGATTTTTTCCCGAAGATTTATGCTTCTAGATCTTATTTATATTGAAGAGGGTCACGGTTATGACATAATGACTCGTTTTATGCTTTTCAAATGCAAATCGCGTGCCTTTCAGATAATGAAGTTTACCAAAAATGACCATTTCTTGCTATGCTGAATTTTTTTTCCGGAGAGTTTCCCAAAAAATTGAAGCCAGACCGATCAGTGGCGGAGTGGGGTAGGAGGTTGCTTTTTTACGGATATGTTCATTGTGAAAAAGCTGATATCTGGGATTCTCGGCGTCACAAGAACCTATTGCAGCTCCAGTTCAAGCCTGACAACTCGCCCGCCCTTGTTTAATATGTAGTGGTTCGGCTGATCCTAGGCGATGCTCTACTGAATGCGAGTAGTGGGCGTTTTCTTTGCGATTTGTATCCAGAAGCTGTCCCCACATCCAGAGAATCATCACACTAGTAAAACTGCTGACCCAGCTACGAAAATTTCCGTGGGTGCTACTTTTAATGCAATTTCCAAGCATGTAAATAGTGTTTCTGCCATTCACCTGCTTGGAGTAACGCTTGCAACGCACGTCTTCAGCGCTGGAATTGTGGTGTAGTCATATTCAGCAACGACCGGTCAGACTGAGGAACGACCGGTCAAATCGGCGAACGACTGGTCGAGATCGTATCGACCGTCTCTAACCCCGATTTGGTAAAGTTTGTCGCGCAAAATTTGCTTTGGATCAAACCCTTGATTGTACGAGAAGGATTCAAATCAGGTGTTATTTTTAAAACATTTATGTTGTACAGTCCAAACATAAAAGTGGGAGAATTTTCACATGGACGAAATACTCTTAAGTATGCTTGAAAGTAGCCGCAGTAGCGTTAATAAAGGCAAGTATCCTAAATCACTTACCAACGTCTGTGTGTGCACCGGGCTTCCTTTAACAGCTGTCACAGCAGCACATTTTTATCGTTCGACTATATGTACGCGGAAGTTACTAAGCATGACCGCCTTTTATTGAGTGAAGACTTTGTAGATTAACCTTGCGAAGAAGCAGTGACTAATTATGTCCTTAGAGCATTTTCAGTTACTGACAGGCCCAGTGTGTGCGCACTCAACTAGTACATCTGCCCACTGTTGAAGTTTCTCATGTATGATCCACAAGGGATGACTGTGGAAGTCATTGACGTGAGAAAAGCCACGCTCCCACTTCACGTCCGAGCTCTATCCTTCTGCATCGTTTGTTGAGCTGCTGGAAAATGAATCCTATGTACAAGCATAATTAGTTTAGCCACACGCAATGGGCACGTATTCAATATTGCGGTTTAAATTGGGAATGCGCATTCGTGTATGAAACGAAGTTTATTTTTCAGGTTCCAAATATGAAGAATGGGGCAATCGATGGATCGATTGGCACCAACAATTCTGGTCCAGTTACCCATGTTCAGGACCATTCCCAGCAATTCGGTTCTGTGTCTAGCCAGGTGAAACAACAGAATTCTCAATAGGACCTGTGGTACCAGTTAAAGACAGTGTGTCACCTCGTTTTCGTGTTCAAGTTATTGACAGATTCTGGACCTTCTGGACATGCTGGTTTCAGTGGTGTACACGAAATGTGCAAAAACCACAAAAAAACCTTTTTTGAAGGTCATATCAGTTTTTAGCGCGGGCAAGTTTCCTCGGAAACCTGCAGGACCGGCGCCGTTGGCGTTATCCATCGATCACAGCTTAACATGTTGAAAAAGTGCGCTGGGGTGTGGAGCGTTATACCTGGAGAGAGCGGGGCACGGAGCTCTGTGATTGGCGGGCTGCGTGAATTGACCAATCGCAGAGCTTCTCTGCGCCGCCCTTTTCAAGCATATCGCCTACACCCAGTGCGCTAAGCCAGCGCAGGACGGGATTTACAAGAAAACTCGTACACTCACGGACCGTTCCGCCTAAGTGGTCCACTTTCGGACCCCCCGAAAACGGGGTTTACGTTAATTTTAAGCGTTTTGGCGTACATCATTGGAATCAGTGTGACGAGAAAGTCTAGAGTCTGTTGATACTTACAACCGAGGAAGCGAGGTGACACGCTGCATTTAAGGGTCTCGACGCCGTTTTGAACTCTAGCTTTCACTACGGCTCGCATATATCATGAATAGTAGTGTTGATCCTGATTGACACATTATGCATTTGCAGGTACCGCGAGCTGGTCGCACAGCAAAGCAAATTCACTACGATTCTGACACACCTTTACACGCATCACGTTGTGCATCATTGACTGAGTTGGAGTTGACGACGGTGGGACTTGCCAGGACTCTCGAGGTGCGTGCCAGTAACACTTAGAAGGTTAGGGGATTCCATTTTGTCGAAAGCTTCAGTCGTGCAATCGCGACTTTAAATAAGCTGCTCTCATCGAATTTTGTCTAGAAAAAGGCAACTACTTCGAAAATCGAGATCGTAGTTCATTCATGTACCCAGAGAAATATTCTAGTGTTTCGGAACATTGTGAGGATGCGAAACTCGTTCTATTCGTGGCCTCTTCCATAATTCACGTGAGAACTAGCAGCGATGTTTACGAGGGTGGATAATAATGGTTATATTTGCGTTTCAGCGAGAATGAGACGCGAAAGTATCCATGTCGCTCTTCGCGGCGCTCCTATTTCAGTTCCTTGTTAAGCGTTCATTCATCCCCTGGATCTTAGTCTGAATGTAATCAATCGGTTTGTTTATCATTGTGAGTACCACTATCTTGATCATTAGAGTGATCATGGCCTCCGATTGATCAAATGCGAATGTTGACAGGGTCTCGAATTTTTCTCAGGGTATTGGGCACAAGATTTTGAGCAGCATCAGCTGGCTGTCCGTTTTGAACGCAACTATATTTTAGGGCAAGGCAAAAGTCTTGTGATCACCCTAGGATCGTTAGTTACCTAGAGTGTTTTAAACCATTAGAAATAGTGTTTTTAGTTGTCATGAATAAAAGTCCGCTCCCTATTGTTAACTACTGCTCCAAAGGCCTGCATTACGTCCAAAGATCTTATCACTGGCGTTTGATAGCGAAGCGGTTGAATTTGTTGACAATGTGAGTGGTGGTTTATCTTTACCTAGTTTTCTGTGTTTTCCGCTGGGTTGTACTCATATAACAGCTGTTTTTCTTCGTCTACATCGTTCCCAATTTCTCTCCGCCCTACCTTCCTCTCTCCTTTCTCACGCACACTCGATTGCTCTTCGTCTCCCTGAGTCTTCACCTTCGGGAACATCTTCAAGAAAGCATAAAAACATATTTTCAAGTCATGTTACATCCACAAAATCTTCTGACATTTGTAACCCTGACATTTGTAACCATCTTTTCTCCACGGGAGTACCAACATGTTGCCCGCGGATCTTAGCGTGTATGTCATTAACTAGGGCGTTGCACGGTGTACTGTTGTATTGGGTGAATGGGGGTAAAACCTTTTGTAAAGTGGGTTAGAACTCCTTTCGCACGGACTGGAAATGAGTTGGTTGCAGACAGTGCGACAAAAAATAAAGCCCAAGACAGTGTGGACCAACGAGAGGAGGGATTGCGGGAGCATCCATGAGTGGAAGAGAATAGAATTTTTTTATAAAACTATTAGGTTGTAACATACGTTTCCGCTGTTTTCGCATAGGCATTTTCAAAGGCTTCTTATAAATGAATACCTATCAGATTTCGGAAATGTCTAGAAAGCATTTTAAAGCGCATGATGCCGCGAACATTCTGGAATGTGAGACCTATTTTTGTGCCTTATTTTGAAAATGTAATCAACTTCGGAGTGAACGCTTTAGGCATGCGAATTCGCTAACTGCATTTGCATGAATAATAATTTCACCATAATGTTCATGAGACTAACCAAATTTGGGTCTAGTAATCTCGAGGCCATTCTTATTCTCGCTGGTACCTACTCTCCCCATTTTATTGTCGAGCGGTCTGAAGCACAGGCACAAACCTTGGTAACCCAAAATTTTGATTATGCCGTCTTTCTAGCTGGAGTTGATGCGCATTGAAGTGGGATTTCTTCCACTGTGGCTACAAACATCAACCGTTTGCCGACACTAATCGGTGGAATTTTTGGATGAGTTTAATGCGTTCTGCGGCAATCACATCATTTTGCCACACAGCGGAGGGCGCCTTATTTTTTTTTTGGTTGAACTCTCCGGAAAGGCGAAGATTCCGCAGAGGAATTTTCAATTGCGCATTACCTAGCATAAATCTAGCTCTAACCATGCGCCGATTATTAGATCACAATAATGTCTGTTGAGCGAGAACCTACTTTAAAAAGTCAGTGACGACTAGCACTGCCCGAATCTGTTCTTTGCCTCGCCGTCCACGGAATTTTGAAGCAGGGGAGTCGAGCTCCTGCTGTAAAAACGATAAAAGACCAACGACTTTTGTGGTCCGAAATTCGATTGGTGCCCTTTGTTATATAATTTTTTTAAATTTCATTGAGAATTTCAAAAAAGGGAAAACTTATGTTACAACTTACTTACAACCTGAGACATATTTTTTTTTCAGAAATCTCTGTATAAAATGTTTCTGTTCTCTTGAAAGCCCAAAATTCTTTTTTCTCATTCACGTCCCTAGCACGCTCTTTTTGCTGCTCTTGCTGTTTCCTCTTTCCTCCACAGCTTTCGTAGACCAGCTTGAATATATAAAGTAAATAGCCGCTATAGTTTTTTATGTTGATATGCTCGCGCTAATGAGGGTAATGGTGCATTGCGACACACTCATGAGAAGAAAAACGTTCCTTATTGAAAATGGCCTCCACAAGATGTCTGCTAATGCAAAGCACATCGTTTTCAAGACATCATTACCAACATCCCACCCCTGGTTCTCTTCGCTGAGAGTGATTTTGATTTACTTCCTTGTTTTCATTATTTTTTGTTGTCCGGCCATGATTGTTTTTCATTTGCTGATCAAACGGTGTAAAACATGATAATATAATAAATCTTCAGCATAGAATGCATAGCATTGTGCGGATCTATTGAAAACCTCTTGTTAATCCCTTTAGAAGTAAAAATAAAATAAAAGAGAGAGGAGAGAGAGAGGGAGAGAGGGAGAGAGAGAGAGAGAGAGAGAGAGAAAGAGAGCAATAGTGCAGTTAGGCTGGAGCGTGTAGCGACAGCAAAAGTGGCATCATCTTCTTTGGCAGATCTACATGAATGAGTTAAGCTCTGACCTCTGTTCGAGGAACACGGGCGGTTCGCGCATTTCCCTAAAAAAAAGAAATGTAAGCGGCAATTAGACTGATTCCTCCTCGTGAGCCCTTCTTGGGGAGTTTTTGAGACTTGACTGTTTACCCGCTGTTGTGTGAAAATAGTTCCAATGATTCAGTACAAAATTTTCAGGGGATCTATGGAGCATTTTCACATGTGCATGGTATTCATGCAAAAGAGCAAACATGCCTAGGAGAAATATTGGGAAGTTGGTAAATAGCCAAGGGCAATGCGGACCCTTTAACTAGGCAGAGGTTCAACGGGGATCGTTTTCTCAAAGATCGTAGTCGAACCGCTCAGTTGCTGAGGAGTGTTGATTTATAGACGTTTTTCGGAGAAGAAATGAATCCAGACCTTCTATCTCATCAGCTCTGTCATGTGTCTGAGACGTTTCCTATGTGTGTGACATTCTACGCTTATTACTAATGTGAGTAGGCAATCACACTTTTTCCAATCCTAAAGCCCTCATCCAGCTGGTGCTTCTGCTGGAACATCGGCTATTCTGACGCTGCTGTCGAATATTTTTTAAAAAATCAAAAATATTCATGTCTAATTCCACTATTTTTTGAGGAATTTAGTAAATTAATTTGTAGATATGTATAATCCAAATACTTGTTTGCAATTTTTAGCGTCTTTTCATCCTTTCATTTTAATATTGGTATTATAGTCAACTACTCAGCTTTTTAAGTAATTCTACCCAACAATTTCTGAGTAATCAACTTTTTTTATCTGAACCAGCGTATTCTTGAGACCTTGGTCTCTCATCTGCCCTTGGGAAAATTTTCTGCCTACAATACTGATCCTCAATATTTTTTCGTCTCTAGATTCCTTTTTCTCGTTTTTTCTTGCAGGTTGATATTTCCTTTCGCTGCCTCCTTCGTAAACCTTTTCAGAATTTTTTCGTGAACAAGCGACCTCTTAATTGGACAACAGGGCAATATTTTAACAAAAAAAAAACGGTGTTCGTCCTATTCATCTGTAAACCCTTCGTTGCTTTTGATGTTTTGAGTCTGTAGCGAAGTACGGTATATAATATTCGCGGTATATAATATTCTGTCCGTATATTCTGCCCGTATAATATTCCGCCTGACAGAATATTACAAGCGTGGAATCCTGCCTGGAACGTAAAGCTGCCACCGACAAACACCACGCATGGGGAACCACGCCCACTGTCAACCGTCTCCGTCTGCCAATGTGCGTAGACAACAGTGGCGGGAATTATTTATTATTACAAAATTTTTTAAATTCGTTCTCCATCTGGGTCCCTAAAGCGACGGAGACCCCACGTTTTTCCCACCCCCCCCCCCTCTCCCCTACTCACTTTCTGCGTCCGGCACTGATGCACAACTATGTTCTGAAAAGGGCAAAATAATCAAAACAATTTGTGGAACCCAGCCCAGCTTGATTTGCTTGGTAAGCGTTTCAATCCCAGTTCTTGCTGTACTTCTATCACAACGTGATCCTTGACCGGTCATCACATACCCGCGTAAACGTTATCACTCACCGTAGGACCTGAGAATGCGTCCCGGGGATTCTAAAATGAGAGGGAATAAACATGAGTAAATCTAAGTGACAATAAGTAAGAGATATAAGCTATAGAAGTATTAATATGTTGTGTTATAGAATCTCTTTTTTCTATTGGTAAAGCGAGTAGAAGGGGAGGGGGTATCCGGTGTCACATGATAATTTCTCCTTTGCCTTTATACTCACTTGTTACATCAATCGTCGATACTACCCAGTACAACAAGTTAGAGCAACCGATTTGCTTTACACTGTACATATCACAAATATGAAGTTGTTCAGTGAATGCCTGTTAAAATGCCAGTCTAATTCGAGTCATGCGGCTCTGTTAAATTGTCATTCCTAGTTCTCCGTGTTGATAGGTAGCGTAACCTGTCAACAGCGATCCGACGACGTCCATCACGTCTTCCGCTTGGGTAACTCGCCCGCCGCGCTGCCCCGGCGTGCGATCAGCAACCGTGCACAACCTGTTCCCTTTATCGACCCTTCGTAGCCGTGTCGAATCGGCGAGGTCGTTCGATGGTGACAGCCTGGTAACACGTCTCCTGTCAGCACTCACCTCTCTTTTATAGTCGGCTTCGAAAATGTCGGACTTGCGCATAGAATCGCAACTAGGGGTGTCACATAGCATGATAGTGGAGCGAATGATAGGCGAGCAATCCGTGATTCGTCAACTCGGTCTTTCCTAGTTAGCTCTCTTCCATCTTCTGTCCGTGGTAAAGCGGCCTTTTTTCGTTCTCCATTTTTGCAGTTTTTAGCAATTTTTGGCGAAAATTCGCTCAAATCCCCCTATGTACATGCACACATACGTATATACACACATTTTAGTCGAAAATCCACAAAAAATATGACTTTTTCAAAAGATTTTTTCCTGATTTTTTGCACTTTTGGCCAAATTTTCCTCCCAAAATCATCTACTTCTACATAAATACTTTGTTTTTCTTTTGAAGCAAACAAATGCTACATACAAATACCCATGAATACATACGTACACACGTACATACACAAATACTCTTGATTAGCAAAGCATGAACGTCATCCTCTAAAATTATTGAAATTTATCATCTAGAAATGCGCTTTTTCGTTCAGGACTGCTCAGTTGTTTAAGTCTAGGAATGCAATAAAAATTCCAGTACCTACTCTTCCTGAAAGGCATTTTCAGATTCAACCCTGGAAGTTTTGTGCATTCCAATCTCATTGGTAGAGGACCCCATATTGCAGTGCTAATAATAGCTATTGATTCTCGTACATACAACATGTATGCCTGCTTGCGAAAGGAAATGGACGTCATCTCCTTGCCTTCTAGGCTCAGTTTTTCTTTCAAAGCAAACAAATGCTCACGAATGGCCATTGTCATATATCTAGGTTGCCGTGTGCGAAAGCTGCTCCTCAATCAAGCGTGTCCTTGGGTAGTGCTCGTCTTTGAGATCTCTATCAGCTTTCTCTGAGGAGTTGAATCTGCTCTGTTGGACACCTAAGGATTAGTTCACTTTTTGGCCTAGTAGCCGCTTGAATTGCAGATAAAGTCATCAACTTTTTATTACCAGTGGCGGCAGTCATAGTTCATCGATATTGATGCGAACACATTATTGATTAGTAGCCTGCGAGAGCGTTATCAGCGAAATTCGCGTCGAAAATCAAATAGCCGTGCTACTCTGCTTCTCTGCCGGATTACCAGCGTAGGTACGTAACGCGCCAAAGCTGCCCAAGAGCTTGAGGGCTCATCTCATGGGCCATAGCTGAAGTGCCTTCGCATTTTTACGGGCAATACTGCGCTTTTATGCTTGAAAATGTAAAATTATCGACTACAAGGACGACAAGTGTTTTCTGCATGTCTGCACAATCGATCACCGCGGCAGAAGAGGTGCAGACGATGAAGAAGACGCAAAAACACGTACATGTTCATAGGTTTTTAGAATTCCATCGAGGATTGCTTGATTGAGAGCTCTTCCCTAGTGTGGCTACTTGCTGCGTTCATAGTGTCGTCTTCATACTAAATCCTCCTGACCTTATCCTTCGCCTGTTTTTCTTGCACATTCCGAGTGATCTATTCTGCCTTATTCACCTCAAGAAATCGATTCCTATTAATTGTGTTGCAGTTAAGATGGCCAAACAAGAATTCGAACCGATCGATTACCTTGGACCTGTTGTAGTGGCTGCGATTTTTGCCGTCACGCTATTCCTAATTTCATTCTTTGTCATCAACTTCTTCTGTATAACCAAATACGACGATTTTACCCAGTTTGAAAAGGCAAGTTTAGTGAAAGTGTACACAGGAAGCCTCAATCACGATTGCATCTCCTGCGGCCTGGAGCGCCGCACCACCCACGCGGCGCGTGTGACGCAGCACCCGACATCCACAGCGACCACCGCGCCACGTGGGTGGTGTTGCGCTCCAGGCCGCGAGAGGTGCAATCGTGATGTGATTGACGCTCCCCGTAGTCTGCTTTGCCTCGATCGCACCATGTTATCGATTTTTTCTTGCCGCACCGCTGCGTTCGATTGGAGCGCAGTGAGCAGTGCACAGTTCTAGTAAATAAACTACAGAATTGTACTGGATTAGCGATCTATATAAGGCTGATGCGGATTTAAATTATCAAAAAGCAGCAATTTTTCCAATTGTTAATTTCCAGAAAGTGGTACAGAACAATTTTTATACGCTACTATAGGATTATGGTGTGAAACTACAAATGCGCGCCTGTAGGTCAAACAAGAATAATTTTAGGAAATGGTAATACAGCAAACCAGTCTGAGATGTAATATGTACCCGTGGTAGATATTAGTGACCTTCGTATGTTTGCCCAGAGAACGAGGGCCTTCTTAAATGAAGTCGCTGCTCCATGAGACAAAATAGCCACTCGTTCAAATTCTGACCTCGTCGCGGTTTTTAGACTTTTTCTCTTCCAAGGAAAGCAAGTCTAAGCTATACGGCGAACATAACCACGACTTCCCAGCTCAAGTTAAAAGATGAGGGCGATCGAAAGTTCCATAGACACTCAAAATTTTGGTTCAGTTACCAGATATCGGGGTCTTTTAGAGAAGTCAACTTTTGCACATATGTAATCTAGGAAGAAAGCAAATATTCTATAAGTTCTTAAAATGAAATGCTGCGCGATCCTGTTTTTGTTTTTCCCTTTTTGAAGTCGTATAACACACAAGTGGAAAATTCATAGTTTTATCGATCACTAAATTTCTTCTGGGAAAATAAAGATCTATTCAACAATTCATATATGCTCAAATGCGTCATGAACTGCCCTTTTAGGAAATGTTAAATATTATAGAATAGGTATTCATTAACGAGTCCATTAATATGGTAAAAAACAGCCCTCACCCACAGTTTTATACCCTAATAATATTGTGGTGATAGATAATTGAAAGATAAATAGTCTAGATATTCTGCTATGTCCTTTCCTTAGTTTTTCGTTTGTTAATTTGACGACTCTTTGATTATGCCTGAAAAAGCATCATATTTTAAGCACCATGTTTTAATATGAGATGGAAGGAGTAAGGTTACTCTTTTGAAGTTCTTCCATGCTCACTGAGGAGAGGTGTTCAGGAAAGATACAAACGCGTTAGACAATGATGATTTTTTTTGTGAAAGAAGTCACCCATTGATTGGAAAATGACGATGATCAAATTCTGCCTGCAAACGCACTCTTCATGTTCAATTAGTTCTATTGGAGGTTTTATCTCTAATATAGTTTCTCTAACTATACGTTCTCTACGTGTTTGCAGTAGGAGAGCGCAAAACTTGTACTTAAGGGCACCGTGCCACTACAGAATCGTTTTCGAGATTTTTAAGCGAAAAGAATCCCCAGGAGCTGCTGATCACAATGGTGTATTCATCCCATGCAAAACTGCCGAAAACCCAAGTTTTCAAACCCCAATTCTTGGGGAGGCTGTGGGCGGAGCCAAGGTACTGTTTGAATAATCCACTCCCGGAAGCGCACTTTTGGGGGGAATTTGTAATTCTCGTGAGAGTTCCTCATCGCACTCCCTACAAGAGTAGAAACTGCGTCCCCCCCCCCCCTGTGTGACGAACAATGGAGTATATAATGTGAATACTTTCTAATTTGTCATTGACCCTGGCCACAGGCTCCTCAAGAATTGGGGCTTAAAAACAGTTTTTTAGCATTTTTAAGGGAATCATATACCAATGTGATCAGCAGTTAATGGAGACTTTTTTCACGCAAAATCTCAAAAACGATCCTGAGGTGGGACGATGCCTTTAATTTTTAGTCAACAGAGTACATGCCCACCGTCTCGACCCTACGCTAGGCGGGGCCTAGCTGTTGTTTCACCCAGTATTTTTTGAAGAAATACAGAAGTCATTCTTTATGTGCATAATTTTGCTTTCAGTTTGGTGCAAAGCATAACTGGCGGATGGGTCCACACAAGCTCCACATCGTCAAGAAGGGCGGCTTTATTGGCGACGCCTACGACGACGAAGACGAAGAAGGAGCATACTATGCTTAGAGACGACGACATTCCCGATTGTTCTGTGGCCTTCGAAGCTCATATCCGTTTTTCTCTCTGTTTTCTGCATCAGTGGCATTTGTGTATCTCAATACTACAATAGTTTAGCCGTCCATACTTGTGGATGTGTTTTATGGTATCTCATCATAGTTTTTGTTGTTTTTGTACCTCAAGCTGGGCTTAGAGCCTAAATCTCATCTCGTAAGACTACTATTTTGACCAGTAGCTGATGTAAACTTCTGTGTAGATGAAGAACACATGTTTTATTGCATAACGGTGGCTTATGGTCGTAATAAATGCAAGCCGTAGTGAATAAAAGATAGAGGACAAAGTGCTTCTCGTCAGTCATTTTCTTTTAGGATGCGTCACGCATTCGATTTCAATGCAAAACCGGAATTAGTTTCTTGGGGAGGGAGGGGGGGAGGGGAGGGAGGCGAGCCATTCGTGCTACAGCATCACCCTCTACTCAAATATTCTTGGGGTTCAGCAACATTTGTGAATCAACTAACGCTGCTGCCTGGGTGAATTTTTTTTTGAAGATTCAACAACCTTTGCTCTATCTGCTGGGTCTGCTAAAACACACTCAGTCGGAGTTATCATTGGCTTGGTGAATAGTTTTCTCAAGCTGGGAAAATCGACTAGACTCTGGCCTGAAATTTCTGATATTGTTCCATAGTGGATTACTGAGAGAAGTTCTGGATCCTAGAAAACTGACGAATTTTTCGCCCACAGTGGCAACGCGACTGTCCAGGCTGTACTTATTCCCAACCAGAAGCACCATCAGCCCCTCCACCCCATCTTCCCTGTTCAACCGATCAAGCTTGCCGGGCTTTTTTCTATCTCGGGAAACAACGTATAGAGGAATTCTTGAGGACGAAAATTTTGATATATTGGAAAATTTAGGAAAAGAAGAAAAGTACTATAGCACTTCTATAAAAACATTAAATTCGAAGGGCTGTAAGTATCCTGAAAAAAAAAACACTTGTGGACCCAATAACTGGGTGGGAGATGAGGTGTGGGAAAAAAGCGGGGCCACCACCGTTCTGGCGATCCGGACGACAAATAAAAATATCACAAACACTCATTTAAACTAATCACTGGAACGTTAAATAGCCTAAAAATTGAAAAGCAATAATAATAATAAACAAATGAATACACATTCATAGAAAGTTTTCATTTATTTTGCAAACTATTCCCGAAAATTCGGCGACCAATTTTCGGGGAGAAAAGAGGGGGGGGCGCTCCCCCTCCTGCGTCTGCTACTGACAAAAGAGTACTTTGCCCGTAAACTAACAATAAGGTTTGAACGTTGAAAAACGAGTGCACAAATCTTTGCAGGGAAAAAACCTGAAAATATTTCGGGAAGTCGGGGGTTGCCGGTTGATCAGATGAGCGTGCATCCTACCACGAATAAATACGTAAATGACAAAATGCAGAATTTCATGCCAACGAGACATCCTGGGACTGGATGCATTATTGAGATCACTCGTGGGAACCGTGTTAAAGGCAGCACCCACTCAAAAGTTTGTTCTTGACATTTTGCTTGATTTCGGTGTTTTGAGGAACCTAGAATTCATATTCAACGGTAAAATACCGCGAAGCATATGAGAAAACAACAAAATCAGGGTGGTGTTTTCCGTGGGACTAAATGCGCTCCATTTGACACTCGTTTGTCTCGCCACGCGGAAGTCACACGCGCTTGTGAATTTGGGAAGCCCTTGTTAGCCGGTGCGTCGTCACTGCAGAAACGTGCGCAAGGGAGCTGTATTGTATTCGCGTTTGCGATTCGGATTTCTTTGCATGTATAAGTCATGATTCTTTGTGTTCGTTTAACATTTGTGATGTACTGACAGGTGCCACTCTGGCGGTTCGGCTTGGACTCGAGGATTTCCATGGGTGCTGTCTTTGAAGCAGTCATATCCACCTTTTACCTGTTCACCGATATGCGACGTTATCTAGTGCACCGCTTAGCTGCACTTCTTGATTAGTGGAAATCATAGTATCATCTTCTATGCGATAACTCGTACACGAACACTTCAGAAAATAGATGGTTGGCCATGAGACGACTTCTAGTAGATGCAGTCAGAAACAAACTCAAGGAAAGCTCTTGCAGCAAATTCTGACCTGCACAAGCACTAGGGCGGACGGCACTTCCGGCGAACTAGCCGTCTGCAAAATCACGTCTTTTGCCGGAGACTCGTCGCACTTTTACGTACTAACATTGCCTCACACTTTTTTTGTTCGGCATGGATGCGGCATTCTGTGTCCTTATTTGTGTTTCGTCCTCAGTGTTTAATGACATAGAATTTCACATGCATTTTGCTAGTTGGTTTAGGGTACAACAAGGGCTCTAAGATGGCAGGAGCGGGAAAGGAGAGGAAGAAGGTTGCTCAGCTGCTCGAAAAAGAAGCGGAGATCCAAAAACTTTGGGAAGACAACAAAGCGTTCGAACGTGATGCTACAGACGAGTAAATTTTAATCAGTCATAAGGTATTTTTTAATGTCTTCTCCAATTTTGCTCTTGTAGTGACACTCCGAAGTACTTAACCACATTCCCGTATCCTTACATGAACGGACGTCTTCATCTTGGCCACACTTTCACGGTTTCAAAATGCGAGGTAGGAACGACGTCATTTCTGGGTTTCTTTTCCCTTAAAAAATACATGACATTTGAAGTTCTCGAGCAGGCAGCTTTACTTGCAGTTTGCGGTGGGATATCAACGTCTCGCTGGAAAGAATTGTCTATTTCCCTTCGGATTTCACTGTACTGGGATGCCAATAAAAGCCTGTGCTGATAAATTGAAGCGAGAAATGGAGGATTTTGGTTACCCACCAAAGTAAGTTGTTAATTTGTTGTCGTTCTTGGCATTTGTTAATATGTGCTTCTCAATTTTCAAATCGCAGTAGTATTCGACCTCGCTGAGGATTGTGTATTTGTGCACCGAGATCCAGTTGAATTTCTCTTTGTCCTTAATTGACGCCGATCTTCCCAACTCAATATGCTTATCGATCACAAAGGATATTCCAATTCCAGGTTCCCTACTGATGAGGAAGAAGCACCGAAAGAGGAGTCATCCAGTATCGATGAGATTACTAAAGATAAAAGTAAAGGAAAAAAGGTTGGCATACCTATATTGCATGGAAATTGTTTTTCACTATCAGACGTTCCAGCTAGGTAGAGTTACTACCAACTTTTTTGAGTTGTAAAGGCTAAAGGAAGTGGGAGAGTGGCACCCTGGGCTGGGATTCATAAAACGCTAACCAAGCCAACCAATGATGTCTAGCCTGATTGGTTATCGTATTGACTAGTTAGAGCTAAAAGACGCAGACGGCAAAAGTTGGTTTGCTAGCCTGGGTTTGCTTCGTTGTCGTTTCATGAATCCCAGCCCTCTATGTTGTCGTAGATTTCACCTTGGACGCCTAAGCGTAAACCTTAACCCAAGCGCGAGCTTATGATTAGCCATAGTTTTAAGCCCAAGAACAAGCCGAAACAGCGCCCGCCAACTCCCTTTCTCTTTTCTGCCACATTCTGTTCTCTCCTCTTTTCAATATTGTATGCGGAGGATCACAAACATTTAGTGTTGACTACCAACTTTCTCGCAAGCAAGTGTTCTGACCAGGGATTGTTTTGGCGTCGGAGGTTCGCTCAACGCCACTTTTGATTAATGCTTCTCGGATTCGGAACGATTATTCCTATGGGCGGCTTGAAAGCAACAACCGCAAAGAGCTCCTTGACTTCCCATAGAGGTTGTTTTCCGTGAAAAAGGAGAGAACTCTCGGAAAAACTCTTGTAACCGTAGGTAAAGAAGCGCTCAGTAACTGACACCTCTGGTTTTTCCTGCATTTTCAAATGAAAAGCAGTGTATGCTCGTGTTTTTCGGCTGAAATTCAAAACGTACGCTTAAACGACATGTTCTTGTGTAACAGCGGAGAAACACCGATCACTTCCTCCACAAAAACCTAACAGCTTCAGTGATATCCGAACAAATGTACGGCGTTTTTTTCGAAGTGTATGAGTGCACCAGCAAATCTGCTATTGCTCTGGGCAAAAAACGAGACATACTATAGTTCAAGGGAGCAGTTGGAGTGATTTGATCTGCTTGGACTAAACCCCAGCAGAGAAGTTGAAATTTCCTGGAAAACTGAAAATTCTCTCACTATAGGCTCAAAAATTTGTTGACGTTTCCTTATGTTAGATCTATGGGACGATGAAACGTAGACCTAATGGTACCCTTGTTTAACAGATTTCATGAGCACCGCAAGCTGCCTGTAGTGAAAAAGTTTATGTCCGCGCTCTAGAAGAATTTGCGCACTACCAAGATTTATACACGAGGATTTTCAGAACAAAGAGAGAGTGGAAGTAATGATCCCATGATCTCATGCTATCCTACATCAATTAAGTTATTGTTCTTTCTCTAAAATTTTATTCGAGAAGCCACAAGCAGAATTAACAATGAAAAAAATTACTACTTATTGAACAAACTAGATGCTTGGTGTTAAAAATGGCTTGTCAAGCCGGTTGAAATGTAGGGGTGAAACCCAAAATATTACATATGAAAATTATCCTGGTTCACGCCACGGTAATTTTCATACATGAATTGCTTTCAAGGTTCATGTCATTGGCCTAACTAAAGAACACTTCGCACGCATGTATTGATTCACTGATTTTTCTGCCCATTTTGATCCGGATTGGAACTAAACTGAGGATAACCAATGAGTATCGATAAGTCGATATCCGGATCGATAGCCTAGGACACTGTTCGACGGATCGATACCATCCGGCGAACAATGTTCTAGGCTCTCCGCCCCATTCAGATGGTGTCCATGTTTCCGACCCCCCTTCTTCATCACCTTGCTTACAGATGCAGTCACGCGCGTCGTCCAGATTTTTGAAAAAAAGTGTCGTAAAAATGGCGCTTCCATGTCTTGTATGCAGAAATGGATTTCATTTCCTTTATTTATCAAGGAAAAATGAAGTGTGCACATAAATATTGCAAATTTGAGAGAGGAATTTTCGGTTAATTGAAGGTTTTTATATATTCTTTCTTCTAGGAATGAAAAAAGTAAGATTTACGAATCTAATAAGAAGAAATTGGAAAAAAATCTTATGGTCCAGTTCATCAGTGAAAATAGTCGGAGAGGCACTGCAGAGAGTAAGAACTCGAGAAAGAGCAATTTTAAAAGGGTCAAGTGAAAGGGCAGACTGTGGGCATAAATGCTCAGGTGTCGTCGTTTTTGGAGAATACTATACATAGTAACTCTTTAAACAAACTTCCAAATGAGCTCTTTCATCTGAGCACAGCTGCGAGTAACTGAAGTACCTGAATTGGAGAGTTATATGGTTTAATTCCTCTTTTGCAAAATATAGAGTTCATACCATTTATTTTTTCAAAACATTTTTTCCTTCTCACTAATTTTTTCATCTCTTGCCGAAATTCAAACACACATACGTCCATGCTTTTCAGCTTCATCGCCAAATTCCCCATTATCCAGCTCGTAACGAGAAGCACGCGGCATACTGTAGTATCCGCGAGTATCACGTGACCTGTGGTCCAGAGAGGCACTGCGATAAAAGCTGTGATAATATGTACAGGTATGTGAGTTCGTAGTTATCGTAAGTTCTTTGATGCTGCCGCGACTAGGCGTTGGCTGTGTGGAACCGCTCGGGAGTCGCTTGTTACAAGTAGTAGTACATGACCTTGTAAGTAAATTCGCAAAGGACAACTGTCACTTGGCCTCGAATCAAGTTTTGTCTATACTGTGGCGACAAGAGGTGTCGAATTTCTTCCGCTGTGTCTACAGTGCTAATGAATCAAAGAACGCAGCCGAATCAGTTCATGGCACGGCATGCTGGCGGACTGATAAAAATGTGCTTACTGCTGGGCGAAAAATTAAGTTTTCCGAGGACGGCCTCTTGAAAAAGTTACTGTGAGGTCGCGATGACACGTTGTCAAACTTGAGAAGAAGATACATAGTGGTCTTTACTAAGTAAAGATAAGGTAAAATCGTCGAAATTCAGACAACTAATGTTCAGTCCATTTTTACGCTTGGCATCTAGCCACGACAACCAACCACTACGCCAGGAAACTGCGATGTTTATTGCGTTCGAAACTGGTAGACATTTTTTGTGTACGAATTAGTATTGCAGAAGATATTGTGTAGGCAAAACACTAAATATGTAGCTGATTAGATCAGGATCCGGATGCACTGAGGTCACCAATGATGTGTGTGTGTGTTGATATACCCAAATTTACCCTTGGCGCCACCAACATGTTTACCCAGTTTGTCTACATTTACTGCATAGGCGTGAGTTTATCTAGAGCTTGGATGTATCTCTGGAAGAATGGTTAATCTCATACCTATGGATATGATTATCCATGGGCAGCAGCGGGGTATAGACTAGATTGCGTAATCGTGGGTAAACATGTTGATGGGTGCCAGGTAAGGGTAAATTTGGGTGCGCTAACACGTTGACCATGGATAATAATCTTGTTGATGAATTCGGGCCCGGGTGTTTCATGGTTTTAGTTAGAAAGTCAGTCCAGCGATTTTAATAATGAGCATAAAAGCAGAAAATACGTGTTATAAGCGGAGTTACTGCCGTGTGGGCGTGGCCTCGCCACAAATATAGCAGTGTAACGTTATTGGTAGCATATGAGTTTTGTAGTATAAGTGAAGCAGGCTGAGGTGAGCAACGAAGCAGTCATGTCTTTATTACATTATACTCACTGTCGGCAAAGTACTTGATGGCGCTTTATTCAATTTTTTTTTGTCGAGCACTCGATGTTTCGAATGACTCGACTTTTTCAGCCCACCGCACTGCTACCACGACCCGACCAACCCGAAGTGCTATTTCCCAAGATGTCTGTGCAAAGACGGCTATGTACGCAACTCTCTGGGACATTGTATATGGGAACATCAGTGTCCGAACAGATACAGTGAACCAAGCAAAAATTCGGTAAGAATGAACCGTGTACGAGTTTCACGTGCTGTAGAAGGTGTGTTGTAGCGAGGTAGTCAGGCAAGGCAGTTAGTACTGTTTCTGCTAGGAAATCTTTAAGAAATCCGGGAAACTTTTGTCAAGAAGCCCAACTCCTCTGAAAAAAACTCCTTAATTTTTTTATACCCTGAATTTTCCACTTCAGACTGACATCGACGGCATGGTGATGGAATTCGTGCCATTCGTACGACCACGTCATCGTGCACGAAAAGCCCGCCATCCACATCGCCATCGCCGTCTACAACTGGAGAAGTCCGCTTAATTAACATGATCTTTCCCCTGTATCTCTCCCTCGTATGGCAAGCATTCTCATCTCACAGGAGAATGATCGACTGATGTTAGTTAGCAGCAGCTTGTACGTGCTCATCGCCTAGCAATAGAGCTAATAATCGTTGATGCCGTTCTCATTTGCATTTGTCATTCGTCATTTGTCGTTTTTTTTTCGTGTTTCATGTGCGTTGTGTACAGTTACGCACACATGCTATTGTCTAATTTCTCATGTCACTTAAGATCATAATAGGACGTCAATCGAGTTTTCTAAAGACTCTTGATTGTTGTCTAAGTACAGTATTACTGCTGTTTTGTCTCTTATAGCTTATTTGTATTCGTTTTAAGTATTGCTATATGTCCACCTAGCTGTCAAAGCTGACTACGGTAACTGGGCTACAATGACACGTTCCGTAAGCGATTATTGATCAGTCAGGTTCGCGGCCCAGCTTGCTTTGTCAGCTTTTTTCTCTGTAAATAGACCCCCATTCGTGTGCGAGCCATAAAGCTTTCGATAAAAGCTTCGATAAAGTGGTATCTTTGTTCGCAAATGGCAGACTTTTTCTGCAGCGTTAAGACAAAGGACTTGGAAAAGAGTAATGATATAGTGGGGAGTGTAAACGCAGAAGTAGAAGAGGGTACAGCCTTCTGCACGTACAGTGGTATCAAAAATTTTCCGACCTTGACCATTCGCAGATCAGCAACAGTAATGAAATTATGCAGCAAATAAGTGTAGATCCCTAGGAGTTCAAAGCACCCTTCATCACGTCATTCTAATTTGACTTATCCAATTTTACAAAGATTTCGTCCAGGCGGATATGCAGCGAAGCTGTATGGCCGGAAAGTGGAACAAGGGATGTTGCACAGCGGTTAACCTGCTCCTTATATACATTGCCTAAAAATCCTGACAACGCAGTATTACCTGGTCGTTGCGAGACAGCCACCGGAGGACACGGGTCCCATTGCGAAACCCTAAAAACACTGTCCATCTTTCTCTTCTATCACTGGAGACTGTATCCACTGAGGATATGAACCACTCACCGTACAAGGATGCTGACAGTGCGGGTCCCGCAACGATCTGGCCTAATCTCACAACATAAATCGGTTTTTTGCCTGGTGTCTTTGCATCTCTCTCTCTCCAATATTGTCTATGCACTGCGGTGCTATTCAGGAGATACATTGGATTTCGCACGATTCTCATGGTCTGATGCTAGAAAAACTTGGACCCTTACCCTTGTATAGGAGGATTTTTATCACACCGTTCAACTGCAAGGTGTAGACTGTCTTTCTTGTAAATATAGCATAAGAAGTGCATTTGTTTTAAGCGCAAAAGATATAAGTGACCTAATGAGCTTTATACAAATCTTCTACTTTACCTTCTAGTAAAAGTTTAACAATCGGTCGGAATTTTCAGTCAGTTATTTCAATATTCAGAATTTGGTTCTGCTGAAATACCGCTTCAAATTTTCTAGTTATTTTGGTTCTAGTAGATGGTCCCCGGATCCGCGCACTAACTGAAGGAATTGGCGAAGTGCATCCGCATTATCGTGAAACAAAACAATCTTGTGAGAAAAAAATGTCCTGCTGAAAAGCCTGAATTCCATCGTTGAGTTTGTGCAGTCAGTTTTCTTGAATGGTTTTCGCACACGATAGATGAAAGTAGTGTAGCACTCACCCACTTTCTTAGGACTCGCATACGGGAAGTCAGGTGACACGATCTTTTCTCCATTACGTAAAACCTTGAGCAAAACTTCTCCATCTCAAGGTTTCACGCTAAATCGCGCTAGTCTTCGACATCTGCTTCTCGACCCACGATATCGCGCTTGGGACTTCAAATCTCCACACTGAATCCGCCGCTCATCAATGGGCAAAGAAATGCTGCGGAAGTTCGTTTCCCTCTACTTGGGAGTGTCCCGAAATCTTCTTCGGATGTAAGATGTCCAGTTTAGAGAAGGTTCCGGATACCAATGTAAAGCTGCGGAGCTTAAATTTATTTGATAATGACCAAGGAAATTTTTTAACGAAGATTCAGGTAGCTCAGATCCTTGCACAATTTTCGCTTCCGCTGCTAATTACGATAACTGCTAATTACGTTCGTGAAACGTACGTAATTAGCAGTTATCTTCGTATAGTAATAACGTACCAACAGTTATACAAAGGTAATATCCACACAGTGAGGAATGCAGATCTTTTCTCAAGCTTCTTCGCTAGGTATTTCAAGGTAGGACTATTAGATAATGAAATTTAGAAGAAGCTCTTAATATTAGCGAATGAAAAGACAACAGACGTGGAGGGAACACTCATTATTTACGACCAAAGGAACAATTTTCACAGAAGTAGCTAGCGTTTCATATGAAAAGGAAAAATTACCATAACCCGATGTCAAATGCTTAACAGTAAGACGATGTAGAGGATATCTATCTGAATGACTGTGATGACGGATGTCCTCTTACAACGAACAGGAACGGTAAGGGTAGAGAAACTTTTGCTATAGAATT